>OU830601.1:44631207-47131207 GCA_917563855.2 Limnephilus lunatus | reverse complement strand
AACCAATTTTTCTTCTCCTTTAAGAGAATAGATTTTGTATTGTATAGGATGATAATGTCTAGACATGATAATATGGTACAGGCTGGTCGAAAAGTGTTAATTATTATATTTTGCAATTGTGTAGAGAAGTGAAGATTTAAAAAAATGTTCGGTCCAAAAAAAAACAATTTCAACAAATTTCTATCAAAACGAACACATACTATCACAACGTAAAAAAAAAACAAATAAAACTCCGACGGTTGACACAAGCTTTGGGCAAAGACAGCACAAATACCAAGGCAATAAAAGCATTCAAGAATCTTTCATTTTATACAAAAAATAAGGGAAAAAACAGATACAAAATAAAAAAATGGATTTAAGAACAAAAAGGTTAGTTTTTATGCTGGCCTTGTATTCGAATAAAACAAACAACATAATATTAAAATAGTATTTTAGAATAGACTATCTAACTAACCATCACGCCGTTTCCCCGCAGGGGTAGGGAGAGAGGACGGACCGCCAAACAACTCGATCTTGGCACACACTCCTTGCCTCGTTCACATTCATACATCGTCTCATACATGCTCTTCTATTATTCCGACTCTTCACATGGCCCGACTCAAGTATCTGATTCACTTGATCATGCCATGTCTTCCTCGGGCGTCCCCGACTTCTTCTACCATTCACATTTGCGTCATATATTCTCCTTACACTCCTTTCCTCGTTCATTCGCTCTACATTCCCAAATCATCTGAGCGTCCCTTTCTTAATCTTACTCATTACGCTTACATCAGCCCTGCATTCTTCGCGGATCTCCACATTTCTCACACGATCGTACATGGGTTTTCCACACATACGCCTCAGGGATCTCATTTCTACAGCATTCATTCGTTCTGAATGCTGAATGCTATTTTAGAATAGTATTTATAATTATAACGTAGTAAAAAAAAAATCAATAGTAGTAATACAATCTTTCCCTATCCAAGGGTGACAATGACCCTATTTACTGAACGACACGAGAATAATACTATTGTTTGGTTTTGAAATCATAATATGCATAGTTCCTACCGGGATGTCATTTATCCATTACCTACACTCCCTAACCATATCACCTTGCTGGAAAACATTTGAAAATGGAACGATGACGAGAGTGAATTCAAGTGCTTTTGTTTTCTAAAAAAACAGAGGAATATTTGGACTAAATGGAAAGCATGGAAAGCATTTTTTCTTCGTGTTCATATACTTATATTTGTTTATGAACTAAAAGAAGCTGATTTGACAGAATCAAGATCGTCTTATACTATTTGTATTGTGGCAATAAAACCTCGATGTACCGCGGTGGAACTGAATAAACTATATTTGTAATTTTGTTGTTCGCCTTCGCAGAGGTAAGAGTGGTTTCTTTCTTCCTTGTAATCCATTAATTTTCCCAAACACATATTATCACCCAAATCATCATTTTCGTTTTATTGTCTAATTTACAGTCCATTACCAAGTGCATCTGAAGTTGTAATTCGGAAACCGTTTCGGATGCAACAACTATAAATTATTATAAAAAAGAACTATAAATAAAAAATTTGGTCACCCGGTGGAGTTGTATCCACGTGTCCCATAAAAGTTTATTGACTATTAGGGCGAGATAATGGACTGAAACCGCAGGTAGATAATAGATTTGTCTGCCTTGGATTCTTCAACCAACCCTGTCTTTTTAAAACTATGATAATGGAGGTTTTTTTATGGATACATAACGTGGAATTGCACCAAGGTTTTATGAATATGTATATTATTTTATTAACACCTTAATGTCTGTCATACATATAATTATCGGATTAATACACAATTTAACAACCTTTATCCTTGTATCCGTTCGGTTTTTGTACTAATTATCTACGGACATATTTTTTAGTCATAAAAATATTTGAAAAAACGCGTTTACAAAAGATTATCTGATAAAAATGTTTTTTTTGTGGTTAGTCATTATTTAAGATGACAATATACCCTAAAATATATTCAGAATCTTAACGTCGTAGGTAAAGAAGCCGTGTATACAAATAGAGTCTCGCGACCCGCGTATTGCACGGACCTACTGTAGAATTTGCCCTATCAAAGAAAAGAAGAAGAAGACAAATAATGTGGGAATCTTAACGACGTAAGTAAAGAAAGCATATAAACAAATATGCGCCCGCTGCACGGCGTACTGGATGAACGTACGGTGGAATTCACCCTAGCAGGCATGGAGATTAGACATTTTCACCGTGTTCAATTTAATTAATTCTAAAGAACGTGTTACAAATATTGAAAATGTGGGATGATGTCGCACTGCCGAAGTTATTAATTTATCGTCTAGAAAAATAAAATCTGGTGCTTACCACTAACTTTAGTTGTACGACGTATTACAATTTTTTAAAGGCGTTGTACGTAAAATATATTAATGGTAAGGTATTGTTTTTATTAATCTTAAATACGAAGAACTTACATCCCCAGGACAACATCTGAATAAAAAAGTTAATATAGTTACGAATTCGCCGGAAATTATTAAAAAGTGAGTTTTGAGCGAACAAAAATAAAGAACACGGTTTTGAAATATCACCGTGGATGGTAACATGGTATATGGTATTGTGCAAACTACATCAATAATCCAAGCAACAATTGCGCGATACACCTCGTAAAATAATGTTTTTCAAGAGATTCTAATTAAATTATAACTTCGTTTTTCGCGATATAATTGTTTTTATTTTTTTAATATTTTATTTGTTAGATTAATTTCAGCAGTGAAAGGGTTACTAGAAACCACGTTAATTACAGCATTTTTAATATTTTTCTTTAGCAAATATGGTTTTCCGTTTTTAATTTACCGACACCAGGTTTTTGCAAAGCATGTGCATGTGGCGGCGTCATTTCCCAGAAATGGTACCGAGATATTAATTTAATAACCGCTGCATGGGGTCAAAGGTCACGGAAACCATCAAGTCTATGAGACTGTGTATATGTATAATCCATTAATGTATGTCCTTGCGTCTTGCTTTGATACAATAGTAAAAAACCTCAATTCTTTTAACTTCTCAGGCCTCGGGCATATTCAGTCAGAAGGTCAGAAAATTTCCGCTTTGCAATAAAATCCAAATAAATTGAATATTTCTGAATGTATCCGAAAACTAAAAACTGTTTTTGAAAGGCGATGAAATAGGCTTTAAAATGTTATTATTAGAAATAAACATATAATTTTTTAATTTTAAATTTTTTGTATGCGAACATAAAAAAGTTTAGAAAATGACTCACCTTACGTGTTTTCTAACTAAAATTACTGACAACGAAAAAAAAAGCATCTATATTTTATAAGAAAATCCGGTCTCTATGGCACTCATCTCATTTTTTTTATGAACAATGAAAATTTTCCGTAAAAACCGGAAAGAAAACTCGCTCGTCCGCAATTTTTCTTTCTGTTTTTTTGATATCTCTTATAAAGTTCTCCGCCATAGAGACTGAATTTTCGAACAGTTAAGACTTGGTGCATGCAAATCGGATGTATAGTTTTTTTTTAATATGTTGTCAACCAGGTTGAAAAACATCGTTTCGAGAAAAACGCGATAATTCTGTATACAAACTGTTTCAAACCGTTTCACATAAAATGCTGTATCTCCGTCAATTTTACGAATTTCTTTAAAATATTTGGCGAGAGCATTCTTAACAAATGCATCTTTCAGAAAATGAAATAAAATTTTTTACGGTGATCTGGTGCCAACTAGCATTAGTCGTGTTTTGTGACAGATCTGAATTTTCAAAACAATAAGTGCACTTTTACTTCGACGTTTGTAAATTTTATAGAATATATTCATAAACTAGCTGGTTCCTGGCATTGTCAGGCTATGCCATTAAAAGAAATTGTTTCTCCCTGCGTGTCATTTCCCATTCGTTCCGTTCCCCTTCTGCCTCCCCTTCCTCTCCCGCGTCCCTTTCCCTTCTCGCGTTCCCACTCCGATTCCTCCACATTATCTCTCCCCACTTCACTCCCCCCCTCCCCCGTCTAGCGAATCCCCCTAACGAGTTTTCCTCCCCCCTCCCAGGTTCCCCTCTCCTATCCCGTATTCGCCTCCCGCGAATCCACCTCTCCCCTCCCGCGAATCCACCTCCCCTCTCCCGAGCTCCTCTCCCCCCTCCCGGGTTCCTATCCCCCCTCCCGCATATCAATTTTTTTAATACAAATTTCATAATGCCAGAGCTTGTATATGTTATTCTGATGTTATGAGCTATAATATTATTGTAAAGTTTCATTAAAATCCTTTCAGTAGTTTTAGCTTGAAAGAGTAACAAATATAGAGACATCCATACAAACTATAATATGAATTTTGTGAAAATTAAGAAACTACAAGATGAGGAAATGAAGATCAGCACCTATCAGCACCCATTCAGCAACATACAGTCCGCTTCGGAACACGAATACCTAGTGAGTACTGTAAACAAACCACTTAACTTTGTATTTTTACTTATTTTGTAATTTTACTTTTATCTTATATTGTCATTAAATTAATAAAAAAAAAATGAGATATAAACGAGAAAGAAAGACTAATAAACCAATATATTGCACATCTAAACAATTTCTCTGTGTAAATCAGCTCTATTCGCAGACCAAAACATAATGAATACCAGCTTATATTGCAATATTGTATAGGTACTATTACCATATCTACCATATTCATCCGTGATATCTACATTATTTACCTTAATTCTGTATACTTATAATTTACTTGCATGAAATTTATTCAATACATAAACACTGCCAGAAATAATTTTTAAACATGATCCTTGAAGAGAGCAAATTCAATAGTCAAATAATCATTGGCATTTATAAAATCCTTCTCATTACTGTTTTTAGCAATTACAAATTGTTATGTTTAGAGGTAAATACGATATATTTTCCGCGAATGAGTGATTTTAACACATTTTGATGCGGACATTTTTGAATATTTTCGTTTTTCTGTTTACTTTATGTGCAAGCAAAACATTTGCATATCAATGCTTTATAAAATAAGTCTCAGAAGTTAGCCGATCTTTGTTTAAAACCGTGAAATATGTTAAGAGTGGAAGATACTCACAGTATCGCCCTGGTTTAAGATCACCAATCAGAATTGAAACGTTCTTTGGTGACCAGATCTGAGTAGCCAGGTGCTTCCCCACATTCCTCTTTCCCATATACTTCCCCTCCCCACTACCTTCAGCCTTACAACATACCCCAATTTGGAGATGCTATTGACTCACTGGCCGCAGACAGGAGCAATTAGGACTCTTGTGCGGTAATCACATAAAAAAATGTATTCTACACTCGATAAATTTATAGATCAGCAATTTTTTTATCATAATCTATATTATTTTTATATTTTATAATCAATTATATTTTTAAATCTATAATCTGAACAAGAATTTCATAGTATCCAAAATCCAAATGAAATTAGATGTTATTAGCAAATAAATTATGTACGTTGGCATACGGAACGATGAACAATTAAAATTGATTTTGACAATTTAAGATTACCGTTTTATTGTGCAAATTCAATTTGGGGGGCAGGAATGGGTACCGCCACCCCGGGAACCATTTATTGGATAACCAAGACCTCTGCCATAGGTCACCCCAAGTGGTTCGTTACGCTTGGTGACTTAACAGGGGTGTCCCCATCTACAGCATAGCGGGTCGGATCGGGAGAGACTGGATGTGGGAGGGATGGATTCATATGTCTGTCACCCCTTGACACACTGACCCCCTGATTCATTCCTTCTCTCATAGGTGTTACTTTCCTTAAAAATACCCTCCAAACAGCATTCCCAAAGATGAAATAGGCCCTGAGAGAAATTATTCCCACTATGTAAAGCTAATGTAAAAAAAAATGGAATTGGATAAATTGCGGGTTTTTCTGTTAACAATGTAATCTTATTGTATAACCACTGATTTTAATTTAAAATCGCTTATTGTTTTTAGTATAAATTGTCTAAATGTTTGCTCTGTTGTTTAAATAATGTCAGTAGGTATATAAATAAATAGTTTGCGGTGGATCAAAAAATGAAGGTTACACGAATAATAAATCAATTCGACAATCAAACGAAAACACAAACGGTCTTTAAATCAAGATTGACATCTCCAATGTTTTTTATTTATTTTAACTCCACACAGGAGGCCCTGAGAAAAAAAACCATCAGAACCTATGTCATCTTTGAATATTCTGTGTGGAGGGTCTTTGTATATATTGTAAGAGTGAGTAAACACAGAGGCCGGCAAATCCTTCCACAGCCGAGGTGTCGAACTCGAGAACCCATCCTGTTCTCATGTGATAAAATGTCAACCGTTTACAGTTTAACACAATATGTTGGGCGCGCATATGGAATATTTCCCGACTGTGCACCGATGCTGAAGGGATCAATGACGCTAGTTCCATGGAGTATATATATATTCCATTGTAATACCGATAGAACAAGGACGGCTTACGTACCTGACGCCTGTGCTCTAAAGATTGCAATTCGCTTGTTAATAAGATGGGGGATTCTGTCAAACTGACCTCCCGTTTCTGCACAGAGTCAAGGGTTTTTCAGGTATTTTGGGAATCCAGACCATAGATGGCTGGATGGGATGGGGCGCACTTGCGATTTGTACGGGGTCAGCAGTTCTGTACTATTAGAGTATCTGCGGGCCCTGTACAATCAAAACCTCCCATAATCAAGGAGGTTTTGGTACAGTGAGTAAGTAAGTAAAAAAATCTGAGAGGCTAACTTGACTATCGATGGAACTGTGTATGTTGCAGTGGGTCATTTCGTCATTAGACATAATATGAATGTGAAATCCGTTCTCGTGTTATAATAATTTAAACTATTATTATTTCGTAGACATGTCCATTCCTAAATGAATCCAAAGTACCTAATTTTAAAAAATGGGTTTTGAGTCAGAAATAGGAAGTAGTTTTTTAGTGAAGGTAGTTTTAAAGGGAGAATTGTCTTCTTTTTTTAAAGATTCTTTTTTACATGAGCTCCACGCAGGAGGCCCTCAGGGCCTATGTCATCTTTGCGGATGCTGTGTGGAGGGTTTTTTTATGGAAAGGAAGGAGAGGAGAGTTTTGGGAAGGAAAAAGGTTTAAGGGGTGTGTAGGAATCTGGGGTTCAGTTTATCCTGGTCATCCGCCTCCAAGACCTAGACAAACTTCACCCCATGAACCCGGGCACCCCTGCTAAATCACCAAACGTAGCGAACCACTTGGGTTGACCTATGGCAGAGGTGTTGGTTATCCAATAAATGTTCCCGGGGCGGCGGAACCATTCCCGCCTCCCAAATTCTTCGTGTGAAAAAAGGTAAGAGAAATAAATTCATGATTTATTCATTTAAAAAATTACGGTTTATAGCATTGACCTAATTAATACTGCTTGCATAATGTAAATCTAGACGTTTGGACTAGATCTTAAATTATATCATCGGTGTATTGTGGAAAGTGCGACTAAATCGTTTTTACGGAATTGAATTTCTTGCGAAAAATGAACCTACATAAACGATTTAACATAATACTTTTCACTCTGTACAGCAAGTTATGTGCCTATGTAGATGGCAGAATCATACGAATACATGTTAATAGAACAAGTAGTAAGTAGAACGCAAAAAATAATGCTAATAGTTTTAAAGCTTTTCCTAGAAATTTGGTGACTGTATGTTCTTAAAAAACAGTATTTAAAAAAAAAATGTATATATAAAAATAAATCCCAGTTTCCCTTGGTCACGCCATAGCTTCAGAACGACTTAAACCTATCTATTACATACATCTTTTTTTTAAAGTTTTCTAATTCTTTGTAAAAGGTTCTTACGAAAGAAAATTAAGAAAATTGAATACTTTCAGAAAACTTAACCAATATTTTAACTTCGCACGTTTGTTGAATTGAATTTAGCAGGCGGCTGTTTTTTAAGTAAATAAAGGATTGTCTATGGATTTTTTAAATTATAGATAATTTAAATAGGTACCTATGTTAGTTACCAAATTTGATTGATTGTTCTTATAATTTACAAAAATGAATATTTGTTATCTATGAAAAATGAAAATTTGAATTAAAATATTGTCATTGGTGGTACGCGAGCTGTTTGAAAACTGAATGTACTGGGACTGAATATATGGAACGCGGAAGGGGGGTTGGCGGGACGGGGAGCACGGGAAAGGATATGCAGAGAAAAACAGTTTATTTCTTTGAATATGGCATTGCCACACATGCCGGGAACCAGCTAGTTATATATAAATTTCACAAGATGATGAAGTTATCTTGATTTTTTTCTTAAATAATATGATGTTTTTGCATTATGAAGATACTCATTTTTCTTATAGGACCTAGGACCATTAAAAATTGCATTTTTTTTAGTTGTTTGATGAACCATCACTTGATGGTTGTATCTGAACGCACGAAAAAATGCTAGCTACGAGTATTTTCTCGATTCTTGTAACATACCAATCATCGACTAGCTGAAGTCCCCAGTGTTGCCAGGGATTTTTACAGAGTTTTTGGAAATCAGACGTAGACTGTGAACTTCCTTTTGATTTTAAGGTGAAGCGTGCCACATTTCATCAATCTCGGAATATAACTGTAGATTGTGTACCTACAAATCAAATCACTTTGACGACATTCTTTTGTAAATAATATCCAATTGAAAATTTTATCCCACATCTTTCTTTTTCCTTTCGTTGTTATTTCCTACATATTACCAATTTGGTAGGCGGGTATGGGAATCGCCGACCCGGGAACCATTAATTGGATAACCAATACCTTTGTCATAGGTCACCCTAAGTATTTCGCTACGTTTGGTGAGTTAGTAAGGGTGCCCGGGTTCATGGGGTGGAGATTGTACAGGTCTTGGCGGCGAATGCGTCTACTGTGCCGAATTCGGAGTGACTGAGGCAGAAACTGTAATTTTTCTCGGGGTCTCCTGTGTTTAGGTAATTTAAAAATATATTTTATAATACAAAATTTTCTCGCAATATTCATATAATATTATACACTCATGTTTAAGTCAAAACATGACTCACAACTTAAATTATTTTAATATTCAACGGTACCTAAACACAGTTGTACATTATCATAATTTTAATCAACTCATTAAAACGGATACACACAGTATCATAAGTCATCAAGGTACTCGGTATGTAGGTAAGAGCTATAGAATCTAAAAATAAAGTCGGGTTAGTTACACTGTTTATAACTCGAGAACGGTTGGACCGATTTTGATGATCTTAGCTTTGTTGGATTTTTCTCCGCCCCGGATAACAGAATAACTATTAAAACATCGCAAAAATTCACGAAAAAGAAAGTTATGAATAAAATTCTTTTCCTCGTACATTTTGTATGAAACGAATTTTCATTTTTGAAAGAGTTTCAGGAATATTGTGATAAGTATAATATTAAGTAGTGAGTGAATTCCAAAAATTAAAAAACGTCAATAAATGTCAAAACGCTGATTGTTTTGCTTTTGTTCTTAAACATATAATGCTGCCCCTCTTTCTTACACACTGATCGTCAACAGTCGAAAATGGGACAAACTGTGAATGTATGTCTGCACCCCTCCAAAGGAAAAATACAATAATTATAATAAATCTCCCTCACACGTATAAAGAAAATGAAACGCAATTCCCGTAAGTAAGTGGAAAAGTAAGAAAATCGCAAAAAAATGTAAATCCGTACACAACGCCATCTCTGATACTGACAAAAACAAAACACGGACAGTTGCGCATCGATAATTGCTTCATTGTGAAATTTTTAAACTTAATTTAATTCAGCTGCTTATAATTCAGCTGCTTAATAAGTTAACACAACAGTTCTTGATTCTGAGGCGGTACGAAGTTTTTTGGTCAGCTAGTCTGTTTAATAAAATGTGCAGGTTTCCATATCTGAGACGTTATTCGATACTCGAAAGTTGATATTGCGAGACAAGGTGCCAAATTCGCTTGGACTGCAAGTCAATCACTTTGTCCTTTGTACCAATCAATTATATCCGAATACCCGATTGGCTCCCAATACAATATTGCAGCAAAAAATAACCACGAAAATTTACAACCGATATTGGATATTGAATTGAACAGAATACCTCGCTGAAAGCCGATTGTGTTCTATTCAAATTGTTTTTTTAAATGTCAATGTTTCAAGGATATCTGTGCAGGAAAAATAATTACAAGTGACACATGTTTATTCGATTGATAAATTTTGTAAACGGTACTCATTCAAGGCTTTTATCTTTTATAATTGTATTTTCGTCATGTACACGATAATACATTGTTCAAATAATATGTAGGTACCTACCTTTATCAATCAAAAAATTTTCCCAGTAAATTTCATACTTACGTAAAAAAATCACTTTGACAAAGTATATTGTAAGCTTACGAATTTTATTTTTATGTTTTTCAATTTGGGAGGCGGTTGTGTGTACCGCTGCCTCGGGAACTATTTATTGGATTACCAACACCTTTGTCATAGTTCACCCCAAGTGGATCGCTACGTTCGGTGAACGGGTTCATGGGGTGTTGTTTGTCCGGATCTTGGCACGAATGCGTCTGCCCACCAAACTGCATGGTAGTCCGGGTCGGGAGAGAATGGGTGAAAGAGACCTGTTGACCTCTCCAGCAGGATTCTCCCGGAACATATCGACTTGCACCGCAGTGGGAGAGATAGATTCATAAGTCCATCACTCCTGGATATGCTGCCCCCAGATTCCTACCCACCCCTGATATCTTTTTCTTTCCCTCATTTAACCTGCTCTCCTTCTCTCCTTAAAAAACCCTCCACACAGCATCCCCAAAGATGACTTAGGCCCTGAAGAGAATTATTTTTCTGAGTGCTTCCTGTGAGGAGCTATGAATGTGGTTGTAGATATTGCAAACTTGTTCACATTCACTAAAAACTGATATGAAATTTGATATCTCGGACATTTTAAACTTCAGACATGTATATTGTAATCCAATCTGGACGTATGGCAACCCTAATCTCACAGATCAATAAGTAGTGAGCGGCGACCACGGTCTCATGCTAATCAATTCGTACTGTCAGTCTTTGGTACTGATTGGGTCGCAACTGACAGCTGCACGAAAAAATAAGATGGCGTCGCATCCACCCAGAGTATTGCCATTGAGTGAAGGAGATTAGATTTAAATTGGCATGGCAGGACGCTACTCGTAAAAGGCAAGGAGCATTCGTCCTGCCATTCCGTGGAAGGAAGTCGCCCATTATCCTTATCCACGATCCTCGCCCTTCAAGCTAATCTTCCCAAATCCCCGGCACATTGGCAAAAGTTAGATTAAAGGTCATCATATACACGAGGACTCTGAACAAATGCGCACTTCCTTTTTATGAGTTTGCGACTGCTTGTTGTAGTAATTGTATTGCCCGGAAAGTAGACATTGGATATGCACGCTAGGATAGTTGACTTATGACCGTGGAGTGAGCAGGGATGCCAAAAATCAATTATAATTTCGCCCACGCTAATTTCTAAACCTAATAAGAAAACGCACGCAGAATTTGTGTTGCATGCATTTTCGTTGCACGGTTATAAAGTCATGCAACGTCATTAATTTCGCACACCGCTGTTGACAGTTGCAATTAATTTTCGAAACTTTTTTATTTGAATGGTGCCATGGTTCGACTCATTCCTGGCATTTGGATATTTTGGTTTAGTTTTGAAATATGTGTTATGAATTTTTGCTGATATACCTACAAAATGTCATGTGTGCTTTTATCAGAAATTAATTCGTTTCAAGATTTCAAAATGACAGTTTTATTGCAATAATTTTTTATACTTAAAATCATCGATCAAAAATATGTGCCTTACTAAATTAAAAAAAAAAAGAGTGCTTTAGACCAAACGACTGAAGTAAAACTTCACTAACTTATAAAATAAGAGATAAAGAAATTGTGCGCGCACACTGCTCTCTCTTGCTCCTACAGTGTGATACAGACAATAGGCCTGCACTGTGTCTTAGATATACGAAACGTGACTGGTTATGAGAGAAAGAAAATGTGTGTTCGCACCTCTCTCTTGTCCCTACAGTAATATACGAAACGTAACTCTCTTTCTCTATCTATCTTCACTAACTTATATCTCCCTCTCAACTTCCGTTCGCCTCGCCCGATCACACTTTTCGTAACGCTCTTGTCACGCATTCACCAGCTTACTCCCCAAGTCAAGCGTCCGTAAAGAAGTTTTACTTAAAAAAAAAGTTATTTTATTACATATTTATATGTGTGCTCAGTTCACGGGAAAAATAATTTTAAAAATGTCTTAAAAATCGTGTTTTTCAGGAATATAAAATACATAATAAACTATAGCCAAAAATATTAGAAGGAGTGGTAAATCGAAGGATTCGTTCATTCATATTGTTTGTTTTAGAAACTGGAAAGTTTTGAAAACAGTCTAGCACAAAAAAAAACTTTTATATAAATAGGATTTGCTTGTTTAAAATCCTTCGGGAAAATGATGTTTCGCCCTGCATACATATTTTAAAATTCGATTGGTATGCATAATGCATTACGAGTAGGTACACCAATAATTATTTGTTTGTCTATGTAGTTACTCAATTGTAACAAAAAAAAGGTTTATTTTATGTTAATTTGTAAACCATGTAAACATGATTTTTTTACAACATAAATCAAGTTCAATGCCTTGTCCACATATTATTTTACAATATTAACATTGCTACAACATTACAACATTGATTAAAAAAAATTCTTACAATTCTTCTGGGCCGTCACTAAATTATTTTGTCCTCTAGAAAAACGGTAACTACATTGATGGTTGACCGTTGACAGCCCTGTTAGCGCTGTCCGAAGTTGTCGACCGGTTGACTTATTGGACTCACGAATTAATATAATATTTCAATTAGTGAATTAAATTGTCAAGGACCTCGATTAGCGTCTCAAAAGGATGTTTGTCCTCGCTCAACGCTTTAGCTCCTTGGGAAATCTTTTCTCAAATTATTTGTCCGGAAGGATGGTGGGTGACGCCATGTTTTATTTATAAGCGTGGAAGAATTCAATTCAATGTTTTTAATTATTTAAAAAAATCAATGCAATTCTAATATATTTGTAGTGTCTTTAATAATAATAATAATAGTTTATTCTTTTAAGAAATAATATATTCCTAAATGTTTTAAATGATGTGCAAATTATTTACTTAATTTTTTTTAATGAGAATTTACTACAACCGTTGGAAGGATTTGATCGCATATAGAAATCACCTCCTGCAATTTTACTCCCGGCCCTTATGTGCTTTTTTCATATCTTTATCGGTATGGAAATATCGGGATCCAACCTAAAATATAAATTTTACACGATCGACCAAAAACATTTGCTTTACACGATCATTATTTTCATACTTAAGATTTCATAAAGATAGTTGCCATTAGAGAATAAATAATATTTTGGAAAGGTGCAAAATCGTAAAAAATTGCAAAACCCTGAACATAACCTTAGATCACACGAAAGCATCTCTCATTTTCTTTTGACGTTGCCGGCCTCAAATTATCAAAATACACGCGAAATTCATAAGACCGAAAGGTTATACACGTACGCAATACACACAGTACAACCCTACAACCGTGTTTTAACCTCTCGGGCCTCAGGCAAATTCTTCATAGTTAGAAGTTTAGAAAATTTCCGCTTGCAATAAAATCCAATAAATGGAATACGAGTGTTATTTATGTTTTTATTTTTCAACCGAGATACTAGTCGTATTAACTGTATTTGAAAGGTGATGGAATACGCCTTCAAATGTTATTATTAGAAAAAAAAAATACAATTTTTAAAATACCATGATTTTGAATGCTAGCACAAAACGTTATGAAAATGGCTCACCTTAATGTTTTTTTCTAACTAAAATTTCTGATGACGAAAAAAACTCCACACATATTTTATAAGAGAAATATGTTATAAGCGTTACTGTCTCCCCACTTTTTGTGGTTTCATAAAAATATAATTAATAAACAAAAATCTACGTTTTATAATTTTACATAAACATGTAATATTTCCATTTAATAATGCAATTGTCAAATAATGCGCCACCTTAAACTGTTCGGAAATCTTAGGAAAAGTCTAACCGTATGGACACTGGAAAAAAAACATCGTGTAATTCCGCTCTAAACCTGCGTTTTTTGGGTCACCACCAAACATCCACACAAGCACAGACTTTCCTATTATTTTTATAAAAGGTAAAAAGTATTGCTATTTTATCAGCATCAATAATGCTTTCCATTGGACTTACACCTCACGGATGCAAAAAACGCAAAAAATGTCCATAACCGAAGCCATTCGATGGACCACAGGCATTTTTATTGGCAAGCCTGGAGATAAACTGGCTTTGAATGATGAAGATATCCGCCAAGATCATGAAAGTCTCTTCGTAATCGATGAATTTTATTTTCATTTTGAAATAATGTGTTGCAATCATAGCTCTTTTATTATAGACTTGGTTGCCTCCGAATTAAATCTGTTCCCCTTTTTCATCTTTTGCATGAAATGTTTATGTTCTCACGTTCTGATCAGCGCCAACAGCTGTCGGTTGTCCGGTTTTTGGACCGTTGATGCGATTGCCTTTGATAAAAGTGTTTCATCATAACAGATACAAATAGATGATCTGAATCGTTGAGAATGTATAACATCAACTATTAAGCAGAAATTCTGTGTACTGATCACTGACCAAAGATTCGCGCGGTTTTTTCTGCCTGGACTATCTCTAAAAAAACGATCAGCTCGTAACGTTATTTCCATCATGACCTACGGATCTTTGGTATTTTCATTGAACTATCCAAAAAATAAGCCAAGACATACATAAGAATTCACAGTTGACGTCGACATTTTCGCACGATTACACCATTTTTCAATACTATTATGTAACTAAAGATTTCTGTAAACTAAATTGTTTTTATATAACCATTTGAAATGCATGACTAAAAACAACTGCTCTCGGTGTACATGTCAAACGTTGTTAAGCGATAACCCGTAGTGTAAGTAGATTACTTTCTTACATAGCATTTAATGATGTATTTTTAGATCTTACTAACCAGCATTTCAAAGGATTTTCATGGCAACCCTAAAGGCTCGACTTTAGGTCCTCACTTAAAAAAACAAGAGGCCGCGATTTCAATCCTAGTGAATGCATTTATCTGGTGTTATATATTATATCCGCACCCACCACACAGCATCCCAACAGAACTGGTCTCAAGTCTGTAGTCTGCAACCCGCATGATGTGATTACTTGAATCCTTAAGTGTCTATAAAGTTTCTTCAGTTCAACTTGCAAATTATAAATTCAATTTCTCTTTGGCCAATCAACTTCGTAACGTTGTTTCTTGTGCTCGTATTACGAGGGTGTGCTGTTAACCTTTTAATCTGTAACCAGCCTCATTTGAATTCTCATTTTGTTCAACATCTTGCACCGAGTATTTGAATCAAATAGTATTGAATGATCGTCTAAAAAATAAAATGCTAAAACCTTATTAAAACCAATTTATTCATATTTTCTGTCTAATAAATAAATTTCCTATTCATTTGTGATTTGCGAGTGACTTAGGTAAATTTCAATTGCTTGAGATGTTCTTTGAAATTCATTGATAGCGACATTTCCACGTAATTCGAAACGAAATCGTTCGCGTGCAAATGAAACCCGTATAGTGAAACGAGCACCAGGTGTTGAATTCTCGAGATTAGCTGCCGTACATTATTGACTAATGAACGCTGAAGGCTTAAAATGGGACTGAGAATGGGCTCGAGGAATCGTTTCAATTATATCAGGTAGCCAGAATGACAGTATGACACAATGAATGAGACGCTTAGAAGTGTGACAGAAAAGATTACAGCAGGATGCCAATAGAATGAACACAGTTAGATGCATTCAAATATATTGTGGTATCAATGGGCATGTCGGATTAATCGTTGAATGAGAAATTCAAAGCTGCAAGAAGTTTTTATGTACATATCTATAAATCGTGTTCACAATTATGATTTCTTTGTTATTTATTTATTGCTAACAATAACTATCAATTTTTATTGTTTTATGGTTTTAGTGAAATACCACCTCAAAAGAGTCTAAAAATGTAATGTAGCGAATAACTATTTGAATAATTAAGAGTTGCTTTTATGTAAACATTAAACTTGGCGTTATAAAATAAACGAATTTGGTACGTATATTTTCATCCCAACTAATATTATTAATGCGAGAGTGGGTTTTTTTTTTTTTTTTTAAATATTTTTAATTTATTCGTAGTAAAATAAAAATCATTATTCTGCGCTGTAAAAATTAAACTAGTTTGTTTATTGCTTTTTGATAGAGGTTGACGTCACAAAAATGAGCAAATCATAATAAAATAGAGTAAACGGTAGACCAGTTCCAAACACACCATGTCTCTTCTGATGTCACTTTTTTAATTGCTGGTCTTTGTCATTTTTTTACATCAGACAATAGGCACATTATTCGCATGATGATTTTACTTTCACGACGATGATATAATATAATAAATATAATGTTGGTGTAGTTACTTACGCAGTAATTGGATTAAAGAAGCAAAGTTCGGTCTTGCTGTGAGATAAGAAATAATCGTGCCATGTACGGAGTTACATCGCAGAAGCCATTTAATGTCATATAGCTCCGTTGTTACCTCTCTCTCTTTTTCTTAAACGACGCATAAAACAGAAATAAGGGGTCCAACGGAGGTCTCAGCGGCAGAACATAAGTATAGTCTGTAAAGACATGACATAATACTTTCATTTTAAGTTCGAGTACCCAAGGAAATATATTAAATTGATAAAATATATCCTTGACAGTCAGTTACAAGTTATTTATCAAAGAAATAGATAAACCACCAGCAGCTGGTTCTCATAAAATATCATAGATAACATATTTGATATAATATTTTTTTCTAGCTTAGCATTGTTTTGAAATCACTACCATATTTATTTAGTTGATTTAAAAGAGGGATAACGGTACCTATCTTCGTTAGGGAAATGCTGGGAGGCTGAAGGGCGGTGAGAAGAAGAAGGTGAAGTTTAGAAAGGCTATTCCTTTATTTTATGGACACTAAACAAAGTTGAAGTCATTTCAAGCATCGATTCTAAATGGTTGTCTCACCGAGGGGTGTCCCATCTTCACTCTGGAAGAACTGCAAAAAATACTGTGTTTTTTTTTTCTATTTTGAATAAACTCGTATTTTTTACATGCGGCTTCCGGGTTCGTAGCCAATAAGATTACCATTCGCTACTTACCGAATTTATCACAGCGATGTTCAAATAATACAGGTTCTAAAGTGGAACCATGGGGAATTCCGAAATGCTCGATAGTAGATAGGTACCATTCTTATGGATGCTTCCAAAGAGTTGAAGTCCAGAAAGACGTAGAAACCGCAATGCTTTATACAAATATTTCTACTCTGCCGTGTTCTACCTGCATCCTGCGTTATAAAATATACCTACCTACTCCTTCACTATATCCATATTGCTGTCCGTATTAAATAACGGGGTATGCAGCCGGTCTTTTTGCTGTAGCCAACTATGTACCTATCTATCTAATTGCTTTGCACAACTCACTGCAAATATAAAATTAAACCTTCTTATCTTAACTATACAGTAAATATATTTGTATGCGCCACTAAAAAACTCGACCGATGACTTTATTAAAGTTTTTTCAATATTTTTTATTCGAGTACAATAGTTTCAGCTGCTAGCTACAATCTGGAGCCATTGAGACTACGGTATTTCCAATAATTATGGTATGCTGTGAGGCTGAAGGTAGATAGGAAAGGGGAAGAAGATATGCTTTTTATTAATGTAATCATGACAGTTTGCACTGCGAATTTCAGCAGACCGAACTGAATGACACATCGGGCACTGGTAGACGTTGTTAGGAAACATGTCATTGTTAGTTACCCTTCTTTGGAAATACCGCAGAAAACCGGTTTCAGTCACAAATGACAATGGTTTATCGGTACAAGTTTAAAAGCAATAACTTACTGTCTTTCCGGTAAAGGTGTGACTCGCTTAATTAATGGAAAATGTGCCAGCACAGAAAACAGAATCGAAGGTAAAAATCTTGGTTTCAATGAAAACCAAGATTCTTTGGATATTATTGTACGGTACGCCCTTGAGGTGATTTTTCACAAAAACGGCGCTATATAAATTAGCCAAATATTATTATTACACATTAGCAAAATAGGATACTATTTTTCAGGGTTTGCGAACCTTTTCAAATGTGTCGGAAGAAAATCTCAAATTCATTGAAAAAATTATTTTTTTCCAAAATTTTCTGGCTTTCCCCCTTCAAGGTTATTCTGGGCCATCCATTCAAATTATGGGGAAAGGGATGATGAATTTATGTATTAATTTGATTTAAATGGTCGTATTTCAAAATTCTGTGGAAGATTCGACTCGTGTTCAGACTTAAGGAGATGAGTTGTTGAATGTAGGGGAGACAATTTCAGATATTGCTCGATAGAAGAGAGGATGTTTGTTTAGAGAGGGACAATAAAAAAAAATGTGATCTAAAGTTCCCTCTTCTATTCCAAAGAGAGAACAATCTGGGGAGTTAAAAAAGGCATAACAATAAATCGATAATAATAAAATAATTGAAAATTTACTAATTAACGTAGTTACCTATGCAATCAAAATTGTTACAAATTCTTATAATTCAGCGACTGATGTAATTTACTATTTCGCAGTGACCTTTATTCCTGCAATATTCTAAGTAAGACTTTACTAAGACGTTTTCACACGTTTGATTTGATGTAATTCATCGACGTGACAAACATACGCAGTCAAAGTAACTGTTATGTTGTTCATTTCGGCGGAGAAAAATTCACCACACGCATTAGCAGACGACCAAAGGTCTGAGGTCATGAGCAGAAGTATGTATACATCGTATACCAAGATCTTGTGCTTATTATTATAATAAACAATATAAGTCTCTACTAGTGTTTTCTATCCCTGACCTAGCGTGACTCTGAATCGGAGATTCACACTTAGGAGGGAACGTCTCATGAAATGTACCAAGACACGTGATCCTTCTATGGTCCTGTCGCTGAGAGTTCCGTTCTAACTCATGTTTCGTTCATGAGAAAGAGGTGGAGGTTACAGCGGAGCCGACGGCGTTTTCTGTACCTACCTATACCTACCTACATATCTATGTATTTTATTTGACTGCTTGTTGTTGTACCATCTTCTGGCAGTTGGAGAAACCGTTCTGAAGATGCCACGATCCTCTGCAGCACGAATGAGAAAAAGATCATCCATCTCGGCTTAATCCCGTGCGTTCCTCAACCACTATAATGCCTTGCTTCCAATGCCTGACTCCCCGCCTACTTATAAATGTTTTAGACGAGAGATTGTAACACTGAGGGAATACAAGAAGGCTGCAAAATAGCTTAACACCTTTGCACGATGATGTCGTCTCTTACCCTGTGTGCCGCTTGAAGACCCGAAAACTCTTCTGAATGGAAGGAGAGAAGTCCCTCGGGATAGCTCTCACACCTCACACCAGAAGATTTGTGGAAACTTGAGTGGAAATCAGCCAACTTGGGAAATGCTCATCTCATACAAGACTCCACTGAGAGACAGTTTGAGTTCTCACTCTCTTGTAAATGGTTCGTCATCAAAAGGTTTTTGCCCACGTGATACATAGAGGGGGCCTTAAAAAGTCGACGATGTGTGAATGCGGTGTCTACGAAGGTCGACGCGTGAAGTCCTAAACTGGATATCAGGCCTAGGGGTCCCACACCCCCTGTAATAAGTTGAAAGATTCGTCAGGATAAAGTGGATTTTTCTCTTCGCTGTTAGGTTTATTCCTGTTCGTGCTGTAATTTTTTTAAACCATCATTTCTGTCTGATTTTCTCTGTTCATTATAAAATTAGTCTTAATATTGAAATTATTTTTTTATAAATTATTATAAAAAAATAATTTCAATATTAAGACTAATTTTATAATGAACAGAGAAAATCAGACAGAAATGATGTATTAACTTTATTTTTTCTAGGCTTATTAAAAGACTTATAAACAAATGACCGATATTTTTATGGGCCAAGATACTCGTATGTTCCACATGCAGTATTTTTGAAGCATCTATAATAATTCTAAGCGATCAAATTTTCAAAACAAAAACATATGATTTTGCATTATTTAGTAAAGCTTCAGCTAGGTGATATTTCACAAAACGGCGCTTTATTTATAATCATTCTAATATTATTATTAATCCCAAACTGAGTGATCACACCGCAAAGTACTTTGGAATTTATTGGCGAAATCAACAATCATAAAAATCAGTTCTAACCTATTTTTTTTTTTCAGTTTTCTGACATTTTTGACCTCGTTTTCATCCAACAAGTGATCATTGACATGGTAATGCGTTGTACAAACATCAAGTTATTCGATAACTAAACAAATACACATTTACAGCGCTGATGAAGCGGTATCTCTGTCCCAGAATCGTGATGGCGCTTTTGCCCTTCTTTTATCTTTTCCTTCGAAGATTAGATTTATGGTATGAAACCAGTGGCGTAGCGACCGCCTAGTTGTCTAGGGGGTGCCAGGGAGCCCGGCCGCATAGGGGCCCGAACCGAGTAAAATTAAGTATTTTCTGTGCATTGAAATATGCATATTATAATATCATGTAAAACCGTTCCATAAACTAGTCTATTTTATATAGCTAACCTAGACAATATATCAAATAACTCGTTACACCATAAAATCAGTTAAATAAACAAAACGCCTAGTAATTAATAATTTCACTGTTAATAAATACGGTATGTGACCTTCAATGACATAAAACAGCACATCTCTTATTGTTTTATTAAAAAATATATAATGTCACATCATAAAGTGTCTACGTACTTCATATGATAAAATATTATCGTTTGGTTCACGATACGTTTTTTAGATAATGCTTCCCAAAATGAGTGCCGTGGATTTGATATTTTTCCTAGATACCGAGAAAGATATAACGTGAAAACCCCTTGTTTTATGAAAAACTCCCTTATTGTAACGCGGGTGTAGTTAATGTATCGATCTGCTTATTGCTTAAGGATGCGAAAGCTGTAAAACGATGAATTTAAGTAGAGATTTAATATTTAATAGATTAACTTTTAAAAAGCATTCAAATTTACAAAAGAATTTATTATCAGAAAATGTAGAGAAAGACGAGGGTTAGTTAATTACGACCGACAATCGAGGCAGAATAAAAGTTGGTTTCAGCCTGGCAACTAAATTAAAATTGCCAGTTTTTTTAAATCAAATTACGAGTACTTCCTACAACGGGGTATTACCATGTTTTATTTATTGCTTAAAAAATTAAGCAAAAAATTACGATGATTATAGCATTTTTATTTTATTTTTATGTTGACGAATAAATTTTCTACAGTTAAAGTTTCCCACTTTTGAATTACCTACCGCTAAAACGATATTTTGGGCGTGGATATCGTGTGACTCATGAGTGCGGACCTCAGAGTAACAATATGTGCGGACGCTCAATGACAGTGTTTATTTATGCAGGTTCAGCTGAGCTACACTTGTGACGTCACAAACCCATTTGCAAAAAACGGGCCGTTTTGATTTTGTCAGTTTTAGAGCATCTTTAAAATCAATAATATTAGATAAACATTAAAAAAAAAAACATTTTTAGGAGGATGATTAAAATCAGAAAAATGATCTTTAAATATTTCGTATATTTTCAACATAATCCCTCGTTTGTGGAAATACCCCATTGCATTCAACAAGTCATATTGTGAACATTGAAATATTTAGTGAACAAAATAACGAAACACCGTAAAGGAGCCACATATTCCAAGATACTTGGCTTGGGATATTTTATTATTTAAGATTTGCTAACCAGAAAGCCACAAGAAACGTACATACATTATCATTTGAACTGTACCCGAAAAATTAGAATCACTGTAGAAGGTATATTAATTGGCAACAACATTGTTTATTCGTTGACAATATGCAAAATATTATTTAGTTCACGCATGTCGTACGTCTTAGTATTAATACCGTTGACCTCTGATAACCCGAAGATTCGCTTTGGAACAACCGTTTCTGTTCTCGGTGCGCCTGCAAATAAAAAGGTCGGCGTCAGCGACCAGTCAGCTAGTCACGTGCAATCTTGGGACTTTCTTGTCAACAAACATTTCCATGTATTATCATGTAACTGGGTGACTTCGTTATTGGTGCCGATTGTTGGGTTTAGGTTAGGTTATTATTTCAGTACGTTATTGTGGATCGCCCTGGGGCTCAATTCTCTAATATCGATCAAGATTAATCCTTATTCGACATCTGCGAACGAAAAATTACCCATTGTCTCGACGAACTTCTTGTATGTTGAAGGGTTGAAGAGAAGATTTAAAAAAATTATATTGGCACCCCTGTGAATATTGTCTATCTTTCAGATGTTTTGACATTTCTATAATATGGTGGGAATTAGAAATTACAACCCCACTTTCTTCGATTCTTCGAAATGGCTGGCGGTTCAAAACCAAAATCAGCTGGAAGCCACCCCGGAAAATATATTTAATGGTTATGACACCTGCAAAACGACATTGCAACATATTAATTTTCATATAAAAACTATCTACCAACCGGCGAAACGTTCTTGTTGGTCTCAAAGCATCTGCTTCAGCTTGCTATACATTATGTATTGCAGCCAATATCGCCGATAAATCAGCCATTGTAAGGAACTTTAAAACAACTTTTTTTTTAATATACGATGCCTGCCTTCGTAGAGCGCGCGGGAAAAGTTGTAAGGCTAGGATACAATGTACTACATTTTGACAGGTTTGGTACTCGATTGGAGAACTGAGCCCCTGATGTTGACAACGTTAGATAGGACTGGGCCCCAGAAGTACAAACAAAAAAAAATAACAATAAAAAAAATTATATATATGTACTATATTAAAACCTAATTAAAGTATTATAATCGTGCTGATGTGCTATATACATAAACAAATTAACGTTTGAGGTCTGATTTAACCTCGGATTGGCTATAGAGATTCGCTATCTGATACCGTAACTAATATTTTTACCTACCCGAAGAGATACCAAATCTAAACACAAGTCTCTTGTATTGATCTGATAACAAACGTTCAGCCGGAGATCGGTTCAAACCTCAGCGTGCACAAGTAAATTTTATTTAATTAATTTGTGTTATTTCACAATTTAATGTTTTTGAAATAACATATAGTATATTTGCGGCACATTTCAGAGTGGAAGTTACTCTCAATATCGTCTTGTTGTAAGACCACCATTCAGAATTAAAAATTCTCCACTACCTCCAGCCCCGCAACATACCCCAATTGGGGATGCCATAGTCTCACTGGCTCTCCAGTCCGTTGGGACCATCGATCATTTATTGGGACTGATCAACTTCATGGCGTTTGGGAGTAAGAGGCCAAGTTAGTACGAAATAGTTCTTCAGTATACTGATATCTGTATTTGATTTTCAGTCATTGGAATCTTTGGCGCCGAGGAGCAACATGAAATCTGGAAGTTTTTAAACGACTTCGAAAAGGAGGGGATTTTTATTTTATTTTTATGTTTGTTACCTCAGAACTTCCGATTGGGTGAACCGATATTGATGATTCTTTTTTTATTAGAAAGCTGGTGCTTCCCGTCCAATTTGGTCCAGTTCTGACAGTGGGATTCATGAGAAAACTATATATATGTCTTAAATTTGCAATAAGTAATATTTGCGCGACAAATGGACGAATAACTCAATATTACGCCACCAGATTTCGATGATTCTTTTTTTAAAGTAAAACTTCTTTACGCACGCTCGTCACTAAAAATCAAAAAATAAACAAAAAATTAACAAAACAAAAAACGACTTCAAAAAATGCACTAAAAAGTAAAAAAATAATTTCGTACGATTGTTATTTTTGGAGTCGGTGTCAGCCAAGATCTCCACATCTCACCTATCTACCTATGTATGTAGTTACCTTAGCTGACACCGACTCCAAAAATAACAATCGTACGAAATTATTTTTTTACTTTTTAGTGCATTTTTTGAAGTCGTTTTTTGTTTTGTTAATTTTTTTGTTTATTTTTAATTTTTAGTGACGAGCGTGCGATTGTTATTTTTGGAGTCGGTGTCAGCCAAGATCTCCACATCTCACCTATCTACCTATGTATGTAGTTACCTTAGCTGACACCGACTCCAAAAATAACAATCGTACGAAATTATTTTTTTACTTTTTAGTGCATTTTTTAAGGCGTTTTTTTTGTTAAAATGTTTGTTTATTAAGACTTGTGATCTACAGATTAGTTGTGGAAGCTTGTCGGATTTTATGTTTCCTTCCACAAAATACCGCTCTTCGAAAAAAAATCCTTAAATATGACTTAGACCCCGAGGTTTCCCTCAATGTCTCCTGACCTGTGTACATATTTTAATAAATGTAAGTAATATGCGTAAGATACGTAAAATATTTGCCTGCGGCGCTAGCTCATTTGGCGTCTAATGGTACCTATTTAGGGGAAAAAAAAACATTTTTTTGCCCAGGGGCAAGTGTTTTTGTCACTAAGCCACTGCTTAATGTTAATAATTGTATTTTACAGATTTATATCTTAAAATTACATCTGTCAATTTAATGTATTCTTGAAACCAGCATACAAATCTTATTTTATTATCAGAAACAGTTTGCGATACGTATTCATCGATAATAATATACAGGTATAATAATATATCAGAACGTACCGGAAAAACCTTAAACGGTGATCCCTGAACTTATTTAGAGTAAAAAATATATTATAAAAGTTATATTATAGATACGTACCTACTTTATCGCTTTTTTATTTCTTCGCACAATCAGTTGCGTATTTAAAAATGACACTTAAATTCAAAACAAATTTGAGTTTATTGAACGCACATACATCCGAAATTAGTATTATTTTTGATTGAGATTCTATGTATTTCATGTATCTAATAGTAAATTATTTCCAACGACCATTTTTTAAACTCATAATGAAAGCGAATGAGGCCTTTTTGGCCCTGAGCTCTGTATGCTAGTATATCGAAAGAAAAAAGTCACGTAAATTATTGTGTATTAAGTTTCTACGATTCGTAATAGGGAAGTCAGAGAAAGAAACTCAGTACATATTTTGGTTAGTTATCTCTTAAAAGTTAGGTGCCATAAAGTCAGAAATGTGCCACAATCTAGAATCTAGATTAGTAAAGCGTGCAGTCGGTAAAGTAGAGATAAGATTACGTATTTGAATCAAACTCTGAAGGTTGCGATAACGTTTTGCCGATTTCGGCAAGATTTCGTTACACGACGATAGCGATCGTCATTTTAGAATATTATCGACAACACTTTCAATTTAGAAATAAGCGAAAAAGACAGTAATTAATAATAATAACCTTGGAGGAATAATCTTACTACAAGGCTAGTATATAATTGTAAAAATATTATTTGAATTGATTCTTGGAAGCAAAATGGAAAATGTACAAACGTATCCCTCATTTTCCGCTCTGGATTTTGACATTAGTGCTAATGTTTTTTATTATCATATAGATGTCGAGTTCCCTTGTTTGAACGCCATCGACTTTAGTATACTAAGGGGGAGCAGTTTTTCTTTCAATCTAGACCCCCCCCTCGGTGAGATAAATTTGGGCCACTTCGTATATGTTTTCAAGTAGACGTGAGATTTTACTGGACCCCCCCCCCCCCTTTTGAGCTCACGTGATTAATATATGCCCTCTAATTAGACAATGTATTTTTAAAAAAGCAAAACGTACAAACAGAGAACATTTTTTTCTAATACAGTTGGTAATTTTATTTAAATCGTTAAGGTTTTAGAGGAGAAAAATGGTGAATACAAAACCTCGATTTTATTTAGGTATTATCATTCTGATGTGCAGGTAACAGCAACATTTCGTGATATTTTATTATTTATGCATTTTTCATGAAGTCACTTTTTTACTTTTGTGTCAGTAACGCACAAGATTCCCAACTGTCTGGAACCAGTGAGACTATAAAAATAATAATAATTGGATAATTTGTAGTATCCCCAATTGGGGTACGTTGTGAGGCTCAAGGTAGTGGGAAGAGGAGGAAACGAGGAAGAGAATGATGGGGAATGGCTATTCAGATCTGGTCACCAAAAACGGCTAGAGCCACTTTAAGTAACGCTAAGATTCTAAATGGTGTTCTTGCACCAGGGCGATAATAAATGTATCTACCACTTTTATACTCTGATCGAATGTGTGGGACTACACTATCCTACCCACATACCGGAATAAACAATTATTATTATTATACGTAATAATCTAGAAATTATCCTTCTAACCGCGATAGAGGATTTGACCATAGGATGAATTCTTTAGGTATTGTCAGGGATTTTTTTTAATTCTTCGAGATATCAAGAAATCAGTATAAACGGTATCCGGAAACCCTTGTACAAGCACGAAACTGGTCACATTGGGAACTCAAAAAAAATTAAATCATTTTCTGATCTAAGCACTTCGATTTTTTATTTTTTTACAATTTTTTCGGCAACTAACAGCCTTTTCTAACCTGTTGGTTGAACGTATCCTAACCTTATTGCATATTAAAAGAAAGAAAATTTTAATCTTTTATTTTGTTTCGACTCTTTGATTATTTAAATACTTAATGTAGGTATGTCCCCCCATACACCGAAGCCCTGCTTATTTATGTGGGTAAACCGAATATACATGTATATTATGTTATTAGTTATTATATAAAAAAAAAAAAAAAAATTTATTTTATACACTTTACAAATACAAGGCAAAAAGTCCCGATAAACTACTTTTTAGCAGTTTGTCTAACGGGTTCTTTACGTTAAAGATCTTATTATAGTTACATTTTTACAATTATATAAAATAAAATTTAATTTTTTACAGAAATATAGATAAAAATAAATTTTTGAAAACAAAATAACATTTTTAAAGTCTTTAGAATAATATGTCATTGTGAGCTAATACAAATTAATTCTTTCCGTAAGCCAAGTCTTCAGTAAATTCATCAATTGTTTGTTTTGGGCACAGTTTTTAATTTCAGCAGGTAACATATTTAAATAACTGGGAATCATGTAATTTAACGTTCTTTGTCCATATTTATTTGTATGCTTAGGTAAAATTAGCCCTTCATTAAAGTTAAAACGAGTATTATGGTTGTGTTCCAGCCTGTTAATATATAAAGGATTATTTATGTGCTGAAATATAATTTTGTACCACAGAATTGCTCTCACTGAAAGAACTTTGAGACTCTGATAAAAGTATGGAATATTATGCCTTTCTTTGTATAAATTTTTTTCAGCTAATAATTTAACCAATGTTATTTATATATCTTTTTGTGAATCAAAAAAATATATATATATATGTGTTAGGATGACTAAGAAATGACCGCTCGCCGCTGTCAAAAGCTCTAAGGGCAGCATTAGTTTTAACAAGCCTTAGGCCCTCAATTTTTTTTTTTTTTTTTTTTTATTATTTATTGAGTTAGTTTATACTACATGAGTATAAACTAATAAGCACAATGTAACATTTCATTTGATAAATTTAAATATTTTTACAGTAAGCATAACATTTCTTTTTAAATACATTCATTCTTTCTTCATTCTTCATACTTTCAGGCATTTCATCATACATCTTTAGTCCTCTGTACATTAGGCAGTTCTGTGATTTTGATTTCTTCATTTGTGGCAATCGAACTCTGTTTATATTTCTTGTTTCATAATTATGTACGTCTCTATTAAAAACAATTTCATCCTTTAAGTAATGCGACAATGCAAACAGGTTCAACAGAAGGTATTTGTTTAGCTCCAGTTTTTTCACATCGATTTGAAGGAAGGGCGAGGGATCAATTGATATTCGGGATCTTCCCTTAGGGTCTTTTGTTATGGTGCACCGGTAGGTACCTGCTTCCTGGCAGCGGGTTTCTTTATTGCGGCTGCATTGAAGGAATCTCTCAGGTTTTATTGATACTGTTTTGAATGCCTTTTTGCAATATCCGCCTGTCGGATTATTTTATTATAAAAGATCCATTCAGAGACTTCAGGTGGCCTAAAATGTTATTGTAAAAACACTTGCTGTGTTAGTAAGAATTTTCTATTATATAGTACTTTTAGCTTTTGTGGTGTTGTTATTATAAAACCAACGAAATTTGTACTAAAATACTTAAAATGAGCATTGTAAATGTTGTTGGAGTACCATTGTTAGTTTTTGTTGTTGTCTTTTGCCCAATATATCGACGTATTTTGGTGAAAATATTTGCCTGTTTTCGGCGATGATTCATTGTCATTGTATGGCGAAAACGACCGCTCCAGTCGTCAACATTGATGACTGTGTTGTAAATATGGGCACTTGTGCTAGCAATTAGCTCTTTCGTTTTTCTCGTTCTTGATCCATTAAATAAGTGAGGATTCCGACACTTGGGTTTGGTGATATAACTTTTAACACTTTTTACCATCAGTTCGGCATTTTGCACAGAATTTGCATAAAATATGCTCACATTGTAGAAACATTTCGTCCATGTAATCAATTCCTCCGTGGTCGAGGGGTAAGACTCTCGACTAGCGATCCGTAGGTCGCGGATTAAAATCCCGACCTGCGTAGAATTTTTTTATTTGATTTGTGTTTTTACGATTTTAATAAATTTATGTTTGCGGCATATTTCAGAGTGGAAAATACTTTCAATTTCGCCCTGGTGTAAGAACACCATTCAGAATTGAAACGTTGCTTGAAATGGTTTTAGCCGTGTTTGGTGACCAGATCTGAATAGCCAGGTACTTCCCCACCTTCTTCTTCCCCATCACCTTTCCTTCCCCAGTTACCTTCAGCCTCACAACATAACCCAATTGGGGATGCTGTAGTCTCACCGGTTCCAGAGGGAGCAGTTGGGACTCTTGTGAGGTATTAACATACAAAAGAATCGTAATTGATGTCAAACGGTGTCTGAAGATTATTTGACAAATTTTCAAATATCAAATAACTGCAATATACAGAAGTTTCTTTCGATAGCCAGTTTAGAAGAGTGTGCTATTTTTATAAATAAATAAAAAATATAACAATCTTTATTTCATTAAAAACATATACATTTTTTATACAGGTGAAAATATATAAATAGCAGACAAGGTCTTTTTACACACAAGTTTTTCATGGATATTTCTGCATTTTTGATTAAAAATCGCGATTTTCGCAGATGAGCTTCATTTGAATTATTATGTGATCAATGAATGCGTTAGCGACAATATGTATCCGAAAATAGTAATTAAATTCGTTTCAAACTGGGTATATAATTAATAATAACTACCATGTTTCATTATTATTTATTGGGATTTAACAATATTACCGGTGCAGGCCCTATTATGGTATAAAACATTAATTCAGCATACCTATATCTGAGTCTGATTATAAAAGGAAAGTGGAACATGAACATAATACAACGTTCACAAAAAATGAAGGAATGCTTGTTCCAAAATATAATAATATCTACTGGCGGTGAACCCTGGAAAATAAAAAAAATAATTAACATGCCAAAAATAGTTAACATGGTTGGTTACCAAGTAATATAAAAAAAATGCGATTCTACAAATAGATTGAGATATATGCTAAAACAATGGTTACTAAATAGAGAACTTTCAAAACCAATAAAAAATGCAATTTTCCAAGATGTAAAATCTCACTATTTTTCCTCTCTATCTATTTTGTTTCTGTAGTTAGGAACCAGACGATTTTTTGTGGTTTGTTGGACCTTGGTCTGCAGTCTGCAAACCGGTGACCTTTTCTGTCAAACGTCTATCCGCTGTCTGTGTCTAAGGCTAACCACGTTGCTGCCTAATTTATAGCCGGTGCTTTCTCGGAGATGGGTTAGCTTTTTGTACCACGGGCCGTCCTTTTTTCTCTCCGAATACCAGTTTTGTGCTTTGACCGCAGCACCAACATCGCGCATTGCTCGCATCGTCGCCAGTGGCGTAGATAGTTTGCGAATCTAATAAATAAACTGACAACTTTTTAAATATAACTTTTTTCATGAAATAACTTGATATCTTATTATGTGTTTACATATTCAATTCTAAGAATTCTTAATAAGTTGTACAGTGCCCTTGAGGTGATTTTTCACAAAAACGGCGCTCTACAAATCATCCAATTATTATTATTATTATTTAGTGTTGTGACTTTATATCGATTCTCACAAGAGTCCGGAACAATAATGACAAGTTTTAAAAAAAATCATAAACTATGAAAAAAAGATTCTTACTTCATTTTTAATGGATTGATTTTTTTGGACAAAAAAAAATACTGTTTCGTCTATAAAACTCTTGATCCTTTTATCAAAATTGGAGGATCTTTTTAGGAAAGGAAGGTGAGGAAGTTTTGGGAAGGAAAAGGGTATAAGGGGTGTGTAGGAATCGAGATGTCAGTGTGTCCAGGAGTGACGGACCTATGAATCTATCCCACCCACTGTCGTGCATGGCGATGTTCCGAGAGACTACAGCTGGAGAAGTCAAAGGATCTCCTTCAATTATTCTCTCCCGATCCGGCCTGCCGTGCTGCTGGTGGGCAGACGCAAGACCCGGACAAACCTCAACTCATGAACCGGGGCACCCCTACTAAGTCACCAAACGTATTGATAATAATTGTTTTTATTACATTTGAATAAGAACCTCCGAAGTGTAAAGATACTTCCAATTTACTTACAAATTGGAAACCAGGGGCGTGACCTGCGAATTTTTAAAGAAAAATGAAAAGTGTATCTGAAATTATCCCCTTCCTGAAAGAGGTAATCTCTACACATTTTTGACTTAATTTTTTTTATAAATCGTGAAAATTTCAAATACATCCACAACCCTTCACTGCTTCACGCTAAGTTTTATGAATAGACTTTTTGATGTCTAAAAGTCGGGTCGGTAGCTTCAACGAAATAAATCAGTCATATGAAGTTCTAAACATGCTTTCTGTCGAAATACTAACATACTCGTATATATACAGATATTTCTATCTCCACATGAGAGCAAAATGCCGGATGTATCCCGCGAATCCACGCCGACTCAGCGCAGTGAGATCATCCTAAATAAAACATACAGAATTAAATTATAACGTAAACAATTGAGCCACATTCTCCTTTACTCTTTTGTAGGCTCTGGTAACTGGCACTTTAAACAGCTCGCTGGAGTTGAAATAGATTCATGGGAAGATGCGTTTAACTAGTTAATGAAAGTTTTAAAATTCCAACCGGAAAGTTCAATTGTTTTTGGCACACAAATCAGATTTGGCACGCACTTCTTGCTTCATTCAACATCGTACATTCATACAGCGTCTGGTACACACCCTTCTGTTATTTTGATTCTTGAGATGGGCCGACTCAATCATTTGGTTCACTTTATCGAGCAGTACCTTTCTTGGATGTCTCCGATTTCTTCTACATTTCTCATTCGAGTCATAATATTCTCATTTCACATTCTTTGTTCATTTGCTCTACGTGCCCAAACCATCTAAGCTAAGCGATCCTTTCTTAATCTTACTCATTAACTCATTACATTACGCTTACATCAGCCTTACATTCTTTATGAATCTTAATTTTTTTAAATCTTAATTTCTCTCAGGATCAAACTTGGTTTTACCACGCTTTATCCTCGGGGATCTCATTTCTACAGCATTCAGTCTACTTTTATCCTTCATCTGCTAGTTTCATGGCTCACTGAATACATCAGGGTAGAAACCAGCACTTCATTGTGAACTGCTGGCTTCGCTCCTTTGGACAATTTAAGTTTCAGGCATTTGCACTTCTTTAAATATCCCTTCCCAGAACCAGCGTAAACAAATTTATCACGTATACATTTTTGGTTCCACGATAATTCAGCATCATGCGATTTTAATACCCCTTCGTAAAGTCATTAAAAGTTATGTAAATAAAATGAAAAATGGCCCATAACCTAACCTAACGTAACTTTTTTAACCATTTTTTTTGTATATATGTACCAATATTTTTTTCATCTTTCCAAAGGAGGTGCTGAAGTTGCATGAGTTGTTCGATCACCATATTGTTATTAATTTTTTTTTGTTGTCGCGAGCCGCCTCTGAATGCAGAAGTTGAAACCATGCCCAACCAGTTTAGGCCTTAGCTTTCGCCTCTAGAGTGTGTCTGTTGTCTGTGACTGTACCCTTTTGGGCTATTGTCTTCCACGAAGGTTTCCCCTTTACCGCGGTTCATTGGCCAAAAATAATTGGCGACGTTTATGCCAAATAAATAACAAGCAGTAGTTATTCTTATGATTTTTTAGACAGCCTGGAACTGTGTATTTCTATCCATTTTGCACACTTGACCTTCAAAACAAGAGGAGGGTCACTGTCTAAACTCTGCGTAATGCTATTATCGTGATTCATTTTTGGGTTATTATGCCGTGTTGCGCTTCCTTCTTCTTTAGCCAATCATATTACAGTATCCATCAGGGCATATCTGTAGATTGAGTTTGATTCCGTATTTCAAGTGATAATACTCTTTTTGTGGTTTTCTGCGTTTAGTTTTGGTGAAGCCAATACCTGTTGCTAGTTTGACTCTCTGGCTTCCCTGTGCTTAAATTCTATTTTAACCTTTGATAAACATTTTAATTGATTGAAAGTATGGACTTGTTTTCTGTGTACTACAGGTATGTATGTAGGTACCTATGTAGTATTTAGCAGGTTATCTATGTACACACTTGGACTGCATCATAAGGTCATGAAATTGGCACCAATATTTTTTTTGCAATTCTTAGATTAATTCCACAATTTTCAGTTAGCAACTCTTTTTTTCATGAAATTGCGCTTTCAAATATCAATTTAACCCGATAAAGTAAGGTCAAAACTCCATGTAAAGACATGACTCCGATTAAAGAATCCAATTTTCGAGATAAGTCGGGTATAAAAGCTAATATATTTTAGTATACATTTAAAAATAAATCTGAATGAGATTGTGTGTGTGTAGAGTGGATTTGATATGTGCGAAAATTGACTGACGAAGGACCTTGAATTTTGTGTTACTGTTTACTGCTTGGAATGAGGAAAAAACATATGCTGCATATAAAGGAAAGGACTCACCGAAACAGGATAAAGAACTTGTATGCTGGCAATTTTGTCTTCTTTCTCCCCGTCCAATTGGCACTGAAAACAGCAATAAGCGTGCGTTTCGTGTACACGGCGAACACGGCGGAATTAGGTTAACAGATAGCGGGAGCACGGGGGCTATAGGGTATGTTGCGGCGCGGGCTGTTGATTGCAGACTGATGTGGTGAAGGTAGTTATAGGTGCGGATTTTGGGAACAAGGTAGGACAGGATTTGCAACAATATTAATACCAATCCCAAGCAGTAACAGTATGTATGTGTGCTATGTAGGTGTGTGTATGTGTGGGTATATGTATTGGCGTAACCAAAATCACTAACTTTTCTCAAATTACCAATTAAATCTTTTTTTATATTAGTTCTACACAGGAGGCTCTGAGGAAAATAGTTTCCACGTCATCTTTGCGGATGCTGTGTAAAGGGTGTTTTTTAATAATAATAATAATAATATTTGGATGATTTGTACAGGGCCCTTTTTTTGTGAAAAATCACTTCAAGTGCGCTGTTCAAACTTACAATATCTTTCTACAATCTTACGTCCTGCTACAAACAAACTAGACAAACCTTTATAATAACTTATGGCTAAAAATTGCATCCACTGGTTCATCGATCACTGATGGGAAACTATACATACGTGCGATTAGAAGAATGAAGGCGATGCTGTCTAAAAATGTCCACATATATCCTCTGTACAGGCAGAAAATATATAGGACCATAATTACCTTGGAGGTCACCTGAGATTGTTTATTTAGAGAAATTTATGTAGAGTTCGCACGCAGAATATAATTTTTATTTAATCATCATATATATTTTATTAATAATACATAATATGGTCTTTAATGAGCGTATTTTGGAAAGCAAACGTCAGATTTTATGATAGGCGGTTCAATAGTGCAAGGATTTGATCAGAATATGTTATTAAGAGGACATTACCAGAGAAACCAGAAATATGTCATTTTTAAATCAGTGTTTAGACTTATTGACTCGTTTCCACAAAAAATTATAAATTGATTTTGAAAGATTGTTCTTTTTTCTAGTAAAGGTATGGATAAAATTTTGAGAAAAAATGTTTATTTTAAGTATAATAAGGTTATACCATAGGTCGTTGGCAGATTTGTTATATTTTCAAAAAAGTACATGTATTATACAACACCAATTTCAAATCATATAATCATGCAGTAAAATAAATCAATACATTATCTGGTAAAATTATTTGTCAGAATTTTAATTTAAGTTTAAATAAAATTATTAAAAAATATATGCGTACATGTGTTTCTTGACGAAAATTGGTCCGTTTGTTTATTTATTTGCGCACTTACTAACTAATATATTTCAGATTTTTTTACATACTTATTTTGCTAAGACATTATTGACAAATCATAAATAATTTTAATGGAAAAATAATTTAAGGGTGTATTTAATATTAATTAATTTACAGCTTCGCGTTTCACAATTTTTCTTATCACCGACAACACGAATCGAGAGCGCTCATTCAGACCGCAACTGCGGCCACTGGCGGTTGTCTTCGCGGCGCTCTACATCGCAACATTTTCGAAGCGAATAACGAAGCAAAATAAGTAGGATTTCATGTTTGTAAAATTTATAGGGTTGCCCCAACGCAAAATTTCATGTTCATTGAATATTTTTATGATAACATTTTTATAATTTTGAAATTTTTTTTATTGTAAATTATTCTTATGTGAATACCGCACAAGAGTCCCAACTGCTCCAAAATATTTATTTTCAAGTAAAACTTCTTTACGCACGCTCGACACTTGGGGGGTAAGCTGGTAAATGTGTTACGAAAAGTGGTGATTGTTACGAAAAATTTCCTTCGAACGGCAATCGATGCGAACGGTGATCGATTGCTAGGTGAGTCGTGCCTTTACGCACGCTTGTTATTCGTGTTATTGTTTTATTGTTAATAGACTATTTTTGCGTAAATAAATAGATAAATTAAATTATTTAAAAATATATACGTACATGTGTTTCTTGACGAAAATTGGTCCGTTTGTTTATTTATTTGCACACTTACAAACTAATATATTTCAGATTTTATTACATACTTATTTTACTAAGACATTATTGACAAATCATAAATAATTTTAATGGAAAAATAATAAACACGAGAATCGGGTATGGGTACCACCGCCCCGGGAACCAATTATTAGATAATAAACACGTCTGCCATAGGTCATTCCAAGTGGTTCATAACATTTGGTGACTAGCAGGGGTGCCTAGGTTCAAGGGGGTGAGGTTTGTTTAGGTCTTGGCGGCGGATGCGTCTGCCCACCAGCTGCATGGCAGGTCGGATCTGGAAAAGTTAAGGGAGTCCCTTTGACTTCTCCAGCCTTACTCTCTCGGAACATCGCCTTGCACCGCAGTGGGAGGGATGGATTCATACATCCGCACTCCTGGACACGCTGACCCCCAGATTTCTACTCACCCCTAATATCCCTTTCCTTCTCCGAATTTCCTCTTCTTCCTTTCCCTAAAACGACCCTCCACACAGCATTCCCAAAGAAGAGATAAGCAGTGTGTCGAGCGAGTGTAAAAAAAACGGTCTCTCCCGATCCGGCCTTCCATGTAGTTGGTGGATGTACCTTCCAAATTACTGATACTACCTATTGACGGCCGGCGTGGTCAAGGGGTAAGGCTCTTGACTAGCAATCTGAAGGTCGTGGGATCGAATCCCGGCATAGGCAAATAAATTTTATTTGACTAATTTGGGTTATTTCACAATTATTTAATTTAAAAATAATATATTTGCGTCACGTTTTAGAGTAAAAGATACTTTCAGTATCGCCCTGGTGTAAGACCACCATTCAGAATTGAAACTTTGTTTAGTGACCAGATCTGAATAGCCAGGTAATTCCTCGCCTTCCTCTTCCCCCACCACCTTCAGCCTCGCAATATACCCCATAGTCACGTCATAGTCTCACTGGCTCCAGTAGGAGCATTTGGGTCTCTTGTGCGGTATTCAGATAAATATAAAATAAAAAATTGTGCATACGAATAAATATTTCAAAATGAGACATTTTTTACAATCCAACTGAATATTACACTTTTTTCATAAGTATATCGCACAAGAGTCCCAACTGCTTCTGTCTGGAGCCAGTGGGACTATGGCATCCCCAATTGGGGTATGTTGTAAGATTGAAGGTAGTGGGGAGGGTAAAAATATAGGGAAGAGGAAGGTGGGGAAGTACCTGGCTATTCAGATCTGGTCACCAAACACGGCTAAAGACATTTCAAGCAACGTTTCAAATCTTAATGGTGGTCTTACACCAGGGCGATACTGAGATATCTTTCGCTCTAATGGCCGTAAAATAAAATTAAAAAACAAAAAACCCAAAATATTAAAAAGAATTTAACACATTGTTTATTCATGTAGGTATCTATTTAATACCTACTGTGTTTACGCATTTTACTTGTATCTATTTATGTTTATGCACTTCGATATACAAATTACAAATAACTACTACTAATTAAAATTCTGGACGCGAGAATATAAGCATACCGTAACAATGTAGCCGCCCTAGCTCCGCGCGATGCACAAAATCCAGTTTACAGCGGAACGTAATCTAATTCCAAAAACTTCCGCTAACAAGCTCTGATATGAGAGCGCTGGCGCAGGAATCAGAATAATGATTAGCTGGTAAGACACTCTTAACATGAAAGAACCTTGCGTTCACCGTCGGTTTTTTTGCCAACGAAGCACATAAAACCATCAGCACCGAACTGAGAAAGCAACTGGGGCTATAAATTAATGATTGCATCGTAATTTTTATTCATGCGTAATGTTTTAATGATCCATGAATACTTAAACTTTGTCAAACTATCGTCCTTATTTAACAGATCTTGAACCGAGGGTTGGAAGTGTCGCCTCATTAAAAAAGTAGATGACTTCCTCTACAACCGTATCATCAAAGCATTTTTTTTTGTTTTGCTTTCTTAAATTTACTTATGTACTCTTGTGCTTCTGTCGTCTTTTTGTCGCTTTAGGTCTTAAACTCTCCATAAAGGTATCTTTCTAATGATGTTTTTAAATTCTTTATTGTTGTTCATGGTCGTATCTTTGAAAAGTTACATGTTACAATCTCGAGCATTACCAACTGTGTAAAGGGATGTCATGACAAATTTTATAAAATTGGGATGGCTCCAATGGGCAGGACACAACATGTAGCAAGGACAAAAGACAGCTGACAACCAAAAAGGCTTATTTATAATATCTAAGCATGCAGGACGATAAAGTGTTAGGAGATTTAAGGTGACTGGATGATGCGGAGGCTAATTAATACGCCATTCTTGGGATAACGTACGGTAGGTCACTGTAGGAAGATAGCAGAAGATATAAGGGGTGCAAATATTTTTTGTAGACGACTAGGAGTCTCCAAGGGTTGTCGAGCCAATGGCAGTGAGAAAAAAGAGATGTTTCCTTTAATAAGGTGCATAGACCCATTTCTCTTGTGTTGCGAAGAAAGGGCGTGATTTGTTACTAGTTCGCCAGCATTTGTTGATGGCTTGCCACCCCGCACTTACCTCCCACTCCGCGCTTGAAAGAAAGGACACATTGAGCCGACGGCGACGTACGCAACATATGAAGACATCTGAACAGTTTACAATCCATACCATTTTATATGAAAATAGATGCTTTAGAAACATGCTTGTCATACACAACTTCCAACTGGTTGATTTATGTCGGTGATTTAGTCGGTTATGTTTGTTTTGACGTTTATTGATGTAAAGGGTGTTACGGGACGTACTTGACTTACTTTAACCAGTGATTCCTGACATTATTTAAAGTAAAAAATGTAAATGCAATTTTGACCTCCGGTAACATTTTTATGTTTTTTTTCAACCTCAAACATACAAAAATCTGTAGATTTTGGACTAGTTGGACGGTTACTCGGCTGAGTGATCAGTGATTTAAAGTTTTTTTTGTTTGGTTTTGAAAAAAAAGCATTTTGAATAAAGAAATGAAAAAGTAACCGGAGACCATGATTTCAGTTATATTTTTTTAATACTTTCAGGAATCACTGGTTAAAGTAAGTCAAGTACGTCACTTGACCCCCAGTTTATAACTCGTTTTGTTGTTTAATGGGAGACAAAAAACTGATTGATTTAGCAAGACTTTATGAAGTGATTTATAACATAAAATCCATTGAATATCACGATACTACGATTCATATTTGCGTTGCGTGCGTAGTAACATTAGTAGCATTACGTACGTTGGCCTAATGTGTTCTTACCTTGATCGACGCCAAGGGACGGTCTTTTGCCTGCCGAAGAATAGTATCTGAAATATTTCTAAATAAAATCTCGTATTTTTTTTCCCTGAAAGTTTGAGCATCGCAAAGGCCTGTAACATGTAACACATGGTTTTTATGACTGTCTGCCGCGTATCCAAGATGCATCCAATTCCCATAACTTGCTGTAATTAGTAAGCATGTTAAATCTTTGATATTGGATATGGACCGCATATAGTTTGTACGTAGTTTGTTTCTTTACCCTCAAGAATAAAGGAAGCCAGACAAGAGTGACTGTTTTTATCATTTTCCCTTTGATGGTGTATTTTATGTTCAAAACTAACACCAGGACATTGTATCAATTATTATTGTCAGTAACGGCAGTAACCAATAGATTTCCAATTTTATGACATGTGAGATCTCCAAGCAATTACCTTTCCCATAGTTCTTACCGACGTACTGTGGGTACAGACATGGTGGTATCCATAGTTTTTAATATTCGTTCTCCATCTAAATTTGGGAGGCGCGTATGGGTGCCGCTGCCATTTATTATATATTTATTAATTGGATAAACAACACCTCTGCCGTACGTCGGTCGTCTTAAGTGGTTCGCTGCGTTTGGTGATTTAACAGGGGTGCCAGGGTTCATGGTTTTAGGTATGTTCGGGTCATGGTGGTGAATGCATCTGCCCACCAGCTGCTTGGCAGGTCGGATCGGGAGAGACTAGTTGACGGAGACCTTTTAACTCTCCAGCAGGACTATCTCGGAATAATGCATTGCTCCGCAATGGGAGGGATGGGTTCATATGTCCTAAAAATTCCCTCACACAGCATCCTCAAAGATGACGTAGGCCCTTAGGGGAATTATTTTCCTCAGGGCCTCCTGTGTAGAGCTATTGTAAAAAAACCATCCACCGACCATACCGAAACCCGAAATTTTGCATGTTTCATTATTCTGGCCATTTTATAACTCTCTATAAATTATCCAAATATTATTATTATCTTAAGTCTGTTGATTATCGCTCTAAAAACATCATCAGTTTTCTTGTTTGCTTACATTGTAAGTTATAATATTTTAGGTATGTACCTAACCTCAACTGAAATTATTTATTGCAAACATTAGTAAATTATTACAGTTTGCTTTCTCAGGATAAATCATCACTAATTCCGCTATATAAATACGATGAATTAGTTCATTTCTTGGCATACGCCTTGGAATAAACTCCCTCCGAAACTAAGATGAACAACAAGCCCAACAGAATTTAGGTCTAAACTGAAAACCTACGTTTTTAGGCTCTTTAGAGTCTTTAGTACCCTTAACCTGTTGAGTAAATCTGGCCCATATATAGGCCAAACAACAATTTGACACAAAGTAAATTAGACCCATATATGGGTCAGCTCATCTTGTCTCATAAAAGTAGTTTTATCTCTCTTACTCTAATGACGAGATATATGATCTAAACAGTGACAGAAAGAGACAACCGTACACTACGATTTGAGTTCCATAGATATCCGCAAAAAAGATAAAATTATTCGGATTTATGACGTCAAACGTCAACCAAAATGTTACGTGAAACTTTTTAATGTTTGCATTCAAAATTTTAATATTTCAAATGCAACTTGCTTACTTCTAATAATACAATTGGAAAGAGTATTTAAAATACATTCGACTGTGAAAAAATTAGTTTCTTTTTACGTTTTAGTTCAGTTTTTAAAGGATACAATGTAAGGTGAGTCACTTTTAAAACTTTTTAATATTTGCATTCAAAATATAAATATTTTAAAAATAAAATGCTTACTTATAATGATATAATTTTAAAGCTTATTTAATCACCTTTCAAAAACAGTTTTTAGTTTTTGGATACATTAAGAAATATTTAAATTATTTTGATTTTATTGAAACGCGGAAATTCTCAAGAAATCGCTGGCATTTGACAGGACTTTTATGAGCAGTATCAATAATATAACTTAAATCTTGAAGGGTTAAATTAAATGTACCTGCTTGAGAGTGTAATTCTTGTATTGCCTATAATATATCTTAATCACACTTTTCTTACTGTATTAATATTATATATTAATAATATATAGGTATCTACTGTATTAATATTCAAAGCCGTACCACACCTCAATCTGTCTCTTACCGAGGGATGAATCACATTATTTGGGAAGATAAATATTCTAATCAAATCCATGTTATTAAAAGTTACAAAAAAATATATTTAAAAAAAGCCTACCTAAACCTGAAAAAACCTATTTAACCAATTTTTAATATATTTTTTGACCAAACCTTTGATTTTGACCTTTCAAAGAAGGTGTTGAAATTGCATAATTTTGGGTTGTCCGGTCACCACTATTTATTGTACCGCCCTTCATAAAATTTTGCTTTAGTCTTCCCAAACAAGTTAATTAATGAACATATTATATATTTTTTTTTAAATGTATACCAGAATTACATAGTAGCATTTCCAATTCCGAGGTAAGTTGGTCCTGTATATTTTCTGGCTGTACAAAATATAAATAAATAACAATATAGATATGCGTATTTTAACGTAGATGTACGTCTATTTGTCAAATACATTATACATATAGTTTTTTATTAGTATCTATTTTAACAAAGCTGATTTTTCACAAAAACAGCGCTATTGAAATCATCAAAACATTATCATTATCTTTGAAACAACTACTAACTACAAACATTCACAAAAAACATATTACAGCCTTTATCAAAAATCAAGATATTCACTGTATACAATATTTCTTAATCCCTAACCAAACATAATAAAACTATAAAAAAGTAAAATAAATAAACATGTCTTTCAAGAATTTACCAACTCTTCATATAAAAATATATATACTTTATATATAAATATGTTTTCTTCTAAATAATCCAAGTACCATTAAAATGTAAAAAAACTAACTTTCTACTACAACACATAAATACCTGTACTTGTCACACTGAATCATAAACACGTAAACACCTCAGCACAGGTTCTCCTAGTGAGGTGTTCACGAAACATACAACATTATCAACCAACAGTTTCACCTTCTCAAACCTACCTTACACCCAACATAATAAAATGTAATATTAATGTAAAAATAAAATAAATATATTATGTAAAAATAAGGTAAAAACTAGAAATAAATAAATAAAATAATAAATAATTATCGTTATAATTATTTCACTATTAAGTCAATAAAATATTTACTAAGTCCGTCGAATGACTGAAGATGCATGAATTTGAATGAAACAAGGATTTTTTTTTTTGAGGAAACAAACGTTTTTTTTCCATTGTATCGTAGTACGGCGTTCATTTCTCTCTGCTTACCCCTGCTGCGAATAGCGTGACGGTTAGTTAGGTAGAGAAATTAATTTAAACACTAGACAACTTCGCAGGAACTTCGCAAACACGTGCAAATTTAATTATAGATTAGTAGCTAGTTTATTAATTGATTCAAAGCGCATCCCCCATTCTCTGAAATGCGTTAAAAAATAAACCCACGGTATATATTAATTTAATTTCAATTCTGAACTTTAACGCTTAGCTTTGAGAATTCACAAAAAAAGGTTCTGCAGGAACTGCGTTCGTGTAATTCAAAACGCGTGAACTTTAGCCGTCAATTTTGTTTTGTTGTGTAAACATAACGCGTTTACATTTTTAAAAGTGTTTTTTTTTTGTATTTTATTTGCCAAGATGAAGAACACGTGTTTCCGTGGAGCGTGAGAAAATATTGAATGTTAGTTCTGGATCGAATTGCTTAGAACCAAGTTCCGAAGTGTATAATAATAATAATTTCGTCAGTTTTACAGCGCCGTTTTTGGGAAAATCGCCCCAAGAGCTCTGTACAAATGTGACTTCTTAGGCTGTCTAATTATGTGTAAACAGATTCATAAAACGTACTTACCTTTCAGTTCACTTCAAGATGCTACAGTTTTGCGCTCAGAGAACGCGCAAGGTATGATTTTACAGTTGCTACTTTATCCTATTTACTATTGATATTACATGTATTGTAACGGTATACTTGGTCGAAGATTGTAACCCACAAGAGCCAGTAAGACTATAGCATCCCCAATCTGGGGTACGTTGTGAGGATGAAGGACGTGTGGAGGGGAAGCAGATGGGGAAGTAACTAGTCAACAGACACGGTTAAAGCCATTTCAAACAACGTTTCAATTCTGGATGATGGTCTTGCACCAGGGCGGCCGGCATAGGCGCGGAATCGAATCCCGGCGGGGCAAATAAATTTTATTTAATTAATTTGTATTATTTCACCATTTATTCATTTAAAAAAAATAATATACCGTATATTTGCGGCACGTTCCAGAGTGGAAGATACTCTCAGTATCGCCCTGGTGTAAGACCACCATTCAGAATTGAAACGTTGCTTGAAATGCCATTAGCCGTGTTTGATGACCAGATATGAATAGCCAGGTACTTCCCCACCTTCCTCTTCCCTATCTCCTTCCCCTCCCCACTACCTTCAGCCTCACAACCTACCCCAATTGGGGATGCCATAGTCTCACTGGCTTCAGACGGGAGCAGTTGGGACTCTTGTGCGGTATTCATATTAAAAAAGGGCAATACTGAGAGTTTCTTCCACTCTCCAATGTGCCAAAAATATACTATATATTATTTTTAATTAATTAATTGTGAAAATAACACAAATTAATCAAATAAAATTTATTCGCACTAGTCGGAATTTCAATTGCTAATCGAGAATTCGAGTTGCTAGTCGAGGGCCTTACCCTTCGACTACTTTTATTATCAAATGTACGTTTATACAACGTCTATTTTTAACGTCTAATATATAGGTAGATACGTCAAATTTGTATTAATATTTTAAAGATAACCGGGGTTTTTTTTATCCACTCTTTTCAAAATGCACAACACGCCATCTGTCAATCAGTCAAATAAGATTAGTTGTCAACTTAAAAACATATGTTCTTGAAATTGTCTTATAATGTTGTTTAATAATTTGTTTTATCTTAAAACTAGTAGTCATCCAGCTTTTATATCCGCTTCGGTTAAAAATGGAGATTATTGCTTTATCACTTTATTTGATTCCTGAGATAACTTGCGGAGATGCAAATTCTTATTTTTCGTCATCATTACCGAAAGTAAGGCTAAATCTATGATCCATTCGAAAATCTCAGTCAGAGGTTTCCAATTTTTTTGGGATTATTGCCCACTTTAGTAGGTATCTTTTTAATCTTTATATGTATATATTTTTTTTATTATAACTTTACCAATTTAACCATGTGTTTACACTAGACTACACTCAAAGTTACTATCCTTAATTAATCACCATGAAACAGGCATTCGCCTAGTATGGTGATTTAATAAATCTTATCTATGGAAATGTCAAATATATGTAACATGTATTATATAGGGTCCGCCATCTAAAGTTTTTTTTTTCAACTAGTGCTTATTTCGTGAATGGTAACACTTAGCTCATGTCTGATTTGACAGATAATTAGTTTTATCCTTCCGCTGAGCGAATATGGTTGTGTATACGCTTGAACAACGCTGGGAAATATTGCGACATTTATTTTGATTAAGATGCCGATTTTGCCAAAAAAATCATCTTTTCGGATGAAGCTCATTTTGATCTTGGCGGGTATGTAAACAAGCAAAATTGTCGTATTTGGGGCACAGAAAACCCGCACGCATACATTGAAAAGCCGGTACACCCAAAACGAGTCACTGTTTGGTGCGGATTTTGGTCCAGAGGCATAATTGGGCCATTTTTCTTTGAAAATGAGCAAGGAGTGGCCGTTACAGTCAATGGCGATCATTATCGGGCCATGTTGAACATTTTTGTTCACAAAAATTGAAGAGGAGGATATTGGCAACATTTGGTTTCAACAGGACGGCGCTACGTGCCACACAGCCGAAGCTACACTCGATGTTTTGCGCCCTGTTTTTGAAAAAAAAAAGTTATTTGGCGGACCCTATATAAATAAATAAATAAATAAAATCATCTTAAATACACTCTTATACCGATTTCTATGTATTCATTTAGCTTAATGTTTTCATTTAGTAATGAAAATTTTAGCTTAATGAATTAGGTACCTACATAAATATTAACTTTTTTAAATTAAAAGATTTTATAAAATGGTGCCACAAAATAAATTTGCTGTATTTGAAGAAGAATTTTTTTTTTTGCATTTACTCCGCACAGGAAGCTCTGAGGTAAATATTCCCCCCCAGGGCCTAAGTCATCTTTGGTAATGCTGTGTGGAGGGTTTTTTGAGGAAAGGAAGGAGACGACCTCCTTATTTAACCAACGTTTCGGACAGCGGTACAGTGTCCATCATCAGGGCAGATGCGGGGCAGGGCAGATGATGTGCACTGTAACATTGCTGGATAAAGAGGTCATGAGGAAAATATTTCCCCTCGAGGCCTATGTCATCTTTTGGGATGCTGTGTAAGATGGAAAGGAAACAGGTATGAGGGATCTGGGGGTCGGTGTCTCCGGGATGTTTGAATCCATCCCTCCCTCTGCGGTGCAAGGCTATGTTCCGAGAGAGTCCTGCTGGAGAGGTTAAAAGGTCTCTGTCAATCAGTCTCTCGATCGCAGCTGGTGGGCAGACGCATCCACTACCAAGACTCGGGCAAACCTCACCCCATGAACCCAGGTTCCCTTGTTAAGTCACCAAATGTAGCGAACCATTTTGGGGTGATCTGTAGCTGAGGTATTGGTTACCCAATAAACGGTTGCCGGGGAGGCGGTATCCATATCCGCCTCCCAAATTTAGAAAGACTAATATTCTCGGTGTACGAATAACCCTGATAAATTAAGATGGTTAGTGTAGGTTCTTGGCAGGTAATTTTAATCGATATTAGTTTATAAAATAATTAAAGTGTATCGTAAAATTAGCTATGCCATTTCACACTCATTATTTTAAACACTGTGAAATGTAAGCAATCGTCGCCCACGCATAAATTCCAAACATAATATTTATGAATCGAAATTTCATTAAGTACTGATTTCTCATCTTAATATTATGCTTTTTCGCGATTACGAGATTTCATTTCTATTGCATTTAGTTTTCCTTCGTCCTTCCACTTCGTCATATATATCAGAATGGGTACGCAGAGAAAATATTCTGCCATACAATTCTTTGTTAGTACGCGCTCCTGGGCGCGTTCAATTTCCTAAAACGTCGACGATTTTTTTTCATGATTGATAAATTCCCGGAGAATATTCCCGAAACCGGGAATATTGCGGGAATTTCATCTAAATGGAGAAAACTAACGTGTTATTTACAATTTATCTTATTAATTAGAGCATGCCGAGGACGGACAACAGAACGTGACGTCACGAGACACGATGTGTATACATAGAATAGAATAAAAGATTGTTTACGTTGTACCCAAGTTAACTTTGAAAACTCATAATTTCGTCGTTTGGAGATAACTTTTTTAAAAACTAATTTTACTTTATTTTTATTTGACTAGCAACGCGAAGGTTGCGGGTTCAAATCCCGGCGTACCCAAATACATTTATTTAATTAATTTGTGTCATTCCTCAATGTATCCATTTAAAATAATATATTGCTTATTTGCGGCACTTTCTCTCAAGATACTCTAGATGTCGCCCTGATGTAGGACTACTACTGAGATTTGAAAAGTTGCTTGAAATGGCCTTAGCAGTGTTTGGTTATCAGATGTGAATAGCTAGGTACTTCTCTACATTCCTCCTCCCCATATCCTTCCCCTCCCCAATTTCTTCAGCCTCACAGCATACCCCGATTGGGGATGCCAAAGTCTCACCGGCTACAGGCGGTTCAAGGCAGTTGAGACTCTTGTGCGGTGTTCACATAAATATTAACATTTACTTATTAAATACATATACGATAATACATTTTCTTCAAAAAAGACAATCTCATTCAAAATAACTTTCTTTTAAAAAAAAATTATTTCAGAGTTTAAAGAATTTTTAATAGGGCGGAGAATATTCCCTAGTGCGCACCTCAATTTTCTATTACCAGGAGGTATCTCGTACACAATTGAGAAGAAATTCCGAAAATCTTAAATGATTTCGGCCGGTCCATACACACAACAGCCTCTGTTAGTTTACCCAGTGAATTAACGTGTAATCTTTATAATTCTAAGTTATACAGATGTGTTTTGTATGTAGCAATATACTAATGCATTTCAAGGTGTACTAATACTAAACGCCAGAGTTTACTTTCTAAAGAATGCACTGATTTCTGGCAAAACATCTGGCTATTATTTGGAAGTTGTCCAATTTTTTAAACGCTTTCATTCTTTCTCTAGCGCCGCGGAAAATTCAATTGATCGTTTTCAATGGAATTTAATTCCAGAAATGATTTATTTTATTTTATCTTTGTATATGTATAAAAAATAATGTTACTTTGTTTGTTCCTTATTATTTCTTATACCATCATTTCCTATACCACTCGTTTTCACTTTGGTGATTTGTTGTGCGCACGCCCGCGAAGGTTCCTATTGTATTAGAGTGAACTCTGGCGTTATGAAATTAGTATAAATTTTTTTCAATAGATGGCACGCGAGTTGTTGAAAAATTTGTGTATTTCATCTAGTTTCTTTCTGTGAGTGGCGTAGCAACGCATGCCGGGTAGGTACTGGTTAGTTTACTAACATAGCTGGTATTAATTATTATTACAACAACATTAAGTTTCACTAAAAAAGCGCTTTTGACTTCTTTTATTATTATTTTAGGGTGTTAATCATTTTGGTCCTGCCGTTGAGAGCTTTCGGTTTTAATGATTCTGATGAAAGATCACACTTTATTCGGAAACTAAACGTTTCTTGGAATGGATTTAGCCGTGTTTACTGACTAGATCTGAATAGTCAGGTTCTTCCCATTCTTCCTTCTCCTATCTCCCCTTTTCCACACACTTCCATGCCATAGAGCCACTGGCTCCGGTCTGGTAAAGTGTTCACATTAAGGAGATCCACTAGTATAGGAAAAAATCGAAATCGGAATTCACGCCGCTTTATGGGAGGAGTTTAAAAATACTTGAGAAAAAGCTTTTGGAAAGGTAGGAAATGATATTTGAGATTTTTTTTTACATGTTGATTTTGTAAAGGCCTGTAAAAAACATTAATTCCTGTTTAATGCATTGCTTATTTAATTAAACGGAATTTTTAAATTGATTTCACGAAAACAAGCAGCGCGGAGCCTAACACGTTTTTTCTCCGCTCCGTCCGGAGGAGTAATGACGGAAGAATGGGGCGGCTGCCAGTCGTTCTTCGGTGGACGGTATAAGGTTCACTTTGATATAACAAATTCGTCGACTGCCGTATTGTCGCCGTGATGTCAAAAATAACAACGCGAAAATGGATATTATATTTTATTTTGTTAGGTTCGGGCGTAAATTTCAATTTTTTTTGCGATAATTATATAAGAAACTGAATTTGCCACATTATGCAATAAAACCATATCCGAAATAGTGTTTATAAGTAGGAGAGTTTGCACTTGAAAATATTTTTTATAGACCTAATACTTTATTTTTTTCGAAGCTTATTAAAAGACTTATTAAAAAAATGACCGATATTTTTAAGGGCCAAGGTATGTTCTACACGCAGTATTTAATTGAAGCATCTATAATACTTCTAAGCGGTCAAATTTTCAAAACAAATACGTACGATTTTGTATGATTTTGCATTGTTTAGTATGGCTTCATCTTAAAAAGGATGTCTTTTTCAGAAGGAGGGAGAGCATGTGAAATCACATTCAATTACGCTTGATCCCCTGACAGATGTTCCCTAAAACACTTGAGCTCCCAAAGGATTTTAGGGAATCAAACCATGTCTACGTCTATCTCTACACAGGTATATATCCCAGTGAGATAAGAAGCATCGAACAATTATAATAATTTTTTAATATATTTAACATATATAAATAAATAACAAATATTATTTGCCCTTGATGTTCCTTCCCGGTTACGTACGCATGTGTATACCGCCGAATAACAAAAGACGACATACATACATGTGCAGTCGGCTAAGGGAAAATACACTATACCTAGCTTACCTTCATATAATATAACTGTATGTTCTGTACCCAAATTTCGAGGGTTTACATCTCAGCCTTAGAATTTTTTTTTCATAGATTTTCATCTTAATCACCTTAAATTATTCAGCCGAAGTGTAAATATACAGAACAATTGATTGATCATCATGGCTAACACACAAAAATGATTAATGTTTTATTTTTAATATAAAATATTTTTGGAACATTCCGGCTATCTGGTTCTAGTCCGTTAACGTACACACATGTTGGTTTGTTTGTTTAACTGACCCATTTAACTTTAGAACCTACCGAGAACGTGTGAATTCCAAGACTACCTATATAATATTATTTGTACAGACTTCTAAAGAGTCTACAAAGCATTTGTTTATAGATAATATTATGTATCTATTTACTAAGGCCCGGTATATCAATCAGTCCGTTTCCTTGCTATGTACGACATTCGGTGCTCAAATTTAAGCGTGGCCGTTTAAGCCTTGATAAGCCGCATAATAGTCCCTTGTTTTAGATGTCGAGGCGCTAGTAGTCACATGCCACACTTTACTTTTACTTAAGTACGAGTAATTGCTCTCACCGAAATTTGCGTAAATTGCATAATATATCTGTTATACTCTCGAGTAAATATTTATTTATTTATACAATACATGTTACATAATTATGACATTTACATAAAGTAGATATATTAAATCTAAGTATTTAATCTAAATATCAATGTTGCTAATCGAAATCAATCTAAAATAATCTGGTAAGGGATTTTAAGTTTTAACATCCCCGTTCGTCCTAATGACGATGACAATAGAGAGCATATATTTATATGCCACTCATGTAGACAGTAGTTTTGTTTTTCAACGAAAAAAGAAATACATTCCTCTATTAAAATCATAGACAATACATGTAAAATTCGTGACATCTAGTATTTCGACCTATAATACGGATTATGTTCCAAATCATGCTAAGCTCGACATTCCAACCAAGACGATCTTAAAATCAACTGATATACCGGGCCTAAGATGCTAAGATATCAATAACACTAGACAACTAGGCGCGTATTATTCGCAAATCGTTGGCATTGTAGTTTAAGAATTTTGGCACTGGTTTTTCTCATTAGGTATCTACATACAATTGCGTCACTCAAAAACCGCACTTTACATAGCTTATTAATTTAATTTCTTTTCAGTTTTTTTTTGTTCAATAACTCCACATAGGAAAATAATTTCCTTTAATAATAATAATATTTGGATGATTTATATTGCGTCTTTTTTGAGAAAAATCGCCAAAAGAGCACTGGAACCTAACTTCCAGGGTTCAGGTGAAATTTATCAATAAATTTTCAAGGGGTGTCAATTTACGAAAACTGACATCCTGGATCAGATGGAATCAAAGATATTATAATGGATTATAGGTAAAGGGTAGTAATAACATTATTTGTGGACTAACCCGGGCTGTGTGAGGGTTGGTGGTGGTGTTGAGCGGGGGTGGGAAAGCGCCGTGAGCCCCCACACTGTGGTCACAACACCAGCCCCCTGTTGACCCCCACCTCTAGCGCCTCCACCCGACCAATCCCTGCAAAGACCCCACGAGGATGTTATGTGGGGGGTCTTTATGAGAGGAGGAAGGAGTTAAAGAGATCCATGTTCTAGAAGGGAGGAGATACAGAGATAAATAAATCGTTTCACAACCGAAGCTGTTGAACACGAGAACAAGTCGTGGAAACGACCTATTCTCAAGTGATAAATAATGTTGGCCGCGCGTTTGGCGTGTTCCCCGACCATGAACTGTCGCTGAACTACGACCGGCCCGTCATGATAAAGTAAAATAGTTTTGAATGTATAACAATTTTTACTTTCAGCCTCGATTACATTTAGCAAGTTTACAAGCTTACTAGCGGCGAATTCACTATCTGCTAGTAAACTCCGCTCACTGTAATCATATTTACTAATGATTACACTGAGCGAGTTTACTAGCAGATAGTGAATTCGCCGGCTAGTAGCTTGTAAACTCGCTCAATATAATCGAGGCTTTAGTAGTAATTTTTATTTATCTTCATTTGAACTTTAATCAATTTAATAAATACCTAATAGTTCAGCTTGCATTTCAAATTCATGCACATTTCGGTCTTTAAGTAAAAAAAAGCCAAAAATGTAGGTGCTTTTAAGTGCTATTATTATATACTAGTTTTATTTTTTTATATACTACTTTGGAATTAAGAACATTAATGAACGACAATAACTTTGGGTTCTTCACTCATTCATTTATTTTTGCATACTCCATTATTTAATCGAAATAATCGATGTGTTTCGAAACCAATGGTTTCTTCATCATGATAAGTTAATTTTCATTCTGACTAAGAAACCATTGTCTTTGATATTGATTAAATAGTGGTGTACACATAAATTGATTAATTTTCATAACATTTTGTTAAAGTTTGTTAAATAATATCACATGCTAAGGAGAGATTCCTAGATTCGGAATAGAAAAAATTAACCCCTTCAGTATTTTCAGCCACACATGTCTTTCGTTTACAGGAAATAACGGATCTGTTGAATCTGTAAAAAACGAAGGTCATTATCCAAATTACCGTTTGACGAAAGGTTGGCAACGTGATGTGAGAATTGGGTTAGTTCTCAATTTGTTATGATACGATAGTTAAAACAGGTATCTCTTTACAAATTTCAAGTGCCGGTGCTTATCCTTCTGAGATCTAAGGTTGCGTATATATGCATGTAACGAAACGCGAAACGAACCATCAATTATGGGAAAGGAATGAAGCAATAGCAAATGGCACGAAACGCCAAATGCAGTTACTTTTTTCCTTTCCCACATTTCGCATATTACATTACATGTAAGCAGCCTAATATTGTTTTAAAATATGGCAGAGACAGTTAATATTACGCATCTCGTGCATTTTCTTACTTTTAACGTATCAATTATGATCCTATAAGTATTTGATTTATTTGATCATGCTAGGATGTCCCTGACTTCTGGACGCGTAATACACCCTCTTTGCCGACACTCTCTGCTCCATCCATTCGCTGTACATAATAGATCATGTACTCAGTACTGCACCTATTTCATCGACCGTTGCATCCCAATTTACATATTTCACAAATCAAAAAGTTTACTAACATTAAGACTTTTCATTATATTTTAATTTTTTGTGGAAAAATCGTACACAACTACATTCACATAATTTAAAATCTTAATCCAATGTGACGGTTTTGAGAACAAAACATAATTTAATTTACAATAAAAACACATGTAAATTTGTTGTAGACCACTTTTATTTTATAAACACTACTGTACCGGACGTATTTTTAAGATTAATTATAGCATAATTTATTTTTAATTTTATGTAATATTTTATGACAGAATAAACATATTCACGGGGTCAAGCAGTCAGCCTAAGACAAAAAATAAAGCTTGACCCCAACCCTCTGTGTACATACCTACACACTACCTTATTAAATTGACTTTGTCCTTTGCACAAGTTCGATCTGTGCGAAGCCGTTCCTATACAAACCTTCGCACGGGTCCAATTTGTGCAAATCTCTATTATTTACACTTGCACAAATTCAAATTTGTGCAACCTATGTATTTGTATCTGTATAACACTTGCACAAATTCGAATTTGTGCAACCTATGTGTTTGTATCAGTATAACAGTTTTGCACAAATATAAAATAATTCCAATTTGTGCAGACTGTTCATACCCTATGTAAATAAATGTAAAATGTGCAAACTCACATAATAAACGAATGATCGGAGAGGCATCGAGAGTAGGTCGAGATAAAACTCTGTGGCGTTCTCAGCTTCGTTGCGCAATAGCGAAACGAACGCGGTGGCGTTTTACAACTCTAACAGTCAAAATTCTAAGAATTTCATCTCAGTTCGTAGAATTGAGATGAACAAAGGACTGAGACGGGCAGACTCCCGTCTCTGGACCCTTTAAATACGGCTGTTAGACCGCCAGATCGTCAGAGCTCCAGATCTCATCACCACAACAACATCTCGCCTTCTCTTCTGCCTTCTCCGATCGACCCCTGGACAACTTGGACTTTTCTTCTTGGCCCTGGCCGAACCGCCCTCCCTGAAGACATCGAAAATTACAATTGGTCGATCGCCTTTTTCAAGGCGAAGGTTTCCCCTCTACCTCTACCCCCCTTCCGCCCCCCTTGCCTTCTACCTTTCTCCCTACATTTACCCAATTTTCCTGAAATCTCCCCACTTTTCCCTCTCCCTACATTTTTTCCTCACTTTCTCCCTAGGTGTCGAAGCGGCCAGCCGGCAACTTCCCACTTCATCGTCTGTGCGGCTGGCGACTACAGTGCCCGTCCCGTACATGGTCCTTCGAGCCGGATGATCGTCTTCACGCCTTCACGCCTTCACGCCTCCTAGCTCCCGAGATGACGCCTCTCACTGCCAGCCCTGCGGCGCCTCACCCAGCCGGTTTTGCCAGCCCTGTTGGCAGGGCTGCCCCTGTCAGCTACGCTGCCAGCCCTGCCGGCCCCTACGCTGCCAGCCCTGCCGACCCACACCCTGTCGGCCCTGGCAGCACCCTGTCCTCTGATGCCAAAGAGGACTACTCTGCCATGGTGAGGCAACTACGGAGGGAGAACCGAGCGATGAGCAGGCAGCTCGCTGCGTTGCTCTCGTTCATCCCCACCGCGACGCAGTACCTGCCTGGCGCGCCCCCTGGTGCCAGCCCTGGCGCACCCCTTGCTGCATACCCTGGCGCTCTCCCTGGTGCCAGCCCTGGCGCACCCCTTGCTGCATACCCTGGTGCGCTCCCTGGTGCCGGCCCTAGCGCACCCCTAGCTGCGCTCCCTGGTTCCTGGCCTGACGCACCCCTTGCTGCATACCCTGGTGCGCTCCCTGGTGCCAGCCCTGGCGCGCCCCTTGCTGCATACCCTAGCGCGCTCCCTGGTTCCTGGCCTGGCGCACCCCTTGCTGCATACCCTGGCGCGCTCCCTGGTGCCAGCCCTGGCGCACCCCTTGCTGCATACTCTGGCGCGCTCCCTGGTTCCTGGCCTGGCGCACCCCTTGCTGCATACCCTGGCGCGCTCCCTGGTTCCTGGCCTGGCGCACCCCTTGCTGCATACCCTGGCGCGCTCCCTGGTGCCAGCCCTGGCGCACCCCTTGCTGCATACCCTGGTGCGCTCCCTGGTGCCAGCCCTAGCGCACCCCTAGCTGCGCTCCCTGGTTCCTGGCCTGGCGCGCCCCTTGCTGCATACCCTGGCGCGCTCCCTGGTGCCAGCCCTGGCGCACTCCTTGCTGCGCTCCCTGGTTCTTGGCCTGGCGCGCCCCTTGCTGCATACCCTGGCGCTCTCCCTGGTGCCATCCCTGGCGCACCCCTTGCTGCATACCCTGGCGCGCTCCCTGGTTCCTGGCCTGGCGCACCCCTTGCTGCATACCCTGGCGCGCTCCCTGGTGCCAGCCCTGGCGCACCCCTTGCTGCGCTCCCTGGTTCCTGGCCTGACGCACCCCTTGCTGCATACCCTGGTGCGCTCCCTGGTGCCAGCCCTGGCGCGCCCCTTGCTGCGCCCCCTGGTGCCCATGCTGGTGCGCCCCCTGGCGCCTACCCTGGTGCCCATGCTGCTGCGCCCCCTGGTGCCAATGCTGGTGCGCCCCCTGGCGCCTACCCTGGTGCCCCTCCTGGCCTGCATCCCGGCGCGCATTCTGGTGCGCATCCTGGCGTGCATCCCGGCGCGCATCCTGCCGCGCATCCTGGCGCGCTTCCTGATGCCCCTTCTGGTGCCCAGCCTGGCGTGCACACTGACGCCCCTGGTGCCCCTCCTGGCCTGCATCCCGGCGCGCATTCTGGCGCGCATCCTGGCGTGCATCCCGGCGCGCATCCTGCCGCGCATCCTGGCACGCATCCTGGTGCGCCCCCTGGTGCCTACCCTGGTGCGCCCCCTGGCGCCTACCCTGGTGCCCATGCTGCTGCGCCTCCTGGCGCCTACCCCGGTGCGCCTCCTGGTGCCCATGCTGCAGCGCCCCCTGATGCCTTTCCACGTGCGCCCCCTGACGTGGATCCTGGCGCGTTTTCTGGTGCCCTTCTTGATGCGCACCCAGACGCTGCCCCTGATGTCTTTCCTCGTGCGCTCCCTGATGCGCACCCTGACGCGGTCTCTGGTGCCCCTCTTGACGCGCACCCAGACGCGCCCCCTGATGTCCTTTCTCGTGCGCTACCTGACGCGCACCCTGGCGCGTTCTCTGGTGCTCGTCCTGACGCGCACCCAGACGCGCCTCCTGATGTCTTTCCTCGTGCGCTCCCTGATGCGCACCTTGGCGCGTTCTCTGGTGCCCTTCTTGACGCGCACCCAGACGCGCCGACTGATGTCTTTCCTCGTGCGCCCCCTGACGCGTACTCTGGCGCGTTTTCTGGTGCTCCTCCTGACGCGCACCCAGACGCGCCTCCTGATGTCTTTACTCGTGCGCTCCCTGATGCGCACCCTGGCGCGTTCTCTGGTGCCCTTCTTGACGCGCACCCAGACGCGCCGACTGATGTCTTTCCTCGTGCGCTCCCTGATGCGCACCCTGGCGCGTTCTCTGGTGCACTTCTTGACGCGCACCCAGACGCGCCCCCTGATGCCTTTCCACGTGCGCCCCCTGACGTGGATCCTGGCGCGTTTTCTGGTGCCCTTCTGATGCGCACCCAGACGCGCCTCCTGATGTCTTTCCTCGTGCGCCCCCTGACGCGCACCCTGGCACGTTTTCTGGTGCCCTTCCTGACGCGCACCCAGACGCGCCACCTGATGTCTTTCCTCGTGCGCTCCCTGATGCGCACCCTGGCGCGTTCTCTGGTGCACTTCTTGACGCGCACCCAGACGCGCCCCCTGATGTCTTTCCTCGTGCGCCCCCTGACGCGCACCCTGGCGCGTTTTCTGGTGCTCTTCCTGATGCGCACCCAGACGCGCCTCCTGATGTCTTTCCTCGTGCGCTCCCTGATGCGCACCCTGGCGCGTTTTCTGGTGCCCTTCCTGACGCGCACCCAGACGCGCCGACTGATGTCTTTCCTCGTGCGCCCCCTGACGCGTACCCTGGCACGTTTTCTGGTGCCCTTCCTGACGCGCACCCAGACGCGCCGACTGATGTCTTTCCTCGTGCGCCCCCTGACGCGTACCCTGGCGCGTTTTCTGGTGCTCTTCCTGATGCGCACCCAGACGCGCCTCCTGATGTCTTTCCTCGTGCGCACCCTGACGCGCACCCTGGTGCGTTTTCTGGTGCCCTTCCTGACGCGCACCCAGACGCACCGACTGATGTCTTTCCTCGTGCGCCCCCTGACGCGTACCCTGGCGCGTTTTCTGGTGCTCTTCCTGATGCGCACCCAGACGCGCTTCCTGATGTCTTTCCTCGTGCGCTCCCTGACGCGCACCCTGACGCGTTCTCTGGTGCCCTTCTTGACGCGTACCCGGACGCGCCCCCTGATGTTTTTCCTCGTGCGCTCCCTGATGCGCACCCTGACGCTCACTCTGGTGCCCAACACGCGCACCAGCCTGACGTCTACCCTGCGACGCAACCTGTGGCGCCGCCTGACGCCCACCCTACGGCGCAACCTACAGTGCTGCCTGGCGCCTACCCTGCAGTGCAATCTGCAGTGCCGTCTGACGTCTGTCACGAAAAACGTGTCACCGCATCGCCTGGCCCTAAAACGCCCGGTCGAAATGACGGAAGGAGCCTTGCCCGTACACCCGGTCAAAATGACGGAGGGAGTCTTGCCCGTACGCCCAGCCAAAATGACGGGGGGAGCCTTGCCCACATGCCCGACCGAAAAAACATCGGCCGCCGGACGGTGGTGCGTGGCCCTTTACCCCTCGCACTCCCCGCACCCCTCGCACCCCGCGCAGTCGCTGGCACCATTCCCGCCTATTCGGCGGCGCATGGGCCCAAGCAGACGGACGACGGCCGCTGCCTGATACAGCGCGGCCTCTCCTCCACCGCTGCGAATGAGCAGCTTTCCGTGCCGATATGGCCTCCCTCAGACAACGGAGTCCACACGGAGACGATGAACGCCTGCCGCAACCTAGAGTGCAGACGCAGCGCTTCATACAGCCCGGAACCTCTGCCACCCTCGGGCGACCATTCTACGAAATATACGTCCTGACAGCTAGGCGCAGCCGTGACTGCACCGGGGGGAGTATGTACCGGACGTATTTTTAAGATTAATTATAGCATAATTTATTTTTAATTTTATGTAATATTTTATGACAGAATAAACATATTCACGGGGTCAAGCAGTCAGCCTAAGACAAAAAATAAAGCTTGACCCCAACCCTCTGTGTACATACCTACACACTACCTTATTAAATTGACTTTGTCCTTTGCACAAGTTCGATCTGTGCGAAGCCGTTCCTATACAAACCTTCGCACGGGTCCAATTTGTGCAAATCTCTATTATTTACACTTGCACAAATTCAAATTTGTGCAACCTATGTATTTGTATCTGTATAACACTTGCACAAATTCGAATTTGTGCAACCTATGTGTTTGTATCAGTATAACAGTTTTGCACAAATATAAAATAATTCCAATTTGTGCAGACTGTTCATACCCTATGTAAATAAATGTAAATTGTGCAAACTCACATAATAAACGAATGATCGGAGAGGCATCGAGAGTAGGTCGAGATAAAACTCTGTGGCGTTCTCAGCTTCGTTGCGCAATAGCGAAACGAACGCGGTGGCGTTTTACAACTCTAACAGTCAAAATTCTAAGAATTTCATCTCAGTTCGTAGAATTGAGATGAACAAAGGACTGAGACGGGCAGACTCCCGTCTCTGGACCCTTTAAATACGGCTGTTAGACCGCCAGATAGTCAGAGCTCCAGATCTCATCACCACAACAACATCTCGCCTTCTCTTCTGCCTTCTCCGATCGACCCCTGGACAACTTGGACTTTTCTTCTTGGCCCTGGCCGAACCGCCCTCCCTGAAGACATCGAAAATTACAATTGGTCGATCGCCTTTTTCAAGGCGAAGGTTTCCCCTCTACCTCTACCCCCCTTCCGCCCCCCTTGCCTTCTACCTTTCTCCCTACATTTACCCAATTTTCCTGAAATCTCCCCACTTTTCCCTCTCCCTACATTTTTTCCTCACTTTCTCCCTAGGTGTCGAAGCGGCCAGCCGGCAACTTCCCACTTCATCGTCTGTGCGGCTGGCGACTACAGTGCCCGTCCCGTACAACTACCGGCTTCGGAAGCACCCTTCCTTCGTCAGGAGAATATTATAACTGAAACTCAGTTATAATATTCTCCTGATATAGGAAGGGTGCTTCCGAAACCGGTAGAGTGTTTATAAAATAAAAGTGGTCTACAACCAATTTATATGTGTTTTTATTGTAAATTGTGGCGAGCTACAAAGGGTATGCTTTTTACAAATACATAATTTAATTGTAATTAAAAATATTATATATTATATTAGCGAATCTCAATCAAAGTTTTGAAACAAAAATCAGAAAAAGATCTGGTCGCATCTAAGAATTGAACCCAGGACCTTAGCGTTTCCGAGAATCTGAGATCTTAACAATTTAGCTAATTCGACCCTAACCACTTCGGTCATAATTAATCATACTTCGACTAAGAACTACCAAAATTATCTCCATTTTCTTATTGCATTTTTTTCATTAGTAAAGCAGAGCCCCGGCAAGGCTAAGATCCTGGGTTCAATTCGTAGATGCCACCGTATGTTTTTCTAAATTTTTTTGTTTCAAATTTTCGACTGAGAATCGCTTATATTGTCTTCAATGATTAAATATTACAATTTGTAGTTTACTCATTAAATTATTCCAAAAATAAATAAAACAATATCTCTATGCTGATAATCCCAAACTGCAAAATATTTTGACGTGCGCTGATAATTCAGCACCACAAATATTTATGGTAATAAAGGGATATTTCTAAATCGCCACCCACTACGCAGATACTTGTGTACATACACAAATATGTGCAATTTGACAGTTGCACGTTCCATGCATAATGACTTCCGTTTAGCTTCAGTTGCGTGAGCGTAACACTAAAACGATTTTCATGGCTTCACTCAACATTTAGCTTGACGACATTCCGTATAAATATATAGGCATAACATTATGCATACATGGTGTCTGGAAATTAATGGGGTACAAGCCAGAAACTGGTTAATCTGCATCATATTTGGGTTGATTTTACGTACAACTTTTTGGAATCGAGCTTTCGTTTTCAAGTAAGAAAAATTCGGTCTCTGCGGAGTTACTATCAACTGTTTATAGCATTGGGTGTATAAAGTTTATAGTATTTTAAAAGCGTCGAAGCGTGGACCAGGCTCTAAAAACATTTACCCTTCAGTGGCTGAAAAAGAAAAAAAAGAAATCGAAATTGGAAAAACGAAGAGCAAATGTAGTAGAAGATAATATAAGTTTTTTGGTTCTCTATTCACCGGAATCTCGCTTGTCTCGCTAGTTACATATGGCTTAATATACCTTTTAATATACATAGGTTATTTTGAATAATTTCCATGGACCTTTTTTTTCCTATTGTTTCTGGCTTTCACCCTTCAAGGGTGTTCTAGGCCATCATTTAAAATTACAGAGAAAGGAAATTATATGGAGATTGAAGTCGAGCTCAGACATAGAAGAGATGAGATTTGAATGGAGGGCAGCTAATTTTAGATAACGCTTGATAGAATGGAGGATATTTATTTAGAGAAGGGACATTCAAAAATATGTGATCTAAAGTTCCCAGTTCTAGACCACAGGATGTACATAAAAAATAAACTACTTTTTTTAAAAAGAAAGACATACCTCTCATATTACCTACTACTACAGTGAGCGAATAATGTTTGCTTGTGTCGTGATGGAGGACTTAGCCAGCCGGGGAATTGAACACGCAACGCCTGGATGGAACCCTACTTCCGATTCCAACTCAGCAACTGAGAGAGTGTACTCGTCCCTCCAGGAATATTTTCTAATCGCTGCAGTATCTTAGTAGGCGGAACAGTTGGCGATAGCTAGTATAGGTACACGTTTCGAAAGCTCTTCTTCTGGGTGAATATTTTTCCAAATTCATCAGAAACTTTCCTTAAATCTTAGTTACTAAATTATAATTCTTGATTATGGTTCAGATAAGCATTTTAAGTAGAAATTAATTTCTAATCTATTAATTATAATTGCTTATAATAGTAATAATTTTAACCACAGAAATTCAGGGAACCTTCAACGCTTTGTAATTCTTCGAATTCCTCTATTTATGTTTCTTTGACTTACTCGTAACTTGCATCTACCATCAAACTGGAGTTCTCAGAATGGAGGCAAACAAGGATTTCACGGAATACTTTGAACTTTGAGGCGAAACACAAATTTCTGCGTTTGCCAAGTTTATCGCCAATTGGAAGTCAGGCTATGCGCTTTTCAGGATTGAACTTTTTCAGTTTCTCCTTAAGAGGCGGTTCTCCGAATTTCAACCGATTTCTTGCAAACCTCCCTTAAACATTTGAAGTTTTTAAGCTCTTAAGAAAATATATGTTATTCTTGAAGATAATATCTAGACATTTATCGCGCCGAAACGCAAATTATATAAAATTCCCTTGATAGATAAAAATCGCAAAATATGCTCCAAAAATGATTATAAACACGTTTGTTTCGGTTATTTTACAAGTTATATGTATGAAAAAAATCACAGCGTTTCTTTAAATAAAATTAAAGACAATTATTGCGAGATTTTTGCTCTATTTTTAACGAGTCGTGTTTTATTAAAGATTTTCATGATTTTTGCATCAATTTTATCGCTGTAAATGTTAGCGCGCTCTTCTAACATTCGTTATTTCATATCTCTCCATCTTCTTCTTTTTGGGGCCGGGAACTGAGCCTTAAGACTAAGACCTCTCGTACCATTGAAATTGATTATTTGTATTCAATCATTTGATCAATTTATTATTGTTATCGTGTTTAATTTGTAGATAATGCCTTCAGAAGGCGAAATAGCTGTCACGCGTAATAATAATAATAATAATTACAGAGCAGAACTTGTTTGTAAATAATATTTTTTTATATAAATTGAATACTAATATTATTGAATATATTAAGTAAAAATTTAAAGCATTTGATCAATTTAAATACTTCGGGGATACAGACACGCCCATAACACATTTTTGTTGGTTTATCTCTTCAGTGATCGCAAGGCATAATGTACAATTCGTAACCTTTTTTTTAAATCCAGAAATATTACATAAATATGATGAGTTTTTGGCGTATATGGGGAGGGTAATACGGTCATGGATTTGTCTGTAAATCGAAAACGCTGATCTCAGAGTTACACCTAGTTGTAGAAATTATCCCGCAATATGTAAACAATTTCCGCTATTATTATTCATCAATAATTATTCTTCTGCCGATTTGGTTTTGCCCCACCCCCGCCCTCTAGCTACGCTCCCAAAGTTAATCTAATTTTAACTATTCAATTCACTTTTAATCAATGCAAACCGTCAGTGGATATAGTCGTTGATAGTCGTTAATGAATATTTTGAATATTCCAACTGTAGTAAACGGACTATACCTTTTTATTAAAATTATTAAACTCTAAATTCGACTTTTGTGAACTCCTGCAATTAATGAATCTACATGTACCTACACTAACAACTAGACAAACATTAACATTTTATATAAGTACATCTCATTCCAACTATGATTTGCGTTCTCCAATACAACGTTTACATAGTTTTGGTGACAAATACTAAAACAATATGGATGTATTTGACAATAATTTGAACTTAGCAAACTCAGACGCCATATTTGCCAACTATGTATTTCTACCTATCCCATAAACAACAATTTTAAACATTAGGTACCTACTTTATGTCAACTCATATATTTTATGGAATGTATTTTGTTTCTTATATTTATGTATATTTTGTTTTTAACATAAATATATTATGTTACCTGTATTTTGTAAACTCATTATTTTCACTATAATTAAAAAAAAACATGTACTGTATTCTATGCAAAAGCCCTATGGGCGTTTAAATAAATAAATAAAAATATGTAATTCTAAATCTACTCCCAGCAAAAATCACCACAAAATATTGTTTAGTCATTTAAGACAATGTAAGCGACTCTCAAACAAAAATTAAAAACAAAAAATAGAAAAAAAGTTTGGCTAAAGAAGTAGGTAGCGCAACACGGCATAACACCCCAAAAATAAATAACAAAAAAAAAATAGAATTTTTTTTTTTTAGCTTTCATTACTGGCAACCGGGCTTTTATTGTCTTAAGTTTCCTCAAATAACTACCTCATAGACTTTTCTTGAAGTAATCTAATTTAACGCCCAACTTAAGTTTTCTCCTTTTAAAATATTTTTTTTCAAGATTTTTTTAAATAAGTTAGTATTCACAAACTTTTTTTAAATCTTTTTGGTGTGATGACAAAATAAGTACTTAAAATTTATTCCTACAAAAATAGTAAGTAACATTGTCCATTTTCTTACGCTGTAGAAATGGCCTTGCATATTTTATTTAAAAAACAAAAACTACAATTTCGGATCCGAATATACCCACACATTTAATAATTCATTGCGAAATCAAAATTTATATCGACGTAATTTATAAACGCGTGAAAAACATGATAACATTTTTTGAAAAATTATACTATTAATATTTTTCTAAATATATGAATATTGGGCAATGTATTTTCTTGCCAGAGATCGTAAAACCATCGTGTTTAGCTTGAACTGAGCAGTAGACGTAGCCCCGCAGTCTACCTGTGTAGTGTTTTCCCCAGTTATTTGCGTCACCTCAGTGTGCGTAGATTGCAAACACAATGATTATTTTAAAGTGTTGACCACGAGCGAAGACCAACGATAAGCAGATCTAGTTAGAGCCTACGCGAAATAGCCAAATTAGAATCACAAAAACAATTCAAGTATCTAGCTCTACACGTTTTGGCTTATCAAAACAGAAGCTGACAGACTGACTGGCTGAGTTTTTCCTGTGGGCCGATTAGTCTGAAATATACCCACGGTTTCAATATTGCTAGTGCTAGAATTCAGCTGGAAAATACCGGAACAGTTTGTTTGCTCCACATTTTTAAATGAAAATCTCAGTCGATCTTTTTCTCTGAAATATAATTTAAAGCAAAAATATATAAAGTAGCTCACGTCCTTACTAGATATTTGATATACCTTTTGAATACAAAAATAATTTTTCAGTTTGGTTGGGTATTTTGATCTCAAATCCAAATTTAAGATTTGTACGAAACGCGCCGAAATGATGGAGAAAATGGAGAGAAATGAAATAACGAATGTTAGAGGAGCGCGCTAATATTTAAAGCGATAAAATCGATGCGAAAATTGTGAAAATGTTTAATAAAACAAGACTCGTTTAAAATAGAGCAAAAATCTCGTGGAAGGCGTCTTAAGTATCATTTAAAGAAACATTGTGCATTTTTTCACAACTATAACTTGTAAAATAACTGAAACAAACGTGTTTATAATAATTTTCGGACCATTCTTTGCGATTTTTTTTCTATCTAGGGAATTTTATATAATTTGTGTTTTGGCGTGGAATGCGTCTAGATATTATCTTAAAAAATAACATATATTTTTTTAAGAGCTTAAAAACTTCAAATGTTTAAGGGGGACATGTAAGAAATCGGTAGAAATTTGGGTAGCGGCGACTCAGTGGCAATTCACTCTAGAAAACACAGTTTTATTAAAGTTTAGTCTTGGAAAGGATATGATTTTACATGCAGAGGACCCTACAATTACTGCACATTATATGATTATACATTTGCTGGTTTATTCTCATTTACAATTGATATTATGTTTATTAGAAGATCGGTAGAAAAGGCATTATTTATGTCTTACTCCGCTTACTCGTTAATACGGAATATTTTTTATTCAAACAGTTAGATTTAGCTTTATTATCACGAAAAGTGAGTATTGATGTCGCGGAAGACAAAAAAACATGCATTTAACATTTTAATTTTGAAAAATCTAATTCTCTTACGCGGTAACGCCATTTTGAATTTACCGTTTTTATTTCATAGACAATCAATCATAATTACACAAACCCGCTAGGATATACCCTACCCTGCCTTGCCAAACAAACCATTCAAAACATGGAATGTTTTTAAAAATAATCACGACATGCAGCTTTTGTAGTTTAACCTCAACCTAAAAAGGAACATTCCGTATTATCCGTGCATCAAACTTCGACAACACAAACGTTCCGTATTATCCGTGAGGTGGACGAAATGCATATTTACCGAAAAGGCATAGTATAATGTAAGATATTTATTTTAAATACATATTTATATTTTCACCAGCTGAAGTCCCGGGCTGTACGCAGAGCTTTTATAAATCAGTTGACAGTTATTTTCCTCTTATTTTGAACGTTATGTGTGCAAATTTCATCATGTACCTAGTAACAAAATTCTGCTTTAAAGTTTGGAAAAAGGAAATGGGGTGATTTTTCGAAATCTCTTGTAGACACCTTACTCTTGTTTTGAAATTCAAGTATACAAAATTTCACAGGCACTCTTTATTATGTAATAAGTATGTATAGTATATAAATTCTAAGTATATAAATTCTACAACAAAAAGGCTTCGCAAATTATGTTACATTTTCTACTCTCTTAGATCTATCCTTAGCCTACAAACACTAAGATGTATTTACTTTGCACTTTTTCAATCAATTGCTACATATGGTATTGTAGGATGGGGAGGCTGTGCAACATCAATTCTTCATCCCTTGGTCTTAATACAAAAACTATTGCTAAGGATAATATTCAAATGTAACCCATCACACCCATCAGAACCACTTTTTAAAAAATTCAACGTATTAGACATTCGACAATTATACATAAAGACGATTCTCATATACTTATGGAAAAAGGATTTGATGAAAAAAACCCAACAAAAAATTCACACCCGGTACTCATCCCAACTAAAATGCATAATTCCTCCAACAAAAACAGCCTTCGCACAGCACCAGTTCTCTTTCATTGCACCCAAAATGTTCAATTTGCTAAGTATTGATACCAGGAAATCGAAAACTGACAATCAATATATCACAAGTGTTCAGAACTGGTTAATTATAAAGGGAAGGAACTATTTTAAAGAATGCCTGACACCACTAAATTGAGTCAACTTGATCTTAATTAACCTAACTTGACTTAACTTAACTTAATTGACTTAACTTAACCTGACTTAACTTAACTTAACACTTTCTGCTAAAACAGGGATACATTTCTAAAAAAAAAAAAAACATGTCTAATTTTATTATAAAGGTCAACATCTGCTTAAACCGTTTCTGTTACTGTTATCTGTATAATATAGTATGTCATATTACTTAATTTATTTGGAGGAAAACATCATTTTATTTTTAAACCTAATATTTATTTGTACAAAAATTGGTGTAAAATAATGTACCTACCAATATAACCATGCACATTTAGATTTTCAACAAAATAAAATTCCTTTCTCATATGCATACCATATAGTACCTACTCTTATTTTATATATTTAAAATTACATACCTTTGTTATATTTATTATTATTTATTTATTATTATTTATTTATTAATTTATTTATTTATTTATTATTATTACAACTCTTTTATATTACTCTATAGCAATTTAGATTCTTTTATATTTTTTTGTATTCTTGAATATCATATAATTTTATGTACCTATATAATTTCTTAATTCTTTCACATTCTTCATATTTCATTTGTTAATGTACCTACTGTATATAAAATCGACCACCACAACACGGGCATGTGCCTAGCATGGTGGTCGAAAAATCCCCAATGTATGTAATGAAAAATCTAATGAATAAAGAAAACTTAAAAAAAAAAAAAAAATAAATATGTACATGTACGAGTGTAATGTAATTTCATAAAATATATTATATCGGCTGTGGTTTGGTAAAACCCTGCAAGCCGCATAATGTTTGTTTTCAAAAAATTTACGTAAAATATTGAAATAATTCTATTTATGAGCTTTTGGAGTGTTGAGTAATTTCATGTTCGACTTTTCCAAAATAACCTTAACCAATTGTATGCATAAATTTTGTTTTTAATATAAAAAAATTCCTTTCAGCAAAAATTACGTTACCATGTTGTTGTACTTTGAAGACGCAAAATCACTGAAAAGTAACATTCCCAAAAAAAATGCTTTTACTGTTTTACCAAAACACAATCGAAGGAGTTTAATGTCAGTTTTTTTGGATGTAGTGGAGGTCACTTGCCTGTGGTCAAGTCTAGCTTCGTGTCACGAGCGTGCGTGTCTAACAGCAGACACGGCAGTTAGTCCGAGACCCACACGATTGTGTTTTCCCCGCTCCTGTCATTACACTATCAGATCTGATGGCTTGTTTTGTGATATATAACAGTTGTGGCCAGAGGTCAACTGTCACGCCCACGGAGGTCTGTGTCCTGTCCTGTGTTGTGGTCTGCTGTCTGGAATGAATTGCTTTTAAGTAAGTGAAGTCTTCACTTATCTCTTAAGAGGTCGTTAGCGATGACCCGTTCAACGATGAACTCTGTACCAAGGATATGCGAGGATAGCACGACGAGACTAAACGATTCAATGCAGGAAAAGGAATTAATATTGTACGAAACAGCAAAACTTTCGAATGTGAAGTTTCTTAAAATTTGCTCTGGCTGAAGGATTGCGAAGATCATGCGTCATATTAAGGCTAAACTAACTAACCACCACGCCGTTTCCCCGCAGGGGTAGGCAGAGAGGACGGACCGCCAAACAACTCGGTCTTGGCACACACTCCTTGCCTCGTTCACATTCATACATCGTCTAATACATGCTCTTCTATTATTCTGACTCTTGGCATGGCCCGACTCAAGTATCTGATTCACTTGGTCGTGCCATGTATTTCTCGGGAGTCTCAGACTTCTTCTACCATTTACATTTGAATCATATCCTTTCCTCGTTCATTCGTTCTACATGCCCAAACCATCGGAGCGTACCTTTCTTAATCTTACTCATTACGCTCACATCAGCCTTGCATTATTTGCGGATCTCCACGTTTCTCACACGATCGTACATGGTTTCACCACCAGGCAAAGGATTTTTTTTATTTACCGTGATTAATCGTTCATCTAAAGTTCGTAAGAGAAATCACCACGCTTTATATTCATATATAAAAGTTTACCACAAATTAATTGAAATTTATGAAACCAAAATTTCAGACCGCATTTGGAAATAAAATTATGAAACTTTGTGAATTTTTCATTCATTATTTTTATATAAAGCGACTAAAAATGAGGTGACCGCAATGTTATAAAATATGTGGGTACGTATAACCTGACATATCAGTTCGAGCGGTCAGTGGTCAGTGGTTGAGTGGGCATCGGGCTTGGGTCCCACCCGAGCGTCGCGTGTTCGATTCCTCGAATGGCTAAGTCCTCCATCACAACACAAGCAAAATTTTCGGCTTTCTGTGGTGGCAGTAGGAGATTTTCTAACATTATTGGGTTATTCGTAACCCAGGAATATTTGTCATTCTTTTAAAAAAAAAATTGTTAATATATTTGAAAATCTTCTACTACTACCACACTAGGCGGAAAACGTTTTTTTGAGTACCTAGCCAGCCGAGAATTAGAACACGCGACGCCTGGGTGGGACCCAAACGCGATGCCAACTCAGCCACTGACCGGTCAAATATCTCGAAATATTTATATTTCAAAAACTAGATATTTATTTCTAATAATAAAATTTGAAAGTAGATATATTTCATCTCCTTTCAAAAACGATTTTCTAATACGTTATAAAGCGGAAATATTCTGACCTTTTGACATAATGTGAGAGGTTAACATTCTTAATATTTGGAAAGACGGGTATGCAAAAAAGGAAGGTTATTTGAAGATAGATTAAATATATCTTCTATTTTAGAAATTTAATTCTATAGGACCATTCCTTTTGTCATGCCATGCATGCTATGCTAGAACATCTGTTTAGCCGTGTGGTATCTTGACCAAGTCGTGGTGACGACCATGGCTTCATATCAAATAAATAAAAAATGGTTATTTAATAATTTGAGAGAAAATAACTACACCTGTGCAGTTTTTTTTAAAGACCACCCAGCCATAATGTTTATTTCAAACTAACGTGAATACTATAATCTTTAGGTTTTTATACGACTTTTTTAGAAATAAAAATTCAATTTTATTAATTGACACAAAAGTTACATAGTTACTTATGATCACTAGATAATAATTATATGCATTGAATATGGGTGTATTTATCTACTTATTTATCATAGTGCTAATAAAACGGTTATTTGCCAACATTTTATGGAGATTACAAATATTGAAGAAAAATATTTTAATTAGTTAATAATTGATAATCATTCATTCACCTGAAAGGCTTAATGATAATTAGTAATAATTATTAATCGTCCCGATCAAATTAAATTTGGGTGACTAAAACCTTGTTTTCCTGGAATCTATGTTTGATTGATTGCTACCAAAATGTGTAAGACGCGATTTTTCGATACTTCCTGCCAAGAAACATTTTTTTTTACTATAATCATTATACCTACTCTTCGGTCTCTCGTAATTTATATTGGTTCCTATTATAAATTATATATTAAAAATATTTTTTTATGTAATGTAGATTTCGACAACTGGAGTGACAGTACGGCTTGCTTTTCTTTGATAAGTTACTTCTTGCAGGAGTTAGGACACTCGAAAAATCGTTAAAACTTGCCTGGTTTGAACGCCATCATCAGACGTTCAGTATACAAACTAGTCAATGTATTTGAAAGAAAGCAAAACGTACAGAAAAAGAGTATTTTAGTTGGTACAAAAAAAATATATTAAAAATCGGTCAAGTTTTAGAGGACAAAAATGTGAAATGCAAAACCTCGAGTTTGACTATTTTATTTAAGTATTATAAGCCTGAGATGCAGTTGTCCATTTCGCTCGGTATTCGTAGGAGTTACAGCGACAGTGACAGTGACAGCAACAGTTTGGAAAAATATCTTTTAGTCTAATTTCTTGGTAACCGTTTTTCCTCTGAATGCCTTATTTTCTTAGAACCCGTCAGTTATAACTATTTCTGAGATAACAATAACGAAGTTATGGAATTCTATGTTACAGAGAAATAAACAGGAAAACCGACTTACCGAACAGGGAATTTTAAAAATTCTTTAAGATATCAAGGATTATTTTGTAATGAATAGTTACGGTTTTACTTCGAATTAGAGCAAGATAAGTCATAACTTGTAATTGATAAGTTGGGAATCTGGAATTTTCACATTTTTGAGAATTTTCGAAATAAGTTAATTTGCGACCACGCTGCTAAATTTAGTTTTTGACCATTCTGATCAAAGAAAAATATTTTTGTTTACACTAGCTCCACATGGAAGGCCCTGACCATCATGACTTATGTCATCTTTGGGGATGCTGTGTGGAGGGTATTTTTAAGGAAAGGAAGGAGGTGAAGTTCTGGGAAGGAAAAAGATACGAGGGGTGGGTAGGAATCTGCGGTGCAAGGCGATGGGTCCAGAAGGTCCTGCTGGAGAGATCTAGGTTAGGTCTCCCTAAAATAGTCACTCCCGATCCGTCCAGTCACGCAAGATCTAGACAAACCTCATCCCATGAAGCCGGGCATCCCTGCTATGTCACCAAACGTAATGGTGACCTATAGCAGGGGTGTTGGTTATCCAAAAATGGTTCCCGAGGCGGGCCGCTGTACCCATACCCTCCTCCCAAGTTTAGTTATTCCTATTTCCTCGATCCAAAGAATCATATTTATGTACATCGCAGTTTACCTTACCCCAATCACGTGTAATATTAAATAATTTACGATAATATTATTTTATTTATCGCTATTTACTTATGTAAATCGTGGTTGCAAGTTTTTAGTATGTGGGAAGAGTTGATAATTACTAGCTTATTAATTACAATACATTATGAGTATAATACGAATCATTGGCCTAGTATACACGAGTTGGTACGTATTTTTAGACGCAGCCGAGGCGTTAGCAGTGGCACAATATGTCAAAATTTGACATTTACGTAAATAATGGCACATCCTACCGAAATTTACGTAAATTGACTACTTTGAGTATTCAGAGGTCAAAAGGTCTCCCTCAACCAGTCTCTCCCGATCTGGCTTGCCACGCAGTTAGTGGGCAGACGGATCCTCCGCCAAGACCTAGACAAACCTCACCCCCATGAACCCGAGCACCCCTGCGAAGCCACCAAACGTAGCGAACCACTTGGGGTGATCTACGACACGTCCATAATATTATACAAATACGTCATATAATAATTTTAATTTCTACAAAAAAATGTCGTTTACGATGTTTTATATTTCGTTCTATTTTTAATTTTAATAGCACATTAGGTAGAGTAAGATTAATTTTTAATAAATACACTTAAGGTAAAACGTCACGTACGTTATAATCTACGTATTCACAGATGGCGCCATACAAATTATTTTAGGTTTTTAATGCTTCTTGCACGTTACGCTTTAAAATATTAAGGTAAATTAATTGTTCGCGCCCGTACATATGTAATTAGAATATAAATAAATAGTTTTGTCCATCATCAAACCCAAATCTTTCAAGAAAGGCTGAAAAATACAATATTGGATTGAGTCACCTATACAAAATGTAATTTTTCAGCCATTCTTGGAAGATTTGGGTTTTTTTATAGACAAAACTATTTATTTATATTCATATTAAATATGTACAGGCGCAAACAATTAATTTATTTTAAAGTGTAACGTGCAAAAAGTATTAAAAACCTAAAATAAATCGGCGCCATCTGTGAATGCGTGGATTACGACGTAGGTACGTGACGTTTAACCTTAACTCGCAAAAAATGCTTAATTACGAAAAAAGTAATTCCTTCATAGCCTTTTGCATCATAATTTAAAACATAAATAAAGAAGCACATATTCGTACCTACTAAATATTTTGATTTGAAAAAATCTGTTTTGTTGAGTATTTGACCTGAAATCCAAATTAAAGTTTTGCTCAAAAAAGGCTTCGCTGTGAACGGATTGAAAGATTAGTTTGTTTATGAACAAACCTATCTATTCCTATTCATGTTGCGCACGTGCGGGCGCAAACAATTACTTCGGTTAAGAAAGTCAAAGTTTGTTGGTTAAAAGAAGACTTAAAAAGTGGTTATAAAAACGGAAAGTTAAACTTAAATTCTTAAATATGGAATTAGCTAGTGCACTAAATCCAGATTGGGACTTGTTTGTTGATCAAGTTAGATCTATGGCAAGTATCAAAGCAAGACAAAAAAAAAATATATAAAAAATTTCACTATTTTAAAGCACAACTTGCAAAGTGTTTAACCTAAAATAATTAAATTGGCGCCATCTGTGAATGCGTGGATTTCTTACATAAAATTATTTATGTAAGAAATTAGTAAATGTACTTCTTTCTCTTCTGTACTGCCTCATCTAATTACAGTTAATACCTTTTTATTTTTCAATAAATGAGCCCTTTCCCGGATTACAATGTTGCGCACATTAATATTCATCTTTTAAGGAAGGGATTATGTTAAAGAAAATTATTTTAGGCCTGTGGCAAAATTTTAATGTTTGGTTTGTGGAAGTACGTTATATAATGCCGTTTATCGAAATCACGGAGCATGGTTTAATTCATGGGAATAAATGGAGATAACCAATGTCTTGTGGCTTCAATCAGAAAGGCTTCAAAGCCTAGAAGCAGAAGAATGCAGAAAAGTAGAATTTATCCAGAAAAAAAATATTATCGAGGCTGCTTTTTAGCCGTTGAAACAGTTTTGTGGAATAATTTTGTAAGTTGATCTCACGACAATAACTCGAACGTAAATGGCTTCACTTATTCGTATCGTTTTTTTTTGCTATTTAAGCTCAAAATACGTCAATGACGTGTAAATTTATGTTAGAAGAGCATGTGGCTTTCTATGAGGTACGAAGGGTAAAAAAAAACATTTTGTGGAATAACGTTGTGTGTGAAATTTTTTTATACATCATTTTTCCACTAATTCAGCATAAATTTGATTAATAAACTCTAATATAATTGCCTTTCTTCTTGACTTTTCATAACTAAAAAAATGTACGTTTATTGAATTTTAAATATTAAATGTTATGAAACATAACGAGTTTCTTTTTTTCCATTTTTCTCGGAACAAAAATATTGTTGGATACTACATTTTTCCGGGCACGGGCTCAAATATTGATGTGATTTCCGTACACGCTTTAAAGGTGGCTACACGAGTATTCAATGAATCCACTAGTCATAGTGATTTTAATATTAATATCTTTAGATTATAATTTAGCTTTAATTGCCAGGAATGTACTACGTTACTGGGTATTACCGTGATTAGAATACTAGCTACTGAGACACGCAATAAAATACCTAAGTTTATAGTGACGTATCTAGAATCTAGAGTAATGTGTGTACTGCCATAACTAATCAATCAAATATTTTACCAAACGTAATTTTTTTTTTTTAAATTGTAGCTTTCCAAGGAGCTGGAAAATGTAAAGATGTTTTTTTTCCGGTCAGTGGCTGAGTTGGCATCGCATTTTTGTCCCAACCGGGCGTCGTGTGTGCAATTCCTCGGCTGGCTCATCATGACACAGGCAACATTTTTCGCTTATTGTGGTCGTAGTAGGAGATTTTTAAATATTGTTTGTAGGGGTTATTTGTAACCCGGATATGTTTTTCTTTAAAAAAATGTTAAAGTTATGTTTTTTTAGAGAATATACGTAAATTAGTAAAATTTAAAAGTTTTTTTTTGAAGAGTTTTAATTTTCAATGTACATTTGTTACTTAAATTTTAAATTTTCTGCGACCGCCTTTTCTGCAGTACATTGAAAATTAAAACTCTTTAAAACAAAATGTCTAGAAATTGTTACATGCCCAAGAAATACAAAAAAAAATAATTTAAAAGACTAACGTAGGATTTTAGTTTTTTTTTTAAATTTCGTAATAATTTAACAAAAATTTGGTCGCTAGTGTTAAAATGTAATTTTTTTTGCATACACAGTAGAAAGTTTTTCCTTTAAATTTCGACTTTTATTTTTCTTAGGACGGGATGTTTCACAGAATTTTAATAATTCGTCTTGTGTGAAAGTTTTTTTTCAAGTTACTTATATGAAAGTTCTATTCAATTTATATTATTTCAGTTACATGAAACAACCCGCCAATAATGATATACAGTAAGTAATAAAAAAAAATAGTAAATTTTTTCAAAACTTGAAAATTTAATGAATTGTTAAAATTTTTTGAAGCAACCGGCCCATTGCATTGTAATCTATTCGAAGCATCGATATATATTATTCTGGACCCTTGAAAAATCACGGGATATTATGAGTGTAGGATTTACGGTGCTCCAGATTTTATGTCCGGGTTAAATCTTTCCCAAATAAAAGACTAAACCCTTCCACACACTTTTCCACAAATTATTATTTATTTATTTATTTATTTATTACACGCCCTGATGGGCTTTACATTATATTTTATAAGTTGAGTATAAAAACAATGAAGAAAATATAATAGTGCACTTACATTGCGTGAATTTATTATCTAGTAAATTCACGCAATGTAAGTGCACTATATAAGTATAATAAACACAAAACAATACAAGAACAATACGTCAATCTACCAGAAACATAATGGGAAAATATTTCACCGACTCGAGATATTTTCATATCAGAGGGTTCGGCTCTGATGAAATCCTAACTGGTCCGATAAATCCTACCAATCCCGTTTATATTTATAGTATATTATATCTATTTACATTCATATTTATATTTATTATATTATTAATCAGATTTCTTTTCCAAATTTACAATATATTTACATATTCCGTAATTACATACATATAATCCTTATACTCCTACAAGATCATAAGCTTACCCTTTATTGTGTTTTTCTATATTCTTTTCATGCATATTTAAGTATTTAGCTTCTCTTAAATATTTTTTCTTTATGTTTTATTTTAACTTCTCTTAACTATATATTTTTTTCTTAGTTTTTCTTGTCTAGCTACAAGCTAGTTTAGTTTACTAAAAAAAAAAAAAATTATCAGCGAAAACATGTTTTTAGGCTTACTGTTTTATTTTTGCACTCTTTCTTTTTATGTATCTTTGTAATGCTGTTTGTTTTCCAAATACAAATATTATTATTATTATTTTATTATTATTTATGAAACTGAATTGGAATCCACCTGTTCAAGTTCCTGAACCACCCAGTATTTCCATTATGCAAAAGAAGAATAATCATACCGTCTACATAATCCAATCTCTTACTACTCATTTGATTAAATGTGTATATATTTCTATCACAATAAATTCTTTACGACCTGTAGGAAGTCATTTAATCCTGATATATTATGTGTTTTAGCAGCAATAAATCTACTTCTGCCACTCTTGGTTTGCTCTACGCGTAGGATAAAATCCCAAGCAATCAGAAAAAAAACAGTTTAATTTAACAAACATTAAAGTTGTTATCCCGACCTTAACCTGCAAGTTATTCCAGTCATAGGTATATTACACTTTTTAAAGAAGTACCTGGCTAATCAGATCTGGTCACCAAACACGGCTAAAGCCATTTTAAGCAACGTTTCAATTCTGAATGGTGGTCCTACACCAGGGCGATGCTAAGAGTTTCTCGTACTCCGGAACGAGCCACAAATATACCTTCTATTATTTTTAATGATTAAATCGTAAATAACACAATTCAATTAAATAAAATTTATTTCACAAGCCGGGATTTGAATATTCGACTTTCGGATAGCTAGTCGAGAGTCTTACCCCTCGACCACGGAGTCGATCAATTTTGTTGTGTCATTGTTTTTCGTTACTACATTATGTGGAAATGTTGCGTGTTTATTTCGTTTTATGTATAAAATATTGATAAAAGTACAATTTTGAATTTCATTTATGACATCTTTGGGGATGCTGTGTGGAGGGTCTTTTTAGGGAAAAGAAGGAGAGGAAGTTCTGGGAAGGAAACATGTATGAGGGGTGAGTCTGGCTGGAGAGGTCTAGTTTAGGTCTGCCTCAAGCACGCTTTCCCGATGCTGACCGCCACGCAGTAGGCGAGGAAAAGCATTTGCCACCAAGACCTAGACAAATCTCACTCCAAGAAACCGTGCACCCCTGCAAAATTACCAAACGTAGCGAACCACCAAATGACAGATACTTTTATGTGATCTATGGTTAAAGCCGGTCTCTTGCAATCGTTTCCACAAACAATTCCTCCAGCATTACCACAAACATTTTGTTCGAACATGCTACATTGTGACAGGGCCACAACGTTTTTTTGTTTTCTATCAGCCACGTAAAACAAAATAACGAGTGCAGTTCACACGCGGTAGAAGTGAAACTTCACCCACACAATCTAAACCAATAGGAGCCTTGAAAAGTGAGCTCATAATCAAAGCGGCCAATGAACGCAGCTTGACGCTTCGTAGGTAGATACTGTAAGTAGCTAAGGTTTCATACTATCTCATTCTCTCGTATGTTAAATTTTATAGATGTAGGTATGTGTTTGTCTCTTTTTAGTTTCGTTTCCGTTTCATCTAGTTTCAAATCACAACGGTGCTAAAGAAGTTTCACCTCAAAAACATTGTGGCCCAGACCTAACCATCCACAAAATGTTTGTGGAAACGGTCGCAGGCATATCGCAGGAGATCATCCTTAATCTTCAAGTTTTTACCTTTTTTTGCGATTTAGTACTTAGAAGTACTATTTCTTTTCTAATGTATGAAATTTTAAATATCTGAATGAAATTTTAAGTATGAAAATAATGATCGTACCTAAGCAAAGATGTTATAGTTTATATGGGGATCGGAATGAAAATAAGTATTGTGTAACGTCCATTATAACGACCTACTTTGGACATGTCTCCCTCAAATGCATCCAATTTTGCTGATTCTTGGCCACCATCCAAAGTCGTCAATTCTTTTTAGGTCAACAGCCCATTTCATCTTGGTGACCTCAGCCTATCTTACCCAACCACACCATAACATAAAAGTGCCATATAAGCTGGGTTTAATACGCTTTCTGTCATCGAATAGAGCTGATTTATATACAGTGAAACTTTTTAACTCTGGATGTGCAAAAGAACGTTGGTTAATTTTTTTTAAATCTGTCTTTTTTTCTCGTTTACATTTACGTTGCATAAAATATACAAAAGTCTACAAAATTATCCACTTGTTTAATTCCTTTGTGCAATTTTCTTGAATAATACAACTACTACAAAGTAACATGAAAAGTTTTTTTCTACAAATTTATTTGTGACCGTAACCTGTTTCAGCCTGTTGAGACCATCTTCAGACTGGTACAATTGTTTCTTAATATATGTTTTATATACATAACATATAGAGGAGGGGGAGGGGTTGGTCTACAATGTTTTTATGCGGATTGTGTAGGTTTTCCCATATTACAATGACACGTAACAAAATTACAAATATTAACATGAAAAGTATTTATTTTACCTACTTATATTTATTAAATGAACAGATATAAATTATGTTTCTGCATTATGTAAAATTTCGACTATGTTATTATTATGTTTGTAAAAGTCCTGCGGACGTTAAATAAATAAATAACATTTCCTTATCATATTTGACAAAGTTGTTCCCAAGGTATCCAAGACTACAATTTCACCATTAACTAGATGTAATTGTTATTCCAGATGCAGTCCATCCTCTACCACAACTCCAGTGGAAACCTGGCCTTCACGGGCAAGCTGAAGAAGAGGGAAGTGCATCAGGCCATCACCATGCATCCGGTCAAGGAACACAAGCACATGTTTAGGATACACTCATATCTCAAGGTTGGTATTTATAGTCTTGGATAACTGGCCAGAATTTCAATAACATTACCAACTGGTTATTAGCATATAATTAACTGGTTATAAAACGGTTATTTGATTATTTTAGATATTCTGCTTTAGTTATTTGCCAATTATCTAGTTATTAGTTATCAGTAGCTATTTATTTATATTAATATAGCCCTAGAATGAACTCAACTCAGCACCTCCTTTGAAAATTAATTAAAAATTGATTAAATATGTCACTTTAGGTTGTCACGGAACCAATCAAAAATTCATAACTAGATACTAATAACCACCACAGCCGTCATAATCTAATAACCAAATAACCGAACTGTCGCTAGCGTATTTGCAGGTATTCCTATGGAACTTTTGTATAGTTGGTTACGTTATAATAATAATAATAATAAATTTGTAGAGCGCCGTTTTTGTGAAAAATCACCTCAAGGGCGCTTTACAATTCATTATGAATTCCTAGGTTCTATTTAATTTTATTATTTACATTAGATACAAAAACATACTTACCTGCAGGTCACTTCCAAAAAACACACTTTATTAAAAAGTTTATGCTTGGGAAACATACGACTTTGCACGTGGAGGGCATTATATTTAAAACACTAGACATTGCATGACTTTACCTTTGCTACCCTCATCACTGTTGGTTTTACATTTACTTTTATATTTATAAGAAGATTAGTGCCAAAGTTGAGTTAATATTTATTTGAAAGACTGGAGAATTGTAAGATTTTGCTTTATTTTTACAAAATTAGTTATTTACTATCTTGCGAGCCGTGAAGCCGAAGGTGAAAGTTTTTTTTTTTTTTTTTTTAACTTTCGGATACGTGTCTGAAAAGATGACTTTTTAGTTTAGCTCTAAATTCCGCTGAATCTGTGATCATTCTTAACTCGTGTGGCAGTCCATTCCAGGCTTTAGGTCCTGACACTCCGTAAGTAGTTGTGTAGCTGTCAAAACCTTTTGGTAATATTTTGTACCTGAGCGATAATAGTGGAACAAGTCAAAAAATTGCATTTTTGTGTTAAGTATGCAGAATGCTCCTGGACATCTGTTCTACCTTCGATAAAATATTATTTTGTTATATTATAAAATTTTGCTCGAATTCAAGCAAAAATAGTGGCACAATGATCATTTGAACTAAACTATCAACTAGAATCTAGATATGTAACGAACTTACATAACGGCTTCCCAACGCCTGTAAAACAAAGTTTTTTTTTATTGATTACTTAACTGATTTAATACATTTGAACGAAATATTCAAACTGCTCTCCTGAAAAATATTTTTTTTTGAGTTTTGCCATTGTTATTCCCCTGGTGAGTTTGTACTTACAGTAAACTACCGAACAATACATTAATTCATTACGACGACTTGGACTATGTCTCGCCTAGTATGGGTTTTCACATTACTTATGTTATTTATTAATTTTCCTGGTAAAATTTCCGCTCTCTGCTTACTTCTTTACGCACTAATTATTATGAAACAAATATTTCATGGGAGTTGGTTAAAGATACATTAATAGTGGTAAAATATACAGAAAAGTGGAACACGGTTAACAGGCACATTATATTTTAATTTAGACGACCTCCGTAGTCCAGTGGCTAAGACTCTTGACTCACAATCCGGAGGTCGCGGGTTCGAACCCGGCGTGCGCAAATAAATTTTATTTGATTAATTTGTGTTATTTCACAATTAATTCATTTAAAATAATATATAGTATATTTGCGGCACGTTCCAGAGTGGAAGATACTATCAGTATCGCCCTGGTGTAAGACCACCATTCAGAATTGAAAAGTTGCTTGAAAATGGCTTTAGCCGTGTTTGGTAACCAGATCTGAATAGCCAGGTACTTCCCAACTTTCCTCTTCCCCACCTCCTTCCCCTCCCCACTACCTTCAGCCTCACAACATACCCCAATTGGGGATGCCATAGTATTCACAGTAAAAAAAAAAAAGAAGATAATAATTTGGATGGCGGTTATGGGTACCGCCGCCTCGGGAAGCGTATTTCCAGTACCTATACCAGTTCAGTCGCGGTAGCGACAATTTCCATTTTAAATACACCTCTGTATTGGTTATTTTTTATCACTTTGCAAAAACATAAAATTGTTCTAAAATCTAGGTAAAATAATCTTTCCAATGTGTATATTAGAAATTAGTAATTTTATTTCTAAGTATTTAAATTTTGATATTATTCCCATATATTGTAAATACATCTCTATATTGGTTATTTTTTTATCATTTTGCAAAAACAAAAATTGTTCTAAAATCTAGATAAAATAATCTTTCCAATGTGTACATTAGAAATTAATAATTTTTTTTCAAAATATTTTAATTTTGATATTGACAATGTAAATTGTCGCTGCCGCGACTGAACCTGTAGGTATAGGTTTTGGAAATACGCCCTCGGGAACCATTTTTTAAATTTTTTTATTTTGTACATCTGTATAAAAAGGTTTACATTTTTTTGGCCTTGCCTGTCTCACTAGGAAATCCTGTGTCGAGACAGACTAGTTTACAAATATTTTATAAATATCGAATAAAGTACATTTTTCAATAAAGTAAAAATATTTGACAAAAAATTTCAGGTTGGTAGGTAGTAGTAACGATAATGCGATAAGAGGATTATGTTTGGGTGAGGTGACTAATTATTGCACGACCTTTTTCGATGATCCATTGTTTTATCAGAATTTTGTATTTGTTAATATTATTCGATTGTCTTGTTTTGTCAGGTAGGTTATTGTATATTTTAGACGCAATGTATTTGAAATTTCTTTGACCAAATGTTGTGTTTGTTTTAGGTGTTTGTATGAGTATGTTTATTGGAAAACTAACGTCTCTGACGTAGCTCACCCCGAGTGGTTCACTACGTTCGATGACTTAGTAGGAGTACCCGCTACTAGCCTAGCTACTGCGTGGCGTGCCGGATCGGGAGAGACTGTTTGAGAGAGACCTTTTGATCTCTCAGCAGAACATCGCTTTGTTCCGCAGTGGAAGGAATGGATTCATTCGTCCGTCACTCCTGGACACATTGACCCCCAAATTCCTACCCACCCCTCACACTATTTTCCTTACCCGAACTCCTTTCCTAAAAAGATCCTCCAAAGAGCATCCCCAAAGATGATATAGGCACTGGGGGAATCTTTTTTCCTCAGGACCTCCTATGTGGAGCTAATGTAAAAAAATGAGAAACAACTATTTCAGTAACCGAAAATGGAAAATAATGCTGCAGATATTTCGTTAAAATGATCTTCGTCGGTTCCGAACTCCTTAAAACTTCAAATCAGTAACAATGGCCGCCAAGCGACCAATCGATTTTAATTTGAACGAAATAACTATTAAAATTAATAATTTTTATTTCCGGAAACTGAAATTATTATCTACTTTAGTGGTCTTCAACCTTTTTGAGCCGGCGTACGCCTTGTCTCTTACTACAAATTTGTTGTTCCCCGTACCCTCTATCTATCTTTTTTACGCGCGTAATGAAAGACCCGCTTGCACAGCGCGGGTGTAAACTGTGCGACCTAAAGTTCAAGTTTAGACTTACGGATTTCAATACTTCGTTTGTGTGAAAGCACTATGAAACCAATACATGATTTTACTTCAATGGCAAGACGTGTTTCATTTGTAATTTTGAATACTCTCATTATTACATGAATTTAGCAATCAAGTCACACAAATACAATTAAGTAATGCAATTTTATACAGAGTGTAACACGACTTCCGGCATTTTAACCAGTGATTCTACATGCGCGCCACGTTATTGCGTACCCCCAATTTGGCTTCGCGTACCCCCAGGGGTACGCGTACCACAGGTTGAAAACCACTGATTTACTTGATAACATTGAGGCATTGCTTTTTTAAAGTGCGTATTTACCGTGCTCAACTTTTCTGTACATTAACTTCATAATAATTATTGCCAATGTATGGTCGTGCAGGTGGTAAGTGCAGGATTGCTGTTGAACGAAGTCAATTCGGATATTGATATATTTAGCTTCAATGAAGCTGGTTACGGCAAGTCTTGCAGCTGCTAGTAAAGTGAGAAGTTTATTTTATACTATAAGTACTTCCGCTTTGTATAATTTATGCTTTATAGTACATATGTTTATCAGTAGCGGTCTGTGAGTTTTCAATTCCAACTTTTTATATGGAGATCTTTCAGTACGTGGATGCAGCGCATCCTAAACTGAAATAATCCTGAAAATCTTCACACAAAATATTGGAAATTTGTAAAAAATTAAATCATTTTCAGCTACAACAAACAACATTAATAACGTTGCATTTTTCAATCAGTTAACTGAAAACTCCCGGACCGCCACTGATGTTCATGTTTTAAAAAATATATTAAAAAAATATATATATGCTTGAATACCGCACTAGAGTCCCCAACTGCCCCCGTCTGGAGCCAATGAGACTATGGCATCACCAATTGGGGTATGTTGTGAGGCTGAAGGTAGTGGGGAGGGGAAGGAGATGGGAGGAGGAAGGTGGGAAAGTACCTGGCTCTTCAGATCTGGTCACCAAACACGGCTAAAGCCATTTCAATTCTGGATGGTGGTCTTACACCAGGGCGATACTGAGAGTATCTTCCACTCTGGAACGTGCCGCAAATATACTATGTGTTATTTTTAATTAATTAATTGTAAAATATTGCAAATTAGTCAAATAAATTTTATTTGTTTTAATTTATTGGATAACCTACTCCTCTCCAAAAGTCATCCGAAGAAGATTGCTACGTTTGGTGACTTAGCAGGGGCGTCCGGGTTCCTGGGATGAGGTTTGTCTAGGTCTTGGCGGCGGTTACGTGTGCCTTGTTGAGTGGCGGGCCGAATCGGGAGAGTTCGGATGAGGCCTCTTCGGCAGGACTCCCTCGATACATCGCATTGCACCGTAGCGGGAGGGATGGATTCATTCGTCACTCCTGGACCCACTGACCTCCAAATTTGTTCCCACCGAGGGATTACTCTTTTCCTTCTCAGAATTTCCCCTCCTTCCTATCCCCATCCCCAAAGATAACACAGGCCCTGAAGGAAATTATTTTCCTGAGTGCCTTCTGTGTGGAGCTATTATAAAAAAATGTCATTCAAAATGCCTTAAAATGGATATTTTGTAATGGTTTTAAAATAATACATTTTTTTAATAAATTAATAAAAGTTCCATTTTCCATCATTTCCTCAGTTTTGAGGCTCTGGTACTTAATAAAAAACCAATTTTTTAAACCCCTCTAATATAAAATATTGGATTTTTAAAGATTAAATGCATTCACTATTTCTTGTATCCAATAGAAGTTTCAAAGAATCATAGATCAGCTCAGTATACCACCAACAGTTGAACTCACCTTGGGAAGAGATTTATTAAATGGGTAGAGTAATGTTCTTTTGGTATAAATCTTGTTTATTGATACTTCACATATACAGTGTTGACCACGATAGTCAACCTATCTAGGAACTGGCTAATTCGAATCTGAGGTGAGAGATCTGCTGAAGACTCTCTCTGAGCTCTTGGACCCTCTGCTGCCTATAGCTTGTACTAAGCTAGCTGCCATCTAGCGGAGTCTTAGGACAGTTCTTAGTACTGCTATCTATGTGAGTAAACCGGAAGCTTTTAGATACACTACAGAAAATAACCCTGCGAGCTAAAAAAATTGCAATTTAACTCTAGTTACAATCCTGCACTCACAAAATTATCCATCTTTCATACAAGAAACATAACAAGGAAACATTGTCAATAATGATGATTTACAGGGTGCTTTTATTTTGTTAACGGATTTTCGAAAATTAATTCAGTTGATAATTTGAATAGTAATTAATTTGACTCCTCCCACCGTTCCACCCACCCCATAAACCACCACCCCCTCTTCCCCCACCTAATAAAATATAATAATTTCTGTACCTGTATAATTTTTAAGTTAGTTTTAAGATTGCTAGTGAATGACACGGATGCTTCGAAACCGGCAGCAGATAAATCAAAATTAAGTAACAAATGTATAGGTGAAGTAAAACTCTTTGCTGAGGTTATTTAACTAGTCATTCATTCAGCGCAGATGTGCCTCCAAGAAGCTAAAGGGTTTTTCATTATTCTTCTTCTGTTGTTTGAATTGGCCCAAAGTCATGATCTATCATTATTGTCTTTTTTGAAGATTAAAATCCCTATTCTTATCTTTTCAGAATCTGAAAATCCAAGATCTGAAAGTGTCGGCGATCGCCCTTCATCGTGACATCTTCATAGCGGCACACGAACTCCGACTGGACCCCTCAAGTCTCCCCGCCTTCCAGCTGGCTGACTCCGTACCGCTGTACCTCTTTCCTCAGGGGCACTCACAGTATCTGGGCGACACCAACATCCTAGGTAATTTCATCTGCTTCTTCACGAGCCTTCTGGCGTCCAGCTTTGGACATAGACCATCTTTAAAAATTTCCAGATTTGCCAATCCATAGCCCATCCGGAATCTGCAGTTATTGACAAAATTTTACTATTCCGCCTCTTTCTTATTTTTTTTTCATCTGGAGCCAGTGAGACTATGACTTCCTCAATTGGGGTATGTTGTGAGGTTGAATGCAGTGTGGAGGGGAAGGAGATGAGAAACAAGAAGGTTGGGAAGTACCTGGCTAATCAGAGACATGGTGTTCTTTCATCAGTGAGCTATTGAAAGTATCTACTACTCTGGAATGTGCCGACCAGCAGAGGCTTTTCATAATAAGTCTATTGGACTAATGAGAATTAGCAGAACTTAACTTAGGGAGCTGTACACCACATCCTAAGGCCTGGTTGTTTCATGCAAGGAATAGATAAAGCCGTGATTAAAACCTTTGATCAAGAGTTACTACTGTCTGTAACTCCAAACTCGAAACATAGGTTAAAATATATTCCGAACCATTGATTAAATGGTTTGACATGTTAGAATGTAGTTGAAAATATGAAGTTTTGTCTAAATTATAATAGATTCTAATATTATAAATTTTGCTTAACCACAGATAAAAAAAACCCGGCTTTAGGAATAATTATGAATGGTTGTCTCCCAGTATTTTGAGCAATATTTTAAATTACCGCTTGAACTTGTAATAATAAGATTTATCTTATTCTGCTTATTCTGCAGAAGCACCACTTCAGTAGCATAACAAAATCACTTCGGTAGCATTCAGACCTAGACTCTTCACAAATCTGTAAATCATTGTATTTAATTGTTAATACTAATTACTCTTTGAACGAATTGATTTTCTGTATAATGGATTAATGGATAGATACACTAATAATTTGTGTTGAAAAATATATTGTTTTATTGGTCTCATTTTCAAGAAATAGCAGTAAAAATTAGCCAAACTAATTGGAGGACATAAGTGCTTCGTTTCTCAATTAGTTACAATGTCATTTTTATTTGTTAGTTTTTCTCAATTTATTTTGAGTTTTTTTTTACATTAGCTCCACTCAGGAGGCCCTGAGGAAAATAATTTCCCTCAGGACATATGTCATCTTGATGCTGTGTGGAGGAGAAGGATAGAAAGTTCTGGGAAGGAAAAAGGTATAAGGGGTGGGTAGGAATCTGGGGGTCAGTGTGTCCAGGAGTGATGGACGTATGAACCCATCCCTCCAACTGCGGTGCAAGGCTGTGATCAAGAGATTCTGGCTGGAGAGGATAAATTCCTCCCTCAACCAGTCTCTCTCGATCCTGCCCACCATGCATTAGGTGGGCAGATGCATTGGCCGCCAAGATCTGGACAAACCTCACCAAACCCGGGCACCCCTGCTAAGCCACCAAATGTAGCGAACCACTTGGGATGACCTATGGCAGAGGTGTTGGTTATCCAATAAATGGTTCCCGTGGATGTGGTATCCATATCTGCCTCCCAAATTATGAGTTTGACTTCTTCTCAAATCATTGAGGTTATGGATGCCCTTTTGCTTGTTTCTTTATGATGTTTTGGATTTTTTTCTTTCCCTGTACGATGTAATGGATGCTTTTTTCCTGTTCCATTATGATATTTTGGATGACTCTTGCCTGTTTCTACACATGTTATGGATTCCTTTTTCGTTTCCCTTTATGATGTTTCAGATGCGTTTTTCCTTTTCCTTTATGACTATCTTTAATTCTTATGCTTCTATTGATCTCTTTGTTGTTTACAGTCACTTAACATTACATTACTATATTTTACGATAAACTTCTCCTTATCATCAAATTAATGTGTATAGGGCAAATTTAATTGAATCTAATACAAATTAATTATGTTTTGTGGTTTAATAAGTATTTCATAAACAACTGACTCCATTTGTTGACATATAAATAATAATTTAATCAAGTACTTGCTGCACTTTGTATTGCAATGACAGATTAAATATTTGCATCATTCAGAGGCTGGGAAATCAAATCCAAGATGTTTTTATGACCGTCATTTTACGGTTGTTTTCTTTAAAAATTATGTCATTTATTTTACTTAGCCTTTTCAACTCTGGCCTTTTCAAACGCAATCTGTCTCATCATGCGGCACTTTTTGACACAATATACATACAAATGTGTTTTCGTTAAACTTCATCAATCATGTATTTCTTTTATATTTTGAGGATATTCAATTTTTTAAGACAGCGAAACTTAATAAAATGTATCATAGAATAATAATTTTTTAAAAATTTCATATTACTGGTTGTCCATTAATCACGTGATGTATTTTAACTCCCCCCCCCCCCCCCCCGGGTGATATGTGGTGAGGTTTTAGACTACCCCTCCCCTCCTACCCAAAATCATGTGTATTTTTTTTTTTACTGGCATTTGCTTTAGAAATCGTGCGTTCAATGAAAAATAAATATACGTAACATCTGAGTATATCCCCCCCCCCTTGTGATATTTCGTGATTTTTTTCCGACCTCCCCCCCTTTCGAGCCTCACGTGATCAATGGACGATCCCTTTGAAACACACAGGAGGCCCTGAATAAAACAATTTTCCCCGGGGCCTCTGTCATCTTTGGGGATGCTATGTGGAGGGTATTTCTAGGGAAAGGAGAAAGAGTTATGGGGAGGAAAAAGGTATGAGGGGTGGGTAGGAATCTTGGGGTCAGTGTGTCCTTCAATTCCTTTGATTGCTGAGCAAGGCGATGGGTTGAAAGAGTTCGACTAAAGTGGTCAAAAGGTCTCCATAAACCAATCACTCCCGATCCAGCCTATCACGCAGTAGGTGAGCATATGCATCCACCGCCAAGACCTAGACAAACCCATGAACAAATTGAAATAATCTTTTCATAAAAAATAACAAAATAGCCTAATATTCACTGTTTTTTAGAATTGAAGCCATTTATCATTTTCTGTGATATGTTTTCAATTTTCAAATGTGTAAATATCACTTGCACATGATTATATTTAATGTTTGAATTTATGTGGACATAACCAATTAACTGTAAGCAATAACTAATCCCACTTTCATTTTACGATCCTTTAACGCCTTAATGCTTTGGCACAAGTTCTAGCAACACCTTGTGTAGTTTCCATAATATTATAATTTATGTTCTTACTAGCTGCCAAATCAATCAAACTTGTATATACTTAATAGTAAATTCAAGTACCTTCATTCAAGTGCAGTCGTTAATTGATTTACCATTCATTCTACTCAGAAATATAATTTCTACATTCTTTAAATTCGTAAAAAAAGCTTTACTTACATTTTGGTTTTAACTGTCCACTGGAGGAGCTTAATGCCACATTTTGGCCAATTTGTAAGGTGATTGATCCGATGACAATTGGCCCGCCAACAGTTGATCACCGGGACAATTGATCCACCGGACAGTGGTCCCCCTGGATAATTACTGTTCTAAAATCTGCCAATTACTGCTCTAAAACATTATTTCTTCAAGTAAATATTCAAAAGGGATATACGGCCATACAACCAAAGTCGATATAATTATATCTGCAGTCGTCTTGAGTGGATATCCGCTATTCAAATATGTTTAGTAACAATAAAATACTTACTTGAAGAAATAATCTTTTAAAGGATCAACTGTCCGAGGGATCAATTGGTAGAGGGATCAACTGTCCGGTGAATCAATTGTCCGGGGAATCAACTGTCAGCGGGCCAACTGTCAGCCGGCCAACTGTCAGCGGGCCAATTGTCTTGGGATCAATTGTCACGGAACCATTTGTAAACATTTGTACAAATCATTGATCTTGTGTTTACATTAAAAAAAATGCTTGTTTGAATTTAAATTTATATCTGTGATTATCAATTATTTCATAGACAACATACAGAAATAATTATTTTGTAATATTCTCTAAAAAGGTACTATGCTGACCAGTTATGGTTTCTGTAATGATTGGTATTATTTACATTCAAACACTATTAGTTCTCTGGGGGTACTTCTTAATAACTTTAGGTTCGTGATAACAACTGGTTTATTATGAGTTTACGTATTTACAATAATTATGCTACAAGCCACATGACCTGTCTATACTAGTGGCTAATTGAATCTGAAATTGCCAGAACCAGTTTCTACAGTCACCGCCTACTCGGGTTCACCTGTAGGCCATCGATAGAAGCGCTTTCCCTACTGGCATCTGTCGGCATCACTTAGAAACTCTTCTAATACATTTCAGTTTCTCATTTTCAAAGAATGTCTATTAATATTCTTTTTTATTTTTTGTTCCAGGAGTGACTCCGAATCTGAATCGATATCGGCCATCAGAACTGAAGAACGTTATTTGGTGGGATTTTATTTCTAAAGCAATATTTTCTCCATCCAATGCCAATCCGAAACGAAGAATGGAGATCTCCATGCGAGAAGGATTGGACGATATTATTAGAGAGGTGTGTAATTTTTAATGATTGTTTTTTCCCCTAGTAATGTGTTAAATTTGGCAGCCCCAAAATACTAGAAAAACACCCTTGACTCTGTGCAGAAAATGGTGGCACATTTAAACGATTCCCTTATGTGCAATCCTTAGAGCCCAGGTGTCAGGTGGGAATGCAGTTCTTGTTCTACAGGTATTTCACTGAAGTGTGCTCTGAGGAACTAGCATCATCGATCCCTTCGACATCGGTACATTGTCCGGAAATACACCAAATGCGCACTCAACATTTCTATGACTCCTTGAGTTTAACAGCTCGGCGGTGGAACGATTTGCCACCCTCTGTGTTTCCTCCCTCCTACAATATGGATCTCTTCAAGATCCATGTTTACTCATTCCTCTCCTCAAAGAGATCTTCCACACAGCATCCCCAAAGATTACATTAATGCATTAAAAAAATCATTATTTTAATTGTGTTAACAATACAGATTAGACGTGTCATATTTGCTCATACGAATTTAAAGAAATAAACACAAATAAAGCTATATTTAAGCAGTAAAAAGTGCAGAATATATTGATTTCGCGATTTTGCGTCGTCTGTGTGTTTTTAAACTTTAAAAAAGCGACTCTGTGCTCTATTTCATAGTTTGTGAAAAAATACAATAACACAAACGATTTATTGAAGTAAATAAATAATAAACTGTGAAATGCAATGAAATATAAAGTGCATCCTAAATAATCTATAACTTCAATAAAAACAGTGATTTTTTTACTTAATAAGTGAGATAAACAACTAAAAATACAAATTTCAATTAATTGATAACTGTCATAACTTTAATAAATCTATTTAACCTCAGCGGGCGACATCTGTGAATTGGTCTAGCGGTTAGCGTCACTCGCTTATTTGTCAAAGCCGGTGTTTGCGCATTTATTTTTACAATTAATACAGAGGGGGCGATAACGTATAAAAAATGAACCCACATCAATTTATGGATTCTGCGAAGGAGGCTATTGATGATTTACTTAACTGTGTTCAAGATAAAACTTTTAAATTTAACAAGGAACAAATTAACTTAATTACAACGAAAACAAGTGCTATATTAAACTGGATGGGACATTTAACTATACAATTATCTGAAGCAAAAGAAAAAATAATTGAACCGACATTTAAATACGGTAAAGTAGCTGAAAACCAAGATAATATATTTAAAAGTGATTTCAAATTAATAGTTTCATCGAACAATGCTGAGGAATCTTCAGAAAATATACAAAATAAAATCAGGAAGAAAATTAACTTAGGTAAGATTGGTGCCAAAGTAATTGGTGTTAATGCGATATCTAAGAATAGAATACTTATAAAATGCTCGACAAAGTGCGATGCGGAAAAAATGAGTAAAGCTATTGGCGACGAGTTCAAAGACATCAGTGCTACAGAAATAAAAAAGAAAAGACCAACTATGATACTTAAGGGCATTACTAATGACTATAATAAGGAGGATATTATACAAGATATAATCGAACAGAATGAAGATATCAAGGCTGTGATGATAGATAAACCAGAAATTGAGATGACCTTAAAAAAGATCTTAAAAAACAAATACAATAACACATCTAATTACATAATAGAAGTTAGTACTAAAATAAGAAGATGGCTAGTTTGTGCCGGTAAAATCTATGTGGGGTACCAGAGAATACAAGTAGAGGATGCCCTTCCTCTGGTGCAGTGCTATCACTGCCTGGGCTTTGGACATACTTCTATCAGGTGTCTTCATAAAGAAAAGGACAAACCATTGTGTACACACTGTGCTGGTGATCATTCCTACAAAGATTGTGCTAACAAAGATAAAGAACCTAAGTGTAAAAACTGTGATAGTAAAAATAAAAAAATGAACTGGAATATTGACATCAGGCATTCTGCAAACGATAAAACAAAATGCAATGTGTATAAAAAAATGAGCATATTAGCAAAAGAAAAAATAGAATATTGACTAGAAATAACAATAAACCTGTCTCAAAGTAGATATAGTGTTATTATAATACGTATGATTTTTTCTCGTAGAATTTGCTATATTTCAATAAATACAATTTACGTTTTTATTTCCAAACATTACACATTTCTATTTCTATATTATATTAAAGAAAAAAATCATTGTAAAAAGACTCTAGATTTCCAAATATCGCCATATTCTGTTGTTGAACTTTCACTTTATTACATAAATATTGTTATAAAAATTATAAAAAATCACAAAAAAACTAATAAAAATAATATATATTATATAGTATTGTTTGGTTTTTCAAAAAACTCACTTTTCGCTTGACGGGAAAATCGACCTCACCGCCCCTCGCGTTTCACCAACCTCAAGGTTTAATTTGGCTTGGCGACGCAAAAATGCCGCTGGCACGCCAAAACGACCTCTCCGATCCTCGAGTTTCGCACACCTCAAGGTTCAATTTTGTTCGAAGGAAATTGTCCCGACGGCTGACACGCGAGAATGGACATTAGCGCTCGCTATTTTGGAACACTTCAAAGTTCACAATCCTTCGAAGAGTCGATTATTTTCCAGCCACTAGCAGTTGTTTTTTTTTTGATAGGGGAAACATTTTTCATCGTTATCAATATGTTTGCCAAAACTTTACGGGAGACTTCTAGCGGTGCGGAATACAAGTATGGATTATTCACATTAGAAAAAATCAAATGTCTATCGAATACTGTTGTAGTTCTATTTTCATCCGTTCGAAATGGCAGCTTCGTCTGAATTTAAATAAATACGCTAGCTTCACGATTTTCACAAAAAAAATAGACTAGACAGGAAACTCACATAAAATTGAACTGACACATTTTAAGAGCGAAAATTATATAAATTTGCGGCGAAAACTGGAACTACTCATTAAATCAACCAATTCGGCTCAGTTATAGTTCCCGCCGACAGGTTCGCATTAAAAAAAAAACCCACAAATTATGCCTTAGTTTCAATGCAATGGAAAATACTAGAGAGAATGTTGAGACAGGTCAGTTATCCGAGATGTCAAAACAAAACGGATCTCTCAGCGGTTTGGGTTGTTGTTTTTCGGGAAACGGCATTGCAGCCGAAAAAACGATCCCCGGTTAGATGTTTTTGAAAAATTCGGTACCCGGCAATATAAGGCAACTTTTAACACCAAAATTTTGTGTTCGTTCCATGTAAAAAATTTCAGGGTCGCCGAAAAACCTATAAAATTTTCCAAAAAAAACAAGAAAATACGTGTCCATAGATTCACTTCAGTAGGGTGGATATTTACCGGCCAGTACAAATTATGTTATTAATTCAGGGTAGGTACCTACGTATCTCGGTAGTATTGCAAATATGATGAAAAAAGCAAAACCATTGCCGGAATTTTGTAAGGAAAAGCGCCGGTACCTACCGGAATGGTTAGTTAGACAATTATTTAGGTTTAAATGCAATTTAATTTACTAAGGTAATGTTGTTTCCACGATACTGAATAATTTAACAATTTTTTAAAGTTCATTTTCACTTTCTGTGTAAGTTCTCTTTTTTTATCAGTAAATGCCAGTTGCATCATAAAACTGAAATAATTACAGAACTTGAATAGAATTCGAACCGAACTTTTACAGAACGTTAAAATTGACTTGAAAAATTGAAGAATTTTTAATTTCGTTAAACAACCTAGCCTAAATATGAGTTCTTTTTACGTATGTATGCAAGTACCTATACTCAGAATATAAGTAGGTTCCTACCTGCACATAAACACTCGATATCATTCGACGATATTGCATACGTATTAGTTTTCTAATTTTACAATGAAATTACTCGAAGTTGAACGGAATATTTTTTTTAAAGTATTAAATTCATATAGCGCTTTATTTTAAGCAGTAAAACTACTGGTGAGTTCTGGCATTATAAAATTTGTATGAAAATGTACGTACGCTCATAACTTCCGAAGGACTGCAACAAATTGAAAAATTCTTTTTTTGTTGTGATCGTTATTGTTAGTACAAGGTTTGTATAAAATTACTGGTGAGTTCTGGCATTACGAAATTTGTAAAAAAAAAATTATAGGTGGTGCGCGAGCTGTTTGAAAAATAAATGTACCGGGAATTAGTGTATGTAATGCGGCAGCTGGGGGGGGGTGAAAACAGGAAGGGGGGAGGGGAGCCTGGGAGGGGGGAGGGGAACTCGGGAGGGGGTTTACGATACGGAGAAGCCTAGGAGTGAAGTGGGCTGAGGGAAGGTGTGGGAGGCGGAGTGGAAAGGGGAAGAGGACGCTGGTGAGGAAGGGGGGGGGGGATTCCTGGTTCCTGTATACAATAGTGAGCTCTGGCAACACGAAATTACGCATTGCTAAACCGTTCATCCGATTGTGATGAAACTTTGGGGATTTGACGTGTGCATTTCTACAATGGTGTTTATATACTAACGTATAGCAGGTTTTTGCTGCTAGGTCCTGCGGACGGCTTTATACATGGTTGTATATTTAACCGCTAAGCGTTGCTAAACCATTCATCCGATTGCGATGAAAATTTGAGGATTTGATGTGTGCATGCCCACGACGGTTTCTGTATACAAAAGTGAGCTCTGGCATCATGAAATCACGCATTGCTAAACCATTCATCCGATTGCGATGAAACTTTGGAGATTTGACGTGTGCATGTCTACAATGGTGTTTATTTACTAACGTATGGCAGGTTTTTGCTGCTAGGTCCTGCGGGCGGCTTTATACATAGTTGTGTGTTTAACCGCTAAGCGTTGCTAAACCATTCATCCGATTGCGATGAAAATTTGAAGATTTGATGTGTGAATGCCCACGACAATTTCTGTATACAAAAGTGAGCTCTGGCATCATGAAATTACGCATTGCTAAACCGTTCATGCGATTGCGATGAAACTTTGGGGATTTGATGTGTGCATGCCTACAATGGTGTCTATATACTAACGTATGGCAGATTTTTGCTGCTAGGCCCTGTGGGCGGCTTTATATATATTTGTAGTTTAACCGTAGGTACCTACCCGCTTACTATGATTTTTTTTCTGTCAGTTAGTAAGTCAAGTTAGTTTTAACCCGTTAGTTGCATTTGCAACAGGCATAAGCTAGTATATATTAATGTCTGGTTTTTTGAAAAACTCACTTTTTGCTTGATGCGAAAAACGACCGCACCGCCCCTTACGTTTCACCAACCTCAAGGTTCACTTTGGCTTGGCGCCTCTGGTAAAATTTTGACACGCCAAAACGACCTCTACGCTCCTCGAGTTTCAAAGACCGCAGAGACCATTATCGGATCTAGGGGAGCGTGCTCAAATCGTGTCCCGATTTAGGACCATTTTTCATACAAAAAAACCGATGCACGGTTTACAGTGCACCCAAACGGCGAAAACTATAATTAAATCTCTCACCTACGAAGAAATTCGGCCTTAGTTCTATTTCCTGCCGACAGGTTCGCCCACTAAAAACCGTCGCGTTTTTCACGGAATGTAATTAAGACTTTTTTTCCATACAAAACTGATTTTCCTAAGGATTTATTCTTATTAATTTAAAGGCTTCGGGAAAGTTCTTGAGAAAAAATGACATTTTAAACGTGCTTTGCGGGATCGTAGATTACGTTAAAAAAACACCTTCCGGCGGACATGTTTTTGAATAAACATAAACAGTACAAGTTTTAAAAACTTTTAAAATCATAACATGTACCGCATTTCATTCAAAATGTTTCACAATAATGCATTCAAAATCAACATTTTTTTGACATTTTCCAAATATTCACTTTCATAGATAATGTTAATTGTTTGCAGCCTGTAAAATCGCTTATAAAATTTGGCAGATATTTAAATTTTCCCCAACTGTGCAACACTGAAAATTGAATAATATTCCAATGCGAAACACACCACCTCAAACCCTCGGCAAGGCCAGGACAGCTTATTTGTATGGAATTTTTTTTTAAAACTAGGCCTTTATTCGATTTTCAGGCCTGGTTTGAGGTGATTTTGACAATGTTTTCTGTTGGTCTTGCCAGCATTGAAAAAATAATTTTAGAATATTGAGATGAACTAGGTAGGGACCCAATAAACTATATCTTCTACGAGTATTTATTTATATTATTATTATATGTGAATGGTCGAAATGCATGTCCGCACATAACTTCCGAACGATTGAACCAAATTGAATAATTCTTTTTACGTTGTGATCTTTATTGTTTGGACAAGGTTTTTATAAAACTACTGGTGAGCTCTTGCATTATTAAATTTGTATACAACGAATCACCGAAATTTATATACGCTCATAACTTCCGAAAGAATGCAAGCAATTGGAAAATTCTTTTTTTGTTATGTTCGTTATTGTTAGGGCAAAGTTTGTATAAAACTACTGGTGAGCTCTGGCATCATGAAATTTGTATTAAAATGAATCCCCGAAATGCATGTACGCTTATAACTTCCGAACGAATGCACCAAATTGGATAATTCTTTTTATGTAATTATTGTTATTGTTAGGACAAGGTTCGTATAAAACTAATGGCGAGTACTGGCATTATGAAATTTGTATAAAATTAATCGCCAAAAAGTATGTACGCGTATAGCTTTCTAACGACTGCACCAAACCGGATAATTCTTTTTATGTTGTGTTGGTTATTGGCTGGTGAGCACTGGCATTAAGAAATTTGTACAAAAAATTTCAATAGGTGGCACGCGAGATGTTTGAAAACTAAATGTACCGGGAATTAATGTATGAAACGCGGGAGTTGTGAGAAGGGGAAACAGGGAGGGGGGAGGGGAACTCGGGAGGGGGTTTACGGGACGGAGAAGGGGGGGAGTGAAGTGGAGGGAGGGAAAGGTGGGAGAGGTAGAGTGGAAACGCGAGAAAGCAAGAGAACGTATGGTAGGTTTTTTGCTGCTAGGCACTGCGGGCGGCTTAATATATATTTGTGTGTTGAACCGCTAAGCGTTGCTAAACCATTCATCCGATAGCGATGAAACTTTGGGGATTTGATGTGCGCATGCTCACGATGGTTTCTGTATACAATAGTGAGCTCTGGCATCATGAAATTACGCATTGCTAAGCCGTTCATCCGATTGGGATGAAACTTTGGGGATTTGATTTGTGCATGCCTACAATGGTGTATATATACTAACGAATGGCAGTTTTTTGCTGCTAGGCCCTGCAGGCGGCTTTATAAATATTTGTATGTTTAACCGCTAAGCATTGCTAAACCATTCATCCGATTGCGATGAAACTTTAAGGATTTGATGTGCGCCTACTCGCAATGGTTTCTATATGCAATAGTGAGCTCTAGCATCATGAAATTACGCATTGCTAAGCCGTTCATCCGATTGGGATGAAACTTTGGGGATTTGATTTGTGCATGCCTACAATGGTGTATATGTACTAACGAATGGCAGTTTTTTGCTGCTAGGCCCTGCAGGCGGCTTTATAAATATTTGTATGTTTAACCGCTAAGCGTTGCTAAACCATTCATACGATTGCGATGAAACTTTAAGGATTTGATGTGCGCATACTCGCGATGGTTTCTTTATGCAATAGTGAGCTCTGGCATCATGAAATTACGCATTGCTAAACCGTTTATCCGATTGCGATGAAACTTTAGGGATTTGATGTGTGCATGCCTACAATGGTGTCTATATACTAATTTATGGTAGGTTTTTGCTACTAGGCCCTGCGGGCGGCTTTATATGTATTTGTATGTTTAACCGCTAAGCGTTGCTAAACCATTCATTCGATTGCGATGAAAATTTGAGGATTTGATGTGTACATAACCACGACGGTTTTTGTATACAAAAGTGAGCTCTGGCATCATGAAACTAGGCATTGATTAACCGTTCATCCGATTGCGATGAAACTTTGAGGATTTGATGTGTGCATGCCTACAACGGGGTCTATATACTAACGTATGGTAGATTTTTGCTACTAGGCCCTGCGGGCGGCTTTATATACATTTGTTTGTTTAACCGCTAAGCGTTGCTAAACCATTCATCGGATTGCGATGAAACTTTAGGTTTTGATGTGCGCATGCCTACCATGCCTTTATGGCAGTAGGTACCTACCCGCTTACTATGATTTTTTTTCTGTGAGTAAGTAAGTCAAGTTAGTTTTAACCCGTTAGTTGCATTTGCAACAGGCATAAGCTAGTACTATATATTATTGTTTGGTTTTGAAAAAACTCACTTTTTTTCCGGATGCGAAAATCGACCGCACCCCCCTCGAGTTTCACCCACCTCAAGGTTCACTTTCGGGTGAAGATCGTTTTTTCCCGCACGCGAAAAGGGACCGCACCGCCTTCGCGTTTCGCACACCTCAAGGTTCACTCTCGCTTGAGGAAAAAATTCAGTGCGAAAAATGAAGCCTCGAAAGCTCACTCTTTACGCGAAAATCGACCGCACCGCCCCTCGAGTTTCACACACCTCAAGGTTCATTTTCGCTTGAGGAAAAAATTCAGCCCGAAAATTAAGCCTCGAAAAATTCAGCCTCGGAAAAAAAGCCTGACAAAATTAATGTCGCTAGGGATCTATTCTCTCATACAAATCGACGGCGCAAACTGGAACCTCTAATTAAATCACTCAATTCGGCTAGGTTATAATTCCCGCCGACAGGTTCGCCCCTTTAAAAACGTCGGATCGAAAATGTAAGTAAAAAAAAGTTAGTTTCCCGTACAAAACTGATTTTGCTAGGAATTTATACTCATTAATTAAACGGCTTCGAGAAAGTTCTTGAGAAAAATTGACATTTTATAGGGTCATTACGGAATTAAAGATTACGTTAAAAGTACACCTTCCGGCGGAGATGTTTTTTAATAATCATAAACGATACAAGTTTTAGGAACTTTTAAAGCCACGACATGTCCCGCAATTCATTAAAAATATGTCACAATTTTGCATCAAACATTGTAATAATTCTGACATCTGTTGAAATTGATCTGTCCTCGACAATGAAAAATCTTTGCGGCCAGTTAAAATGAATTCGAGGTAGGTACCTACCGGCGTTGAAAGGCGAATAATTTACAGGCAGAAAATAAATAGTACCTAGGTGAATGAAACCAAATGAGATCAGTACTACTACGAAGCTACTCAATTCCATAGAAAATTAAATAAAACGATAAAGATTTTATAATGCTGCATTCACATTTAATTCGCCAGTACGTACTAACGTACAGTGGGAACTGATTTATTGTTGAAATAATTTGAAATATTTGGCCAGTACCTACCTACTTAATTACGTGGGAACATTATTGAAATATTGAAAAAACTACAAATGGTCATTTTTTTGCCAAATGGTTAAGTCAAAATAATAATTTTTTCAACAAAAATATTTACAGTTACGTTGGAATATACACTTATACACGGATATTCTAAGTAAGAGTAAATTGGTGTGCTTTTGGGAAGGTACTGTAGGTTTTTCTTTGCACATTAATTAATTACAATTTGGAATTTTATCGCGCCGCGGATGAAAAAATGATTTTTTTGGGAAAAATATTAAATTTACATAGCGCCGTTGTCGTATTTCGCTTCTTAATGGTAATCATTCAACATGGGAGGCGAGCATTGGTACCGCCGCCCCAAAAAGCAGTTTCTCAGTGACATTTTGCATAAATAATTATATGCACCAATACACACAATCCAAAAAAAAAACTATAGCGCCATTTTTGTGAAAAATCAACTAAAGGACCCTGTAATCCCGTTGAAAATGTATCAGGAGCACAGAATTTTGCTCAGGTAATAATATATTGTTAATAACTAAGAATGATCCATGTTTTTGCCAAATGGTGTAGATACATACCTAAATAATATACTGGAACTACATTTGTTCTGTACATTTTTAATGCTAACACTGTAACATTTTTGTGAAAAATCAACTAAAGGACGCTGTAATCCCGTTGAAAATGTATCAGGAGCACAGAATTTTGCTCAGGTAATAATATATTGTTAATAACTAAGAATGATCCATTTTTTTGCCAAATGGTGTAGATACATACCTAAATAATGCACTGGAACTACATTTGTTCTGTACATTTTTAATGCAAATACTGCACAAGAGTCCCAACTACTGGAGCCAATGAGACTATGGTATCCCCAGTTGGGGTACGTTGTGAGGCTGAAGATAGTACGGAGTGAAAAGACATGGAAAAGAGGAAAGTGGGGAAGTACCTGGCTATTCAGATCTGGTCACCAAACACGGTTAAAGCCATTTCAAGCAATGTTTAAGTTCCAAATGGTGGTCTTATCATGCATCGATCTGCTCAACCCAAATGGCACTCTGAAAAAATTGAGCAGGAAGCTCCTTGCCCCCCTTTTACGAGAAAAAGCCCATACTGAACGCCTTGAACCGGGCGACCGAAGCGGCCCGAGAGCGGGTGTACGAAATTGAGCGGTCGACTGCTGATGCCCTTTGTAAGCGCACACTCCTCGCTTTATCCACATTCAAACATCGTTTTTTTCTAAAAATATTTAATTTAACACGCGTTCCTCAGAGTTTTAACCCGTTAATTGCCTGCAACGGGCAAAAGCTGTATCAAAATATATTGATGCATTCATTGGATAGGTACTGAAGCAGGAACTATTTTTTCGCTTGATCCACATACAAACATCGTTTTTTTCTTCAAATATTTAATTAAACACCCGTTCCTTGCTTTGTGTTTTAACCCGTTAGTTGCTTTGCAACGGGCAAACTTCTAGTATTATTATATTACATTATTTTTTTAACGGTAATATCATAACGACACCTTCAAAAACATTTTTTTGTTTACCTGTACATGTATATATTCACTGTGTACTATATTTCACATTCATAAATATAACATTTTTAAAAAAAATCTTAAAATGTGATAAATATTCTGAAATAACCCTAGATGTAAACATTCAATTTATTTTATATTTATTAAGTCTTTATCAAAAAGTACTTGTACCAATTAGCTCTAGACACAAGCACTTTTATATTGCTAAATATTTAACATTAAATCCTTCAATCTATACTCAAAATACTTCTCTTTTTAAACAAAACAAGAAAAGAATTCATTCTTACGGGCTGAAACCTACAAAAGATATTAATTACTCTGGTTTCATAAATGGAGTTATTTTATATTGCTCTCTTTTCATGTTTACCATAAAGATAAAAAGAATATGTGTTAAATATATTATTTATGTATGGAATTTAATCAACCTAACAAAAATATTAAATTTTATTGTTTTATCTATAAATGAAATATTTGTAATATTATTTAATGATAAATGCATTGAAAACCATTTTGTATCATTATGTTATACCTACTTTTACTTTAAGAAAAATAATTGTGGTATCTTTGATAAAAACGAATGCTTTATCATATTATCGTGTATAATAACTGTTCATTGCTGTAATATGCTAAGTATAAAAACAGGTGTTAGAAAAAAAAATTATGTAATTATATCAAGTATTAAATTGAACCTTATACTGCATTCTGTAGAGATATTTCTTATAGAAATATTTCTATTTGTAAAATTAACCAAACTTCGTACCACAATCTTATTGTATTGTTTCAAATTTAACTACGAATTAAATGGCACAGAATAATTTTTCGTATATAGATAATGATAATGAAATAGAAAGTAGTACAGTAAATAATTTAGAAGATTGGATAAAAAAACAAAACATAAATGCGTCTGATAATCTTGTTTGTATTCAATTAAATATAAGATCTATACAAAAATATTGGGATATATTGCATATATATTTACTTAATTGTTTGAAGCATATTGACATTCTAATGCTATGTGAAACCTCTATTCATACTGAAAGTGCGTCTATGTATAATATTCCCGGATATAATTCATATTACTACTGCAGGACTGATAAGTCAGGAGGAGGTATTATATTGTATATAAGAAATAAATTTGAGTTTAGAGTAAAATCGTTCCAATCACTACATTTTGAAAATATAACAGGAAAGCTCATACTCCAGGACAAAACTAAAGTTAACGTAATAGCTATCTATAGACCCCCTAATTTCAGTAAATCTTCATTTTTAACGGAATTATCATCATATCTTGATACAATTAATAGTAAGGAAAATATTATCTTACTTGGAGATATAAATCTGAATTTGCTTAATGACCAAGATTATATCATAAGCTCATATGAAAACTTACTTACTAACCATTATTTAACTAAATGCATCAATATAGTAACCAGAGAAGCTGTATTAAATGGACAAATTACTCGTACGTGTATTGACCATATATTTGCCAAATTTAGAGGCAAGAAAATAACTGCTTGCGTCTGTGAAAATAATATCGCCGATCATTTTATTACTGCTATTAATATAAGATCTCATAAACGTCAGGTAGACCTTGCAAATAAGTATATTCAAATCATTTCACAAAAGGCTATTGATAGATATATCAGAGATTATAACTGGAGTAAACTTATAGAAGAGAAGGATTGTATTTCATTATATGAAAAAATAAAAACTTATTTAACAAATTTTACAAGAGTAGTTCTAAAACGATAGTGCAAAAACCGAAAACACGACCTTATGCAATAAATGAATGGATAAGCAGTGAATTATTATGTCATATAAATAAAAGGGATAAACTTTATAAAAAATGGAAAAGTACACCAACAAACAAAACATATGAAACAGAATACAAAAAAACTCGTAACCTTGTCAATAACCTTATAAATAAAGATAAAACTAACTACTATAATAATAAATTTAAATACTGTTTTAATGATACTAAAAAAACCTGGGACGAGATAAATAATATCTTACGACGTAAACCCAAAAACGATTGTGATGAAACTATAACACGATATATGTTAAAAGATAGAACTGAGGATTCTGTCTCAAATGATTTTGTGAATTACTTCTCGGATAGCATCAGCAACATGTTACATAAATGCAATCACAAAGCTACTAATATAGTACTGGAAGAACTACCTCACAGTTTATATATACCAAGAGCTACTATAACTGATATTGAAAACATTGTTAAAAAAATGAAAAACTCTAAAAGCACAGGTATTGACAATATAAGAATGTTTGATTTAAAAAGAAATATAAAAACCCTTGGGCCAATAATTACTTATTTAATCAATATGATAATAAAGCAAGCAAAAATTCCACAAGAGTTTAAATGTAGTATTACTAGACCAATATTTAAAGGTGGAAAACACATTGAACTAGGAAATTATAGGCCTATTAGTATACTACCAGCATTAGAAAAAATTCTCGAAAAATTTTTATCAAATAAATTAAATAATTACATTGAAAAATTCGCTATCATAGACCCAAATCAATATGGCTTCCAAAGAAAAAAAAATACTGAAAAACTACTGCAAGAGTTTTCCAATTACATAAATAATCAATTAAATAATAAATTACATGTCATTGTTTTATTTATCGATAACTCTAAAGCTTTTGACACAATTAACTCAAAAAAACTGCTAAAAACTCTAGAAAAAATTGGAATAAGAGGAAATGTGTTAAATTTATTTAAAGATTATCTTAGAAATAGAAAAATATGTACCAAAATAAATAATACTTTTAGTAAAACAAAAAATGTATCTGCAGGAGTTCCACAAGGTTCCATATTGGGACCTTCACTGTATATAATCTATGTAACTATAATGAAAAAACTTTTCTCTTTTGTTAAACATTTTGTATTTGCAGATGATACAGCATTGGTCATATCACATAAAGATCTAAAAATTGCAATTGAACTCATGCAAATTGACTTTAATCAACTTTGTAAATGGTCTCATGATGCAGGATTATTAATTAATGCAAAAAAAAACAAAGTAATGCATATAAGATCACCTAATGCCAAATTCCAATTTAATCCTAATATTATTTCTCATAATTTTAATTGCATCCATAAAAATATTCCAACTAATTGTAAATGTGAAAGTTTAGAATTAGTTACGGAATATGTGTATCTTGGTGTTACCGTAGATTGTTTTTTTAAATGGGATAAACATATTAAAAAAACCTGTAAAAGACTCAGATCAATTGCTGGCAGAATGTACACATTGAAATTTTTCTTACCCATTGAAACACTAAAAATAATTTATATGTCACTGGCAGAATCCATTATAAGATATGGATTAACAATATGGGGAAATACTTCTGTAACAAATCTGAAACAAGTCCAAGTTGTACAAAACGCAATTGTAAAATTATTAGTTGTTCCGAATATTTTCAAACAGAGACATGATACACCATTACTGTATCAGAATGCTAAAATTTTACCTGTTAAGGCAATACTATGGCACAAAATTATAATTCAGTATATATTTACCCAGCAGCATAAAGAGAAATTAGAACATAAATACAGCACTAGATTCACGCGCAACGACGGGTTAATAGTTCCGAAATTTAATAATAAGTACGGACAGAGAACGTTTGAATACAACATACCGAAAATATTTAATTTATTACCTGATACTATAAAGCAATGTAATTCTATGAATAAGGTTAAATATATGCTGAAAAATTGGCTATCGGAAAAAAAAAATTTATACTTAGATTGATTTGTATGAATAATGTTGAATTTGTAGATATAAGATGTAAAATTATAACATTTAAAATGTATATGTAACTTAATTATAAGCACCTGCTGACAAGCCAATTGAATTGGCTTAGCAGGACTTGTTTGTGATAAAAAAAAAATATACATATATTAATAAATAAATAAATATAAAATATAAATAAAACTGCAATACCTTGCCAAACTATTATGAAAGTAAGGACTGAGGGAAAATTTATGATTGATTAATTTCATATTGAGCCGAAATTATTCATGTTCACCTTTTTCCCCTTTTTGTATTCGTATCATTGACCCATCACTTCTGCAAAGCGCCTCCACATTGTATACCTGTTACGTCTCTTAACTTCCAATAGAAGACAACTTGAGATGTGTTTGGTATCTTCCGATAAGTTTAAGGTTCGAATGGTGGCTAGTATGTTTATTTGGTTATCGTGAATATTAGATTGAACTTTTAGATTTTAAGAAAATTGAAAATGTCGTCGACATCTTCTGAAATATTTACTCTCTGCATCCTGGTGATGAATGGAGCAATGAAGCTGCAAATATTTTCGGGAGTAATAAAGGTGCTCTCCAGATGGGAATGATCGATTTCCAAGAAAATACAGTTTTAAAACACCAAAAACAGGAAGTTTCTTGTCAAGAGTTTTGGATTAAAAAAAAAAGTGCTAATAAATACCCAGAATTTAAAAAAAATAGCATTGCAACTTCTCACTTTGTTTGCGTCAACATATGTTTTTTGAAGCAACATTTTCCAAGATGAACTTCATTAAAAATAATTTCCGGAGCAGACTTACCGATAAACATCTCCAAGATATAATGACAATGGCCTGCACAAACTTTAGTCCAAATTTTGGACAGATAGTCCAAGGCAAAAAATGTCATTTTTCTCATTAATATTTTAAAAAACCCTTGGTACTTCTTTTTATTCATAACATTTGCTTATTATTTAATAAAATAATGTTCATTGATATTGTATCTACACATATTCAAAGAGTATAGTTTATTATTTCAATTGTTAAGCCGGGGGGGGAAGGGGGGTTAGTCGCTTTTTCTCTTCCGGACCGCGATGGTCATGTTATTTTAAAAAACAGACCCCTAACGAATGTAATTGGTGTCCCCTGCACTACAATATCGAAAACTTGATTTATTTTCAGCTTATGGAGAACATTAACGCCTTCTCCAAGCAGAGGGGGAGGATCATAGAGTTTCGGGAGATTCTGTACGGGTACCAGAGGCTGGACCCAATCCACGGAGTAGACTACATCCTGGACATACTTCTAGTTTATAAGAAATATAGAGGAAGGAAGATGACGGTGCCAGTGAGAAGACACGCCTATTTACAGCAAAGTTTTACAGGTAAACTTACATTTATTTAAGCCTCAGGCCCCGGGCACATTCTGTCAGAGGTGAGAATATTTCCACTATGCAATGAAATTCAAATAAAAGGATTATTTCTAAATGAATCTGAAAACAAAAAAACTGTTATGAAAGGTGATAAAATACGCTTTCAAATTTTATTATTAGAATTAAACACATCATATTTAAATATGATTTTTTTTAAGTACTAAAAAATATAAAAATATAGGATTACGTCTCTTCACACTTGTGTTTTCTCGCACATAGTCCACGTACGTCTCTTTTACAGCGAGGTTGGATCGCCATTTGATTTGCTGCACATTATACGCTAGCATAAATTGCGGCCGAGCAATTTTTGTAAACGATTTTTTTTTTTGATGAAACAGGTTGTATTGCTTCATTGTTTTTGCGAGCCATCCATCCTTTTTCAATGTCTTCTATAATTTCAAATGTAAACTAAAGTCTGGTCATTTTGTTTTCTGTAATAATGGATTTATATAAAATATTAGCTTTTGGGGCCATTCTTACGAATATGTTGAATGCAAATTTATTACGGTATTTTAGTGTTCTTTGTTCACCCAAATACTTGCATAACATTTTGTCCGATTCGTCCACTCCTCCTATGTATTTATTGTATTTATGAATCGTTGAAGGCTTTTCTTTTTCTGATTCTTGTATTACCATGTACAATAATGTGACTTCCGTCGTCACTGTCTCCATTTAACGGAATAAAGGTCTCGTCGTTTGTAATGTCGCTGACATTTGATACATCGCGATCTTCCACAATGGAACTAACTTCCGACAAGTTGAAAAATCAATTCACTTTGCGGTGTATTTATTTTAACAGGATAAACATTGAATACAGTTAACAAGACCGCAACCGCAATATACTGCGCTCAGTTTGAACATGCGCTCTTCTGAGGACCGATAAATGGTCACTGAGAATTGCAGCGCCAAAGTAATTATGTAACTAACGCCTTCAGCACGATGGCGTTGGGCCGCCTTCTAACGGTTAAATGCACATTTGGGTTATTATAATATTACAAAATTCATTGCCATTGTATACTTAATTTCACATCAACTATATAATAAGAAATGTTCATTTCGATTGTAAATAATTTAAAGCTGTAATATAAAATCTGCCTATTTATTTATCCATAATCTTATGAAATACATACCTACGTAATATTCCAACCACAAACTTTATCATTGAAGAATTCTTATTAATTTTCCTCACTCTTATTTTTAGCCTAAATATTAGACATACTAACATTATACAAGTGTAACACATCTTTCTTTCTTAAATTACTTGCATGATTTTAATACATTATTAATTTATAATTTTGTCTCTTTCCAGGCATTGAAATTCGAGAAGTTCCACTGGGAGAACCGCCACTGACAAAATCTGCAGAAGAAGAGGACAAGAAAGATGAAGATTACGTCGCTGACGACCTTTATCCCAGCGGACAGTTTGCTGTCAGCACCTCGGCTCCACCTTTCCTCAACTTCAAGAAACTAAATGTGCCCATCAGAGAAGCCTTAGAGACTGGAATTAACAAAATAAGTGAAAACTTACCATATGTGTTCAGAAATCAGCAAACCGGCTATAGCTCCATAAAAAGAATCAACTTCATTCTACCGCTGTCGGGCAGATTCGATACTTTTGTACGCTTCATGAAGAATTACGAAGAAGTCTGCTTGTTTAAGGATAAGAAAACTTCACTATTTATTCCGCTGTATCAAGATGGAAACGCTCCGGCAGATTTCAACAGAACAGTTGCTTTAATAAGTATGTATCAAAACAAGTATCCTTACAGCAAAATTGAGCCGATAAAAATACTTAATGCACAGTTTTCGAGAGCTGTCGCTTTGGAAAAAGGAGTGGAAGTCTGCGATAGCGGAGATCTCTTATTCTTCATAGACGTGGATATACTCTTCACATCGGAATCTCTACAAAGAATAAGATTAAATACTATTAAAAACTATCAAGTATACTTTCCTATAGTGTTTAGTCAATACGATCCTCTAGTCGTGAGCGGGGACGATTACAATTCAATTCAGACTGAGAACAAAGTGATAAACAGTGAACAAACAAATAATAATAGAGTTAGACAAAGTTTTGTAGATCGGGAATTACGAACGGACGATCACGGTTACTTCAGACAGTTCGGTTTCGGGATTGCGTGTGTTTACAAAGACGATTTTAATTCTGTCGGAGGATTCAACACAGATATTAAAGGGTGGGGTTTAGAAGATGTTAACCTGTATGATAAGTTCGTTCAGTCCAACCTTTCTATATTTAGGACTGTTGATGTTGACTTGGTGCATATGTTTCATTCTGTCGGCTGTGATAAAAATTTAGACTTAGCTCAATACAATATGTGCCTGGGGACCAAGGGGAACACGTTTGGCAGTATCAAGCATATGACTTTATACTTGTTCAACCATCCCAGTGTTCTGCCGAATGCTCCTCTGCTTCCCGTCGTTGATGACGAGCCAAATAAAGTGCCTTTAAAGAGATGATTTATGTAACAACGATTATTTTAGTTTTATTGATGTATGTATATTATTATGAAATGAACTTAATAAATAAATATTTATATTTTCTGATGTGTAATAAGCTCGATGAAATAAAATCTAAATATTTTTTCGCTATGTATTTTAATTTTTTTTTATTTTGATTGCTGTGAAATGTGTTAAGTATCGAATCATTTACCCAATCATTAACTCAATCACAACCGCCAATGATAGATTGGGCTATTTAAAAATAAAATTGATTATTTGTTCGATGAGCTGTGCATTCAGCATCCGTAATGGGCGTGGCGAGTGACCACAGTATAAATTCTGAAGACTGGATGTCTCTAATCTTATTCTCAATAAAAGAAATTCTCAGATTTAAATTATTATTAAAAAAAGGAGTTGTAACAAATATTTTATTTTTCAGTTATTATGCACAGATTTGGTAACATACATTATTAACTAAATTCCACTACCGCAAATGAAAAAAAAAACAAAATTGTAAAAAAATACAAATAAAAAAACCCAATCAAAATTTTGAGACTTCGATGCGACCTCAATAAGATGAACATGTCCAAGGGTTCTTCTTTTATTGGTGATCTTATTTAAGTAGCAATTTTCCCACATCCTGAAAAAACCCGTTCAGATCCAGGTGGTTTTGTTTTAAATCCTTGTTAATTTCTTCATTTAGTCCATTCTGCCTTTTGAATTCGAAATTTGCCAGCTCCTTTTCATAATATTTGATATATCTCTGGCTGTTATAATTTTTGAAGAAATTTTAGTATTAAGTCCATGATATCGAGCTTGTCTTGTAGAGACATGTGAGTAGGGAGAAATACATTTTTTCTTTGACTAATGTTGACATGTCGACAACCATCTGCCAACTTCACCTTCATCTTCTGGTAAAGATTTAGGTTTAGATTTCTTGTAAAGGTCATCTAAGACTGACAGATGAATTGCATGTGCGAAACTCGTGAACAATCCCGATGTAGTGATGTCGCAATATCAAATACTGAATGTTATCCAGGCTTCCATAAATCTTTCCTTACTTCTAAGAAACGGCACAATAAATATAACTTTCCCTAAAATCTTGGCTGATTATATATGGACATTTATCCTGTATAACAAGACAAGAATATTGTGTAGAAAACCACATGCCGCCAATCAAACAAAGGGTAGGGATCTGCTACATTCATTCCCCGGCGGGTTTGAAGTCCTGAGAGCCTGAGGACCTAGAGTGGCTCACAGACCAAGATGTCCCCCTCTGACCCCCCACCATACGAAAGAAGAAGAAGAAGAAGATGATTTATGCAGGTAACCCTGACAAACCAATAGCATATTATACTTCTGCAACTGAATCAGGCTCCTTAGAAATGCATTATTTTATTTTCATTGCCCATTGGTCATTTCATTTTTCGGTTGTGCAGATACAAATTTTTCACAGTGATAACCGTGTGATATTTTTCTTGCTTATTTTCTTCAAAGCTTCAGTAATTTATTTTGTTATTTGATCTCTGTATATAAAACTTGTGTTTTCTGAAATTAAAGAACAGCTGCTGATCAACTTGTGGTTTTTCTACCCATTTTGGCACGCGGTAAGCACATAAATCCCACTCAAACCTTTCAAAAACTACATATTTTCTTTCCACATTTTTCAATGAAATACACGAAAACTGGACACCAAAACAGTTTTTATCCCTCTCTCTTTCACCGACAAAACTTCTCCTTCACTCAAACTCTCCTTATGAAACATATTACAGTCACGGAATATCTGGGGTTCGTCATTCCTTAGATTTTGGATTTGAAAAATCTACACCCAAGAAGACATCACTTGGACGGCCTGGGCTGACAAGACAATTTTGGTGAGCTGAGGGGTGGGGGACTTAAAAAATGATAGCTTAGGGAGTAGGAAAAGGTAACAAACAGTAAAATAATAAAAACAACTCACCGCCGATACACAATATACACGTGCCAACTTGTAAAATGAATTTAAATCAAATATTTACATGTAAAAAAATATGTTAACAGGCAGAATATTTTTTTTATTATTATGAGAATACCTCACAGTGAGACTATGGCATCCCCAATTGGGGTACGTTGTGAGACTTAAGGTATTGGGGGAGATAGGCAGAGGAAGTGGGGAAGTACCTTCCTATTCAGATCTAGTCACCAAACACGGCTAAAGCCTATACTACTAAATCTGCTTCTCAGATCGTTTTAGTTTCAAATTATAGCAAATTTATACTTCTAAAAAAGTATTGAACATTCTTTGCTAAAATGTTTAGGTATGTTCTAAAATGGTAAGTAATCATCCTATTTAAATATTTTCTTTTTAAAATATATTCAATTAAAACACTTTACATAAGATTCAAACTCATAATCAGAAATTGGTAAATAAATAATGGGAAATCGTCTTTGCAAACTTTGATACCTCATATCTCAAAACAACATGAAGTTATAACGCTTTTCAAATGAAATGATGATTTTATGCGGTATGCCTTTTCAGGCTTTATTTCTTACTAGCTGACCCGTACTGCCTCAAAATCAATAACTATTGTGTTAACTTATTAGCTGAATTTAGTTCAGTTTTTTATTTAGTTAAAATTAATAAGTACTCAAAATTAATTAAGTTCAATAAATGTACAAAAATCATTTATTGTCTGTGTTGTGTTACTGTCATGTATCAGAGATGGTGTTTTGTATGGATAAATATATTTTTATTTACTTACTTTTCCAATGTGCGAGGAAACTGAGACACAACTAAGACACAAAAAATATATGTAACTGTTTCCTCCAAAGTACTACTTTTTTGCGATGGGACTTGCGTTACATTTTCTTTATACGTGTGAGAGAGATGATAATGATTGTATTTTTCCTTTGGGGGGGTGCAGACATACGTTAACCGTTTGTCTCATTTTTCTCAACTTTTGAAAGAGCTGCAGCAATATTGTGAAGCGTATAATATTGAAGTGTGAGTTAATTCTAAAAAAGCCTTTCAAAAAATGAATTTTATTCGTATTTATTATTTTTTTCATGAATTTTTGCGATGTTTTAATAGCTATTCTGCTGTTCTTGAGTTTATGGTGTAGACTTTGTTGTATATAGATTTGAGCTCATATTTGTAGAGGTGTTGTTCTGCTCAACAATATTTTCGAATTAATAACAGAAGAGTTTCATAGATGGCACTACTGTCTCTGAACTGACATTCTTAATTGAACACTACTGCCACCTATGAAACAGCAAAATAGATTTTTTTTATTTTACTTGCTGCCCAGCTGGGCTTTTACTCCTACAAAGTTAGAGAACACAACAACTAAACTGGAAATCAACTCAATTCAACACCACCTTAAAAGTCATTAAAAGTGATGGAAAAATATTGGTTCAGTAGGTAAAGTACAATAGTTTAGGCTGTGGCATATTTGTTTTTTGTAATTTATAAATAACATAATTCGTAATGAATAAAAAAATATATATATTACGAATATTTTACACCTAAAGAGCTATCGAAAATGATTTTTTAAAGCATGAAGCGGGTAGTGTAAAACTGTTCATCTGCATACATATGAAACAATTTTAGTAAAACGTATAACAGTTAAAATAATATTAGGTATAAGACAAATCTACGTAGGATTCTATGATTTTTATTTTTTTAGGGGCGGATATGGGTACCCCCGCCCTGGGAACCATATATTGGATAAACACCACCCCTGCCATAGGTCACCCCTACGTTTGGTGACCTAGCAGGGATGCCCGGGTTCATGGGGTGCGGTTTGTCTAGGTTTTGGCGGCCAGTGCGTTTGCCAACTTACTGCGTGGCGGGTCGGATCGGGAGAGATTGATTGAGGGAGACCTAAACTAGACCTCTCCCGCCGGATTCTCTCGACCCATCGCCTTGCATCGCAGTGTGAGGGATGGATTCATAAGTCCGTCACTCCTAGACACACTGACCCCCTGATTCCTACCTACCTCATATAACTTTTTCCTTCCCAAACTTCCTCTCTTCCCTTTCCTAAAAATACCCTATACACAGACTTTTTTCCTCAGGGTCTCCTGTGTGGAGCTAATGTAAAAAAAACAAAGTGCTGGTATTTACATACCTATTACGTTTAATTCTATAAAAAATGGAGTCCGTAAATATATTAACTACTGTACCCCAAAATTTGTTGACCAGATCACGAATCTTAATGGTTTCGATAGTTGGTTGTGTGTGAGTTGCAGAAAAATGTTACATTTTGTCTTGTGTTCATCTTCAGTATATGGATTTTAACAGCGGCGACGATGGCAGAACTATCAATTAAGTTGTTAATGACTTGTATGTAATAAATCAATGCTAATCAGCATAGTTAGGTCACCAAAGTTACTTAAAAATTGTTTAGTTGTGTCTTCTGGGAAAAGATACTACATTATTCCAATGCAGTTTCAATCATCAATCTTTTTATAATAGGTTTGTGAACAAGACAGGAGACAAGAGTTAACAATCTTATGCAACTAAACTGTATTGAGATATTATGTAGAAAAGGATGGACAAAAAGTAGTCGGACATTCTTCTAAAAGCTTGCAGAACAACCCAATTTTTTTTTGAACTGGCCACTTGCACGGATTTCATAACGACTTTGAAAAAATCGTGTGGATAGATTTTTTTACTAAGATTACGAAAATGTTAGTAAAATTTTTTAGAAATGTATGGTTTTTTTTATTTTTAAATAAATAAATCCATTATTTGTGCTCGTGACGTCACTGCGTGAAAATGTACCGTCTCCGATTATGTTCCCTTAATTTAGTAAAATTCCACTCTGATTAATTTTTTTTTATATGGCAGCACTTTGATTTCCGGGGAATTTTTGAATTTGCGTTTAACGTTCACTAGATTTATTGTTTGTTCTATGCGAACTTATCCTTTGGTTTGATTTTTTGACGAAGATGGCGGTGTTTTTACAGATGTTACGAAGAGAACCCCGTACAATTTATTGCTATTCGTGTGGAAAACGTTCTTTTTTTAAATGATTTTCGGCTATGTAATAATCGTTTTTCCGCACCCATAAAATTATGTCCCGTCTTTCCGGTTTATAAAAAAATGGTCTGATTTTTCGGATTGAAATTTTCAAAAAATCGCCAGGGTTTCAAAAATACGGTTAAAAAAATAAAATACAGCATGTCTTAGAATATTTTCTTAAACCGGATTTTTTTTTTTCAAATGTGATGCAAGTGGCCTATTGTAGGTAAACAAATGTGGTATACAGGATTATATAATATGCAGTGTCAACATCCTTCAACATACGTTGTTAGTATAGATAGTTATATGTTGTTTTGAAGTGTCTCAACAGATGTCGTTAGTATAGATAGTTATATGTAGTTCTGAGGTGTCTCAACAGATGTCAGTTAAGTAGTACCTTAGAAGAGTGGCGACTATCGTCGTCTAAGCATGCAGAACAATCTTGCATTTTATTTTTTTATTGAAATTGTAGGTACACAGATGTGGTGTATAGGATCATATATGTAATTTAAACATCTTTCAACAGATGTCGTTAGTATAGAGATACTTATATGTGGTTTTGAGGTTTCTCAACAGATGTCGTTAGAATAGATAGTTATATGTAGTTCTGAGGTGTCTCAACAGATGTCAGTTATGTAGTATCTCACAAGAGTGGCGACTATCGTCGTTCGTGTCTAATGTACGAACGATTACGACACACGATAGACATCTGGGCTCCCTCAGTGTCGGATTATCTAGCTTCAGAATTACTTAAATCATCCAATAGGACAAACTTCTGGTCCAGTTAGATGTTAATTGTAAACCTTACGATAATGTAAACAAGGTAACTTGTAATCTTCTTTATCTTGATCTTTATTGGAGCTCTCCGAACAGATTTAAAATAATCCCAATCTCTGGGATTGAAGAACATTACAACAAAATACATTTAATTGGAAATTAAATTTTATTAAATAATGTTTTAAAAAGGCTGGGTTTTGGATAGGCTTGAAGTAAGGTATTACGAAATAAAAAATAGATGGTGAGTACCTACTCGTAAATACTAAAGGTCAATTTATGTGGTCAAGTGGTTATGTTATGTTGCAGATGTATGGAAAAAAATGAATTTCTTGAGGTTGAACTTTCAGATAATTATTTTAACTTAAGAGGAAACCGGGCGGCGTTTTGTCCATACAAAGGTATTATTACTCTATTTCCTCCTGGATTTTGACACTACTGCAAATATTTTTTAATATAATATAGATATCGACCACTAGCGTATCAGTATGTTTTGCCTTTTTTGATAACAATTTTTTTTTTATTTTATTGTTTTCAAGATACAATCCCGTTAAACCGCAATAAAGAGGTTTGTCAACAGGATGTTAATGTTCAATTACAATTTAAGCATACATACATATTATTATTATTATAACTATACAAATTGTCACAATTAACACACATTAATTAATATAAACAATCTCTATTTAGTAACCATTGTTCCAGCATTTATCTTAATCTATTTGTAGAGTCGCAATTTTTTATATTAATTGGTAACATGTTAAATATTTTTGGCACGTTAAATTCCAGGGTTCGCCGTCCGTAGTTATTATTATATTTTGGAACAAGCATTCCTTCATTCTTTGTGAACCTCGTATTATGCTCATGTTCCACTTTCTTTTTATAATCAGACTCAGATTTTTTTTTTACATGAATACCGCACAAGAGTCTCAACTGCTCCCGTCTGAAGCCAGTGAGACTATGGCATCCCCAATTGGGGTATGTTGTGAGGCTGAGGGTAGTGGGGAGGGGAAGGAGATAGGGAAGAGGAAGGTGGGGAAGTACCTGGCTATTCAGATCTGGTCACCAAACACGGCTACTGCCATTTTAAGCAACGTTTCAATTCTGAATGAATACATGCTGAATCAATATTTTATACCACAATAAGGCCTGCACCGGCAATATTGTTAAATTCCGATACAACAATGAAATGTTTCGTCTCTGTGAAAAAATATTTTTTTGAATTAATAACTTAATCATAGAATTTTGTACTGATTGTAGGCGGTTTAAATTAGTTTTGCAAGTGTCCCCAAGTAGTTAATCCATATCGTAAAGTTGATTCTGCGAGTGATAAGTAAATAATTTTTAAAATATTCACCGGGACGAAACATTTCAGTTTGTACAGCCTACCCACCATCGCCCTCAGGCGTTTACAAATTTTGTTTATTTGTATATCCCATTTGAAATTACAATCAACAGTCACTCCCAAATAAACATATTCATTTATAAGTTCAATACTATCGCACATGCAGGGCTGCAGAATGTTTTGATGAATACATATATAGTCATGAGATATTATTTTAGGCGTTTTCTGAAATGAAGCATGTGGAGATCGTATGTGCAATAAATCTTATAGAAGCTAGGACCCTCCAAAAATCGTTAAAATTGCCTGGTTTGAACGTCATCAACAAAAGTTGAGAATACAAACCAGACAATGTATTTAAAAAAAAAAAAAAACGTACAGACATAGAGAAAGTAAAAAAAATCTTAAAATCGGTCCAGTTTTAGAGGAGAAAAATGGGGAATACAAAACCTCGATCTTGATGTTTTTATTTAGGTATCATCCTGATGTGTAGTTGTCCACTTCGCTGAGTTTTCGGGGGAGTAAGAGACAACAACAGTTTAGTAAAATAACGATTGTTTAAATTTCTCGGCGACCGGGTTTCCCCTTATCATACGGTCTCAATGATCAATGAAGCAAAACGGTTAGATCTTCAGATTTTTGGCTCTGAGATTCAAAACCTTCGCCTGGTTTTGAATATTTAGTTTTGTACAGACTATCACAATTTGAGAGGCGGGTTTGGGTACCGCCGCCCCGGAACCATAATGGATTACTAATACCTCTGCCATAGGTATTTGGTGATTTAGCAGGGGTGCCCGGGTTCATGGGGTGAGTGTTGCCGGATCTTGGCGGCGGATGCGTCTCTTTACAGGATCGGAGAGACTGGTTGAGGGTGACCTTTTGACCTCTCCAGCAGGACTTTCTCAGGTCAACGCCTTGCACCGCAGTAGGAGATAGATTCCCATCACTCTTGAACACACTACCCCCAGATTCCTATTTCCTTCCCAGAAATTCCCTTTCTAAAAAGACCCTCCAAACAGCATCCCCAAAGATTGCATAGGCCATAATGTAAAAACACACAATTTAAACAAATAAATAGGCAGGGTGGTAAGGGACGTAGGTACTTGACAAGCAGTGATTTCTGACATTATTTGTGGTAAAAATGTGAATTAAATTTTGGTTTCCGGTGACATTTTTGATGTTTCTTGTTTTTTAAACTAAAAAATAAAATCATTTGGTATTGGTTCGAGGGGTTGGGCGGTTACTTATCACTCGAATTTTCGAAATAATGTCAGGAATTACAGGTTAAAGTAAGTCAAGTACCTACGTACCTTAACGGTAACCGACGAGTTCATCGAAAATCAATTCATCGAAAATCAATTCATCGAAAACCAATTCATCGAAAACCAATTCATCGAAAACCAATTCATCGAATGATCAATTCATCGAATCGACAATTCATCGATTGTTTTCAAAAAAAAAACAATCAAATAAATACCTATATACTATTAGAAAATACACAGTTTTGTGCTGAGCACATTATATGTTAAATTTAAATATTATAAAATTACTGTAAATAAACAAATTAAAATCAATCCCATCATATCTCATAATACAAAAAACTATATATTTTTAATTATATTTTTATACTTAGGTTCTCGACGTCTGTTTTATAGTTAACACATTCATATTTGTTTATGAAAACCATTTTACTAATTATTCTTTTATGTAAATTAGTTTCCTTGTCCAAAGTTTTATTATCATTTTTTTTATATGAATTTATTGTCAACTTTTATTTACCAATGCTTTTTTATCTATAAAAAAAATTATTTTCGATGAATTGGCGATTCGATGAATTGATCATTCCATGAATTGGTTTTCGATGAATTGGTTTTCGGTGAATTGGTTTTCGATAAATTGGTTTTCGGTGAATTGATTTTCGATGAACTCGTTTTCGATGAACTCGCCGTGAACCCCCTTAACACCCAACATAAATGATTGAATTATTATTTAATAATGCACAGAAATTGTGAGTATTAAAATAGCCCATTAATTAGGCTTTACGAGCGGAAATATCATAGATTTGGTACTTTTGTGTGATTGATTGATATAAAAGTGTTTTATTTGCCTAATCGATCATCATGTCACGCGTCGGACCACGAATCATGATGTGAAAATGATTGAAATAATTTTTTTGGTTTAAGATTTACTTTAGATGAACTTAGGGCTCCATTCATTGGTATTATAGACAGACCTGATTTATTAAACCGCCGCATCGCGAATTTATACCGATTTCTTACATATCTCCCTGCTTTTGAAATTTTTAAGCTCTAGACGTTCCCCATGCCGAAACGCAAATTATATAAAATTCCCTCGATAGAAAAAAATCGGAAAGTATGCTCTGAAAATTATTATAAACACGTTTGTTTCATTTATTTTAGAAGTTATTTGCATGAAAAAATTCAGTGTTTTTTAAATGCTATTTTAGATGTTCTCCCGCGATATTTTTGCTCTATTTTAAACGAGTCGTGATTTATTAAACATTTTCACAACATTCGTAATTTTATATCTCTCCATCTTCTTTTTTTTGATCTGGTGTACGGCGCCTTGAGCCTAATTTCCTTCCATATACCAACAAAAACTACTAGATCTAAAATTATTTTTAATTGTAACAAAAATATCTGTACCGAGTCATTTGCATAACTAGATTGCATGCAGTTGGCAATACTTTCTCGGAAGTAGTAGAAGTGTTCAACTGCACGGTATATGGTTGTAAGAAGGCTATAATAACATACCCCAATAATAAAAATCAATGTTAGCATAATACCATTCTTCTGAATGGTTTCTATATAATTTGAATAGTATATTTTACTTCATATCACTATTCCACAAAATTGTAATAAACATAGGTACATATTTTAAAAATTACTGTCTACATCTGATTTCAAAAAAGTCTGTGTATAGCCCGAGTAACGTTCGGGACTTCAGCTATTTTATCATAAATTGAACCCATTAAGAATCTCATTGGTGAAAAAATGCCACGTTTGCCTAAAATATTTACGTAATTATTACTACAACAGTGCACAAATAAAAAAAAACGCAATTCATTACTATCTCTTTTTTGCATTCGTAGGTACAATAATTATCTATATCTACAGTGAATTGTTGTCAAAATACTTGACTAGTGCCAAAATCTAAAGATAAAGGGTTCCCAAAGGGTCTCGATTCAGCCCTGTCTCTGCTATTATACGCTTGCGTAAATTGGTTCAAGCATGATGACTGGCCAATCAGCAGAGATCGTAGGGCTTTTCGTCAGTTCATCTGTCACTTAAATACGCCGTATAAGTAAAGAAGACGACAGAATCGAACCGATATATACAGTTTCACTGGATCTTACGCAATACCACTCGACTGGTCGTAGTAGATTTACCTGTGCAGGTAGATATGTACCTACCTACTTGGATGCTAAATCGAACGTAGTTATGCAGAAAGCAGCCAGGCCACAATTTTGGCAAAAATGAGATATTGTTGTAATCCGACGGAGAAACGTCAATTCTATATTCTATTAAAACCTGCCAGGCTGCTTTCATACAAAAATTCATAGTAATAGCCATCTTAAATATTTGCTGATCACGAAAACACCGTTTAACAATCTGCAGAAAGCGCCCACGGCACTTATATTCAACAGAAAACAGCCAGAGACAACTGGTCGATTTTATCAGTACAACTAACATTTTTACGATGATGTTTACCTGATTTGCAGAAAACGGTCACGGCGCTTGTCCGTTTTCTACACTATAGCCTTTGTACCGAAACTTTTAAGTGTCGATCTACAGAAAGCGCTCTCGCGTTATAATAATAACTTGTTTTTTGAGAAAAATCAATAATTTTAAGTATGTATTATCATTTTAATAATATTACGTAAATTAAATGAAGTCCTGTTAGACTGCTCGACAGCATTAATTTGAAAGCCGGTTCTAATAACAATCTACTTATATTAATTTAAAATTTAGGTACTGAACCTATTATGTAACATTATTTTAACGCATAGTAATAAAATATTTGTAGTAAATGAAATAAAAAAAAAAAAAAAAAAAAACAATGAAGAATAAATATAAAATCAAAAAAGTACAAAAGACTACGTAGAAAATTAGAGAGAAAAAAATCAGTCCAAGTTTTTTTTCAGCTTCCATCTCCTTTTGTAAATTACGCAACAATTTTTCTTATAACTTATGTTAATAAACGATATGATAAACATCAAGATTTTTTATAATATTTGATAATAAAAAAACCTCTAATTTTAAAGTAATATTCTTAAATATTTATTTAAATTATGTAAATTAAATTCACATATATTATAAGCATGACAACAAGCATTGATTTCTAGTAGATAATTATAAAAACCAATAATGAATATAAAATAAATAATAATATCTATGTATGTTATGTTTCACAAAGCATTACGTATTAAAGTTTAAAAATTTATATTTCCTTGGAGATATTAAAAATTCCTCTGAATATAATATTAATAGCTGGATATAATAGTAATACCTATGTAACTACCGATTTTAAGTTAAATAATAAAGCATAATTTCATATATTTAGTGTATCTGGTAGCTCTGGCTGTTTTCTACGGAATGCGTATTTCGCAAAGTAAGGTCGGACGGTTGATTGCTGAGCTTACATTCTCAATAATGTATTCTACAGAAAGCAGCCAGACCTTATAAAACACCAATATCTCTAAAAACCTACCCTTTAATCCACTTTAAAGTAATAATAATTAGATATCTATATATTATTTATAATTTTTTGAAGTAAAAAACATCCTAGGTGTTATGTAGATTTGATTATTAAATCTTCAGACAAAAGTGCTCGTATCTCCGTTTTAGTTTTTTATGGCTGGCTGCTTTCTGCATAACAACGTTCAATCTATGTGCGGGTCATCGCAAATGAATGGGCATGAAATTGAAAGTAAATTGTGGAATACAGAATAACAGGAGTCCGAAACTGCGGCATTGACATAGTAAAAATCCCACGATCTTATGAATATTCGGCCACTATTCGGTATTCGGCTATTATTTATTTATTTATTTGTTACAGTTTGGAATACATATTTCAAGTTTGGAGTTACAATTTGACTCTTGATCAAACAAATGAATTATTTGTACCCGCGTCTTTCGGATTTCTAGCCGAAAGCCTTACCCCTCGATCACTGAGGATATCATGAGTATGTGTTAATTGGAGTAAAGTAGTAAGTTGATAAAGGTATTTAGAAGTGATACCGTGTTGTAAGTTAATCCTTTTATGGGCGGTATTTCAGTATTGATGTTATTTTTAGCGTTTAGTTTTATTTTAACCGTCAAATTTCGAATAACAAGAACTAAGTTTGAAATTAAGCTTAGCCCCGTCGCACAGTTAGTAATTTGAGGTATCTAGCTCGACTTTATTACTTTAGTATGTTTTTGGGACATTAAATTATCATTACAAGAAAAAATCGTTAAAAAATATATATTGCGCGATTCAACCTGGTGCAGTCAATCTGGTACTTACAGCAAGCTATATTTATAAAAAATGTTTGCGTTCGCAAATCTCGGAAAGTAATCGATAGATTGACTCAAAATTTTTACAGAACATTGCATTTTAGCAGAAGAGTGTTTCTATATATAATGGTAAGCTCTGGCGTTATGAAATTTGTGTATATCGATCTGTATATCAAAAATCGCCTTGGTGCTGGAAAAATTAAAAGTTGTTAAAGTAAACCCTGAATAATACATCACAAAACTAAAGTTAATTTGACACATTAATGTCCATTAAATACAGAAAACGTAATTTTTTTCCGGATACATTTTTAAAAGTCTCGATGAATTCTAAATTTAAAGAAAAAATAAGATTGGAAAAATGGTTATTTTAATATTTTTTATCACATTAAAACACGAGTTAAATAATTATAATAATCCGCTGATTTCCTAGATTCCATCATAAAGATTCAGAAAAACACAGTAGTTATTGTTGAATTATCACGATGACGTGCACATGTACACCCGTGTAGAGATCCAAACTCGCATAAATATACCAAACCACCCACCAAACTCGACTGACATAAAATTACTCCTTCGGATTTTGAGGTAGTAAGTATTTGCGATGTTGCCGCGACGTCACAAGCAGCTAAAACGTTTTTTTTTAATTTCTAAAAAGATTAGACTGTTAGGTATGCAATTAAATTAAAATTAAATCTAGAAAGAAACTTGGAGTTTTATAATAAAGTCGAGCTAGATACCTCAAATTACTAACTGTGCGTCGACCCTATAGATATTAATGGGATTTTTATGGATTTCAATTGCCCCTGTAATTAGGCGTGCGCAATGAGTTTTAGGTCTTCCCAGTTTTAAGTTGCAAGTCTCAGCATTACAGTGCATATTAATATTTCAAAAAAATCCTGTGTGTGAAAGTAACCTTCGCCTACCTTTTTGTTTTCATACGACTTCTTATCAATTTCAAATCTTTAACATTCTTACTAAGTAGGTATCTACTTAAATTAACTTGCTTCCTGAGGTGGTATCACCTACCCAAGCTTTAACTATTCAAGTTTCACATAATGAAATAGGTAACCTTTGACACGGCCCGCTAGCCAGCCGGTCCGCATATTCACAAAGCCTATACCATTTCTGCCTGTAGATTTCATTTTATTAATAAGATTAAAGGACACAATATTTATTTATTTATTCCTTCAAGCCTTGAAGGCTTTTATGTGCATACACTAGAGTACATAAGTGTTTCAAAGGAGTATAATCATAATAGAACAAGTAAATGACCTAATGACCAAGAAAAATAATGTATAAAATTATCACATTTCATCAAGTTTCTAAACTCACAGAATCAGTTTCCTCAGTAGGTCAATATGGTGCATGAACCTTAGATAGGTTCCATGCTTCCGCATAAACACAAAACAAACGGTTACACGTTTTACTAATATGGTTTTATGATTAGTTTATCAGTTTTACATAACTTCATCATTTCAATTTGTTTTGTATAATTTTATTATTGAAAGTCTAGAATTTAGTGATGCTTAACGGGGCGTCAGCGCCCCCCTGTGGGCGTTTTGGAGGTCTGGAGGGGACGTTTTTAAATTTTTAGCATTTAGGGGGCGCTGCAAAAGTTCGAGTGGGCGTTGTGTCAATAGATATAGAAAATAAGCTCATTCCACAAAAAAATTAACTGAAGTTTAACACTCAATGTCAATGTAATAATAATGTTTTATTATTACATTGACATCATTTTTTATTCTCATCATTTTTTATTTATGTACTTTTTAAATAAGTACTTTTTAATTTTCGTTTCGGGGAGGGGGGCGCTGGATAATTGTACTGTGGTAAAGGGGGCGATTCTTTCAATAGGGTTAAGAAACACGGATCAGTCTAGTCCAATGCAAACTATAGGTTAGGTTAGGTTTGCCCAAACAAGAACTCATCTTATATAGTCGTCAGCATGACTGAAATGATATAGGCTTTGTCAATGATTTTGCAAAAACAAAAGTTATTCTATTACAGTTGTTGTGACTGAAATGGTAATAAGCTTTGTAAAAGATTATGAATAAAGAAAATGTACTCTATTACAGTCGACCTCCTGGGTCAAGGGGTAAGGCCCTCGACTAGCAATCCGAAGATCGCTGGTTCAAATTCCGGCGCCGCAAATAAATTTGATTGATTAATTAACATTTTTTCACAATTAATTAATAACAAAATTTGTATAGTACATATATTTGCGGCACATTCCCGAGTGGAAGATACTCTCAGTATCGCCCTGGTATAAGACCACCAATCAATACTGAAGCGTAGCTTGTAATGGCTTTAGCCGTTTTGGGGGACCAGAGTTGAATAGCCAGGTACTTCTCCACCTTTCTCTTCTCCATGTTCTTCCCTCACCTACTACCTTCAGCCTCAAAATGGTCTGACTGGTTCTAGGCGAGAGTAGCTGAGACTCTTGTAAGGTTTACACATAAAAAAAGTCGTCACCATGACTGAAATGGTACAGGTCTTGTTAATGATTTTGCAAAAAACAAAAATTGCTCTATTACAGTCATCGCCAAGACTGAAATGGAATAGGCTTTGTAAATAAGCAGGCGGTCCATTGGGTTGGTGACCCCTGCCCCAGGTTGATTGCGAATTGTCCACAAGTGCCAATTAATCAGCAGGTAGCTACGGAAGATTCCTCAGCTCATTGCGCAACCTTTTCATCATTATTATCATCTTCAAAGTTACGCCGAGACTGGATATTGGTAAAAATCTCAATTAAAATATCTCTTATTTTTGAAGGCAATTCAAGACATTGCAAATAAATTGAGAAACACGTAAGTTTATTATAATGAGATAAAAAAACAGTAAATAAGTTTGAAATATTTCTAGAAAAATTGTGCAAACACAGCTCGTAATAAAATGTTTATTATTATTTATTTATACAAAGGAGAACGCCTGTGGTGAATTTGTTATTTATAAAAATCTACAGTATTTTTTGATATTGATGCAATTTTGCACACTTGTCCTTCAAAGCAAGAGGAAGGTCACTGTTTATTTATGATTTTCAGCGAATGGTTAATATCAAAAATGCCTCAATAACAAACATGTCTATATTATTTTATTTCCTAAGTGGTCAAGTTAAGTAGGCTTTAGCCGTGTTTAGTGACCAGATCTAAATATCCAGGTAATTCCCAACCTTCCTCCTCCCCATCTCCTTCCCCTCCCCACTACCTTCAGCCTCACAACATACCTCATTTGGGGATGCTATAGTATCACTGGCTCCAGACAGGAGTAGTTAAAACTCTTGTGCGGTATTCACATTAAAACAAAAAAATGTTTCTATCAGTTCAAATCTTGATGGTTTGTTCGTTGGCGATCTGTAGTCGTACTCGGGAACTATGTCAACTTACCGAAATCTCTGATAAAACCCGTATCGATGTTTCGTTTCATAGTGTTTCTACGCAAACGAAGTATTGAAATCGTAAGTTTAAGATTTAACTTTAGGGTTGTGATTGTGGATGGTGTATGTTAAAAATATTTATATTGATGCATTTTTGTGCAATTTAGTTCACTATGACACGTGTTTTTTTTTTTAAATTCTATGACATACCTGTAATAAAATTATGAACAGAAGAAAAACATGTGCCAAGGTCTTTAATTAAATGATGAAAGTGCAAATCTGCATTTTTTCTGGCACTAGCCAATTATAACCGTTTATATGATATTGGGCTAATTCTTACAATTTATGACGAAATTCTTATTAGAGTGTGGTGACCAAATTGGGTTCAGTGATTTATTTAGGTAAACATTCAAAATGTATTTCGCGTGAAACACGAGGAAATTTTTCAAACGCATCAATTTTTATTTTGCAAGTAAAGAGAAAATGAAGCAAAGAAGAAGAATTTTAAATAATAATAAAGACTAGGTTTCCGAGTATAATAAATAATAATAAAGAGTAGGTTTCCCCTGATAGATACTTGCTCTCAGTATCGCCCTGGTGAAAGACCACTGTTCAAAATAGAATAGTCGAAATGAATTCCCATGAAGGAACTTTTAAACCTTCCTTTCCCACATCTCCACCTTCACACCTTCTTCGACATCACAAAATTCTCCAACACCTAGTGCCACTGACTTCAAACAGTCGTAATCAGTTGGGACTCTTGTGCATTATTCACTTTAAAACGACAGCAGAACAAAGCGCCGGTTTAAAATGAACAGGGAAAATGCTACCACAATGCAAGGGAAAATTTCAAATGTATTCCCGAGACGTGACACTTCACCCGTCGATCGATAAGGATTGTATCGATAACTTTGTTACGATACGCCCCTGAAGCGAGTAGATTCAAGCCCTAGAGCACAGAACGCAGCAAGTCCACACAACTCGGCCTCCCCTCTCCCCCCTGTTTCCTGCTTCCCGCTTCCCTCCCCCGTGCCCGGCCACTGGCCCATTCCATTCCTCCACACAGACGAGATTCGAGAGCCTTGGGAAGCACACGTACGCGGCCCGCTTTCGGGCGAGCGGTCCAAATTCAATGTGGCCGCGATGTATTATTGAAATACCTACGAGTAGAGTCGGCCTTTAGCCGCGCCATATAGTTCGGTCTATTTAGACTACGAAAGTGCCTGATGGAACTTCCACATGAGGCGAGGATCCTGCTAATCCACATGTAAGCTGTATCTTGATTTCCTCTTTTAAATGTGTCCGTAATCAGTGAAATGTAGGGCCCCGCGAAAATCACCACTCGGAGAGTTTCGCTTCAGAGAGAGATAATGAGAGTTAAACACTTTAGCTAGGTTTGTGTAATTTGCATTTCTTGTAATTGAATTGTACTGTAGAAACCTATGTACTGTGTTTGAGTTTACAATACATGTCCTAATGATTTAACTTTGTTATTATTCTGCTGCGGCAGGAGGTTTATTGACCAGAGTGTATCCCGCTGGACGCCGGAAGGTAGGGAGAAATTCCATAGCTTTGAGCGACTCGCCCCTGAATAGAGAGTACCTTTGTTCCCGCTGAGAGCTAGCCAGGGACATGTTTGGGGGCCCCTTGGCCCAGAGCTGGTGTTGGTTTGGTAGCCAACACCGGGTACCCTAACAACTGACGCTAGAACGTGGGGCTGGAATTTTTTTTCTATCCCGGTCGCTTTGCGGGACCTTTGTTTGTCGAAATCCTCCCCGCATGGCAACTGTTTTGTAAACATTAATTATGCCTTGATATTCTACACCCAGTGTACTGTGAATCCTGTGAAAAAACCACAGAAACCTATATGTAAATTAGATCCATAACACAGATCTGATTGAAATTATGAATTGCATCGCAAGTTGAAACGACGGCCATTTTGGATACCCGAAACGCCAACCTTTGACCGCAAATCTGGACTGCGCACGCGTCACAAAGCAACGGGCGCGTAGCAACAGTTATTCGCGCCAAATCTCAACGGCCCGATGTTTCACGCGATATTCTCTGGATTGCGCGCGCAAATGCTTTGACTCGCGCCAAATCCCAACGGAAAAGCCGTCGGAATGAACAATTGACTGTTGCTAGGCAGCGTTTAAATTCAAACCGCCTTTTATGACTGAACCGGATACCAACGGAAATTATTATTATAAATCTGATTCTGGAACCCCAGTTATTTTGCGAATTCCTTAATGAAAAATTTCGGACTTACGTATTTTTGTTGTTTCTGCACAATATACCAATTGGCCCACTTGTGTCTGTCAAATTAGTACAACTTAATGTTTCTCCAAATGGACAAAATAATGACTTTCTTTCCCCATTTTACATTATAGGTACTGCTTTTTTTTCAGCATAAGTGAAAGTGAATTGTGTTTTTTTCCCTTACATAAGTGAAAAGTGGAATAATAATAAAGCCAATGATTGGTTCCATGAATAAATAAAATAATTTTAATATGGTTGACGTAATGAATCCCATATCCAGTCATTTTCATCCGGAAGTTTGTCCTTTATTTGCCAGAAAAGTGCCTTTTGTGAACTTTAGTGCCTTTCTCAGTGCAAAGTGATTGTGAAAAATAAAAAACCTGTTTTCTAAAAGTCAGTCCTGGCAAAATTTTTCAAAAATAAATAAATACTTGTGAATTTCACGGTTTTCTCAAAAGTGGTCAGTGAAATACAAAAACCTTTACCACTAAGGTCTTTCCATGCAAAATTTTTTCTCGTCTGCCTTCCTTTGACAGAATTCTGGTGTCATGTATACCAAATTGTAATATGGAATCTCTGTAACCATATTTTGGAAGTGCCAACAAGTGATTACCAAGTGAAAAGTGCCTCACAAAATTAATTTTGCGCTTTCTAAAGGAAACCCCTGGCCAATTTTTTTTCTCACCACCCAGGAAACTCACAATGGAGGACAATCAAGCTATTACACCATCCAACTTGGGTACCATTCCCAATGTGCATAGTTTATCCAAAGCCCACTTACAAGCTGCTTTAAGGGATAGAGGACTCTCGCCATCAAGCAAATCTAAATCTACATTGAAGGCATATGCACTTTTATTCAACAAAAAGTACATTAGGAGAATAAACCTCGCTCCCTCCAACGAAAATAATTCACGTTCGGCTACGCAAGTTTTGGATAATCTTGACAAAGGACCTATGCCGCATGTAATGATAAAACAGGACGTCGCACCCATCTCGACACAAGATAAAACTTACGATTTATCCTCTTGGAAAGTCAAATATAATGGCGTCTCCGATGTGCTGGATTTAATTGACCGTATTGAAGAAACGGCTACAATCAAAAATATCCCATTCGAGATTCTACGGAGAAACTTTATAGAACTCATCTCCCCAGAATTAATTCCTTGGCACCGCATCCAAAAGATTAAATGCAAAGACTGGAGTAAACTCAGATCTGCCCTAATCTCTAGCTTTGGAAAAAAGGAGGCCCAGCACCGGATCAATCTATCTTTACTATCTATTAAACAACTAGTAGATGAACCGGTGGCAACATTCATAGAAAGGGCTGAGTCCATCAACATCAAGCTTTCACATCCTGTTCCGGAAGCTGAACTATTACCAGTCATAACTGATGGCCTTTTAAGCAAATACGAGAACATCATCACCTCACAGAAAATTGCATCCCTGGCCCAGCTAAACGAAGTCTGTCTCCTCCTTGAATCGTACCAGGATAGGAAGAACATAAAGGATGTGTCAAATAATGTGGTTGTGCCAAGCCGTTCGTCTGGTTTAAAACCAGAATTCGACAACAAAAAAGTGTGCTCCTTTTGCAAAAAAGTAGGCCACCTGGCCGCTACTTGTTTCAAGCAAGCAAGACTTCTGGAATCCAAGGAACCCCGAACCTCCAAGAGACACCACTCTAGGGACCGCTCTCCTCCACGCGACGAACTGCGCAACATTTTCAAGAAATCAAGGCACAATGCAGAAAGGTTACAAAACCCAAGCGATGTCAGACCTCAGGTGGATTTCTCCAAGCCCCCACCAAATTTCTACATGAAGAGGCCAAAAAACTAAATAATAACCTCTCAGGCACCCATTCTGAACCAAGGTCTAAAGAATGGACTGATTGGTTATCACACATTAAGTATTTTAACCAGGCCTTAAATGTTTCCTCGGTTTGTTGCAAACAAGCTAAAGATGGGAGACCCTATGCCCTTTTCTCTGTTAACAATGTGCCCTTTTCCGGACTACTTGATAGCGGTGCATCTGTCAGCTGTCTTGGCAACAATGCTCACCTGCCTTTTGTTAACAGTGATTTTAGAATTTCGCCACAAACAACACACCTGACGACTGCGGATAATGTTTCCCAGCCGGTCATCGGTACCCTTGCCCTGCCAATTAATTGTAACAATAAAATAGTTACAATCAATTTTCTAATAGTGCCCTCTATATCCCAGAATTTCATCCTTGGCGTTGACTTCTGGAAGGCATTCAACGTTGCTCCCCAAGTATTTAATACTCTTGGCGAAACCTCCACTGCTGCTCAAATTAGTGAGATCCGCACAATAATACCTCACGAAAATTTAAGCACGGACCAAGCTCTCCAACTAAAGGAAATGGTCAATAAATTCGAATCAATATCTTTCGAAAAATGTGGATTGGGTTTGACAAATTTGGTAGAACACCACATTAAAACCAATGGCCCACCCATAAAGCAACGTTATTACAATTTAGCCCCCCAAAAGCTTAAACTTTTAGAAAAAGAACTTGATGAAATGTTAAAAATGGGTGTGGTGGTTCCCAGCAGAAGTGCATGGACCAACCCAACCCTTTTGGTTTCAAAAAAAGACGGCTCTGCACGTTTCTGTCTCGACAGTAGACGTTTAAATTCTTGTACGGAAGCTGACGCGTACCCCTTACCTTACGTCCACGCGACCTTAGACAAACTGCGCAACGCCAAGTTCATCTCCTCTGTTGACCTAAGCAAAGCTTTTTGGCAAATACCTTTGGACGCAGAATCGTGTGAAAAAACTGCTTTCGTTGTACCTGGTAGGGGAATGTTCCATTTTAAAAGATTACCCTTTGGTCTAAAGAACAGCCCCGCCGAATTACAAAGACTGATGGACAAACTCTTCGGTCCTGAAGTCGATAACAGCCTGTTTTGTTACCTTGACGACCTCATCATCGTCAGCGACACCTTTGAAAAACACCTATTAATGCTGGAAAAGGTTTTCCAACAGCTCAAGTTCGCTGGTTTAACCATCAACTTGAAGAAGTCTGAATTCTGTAAGTCCCGTCTACGTTATTTGGGATTCATTGTCGACGAAAAAGGTCTAAGAACAGACCCCGCTAAGGTGGAAGCCATGGCAAATTTTCCCCGACCCAAAAACGCGAAGGAAGTCAAAGGTTTCCTTGGACTTGCAGGTTACTACAGGAGATTCATCAAAGACTTTTCCACAATTGCAGCCCCCTTAAATAAAATTACCGGCACCCGTAAAGGTGTCAGCAATTTCCGATGGTCTGCTGAAACTGAAGAAGCGTTCACAACTTTAAAAAATGCCCTTCAAAAAGCCCCCGTTCTGAATTGCCCGGATTTTGCACTCTCTTTTACCCTCCACACGGATGCCTCCAACGTAGGAATCGGTGGAGTCCTAACTCAAGAGTTCCCAGATGGCGAACACCCTGTAGCGTATTTTTCCCGTACATTAAATAAACACGAGAAAAACTACGGAATTACCGAAAAGGAGTTATTGGCTGTATTGGATTCTGTTCACCATTTCCGCGGTTACATAGACGGTAGCAAATTTACTGTAGTCACAGACCATAGTAGTTTGAAATGGCTGATCTCTTTAAGTAATCCCTCCGGTAGACTCGCTCGTTGGGCCTCCCGTTTGTCTCAATTCAATTTTGATGTTGTTCACCGTAAAGGCGCGGACAATATTGTTCCCGACGCTCTTTCAAGAATTGAACTGGCTTCATTAAATGTTGACACAATTGCCCCCCCTCCATCTACAAAAGATGAATGGTACTTGAAAATCTTCGAAGGTTGTAAAAATAATCAACAAAAGTTTCCTAATTTTATCATAAAAGAAGGACAACTATACCGTAATTGCAAGGTACCACTATCCATCCTCGAAGATTACTCTTGGAAACTTGTCGTTCCCCTCGAAGGAAGAGAACAAATAATAATTGACAATCATAGTGCTCCCGACTCTATACACCCAGGAACTTTCAAGACGTATAAAAAGATTTCCTTGAAGTATTACTGGCCTGGTCTCTTCAAACAAATTCGCAATTACATCTCTAAATGTGAAACTTGTAAAGCTTATAAACATAGCACGGCAGCACCTGCCGGCCTAATGGGTAACCCCAAACGTGCCAACAGACCCCTACAATCATTGTCAATGGACCTCGTCGGACCTTTTCCTCGAAGTTATGCCGGACACATGCACATACTTAGTGTAGTGGATGTTTTCACCAAATTCTGTTGGATCTTCCCTTTAAAAAGAGCCAACGCGTCCGCCATCATCAAACTTCTGGAAAAACACATTTTTATACCTTACGGAACACCCAAAACCGTAATTATTGATAACGGAAAACAGTTTATTGCCCAGGAATTCAAAGAATTTCTTGCCAAATACGGAATCAAGGACATTTATTATAACACCTTGTACACTCCCCAAAATAACACTGTCGAACCTTACAACCAAACAATCAACACAGCTCTAGCTATCCTAGTTGATAAAGATCAACGCACTTGGTGTAAAAACCTAGATAAAATTCAGGCCGCTATGAACAACACTGTTAATCTGGCCACTGGTTACACACCTTTCTTCTTAAAACACGGTATGGAACAAGTCGTCCATGGTTCTCTACATAGGGACACAAACTTTCCTACGTCATCTGCCACCACAAGCAACCCTACCGCAGACTATGCCCATCGCCTGGAAGAACTGTCGGCCATTTACAGTGAAGTCACTGATGCTTTGCTCCTGGCTCACCAAAAGAGTGCGGACAGATATAACTTACGTAGGAAACATGTCACCTTCAATACAGGAGACATAGTTTGGAGAAAGAACAACACACTTTCCCAAGGAGCCATGTATTTCTCTGCCAAGCTGGCACCACGTTTCGTGAAGGCCAAAGTTCTAAGGAAAATATCAGACCTAGTGTACTCCTTGTCTGACTCATCTGGAAAGCACATTGGTAATTACCACATTAAGGACATTGTAAAGTCTGGAAGTGAGGAGTCAAGTAAAACTGCCCCCACTATCTCAGCAAACTTAAAATGATCCAGTATGTATCACCTTTTTTGTAAGCTTACAAAGTCTTACTACATCAGGCGTGTATTGTGTCAATCACATGCCCATCGTTTCGTTAATGAAACAAGTTGTAAATTATTTTGTAAATTAATGCGTACTCTCCTTGAAGTTACTTTCAAATGTTGTTTTTGCACTGTTTTTTCTTTCCCTCACGGCAATTTTTTCTTTATTTTTTTTTCACCTGTTCTAAAACTGATCACTTTGGAACGGAGACACTTTTCGAGTCTCAATGTTTGGGAAGTCGCGAGCCCATTTATTGTCTCAACACGTACACTATGCAATGTTCATGCCATGTCATACCCTGCCTTGTCATGTAATTTTGTAACTTTTCTCCTATTTTTTTTATTTTTTGTCGCATTTTTGTCGTGTGGAAAGGAACTTTCTCACCTGTTTATTTTGTTCATGTAAAGTAGTTGACAATTGCCCATCGGCGTGTCGTTCTAGAAGTCGGGTTTTGTAAATTCCAAAGTGTTAAATTCCGACTCAGAACCAGTTAACTATTTTTACAATTTTTTCCTTTTATTTTGTTCATCATGAGTTGTAAAACCTCCCGAGGTATCTCTAGCATGAAAATCAAACAGTGGTTACTTACATAGTCGCCTCTCGTGTATATAAGTTTTTTCAATTTTTCTTCTTAAATTAAAAATTGATGGCGTCCTACCCAAATTCATGCTCATGTACCCAAATTGGATATCGATACGTCCATTTTGGAACTCGAATTTATAAAACCAATGATTGGTCTTTATAACCCTGTATATAAATCAATTTGGCTCGTTTCAACTAAAGTACGTAAAACCGAATCATCCGGTCTTTGGTTGTTATAACAAAGTCACTGTTTTTTGTTATTTTGCTTTTTTGCTTTTACGTTACGTATGTCTTGCATGGCACGTTTCAACCCTACGAGACAGGTTAATAAAACCTTATGGTCATCCTGATTTTGGAATTCACAACTTTTAGGTGTTCATTTAACCAAGTATTTGCAACCCAAATTGCACATAACCTGGTATGTTTGTAACTGCACAAAGGGTATGTAAAACCGTAATTGGTCCCTTTTCTTTGGTCTTCCTCACTGTAGGTTGCCACAACAGACAGTATGTAAAACCATTATAGGTCTGTCTTTGTTTTAAATACTTGGTGTAAGTAGAATTATACTCTGCCATCACCCTTGTACTTTGTAACACATGAAGTAACATCAAATTGTCTATCTTCTCTGTCGTACGCTCTTGGGCTACGGAGTTAGTTAATCTAACGAATCTTTATAAAAGGTGTTAAAATCAAGCATCGTTAACGTTTATTGTGTTGTATTTAAACATAACCCACCATTATAGGAGAGATCCTTAGAACATCCACCATTATAGGAGAGATCCTTAGAACATCCACCGTCATAGGAGGGATCCTTAAAATACCTGCCACGATACGAGAAGTTCGTCATAATCACTTTTGCTCATAGCTAAATGTTATTGAGTTGGTCGTGTGACACATTTGTCATGAGTACCACCCTTTCTGTACAATGTATTTTGGTCGTGTGTCATTCATTTGTCATGAGTACCGCTTTTGTATTTTGGTCGTGTGTCATTCATTTGTCATGAGTACCGCTTTTGTATTTTGGTCGTGTGTCATTAATTTGTCATGAGTACCGCTTTTGTATTTTGGTCGTGTGTCATTCATTTGTCATGAGTACCGCTTGTATGTATAATTGTGTACAACCCTTGTACACGAGACGTGGAGACGTAATAACAATACTTACCGTGATTCGTGCGAACGACATAATATCGGCCTTGCCATCTTCTTTAAGAGGCATTGTATAAACTCTTGACTTCTGTCTATAATTGAGTTTTATCTTGTATGTACTTACATGTTTTGTACACTATACGTGAAGACGTGAAAATACTCACCGTGATTCGTGCGAACGATACAATATCGTGTGTCATCTTTTATGATGCAATTTGTGCCTTTTTTGCATAACTCGTTGTCTGGGGAACGGATAAGAAAACCCCCAGGTTTGTGAAATTGGAGCAAGGGTCTGTCTTTTCTCACAATCATGCAGGAGTTTTTAAAATGACCCCTAATCTTTTGCCCAATACACGCAAAAGATTAGTCTCTTTGATAATGTGTATTCAAATTTCTCCTCATCCTTTTAACAATTGTAAAGAGTCAGGAAATCTGCTGGTTGATCATGTTTCATTCTCACATAGAGTTTGAAGTGGAAATTAGTCCAGTCTCTAGCAAGTTTCGTCACTCAACTCCTTTCCTTTTCCTTTCCTTTCTCCTCACCATCATGTTCTCAGGTATATGTTATGAAGAGGAAAATCTGTTGTTGACCACAATTCGCCCTCACTGGGAGTGCGAATCGGTAAATTGACCAATTATCAGCAGGCTTTCTCCCTCACTCTCTGCATATGTCTCACCTTTTGTTCTCTTTCTCAATTTTACGAAACATATTCATGAATGTTGGATATGTACGATATGCACTTGGCGTACCGTCTGTCTCCTTTTGACAACCTTTATTCATGAATTGGTTTCTCTGCTTTTACCGTGACTCATTCACGACTTCTTTGTCTTGTTTTTTGAAATTCTGCAAAAAATGTTACCACCTTTATGTTAACATAGGCCATGGAAGGCCGGTTGTTTTTTAACCAAGACATATTGTCACTCGGCAAACGCCAAGTCATTCTGGTAAAGGAAAATGTTCATGTAATCACAATTTAGTTAGAAAACTCTCTCTTCGTCACTCTCTGGGTCGGTGGTTAAAATTTCGTTTATTTCATTATCTGGACACATTTTGTTTCTCTCCAAACCTTTTCTTCATTGGTCCCTAGGCAGGTAAACTTCAAGAATTTTGCTCTAATAATAATTTCTCCCGGATTAAAAAGAAGCCCAGGCGGATGTCATCACCAACAGCCAAGCTGAGCTTCACTTCCTGACAGCACGCGCTGTGGTTACTAGGTCCCTCCTGCTGCCATTTTTCTACGCATTTGTTCCTGAAAGCACAGACCATACCGCCCATATGTATGTTGTTTTGTCATGCCACAGCAAGCTGAGTTGTCCCACTATACACTATGACACTCTGAACCACCTTTTGGGCACGCCAGCTCCTATAGGTTTGTTCTTACTCTTGCTATCAATGCCAACCATGTTGTCTCTTGCGCTGTCATGCAGTGACGCATATATCGTCATGTGTAAACCATCATTACCTTGACCTCCAGTATTCGCTGAATGCGTACCAATACAAGTTATGTTGAGCTACATTATGCTTCAATAACCATTATATACGATCCGTGTTTACCTTAATAACACTTAGGATTCGTACTGGCATGTCTGCAGACACTGGATTCTCCTCTTCAATGACCTCTGTAACCATAGTCGCGGCACAGCAACCACAGTCTCCACTTCGTGAACTTCGACGTTTTCGACGAAACCAAGTGTTTTCTAAGGCCCAAGTGTACTTCTGAGTGTTATCTCAAAGGGGTCTGATTACAGTGATAATGTAATCCTTAGAATCTGTGAAACCACGTCCTCCTCTTCGAAATTCTCCGAAACCAAACAAATCCACGCTTCGCAAACTTAGCTCCCAGACCAATGAAACCTTAGAATCACACAGGCATTTTTGTTTTCGCTTTTTGTTCTTCTATTGTACAAATATGAATTGTTATTTTTCAATTGCATAACCATGTATTGTTATTTTTTTTCAATTGAATAACCATGTATTGTCATCTTTCAATTGCATAACCTTGTATGTTGTTTTACACCATGTACTTTCACCAAAACTGTTCTTTTCCAAACATTGTATGTACCCCTCACCCATTCCCTACAAACATTGTGACCTAAACTATAACATAAATTGCATGTTCTAGCTAGGCATCTCTCAAGCAACGAATCTCTCAAAAACCCCAATGGAAGCTTAAGAGGATTTTTTTTTCCTACAGCTCCATTGCCACGTCGCTTTTTTTTCCAAGCGCGGGGGGAAGTGTTACGATACGCCCCTGAAGCGAGTAGATTCAAGCCCTAGAGCACAGAACGCAGCAAGTCCACACAACTCGGCCTCCCCTCTCCCCCCTGTTTCCTGCTTCCCGCTTCCCTCCCCCGTGCCCGGCCACTGGCCCATTCCATTCCTCCACACAGACGAGATTCGAGAGCCTTGGGAAGCACACGTACGCGGCCCGCTTTCGGGCGAGCGGTCCAAATTCAATGTGGCCGCGATGTATTATTGAAATACCTACGAGTAGAGTCGGCCTTTAGCCGCGCCATATAGTTCGGTCTATTTAGACTACGAAAGTGCCTGATGGAACTTCCACATGAGGCGAGGATCCTGCTAATCCACATGTAAGCTGTATCTTGATTTCCTCTTTTAAATGTGTCCGTAATCAGTGAAATGTAGGGCCCCGCGAAAATCACCACTCGGAGAGTTTCGCTTCAGAGAGAGATAATGAGAGTTAAACACTTTAGCTAGGTTTGTGTAATTTGCATTTCTTGTAATTGAATTGTACTGTAGAAACCTATGTACTGTGTTTGAGTTTACAATACATGTCCTAATGATTTAACTTTGTTATTATTCTGCTGCGGCAGGAGGTTTATTGACCAGAGTGTATCCCGCTGGACGCCGGAAGGTAGGGAGAAATTCCATAGCTTTGAGCGACTCGCCCCTGAATAGAGAGTACCTTTGTTCCCGCTGAGAGCTAGCCAGGGACATGTTTGGGGGCCCCTTGGCCCAGAGCTGGTGTTGGTTTGGTAGCCAACACCGGGTACCCTAACAACTGACGCTAGAACGTGGGGCTGGAATTTTTTTTCTATCCCGGTCGCTTTGCGGGACCTTTGTTTGTCGAAATCCTCCCCGCATGGCAACTGTTTTGTAAACATTAATTATGCCTTGATATTCTACACCCAGTGTACTGTGAATCCTGTGAAAAAACCACAGAAACCTATATGTAAATTAGATCCATAACACAGATCTGATTGAAATTATGAATTGCATCGCAAGTTGAAACGACGGCCATTTTGGATACCCGAAACGCCAACCTTTGACCGCAAATCTGGACTGCGCACGCGTCACAAAGCAACGGGCGCGTAGCAACAGTTATTCGCGCCAAATCTCAACGGCCCGATGTTTCACGCGATATTCTCTGGATTGCGCGCGCAAATGCTTTGACTCGCGCCAAATCCCAACGGAAAAGCCGTCGGAATGAACAATTGACTGTTGCTAGGCAGCGTTTAAATTCAAACCGCCTTTTATGACTGAACCGGATACCAACGGAAATTATTATTATAAATCTGATTCTGGAACCCCAGTTATTTTGCGAATTCCTTAATGAAAAATTTCGGACTTACGTATTTTTGTTGTTTCTGCACAATATACCAATTGGCCCACTTGTGTCTGTCAAATTAGTACAACTTAATGTTTCTCCAAATGGACAAAATAATGACTTTCTTTCCCCATTTTACATTATAGGTACTGCTTTTTTTTCAGCATAAGTGAAAGTGAATTGTGTTTTTTTCCCTTACATAAGTGAAAAGTGGAATAATAATAAAGCCAATGATTGGTTCCATGAATAAATAAAATAATTTTAATATGGTTGACGTAATGAATCCCATATCCAGTCATTTTCATCCGGAAGTTTGTCCTTTATTTGCCAGAAAAGTGCCTTTTGTGAACTTTAGTGCCTTTCTCAGTGCAAAGTGATTGTGAAAAATAAAAAACCTGTTTTCTAAAAGTCAGTCCTGGCAAAATTTTTCAAAAATAAATAAATACTTGTGAATTTCACGGTTTTCTCAAAAGTGGTCAGTGAAATACAAAAACCTTTACCACTAAGGTCTTTCCATGCAAAATTTTTTCTCGTCTGCCTTCCTTTGACAGAATTCTGGTGTCATGTATACCAAATTGTAATATGGAATCTCTGTAACCATATTTTGGAAGTGCCAACAAGTGATTACCAAGTGAAAAGTGCCTCACAAAATTAATTTTGCGCTTTCTAAAGGAAACCCCTGGCCAATTTTTTTTCTCACCACCCAGGAAACTCACAATGGAGGACAATCAAGCTATTACACCATCCAACTTGGGTACCATTCCCAATGTGCATAGTTTATCCAAAGCCCACTTACAAGCTGCTTTAAGGGATAGAGGACTCTCGCCATCAAGCAAATCTAAATCTACATTGAAGGCATATGCACTTTTATTCAACAAAAAGTACATTAGGAGAATAAACCTCGCTCCCTCCAACGAAAATAATTCACGTTCGGCTACGCAAGTTTTGGATAATCTTGACAAAGGACCTATGCCGCATGTAATGATAAAACAGGACGTCGCACCCATCTCGACACAAGATAAAACTTACGATTTATCCTCTTGGAAAGTCAAATATAATGGCGTCTCCGATGTGCTGGATTTAATTGACCGTATTGAAGAAACGGCTACAATCAAAAATATCCCATTCGAGATTCTACGGAGAAACTTTATAGAACTCATCTCCCCAGAATTAATTCCTTGGCACCGCATCCAAAAGATTAAATGCAAAGACTGGAGTAAACTCAGATCTGCCCTAATCTCTAGCTTTGGAAAAAAGGAGGCCCAGCACCGGATCAATCTATCTTTACTATCTATTAAACAACTAGTAGATGAACCGGTGGCAACATTCATAGAAAGGGCTGAGTCCATCAACATCAAGCTTTCACATCCTGTTCCGGAAGCTGAACTATTACCAGTCATAACTGATGGCCTTTTAAGCAAATACGAGAACATCATCACCTCACAGAAAATTGCATCCCTGGCCCAGCTAAACGAAGTCTGTCTCCTCCTTGAATCGTACCAGGATAGGAAGAACATAAAGGATGTGTCAAATAATGTGGTTGTGCCAAGCCGTTCGTCTGGTTTAAAACCAGAATTCGACAACAAAAAAGTGTGCTCCTTTTGCAAAAAAGTAGGCCACCTGGCCGCTACTTGTTTCAAGCAAGCAAGACTTCTGGAATCCAAGGAACCCCGAACCTCCAAGAGACACCACTCTAGGGACCGCTCTCCTCCACGCGACGAACTGCGCAACATTTTCAAGAAATCAAGGCACAATGCAGAAAGGTTACAAAACCCAAGCGATGTCAGACCTCAGGTGGATTTCTCCAAGCCCCCACCAAATTTCTACATGAAGAGGCCAAAAAACTAAATAATAACCTCTCAGGCACCCATTCTGAACCAAGGTCTAAAGAATGGACTGATTGGTTATCACACATTAAGTATTTTAACCAGGCCTTAAATGTTTCCTCGGTTTGTTGCAAACAAGCTAAAGATGGGAGACCCTATGCCCTTTTCTCTGTTAACAATGTGCCCTTTTCCGGACTACTTGATAGCGGTGCATCTGTCAGCTGTCTTGGCAACAATGCTCACCTGCCTTTTGTTAACAGTGATTTTAGAATTTCGCCACAAACAACACACCTGACGACTGCGGATAATGTTTCCCAGCCGGTCATCGGTACCCTTGCCCTGCCAATTAATTGTAACAATAAAATAGTTACAATCAATTTTCTAATAGTGCCCTCTATATCCCAGAATTTCATCCTTGGCGTTGACTTCTGGAAGGCATTCAACGTTGCTCCCCAAGTATTTAATACTCTTGGCGAAACCTCCACTGCTGCTCAAATTAGTGAGATCCGCACAATAATACCTCACGAAAATTTAAGCACGGACCAAGCTCTCCAACTAAAGGAAATGGTCAATAAATTCGAATCAATATCTTTCGAAAAATGTGGATTGGGTTTGACAAATTTGGTAGAACACCACATTAAAACCAATGGCCCACCCATAAAGCAACGTTATTACAATTTAGCCCCCCAAAAGCTTAAACTTTTAGAAAAAGAACTTGATGAAATGTTAAAAATGGGTGTGGTGGTTCCCAGCAGAAGTGCATGGACCAACCCAACCCTTTTGGTTTCAAAAAAAGACGGCTCTGCACGTTTCTGTCTCGACAGTAGACGTTTAAATTCTTGTACGGAAGCTGACGCGTACCCCTTACCTTACGTCCACGCGACCTTAGACAAACTGCGCAACGCCAAGTTCATCTCCTCTGTTGACCTAAGCAAAGCTTTTTGGCAAATACCTTTGGACGCAGAATCGTGTGAAAAAACTGCTTTCGTTGTACCTGGTAGGGGAATGTTCCATTTTAAAAGATTACCCTTTGGTCTAAAGAACAGCCCCGCCGAATTACAAAGACTGATGGACAAACTCTTCGGTCCTGAAGTCGATAACAGCCTGTTTTGTTACCTTGACGACCTCATCATCGTCAGCGACACCTTTGAAAAACACCTATTAATGCTGGAAAAGGTTTTCCAACAGCTCAAGTTCGCTGGTTTAACCATCAACTTGAAGAAGTCTGAATTCTGTAAGTCCCGTCTACGTTATTTGGGATTCATTGTCGACGAAAAAGGTCTAAGAACAGACCCCGCTAAGGTGGAAGCCATGGCAAATTTTCCCCGACCCAAAAACGCGAAGGAAGTCAAAGGTTTCCTTGGACTTGCAGGTTACTACAGGAGATTCATCAAAGACTTTTCCACAATTGCAGCCCCCTTAAATAAAATTACCGGCACCCGTAAAGGTGTCAGCAATTTCCGATGGTCTGCTGAAACTGAAGAAGCGTTCACAACTTTAAAAAATGCCCTTCAAAAAGCCCCCGTTCTGAATTGCCCGGATTTTGCACTCTCTTTTACCCTCCACACGGATGCCTCCAACGTAGGAATCGGTGGAGTCCTAACTCAAGAGTTCCCAGATGGCGAACACCCTGTAGCGTATTTTTCCCGTACATTAAATAAACACGAGAAAAACTACGGAATTACCGAAAAGGAGTTATTGGCTGTATTGGATTCTGTTCACCATTTCCGCGGTTACATAGACGGTAGCAAATTTACTGTAGTCACAGACCATAGTAGTTTGAAATGGCTGATCTCTTTAAGTAATCCCTCCGGTAGACTCGCTCGTTGGGCCTCCCGTTTGTCTCAATTCAATTTTGATGTTGTTCACCGTAAAGGCGCGGACAATATTGTTCCCGACGCTCTTTCAAGAATTGAACTGGCTTCATTAAATGTTGACACAATTGCCCCCCCTCCATCTACAAAAGATGAATGGTACTTGAAAATCTTCGAAGGTTGTAAAAATAATCAACAAAAGTTTCCTAATTTTATCATAAAAGAAGGACAACTATACCGTAATTGCAAGGTACCACTATCCATCCTCGAAGATTACTCTTGGAAACTTGTCGTTCCCCTCGAAGGAAGAGAACAAATAATAATTGACAATCATAGTGCTCCCGACTCTATACACCCAGGAACTTTCAAGACGTATAAAAAGATTTCCTTGAAGTATTACTGGCCTGGTCTCTTCAAACAAATTCGCAATTACATCTCTAAATGTGAAACTTGTAAAGCTTATAAACATAGCACGGCAGCACCTGCCGGCCTAATGGGTAACCCCAAACGTGCCAACAGACCCCTACAATCATTGTCAATGGACCTCGTCGGACCTTTTCCTCGAAGTTATGCCGGACACATGCACATACTTAGTGTAGTGGATGTTTTCACCAAATTCTGTTGGATCTTCCCTTTAAAAAGAGCCAACGCGTCCGCCATCATCAAACTTCTGGAAAAACACATTTTTATACCTTACGGAACACCCAAAACCGTAATTATTGATAACGGAAAACAGTTTATTGCCCAGGAATTCAAAGAATTTCTTGCCAAATACGGAATCAAGGACATTTATTATAACACCTTGTACACTCCCCAAAATAACACTGTCGAACCTTACAACCAAACAATCAACACAGCTCTAGCTATCCTAGTTGATAAAGATCAACGCACTTGGTGTAAAAACCTAGATAAAATTCAGGCCGCTATGAACAACACTGTTAATCTGGCCACTGGTTACACACCTTTCTTCTTAAAACACGGTATGGAACAAGTCGTCCATGGTTCTCTACATAGGGACACAAACTTTCCTACGTCATCTGCCACCACAAGCAACCCTACCGCAGACTATGCCCATCGCCTGGAAGAACTGTCGGCCATTTACAGTGAAGTCACTGATGCTTTGCTCCTGGCTCACCAAAAGAGTGCGGACAGATATAACTTACGTAGGAAACATGTCACCTTCAATACAGGAGACATAGTTTGGAGAAAGAACAACACACTTTCCCAAGGAGCCATGTATTTCTCTGCCAAGCTGGCACCACGTTTCGTGAAGGCCAAAGTTCTAAGGAAAATATCAGACCTAGTGTACTCCTTGTCTGACTCATCTGGAAAGCACATTGGTAATTACCACATTAAGGACATTGTAAAGTCTGGAAGTGAGGAGTCAAGTAAAACTGCCCCCACTATCTCAGCAAACTTAAAATGATCCAGTATGTATCACCTTTTTTGTAAGCTTACAAAGTCTTACTACATCAGGCGTGTATTGTGTCAATCACATGCCCATCGTTTCGTTAATGAAACAAGTTGTAAATTATTTTGTAAATTAATGCGTACTCTCCTTGAAGTTACTTTCAAATGTTGTTTTTGCACTGTTTTTTCTTTCCCTCACGGCAATTTTTTCTTTATTTTTTTTTCACCTGTTCTAAAACTGATCACTTTGGAACGGAGACACTTTTCGAGTCTCAATGTTTGGGAAGTCGCGAGCCCATTTATTGTCTCAACACGTACACTATGCAATGTTCATGCCATGTCATACCCTGCCTTGTCATGTAATTTTGTAACTTTTCTCCTATTTTTTTTATTTTTTGTCGCATTTTTGTCGTGTGGAAAGGAACTTTCTCACCTGTTTATTTTGTTCATGTAAAGTAGTTGACAATTGCCCATCGGCGTGTCGTTCTAGAAGTCGGGTTTTGTAAATTCCAAAGTGTTAAATTCCGACTCAGAACCAGTTAACTATTTTTACAATTTTTTCCTTTTATTTTGTTCATCATGAGTTGTAAAACCTCCCGAGGTATCTCTAGCATGAAAATCAAACAGTGGTTACTTACATAGTCGCCTCTCGTGTATATAAGTTTTTTCAATTTTTCTTCTTAAATTAAAAATTGATGGCGTCCTACCCAAATTCATGCTCATGTACCCAAATTGGATATCGATACGTCCATTTTGGAACTCGAATTTATAAAACCAATGATTGGTCTTTATAACCCTGTATATAAATCAATTTGGCTCGTTTCAACTAAAGTACGTAAAACCGAATCATCCGGTCTTTGGTTGTTATAACAAAGTCACTGTTTTTTGTTATTTTGCTTTTTTGCTTTTACGTTACGTATGTCTTGCATGGCACGTTTCAACCCTACGAGACAGGTTAATAAAACCTTATGGTCATCCTGATTTTGGAATTCACAACTTTTAGGTGTTCATTTAACCAAGTATTTGCAACCCAAATTGCACATAACCTGGTATGTTTGTAACTGCACAAAGGGTATGTAAAACCGTAATTGGTCCCTTTTCTTTGGTCTTCCTCACTGTAGGTTGCCACAACAGACAGTATGTAAAACCATTATAGGTCTGTCTTTGTTTTAAATACTTGGTGTAAGTAGAATTATACTCTGCCATCACCCTTGTACTTTGTAACACATGAAGTAACATCAAATTGTCTATCTTCTCTGTCGTACGCTCTTGGGCTACGGAGTTAGTTAATCTAACGAATCTTTATAAAAGGTGTTAAAATCAAGCATCGTTAACGTTTATTGTGTTGTATTTAAACATAACCCACCATTATAGGAGAGATCCTTAGAACATCCACCATTATAGGAGAGATCCTTAGAACATCCACCGTCATAGGAGGGATCCTTAAAATACCTGCCACGATACGAGAAGTTCGTCATAATCACTTTTGCTCATAGCTAAATGTTATTGAGTTGGTCGTGTGACACATTTGTCATGAGTACCACCCTTTCTGTACAATGTATTTTGGTCGTGTGTCATTCATTTGTCATGAGTACCGCTTTTGTATTTTGGTCGTGTGTCATTCATTTGTCATGAGTACCGCTTTTGTATTTTGGTCGTGTGTCATTAATTTGTCATGAGTACCGCTTTTGTATTTTGGTCGTGTGTCATTCATTTGTCATGAGTACCGCTTGTATGTATAATTGTGTACAACCCTTGTACACGAGACGTGGAGACGTAATAACAATACTTACCGTGATTCGTGCGAACGACATAATATCGGCCTTGCCATCTTCTTTAAGAGGCATTGTATAAACTCTTGACTTCTGTCTATAATTGAGTTTTATCTTGTATGTACTTACATGTTTTGTACACTATACGTGAAGACGTGAAAATACTCACCGTGATTCGTGCGAACGATACAATATCGTGTGTCATCTTTTATGATGCAATTTGTGCCTTTTTTGCATAACTCGTTGTCTGGGGAACGGATAAGAAAACCCCCAGGTTTGTGAAATTGGAGCAAGGGTCTGTCTTTTCTCACAATCATGCAGGAGTTTTTAAAATGACCCCTAATCTTTTGCCCAATACACGCAAAAGATTAGTCTCTTTGATAATGTGTATTCAAATTTCTCCTCATCCTTTTAACAATTGTAAAGAGTCAGGAAATCTGCTGGTTGATCATGTTTCATTCTCACATAGAGTTTGAAGTGGAAATTAGTCCAGTCTCTAGCAAGTTTCGTCACTCAACTCCTTTCCTTTTCCTTTCCTTTCTCCTCACCATCATGTTCTCAGGTATATGTTATGAAGAGGAAAATCTGTTGTTGACCACAATTCGCCCTCACTGGGAGTGCGAATCGGTAAATTGACCAATTATCAGCAGGCTTTCTCCCTCACTCTCTGCATATGTCTCACCTTTTGTTCTCTTTCTCAATTTTACGAAACATATTCATGAATGTTGGATATGTACGATATGCACTTGGCGTACCGTCTGTCTCCTTTTGACAACCTTTATTCATGAATTGGTTTCTCTGCTTTTACCGTGACTCATTCACGACTTCTTTGTCTTGTTTTTTGAAATTCTGCAAAAAATGTTACCACCTTTATGTTAACATAGGCCATGGAAGGCCGGTTGTTTTTTAACCAAGACATATTGTCACTCGGCAAACGCCAAGTCATTCTGGTAAAGGAAAATGTTCATGTAATCACAATTTAGTTAGAAAACTCTCTCTTCGTCACTCTCTGGGTCGGTGGTTAAAATTTCGTTTATTTCATTATCTGGACACATTTTGTTTCTCTCCAAACCTTTTCTTCATTGGTCCCTAGGCAGGTAAACTTCAAGAATTTTGCTCTAATAATAATTTCTCCCGGATTAAAAAGAAGCCCAGGCGGATGTCATCACCAACAGCCAAGCTGAGCTTCACTTCCTGACAGCACGCGCTGTGGTTACTAGGTCCCTCCTGCTGCCATTTTTCTACGCATTTGTTCCTGAAAGCACAGACCATACCGCCCATATGTATGTTGTTTTGTCATGCCACAGCAAGCTGAGTTGTCCCACTATACACTATGACACTCTGAACCACCTTTTGGGCACGCCAGCTCCTATAGGTTTGTTCTTACTCTTGCTATCAATGCCAACCATGTCGTCTCTTGCGCTGTCATGCAGTGACGCATATATCGTCATGTGTAAACCATCATTACCTTGACCTCCAGTATTCGCTGAATGCGTACCAATACAAGTTATGTTGAGCTACATTATGCTTCAATAACCATTATATACGATCCGTGTTTACCTTAATAACACTTAGGATTCGTACTGGCATGTCTGCAGACACTGGATTCTCCTCTTCAATGACCTCTGTAACCATAGTCGCGGCACAGCAACCACAGTCTCCACTTCGTGAACTTCGACGTTTTCGACGAAACCAAGTGTTTTCTAAGGCCCAAGTGTACTTCTGAGTGTTATCTCAAAGGGGTCTGATTACAGTGATAATGTAATCCTTAGAATCTGTGAAACCACGTCCTCCTCTTCGAAATTCTCCGAAACCAAACAAATCCACGCTTCGCAAACTTAGCTCCCAGACCAATGAAACCTTAGAATCACACAGGCATTTTTGTTTTCGCTTTTTGTTCTTCTATTGTACAAATATGAATTGTTATTTTTCAATTGCATAACCATGTATTGTTATTTTTTTTCAATTGAATAACCATGTATTGTCATCTTTCAATTGCATAACCTTGTATGTTGTTTTACACCATGTACTTTCACCAAAACTGTTCTTTTCCAAACATTGTATGTACCCCTCACCCATTCCCTACAAACATTGTGACCTAAACTATAACATAAATTGCATGTTCTAGCTAGGCATCTCTCAAGCAACGAATCTCTCAAAAACCCCAATGGAAGCTTAAGAGGATTTTTTTTTCCTACAGCTCCATTGCCACGTCGCTTTTTTTTCCAAGCGCGGGGGGAAGTGTTACGATACGCCCCTGAAGCGAGTAGATTCAAGCCCTAGAGCACAGAACGCAGCAAGTCCACACAACTCGGCCTCCCCTCTCCCCCCTGTTTCCTGCTTCCCGCTTCCCTCCCCCGTGCCCGGCCACTGGCCCATTCCATTCCTCCACACAGACGAGATTCGAGAGCCTTGGGAAGCACACGTACGCGGCCCGCTTTCGGGCGAGCGGTCCAAATTCAATGTGGCCGCGATGTATTATTGAAATACCTACGAGTAGAGTCGGCCTTTAGCCGCGCCATATAGTTCGGTCTATTTAGACTACGAAAGTGCCTGATGGAACTTCCACATGAGGCGAGGATCCTGCTAATCCACATGTAAGCTGTATCTTGATTTCCTCTTTTAAATGTGTCCGTAATCAGTGAAATGTAGGGCCCCGCGAAAATCACCACTCGGAGAGTTTCGCTTCAGAGAGAGATAATGAGAGTTAAACACTTTAGCTAGGTTTGTGTAATTTGCATTTCTTGTAATTGAATTGTACTGTAGAAACCTATGTACTGTGTTTGAGTTTACAATACATGTCCTAATGATTTAACTTTGTTATTATTCTGCTGCGGCAGGAGGTTTATTGACCAGAGTGTATCCCGCTGGACGCCGGAAGGTAGGGAGAAATTCCATAGCTTTGAGCGACTCGCCCCTGAATAGAGAGTACCTTTGTTCCCGCTGAGAGCTAGCCAGGGACATGTTTGGGGGCCCCTTGGCCCAGAGCTGGTGTTGGTTTGGTAGCCAACACCGGGTACCCTAACAACTTTCAGTAACCCGTCGACGTCGAATATATTAAGAACAGTAAGTCATTATGAACTGTTATTTATTCGTTGGAGATTTGCAGTGAACGATGAAAAGTTACCGAAAGTTCTCGTTACAATCCTTATCGATCGACCTTGCAAGAGGTCTATCATCATTAACAAATTTATTACAAGGTGTTTAGGTATTATAAAAACAACCAACAAAAGTTGTTGAAACCGAAATTTGTTTACTTTCTTGACAATTTTTATAGTACTTGTAAGTAGGTGCGTAAATAGTTTTGCGTGACAAGAATCGATCTCTTGACCTCTCTCAGGATGTCAAATGCTTTTCCAACATACCACCGAGGTCGCCAATTTAATCTATTTATACACTCCGCAGTCCCAAACATTCGCTACAACGATTTCGCCATCAGATATTTCCTCATTATCATTTATTATTTTCTAATGCTTGCGTAGCTCTCAAAACACTTTCAGAAAGATTTTAACATCCGCAAACTTGAGTTTTCTCAATAAAGTGGATTGTGGAATTAAAAATGCATTAAGGATGTTGCGGAGATAAGAGATTAGGCGTCAAACATTTCCGTCCTGATAAACTTAAATTTCATAAATTTTATCTACGAGAAATGCAATACGATTAAGAGGAAACGCGGTTGCCGATAAATTTAAACAATAGGTATTTTACCAAACTGTTGCTTTCACTGTCGCTCTTACTCCCTCGAATTCTGAACGAAATGGGCAACTGCACCTCAGGCCGATAATACCTAAATAAAGTCATCAAAATCGAGGTTTTGTATTCCCTATTTTTCTCCCCCAAAACTGGACTGATTTTTAAGACTTGTTTTACTAAATGTATTAGAAGAAAATACTCAACGTCTGTACGTTTTGCGTTTAAAAAAAATACGTTTTCTAGTTTGTATACTGAAGGTCTGTTGATGGCGTTCAAACCAGGCAATTTTAACGATTTTTGGAAGAGATAAGAAGTAACTTATCAAAAAAAACAAAACGAACCGAAACGCTAGTGGTCGATACCTGGTTTTATATTATAAAAATATACATACAAGGTGTAAGGGACGCACTTGACTGACTTTAACCAGTTATTCCGAACATTATTTGAGTAAAAAATATAATAGAAATTTTGGTCTCCGGTGACTTTTTCGATCACCATTTTTTTTTGTTTAAATTCTAACAAAGAAATTCTTCCGCATATCGTCTCTGGTCACTCAACCGAGTAACCGCCCAACCTCTTACCCCGCCCCCAATTATCCAACTTTCACTACTTTTTTATAGTTTTGCAGAAAAAAAAATACCTACCATAAAAAATGTCACAGGAGACCAAAATTTCATTCCATTTTTTACTCCAAATAATGTCAGAAATCGCCGTTTAAAGCAAGTCAAGTACGTCCATTAACACCCCGTGTAATGCAGTAATGTCAAAATCCAGAGAGGAAATTGGGAATACGTTTGTATGGACAAAACGCCACCCGGTTTTTTCTTAAGTTCTTATAATTATATATTTTCGTCATCACTTTCACTGCCTGTTAAAGTGTGCCTGTCAAACTGCCAAAATATAATATATTAATTAGTTTTTACAGTATCTACTATTAATTAAATATCTTGATTAAATATTAATGACCATCAAAATCATGAATAGGAAAAACAGTTGAGAAAAAAGGTTTTTCCGTGAGCGTGATTGAATTCGGAACTCCTGCTTTCCGTGTATCTGTTTTAACTGCTGGGCCATTTATGTATTTTATATTCAGTTGGCAGTTGATTAACCAAGAATAATATAAATAATAAGTTAGGATACAATGTTGTCTAATTTCGTGCAAATAACATTACCCAGTGGATACTGGAATAAGAATCTATAATGGAGATTAAGATAGAAATGATGGGTTCCTACCACGGTACCCACCTATTGTAAATCTTGTAATACATAAAACCAAGTCGGGTTAGTTACACTATCTATAACTCAAGAACGGCTGGACCAATTTTTATGATCTTTGATTCGTTGGATTTGTCTCCTCCCCGAATAGGAAAATAGCTATTGAAACGTCGGAAAATATCACGAAAAAAAAATTAAAAAGAAAATTATCTTCCTCATATATTTTGTATGGAACGAATTCTCATATTTTGAAAGAGCTGCAGTAATATTGTGATAAGTATAATATTGTGTAGTGAGTGAATTCCACAAATTTAAAAACGTCAAATGTCAATGCGCTGATTGTTTTGTTTTGTTCTTAAACATATAATGCTGCCCCTCTTTCTTTCACACCAAATGTCAACAGTTTAAAATGAGACAAACGGTGAACGTATATCTGCACCCCTCCAAAGGTAAAATACAATAATTATAACAAATTACTAAATACTGATAAAAAATTAAACACGGACAGTTGCGCATCGATAATTGCTTCATTGTGTAATTTTTAACTTAATAATAAAAAAATAATTCAACTAATAAGTTAACACAAATAGTTATTGATTCTAAGGCGGTACGAAGTTCGCCGGATCTGCTAGTATGATATACAAAGTAGTTTTTCATATTTACAATGGGTAATTATGATGTACTACGAAGAAATACTACCAAGAAATAGCTCGTAAGCACGTCATCGATAATCATTATCTTCTTTCACATTCGTCTTGTGTGAAAAGGGAAAAGACAGAAATATGACGTCGCTTACGTCCTCTTCCTGGGACTAGATAATATTAGTGTTTAAGTTTAACTGTGACATGCAATCATTGTTTATGGTCTATTTTAAACAATTGCATTAATTAAATAAAAAATATTATTATGTAGTAGAGTAGTGTTTCGTGCTTTTAAGAACCTGTAGGTACTTTTTTTAAATTAACTCCACAAGGGTCAAGGTCCATGGGTCTTTGTCATCTTTGGAGATGCTGATGCACGCTTTTACAGGAGTGAACCTGGGTCTTCAAGAGGCCCATGTTGTCGAAGGAAGGAACACAGAGGCTGGTAAATTATTCCTCAGCCGAGTTGTTGAACTCCAGAACGAGTTGTATAAACGACTTGTTCTCATGTGACAAAATGTTAACCGTGTACAAATGTTGAGCACGTGTTTGGCTTGTGCACAGGTACCGAAGGGATTAATGAAACTACTTCCTCCTAGCATCTCGCATTGAAATACCGGTAGAATAACGATGAAATGTCACCCACGATCCACGGACTAACTCACGATATTTTAAAGATTTTTATTATAATAGTTGAGTCATTACTACCGCATATTCAATCGAACTTTAGAATATTACCCCATTGTAAGCACGGTTCTTAAAAACAGTGTATTAAAAAAAATCAGAATGTGCAATTCACACGTGGTAAAAGTGAAACCTTCAGTAAACTAAAGTAGACAAGAGTGGGGAGGTTACGAAGCACCGCACAAAGAAGAGACCGATTATACTATCTCATTCTCTGGCAGGCTAAATCCTATAGATGTGTGTGTTTATCTCTTTTTAGTGTTGATATTTTTCGTTTCATCGAGTTTCAATTCACATACAGTTAGTATATGTAAGTATTATTCAGCGCTCTTGAGGTGATTGTTCACGAAAACGGCGTTATTAGGCTTTACCCACCTCTGACCCGATTTTGTCTAGTAAGGGGGGTAAAATAAATCTATGGTCATAAATTAAAATAAAATAAACGCCCGGGTTGCCGGCACTGAAACTGAAAACTAATATTCAGCCAAGTATTATTATATTTAATTAATAAGGGATAACTTTGTATAAACCACTTTTTTATATTAACATATCCTGAAGAAGATAACATTGTTATTGAAACATGTCGATATTGTTTATTAAAAAAGTGGTTTATACAAAGTTATCCCTTATTAATTAAATAATAAATAATGCCACAAAGTTATTTTGCAAAGATTGAAGAAGTACCTAAGTATTATTATAATTCACATTTCCCCCAAGTGCGCTTTACTCTAAATTCCGAAATACTTATTTCACCGAGAAAGTGGGTAGGTACCCACGTTTCATATAAAAAGGATTTAAAACATAATAATCATATTTTTTTTTTCAAGACATAAATTAATACCTTACCTAATTGTTGTCAAAAATATTGGGTGACACTTGAAATTTATCACCTTAGAATTAATAAATTTTCCTCACTGTACCTACTTACATCGACGTGTCATCTCCAAGAAATGGTAGGTAAGTATTCACTTTCACAAATAAATCAACTGACATTTTATTTAAATAAGTGTGTTTTTCTGTAATATTTTACCACTGCGAATTGCTGTGCTCCCATTTTTCATAGAACGGCGCTATAAAAAAGATATTTAATGGAAAAGTATAATTTTATTTGAAACTTAATAATACTTCCTTAAAAAAAACGAAAAATAATTCTTTCACAATATCCGAATACGTACCTGCATATAAGTATAAAAAAATGTAAAAAAATGTCAGTAAGTGGTTTCTTTAACTTTTTATTTGCACCTAATTTATTAGACCAAACGTTCTTTCCTAGTAGAACTAAAATCTCGAATAACAAAGAAAAAAAACGGCGATTATTATTTTATCAGTTGCATTTAGTTCTTTCTAGTGACTTATCGTTCTATTCCATTTAATGAAAGTGTTAAAGTTTATATTTGTTTTTAATTATGTAGTAGGTAGCAAAGATTTCATGTTCCAATTTCACACTATATTTCCAAAATAGGCATGAATTTTAGGGTAGACTAAACCTACACAAGCTAAGCATCAAAGTATAAATGCATAATTTTAAAGCTATGATTCAATTTGGGAGGCGGGTATGGGTTCCCCCGCCCTGGAATTATTTATTGGATAACCAACATCCCTACCATCCCCAAGTGGTTCGCTACGTTTGATGACTTAGCAGGGGTGCCCGGGTTCATGGTAGCGATTTGTCTAGTTCTTCGCGTCGGACGCGTTTGTCCACCTACTGCGTGATGGGACGGATCGGGAGAGACTGGTTGATGGAGACCTTTTGAACTCTCCAGCCGGACTCTCAAATCAGTGGGAGGGATGGATTCACTCTTAGCACATTGAACCCCAGATTCCTACGCACCCCTCATACCTTTTTAGTTCCCAGAGCTTCCTCTCCTTCCTTTTCCTAAAAATACCCTAAACACAGCATCTCTAAAGATTACAAAGGTCCTTAGGATATTTTTATTTCTCATGGCCTCCCGTGTGAAGCTAATTAAAAAAATAAATAATGATGTGTTGTTCGTCATATTCGTACGGTTTCAATCACAAATTTATAAATAAACCTGCATTTGGTCTAAATTTGACATTTTATTGTAAAAGGTATGTATGACCTAAAAACAGGTGATAAAATATCCTTTTTTGTAGGTAATACACTTTCAGAGATGAAAAAAAAATATATATATTTTTTTCTATCTAGAATGTTCCAATATATTCACTGTGCATCGCGAATCGCGATTAAATTAGGCAGCCTAAACATTAAATTATCATGTGACAAGTAAACTCTTCTTTGTACCTATCGTAGTTCACATTTTACACGAGTTTAACTAATATTCAAACATCTACAAAATACTCGTACATATTATATTCACTTGCATAATATTTTTGTTATGTTTTTCAAGGCCCAGGTTTCACAATGTTGACTGTGCTTTCGTTGATGTCATTTCGGAATTCGTTGCAGAATTAATTAGAGAGGAAAGTGCATACCAACTGCGATCGGCGATGACGCCAGAAAGAGCCTAAATAAATATTATGAATATACCTAATTAGTGACGATTCATTAGCAAATTATTCATCGAAGTATGTTGGGAGTTTTTGCTGCATAAATTGGGCATAAACAAAAATTAATTTTAAAGACGAATTATCATTGATTGAGTGAGGCAGTGAAAATTGAGGCGAGTATAGGAACCACCGCCCAAGCAACCATTCACTGGATAAATAACACCTCTGCCATAGGTCACACAAAGTGGTTTGCCATGTTTGGTGACTTAACAGGGGTGCTCAGGTGAGGTTTATTCAGGTCTTGATGGTGGATGAATCTGCCCACCAGCTGCGTGGCGGGCCGGATGAGTAAGACCCTTTGACCTTTCCAGCCGCACTCTCTCGACACATCGCCTTGCCTAGCAGTGGGAGGGATGAATTCAAACCCTCACATCATTTTCCTTCCCAGAAAATTCTCTGCGTCCTTTACTTAAAAAGCCCTTCACACAGCATCCAAATATGAAATAGACCCTGAGGGAAATTATTTTCCTCAGACCCTCCTGTGAGCTTTGTGTGGAGCTAATGAACAAATTCTTCATTTAAGAAATTTAGCCAGAGAATTTTGAAAGCCAGGAATAAGAAAGAGGTGACAAGATTGGGAAGAAGCAACTTGGTCACTAAAAGAAGACATTTATTAACAGTTGCTTCTGCTGATCACAATTTGTTCAAACGCTGAAATGGACTTGGGCGGGTTGTTTCACAAAATTTGAAAATTTCATCAAATTTCTAAAGTTAAAATTCAAGATCTAAGAAAGATCGATGAAAGTTTTGTTATTATTCATCATATTCCGGTTGTTTCACAGTACCTACATGAATAGTAATAGATCTTGAATAGGGCTTTCACAGAACTTAAACATTAACTTTGTCGAACTAATTGTCCAAATTCTGTGAAACAACCATCCACAAATTGGTGTTTAATGGGGACCTTTCAACTGTTTAATAAACAAAATGGCGCTGAATGGCTATTTGATGACAATGTTATATTTGAATTTGTGACACACAACCTTTCCTTAAAATCGCCTTTCGGTTACGAATGCTGGCTTTTCATCAGGGCGTTACTGAAAGTGTCTTTCACTCACGATACGAGGTACAAATATATCTACCAAATATGTAATTTATATATGTAAATTCTTTTAAATGTTAGAAACCGCGACCTCTGGGTTCAAAGCGAGAAACCTTATTTAGGTTCGAGATCGTAAGATCAAATTAGAAGTAGGTAGGAGTACCTACACTTCATAATAAAATTTTCATAAATCATTTGCACGTCGCCGGGTCTTGAACCCGCGACCTGTGGATTCGGAGCCCAGTGGCCCAATATTGGTATAACAAACAAGAAAATATATTTTTATAATAAGATAAGAGGGAAATAGATCAATTTTACGGGTAAAAAAGGAAGATAAAATTAATAGAAAAACGTACGTACCTACGTCGCGTCGTGTAGAAACTATTCGTAATTAACAAAAAACTCGATAACTAAATGAATATTGTTAGTTTTTAAAATCAAATTACTGGCAATTTCTACAGTAAATTTAAATAGAAGAAGAGATTTCCAAGAAGAAAAAAATGTAGATAATATTAATGATATTATTGTAACGAAAGTTCCTCTTGTGGAGGTTTTTGACGCATCCATTTTTTGTATTTCGGATTTTTGATAGCGGCTTGCTTCGGAAGTTGGCCGCTTTATGACTCATTGTGGCATGAATAGTCCGAACTCTGAAGCTCTGTGGGGAATCCGCTTGCGGGTGTAAACCGTGTGCCCTAAAGTTTAAGCATAGACTTATGGAATTCAATTCTTCATTTTTGTGAAAGCACTATGAAACAATAAAATAAGTTACTCTACGTGATGTAAACATTTCACTGCCACTGCAAGACCTTGGTATCAGTATATTAAAAGATATTTACTCACTTTACCTAATTCTGTTTTTCAAGATGAAGCCATACTAAATAATGCAAAATCATACAAAATCGTATGTTTTTGCTTTGAAAATTTGACCGCTTAGAAGTATTATAGATGCTTCAATTAAATACTGCGTATACAACATACCTTGGCCCTTAAAAATATGGGTCATTTTTTTAATAAGTCTTTTAATAAGCTTAGAAAAAAATAAAGTATTAGGTCTATAAAAAACATTTTCAACTGAAAACTCTCATACCTATAAACACTTTTTCGGATATGGTTTTATTGCATAATGTGGCAAATTCAGTTTCTTATATAATTATCGCAAAAAAAATGGGAATTTACGCCCGAACCTCACAAAATAAAATATAATATGCATTTTCGCGTTGGTATTTTTGACAACACGGCGACAATACGGCAGTCGACGAATTTGTTATATCAAAGTGAACCTTATACCGTCCACCGAAGAACGACTGGCAGCCGCCCCATTTTTTCGTCATTACTCCTCCGAACGGAGCGGAAAAACAACGTGTTGGGGTCCGCGCTCCTTGTTTTCGTGAAATCAATTTTAAATTTCCGTTTTATTACAATAAACAATGCATAAAAAAGGAATTAATGTTTTTTACAGGCCTTTACGAAATCAACAAGTAAAAAAAAATCTCAAATATCTTTTCCAACCTTTCCAAAAGCTTTTTCTCAAGTATTTTTAAACTCCTCCCATAAAAGGGCGTGAATTCCGATTTCGATTTTTTCCTGTACTAGTGGATCGCCTTAACATGTAAAAGCTTATAAATTTTTGCTCTTTCATTATATTATTTTTTATTTATATTTTTATAAACCATAAGGAAATAGGAGTATATTTTTTCCATAATGCCTATAAAACTTAAAGGAAAGATAAACCAGACTATTGTTAGACCAGCGATAATGTATGGCTCCGAATGCTGGACTATGTACAACTACCTACTCTAGGCAATTCGAAACAGCAGAAATGCAAATGCTTAGATGGTCGACAGGAGTATCACTAAACGACAAGTTTAGAAGTTCACGGATTCGTGGCAGCCTGGGTGTCACGGACAAAAACATTATGCTGGAGGAACGACAGTTGAGATGGTATGGGCACATAAGATGGAGAACATCAAACCACACAGTGAAGCAGGCAATATCTATGGATCTTCATCGACACTCATCCAGAGGAAGACCAAAGAACTCCTGGATGACTTAATGCTCCAAAATACTTCAGAGAAACGGCCTGGATGAAGGCAATACTCGAACAGAACAAGCTACAATCTGAGAATGAGAAGAGCCGACCCCAACAGCCTACCTTGGCAATGAGTTGGGACAGCGCAAGAAAGAAGATACGAGTATATTTTTTAATTTTCTCTATTGTTGAAAATGGTTGTCAATTCATATATTATTTTTTCTAAAAATTTCCTCGTTTTTTCATTTTCATTTTAAAATTATTATTATTTATTTTTTTTCAAATTTTTAATTTTTATTATTTTGCTTCAACTTAACGGTTTGGTAATGACCGATATTTATGTGCGTTACTTTTAATAAATTATGAAAATATTAACCCCAATACAGGCAAACCCTGGTGGGGTTAATTTACCTGCTAAAATGTATTTATATTGTGAAGAAGCAATAAATAAATAAATAGATTCACAAATTTCTTAAAACCAAACATAAAAATTTTCTTACAATGAAACCCGCGAAATAGTCCGGAGCTAGAAGTGACCATTGCAGTAATGCCAGCATAACTGTATGTATTAAAGTGATGGTTTTTTATTCACTTTTAAATGACGATTTATAAACTTTACCTATAATAATGTATATTAAAACTTATGCATTCAGAATCATAATTTGTTAAGCTGTGTATCTATATGAATACGTACTTTTAAGACATAATATACTTATGCATAAACTTATGCATTCAGAATCATAATTTGTTAAGCTGTGTATCTATATGAATACGTACTTTTAAGACAATACAACAATACTATCGCTGTACAGAGACACGCTCTTAAATTCGCTCCCTTTTAAAAATTAAATAAGTTAAACAATCTAAACGTTTTTGACAAAAAACAGTGCTCATACATACAGAATTGCACTAGCAGTGAAGTTGAGAAGTTTCAAGTTGTTTTAGAACGTCAGTGTTTACCTAAATCTGATTTTTATAAGACTGAGTTGCTGTCATAACAATAATTTGACTATCACCGATCATTTAGTCCGAACTCTGTGTGTGTTGTCTGTGTATACTTGACAGTTTGACAGCTGAGCCTATAAACTCCGCCTACACAGCGCAGGGCCGCTAAACCTTTTTCAAACCACACATCTCGAAGCAGTAAAAAAAAAAAAAATGGATACCTGTGATACATATTCCTTTATCACTGCTGCAAACAACATTATTAACTCTTTACATACCACCATAATGGATCCAACAAATAAGTTCACCAAAGAACAGATGGGGAAATTATCTCCAAAACTTTCTGAACTACTGGGCAATATAAGCCTTGTTGCAGCGAGAACGGGCTTTTTGGAAGGTGAACTGAAAACATACCAACGCATCTCCGAAAACCAGCCGCTCCAGCCTCCGCCTCAGTCCCTGCCAACTGGGACACAAGTAGCCCAAATGTGCGAAGCAGCCGACGAGTTAGAAGAAAGAAAGGTGAGAGCCAAAAATTTGATTATTACAAATGTGCCCGAAAGTGTCATGGTGAATCAAATGGACCGGATTAAACAGGATAAAGTGGAAGTTTTAAAAATTCTCAACAAAATCGATACCACACTCGTTGAAAACTCTGTCAACGTCTTCCGCATTGGCGTAGTAAAACCAAATAAAATAAGACCAATGAAAATAATCCTTAATGATCCGTTGATTGTATTAAACGTATTGCGTAGAAAAAATATAGCTCTAACTCATACCGATTGCAAAATCTATTCCGACCAAACCCCTCTACAGAGGCAATACCTAAATGATCTTAGACAAACCCTGGCAAACCGTACCCTGGAAGGCGAAGTCGGACTTACTATAAAATTCATAAATAATAAGCCAGCAATAGTAAATGTCTCAAAAAACTAAAATCCACTATTGGATATGGCCTAACTAACCGAAAATGCCGGACCAAATGCCCTGATGAAATCAAAATCTATTATCAAAATACACGAGGACTTCGTACAAAACTGCATGACCTTAAAGTAACGGTACCTTTACACGGACATGATATATTTATCCTTACTGAAACATGGCTCGTTCCAGAAATAAAATCTCCTGAACTTGGTTTTACAAACCACAAGATATTTCGCCGTGACAGAAACCCAAAATCCAGTACCAAATCCAGAGGAGGCGGAGTTTTGATTGCAATCAAGGAAAATATTTCCGTGAAAAAACTAAGCACGAAAAATACCTCACTGGAGCAACTATTTGTACAAATTGTTACTCCCATGGAAAAAATCATCATTGGAACTGTATACATACCACCAAACTCCGACATCCAAACCTACAAGAAGCATTGCGAAGACATCGAATTTCTTATGTCAAAAAATCCTACATCGAAAATAATTATCGTCGGCGATTATAATCTTCCCAATTTGAAATGGAACTCTAGCGACAATGGTTATATTACTAACGAAAGTTCTAACGACCCAGCACGTGAAGTGATAGATATGATAAACTATTTAAATTTGCATCAACACAATTTTGTACCTAATATATGTGATCGCCTTCTAGATCTTGCCCTATCAAACAGCTCTAAACTGTGTGTTGAAATGTCAGACGATCAGCTCGTACCGGTGGATAATTATCACCCCCCCTTACACATTATAGTAAATATGTACACAAACAAACCACCACTAAAACAAACAACACTCAACTTCAAAAATGCCGATTACGATTCCATTAACTACCAACTCGCTAATACAGATTGGTCTTTCTTGACTAATAACAGTGATAGCGAACAAATACTAGAAAAACTTTATGAAACATTTTCTGAAAATATAAAATCACATGTCCCCTCATATACACCAAAACTCAGAACATATCCAATTTGGTTCTCCGCAGACCTTATACTCTTACTGAAACAAAAAAAACAGCTACACAAAATTTTTAAACTCACTCAACAAATCACCGACTACTCAAACTTCTCAGAAACAAGAAAGAAATGTAAAACACTATCTAAACTATGCTATAAAGCACACATCACCTCCGTTGAGAAAACTGCGCTAGGAACAAAAAATCTTTGGAATTTTGTTAAAAAATTAAACAATGAAAGTACAGACTACCCCCCCACAATGCATTATGATGGAAAAATAGCCAATAGCACCTTTGATATTGTTAATTTGTTTGCGGATCATTTCCAAAGTGTATTCGAAGGTGAAATATCAGATAACAACGTACCATCATACACATATCAAAACACAATAAATCTACAGAACTACACCATTACACAGGAATCATGCTTAAATAAAATCATTTCACTTGACCCTAACAAATCTGCAGGCCCAGATAACATCCCACCAATATTTTTCAAACAATGCGCATCAGCAATATCCGGTCCACTCACCACATTATTTAACCGCTTACTTTCTTCTGGACATTTTCCGACCCGTTGGAAATCTAGTTATATTACCCCGATTCTCAAAAAAGGTGACGACACAGACATTAAAAACTACCGTCCTATTTGTATACAATCAGCGCTCCCGAAAATCTTTGAATCCCTTGTTCTTGATTTAATTTATCCATCAATATTAAAAGTAATTGATAAAAACCAACACGGATTTGTTTCCGGTAGGTCAACTGCTACCAACCTGTTACTTTACCATAACTATATTACAGAATCTTTTAAAAAAAAAAAACAAGTTGACAGTATCTACACAGATTTTTCAAAAGCTTTCGACAAAGTATCACATAAAATATTACTTAGTAAATTGTATGCCTTAGGACTGAGAGGCAAGTTGTTGGATTGGTTCTCAAATTATTTGTCTAACAGAATCTTATTTGTTAAAATTAAACATTCTTTATCTAAGTTATTATATGCAACTAGTGGTCTACCGCAAGGGAGTCATCTCGGCCCCATCCTTTTCTTAATATTCATAAATGATATCATAAGCTGTTTCAACGATGTAGAAGTTCTGCTTTTTGCCGATGACATCAAATTATACAAAGAAATATCCAATATAGGTGACTGCCTAATCCTACAGTCAAACATCGACAAATTACAAAATTGGTGTGTCACAAATAACTTGTTCCTCAATATCGATAAATGTAAGACACTAACGTTTTGTCGAACAAAGACCCCACTATCTTTCAAATACACAATAGATAACAAAATCTTAGAAAAAGTCAATGAAATTAGAGATCTTGGAGTTGTGTTTGACACGCAATTAAATTTTATAAATCACATACAACAAATAACCAACAAAGGCATGAAAACACTAGGATTTATAATTAGAACAATCAAAGACTTTAACTCGTTAGAAGTTATAAAAATCGTATATTTGTCACTCGTACGCAGCTTGTTGGAATACAATTCCATAGTTTGGTCCCCATATTATCAAATTCATATAAAAAATATCGAAAGAGTGCAGCACAAATTTTTAAGATTTATTAACTTCAAGTTACACATACCTATTCAACACATTAACTACACATCCTTACTAAGTACACTTAAATTGCATTCCCTAGAAAACAGAAGAAAAATAAATGACCTAACTTTTTTGTTTAAAATTATTCATTCTGAATTAGATTGTTGCGAACTCCTGCATCTCATCGATTTCAGGGTACCCAATCGAGCAACAAGGCAAAACGTATTATTCTGCAACAATAATTCTGGGACGAACTACCATATACATGCACCTATTTCTCGACTTCACACATTAGGAAACAAATTCACCTCTAATATAGATGTATTTAACACAAGTTTACCATTATTTAAGAAATACCTGAACGACACTTTTATGTAGAATATTTTGATATTTAAGGGGCATCACATAGGGGCTAATGCATTTATTCGTATAATTCTATATTAATACACAATGTAAAAACTTGTTACCATTTTATTTTTATGTATCTTGCATTTTGTCATGTATTTACAACTTACAATTTAGAAACTTTCTCCTTTATTGAAATGTATTTATTATCTTTCCTTAATTTATGTGTATACTCTTTATGACGTGTACTAGTTATTTTTTATAGTTTATCTTTTGTCTTTAAAAACCTGTCTCTGTATTATAAACATGTAATGTAAAAGCCCACCAGGGCGTTGAAAATTAATAAATAAAAAATAAATAAAATAAATAAATAATATTTTTCACTGGAGTTTCTTATAATAGCTTTTGATAAGGTTTGCATTAAAATTCTTATAAATAAATTGTCTAAACTAGGAATAAGTGGTAAATTATTATGTTGGATTAAAAATTACTTGTCAAAACGTGTACTAACTGTCTGGATTAAAGAACACTTGTCTTATGAATTTGAAGCCACTAGCGGCGTGCCTCAGGGTTCGCACCTTGGTCCAATATTATTTATACTATTTATAAATGATGTCACTTCCATATTTTCTAATGTTAACATATTATTTTTTGCTGATGATATGAAAATGCATAAAATCATTAAAAATACGTATGACTGTCTGTCCCTACAAACTAATTTTATTAAATTCGCAGAATGGTGTACAATTAACAAACTTACACTTAACACTAAAAAATGTCAAATCATGAGTTTCTTTAGAATAAAAAACCCTATAAAATATAGCTATTCACTTAACAATCACAATTTATTGTCAGTACCAGTAATAAGGGACCTCGGAATAACCTTCGACACTAAACTATTATTTACCAACCACATTGATATCATTACTAGTAAGGCAATGCAAATGCTGGGCTTCATTCTAAGAATTTGTAAAGATTTCAAAAATATCCAAACATTTAAACTACTACATACAACTCTGGTTAGGAGTCATTTAGAATATAATTCCCCCATTTGGAACCCTTTCTACAAAAGCCACGCAAACTCCATTGAAAGAATCCAACGCAAATTTCTCAGATCAATTAATTTTAAATTAGGAATTCCCGCGGTTGACATAAACTATGATTCTCTTTCTCAAAAAATGCGACTCTTATCGTTGAAAGATAGAAGAATACTCAATGATCTTATTTTTTTATTTAAAATAAACAATAACTGGTTTGACTCCCCTGAATTGGTTTCGCTAATAAATTATCATGTACCTTCTAGACCATAGGTTCTCAACGTGGGCGATAACGCCCCCTTGGGGGCGTTTGAGACCTTCAGGGGGGCGGTAGAAGATCCAGAGACAATTGGGGGGCGTTTAGATGTCACCGGGGGGCGTTGGCAAGTAAAAAAATATGGTATAAAAAAGACAAACAAAACACTCTAATCATGTACTAATAAAGCAAAGTAAACCTAATTATTGGTTAATTTTTGATATTAAAAACTTATGTCGGAAGTAAAAAAGAAGATACGGCAATATGGTGTGGATTATATTAAATACGGATTTATCGAAAATCCCATAAATCCATCATCGTCAATGTGCTTTATTTGTAGAAAAACATTTTCAAATTAAGCGATGAAGCCTTCTAGGCTCCAAGATCATATTAATAAAATCCACCCGGATAAGAAAGACAAAGATGTGACCTATTTTCAAGACATGAAAAAGAAGTACAAAATTCAGCCAACTATATCAAAACAATTTTAAACAGCTTCTAAGCAAGACAATTTATGGACTTCGAGCTTCGTACAATATCTCATTGATGATTACTGAAACAGGCAAAATACATATTATACTATTGGGGAAGATTTAATTTTACCAGCAGTAAAATAAGTAATAAACACTGTGCTCCATAAACCAGCTGCAGATATTATCCGAATTCCTTTGAGCAATAGTTCTGTGCAAAGACGAATTGATGAAATGGCTGAAAACATTGAAGAATCATTGTGCAATCATCTGCAGTCTGGTCAATTTTCAATTCAGTTGAATGAGTCCACTTTACCAACCAATGAAGCTTTGTTATTGGCAAACGTGAGGTTCATCAAAGATGAGAAAATATGTCAAGAACTGTTGTTTGTTACAAATTTGGAAACAGATACAAAATTAGAAACCATATTTAATACACTGAAAAAGTTTTGTGACGAAAAGAAAATTCCTTTTAATAATATTATGTCAGCTGCTACGGATGGCGCCCAGCTATGACAGGGCGTCACAAAGGCTTCATAGGGTGCTTAAAAAATAAAGTTCCTGACTTGCTTGCTGTGCATTGCGTAATTCATCTCCAGCATTTGGTTGCGAAAAATTTGAGTGAACGCCTCCATACATCACTGCAATATGTTATCAGACCAGTTAATAAAATCAGAAGTAACTCATCAAATGACAGATTCTTTAGTCAGCTTTGCATTGCCAATGATGAAGATTTCAACCGATTGTTGCTTCACACAGAGGTGCGCTGGCTCTCAAAAGGTTCTTGTTTGACTCGATTTTACAATTTATTTGAGTCTGTGATAGAGTTCCTAGGAAACAAGGACACAGAATTGCGCGACAACCTCACCTCATTGAGAAGAATATTATTTACTTGCTTGACCTGTATAAATTGTTTAATGATGTCATTCTCCAACTTCAAGACGGCGATGACTTAAATTTGATTAAGACAAAAAATTGCGTTGCAGCTTTTGTATGCAAACTGCTAGAATACAAAATAAATATTTGCAGACGAGAATTTAATAACTTCCCAAATTTATCAGCAGTATCATTCAAGAACAACGACTTGCTTATTTACTGTCAACACTTGGAAAACCTCCACAATGATTTTAAGGAACGGTTCCGGGATATTTTAAACATGGACATACCAGACTGGGTTTTGGATCCTTTTTCAAATGTCTATTATTAATTAAGCAGGATCATCCCAGTTAGAAGAAGAACTAATAGAACTGACGACAAATGAGGAATTAAAAATTAAATTTAAGAATGGCTACCTAGGTGTTGGCTGCAGAAGCCGATTTCACAACTGTACCCAGGATTATTAATAGCATTCCCATCGTCTTATTTAGCTGAACGTGGATTCAGTGCTGTAGCAACGTTGGTAACTAAAAAGAGAAATAGGCTCCATATTACTGAACGCGGCGACCCTAGTTTTTTTTAAAAGTATTATCGAGCCTTATATATACAAACTTCTCAAAACGCATCAAATTCAACAATCTCATTATATAAGTTATAAATTCAATTCGTTTCAACGTTAATAAAAATTCTTATCTTTATAATTAAGTATGCGTTTTAATTGTTCTCATTGACACAATCTTCTTCTCAGAAATAGGATAGGAGTCATAGCCTTTCTTACGATTACATATTAATATTACAGTGTAATTACACGTTTAAATATAATCGTGGCAATAGGTGTTTCAGATTCGCGACTATTTTTTACATACTAGGTACTTAGTATGTAAAAAATAAAAATTTTGCTTTTAGGAAAAAAAATAGGACTTTTAGGAAACCCAGAGAAACCAATCACCCCCCCCCCCCCCCCCCCCCCCTCATTTGGTATGTAAAAGCAATTGGGGGGCGCTAGAAAAAAATATACTGTCAAAGTGGGCGGTGGGCAAAAAAAGGTTGAGAATCTATGTTCTAGACCGACTCGACTAAAAACACCTTTTCATTGTGACAACACTTTGACGAACGCAGAACAATACTCAATCATAAATCGCTTACATATTTTAGGCAATGAATATGCTAATATCGATCACGCCGCCGGCAATCTGGCCTCAAACAAAAGATGCATTAAACTAAATTTGTTTGGTAGTAGCACGTAAATATTATAATACATCATGCAAATCATCATGTAAATATTATAATTATATGCCTACCAGTACTTCACACTAAAACTACTAATGTACTAGAAATCATAGGCACTGTCACTGTCACTGTGTTTATCATATCGGATAACATAATCCAGGATTTTTTTTATTTTTTATATTTTATATTTAAATCTTTTTATGTAACTTTTAGAGATATATTATATTTCTACATTTTACCTTTTATTGTTTTATTTCTCACTTTAATTTTTTATTTTTACTTTTTACCTAATAATTTATGGTTTGTACTTTATACTTTATATTTTATACTTTACACTTATAATTTACTTTTATACATTTTACATTTTAGTTTATTCACTGCTTATTACCTAACTTTTTACCTTTTTTCTTAAATTTCACTCAAATTCTTCATGTTGTTGTACTATTTATAAATATGTCAATTATGTTAATGGCACGTGTTGTGCCGTATATATGTAAATAAATAAATAAATAAATTGTCTATAAGCGTTGTCGTATTAGATTTGCTATGCCACAAAACCCACGATTAACTTGCACAGGCTCTTAAGTAGGAACACATTGATGTAATTTCTTATGAAACATAAACGTGAGATAAAAAATAAAATTAAATCAACGACCGTACTATGTAAGCAGTCAATCACAAAGCAATCTACATAAAAATCTCTCTAATTACTGTCTGAAACCATTTCCTTATTTCTGAAATTTGCGTACCGAAGTGGAGTAACGATTTCAATGGACGATTACTTCTTACTTCTTCAAACACTTGCTGATTATGACAATGTTGTAATAATTTCCGTTTACGTGTTCAGTAATCTCCCGAACAGGCCCTCCGTTGATATGCTTTGTATTACTCTATCAGCTCAGGTATGGGGGCTCCATCGAAGCCAGAGTTAAGTTAGCCTCTCAGAAACTGAGTGTACTGTACAGGGCCCGCAGAAAACTTAATAGTACACAACTGCTAACCCTGTACAAATCGCAAGTGACGGTTGAATTTGGAGCCACCTCTGGTCTGGAGCCCCGAAATACCCGAAAAAACCCTCGACTATGCAGAAACGGGCGATCCGTTTCATAGATTCTCCTTTCTTAACAAACGAATTGCAATCTTTAGAGAATAGGCATCAGGTGGGAATGCTATCCTTGTTCTATCGGTATTTCAATGGGAGATGCTCCTAGGAACTACCGTTATTGATCTCCTCTGCACCGGTGCATAGTCGGGAAACACACCAAACATGCGCCCAAAATATGTACACGGTTGACATATTTGTAACATGAAAAAGGTTCGTTTCTACGACTCGTTCTTGTGCTCAACAGCTCGGCTGTGGAACGATTTACCGTCTTTAGTGTTTCCTCCCTCCTACAACATGGGTCTCTTCAAGACGCATGTTCAATCCTTCCTCTCCTCAAAAACACCCTCCACACAGCATCTTCAAAGATGACATGGGCTCAGAGCAGGGAAATTATTTTCAGGGCCTCCTGTGTTTAGTTATTGTAAAAAAAGGAAGAGCCATCCGTCTTTTGGAACTGTTAGGACTCTTGTGCGGTAATTACATAAAAAAATCAAATATACCTACTCGACAATTAATTAAAAAATTTTGCCTGTGGTGCACAAATAAAATAATTGGCAGGAAGCGACACGATTGTAAATCACCCAATTAGATAACAGGAAATCGCTAACTCAAAATGACACTACTGGACGATATAAAAAAACCTTCCAACTGACTGTGCGTTTGATATTCCGTCTGCACCGCAACAGTTGCATCATGTTGGATCGTCTTCTCTTCACTCGGTACTTGCATAATATACTCACTGTACTTGTAGCTGTAGGTACATGGCTTGTTACTCGCTGCTTCTAAATACATACGTCTTTCCGGGGACGGGTAAAGGCTCCTTTCTATCTTGTAGCAGGTCAAATGGCACCTTCATGCGCCTAAGAGTTCAGACTAATCTCTGGTAATGTTTCTTCGGGTAATGTTATGTGCGTGGCAATACAACATGCCTTTCCATCTCTATTGGAAACACGATTTAATAATAGATTATAATAAAACAAATAAAAAAAATTATTGACCATAACCGGTTTCAGCTCGTCAGGGCCCTCTTCAGACTGGTACAAATAATTCTTAGTCTACGGTTTATATGGATAACATTTGGGGGAGGGGAGAGGGGTGGTCTACAAGGATTTTAATAAATTTTATTTGTTACTAAGTCGTTTTAGACTGTCGAATTTCTAAATATTTTGGTAATTCCAGTAGGCTAATTACCTTGGGTTTGTAGCTCACTTCAATATTGTTCAGGGAAAAACCTCACAAGTAATACGAATTATTAATGACCTAATTTTGTTGTCAAATCGTTATTATAAATATTTATGATGTAGGTACATATGGGATTTTTTAAATTGCTTTTTGAAGGGATACATGTTTACATTGGAGAAATTATTATGAAAATTATACTACATACAAAAGCAGGGACTAAGCAAATGATTCTAATAGCTTATTAATTACCAAGTTACTTTTTGAAGGGATACATGTTTATATTGATTAATAGCATTCTTGTTTCCGAAGGCAAAAATTCTTAGATACATTTTTTGAAGTGTAAAATTCTTTAGCACAGTTGTGATTTGAAACTTGATGAAACGAAAAATAGCCACACTAAAAAGTGACAAAGTGATATTTAGCCTGCGAGAAAATGAGATAGTACGATCGGTCTTCTCTTTGTGCTGAGCTTCGTAGCCTCCCAACTCTTATCTACTTTAGTTTTCTGAAGATTTCACTTCTACCGCGTGTGACCTAAATACATTTTTTTAAAGTTTTCTGAAGGTTTCACTTTTACCGCGTGTGAATTGGTTAAATTTTTTAAAAAACTTTTCTAATAACTTCCAGGCTATTTTTTTCTGTAATACCTTTATTAGGTTAGGTACATTAAAAACATGTAAAATTATCACTGGAGAGTTTAGAAACAAATATATTTAATAAATTTCATCTTAAACTCAGACATTTGACCACAAAACTTAATGTAATGTGATTTTCAACATAACAAATATATACACAACACAATCGTGGTTAAAACATAATATTAACAATATTCGCATCCAGTAAATATAAAGACCCATTCGCACTGGGCAAATAGTTTAGTTGAGAAGCGAATATATTATTAACTAAAAGAGTTCGAACACTACAATTTTAGTATAGTAGTTTATTTAGCTCTTTAGTAGGTTCAATCAATTTCGTAATATTTTTTGGGCGTTAATGGTTTTAACCACGATTGTGTTGTGTATATTAGTTATGTTCAAAATAACATTGAATTAAGTTTTGTGGTCAAATGTGTGAGTTTAAGATGAAATTTATTAAAATATATTTGTTTCTAAACTCTCCAGTGATAATTGTATGTGTTTTTAATGTAAAGTAATAAAGGTATTACAGAAAAAAATACCCTGCAAGTTATTAGAAAAGTTTTTTAAAAAATTTAACCAATTCACACGCGGTAAAAGTGAAACCTTCAGAAAACTTAAGTAGACAAGAGTGGGGAGCACCGCACAAAGGTGTGGCTATTTTTCGTTTCATCGAGTTTCAAATCACAACGGTGCTAAAGAAGTTTTTACTTCAAAAATCAAGTTGGCAACACGTCTAGCAATACGTTTTTGGCTTGTAGCTTCCTCTTAAAGATATGAAGCAGACCATTACAATATTATGGTTGTCAAGGTTTTGATGTGGTAAAGACATTATTTAATCTGCGTTCATTCCAGATAAATAGTTTCTGAATTTAATAGAGATTAATATTTGTGGTCAGAAAATTGGTATACCATCATTTATTATTATGTAATTTTTGAACTGAGATGTCATAATATAATATTACCAATACACAGTTGGTTACACGTGTGCAAAAAATTCGAATGTATTCGTATTGAGCTCATTGAATTAATATAATTTTTTTAATTTTTTTTTTATTCTTGATTTTAAGCACCCGCTAAACTGCCAAAGCAGTTTGTCAGCAGGTCAATTTAATAAGACACCACTAAAGCACAATTATAATAAGACACCATAATATAGAAAATGTACAGAAGAATAACTTTTAAGTAATCACAAAATAAAGGCATTAAATACTCAGACAGACAGATATAACACAGGCAAATTACTCACATTATATACAAGATTACAAACAAAATCAATATAAAAAGTCTTGATCTATCAGCCATTTTTTTTAGATCGGTGGTACAATTTGATTCGATGTTTATGTTCATTGGCATCTTATTAAATATGTTAGGGAAAAGACAAGTGAATGTCCTTTGCCAGTATTTATTTATAATTTTCGGAATGAACAACTCTTATGAAATAAGTTGGAATCAAAATTACCATCTTTATAAGGGATTTTCGTGAACTTTAACCCTTTCGAACCAGAATTAACACTCTCATTAAAACTTTGTCTGTTATGAACATTAATAAAATAAAATAAAAACTCACCTACAATTTATTTCGTTCCATGCCAACTCAGAATAAAACCAACTCAGAACCACCTCAGAAATGTCACTAAAAGCTATGAAAAAATAATTTTAAAATAGCTGGTAACCCTAACCTAACTTAACCTATTTAACCATTTTTTCATAATCACTCTGAATGACCCTTTTGAGGTGGTTCTGAGTTGGTTTCATTCCGAGTTGGCCGGTCACCAATATATTTAATGGTTGTGAACTGTTCCTGAACTGTAGATAGCGGCATTGTGCATTTAATAAATCAAAATTGACGGTAAGGTGATTTTATGTAAGCCATATTTATGCGTTTAGCTGATCTCGATAATACGACAATGGGCCGATTCCATTAGTGGATCTAATCCACCAAATGGATGGGAAATCTTCTTTCTTAAGAGATCGTGCGTCAAATTGCGCGAGTTCCCAGCTTGTTTAGCAGAAATATTCAATCTCCACAGTTTTCTTAACCGTAGGTAAGTCAGTAAAATTTCACGCCTCGCATAAATCAAGATAAAATTTGCTTCAACAAATTCTAACGAAAATCTTGTAAAGGTAGATAGGTACCTATTAACATGATAAAATTTCTGATGTGTCTGTATTTTTTTAAAATTATTGTTCTACAGATTACACATTCATTTCTATAACAGTATACAGTGTTCAAAGAAGTTTTAAGATTACTTAAGACTAATTAAATAAATCTCAGAAGATCAATAGCACATTTAGGAAAAAAAATAAAAAACATCAAAAGTCACTGGACACCATAATTTCATATACTCCAAATAATATCAAATTTAAAAAATATATGTAATGTGAATATCTTACAAGGGTCTAAACTGCTCCACTCTGGAACCAGTGAGACTATGGCCTATGGCATCTCCAATCAGGGCATATTGTGAGGAAAAAGTAGGGAAGGTGGGAAAGGACCGGGCTCTTCAGTTTGGTTCCCAAACACGGCTAAAGCCGTTTCAAGCAACGTTTTAATTCCAGGGCAATATTGAGAGTATATTCTACTCTTACATATTTATGACTTACGTAGGTGTTTATTTCCACTCTTACATATTTATGCAGAGTCAATACATTGCCATCATACTCCAGCTTGCTTCTTATACTAATTAATTTGCATAATGCCACCGAACATGGCCCCATCATTGAATCTGGGTCGTTAAAACGTTTATTTATATTTATTTTTCAAATTGAATAGCCGACTGAATTAAATAAATAATGACGAATTTCGTAATAAAAAAATACAAAAAAACGTCTGCAAAATTAGATGCATGTGTGACTAGCGAACAACGCATCACATTCGCGACGCGTTTAGGTACTTCCTATTGGCTATTTGTACTCCGATAGTGGACATTTTTATCCTCAGCGACAGGTGTCGAACGAAAAGAAGATTCATTCTGTTTCCGATTGCCGCCGATCTAACAGCTCGCGAATTGCTTCGTGTTCGCTCCCCACTTCTCGATAAATAATCTTGTAAAAATTATAAATTGGAAATTATAAATTGGTGCTGAATTATTGTTTAATAAACTCATAAGTACAGATTCTTGCTTATCTGTATTACATATAGGTGAAAATGATCTGGTGAATAGGTGAAAATTGTCCGGTCTGAATGCGGCTTTGGTCACATACTTTTTCATTCTTCAAAAATCAATCCAGTTTTCACGGATTATTTTTAATAAATTTTTTCACTTTGTCTTTTCCTTCATAATAAAAAAATGTTAATAGGTAACTTGTGGATTTTTATTTACATTTACTTCTTGTTTGAAGCACCTGCTTGTAGATCCATCGTTTTGTAGTCGAGATAATGCGAAGTCCGTGAAATGTAACAATTCTAAACAAAAGGCTGTATTATCAGGAATTTGGGTCTAAAATCACACCATGCAGTAGTGATTCTACCTAATGACCCGCAAATCTGGCTGAGAATTTACGTTTTTCCGCAACAATCTGTCTTATGCACAAGTCTGTGGAAATCAGAAAGTTCAATAAAACAATAGTTTTCCCAACACTCAGTTTATAATATAATTATATTATTACGGCAATAAGTGATACAGGAAAATCTTGGCACCATCTCACAATGCTTATATCATACGTAAACTAGAAAATGGAAATTTTAAGAAACTCTATTTGTCTTATTAAGTTTAGTACAACTTCTTATATTTTCACACCCGACATTCTGAATAAAATTATTTTTATTGTTGTACCTTTGTACAATAGTTTACATTTATCTGCTCCGAAGATGTCATGGTAGATACTATTCAAATTCAAAAGCGGTTTGCTCCAACAATCTTTAAAGTTGAAATAGTGTGATTTTAAAATAATTTGATTAAAATTTTGGTACGCTTATTTTTTTAAATTCCTACCTAGGAATACCCTACGCAGGATCAACTCGCAGCGTGCGCAATAAATTTTATTTTATTAATTTGTTTTATTTAACAATCGGGTTAGTAAATAATAATATATACTATATTTGCGGGACATTCCGGAACAGAAGGTAATCTCAGTATGGCCCTGGCGTAAGACTACCATTAAGAATTGAAACGTTGCTTGAAATGGCTTTAGACATGTTTGGTAACTAGATTTGAATAGCCAGGCACTTCCCGCCTTCCTCTTCTTCGTCTCCTTCCCTTCCCCACTACTTTCAGCCTCACAGCGTACCACAATTGGGGATACCATAGTCTCACTGGATCCAGACCGGAGCTGTTGGGACTCTTGTGCGGTATTCACATTAAAAAATTAGAAGGCAGAGAGGATAATATGTCACACATTTTGTCTTGACACACACCATTTGCTTCAATCACATGTATACATCGTCTCGTAGGTAGGTACTCTTCTATTATTCTGACTCTTGACATGACCCGACTCAAGTAGGAACAAATTTGATTTGCTTCTTTCTTGGGCAAATAAATGAGGTAACTTAAAATAAATACTTTGTTAAAAATATTATTACCTGCGTTAACGTAATTTAATTTTATTAATTATTTTATTTAATCGTAAGTAATGCTGTGATGATATTGCTGCGTAATGCTTAAAATTATTCAATTTCAATAAACTTTAAATTTTCAAAATTGTGATTTATGCTTATAAATTGTATCAGACTAGCAATAAAAGTAGGTACCAACATTATTTTATTCTAATAATTAATAAAATCTTTTTCCACGGGAAAACTGTAAACCGAAAACTTCAATAGTTTTATTTGAATACTAGCTGGGTTACCCGGCTTCGCTCAGGAAAACATTTGAGAGTGTTATGGAATGTTTCACAATGATGATCCCGATTCCCTATTCCCGAACATTCCACGAAATACTCCGCCACCCTTTCCAGAACTTTCTAGAGTTCTATAGAACCTTCTTGAACTTTCCGAAATTTCAAGAGGGCGAAACTTCCAGCCCTTATATCTTCAAAAGCATGCCCTTTAGGTAAAAACGGGTACCTTTTTTCCCGAGAGGGGACAGTGATCTACCACACCTTATAACTCCCTTGATTGTACCGGGACTCGTTTCTTAGTTTTTGCGGTCCGCGCGTTTTTTTGGATTTTCTTTTATAATATATAGCTGTTTCCCGGCATGCGTTGCAATGACATATTCAAATAAATAAAATGTTACTCCTTGCATGTCCTTTCCCGTGCGTTCCCCTCCAGCGTTCCACTTCCACCTTCCCCGCCACCGCTCTCCCGCTCCCCCGTCCCGCCAACCCCCCTGGCACTTCATTTCTTGACTCCTCTCCCGCCCGGCCCGTAGCCGAAACTTTTTTCTAATACAAACATTATTAAACTCGTGATATCTTTCTAATTAAATATCCGAATTGAAAAATTCAAAAAGTTAAATAAAGGTATTGAAGCTGTCTTGAATATGAAGTAATTTATTTTGATAAGGATGAACATCAAGATACAAATAAAGAGCCTTTTCAAGCGGCGACGTATTAATTAAATTTTTAAAATAAAAGAATACTTATTGTGGCATAACCATAATAGTTAGACATATGCTGTCGCCACCATTTTTGTAAATAATAATGTGTTCTATAAATTCGCAGTACATTATTTTATTCTATCATCAATAGTTTTCGCAGCGCGCGCGATGTAAAGAATATTTTATTTAATTTTTTTACACCTTGGGTTGCATTATTGGAGTTTTAGTAAGGATCCCTAATTTTTTTTGAAAATATAATATAGCCTATGTCACCCGGGGATAGTGTAGCTTCCCAACAGCGAAAGAATTTTTCAAATCGGTTCAGTAGTTTCGGAGCCTTTTCAATGCAAACAAACAAACACACAAACAAACAAATCTTACCTCTTTATATAGTGTATAATATAATATATAAGTAGATAAGTAGAAGAAGATTAAAGATGACAGCACTTCCGTTTGTATATATTACGTGAAGCGCGTGTGTATGACAGTCGCTAGCATATTAATAATATAAATTAAATAACAATACTAGAAATGAAATTCATGTAAATTTAGTTTTAATTTTTGACGGATGATAATTATTTTTTATTATTAAGAAATTTTTATCAAAGGCGATGATCCTGACACAAATATTCAATAAATGCCTTTAGCTTTACAAATCTCACAATTATTACCACACTAGTAATATTTGTAAGAAAAGATTTATTATTAAATTATAGAAAAATGATGCAGTCGTACGAACAGACCACAAAAACCACAACATAATATAGTTTAATAATCTATAATTTTATAATTATGCATACTTACCTTTATTAAGTTAGCTTTATTATTTAATTAAAAAAACAAATTATAATAATTAAATTTAATTTTGTTGTGGTCGGTGATCGTTGATCACCCTCTTGACCACCATCCAAAGCGTGGGTTCGTAATTGAATTCCAAACATAAATGTAATTTTAATTAAAGTAATGATCTAATATCGAGTAATGGGCGTATTCTTACATATTATAATAAAGAGTATCAACCTAAATATTATCTGCGTATTTCGTTTATGCCATAAACTATAATGTGATTTTTTCTACAGCGCAGGAACCGTGTCCCAGTTTTGGATTTTTGGTTTAAACAAATCTACAGATTTATTTCTAAATTGATGAAATTTAGCGTATACTTCACCACCAGAACAAGAGAAAGTTCACTGTCTAAGTGAGATTTCGAAAACCACCCCCTTTTCCCATCCCTTAAAACCGAATTTTGATACTTCTTGATGAAATTTTGCACACGACATTTTAAATATGTGGAAACTTACTATCTATGTACATCTGAATTCGATAAACTTGGGTAAAGCCCGGGCAACGCCAGGAACTTCAGCTAGTCTTTAGATATATCAACGAATTACTTTCTAACTTTGATTCGTAGTATGAGTACATGTAGTAGGCAAAAAGGACGGACCGCCAAACAATTCTGCCTTGGCACATTCTCCTTGCTTCATTCACATTCGTACACCGGCTCACATACTTTTCTGTTATACTGACTGTTGACATGGCCCGACTCAAGTATTTGGTTCACTTTTTTTAATTCAATTTTTAAAATTATTTACTATAGAAGAAAAATAAATATTTCGCTTTCTAATTAACCACATATTTCACACTACATTATTACATACTAGTTCGAGCCATGTCTTTCTCGGGCGTTCCCAACCCGAAACATTCACATTCGCTTCATATATTCTCTCTACACTAATTTCTTCTTTCATTCGTTCTGTTTGCATTGTACGACGTACGTGCCCTACTCATTACGCTTGAATCAGCCTCGCATTATTTGCGAATCTGCTTTACTTACATTTCTCCGCCGATTGTACATGGGTTTACCACTTATATGCCTCACGGATCTCATTTCTACCGCTGAATGCTGTACAAAAGCATTCAGAATACTTTCAACCTTCCCCTGATGGCTTGATCCCCTAGGCGTGATGATTTATCTTTCACGTCGATAAATCATCACGCCTTTCGTTTCATTCTCGCGGACGTTGCAATTATTATGTCCAAAACATAATCCATTTTTTTTATAGTTCAAGTGCAACCCTCCACTATCTTCGATCTCAAGACCATCATCCGACATCAAAGATAATCCAGCGAACCGGTTGATTATTTTTTATGCACTGCTAATAATAGAAAAACGACATTTCCAAATAAGAAAAGTTAAAAAAAATCAATACTATTGCTGTGTTTGAAGATGTACAAATTTAATTAAATGAAGACAAATCACTTACTAACAAAATGTATGTTAATCTTATCCGGACGAAGAAACCTTTGCTTTTGAAACATGTAGAAAGATTTGATTAAATATGTGGTGTTTTACAAAGTGATTTGTTTTCATTTAATTTAAAAGACGACACAAAGTGAATTTGCAAAGATAAAAGAACTACAAATTTATTTATATTTTATTATTTCAACACCTTATGTTGGGAAAACTATAGTTTGGAAATATTCAAGTAAGATGTAACAATTGCCACATTTAAATAAATATCGTGTTTGATCACAAAAAAATATATAATTGCTATTTAAGTAATCAAACACGTACGTGCTAGCCATATTATGTAGTAATCATTTTAGATGAATAAAAAACGTTTACTAGATGCCACAATCTAATAATGCACGAGTTGCCCAATAAAATAAATTGAAAGTTATTTCTTAGATTTAAGTTATATTATATGTTAGTATTTCATAAGTTATTTCTTTATGTTCACTTTTCTTGGACCATGCTTGAGCTGCAGTTATTTTCGCCAATCTTGCTGACCTCGTGGAGTTTTCAGGTTATAGGGCGTCCTTGAGCCCTCTTGGAGAGATCAGTGTTGCTGTTAATGAAGACGCCGAAAATTAAAATTAATTGCATATGTCATTACTTTAATACCGCTTATTTATTGTTTTACACAACAGCGAATCGCCCACTTAAAAAAGTTCGTTACACTCAGGATATTCTATCACATAGCAAAAACTGTTTTCCATGTCACCAGACTCTTGTTAGTTTCCATAAAACATAGAAATACGATCATTTTTAAACGACTTCGAAAAGGAGGAGGTTATCAATTCGACGGTATTTTTTTAAATTTTTTTTTTTTATGTTTGTTACCACAGAACTTTCGATTGGGTGAACCGATATTGATGATTCTTTTTTTTATTAGAATGCTGGTGCTTCCCATGTGGTCCCATTTTAATTTGGTCCAGTTTTGACAATGGGATTCATGAGAAAACCATATACGTCTTAAATTTGCAATAAGTATGTGCGCGACAAGTGGACGAATAACTCAATATTACGCCAAGAGATTTCGATGATTCTTTTTTGAAGTAAAACTTCTTTACGCACGCTCGTCACTAAAAATCAAAAAATAAACAAAAATTTTAATAAAACAAAAAACGACTTCAAAAATGCACTAAACAGTAAAAAAATAATTTCGTACGATTGTTATTTTTGGAGTCGGTGTCAGCCAAGATCTCCACATCTCACCTATAACTATCTATGTACGTAGGTAGTTACCTTGGCTGACACTGACTCCAAAAATAACAATCGTACGAAATTATTTTTTTTACTTTTTAGTGCATTTTTGAAGTCGTTTTTTGTTTTGGTAAAATTTTTGTTTATTCTTGCAATTGTGGACCCATGGTGTTTTTAAACGGAAACGTTGCTTTCTTAACGGTAATGGTATCAGTGATGAAGACAATATTGATAAATCTAGGCGAAATATTTCTTATTTATTTATTTAGTAGAAGATTATACATTTATATACATAATTTATGATATTTTTGACTGCCCAACTAGGAGGATTACCGTTTTAGATCAGTCAAATTAGGATGGGTATGAACATATGGAACTTTATTTGTATAGAAAAAGAACGGAAATTGAGGAAATAAAAAGAACAGAAAGAACAAAAAATAGAAATAAAAAAGTTTAAAACGTAGTTATTAAAATAATAATATTTAAAAAAAAGGTATGTAGGTACTTAATAACATAGGTATAGATAACTTAACAGGAATTAAGAGTCTTAAAACATATAGGTCACTTATGTATGCATTGCATATTAAAGTCCTACATCCAAGTGTTGTAGAAAAACAAAGAAAACAGAGAAGAGAAAGAATAAAATAAAAATAAAATAATCAATTAAAACATAAAATAGCCGTGGTTTGTTTAGCATAGTTATTGAAATGATAATAATATATATATTATATACTTAAGAGCAAATGATTAAAACATAAAGGTAACTGGTGTTTGCATTTCATATTATAGTCCTTCGTACACATTTTGTATAAATGAGAACTAGAAAGAGAACAGGAACAGAAACAATAAAATAAAATAAACAATTAATACCTGATTATTACTGTTGTTTGCTTAGCATAGTTATTAAACTATTAATAAAATAATAGGTATACATAGGAAACAGAAGATTAAAAAGGTAATGGTAGCAACAGGATCTCTGTCTTATCAGGACAACGCCTTTAACCACCCGGTCATTGAGACTGGATTACTTTACGCCATTTTTGTTGATCTCATGTCTCATTCTTAGAATTACCAATCAATCCTCAACAAATTCCCATATCTTTTGTATAAGTTGTATAAGTTCTACCCGAATTTATTTGTAATCTAGATCGTTTATCGAATATACCTAACCGATTTTATTCAGCGACCGTTTCACGTTTCGTTTAGGTTTATTAATACTATATTCATCTTCAATGATTAATTATAACATAGATGGGTATCACCTTCAAAAGTTACTCTAATAAATTAAATAGTAATTGGTATACCTATTTATAGATGACTTGCCAATATGGCGTCTCAGCAGCGATCATTCAAGGAGACCTACTCCAATATTGCACCTGCCTTATGAATGGAACCAATAATAAATAATAAGCAGATAATGACCGGTACAAACATTTTCATTCGATTAAAACATGTTTCATCGGAGAAGAAAGGCAAGTTTCATAAAGTTAGTATGTTCCTCCGTCGCATGTCATCATTAGGTACCTACTCGTATGTAGGTAAAGTCGGGTCACTCGAGACTCTTGTAGTAATCGAGTACGAATAGTAGATTTTAATGACACCGGATTCCAAGTACGATTGAAAGTCAATATTAGTGCAACTTTCAATGTTTGAGCACATATTAGTTTTGATATAATGATGTATGATGAATCAAACAAGTGTCGTCAATTCATCTGGATCAGGGGATTGGGGCAGTCAGCCTGATAAATAAGCAATAAGCTTAAAAGGTAACTTTTATTACCCTATATACCTAGGCTAAAACTTAAGGGTATTAGGTTTGGAATTTGCCTAAACCCTCGTCATTTCTGTTAATATATTGTCACATGATAAAGCAGTTCTTGTTCAGATGGTAATGAAAGGTTTTATTAGGGGCTCCGTTTTTCACACACTCTGTTTTCAACACACTCTGTCATTTCGTTTATTGTGGTATATTTTTGACCCCTTGTTTTATAAGTACAATAGAGCTTTGACTTTGACGAACTTTCTTCTTTTCTAATTCGTAAGAGGACATGGGCTTAGCCACAGTGGGGCAAGGCGGGGCGTCACCCTGGCTCGCCGATGCATGACTTCTGGGATTGTCGACCGAGTCGCGTTTTAAAATTTATAGCACTTCACAGAATGGTTTTTCCTTCTTCCGTTCATATAATTTGTTTGCCCAAACCTAAATCAAAACCTGCCTACGCCCATGTAGGAGGCACAAAGCGGTTCCTTCCAAAATAACAGGGGAAGAAAGAGCATCTCATATGGACAAAAGCCTATATTATACCATTTCAGTCACAGTGACAACTGTAATGGAATTTTTGTTTTTGTTTTTGAAAAATCATTAACAAAGCCTATATTAGCGAAGTCTAGTAAAATGCAGAATATAAATTCGGTTAGGTTAGGTTAGGTTGGGTTAGATTAGGTTAAGTCTTTCAGAAACTGGGCGTACCATCTCTTCAAGACCCATGTTCACTACTCCTTTCCTCAAAAATACCCTCCACACAGCATCTTCAAAGATGATATAGGCCCTGAGGAAAATTATTTTCCTCAGGGCCTCCTTTGTGGAGTTAATGTAAAAAAAATTAAGATTATTTTAGGATGCACAAACAAAAGCTGCCCTATTACAGCGCGTGGCGAGAGACCTTTTCAAGAGTGATCGATCGCCAACGTCGGGGGGACCTGATAAGGCACATAAAGAAGAAGAATCAACATTCTACCAATTATGGATATCATTCTCCTTTATCAAGAATGTCGAGACTTGTCAACGCAAATCAAAGCACTGAATTTTTTGGTGCAAGTCTAAATGACTTTCGGCAGTCGATCCGCAATGTGATTTTTTAAAGTCTTTTTAATCCATCTTCAAGCTACTTATGTACTTTTATATTATATTATCTTCTGTATGTACTTTTATATAATATGTATTTTGTCAATGCTCTTCATATATATATACCTATATGTACACTCCTTTTATTGTCATCTCTCTTTTGCTATTCGTGTGATTGTCTTATTGTTAATGAACTATTTGTCCGTAAATAAATAAATAAATAAATAAGAGGACGAATGCAGAAGTGCATATTGCTTCCGCTTTATCTTATTCTGATGCATTATCCTATTGGAGGTTCGTGACCGTCAGAGCAACCGTCACTCTGAAGACTGCTACCTATAAGAACTTAGCTAAACTTCACTCGGTAGATGTTAATTACCTTGATCTGATAATTATTCGCTAAACCCCTTACAAGTAACGTGTTTTTATTTTACACATTTGATGAACAACCCTTTTACCCTACTTTAATGGTAGGTTATAGGTAGAGAAAAATTTAAAGCAGAAAGTAAAGCCCTATAAAGCACCAATGATTTCATATATTTTACTGGAGTGGAATATTTTAAATACCGCTCATATTATAGTACATATTATAAAGCTTTTTTGCTCGTGAGAATTTTAAAATATGTCTACGGTTCTCCGTTTTTCAACAAAAAAAGCAAAATATTTTTAGCATAATTAAATAAATTTTTATAAATTATTATTGAGAGTCTTTATCAATGGTCTATTTAAATAAAATGGTTTCGAGTGACTATTGTTAATTACAACAAATCTCATAACTCTTTTTAACTACATATTTGGAAAGAGTTATATAATATGAAAGTAGATGTGTCATTTTCATTACGAGTACCTATATATTCGTTTTTTAGATGTTCAGCTAAGATTTTAATTTTTATTAGTGGATATGAGATTATCGTCTAGATTTGAGTAGAGAAGATTAAATTCCCAAATGATTGCGTGAATTTGGACATTTTTTAACAACTAATTTAATAGTGTTTGTAAAAAAATATGGTAAATATTCGGAACAAACGTCAACGGTTAATACGCTTTTTTTTTTTATACAACCTTTAGTTTCATGTCATAATAATTTTAAAAAACATCCCAGGTTTTGAATGGTTTGAGGGCAAGGCAGGGTTTATCCTAAAGGGTTTGTGTAATTATGATTGATTGTTATGAAGTAAATATTCCGTATTAACCGTTGACGTTTGTTCCGAAGAATTACCAAAAATAAATTAGCTTGATTTTATAAATACATGCAAAGGTTTCAAAAAGATATTTAAGCCGCATTCATACGCAAGGAAAAAGATTTGACGTCAAGACATTTGACGTGTGAGTTCTCAAGATGAGCGCTAAACATTTTTGCTAGTAGTTTGAAGTTTTCAATTTACAAATAATTGAGTGTAATATCTACTGAGTACGGTACTATTATGTTTTTTTTACAAACGAGGACTTGATGAAACACACTTTTAAAATTTCGTTTATATATCGTACTTTCAAACTGAAATAATTAAAAAATATCAACCTAAAAATGGCTTTGAATAATGACAGCAGGTAGTCGTAGTTTTATCGCTCACTTCAATATCTAATGTTTTTTGTAGTAAATTAAACAAAATCGTACCACTAAATCAGATCCAGGAGGTCTAACATGGATGATCGATAAAACTCTATTTCAATAAGATGTTGACCGAATCCGTTGTCTCTGGTCAGTTATCAATATTTGCGAGCACGGTAAACGATTGTTAACATTTATTCCAACCGACAATTGATAGATTTTAGCGCGGCTTCCATAGTGTCACATAAGTTTCGGTTAACTATCAATACACCCGTATTTTTTAATAATGATATTTGTTATACAAAATTACGGGCTTTTTTTAAGAACGGCTTGAACTAAGGAAGCTCTTAGAAATTAAAGAAGTCGTATACGCGATCCATAGACATACATAATGCATCAGGACGAAATCAATTTACTCCGTTCGATCTTTGGGAAATGAAAATGGTTGAAATATGACTAAATACCCCATTAACTACTTAATTCCCGTTTAATGTCAACAAGTAAATGCGAACTACCGATGCATATTAAGGTTAGTATTTTATTCAACATTGCCAAATTATTAGTTTTTTTACGTAATTGATTGGCGTTTGACATTTTGGAGTGTGAATTCGTAAACAGATCCGCCAGTGTTACCAGCGTACATCGATTTCTTATTTATTTCCTCTCAATATCGGTTCGGCTGTAAACAACGAAACGGTGCTCGGTATATCGATATAAAATGATGCCTATTGATCCGATATTTTAAAGTTATCGATTCGTCTGTGCTTGACCCCCTGGTCAAATCCATACAAAATCCTTGTAAATTTCGAGGGCGAAAGATTTTTTAAAATTGTTAAATAGCAAAGTTTAAGAGAGTGATAAGTGATAACTAAGCGATAACAAATAATAAATTTAATAACAGAAGCAGAATAAAAGTAAGGTCGTCAATGTCAATCCATTTTCATAAAAATGTTCTCATCATGCGCAGAGCATTGGATACAAGGAGCTTAGAAAAGAAAAATAATAGTAATAAGTGCAAATTCAAGAGTAATAACTTTTTTTTTTAAGTAAACGGTTGTAAATGTTTCTAATTTAATGTTCTAATTAGTTCCCATTCAATTATGTTGTTAAATACTTTGTATTAGCATGACAAGTCTGTAATATGGTTATTATGCTGTGCGCGAAAATATTCCTCATCTGAATGAAGCTTTAGAGAGAGGCATTATGGAAAACCAAATTGGCTACTGTTTCCGGGTATCATTGGAAACTGAGGTAATTTCATGATTTACATTCAAGAAGGATTATTCGAAATTACCTTTAGGTACCCAAATTGCCCACCTACATATTGTATTTCTGTGGCGATTATGCTTTACTTGATTCCGGAACTTGGAATCAATAATATACCTACCTACTTGTATATGAAAGTGTCAATACACAATACACTACTAGTGGTAAAAGCGGGAAATTGGTGAATTGGTGACTGAAAGTTTCCATGCCAACTCAGAATCAACTCTGTACCCTTGATAGATTTTAGTACTTTTGACTGAGGAGTGATGATATTTTACAATCTTACATTTTTGACTGAGTGAGTGATGTGTCTTACAATCTTACAAACTTTGACTGCTGAGTGCGTGATGATATGTTAGAATATTTGACTGAGGAGTGATTATATTTTACAATCTTACAATCTTTTACTGAGTGAGTTATGTTTCTTACAATCTTTGACTGTTTAGTACGTGACGATATCTTACAATCTTTGACTGAGGAGTGATGATATTTTACAATCTTACAATCTTTGACTGTTTAGTACGTGACGATATCTTACAATCTTTGACTGAGTGAGTGACGTTTCTTACAATCTTTGACTGTTTAGTACGTGACGATATCTTACAATCTTTGACTGAGTGAGTGATGGTATCTTACAATCCTTTATTTATTTATTAATCTTGAGTTAGCTCATATCGTCGTGTGTGCTAATAATTTGGGAAACATATGTGTACATAATATTTACAATTTAATATAACTTTAAAAAGGTATTTCAAATTTAATCACTAACAAAACATCAATATTTGAGGTGGACCTACTTTCTTAATTTCTTTTTAAATATAAAAAAAAATTGTTATAAAGTTGGACGGCCTGGTGCAATGGTGATTTCTGGGTGCTTGTTTTCTTCCTTGTTGGCAATCCAATTTGCTTCACATTTCTCGTCTCGTGTCCGTGTATCTCGTGATTGTAATTTATTTTTCTTTTCAGTTCCTTAGACACCAATCCTTATGTATAAAAAGAGGTACATTCGAATTTATGGTTTGCTTCACAGTCATAAAATTCAGCACCTTTAATATGTATATTATCTGGTTGAGTAATATTCTAAGTGAGTGATCGTTCTTATAATCTGGTACAAATTTCATCACTTTTATTATTTGTATACAACTTATGTTATTTAAAAATTTGCAAGCATGTTAGGATAGATTAGCTCTTTTAAGTGCAAATGTCATCATTTTAATTATTTGCTAAAAACTCATCTTATTTAAAAATTTGCAAGCATTTAGGAAAAAGTAATTATTTTGTAAGACTTGTTCTAATTTAAAATCTTGATGATCTTCAATAATGAATCTTATGCAAACATATTGCAAGTCATTCTCGTTCCTTAGAAAGAAAAAAAACTGACCATGGACTAATTATTATTAACCATGCGAGTCTAGAAGTTACAATTCCCACGTAGTCATAATTACTCGAATAGATCCTAATAGTTAACCCTTTGAATGGCAGGAGACCATATTTGTCCCAGCGCACATAGGTCTCGTATAAAACGCTGTAACTCCCTTACTATCATAGTGAAAAACATGTTCTAAACGGTGTTAGAAAGGGAAAACACCATGCTTTATATTCCAATCTAAAAAATAGACACCAAACAAGTAAAATGTACACTTTTATGTATACAAAGTTTTGAATCGCAAATTGAAAAAAAAATTGAAACTTTATTAATTAAAAAAGTATATGTTAATTTCGAATTATATAATTTGAAAGCGTATTTCATCCCCTTTCTAAAACAGTTTTTAGTTTTTGAATGTGCTCAGAAATATTCCAAATATTTGCATTTTATTGTAAAGCGAAAATATTTTGACCATCTGAAAAAAATGCCAAATTTTTGAAGGGTTAATAATCGAAGGTAGATATAAAACATACAATATTATTACTAAAGCAATCACCCAGGTACTTCATTAGGCATTAAAAAACTACTCAACTTAAATTTGCTCTCTCTAGGCTTTGATCCCAAGACCTCATCATCACGAAACCGATGGCGTTTCGCTGTGCCATCGAGGTCACGGTAATTAAACAACTAATTATAATGTTAATTTTTACTTTCAGATGGTTTAGCTGAAAATATTATATATTATATACATATATGATGTAACGACCATATCACTCGTTGGACATACTCACCAACCTACCTCTGTAATCATAATACACCTGCCTACGATCTCATACAAATAGTAGAATCTTTTATTTCTACTAGTTTTTGAAGCTTAAGTCATGGTGTTTGTAAGAGAGAGTACAAAAACAGTGTGCAATATATTTGTGAATTATGAATACTTTGAGCAATTGGATGAGTTTGTGTATTTGGGAAGTACGAGGAGATGGAAAGGCTGATAGACATTGAAAGAAGGAACGCGGTTTGCGTTAACAAAAAAACGAGTGTGCTTTAGACCACACGACTGAAGTAAAACTTCACAAACTTATGCCGTCCATTAACAATCTAACAATAACAGGAATAAAAATATCCCCACCCCCTCAACATCCCTATCAACTCCACTCAACTTAACTTAACTTAACTTAACTTAACTCAACTCAACTCAACTCAACTCAACTCAACTCAACTTAACTTAATTTAACTCATACCGATTAACGTTTCACTTTCATTATAGCGTTTCATATAGATTTGCGTTTCACTTTCATTATAGCGTTTCATATAGATTAGCGATACACATTCATTATAGCGTTTCATATAGATTAGCGTTACATATTTTTTCGTAACGTTTCATATTCGTAAAGAAGTTTTACTTCAATTAGGGTTCGCATATGGTTCTTTTTCGTAACATATTCATCATTTTACCCCCAAGTGTCGAGCGTGCGTAAAGAAGTTTTGCTTCAAAAATGTCCAAAAAATCGAAGCTAGCATTCCACAACGGGGTGCTGGTACCTACCCTCATATATGGCATTGAGGATTCCACCGGATCGTGATTTCGCATTATCGTTGTTTCACAACTAGTTGTCAAATCAAAATAATCAATGTCATGGTACCTACCGGTCTGTAAAAAGTTTGAAAAAATAATTGTCATTGGGATGTTGACGTTCAAGATTCCCGGAAATTTAAGACCCATGGGTGACGTTTCTTTGACAAATTGAATAATTATAAATTGCTTATTTATTTATTTATTTACGCCCTTTTTCGAGGCTTTTACAAATTGAATAATTGTGACGTTTATTTGGAAAAATTGAATAATTAGAAACGGTTCCATGCCAACTCAGAACCACCTCAGAAAGGTCATTAAAAGCCAAGATAAAATAATGTTTAAATAGCCTTTAACCCTAACCTAACTTAACCTATTTAATCAATTTTTATCATCACTCCCTATGACCTTTCTGAGGTGGTTCTGAGTTGGTTTCATTCTGAGTTGGCCGGTCACCATTAGAAATTTGGGGCGCGCGGTCTACTAAGTGTTCACAGAACTTCTAGTACATAGAGTCTGAAAGCACAGGCATATTTCCCAACCAAACAGTGTGCTTATTTAATTTGAAGCTGGCTGTAGTAAAATCTAAAAAATACAATTATTTTCATATCTTTATTCTTAATCAAATGTTCTCAAGTGTTCTCGCTGTAACGTATAATTGTGTGGTGCTGAAAGTGAAATGGAATGGGGACTGACGTGCGGCTGTGGATGATAGCAGCTTACGGCTGTACTAGTCCACGTCCTCTGGTTGTAGGTGTACCTAGGTGATGATGTAGACACGACCTTGTGGCGTGAAGTGCTACTCACCAGCTGTGGCACGGTGTGGCTGGGGAGACCTGTAGATTGTAACAATCCTGAGGTTCCCAAAGTAGATATCATGAAGAACGAAATGGATTTAGAATACTGTCCAACAGGTAATTAAAGGGAATGATTGAAGGTTGGTTGAAAACGTACTAAAGAATCTCTATGACTAAAGAGAAATTTTAAACGGCCTTTTTTATTCTTATCAAGCTATTTTGTGGTACTCCTTTTTAATTTGTATTTTTTTTTATATGTACGTTTGTATAAAACAGTTTATTCTATGTAATTATTATTACGCGTGACAGCTGTTTCGCCTTCCAAAGGCATTATGAAAACTGTGGTTATGCCACTTACAGACGCTAAATTTATATTATTTCCAGATAAGTAAAAAAATATATTGATTTTATTTTTATTGCCTACGTCCTTATTAATGTTATAATTAATGGTTATTACCCTTTTAAAGGTTCCCCAGTTACTGCAATTATTAAAAACAATGTTTAGAAGTGCTTGCTGGACTGCAGGCAAGGTCTCTGCAAATTGGATCGTTTGTGGGGGAAACCGCCAGCCGAATTGTAATTATTCCTCTGCCGGACTGTTGAAACAGGATCACAGATCAACAAGTCCGAGCATGAGACCAAACACCCTATTTCTCAACGGGAGTGTTTGTTGCGGTTGTTATCGACCCATAAAAATATGATATTATAATACCGCAACATTCACAATTCCGAACAGTAACATGCCTTTGCAATCAGTAATAAACACATGTCATAGTTTTAATGAAAATAAATAACTTTGTATTTCACCACTATTTAATCAAAATAATCGAATTGTTTCGAGACCAATGGTTACTTCGTCAGGATAATCGTATACGAAGATACCATTGGTTTCAAAACATGTCGATTATTTTGATTGGATGGTGGTTTATTCAAAATGGTACCACAAAGTGAATATGCGATTATTGAAGAAAAAAATTATTGCGTTTTTCATCAATATTTTAAAAATAAAACGTTGTGTTTGAAAATGACCACTCGGGGATGGTTGCACCATTTTTTCCGGGGAAGATTGTACCGGTACAATCGACCCCGTGCTACAACTAACTCCGAGGTTTTTTAAAGATTCTGTGAGTACAGCTCTCAAGTCATAAATAGATGTATAATAATATAATATAATAATATCCATAATAATAATATTATTATGGATATGTTAGTATTCTCCTTTTCTTAAACCTACCTTTACATATTATTTAATATGTGCTTATACCTTTTTTAGTTATTTTGTAATTTTGCCAGCATTTGTGTTATTTATTGTTTTTTACTGTTTTTTTGTGATAAATTTTGTATTTTCATCACTAAGTCGTATTTGAATAAGTGTATTTTATGGTAACAAGTTTATATTTTAATTATTTTGATTTTAATAAGACTGTAATATGTAAAAGTTTGAGCCAATGTAGTTATTTGTTTGTCTCAGAAAATGAATAAATATATTTATTGCAAAATGTATACATACAAGATAAAGAGAAGAAAAAATAATTAAAATTTTGTATGAAAACATTGTGGTACAATTGTCCCCGCGGTACAATTGTCCGCAAACAATATGTATATACAATATATATTTTATTTCTTCTTTTATCTATTATTTTTTCTTCTCTTTATCTTGGGTTTAAAACATGCTATGGTATTAATATATATTTGCATTGTATTTTTATTATATTACAATAGTTAAGGTTCTTGGTAACACTTCAACTGACGAGTTCTATAAGAGTTTTCTTGTGGTCGGATAAATTGTATATTACGTTCAATTTAAGATGAATTATGTGTTTTAATTTAAACTCCGCTACTTTTACAACTAACCCCGGGGTAGGGGTCAGTTGTAGCATTTCCCCGATAGCTTAATATCTATAAGATTTGGAAAAACCATAGAATAAGAATTTTGTAGACAGCTAAATTATCTGCCGTTGAGTAGGTAGGTATGAGAATTTTTTTCATAAACATTATACCTAAGATGTAGAAAATGGTAAAAGTCAAATTGGTACCGACTGTCCACGGTCTCCCCTACTTCCCCACCTTCCTCTTTTTCACATCCTTCCCCTCCCCACTTTTTTTAACATCAGATCCACACAGGAGGCCTGAGAAAAATAATTCCCCTCAGGGCCTATGTAATCTTTGGGGATGTGGGATGGGTCTTTTTAGGAAAGGAGAGAGAGGAAGTTCTGGGAAGGAAAAGGGTATGAGGGGTGGGTAGGAATCTGGTAGTCAGTGTGTCCAGGAGCGACGGGCGCATGAATCCATCCCTCCCACTGCGATTACAGTTGGAGAAGTCAAAAGGACCCCCTCAACGTTCTCTCCCAATCCGGCCTTCCATGCAGCTGGTTACCAAACGTAGCGAACTACTTGGGGTGACCTGTGGCAGAGGTATTGGTTATCCAGTAAATGGTTCCCGGGGCGGCGGTACCATTCCGGCCTCAAACTACCTTCAGCCTCACAGCATACCCCAATCGGAGATTTTTGTTTTGTTTTTTGTTTTTGAATGTTTATTTAGATGTATGCAAAAAATTTTTCATACATCTAGTAAAAAAAATATAAACAAATACAATTGATACAGTTACATTTTTACAAATACAATTTAAGTGGAAAAAAAAAAGATTACAAAAATAAAAATAAATTTTGAGGAAACAGATATGAGAATAATATTTGAAAGATTTTTATGAATCAAAAAACATTCTTCACATATAATGCACACATCCTACGAAAAGTGCTAAGACTTGAGGCTTCCTTTACGGCATTTGGCAGGCTGTTAAAAAGTTTTTGTCCTTTATAAAACGCGCTATTTTGTGTGCACGAAAGTTTAGTTTTGGGAAGCCTAAAGTCTCCGCGTCTTCTCGTAGGATAGTTGTGAACATTTTCGTGAAACATAATGTTACTCTTCAGATAATTTGGTAGCATATTATTTTTCAGCTTGTAAATCATTGTTAATGCATTATACGTTATATGTTGTTTTGTCGTCATCATATTTAGATTTTGTAACATAATTTTGACTCTAGTAAACATATTATATTTTAAAATCATCCTCATCCCCCTATTTTGTATAACCTGTAGTTTATTATTTTGGGCTTCGTTACATAGGAATAAAACACTAGAACAATAATTTAAATGCGGAGTTACAATAGAATTGTAAACAAGGCGCGTTGTCTTGAGATCCAAGTTATTTCTGATCCTTTTTAAGAATCCAACTTTTTTAGCAATTTTTTTTGTTATGTATTCTAAGTGTTCGTCGAATTTTAATTTATCATCCAATATTACACCCAGATATTTAATACTGCTAACCCTTTCTATGTTTTCGTTATCGATTGTTAGTATTGCCTGCTCCTTTCCACCTAGGCTATCCACAATTAAAAACTTTGTTTTCGTAACATTCAATTTTAATTTGTTTTGGTGAAGCCAAAGCGCTACATAATTTAAATCAGTTTGTATTTTTTCAATGGCGTCCTGTAAATTTTTACTGGCTATGTATAACAATGTATCATCAGCAAATAGTTTAATTGCACAATGCTTTAACACTTTGATAATATCATTCATGTATATAATGAACAACAATGGACCTAAGACGGATCCCTGCGGAACGCCTTTATTAGTACTATGTGGTTCAGATGTTTTACCACCATATTTTGTAATTTGTGTTCTTTCTGATAGGTAATCAACAAACCACTTATTTTCTTTACCATTAATTCCAATATTACTTAATTTTTTGATTAATCTATCTCTATCGATTGTTTCAAATGCCCGCTTTAAGTCTAGAAATACTGCAATAATTTTATTTTTTTTATCTCTAAAATTTTTCCACTCATCTATTACATAGTTAATAGCGGTTTCACAAGAACATTTATTTCTAAAACCAGATTGTTGTGGAACTAATATCTGCTTGGCCTCAATATATTCTGTTAATTGCTCCTTTACAATGTATTCCAGTATTTGTTCATATTTGGGTAAACAATTGATCGGCCTATAGTCGTCAAATTTTTTTGGGTTATCAATTTTCGGGATAGGAGTTATTACAGACGTCTTCCAAGTTTTGGGGAATACTCCACTATTCAAAGATTCATTGATAATTTGGACCATCGATTCGCCAATAATATTTATAGAGTCTTTGATTATATTTATTGTAATACCATCTGCAGATTCCTTCGATTTCATATTACTCAACACCCTCTTTAAGTACGGTAAATCTACATTTTTAAACTTAAATTCTTTATCAGTGCGTATAGGCTCGTCTAGTTGGTTCTCAGGATGTTGTGGAATACTTTCGATTATAAGATCTATGCTCGAAATAAAATGCTTGTTAAATTTAGTCGCTATCTTCTCTACTTCTTCTTCAGTTCCATCTGGGAAATCAATTGACTTTACAATTTCTTTTTGTTTACCCTTTATGATTTCTTTTAGTGTTATCCAAAGTTTTCTTGGTTCATTCTTTTGTGTTTCTAATTTTTGCTTATAATAATCGCATTTATGTTGTTTAATTTGTTTGGAGTAAATATTACGAACTTTTTTATATGCATTCCATTTTTCTTCTGATGGTTCCAATTTTGCCGCTTTATATGCATTATCTCTTTGTTGCTGAAGGTTGTGTAATGGTTTCGAATACCATTTATTCGTATTTTTAAACTTAACCCTTTTCATTGGCATAATTTTATTGACCGCTGTAGTCAAAATATTGACGAAGTTTTCTGCTTTGTCATTTAGGTTATTTGATTCGGTAACTTGAGAAATACTATTTTGTAAAGTTTCACAAAATTTTGTTTGATCATATTTACTTTTATCTCTATATGTAATTTCCCTTGATTCATTTTTAATTATACTCGTTTCAAATATTGTTAATATATTTTCGTGGTCTGATATTTTTGGAGTATCCACAACATTAACATTCAAGTAAAAATTATTTGTAATAACTAAATCAATAATGGTTGCTGATGTATTTGATATCCTAGTTGGTTTGGTCACAAGTTGTTTCAGTCCTAGATTATTTACCAAACATTGAAGTCTATTACTGCAGGTATTTTTGACTTTCATGTCAATGTTAAAGTCACCGGTTACATAGAACATATCTTGATTTTTCATGTTTTTAGTACACCAACTTTCGAAGAAATCCAAAAATTTTGAATGGCTTTGGTTTGGTGAGTGATATAATACAGCGTATGTTCCTTTAATCAAGTTTTTTCTTATTTGTACTGCCAGTATCCATGTATTTTTTTCATCAAACACTTCATTTGATATTATTTTAAAAGATATATTATTTTTAATAATCATAACGACTCCTCCCGTATGCCGACTAAATGAATCGCATCTTACAGTTGAATATCCTATAAATGATACTTCAGAATCGTAAATATCACTAGTTATACACGTTTCACTTAACATTAAAATTTCTGGTTTGAGTTCTTGTAATAATACTTCAATTTCATTTAAATGAGCCAAAAGACTTGAAATGTTTAAGTAGTATATTGTTGCTTTTCTTTTTATCCTAAAAAATCAATTTTTCTCTTCTCCGATTCTATATTTCTTTTGTAAATAGGACACTCTTTGCTCCATGCATGGTGATTATCATTTAGGTGTAATGAAAGTTTATCATTTGTGAGTTTGCAATTCACACACTTGATTTTGTCAATATCTTCCTTACAATCTGACGTATCGTGTGCATTAGAACATCTTCCGCATGCTTTTTTATTTTTACAATCACCTGCTTTATGTCTATATCCGTTGCAATTGAAACATCTCAAAACTGAGAGATGATCGTAGACAGCACATCTATTCCATCCAATATTAATCTTCGTTTCCTCTAACATTTTAGAGTGTGTTTTTCCATCTACTTCTATGAATACAGTAAAGTTATTATATCCACTACTTTTTTTATTTTCCTTTATAAATTTTACTGATATTTTCGAATTTTCCTTGTCTATGTATTCATTTTGCATCCTTATTTTATTTTCAATTTCTTCGGCGGTATATTTATCTGTAATTCCTATCACTTTTACTGTTGGATTCTTGGGTTTAGGAATATCAACATCATACCTATCCCCAAGCTTAGTGATGACTTCCTTTTGGATCTTTTTTGTTGCCTCTGTGTTCTTTAATTCCACTATAACTGATCCTTTTTTGAAATTCTTGATTCCGGCCACGCCCACATCAACTGGATCTATGTTGTTCTTTATGTCTTCTTGTGTTTTTGTGTTTTTTTGTTCTTGATTTTTAGGTTTAATTATAACAATTGGTTCATGTTTCTTTAATTTTTCTTTGAAATGTTGTTTATCATCGAATTCCAGAGATTTGCTTGCTTCATCAATTTTTTCTGTCATGTTTGTGAGATATTGACGGCTAAGGTCAACGCTTTTTTTCATTTCTAATAGATCAATTTCAAAAATTTTCCTTACGTTTAGTTTCTCCTCTTCAATTTTTTTGAATAGTTGTTGTTTTAGATCCTCCATTTTTATATCTACATACTTTATAAATTTGTCATAGAGTTCTGTACCGGCATCAATTTCGGTCTGTTTCGACCGCGTTTGGACTTTATTTGTAGTTGCCATTTTGCCTGGATGTATATTTTGACTAACAGTGATGTTGACAATATTTAGTTCGTATTTCTTAAGACAGATGGTGTAGGATTATTATTTACTTAAATAAAAAAAAGATCAATCTTTCGCCGGTGAAGGGATCGAACACCGGCCGGCGACGCGACAGGCGTGTATTTATCCACGTTGCTACGGCTCCCTTGCGGTGAGTGGCGAATTTCACTCTTATAAACTGTGAATTGCCCTACCACAGTGTATAATAACAGGAGGTTGATTTTTTGTTAACAACACTCTGTCACTTCACAATTGATTTAAAACACTTGTGAACTGTAGATGAGACCTTATAGATTTCACAAAACTTTATAATTCTCTACAGTGTTCTTTGGGGACACATTTAACGATAAATCTTATGGTAATTAGAAATTATAAACTGCAATTTTTGTATGTTTTTGTGGAGCGATTTTTGACGTGTACTCTGTTGAAAAATACTTGTAACTTTTTAAGATGCCAAGTCTCACTGTCTTCATTTGGGATGACCGAAGTTCAAACTGAAACTAGATCTTATTGCACAATCGGTAAAGCAACATGTCCCAACTTTCATATTGATGAAAATGCTTTATTTTTCAAAACGGGTGTTTCAAAAGTTTTCCCAGAGGGGATAAGTTTGTTGAATTTCAAAAATGAAAGTGCATTGGTAAAGCTAACAAGTTTGGGAAACTCTGTTGTAGACGATGCCATGGATACTGGCCAGTCGAACCATGAAGGAGGTCAGCGGATAGTGAAAATATCTGCCTGAAGATGCTCTCCACTCTTGTCGCTCTTCACTATTGGCAGCCTTCCAAAGACGTTAAAAGCCTTCCTTAAACAACAGAAGTAGGACTCCATTTCATATATGTTTATATTTTGTAAACTGTTTCCTTAAAGGCATCAATACAGAAGTAAAGCTGTGAATTCTAATCCCATCATAATAATTCATTAGGCTTTATATTTTCAAGTACCTATTTTATCAGATTTCATTAAATCTGCATGGAATTGTAACGATGCTGTGTACCAATTAACACTTATCAGAAATCAAAACAAGGCCGACTAGGCGTGCTGTCTCTAAGTAAACTTCAATGTATGAAAACACTAGGCTTTGTATTAAGAACAACTAAAAACTTTAATTCCATAGAAGCCATTAAACTATTATAAATATCTCTATTTAGAAGCCAAATTGAATATAACTCGGTAGTTTCGTAGTTTGGTCTCCATCTTACAAAATTCACGTCAATAATATTGAGCGAAAACAAAAAAAAAATCTGCGTTTTATAAATTTTAAATTAAATATCCCACTAGAAGACTTAAAATATAATCTGTTACTAAATATTCTAAAAATACACACACTAAAACAGACGTAAAATAAACCACTTAACATTTTTATTCAAAATACTTAAATTCGACTGTTGCGAACTCCTACAACTTATAAACTTACGAATACCGACAGTAATCATACAACAAAATACACTATTCTACTGCAGCATTCATAAGTGGAGCTACATTGCCCACTCTCCGATACAACGATTTCACAAAGTGGGAAATCAGTACAAACTTAGTAAAAACTTATTCCAAAACTATTCCTAAACATATATGTATTTTTGTAAACTTATCAAATCGCTGTATTTTTGTATATCTATAAATATATATATATATATTTTTTTTTTGTATTTTTGTGACTTGTGTGCATTTTTATTATTTCTTTATCTGTTTAAAAATCACCTGTCATGAATTAATTGTACTACCAAACATGTAAAAGCCCTCTGGGCGTTGAATAAATAAATAAATGTAAAATAGTCTAATCAATCTGTTTATTTAATACACTTAAAACAACCCACAAATCAGCAATAACATCGAGTGTCTTCTTATAATCGACGATATTTGCAAAATGTCGTTGCTCGATGGTAACCTTCTGTCTTGTAGGCCTGTACTGTAGACGGCCTTGATATCAAAAGGTTGGAAGAGTAAAATACAGTCCAGATAAATGGTAATTCATACCGGTGAGTCATCGCTAAATGGTAGATAAACATTGATTGAGGTTGGACGAAATGGCAAATATTATTTTTGCGCATTCAGTTCAAAGAACTAGAAAAGAACGAAACTTTTGAAGATCACGTTTTAGGAGTAGCGGGGCCTAAACTATTATTACTACATTTATTTTTAGTAAACAGTTGATTTTTTAAAACCACTTACACAACTTGTGCTAGAGAGACGATGAACATCAATTGTCGATAAATTAGATTCTTAAATCTATGTCATTGATGCGATTGGCTAATTGAAGAGATTTATAATATTTAATTAAATGAAGACAATATTAGCGAAACTCAATCAAAATCTGAAGACAGAAAAATCAGAAAAAGATATTGGTTCCACTGGGACTCGAACCCAGATACCTTAGCATTCATGGCCAACTGCTCTACCGATTGAGCTATGGAACCCATTTCCAATTCGGTCACTATTAACTGTATCATACTTCAACTAAGAACTACCAACACTATCTTCATTTTTCTTAACGCACTTATCTTTATATATGATTGCAAGATTCAACCCGAACTAAATGCTATCTAGATAGTGTCTGGATAAATATTTATCCAGTTCGAGTCCCAGTAGAACCAATATCTTTTTCTGATTTTTCTGTATTCAGATTTTGATTGAGTTTTGCTAACATTGTCTTCATTTAATTAAATATTATAATTTGAGTTTTGCTCATAAAGTAAAAAAAAAAAAAGATTTATAAGTTATTGAAACATCCCTTTGAAGTATTACGGGGGGAATTATGTAAATTTTGATTGAGCGCAGATGCCATAGACGAGCGTCATTGACGCAGCGGAATGATCGTTTCGCTGTGCGATTGTCAATCGTTCGTTAAATTACTCTATACAGAGTGTAAGGTACGTCCTTGCGACCTGACAATCCTAATATTATTTGGAGTAAAAAATGTAAATGAAATTTTGCTCTTCGGTCACATTTTTAATGTTTTTTTAATGGTGGTTACTGACTGGTGAATGACCAGTGGCGACAAGTGGAAGAATTTTTTTTTTATTTTGAAGGAAAGAAATTTAAAAAAAAAGATACCAAAAAACTCACCGGAGATCAAAGTTTCCTTAACATTTTTTACTCCAAATATTTTTAGAAATAACTAGTTAAAGTATGTCTCTTCATACCCTGTATATCAAGTCCTTTGGAATTTGCTTGCATGGCGAAAAGACATTTGTTTTCCTTATAATTGTATGAGTTAAGGAAAGTAAAATCAAAAGCTTATCACTGTATTCGCACACTTTAGGCAGGTACTGTTTCCGCAGACGTCAACAAAACAACTAGGTGAAAATATTGACGGGTCGATAGAAGTTCCGTCAATCTCACTTCAGTGCACATTGTTAATGACGTAAGCACATTGAAATTTGATATAGATCATCGCCGGACCCCCTTTAGATGACATAGCAGATTTTTTCAAGATATCCATAAAAAAGGGGTAAACTAACATGTTTGGAAAGATATCCCATGGCCGACCCATCGATTGCTTTGAATCCCTACAGCAGGGTAACCGACGAGTTCATCGAAAATCAATTCATCGAAAATCAATTCATCGAAAACCAATTCATCGAAAACCAATTCATCGAAAGCCAATTCATCGAAAACCAATTCATCGAATGATCAATTCATCGAATCACCAATTCATCGTTTTTTTTTTCAAAAAAATAATAAAATAAATACCTTATATACTATTAGAGAATGCATGAGCTTTATGCTGAGCACATTATATGTTAAATTTAAATATTATAAAATTACTATAAATAAAAATAAATCAAATTAAAATTACAAAATCAATCCAATCATATCTCATAATACAAAAAAAAATATTTTTAATTATATTTTTATACAAACTATTAAGATTCTCAACGTCTGTTTTATAGTTAACACATTCATATTTGTTTATGAAAACCATTTTACTAATTAATCTTTTATGTAAATTAGTTTCCTTGTCCAAAGTTTTATTATCAATTTTTTTATATATAAATTTATTGTCAACTTTTATTCACCAACTTCCTGGTAAGCTCAGCATTTCTCTCTAATATCTACAAAAAAATTTTTTTTCGATGAATTGGCGATTCGATGAATTGATCATTCGATGAATTGGTTTTCGATGAATTGATTTTCGATGAATTGGTTTTCGATGAATTGGATTTCGATGAATTGGTTTTCGATGAATTGATTTTCGATGAACTCGTTTTCGATGAACTAGCCGTGAACCCTACAGCAGATATCAGCTAAATCTGTTCTTTCAGCGCCCTGTAATCAAAGATTTGAAACCGAACCAAGCAAATGTTCATTTTACGTAATTGAAATTTTAAATTAAGTTTTTTCCGTTCCACGAATGAAAATAGTTGTCATTTATAATAATAAAGGTGAATAAAAAGGTTTTTACTAAAAAAATTTCGTCCAATGCTCCCAAAAATTTATCAGTATTTATACTGAAGCATACCTATGTAACTCCTTATACCTATATATAAGAGATTATCTTGTTTGTTCTAAAAAAAGACAATTGTTGAAGGCATCAATCGACGCATTATGCTTTGAAGAGCCGAACTTCCAGGTAACAAATAAAAATACAAATAAGGCGATGTAATTACTCAATGAAATTACATACATCCACCTTGCATATCTTTAATCTTGGGATACGCTCAACAGTCAGTTAGAACCTAACTATCCATAACCTAGATCTAAATTCGTCCTATACTAAATGTAGCTTCGTTCTTACAAAAAAATTAGAGCCCTTGCGAGAGCTTTGAAGGAGTAACCATCTGTTACTTATAACAGGGCGGGTAAGTGGTGGATAATAACCTCCAATATCCATAGGGGGCATCCATTAATTACGTGAGCACAAACAGGGGGGGGGGGTCCAGCAAAATCTCACTTTACTTGAAAAAAATATAAGAATTTGCCCAAATTTATCTCACCGAGAGAGGGGGGGGTCTATATTAGAATAAATACTGCTCACGTAATTAATGGATGCCCCCGTAACCTCTTTTTCCCTGCTTGTTTTTCATGTTTGATACGATTATTATTTTGTTGTTCTCATTCAATCTAAACATTATTTTGTAGGTAAGTAATTTCTGTATTATTTGCTTCTAGTTCTTTACTATTTAATATCTTTTCTCTAGCTAATGTTTTGTTTTATAATTGTTCTATTGATATGTTTTAATATGAGTACTTAGGTATTTTTCAGTAATCAATATATGTATTAGTGACATTGGATCCGGTAGCGTGACAAGAAAGTTCCGTGAATTTTGAAGACCGAAAGTATTTTGTCCACAATTTCTGGGCTGAACGCCAAGTATTATAATCGCCACACATGCAACTGGAAAATCTGTTTGGTAGGGGGTTGTCCTCTTAATAATAATATATGCATAACGCCGTTTTTGTGAAAAATCACTTCAGGGGCGCTGCGCAAATTTATACTTTACTTCTAGAATGCTCTGCTTTATTTCGAACTTCTAATTACAGATTAGTTTAACTTTTATTTATTGCATCCACCGGTTAGTCAATCACTAATACAAAATTATATGAACAATGCATTTGACCAATGAACACAATACTGCGTATAACATAAAATAATTATTGTTTATTAGAGAAATCTAGATACCGTTTGCATTCAAAGGACGTAGGTATATTTAATGTTAGTGTACGAGAACCTAAAAAGGTTATTTTTTAATTTAAACTTAAATTCTTAAGTTTTTTATGACGAATGAACAAGAAATTAAAGAGAGATGGATGAAATATTTCAAGGAAGTCTTTGAAAGTAACCCGGGTGACTGTGATCCCAGCGGTAAATCGGTTATGAACGATGATGGAGTGAATGTTACTAAAATCAGCATGGATGAAATAAAAAAGATCAATTAAAGGTATGAAGAATGGTTAGGCTCTGGGTTTCGACAATATTGCTGCCGAATACTTTAAAGGAGATTATTCTCACATGGTTGTGCAGACTTTTTAACCAATGTTTAGAGGAGGGTTACACGCCAGTAGATTGGAGAAGGGCTGTAATCATGCCATTATACAAAGGAAAAGGGTCACGTTTGGAATGTGGGAATCGTAGGGCTATTAGGCTTCTTAGTTCAGTCGGCAAGCTGTATGGTAGAATATTGATTGAAAGAGTAAGAATGGAAACAAAGGATAAAATATGGGATGTGCAAGGTGCCGTTATGAGTGGAAGGGGGTTGCGTATGCTCACTGAGAAGTTTCTTGCAAAACAACAGAAACTTTTCTGTGCCTTTGTAGATCTACAAAAAGCGTACGACCGAGTTGACAGGAAAAAGCTATGGAAGGTGTTGTCCAAGTATGGAGTGAATACGAATCTCATTCAGGCACTTGCGTCTCTATATGAGGGAAGCGTTGCATGTATTAGGGTGAACAGCGATTTTACGGGGTGGTTTGACATCACAAAAGGTGTTAAACAAGGCTGCGTAATGTCACCGTGGTTATTCAATCTATACATGGATAATTGGATGCAAGAATTGAAAGAGATGGGATTGGGCGCGAAATTGAGTAATCTGGAAGTATTTTGCCTATTGTAGACTGATGATGCGGTGCTGATATCTGACAGTATGGAAGATCTACAGTCTATCGTGTCTAGGATGAACAAGTATGTAAAAAGAATGAGTAAATGATGAATGTAAGTAAGTCTAAAGAGATGGTATTTGAAAGAGAGAGCACGAAAACAATGTGCAACATAGTTGTGAATGGTGAATACTTGGAGCAGATGGATGAGTTTGTTTATTTGGGAAGTATTTTTACAAGAGATGGGAAGGCTGATAGAGATATTGAAAGAAGGGTGAATGAACTTTTATTTATTGCATCCACCGGTTAGTCAATCACTAATACAAAATTATATGAACAATGCATTTGGCCAATGAACACAATACTGCGTATAACATAACAATAATTATTGTTTATTAGAGAAATCTAGATACCGTTTGCATTCAAAGGACGTAGGTATATTTAATGTTAGTGTACGAGAACCTAAAAAGGTTATTTTTTAATTTAAACTTAAATTCTGTTGAATGAATTGAATTGAGGAAGTTTATTCCAAGCCTTAGGCCTAGTTATTCCGAAAACGCGATCTCCAAACTTGGCTTGCGCTTGGGTTCTATTATTCTGCCTATAGCTGATGATGTTGCCGATCTAAGGGATGACTGCCTCGGACCAATGTCTGTGAATGTTGTTTCTCTTTTTCTCTTGAAGTAAACTTTTCCCGATAATCTGGGCATTTTTACAGCCACTTTCATGTTGATCGTTTTAAATTACTCTTTAACTTTGAAAAGTAACTGAACATCTCGGCTATTTACTTAAACCTTTTATAAATGAAGTTGCCATCATTAGTGCGTAAGATTGTTGAAGAAGGTGATACAAATTAGCAAGTTTAATTATAATTATTAAGGTACTTAGTATTCGCTTATATCTTTGTTATTTCTTATAATGAATATTTGTTGTTTTTAGGTTATGTAAACTTTAAAGAAAATGCGGAAAATCTCACACCTTTATTAATGGTAGATAAATAATAATAATAATATAGCTATTAGAAAATAATGTGTTTTGTCATGGGTAGGTACAATGAAAAGTCAAATTTATTTATTTGTTGTTTGCAACATTTACAGAGTGTTAACAATTATCACATTAATGAAATTGTCATTGGGATGTGCATAGATTACACCACAATTAAAAATGTCCACAGCATGTGTAAATGAAGGTTTAGTTTTTTTATATTAGGTTTAAAACGTAATATAATATTGTTAATATTTATTTTATTTTTCATAATATAATATTGGTTTTCAGAGATTAATAAAATTGTTATACGGACTAAATTTCATTTTACTACACAGTAATGAGACCGATGGAGGAACCACCTAACCCCCTCCCCCCACTTCACTTCATATACGCCCTTGTGAAATTATTATCAGTAAGATTAAGAAACGGTCCTTTAGATTTAGATGGTTTGGGTATGTAGAGCAAATGAACGGAGAAAGCAGTGTGTAGAACATATGACGCGAATTTGAAAGGTAGAAAAGCCGGTGACGCCACAGGAACACATGGCACTATCAAGTGAACCGAATATAGAATAACAGAAGGGTATTTTTAATGTGAATATCGCACAAGAGCCCCAACTGCTCCTAACCGCCTGTAGCCAGTGAGAATATGGCGTCCCCAATTGGGGTGCGTTGTGAGGCTGAAGGAATGTGTGGAGGGGAAGGAGATGGGGAAGCGATAGGTGGGGAAATACCTGGTTTATAAGATTCAGTCACCAAACACAGCTAATGCCATTTCAAGCAAATTTCAATTCTGAATGGTCTCACACCAGGGTAGTATCTTCCGCTCTGTAATGTGCCGCAATTATTATACCTTATATGAATTAATTGTTTAAATTGTGAAAACGCAAATTAATCAAATAAAATTTAGTGCGCACGCCGGGATTTGATCCCGTGACCCCAGGAACGCTAGTTAAGAGCCTTGCCCCCCGACCACGGAGGCTGTATGTATGGGACGATGTATTAATGTGAATATAACGAGGAGTGGGTGTCAAAACAGAGTTGTTTAGCGGTCCATCCTCAGTACTTACTCCTTGTGGAGAAACGTCGTGGTAATTATTATCAACGGTTAAAAGTTTTCCGTGCATTTATTTAGTAAAATAACATATTTAGCAAGCTAATTTAAAAAAAAACGGACTGTGCACGTACTCCAAGTATTTATCTTTACAATGCGTAACGCGGCGGCAATCTCTTTTGCGCACACGATTGTGGGCAATGAAGGTTATTTTTTGCTGGCAAAACAGAATGGATAATTTAGCTCCACAAGTGCTGAAACTGATTGCTGATGACTTGGTTTTATTTTTTATTTATTTATCTGATTCAAAAATACATTAACGGTAAAAGAGAGCTTTGAGTATCCAACTAGGAAGGTCTCCACTTTTAGGACAGTCAAATTGATAGGTTTAGTTCACATTAGGTAGGTAAAAACTTAATACTAAATGAATAAGCACAAGCGCCATTTATGTTATTATTAGACTCATATCTAGTAAAGTACTAGAAACAATAAAGCAACTAAATAGTGTACGTATATAATGAATATTTTCCTGAACACTATTGTTTACACTATTTGTGCAAACCGTTTAGACAAATTTTAATCACGTTTTTCCTTTGTATGCCCACTGTTTGTGTCTTTCTAGGTACAATAATAAAATATATTTAACTATATTACCCACGCTGCGCCTTAATGGGTTCCATATATTTTTTTAATAAAATTGTACTCATCAAATGTAAAAATTTGGAAAAAATAAGGGAAAAAAATATAGCTACTGAAAATACCAAGTGAAAAATTAAAATGATAATATAGTAAGACAAAAAAAATAAACTCACTGATTCGTGAAACTGAAAGATGAAATTTTTTTTTCGATATAATCGAAGAGAGTTAATAACGGAATGTTTTTAAGAAAATGCATGATTGGGACGTGAATTTTGGGGCTCCAACCCAGATATGGCTCTAAAATTCAATTGTTGGGCGTTCTCTTTTATGTGAATACCTCCCAAGAGTCCCAACTCCTCCCCTCTAAAACCAGTAAGGCAGTATTTGAGGTATGTTGTAAAGCTGAAGGTAAGTGGGGAGAGGAAGGAGATGGGGAAAAGGAAGTTTGGGTTTTTGGTGACTAGATCTGAATACCTGATGGTTATTCAAATTCAGTCACCAAACACAGCTAAAGAAATTTCAAGCAACGTTTCAATTCTGAATGGTGGTTTTACACCAGGGTGATACTGGAAGTATCTTCCACTCTGGAACTGCCACAAATATACCTTATATTATTTTAAATGCGTGAATAGTGAAGAGCAAAAAACAATCAAATAAAATTTATCTGCGCACGCCGGGATTTGAGCCAACGACCTCCTAGTAGACCAAGTCGAGAGCCTTGCTCCTCGACCACGGTGCCCATCACTATTAGTCACTCTTGAAGATTCTGCTAGTCTTATAGAAGACGCTCAATTTCTCGGAAGCCAGATTCCCGCGAGCTTCTATTTATGGTGCCCCGATACTTGAACCGGTCTGATACATGGTACCTACTCTCCAAGCATTTCAATTGAGTCTTTTGGGAAGGGTGGGTTATGATAATAGTTCTTAGTTTAATATTTCGAACAGCTTGGCTTGCATTTTGCATTTATGAATAATATATCTACGTATATCGATTAGTATGACACCTCCGAAAAATCGAAATGCGAATCGAGTATGTTGTATTTTTGCAGATTACACATAAACACCACCAAAATCAATTGTAATGCAGAAATCCTTGTTGTGAATTAAACAAAATGTTAACGTTTTCTGGGTCAAAAGTACAATATTATAAAATAATGGATCGTTATGTCTTCCGGATTTATTTTGCAGCATATTTACCTAATATGTTAAACACAGTCATCTGTAGGTAAGTTAAATTTGGTTTATACTAAGCATTCAAATATTGCTTTCTTCATCAGGTGTCTCAAAACTTAGTATTTGGAGATGTCTGCCTAATCAACTTGACGATCGATATTTACAAAAAAAAAACAGTCCAGGACTCCTTCAAGACAAGCTTCCTTCGAGGAAAATTTATGGAAAAGGTAACTAATACACATTACAGAAAAGTGTCATTTTTTTTAAATTTTCGACTGTAAGAAACTTATACGATTATTTAACCTCCAGGGTACAACGGATGAAATCCGGTCGCCGAGAAATTTGAACAATAGGTATTTTAACAAACTGTTGCTGTCACTGTCGCCCTAACTCCCCCGAACACGGAGCGAAAGGGACAACTGCACCTCTGGCTTATAACACTTAAAAAATCATCAAAATCGAGGTTTTCAATTCCTTACTTTTCTCCTCCAAAAACTACTATAAGAAGTAATTTGTCAAAAAAGCAAAACTTACCGAGTCGCTAGTGGTCGATATCTGTATATTAAAAAGCATTTGCAATATTTACGTTAGTGTCAAAATCCACAAAGGATATAATTAAATGACAACATATTAGTAAAAAAAAATATATATTTTAAAACTTCAATTATTTATTGAAATATGATTAAAACCTGTTCCACCGAAATAAGGACTTCGAACCAGTTTAGTATGCATTGAACATATAGGTACCCGATGACATTAAAAGATTGCGGTACAAGTTTTAAAAAACCCTCAGGTGTGTCCTTGACCTTAGTGAGAAAATAAAAACGGAAAGAGGTCTTCTTAGTAGGTCGTAGGTATTTTTATTTTTGGGGTTTTTTGTTACCAAATACAAGAGTTCAATAAAAGAGTTACGAATACAAGAGAATACAAAATGTTTCCGGTTCTCGGGAGTCAGTGAGACTACGGTATCTCCTGATAGACATATCGACAAGCTGAAGGTAGTGGGGGGAGGATGAAGATGGATGCAGAGGAAGGTCAGGCCGTACATACCTCCCGGCTATTTTCATCTGAACACTGCTAAAGCCATTTTTAAACGACTTCGAAATGGAGGAGGTTATTAATTCGACGGTATTTTTTAATTTTTTTTTTTGTTTGTTACCTCAGAACTTTCGATTGGGTGAACCGATATTGATGATTCTTTTTTTATTAGAAAGCAGGTGCTTCCCGTGTGGTACCATTTTAATTTGGTCCAGTTCTGACAACCATAAAAGGCTTAAATTTGCAATAAGTATGTGCGCGACAAATGGACGAATAACTCAATATTACGCCAACAGATTTCGATGATTCATTTTTTGAAGTAAAACTTCTTTACGCACGCTCGTCACTAAAAATCAAAAAATAAACAAAAATTTTAACAAAACAAAAAACGACTTCAAAAAATGCACTAAAAAGTAAAAAAAATAATTTCGTACGATTGTTATTTTTGGAGTCGGTATCAGCCAAGATCTCCACATCTCACCTATAACTACCTATGTATGTACACCTACCTTGGCTGACACCGACTCCAAAAATAACAATCGTACGAAATTATATGCAACGCAATGTTTCGATTCTGATTGGTGGTCTTTGCACCAGGGCGATACTGAGAGTATCTATCACTCTACTACACTAATACACGTTGAATTTTTTTTAATGGAAATATTTTAGCAAGCTGAAAACAATTGCTTTCCCTAGAAACTCCAGACGCAAGGCTTTGCAAAATTCACAGGGAACCAGTTTTTATTTAGACGTGAAGTCCCCGGCGTTACTCGGGTTTTGCGCAGAGTTTTTTGAAATCTGATGTATATTATACTAATTTTCCTTTGATTTTGAAGGCCAATGTGCAAAATTTCAAGAACTCTCAAAATTGGGCTTTAAGGGGAGAGAATGAGGATATTTTTATAAATCAGTGATGGTGACCTTTTTGTGGTATTAAACATCAAGTGTAATTTTTTTTTCATCAATCTTGTAATATTATTGTAGATGTGTATAGAAAACACACACGAACGTCACACGAGACACTCTTTTTTTGGAAAATGAAGATTATTTCATTGGCTAGGAACCTATGGGGCTCCCTCAGGGCCTATGTCATCTTTGGGGATGCTACGTGGAGGGTCTTTTTAGGGAAAGGATAGAAAGAAAGTTCTGTGAAGGAAAAAGGTGTGAGGTCAATGTGTCCAGGAGTGACGAAAGTATGAATCCATCCCTTCCACTACGGTGCAAAGCGATGGGTAAAGAGATACCGGTTGCAGTTTAAGTCTCCCTCTACCAATCTCTCCCGATCCAGCCCGTCACGCAGACGGTCGCCAAGATCTAGACAAACCTCACCCCATGAACCCGGGCACCCCTGCTAAGTCACCAAACATAGGGAACCACCTGGGATGACCTATGGCAGGGGTATTGGTTATCTAATAAATGGTATAGAAGAAAATATTGGCTTTATAGTTAAGATTAATATATAGTTGACCGGTCAGTGGTTGAGTGGGCATAGCGCTTGGGTCCCACCCGGGCGTCGCATGTTCAATTCCTCGACTGGCTAAGTCCTCCATCACAACACAAGCAACATTTTCGGCTTTCTGTGGTGGTAGTAGGAGATTTTCAAACATTGTTGGGCTATTCGTAACCCGGGAATGTTTGTCTTTCTTTTAAAAAAAAAGAAAAAAGAAAAGTTGTACAGACACTCGTTTTCTTTAAATAAAATATATAATTTAGTTTGTTTGTATGCAAATAGTGTAATAAAATATAAAATAGAAGTAGAGATCTATTTATGTATATATATAAGATACATAAATACCATAAGAGATACATAAGTAGGTAACAGTTGTTGAAGCATACTAAATAAAAATAAAAAAACTTTTATGGCTTTGCTAAAAATATTTATATTGTAGAATACAATTAGTTCGCCAATCTTGTATTCAAGTGAAATTTTATTCATCGAAGATTACTAAAAAATATATAAATGTGTGCATACATACGTATTATATAATTATTACTTAGGTATTTAGTTTCGTCATTTCATACGCTGTAAAGGCTGTCCAATATAAATTGTGTAATTATTGTTTTTCTTCGAATTCTATTCGGTTTCTCCTAAAAACAATGGACTTATATTACGAGATTGCGGCATTCTTTGTATGGCTGACAAAACCTACAAATTATGTTCAACTTTCAAATTAAGTTATTCACAACTCTAAATGAGGATAATGAGTTTAAATATATTAATATTATGTTGTTTTTTTTTTAAATTGAAATAGAAACTGTATTACCTAGAACTTAAAACGTTATAACTTAATTCTGGATTTGATAATAGCATGGAAGATTTGTCAGATCCTCATCAATTAAAATATATTATAACCACTCCACACAGGAGGCCCTGAAAAAAATAATTTCCCTTCAGGGCCTATGTTATCTGAGGGGATGCTGTGCGAAGAGTTTTTTAAGGAAATGAAGAAGAGGATTTTCTGGGAAAGACATAAGTATGAAGAGTAGGAAGGTAGGACGGACGTATGAATCCATCGAGGGATCGAGGGATTCTAGCTGGAGAGCCTTTAGAACTCCTCAACCAGTCTCTCTCGATCAAGCCCGCCACGCAGCAGGAGGGCAGACACAACGGCCGCCGAGACCTTGACAAACCTCACCCCATAAACCCGGGCACCCTTGCTAAGTCACCAAACGTAGCCAACCACTTGGGGTGACCTATGGAAGAGGTGTTGGTTATCCAGTTAAGGTTCCCGGGGCTGCGGTACCCATTCCCGCCTCCTAAAATGTACTGATAATAATTCACCTCCGTCCCTCCGTGGTTGAGGGCAAGGTTCTCGACTAGCAATCCGAAGATCCCGGGTTCAAATCCCGATGTGCGCAAATAAATTTAATTTGGTTGATATATTTTATTTGGCGAAATAATTAGATACTAAAAAATATATAAGGTGTATTTGTGCATGGCGATGACCGAACAACTCAGAATGAATTTAGCTTAACAACACCTCTTTTGAAAATTCGTTTAAAGTGATGAAAAAATATATGAAAAATTGGTTGAATAGGTTATGGGCTATTGATCGATGGCTATATCACAATTTTTTTTCATAGTTTGATTTCTTTTCAAAGACGAGACGAGTTGATTCTAAGTTGGCATGGAACCATTTGTGGCACGTTCCTAAGTGGAAGGATTTAGTTCATTATTTGACGGCCTCTGTGGTCAAGGGGTAAGGCTTTCAACTAGGAATCCGAAGGTTGCGCGTTCAAAACTTGTCGTTCGCAAATAAATTCGCAAAAATTCAAAACTCGGCGTTCGCAAAGAGATATTGAAAGGAGGGTGAATGCAGGTAACTCTATTAATGGAGGACTGAACGCCGTTGGCACCAACAATAAACTGTCCAAAGAAGCGAAGCTAGCCGTCCATAATGGAGTGCTGGTACCTACCCTGATGTATGGCAGTGAGGCATGGAACTGGCAGAGGAAGGATGAAAGTAGATTGAATGCTGTAGAAATGAGATCCCTGAGGCGAATGTGTGGTAAAACCATGTACGATCGTGAGAGAAACGTGGAGATCCGCAAAGAATGCAAGGCTGATGTAAGCGTGATGTGTAAGATTAAGAAAGGGACTCTCCGATGGTTTGGGCACGTAGAGCGAATGAACGAGGAAAGGAGTGTAAGGAGAACATATGACGCAAATGTGAATGGTAGAAGAAGTCGGGGACGCCCGAGAAAGACATGGCACGACCAACTGAATCAGATACAGTGAAGAGTCGGAATAATAGAAGAGCATGCATGAGACGATGTATGAATGTAAACGAGGCAAGGAGTGTGTGCCAAGATCGAGTTGTTTGGCGGTCTGTCCTCTCTACCTACCCCTGCGGGGAAACGGCGTGATGGTAAGTTAGTTCGTTATTTGTGTTATTTCGCAATTTATGCATTTAAGATAATATATGGTAGGTATATTTGAAGCATTTTCCAAATAGGAAGATATTCTCAGTATCACCCTGGTTTAAGACCACCAGAAGTGACAAGTTGCTTGAAATGGCTTTAGCCGTGTTTGGTGATCAGATCTGATTAGCCAGTACCTACGTACTTCACCACCTTCCTCTCCCTATCTCCTTTTCCTCCCAACTACCTTCAGCCTCATAACATAATATACCCCAATTGGGAATGCCATAGTCTCACTGGCTCCAGGCGGGAGCAGTTGGGACTCTCGTGCGATTTCAGATAAAAAAAAACTCGAAGCGTATACGAGGGTGAATTTGAACCTTGACCAACTTATTGGTGGATTAAAAATTATAGAATGGAAGTTCTTTGTGCAATAAGTTTTCGGCAAATTTATCAAGGCAGTTAAAATATTGGTCATCGTAATGATCCCATTCATAGTACATTTTTTTGCCCATCATCAAATAATATTATTACTTTATTACGAAATAAAAGACAACACGACATGATGCTTAGATATCCAAGATGCCGAAAAACGTATTTAATTTCCAAATGCATTTTCTCAAATTTATTTATCGTGTAAATAATATTATATCTCCTACCTGCTAATGACAAAACTCCACGGGGCAAAAAAACAATAACCCTCAAGGAAAGCAAACAGGTACCTAATCAAACATTTCATTAATTGTTTGTGGGTAGCCTTAATCTTTATGGTGCTTTTTACTCAGTGGCAATATTTCGCTGCTGGCAACACTTCCCGCGCACTTGCGCCGTGGCTCGTATTGGTAGGGCAGATTTTTGAATGTCGGACGGACGCATGACAAAAGCAATATGGCGGGGAGGCGAGCCCCCCCAGTTCTTGAGAAGATCCACCATTATAAAAGGCATTCTCACTTCCACAATATCGCACTCTCACCCCGACATTTCGGTGTTTAATCAGCCTAAACAACATGAATACTTTCTTAGCGGTAAGTGATAATTTTACAGTTTATTAGATTCCATACTAACAATTCAAAATACAATTCTAACCAATAATATGTCTCTGTGCTCATCGTAAAACAATTAAAAAAACGGCTAAACAAATTTAATTCAGTGCTTTTTAATAAATAAATATATTATCAGTGCTTATTAAAATCTTCGTTTTAAAGTTCTTCAGTTTCCCGCCAAAAGTCATTCGCTGAATAAATAACGTATTTTAAAAAAACAAAGTGTTCTGTATTATTTTTTTAAATTTCGCGTGAAACACCCAAATATCGTTTTTAGGTAGGTACTATAAAGAGCATTGGCGAATATTTGTATTTGTCGCGGGAAAATATTTGAAAAAGTGTTCGTTTTCCGAGTTTTATCCAGTGTTGCCGTGTTACAAATGTGTTTTTCAATGAGTGTTTCTTGATTATTTTACTTTTAGCGGTAATCTAAGTAATATTATAAATGCGAAAGTTTGTATGGATGGTTGGTTGGATGGTCCTTACTCTTTCACGCAATAAATATCGAATGGAATTTAAAAATTCTTTCACTAATCGAAAGCTACATTATTTGCGAGTAACAACGGCTTTATATATTGGTAAGCTCTGGCGTTATGAATGAGCTGTGGCGTTATGAAATTATGCATCATACGTTTTCTGTCCCTAACAAAATCCAGTTATTGCAAACGTCAAACAAATTGTTACCTTGGAAACAATGTTTTTTTTTTTAATTTTAGGCTTAAAAAGAGTGCTTTGTTGTGATTAAAAAGAGTACTTTTTTGGCGTCGTAGTTAATATCTACATATCTCTAAAATGTTTATTCTCAGAACAAAAAGCATAACGTTGCTATAAAGCATAGCGTTTGAAGTGGACTGTAATTTTCTTATTTTTTTAGGTTACTCTGGATTCAAATATGAATAAAATACTAATAAAGGGAGTAGGTACTTAAAATATATTTCTATTTCTATAATTCAAATATTTTCTAAAATAGAATTTTTATTTGCGAAATGTCATTCTCAAATTTTGCAATTTTCTATTAAACAATAATTAGTTTCTATTAGAAAATATAGCAAGAATAATCACAATTATGCCCGTAATTTCCCACTAATACTATGCGAGTGAAGCCGTGGGTAAAAGCTAGTTTTTAATGTAAATAGATTTACATACTTACCGGAAATTAATTCTTTCACACTAAAAAATCCTAATCACGGTCATTAGCAAGTTCTATTCGTTCAAGTAGGTAGGTGATGAAAGTTTTTCTGTTTTTTGTTATTTTCTTCTCCAAATCATTTCCTACAAAAATACAATTATGGAGAATCAAATTACGGAAATGTAAGAAATGTTTGAAAATACGTTTCTATTGATTTTACACAACATACGATGTATCGTCGTTTCTTGGTGTTAGATATCAACATATATTTAGAAATTGCGTGCATTGTTTATACTGGCTTCCCAGATTCTACCGGAAAACATCTAAAAATGCGTGCAGTGAAATTCTCTCTTATTTTATGAATAAAATGTAATAAATAATTGCAAGTTATGAACTGAATGCATCATTTACATTTAAACGGTTTATTCAATCACATTTTTGTTTTTCGTTACATATATTATCGATTCAATTTAATATGTCGTTCTAACAACACTATATTCACTGAAAATTATGATGTCGATCGAATTTTAAAAGATCATAAACAAACAAATTTTTGCCATTAGTTTTTTATAAATATTGTACAAAATGTGTTTGTTTTTACAATTTTTTACGGTTACATAAAAAAGCACCCCGTTTCGTACTTTCGTTTCGAATTCTTTTTTAACATTAAACATCTCTTATTTTAACTACGGCTAGAACACATTTAATTCATTCGTGTTTTGTTTAAGAATCGATACGCCTACTACCAATTTTTAATATAGAATAATATTACACAAAAGAAATTTAACTATAGTTTGATGTAGTTAGATAAAATGCCATAGGATCAATTACAAAATTATTTAATTGTTATGAAAATTAATAACTATAACTTCTTAATTAGTTGAGTAACTTTTTATGTAAGCCGAAAATAACATAGTTATAAAAACTATTGTGTTGTGAACGTTCTCTCAATTTCTGTTGTAATTAGAAGGTGGCTGTTACTATTAAACTATTAATAAAAAATAAGATTTATTATAATCCGCGAGAATAACGAGCGAATAAATTATTGTAAGATAGATACGTAATTCCGGCGCGCAGTTCCCATGAAAACAAAAACAATAGATGTCGCAATCACCTTTCGTAAGTACATTACTTTCTCATCGCCATTCGTTTATCTGTTCCATCGTCGGTGCAGGCTCTTCCTCCATCATTAGCCCCTTCCCTTCCCCTTCTCCAACCCAACCCAACACACAACCCGAGGCGAGAAGCCGCTTCGAGAGGTCATCTCATCTTCTCCGGTCCATTTTGTGGAGTACCTTTCACTTTATACAGCTTCTACTGGACAATAATACTTGCCGTTTCATCTCATCCCACAGTCATCATCATTACGTATACTACTCTATAATATATCTACTCATATTCATGGGAGCAATTGGATCTTCTAACTCTATCTAGGACTGTGATGAGATTTCGAAATACCTGCTTCTTGGCGTTGAAGAAATTTTAATGATCATGTTGTTCGTCTAATTATCCATTACGACATCCTACTTAACTGTAATGAATTGCAATCTTTTCTGACCTAAAATTTTTAATGCAATTTCTTCAGAAACAAGTATGTTTGATCATGATGAGTTTGTCTTAATTATCCGTTGAGACACTTTGAAATTTCGTTAATCATTCAATTATCTTGAATTCTTCAATCATCATTTTTAATGTACGTTTGTTTTTAAAATGTTCATAAAAGATCTTATAATAGAATTATTAGGAATATTAAAATAGAAATAGAAAATAATTTAAACAACTTCCTTCGACCCATAGCTTTAAATCTATTGCTTCATATTGTAATAATCTATTATAAATGTATTGATGGCTAATAAAATATTCATTGACTCGTGTTCTCAGATAATCTTTTTTGACAAATTTGCATAATCGCCGTACAAATCTATCAATTAAGTTGCTACTGCTACCGAATTGACTAAATTTGTTTTAAATCATCTCTTTTCCATATTTATGAGGTACAAATTGATGTCAAATCTAATAATTCAATCTTTATTTCAATCAAAAAATTCTGAGCGACTACCTGAAATTCAATATTCTCAGATGAGAGACATAAAAGATTAGCATTTCAAAGCGGACTAGCTTTTTTAATCACGTGAAAAAAAGTTACAACAACGGTATGTAATCGATGTTTTGACCTGCAAAGCTTTTGAAAAAACCTTATGTTATTAATCTTTGTTTACTTTCACGATTAACACGGATCGTCTTCTGTGTAAACTAACCGGTTTAAAATTATAGCCTGTATGTTTAAAGGTGGCTATAACTTATAGATTGTTGGCTTCCTTTCCATTTTATGAAGCTATTAAAATCCACCTTGATCTAGCTCTTATACAACGTTCACTATGAATTATGACTACTCTTGGTCTTATATCGTTTGCCGTTTATTTATATGTATCCTGAAAGTAGAATTCTTTCACCCTCATTGTTTCTAATCCTTTAATCTATAAAAGTGTCTTATGATATTAATATATCTAATTGGAGCTCTATTGCATCAGTTACAATTGCTGGAACTATGCACCTACACTGCACTACACAATCAACCCACACAACACACTTACTGCTACTCGTGACAATGTCCCCTTCCGCTATGCATACTTTTACCTAAACCTCAACTTATTCTTAAATCTTTCTGCCTTTTGCTCTATTCTACTATTTTACCTTACATATTTCTGTATAGTAGGTATCTTTCGTGCATATTTATTATGTGTACCCTCCTAGTTTAGTGGGTCTCTTTTTTAATTATACTTTAGTTTATATTGCTTCTTTGACCTGGTGACTTCCGTGGGCCTGGATTGTTGTTTCTTGGTTGTCATTTTTGTTGTTGAACTTCGCTGAATATTTTAATAATGTTTTTGTTGTGTTGTCCTCTTGTACGTATTCTAATTTTTGTTGTTTTATTGTCCTTTAGTGCGCCGTATTGGCGCTGGCCGGATGCGCCGTCGCAGAACCTCCATCAGGCTACAACTACAATAGGCCTAGCGGCGGAGGTGGTGGCCATGGAGGTGGCGGCGGTGGTTTCATCGGGGGCGGCGGTGGCGGTGGACTCCTGGGCGGTGGTTCCTACCAGTCCGTGAGCTCCGGATACCAGACCTCCGAGGGCCAGCAGGTCGACCAGCAGCTGCTGGAGCAGATCAAGCAGATCTTGCTGCGTGAAGAGTCTCAGTCTGGCGGAGGTGGTGGCGGACACGGAGGTGGCGGCGGCGGTGGTGGAATCTCTTCTTCCTACGGAGTCCCCTCTTCTTCCTATGGAGTACCGTCATACAGCTCGAGGGTGGTTGGAATCGATCTTGAACAAGTCCGACAGGCTCTGCAAGTAGCGCAGTACGAACAGAAGAGTTCCGGCGGCGGTGGATACAGCAGCGGCGGTGGTTACCCAGCGGCCAGGCCATCCGGCTCATACGGAGCACCTTTCTAAACTTCACCTCCTCAACACCTCCCATTTCCTTCAAACATCGAAATTATATCTATCACGTATCCATACACTCCATTTATTATCTAATGGCTATCTATGGGCTATTTAATATCTGATAGATCTCATTTGATTTGGTGCTCTTGAAGGATTTGATTCCTGATTGGTCCTGTACTAATTATTGTACCTGTACTTCCTCCCTAGCCAATTTTCCCATCCCGTCCTTCTTCCTCTTATCTTCTATCATGACGAACTCGGCAGAGTGCAAACATTTGTATAAAACATTTTACCATTTAGTTTTAAGTTTTTATTAATTTTATATTTATATTTATGAAAAATAGAAAATACATTTGCCACCGTTAAAAAAACCTTTTTTAATTCATTTATCCATAGTTCTTTACAAAATATGTAGGTAACAAACTAAGTAGGTCGATGACCAGCAATAAGATGAATATAGAAACTGAAAGACGTAATGACGTCAATCAATCAATACTATTCTTTCCCCATTGTAGTTCCCGGAATTGGAGGATCTTCATTGACAATCAATGAACGACGGAGTAATCACTTAGAACTTTCTCGTATCGACAATGCCTTGGTGACTCAGCTGTTGGTTGTTGCATATTACCCTATAAAGTAGTGCCTGCGGGGGGCGGTGTGAGGATGAGGAGAGTCCGCGAAGTGAAAAGCTGCTAACGAATAAATTGTCCCACGATATCAGACGATGCGCCCGTACGTCTTCGTGCTGGGAATATTATAGCGCTTTTACTTAATACAGTGCTTCTTAACCTGTGTACTTTCAAACATTGGTGTCCCGCGACATTATCAAAGAGGAATATCATTGATCTGCCACTGGAAACTCCATTGGAGGAATCGTTTATATCTCCATTTTTTACATTAGGTCCACACAGGAGACCCCGAGGAATTCTCCCAGGGGCTATGTTATCTTTGGGAATACTGTCTGGAGGGTCTTTTTAGGAAAGGAAGGAGAGGGAAGGAAAAAGAAAAAAGGGGGTAGGTCGGAATCTGGATTCAGTGAGTCCAGGAGTGGCGAACGTATGAATCCATCCCTCCAACTGCGGCGCAAGGCGAAGAGTCGAGAGGGTCTGACTGGAGAGTTCAAAGGGCTTTCCTCAACCGGCCTCTCCCGAACCGGCCTGCCACGCAGCAAGTGGGCAGATGAATCAGTAAATGGTTCCAGGGAAACCGGTACCCATACGTGCCTCTCAAATTGATCTATCTGCTAGGTGCAAAATTTAGGAGAAAGAGGGAAAGGTTTTAACATCCATCGGTGTCGAGATTATTAAATTGTGCGTTATACTGCGCATGTTTATGGGGAATTAGGGAATTTTTCAGGTGAATTCAGTTCAGTTCGGACTGGAACAACAAGTTCAAGATGAATGTTATAATGCGTTCAAATAAACAAGAACGGTCACCGTGGGTCGACGCTAATTTACTGTGTGCAAGTAGGTATTGCAAAGTTACATTATTGAGGGTTGAATAATGCGAATATCTTACCAATGTAGAAATCTAGGGTAGCTATATCACCAGAAAACTGGACACAGATTTAAAACTTATAGTTTGATATAAGCCTCCTTCCCGTCTCAAAAATTAATCTTTTATTCGAGCCATTTAAGCTGTAGGTACGTGTCTTTTTGAGTCAAGCTGCGGTATTTTTGGACTCTATTTAGGCAAATTTAGCTTTATTTTTTATAATAGGTAGGTATATTTATGCATAATTTTGTGATCTTTGTGATTTCGTGTTCTTGATGTGATTTTCCAATGAAAACGGCGCTATAACGTAATAGAATCATTATTTATTTTATTTATTTATTTATTGAAAAAAATAAGAAATACATGAAAATATAAGCTGCACATCTCACTAGGGTATTCCCGTATCAAGATATGCAGTTTTACAATAATGTAATTAAAAAAAAAGAAACATACATATACCTAAACTTAAAAGAAATATAATAATAAACCTACAAACGAAGCACTGAGTACAGTTATTCAAACATTACTATAATTTATTTAGTGTTTCAAAAATGTTTCTAAAAATCAAGATAATCGTGACTTTGACAATGTTCAGAACCACTGACTTACACACCCACTGCTAGGAACAGAACCCGAGTCCATTGAAATTCAATGAATATAAAGTTGAAAAGTAATAATAATATTTTTATGTAAGTGGGAGAGTTATGTAATATAGGTGGCTCATTGCGAGAAAGAAAAACTAACGATTGTATTGAAAGCAAGACCTGTTCACATTACTGTCACAATCTCAAATTCAAGTGGGACAGGGCACGTGGCACGGAAACATATTTACAGGTGGGCTTTTATTAAAATATTATAAAGGCGTCCTTGGCTTGGGAAAGGAAACAGAATATTGGTTCCGTATATGCGCTACGAGGCAATTAAGACAATAAGTCAAAATCCGTCGGATGTCGCAAGGTGCCCGTCGAGCGTTATCAGCTGTCAAATTTGTGGGCATAGGCACGGTGGGGCAAGGTGAGCACGGATGATCGATGCATGACCTCTGGGATTGTCGACCGAGTCTGGTTTTTCCTTCTTCCGTTCATATGCCTATTCAACATGGGCACGTGCCTAGCATGGTGATAGAAAAATCCTCAATTCATATGTAACAAATAATTCAATGAATAAAGAAAACTTGAAAAAAAAAAAGTTCTTTATATTCATAGAGCCTAAAGTATGAATATGTTGTCGAATCCTACTTTTTTCGTACCTACTCTAGTTTTTTTTATTTTTTGCACCACCCTAAATCAAAACCTGGCTACGCCCATGGTCAAATTTCTGTGATTTTCTATGGTTTTCAACAGCCTATCTATTTCTGTCGTGTGTAGATGTCATTTAGTTGGGATTATTTACCTATGTAAAAACATGAATTATTTATTAGTTATTATTTATTATTCTACTGCGACCATCCGTTCTTCGCATTGAAGGAAAATAAGGGAAGATAAGAAAGTTGCAAGTGATTATGTGATTGTGAAACAGGAGTTTAAAAATGTTAACGGTAAGAGCCTTCCAAAATTTTACTAAATGGGTTTTTATCAAAAATACTAATAAATAATAGCAATAAACATAGGACAAATCATCAATTTGGCAAAATCGCCGGGTTTTGAACCTGCTATCACTGGGTCCAGTGCACGTATTACCTTATTATCTGCTACTGACAAGGTTTCCCGTGGAAATTGATAAAAAAAAATAAGAAACAAAATAACATATTGGTTAAATGGACTTCGGCAACTTACACTCATGAGTTAAGGTTTAGGTCTAGGTCTTGGCGGCGGACACGTTTAATTACTTGCATGGCTGGCCGGATCGGAAGAGTCGAATTCCAGATTCCTACCCACCCCGCATACCTTTTTCCTTCTCAGTTACATTATGTTGATTGCATTAAATTATTTTATCTTTATTTACCAACATGGGCCTTAATCTGTGCGCGAATAATTTATACTTCCAATAATTATCGCATTGTCACAATAAATTTCCAATCATATCTGAACAATGGTCCAATAAACAATTTTCCTTGAATACTTACAAATACAAAATCATGTTAGAGTACCTTAGCAAAAGTAATTTGAAAGTTAAAAAGTCAAAAAGTTTTTACGACCATCCGATCTAATAACTAAATTTTCTTAGTAGTATTTCACAAGGGTGCGTAGATATACCTTAATATCAAATTTACTTAAGTCTAGTTTTAAATTACGACTTTACACAAGATTTATTTTGTTGGTTTAGCTAACAATGTTTGGTTTCTTGAATTGCTGTAACGCTTTGGACACTTTAGATTTAGGCTGTATTATTTTCTCATCACTATTTTAACAATTTAGAATTATTACATAACGTAAAAAGAAGATGGCTCGGAGCGGAGAAGGTAGACTTCAATTGCCCCATGGTCTTATGGTTCTATAAGTTGGCGTGTCATCGCCGTAAGCTCCTAATGATTATCATTAAGTAATAATTGACTCTCTTTGGCTAAGCTTGAGAGCATTTCAATTTCACGTTAGTTCTTTTTGTAAATCTTTGTAATGGGCGTATTATCAAAGATTTTTTTAAATTTCTTCGGGGCAGTAAATACAAGGTGTCAAAGGGTAAAGCGTACAAACTTCGGGAGGTGATCCTACATAAAAGTACAAGTAAAAAAGAAACATGACTTTTTTCGAAATTCCAATGTTTGAAGGTAGTTTTCGGGTAAAAAAGTAGAATTATTTGTACGAAACAAAAAAATATTGTCTTTGGAAAAATATTTTTTAATGAAAATTTTTTTTTAGTATTTTGAAAAAAGAATTTATATTTTTACTTCTACCATCAAGTTGGATTTACGCTATCAAATATTTATGCTACCAAATATTGTTTTATTTTTCGTAATCAGCTAGGATACCGCATTAGCATTAGCTCCAAATCAACAAATCATATTTTGTTACAAGACCTTTTGCAAGACCTATAAGACTCAATATTGGTGAATCACGATTTAAGTATATCTGTTTTTATGCGTTAATACCGCACAATATTCCCAACTGCTCCCGTCTGGAACCAGTTAGACCATGGGGACACAACATTCCCCCAATGGGGACGCCATAGTCTCACTTGCTCTGGACGGAAGACAACCGAGCTTTGTTTCAATATCCACAACCAGAGATGGATTCTTTTGTGCGAAATCTTTCCGTTTGTCAAGAATAATTAAGAGTAAAACCTCTACTAATAAATCTACGACAAAAGATTTACAAGGTTATAAAGCTTTTCTGTCAATATTATGGTTCACGAGATTTCAATATCACCATAAAACAAGCCGGTTTCTGCAGAAGTCCTCCTCCAATGTTTTACGTCACGATTCTTTCGCCTGGCAGCGCTAAAAATAAAACCAGTCCAAAAGTCAAACGCGCCGGGTGTGATTTATATGAGATAGTTTCATGTTTATGTCATCGGTAGGTGCCTATCTGTAACTAGCAACAATGGGACATTATTTTAAAAGTGCAGATCTGAGATAGTTCCCGGGAGATAGCATTGTGCTCTGGTTAAATTAGCATTGTTTGAAATTTTGCAATAAGAAGAGTCTGTTGCATTTATTATAAAAATGTACACTTCTAGTTTCACTGTAAAAGTTTCTGTCGTAATAAAATATTGACTATAAAGCTGAAAAACTGTTCGCGTGTCTCCCTAAAACCAGCTCTGACTTCGCTAAATTTGCTCTAATTTTCGGTCTGGAATTTCTGTAATGACAAATGAACCAACGTCCTTCTCGAGCTCTGTAGCTTTGGAATAAATTTAAAAATTGCCACTACCTAGTTTATAGATTCGCTGTTGAACACTGAACAGCGCAGGACCTACTATAAAACATGCACATATTTTTCAATCAAATTTTTTCACCTATTCCCGATATCTGCTTTGAGAAATAGAATTTTTAGAGTGTGACGTTATCTATGGAATCTGAGAGAGCACGTTGGTAAGTTAAAGTTCAAGATTTATTATTCATGTACATCAGAAATTCCGGACTATCATTAAATATTTTGTACAGAAATACCATTTCAGTAAAAATCCTTCTGTTTGACAATTTAAGCATATTTTTATCATTTAAAAGAGTATTATAGTTCAACGTAATTGCTGAAATACCCATTTCAAAATTTAGAAATCGTAATCATTTATTTTGTATTCTTTCATTAGCTTGTAAACGAATATTATAATGTGGGTTTGTGAATCCTAGCCAACAGAATGAAAGAGAAAAACGTCCATACACCAAACGAGCAAGATGTGCAAAAACTTACCTACTTCAGGTATCATCTGTTATTGAAAATAAACCTGCATACATTCTGCATACGTGCTAATCACGGAACAGGATACCCGTATTGTCATAAAATACTTTCTAACCGCGACTCAAACATTTCAATAAATATTTGATTTGTATGGAATTATTTTATTATGACACTTGAGACTTAATTATCGCTAATGAAGGAGGATTTTATAACATAATATGGAGGAGAAAATCCATTTGACTTATCGGCTATGAGATATGGTTTTCGAAGGAGAATGGATGTCTTTCATCTTGCTTGGGTGTAATTCACCAAGCAAGATGAGAGACAAAGTAAATTAGAATGTATATCTTTTAATCAATAATTCTTCTGCTGCTTTGAGTTTAACCCTTCCCCTCACTCTCTAACTACTTATTCAAGCATTCAAAAAGAAGAAGAAGATGGTTAGAAAAGGATACATGTAAATACGAATAATAAAGGGAACGCGCTAACATTAATGTATATTAAAAAAACTATTATAATTAACAAGAATATGGGAAAAAAATAATGACTTGTTTAAAATAGAGCAAAAATCTCTTGACATCTGAGTTAAGTTGCAATCAAAGAAACACTGTGATTTTTTTTAACACCTGTAACATGTTAAATAACTGAACCAGACGAGTTTTTCATCATTTTCGGAGAATAGGTACTTTTTTGTTAAAATCCTTCGGATTGAAATGTTGTTACACTCCATATACATAATTATGTATTACTGTAGGCTTCAGAAGTTAGAACCCTAGTTTTCATAATCATACTGGCGTAATTACAATATCTATATATGTAAAAATCTAAAAATGTTTGTATGTATGTCCGTTATGCGTTGCTAAACCATTCATCCAATCGCGATGAAACTTTGGGGATTTGATGTGCGCATGCCCGCGATGGTTTCTGTATACAAAAGTGAGTTCTGGCATCAAGAAATTATGCCTTGCTAAACCGTTCATCCGATTGCGATGAAACTTTGGGGATTTGATGTGTGAAGAAGAATGGGACGAAGGGAAAGGACACGCAGGGAAAAACAATATCTTTATTAAGTTGCATAGCAACGCATGCCGGGAACTGCAAACCCAGAAGCTAGCGTATTTTGATTTTTATACATATATAGATTTCCCCCTAAAGCCATGCGAGCGAAGCCGAGGGTAAAAGCTAGTACTAAATATATTATGAAAAAGTATAATTCTACCTTTGGACAATGAAGCTCTGAATTTTTAGCCCCTTCACAGAAACGGCACTCCATAAATTATCCCATTATTAACCTTAAAAATCTTTCACAAACCATGAAGTTGTACCATAGAAGTCGCTGAAAACTTATCCAAAACATGGTCCTCCTCAGCAAAGGATCTCCTAGTGAGGAGGACCCTATGAAAATAATCTACTTTCAATTTATATTTATCATGTATGTTCTATAAATGTTATCATTAATATAATAACTAAATACAAAAAATAAATACTGATGTAATTCCGAGATTTCCGTGAAATTATACCCCTGACGATAAAAAGTCGGTCAAATAAAATCATTGGCGCCGTTTGATGACGACATTTTAGTACGCGAGAATTTCTGTCTGCAAAATTTATTGATTAAGGAATTTTTAATGCAAATTGGCAAGGCCGTTCAGATATACCTACAAGTTATTGTCAGCATGCGATTACGGCGGATATTATAAAATGGTTAGTAATCAAATTAATTTAAGTGTTGTTTTTTTTTTTATTTGGTAAAGATAAACATGCCGTTTTATTGTTATAGGGTGTTTCTTAGGCGAGTATTGAGGACATTCACGTGATGTTGTTTTACTTTCACCGTCACCATCATCAGTACTATAACTCTTGAAGAATCCTGGCCACCTCTCGAAAATGCTTTCATTTCTTCACTTTCCAGCTGTTTCCCTTCAGTTTCTTATATACGGGTGTTTGTCTTCAAACCATTTTTTAAAAACCGTCAGCTAACATTTTTTATGATAGTTGGGTTACCAGAAATATGAATGTATCTATCTGCAGCATTATTTAGCATCTCTATTGGTAAAAAGGTCATTTCCAGGTTCATTCTTTTGGGATGAATCATCTAGGGGTCAGACGGGACGTACACATTGCTACACATTTCTTCAGACTGATTTTGGATGGTTTGAAAACTCGGCTGTCATGGAGAGCATTCATTCAATGTTTCCGATCGTTATCTCCGTTACCGACAGCATAGACTTGTCCATCTCCCAGCCTGTAAAACTTGCTAATGGTCTTGCCGGTGTGGAGAGCAATCTTGCTGTTGAAGAGAATTAATTCGGATACCGGCCAATCCATCACAAATGAAGCTGCCTTTAAAAGGCAGGCTCTGTTTCTACTAGTATAGTTGATATGCCCGCTGTTAATATTCATGTAATTTTGTTTTACAAATATAGACTAAAACTCACAAAAATAAACAATTTTGCAAAATATAAAAAAATAATAACTGAACTATTATTATAAGCAATAATTACTAGCCTGAAACACTCATCAACATTGAAAAAATCTTCCGAGAAAAGATAAATGCCGCCGACGGGACATGTCGGGGTAGAGTAGTTGACCGGATATCAAAAGGACGCGGGTTCATGTCCCGTCGGCGGCATTTATCTTTTCTCGGAAGATTTTTTCAATGTTGATGAGTGTTTCAGGCTAATAATTATTGCTTATAATAATTGTTACCCTTTGTGCTATACATAAAAATCTTGTCTTCAACATTAGTTTACCAATTAAAAATAATAATGAATAACTGAACTATTTCATTGAATTGAATTCGGTTTATCCATCCTTCTTCTAGGCACTCTGAGAACCCCTTTAAAGGATTAAAATCATCCCTTCAGAAGGCATTCGAAGCAGGTTGTCTTACGTTTAGGTACTTAATTGATTATTTCACTTTATTCCTTCCTTTTATGTGAATTCAGGTCCACTTGGAGCAGGTCGCCGATTGTACTTTAACTACAGGGCTCGCATGTACTGGTTCTCGATCCAAAAAACTCATTTCAATGCTTAGGCACCCGTTTGGTTTTGGAATGAGAATACGCATAGTTGCTACCGAAATATCATTCATCCAGTACCTACCTCTTCCTTACGTCATTTTTTGAGAAAAGTTTTTTTTTTAATTTGAAAAATGGCAAGAAAAACACCAATTTTTATTTTTGAAAAACAAAATAAGATTTGGGACTACCTTAGAATCAAGTTTTTGTGTTCATAATCTCGTTTTTTCTTTTCGTTTCGAACAAAAAAGAAGACATTATACCATGTCGAAAGTAAACAATATCGTCTTGTACTTATTTGTTTTGTTGTGACAATAATTACCTCGAGGTATCGCGATGGAACTATATATATAACTTGTTACTGTGTTGTGTGCTTCTTTGCAGAAGTATAGCGGTAAGTGATTGGATATTCTTTTCCCTAGCACCCATTATTTTTCCTACACGTATTATCACCCAATTCCAGTAAACATCATTTAGCTCCGTTTAATTCTTAGTATTTACAGTCCATTTCCAAGTGGATCCCAAAATTACAGTAAAGCAGAAATGGCAAAAAATTTCTAAATAAGTGGTTATATTAGCTGTAACAAATAATAAATAGTAAGTACATAATTACTAGTGCTGCTATTAAAAAGCTAATAAACACGGAAATAAATAAATAACACGGCCAATAATAAATAAATAATAACAGTTAACATTGTGTAAATATACAAATGTATAAGTAAATATATGTACCAATAAATATACAAATGTATTGGTATAGGTAGATACATTTAATCTATTTTAAGGGGAAATTTAAATACTTAGGTCTCTTTTTACTCTCAATGTATACAATTAATTATTTCATGTTCACTTTATTTTAATCTTTATTTACTCTCTTTTCACTTTTTACAATATTTCAATTTGTTATATTGTTACCCGTCTCAGTTCAGATATCGTCTAGGGAGGCGGGGAACTTAGCCACTTGCTTAAGATTATTTTATCTAAATAAACGCCCAGGTTGCCGGCAATTAATTAAAAAAATAAATAAAAAATGGTTTGACATAAACTTACTAAATTTAAAATATATATATATATATTATTTATCATTTTGCAAAATCATCAAAAAACAAGAAATACTTAAAGAAATACAATTTATAATCCACTCTACGACACTGAAATTTCTCGTGTTAGTGATAGAAAGCAAAACCGAAATAAAATATCTACGCATTACAGTAAAAAAATTTAGGTACTCGTTAATAATACATCAATACATGTTCGTGTTGCAAGACTGCCCTCTTAAACACCTGTAATTTTGCAGAATTTGGAGGTTCTCTAAAATAAACATCCAAAAAAGTTAGCAAATACTTATGTAGTTGTTTTCTCATCCACTTAATCTCAGCCTTGGCCAATATAATACATATTAATCGCGCTTCTGAAGGAGCGAAAACACTACTTTTGACACCAATTTCGTTTGCTGAAATGTCGCAACGGCTACTAGGCACGTGGTGTCAAGTACCTGCTTAGTCTCTTGAACCATGGAGATGGTACTTAAGCAGGAGGGTCTATTTCAATGTTCTGAATCTCCATCATTGTCCCATCAAATTCGAAAACTTTAAGTGAAGATACCGACATTGTTAGGCAAGCATTCATACTATTGGCTATTCATTGGATGGGTTTAGTAGATGAGTGGAGGCAAGCTTGCCTCACACTCTGATGGCCAAGGTTCAATTCAAACCAGACGAAGAATCTTTATAATATAACGCCGTTGGATTTGCAGAAGAATTGAATTTATTTACCTTTAGAGTCCCTAATAGATTAAACGTGACATGTGATGAATGGACAGGTCAAATCATGATGATTCATTTTTTATCGTTTAGCCTTAATTTTAATACGCCATTGAACTATTAAAAATACGTAGATACATTAGATTAGTCTTGCACTAGAGAGCAATGAAATGGTAAGTTTTAGGTTAGTCCGTGTGTAATTATTCGTCACAGATATTGCAAAAAGAATGGTAGATTGGAGATAGGAATGGGTAAACCATGCAGTAAGAGGGTATTTAATATTGAATGTAGCTCAAACCTCAACCAAACTGCATATCAGAAGACAAAAGATCGTACAAACAGAACAGACTTCTTCTTAAGTCGGTTCGTCATTGCTGAGGATCGTCACCCCTTACTCTAATTTCCATGGTGGACAAGGCTCCTCCATTCTTCTCTTCTCCTCCATTCTTCAATGCGCTGCGTTGAGAACTGCGGACACCGACTTACCGGACGCTATTGATACTTGGTCACTCTAGCGCATTGGTGACCATCATCTTCTACCTTCCACTTTGCCAGTGACTATAAGTTTCTCCAAATTGAAGTCCTCAGTTTGGCGAGCACTGTGTCCAAAGTTCCAAAGTATCTTAGAGTAGACAGATAGTTGAAAGCTTATTGTGGATGCCTAGCTCTTTCAGAATTGACAAATTTGTGCGTGTGGCTGTCCATGGAATTTTATTTTTATTTTTTTAAATCCTTTACTTTTCCCAATTTTTCATTTAATACATACATATTTTGAAAATCATAAGAGTAATGGGACCCACTAAGGCGCAGCCTGTGCGTGGGTAATATAGCTAAAATAATATTTTGTTGTACCTAGGAAAAACAGGACAGTAGGTATTAAGCAAAAACATAATTAAAATTTGTCTAAATAGTTTGTACAAAAAGGGTATACAGTAGTTAACAGTGTAATAATAAGTGTAAGTTTATAAGAAAAAATAAAAGTGATATAAATTATAAAAATAAAGTTTCAACATCTGTATCGTTAAGCCATATTTTTAAATCTTTTAGGTATTGGGGAAGTTTCTGAATAATTTTCGGTAAAAGATTGAAAGTACGAGGTCCAATGAAACTGACATTTTTCATTCATCCTGAGCATTTTTCTTCAGCACCACATTTCGAGGGCGTCTATGAAATTTCTTTCACTGATTCTGAGTGTCCATGTTTCCACACCGTACAGAAGTTGTCGAGATCTAAATTGGTAGACTCTAGCCGGAAACCAAAATGTTGGAAAGACAGGAAAAAAAACCATCGCACATCAATTGGTACAAGCAGACAAAAGAACATGAAGTTAGTCCAGTGGTAAACATCTTATAGAATTTTTATTTGTGTGCTAGTTGGACTGTGGTACCATCCTTTTTGGTATTTAAGCCTCGATTATATTGGGCGAGTTTAAAAGCTACTATCTACTTTAACATTAAAAGCGGGTGAATCGGCGAGTGAGATTGTCATGATGACACACAAAACTGTCAACTCGCTCAGTAGCGTAGGAAACTGAGCTCGTAGGTCGCTGTTAGCGCCACAGCTACCCAGTAGCCAGATGTTTGATAGTCGAAATCAGCTGTTTGTTGGGCGCCATTTTTAGAGCATAAATAAACCAATCTCGAGTAAGCGAGTAGCAAATAAAGTTGACGACCTTTCAACTTTTTTCGTAGATTGTCAACAATCTGCTAGTAGCAAGTATAATACGATTACATTGAGCGAGTTTACTAACAGATAGCGAATTTCCCAGATAGTAGCTTGTAAACTCGCCCAATGTCATCGAGGCTAACACATTATAATATCAAGCCTTTGCGTTAAAAAAACATTAATTTACATCATTAATTAACATTTGCCGCAGTCTGAATTCAGCACTTGACCAGTAATTGGTCGTAAATGATTAATACTAATGTAACATCTGTACCTACCAGTATCTGGGTGGTCATTTTTTGTTCCATGAATGCCAACATTATTAACTTTTACCAATGTAAAACATCATTTAAAAATCCATCAATATCTTCAAAGCTCTGCACGATACAATAATTTTCATAAAACATTTAAAAAACAATAAATTTCTACTAAATATAAATTTCAAGGTCATCACGATTCTCCAACTGTTTCGTGTATTCTGCAAAAATAAAGCCTGGAAATCCCCTACTAGCGAATTGGGTCGACAATAAAATTATTATTAGTAGGTACTATCGCAGCCAAAATTTCACTATTGTTTTGCAATAAAAATTATACCATGTACATCATCGTAATAATAAGGCATATTTCACGCGACCGGTCGTGACCAGCGCACCAATCAGGGCATTATGATTTTTTTATTATGTCATCACTGCCATCAAAAAACGTTTATATCACGAATGTGCTGCTAGAAATTTAATTTATAATTTTAACCCCTCAGGGTAATTTGTTTGCTTTTGGGAACAACTCGTATAGGTCTCATTGAAATCATTGTATCTCCCTAACTTTCGTGGTTTGTTTTATGTATGTACGTGTAACATAATTTATTATTGTGCAACACGGCATACTAAGAATGTTGGGATAAATGGTGTGCTGACCTTTAATTGGAATCGCTGTAATCATATTCAAATTGTAAGCTAACGTAATAATTATGATGTGAAATATTCTGTTAGCGAACCAATAAAAAAATTGTTAGAAATATGATCTAAATTGTGTTAGAAAGAGAAAACGCCACGCTTTATATTGAAATCTAAAGGTTAACTTCCAAATAATTAAAACGTATACCTTTGGGAAACCAAAGTTTCCGTCCGCAATCAAAATTTAACATGATTTTTTTATTAATCATTTTAACGTCTCGTACGTCATACATACTGGTATGTCTGGCAACATTATATTATTGTGAAAACAAGCTTATGGGTTCGAGTGGTTTACCACGCGGACAACAAAAAGTGAAGTGACGATAACGTTAATAATACGTTTGTCTAATAAAATATGTGTGTGTTTTTTTCGTTAACTGTAATTTTAGTTAGAAAAAACATAACGTGAGCCATCTTTTAAAACTTTTTATAAACAATTAGATAAGCTAACGTATTAAAAAAAATGTATTTCAATAATTAAATTATGTAATGTACCGACTGCGCCAGTGTAATGTGTCGTGTAAGTGTCTTATTTGTAGTGTGTCGCTAGTAGAAGGCAAATGAAGAGAGTATTTTAGTACTGGTATTTATTAGGGAGCTGCTCGGAAGCAAATGGAACACATATCACACATGCAATCTTTATATAGCATCTCGCAAGCATACTATCCCGCTCGCGCTCGTACACTTTCATACATACATCACATTTATTTAAAAAAATAAAATTTCAAAGTGTATTTCATCACCCTTAACAGACAGTTTTTTTTTTGTTTTCGGATGCGTTCAGAAATATTCCATATAATGTGAATTTTATTACAGAGTGGAAATTAATGATCTCACCGTTTGACAGAAAATGCCCGAGGCCTGAGGGCTTAACACTAACACTACACACCTTCGCTTTAGACATTCAACTCTATGCACTTAAAAAAGACTAATTATGTCCATGTCAGATATTATCAAATCGTTTATTATTTAATAACAAATCTAAAACCCTAATCTATTACCCATTGCTGCGTTTACACTCCTACCTATTTTACCAATGTTTTCTAATTTGAGTTACCTGTTTGCAAAGTCAAGGATTTATTTCAAGGTTCAAAGAAGTTATTCAACATCCGATAGGAAAGAAACACGAAGTACGTGAAAAAAATATTACCGAATAACTTTTTACCTGGCGGTAAAAATTGCTTTGTGCAAAACTCGTATCATTAAATAATAATTGACCTTTCCCCATGTTTAATTCCTCGCCTTATCCGATCCATTCGTGATCTTCCCGACACTCTAAAAATCACTGTAATTGCACTCCTCTCTCCATTATTAATATTCTTGACTCTTCGCAAGCAACACTTAATATTCTCTTAACGCAGTCTGCGGTTAACATTTTTAACTGCCGGTAATCCAGCGGTTACTTAACTCGTACTCTTAACGTATCCGATAGTTAAAAGTTTGCAGTAGGTACGTGAATAACGACTATTCCAATATCAATATTGGCATTACGCATGGCTGATAACTCAACGGCTCGTAACAAATAGCTATAATTTCTTAATTAAAAATCATTAAAGATAATGTGGAATTTGTTGGTAAATAAGCTGAGAAGTAACACACGACAATGTTTACTTTAACTTGTTTATTTTAACGTAAACATGCAACAGAGACAACAATTTTAACAACAACAAACAAGTTTATCGCAAGAAAACATGGGTAATAATTGCTTGTTTGTTTTCAGTAAATTAATGATAATTTAATGTAATTTAGCCACAGAATTAAATAGTACATTTAATTTGTTTTGTAAAACAGAAATGTTTATGTTTTTTTTATTTTTATTTATTTTATTTTTATTTTAAATACATAAACGGCTATACTGCCTTTTATAAATAAACATATAATAGAGTACAACAGTAAGAAAAATAATATTATTTCATAATAGTAGTTTTAAATTTTAAAATAACATACAATCATTTTGTATATCACAACAAAAAATAACAAAAAAGAACAATGAGAAATATGATCATTTCATTTCAACATGTGCATATTACGTATATAAAGTTATATTTTGGAAAAATAATTTTTGAGTGCATGTTTATATTGCGCTAATTTTAAGAAATAAATGTCGCCGATGTTAGCATGTTCATTTCCCAAAATGTGTAATCGACTGATTGGTGAGTAATAATGTGATAATGTATGTGTGTTATTATAGTAGAACGGTAGAGTGAGTCTATTGTTAGCGTGACCAGGGCAATGAAATCGTATTAGTTCTATTAAATCAGGGGTATCCAGGACCGAGTGAATTATTTTATATAATATTAATAGATCACAGATTTTTCTGCGATCTGATAAATTTACGAGATTAGTCCAGTTTAATAACAAATTATAGTCTACGGATTCTCTTGGAATACCTAATTTAAAATTAATATACCTAAGGAATCTATGCGGGACTTTTTCAATCGCTTGAATATGGATATTGTAATGTGGAGCCCAAATCGTAGAATTATATTCCAAAATGCTTCTCACTAGCGTTATATATAAAATGCGAATAGTATCAATGTTACAAAATTGTTTGGTTATTCTAATAATAAATCCTAAAATCTTCATTGCTCTAATAATAATATTAGTTATATGGCTAATAAATGTAAGTTTTGAGTTAAAAATAATACCTAGATCATTTATTGTTTCTACTGAGTTTAATATAATTTTGTCAAGATTATATTCATAAATGGTCGGTTTCTTTATTTTATAAAATCTTATTATTTGACATTTACTTATGTTAAGTGCCAGTTTATTGCTTATACACCAATTAAACAAGTTGTTTAAATTTTTTTGTAAAATTATGCAACCAGAAGTATTTTTAATTTTTTTATATAATTTTAAATCATCAGCAAATAACAGGATATCAACATCGGAAAAAACGTACTGGTCCTAAATGGGAGCCCTGTGGCACACCACTAGTTGCAGAAAATGCATCCGATATTACGTCATTTAACTTTACAAACAGTTGCCTATTTGTTAAATAACTCTCTATCCATTTAAGAAAGTTTCCGGTTATCCCCATACTCCTTAATTTATTTATCAATATTTTATGACAAACTTTATAGAACGCCTTGCTGAAGTCAGTATATATCGAGTCTACTTGACATTTATCTGCAAAGGCATTCGCTATAAAGTTTACATATTTCAGTAGATTTGTCCGAGTTTATCTATTCTTCATGAAACCGTGTTGAAACCTTGTTACAATCCCATTTAATTTAAAACTAATTTTATCCAAAATAATTTTTTCAAATAGTTTTGGAATAGTTGACTGTATACACACAGGTCTATAGTTGCATATATCACATTTGTCACCTTTTTTTAAATATGGGTGTGACGTAACTATTTTTCCATGCAATTGGAAAATATCCCGATGACAATGACGTATTAAAAATTAAATAGAGGGGATACGACAAGGCATGTATACAATGCTTCAATAGAATTGGTGGTATTTTGTCAGGACCCGAACTTTTTTTTATATCTAATTTGTTTTTTATATCTGTTTGTAATAATGGGTTTTAATTTCATTTATATCTATGTGAATGTTAGAAATTTGTAAATTGATATTAGATGAAAAAAAAAGAATTTCACTATTATCAATTGTGTTGTCATATACATCTTTAAAAAATGAAGCAAATAAATTAACAATAGTTTCTGCATTATTTCCATTTATGCCATTATAAAACATGCTAGCAGGTATATCTATTTCATTTCTTTTTAATGACTTTGAGTACTTCCATAAAGTTTTGATGTCATTATTTGCAATTGAATTTTCCACATTATTTAAGTATTCTTTGTAACAATTTTTAGAAAGATCGTGACATTGGCGTCGAATTGAATTGAATTGAATATAATCTTTAATTGATTTAGAATTTTTGTACTTTTTATGTATTTTCTTCTTCAATAGAGTCAAGTCAATTAAATCTTTATTAAACCACTGAGGGAAAACATTTTTTTTACATTTAATGTAAGGCACACTTTTTTCTATGATATTGTGAATTATTTTATAGAATTCGTTGATATTTTCGTTAATATTTTCTTGTTTTAAAAAAGTCCAATCAGTAGCATTTAAGCATTCATTAATATGATTAAAATCAGCTTTATTAAAATTGTGAAGTGATTTTTTGCACTGTAGATTTGGTATTTTATTTATTGATACGCAAATATTTAATGGAGGATGATAGTTATCTACAGGTAATAATATTTCACTTGATTTTACTACAGTTACTGAAGTATCACTTGAAAATACCAAGTCCAGTATTTTGTTATTACAATTTTCAGTTTTATTTAATTGTGTTAGATTTATAAAATTTGACATGCTTATAACTTCTTTGTTTATAGTTGACAAGTCAGCGTTTTCTATACCTGTCAATTCCATAAAGTTTTGATTCCAAATGATGTTCGGAAGATTATAATCGCCAGTTATAATTATTTTTACTTTTTGATATTTTAATTGTAAAATTTCAATATCTTCAAAATGCTTAGTAAAAATACTAATATCCGATTTAGGCGGAATGTACACATTATGTAATGTTATTGCGGTTAGAAATAATTACATTGCAACAATGCTTACGGGGATCTATTAATTGGATAACCAACACCTCTGTCGTAGGTCACCTTAAAGGTTCGCTACGTTTGGTGACTTAGCGTGAGTACCTGGGTTTATGATGTGAGGATTATTTAGGTCTTGGCGACGGTCGCATCAGCCCACCTACTGTGTGGCGGGTCGGATTTGGAGAGACTGGTTGAGGGAGACCTTTTTACCTCTCCAGCGGGACCTTTCGACCATTCGACCCATCGCCTTGCACTGCGGGGGGAGCTGAATTCCTTGGGGTCGTCGGGCATTCCCCCCCAATCTCCCATTACCTTTAAGGCACCACCGAGGAACCGGCTAAGAGGCGCGGAAGCTGAGTGTGGTTTACGGCTAGATCGAACGTCATGCGCATTCTTGCTGGGACTGCCAATCGATTGGAGAGGAATCCCACCCGTTTTGCAGCGCCATACCCTTATTATTTACATAGGTACTGTGTCTTCCTCCCTACAGGTGCTTGCAGGATGCGCTGGATACAATCACCCAGCGTTTGCCTCCTCGTGGACAATCACCAGCCTGTCCCATTGTCTTGTCTACAGTCATATTAACACTTATTGAATCTTGATTTCCCGCTAAGCACTTGCATACTGCTCACTAACAACGTATGCAGGGACACTGGAGGTCTAGATTCGTACAAATTTAAATATAGATTCGTCCATTCAAAAAAATTAGAGTCCTTGCGAGAGACTTAAACTACATATAGATAGATCAATAATATTGACGTCCTCTGTGGTCGAGGGGTAAGGACCTCGACTAGCAATCCGGAGGTCGGGGGTTCAAATCCAGGCGTGAGAAAGTAAATTATGTTAGATTGATTAGTTTTATTACACAATTTATAGGTACATTTAAAAATAATAATACACAGTATATTTGCGGCACTTTCCAGAGTGAAAGATATTCCCAGTATCGCCTTGATGTAAGACCAGTCGTGCTTGGGTACTATATCTGAATAGCTAGGTATTTCCCCACCTTCTTCCCAATATCCTTCTTTACATTGGCTCCAGGCGGTTGGGAGCAGTTGGGACTCTTGGGCAGTATTCACATTAAAAAAAGAGCGATTAATAATTAATTTCTAAAATCTCTATTCTTGACAATGCATTTTTTATTTTTTTCCTTTTATTGTATTTTTTATTTTTTATTTATTTTTTTTTTTTTTTAATTATTTTTTTATTTTCATTAATATGTTTTACATGTTGCTAAATGATAATTTTACATCTTAGGTTTTTTACTACTTTTCCATTTAAAGCATATGCTTGTGTATGGAAAAGGAGTGTACATAAATGTGGTTATTACTTAGTACTTAAATAATTCATTTACATAAATATATGTGTGTTGTAATCGTATATAATAGTATATATTTAAAGAGAAGAAAGAATATTATGGAAAACCAAGGATATTTGTATACATTTAAATAAAAGAAATAATATTATGGAAAACTAAGGATATTTGTAAGGATAATTAAGTGGCATTAGTTTTTTTCTTCAGAATATTTTTAAAATGTCTCTTGACAGAGAGCAGTATTTGGGTTTTATCATTAATGCTTCTGATTTCTTCTGGTAGACGATTGAAAAAAGTTCTTCCCTGGTAAGTGTAATGGTGTTGTGCAAAAGACGTATTTAGTTTTGGGCATATAAAAACATGTTTAAGTCGCGTTCTGTTTTCGTTTAAAAATTGATATTTATCTTTTTCTTTTATAATTTGAATTAATGAATTTTTAATATATAAATCTTTAAATGTAGGTACTTGGAATTCATCAAATAGGCGTTCTGTTGGGTAGTCCAAGGATTTTTTTAATATAATTTTAATAATTGTTCTTTGTACAATTTCTATTGGAATAAGATTACATTTATATGCGGATCCCCAACTAATAATAGCGTATTGTAAAGTGGATTGAACTAAGGCATAGTAGATTAAATATAGATTTTTTATTGACAAAAAATTTCTAATTCTTAAAAATATGTATATTAATTTTCTAATTTTGTTTACTACTTGACATATTTGTTCCTTCCATTTTAGATTTTTATCAATAATTACTCCTAAATATTTTATTTTATTTGTTGTTTTTAATATTGTACAGTTTGATTTGCAGTAGTTTTGGCTGTGAATTTTAGTATTTTCATGTATGACAATGTTAAAATTTTTGGGAGCATCGTTTAAATGTATTGCAAATGGAATTACAAATGTCTTTTCACTATTTAGTGATAGTAAATTAGTGTCGAAAAAATTCTTAAGCGTGTTAATGTCTTCTATAGCCTTTAATTCTACATTTTCCCAAGTCTTTCCACTTATTATTAATACTGTATCGTCGGCGTATGATGTAATTTGACCATGTAAAGGTTCTAAAAAAATATCGTTTACATATATAGTAAATAGGATTGGTCCAAGCACTGTACCTTGGGGGATTCCAAAGCTTGAAAGCTCTTGATCGCTATTAACATGATTGATTTTTACCACTTGAGGGCGGTTTTTTAAGTAGTTAGTGATCCATTTAATCGCGTTGTCTTTTATGCCAATATTATTTAATTTTTTTAATAGCATCTCATGAGATATGCTATCGAATGCCTTTCTGAGGTCAATAAATATACCCGCACATTTTTTACCTTTATCTACTGTTTCGTAAATGTATGAAGTTACGTTAGCAATAGCATCTTGTGTGCTGAGTGATTTTATAAAACCAAACTGGTTTTTGTGTATTATTTTATTACTATCTAGGAAATTTACCAACTGTTTTTTTACTATTTTTTCAAAGATCTTTCCTATATTAGAAATTAGACAGATTGGGCGATAATTTGTTACTTGGTGTGGATCTCCAGATTTGTAAATAGGTGAGATTATTGTGTTTTTGTAGTTCATTGGAAATATCCCTTTTGTTAAACTTAAGTTTATTAAATGAGTGATGGGTTTTATTAAGTAAGATTTCATAGATTTTAACATATGTGCCGTAATAGAGTCAAAACCGGGAGACGAACCTCCTTTCATATTTTCTATTATTTTTAAGATTTCACATTCTGTTGTTGTTTCGAATGTTGAAAGTATATTACGTTTCCGTAAATTTTTATTTTTATGTTTTTCCGGGTTAGAAGGCTTATGAATATTTTTCGCAAGATTTTTTCCAACATTTGCAAAGAAGGAATTAAAAATGTTTGCACATTGTTTAGGTTGCATATTGGCATCTATAATTTTTTTATCGTGTTCAATGTACTTAATGTTTTGTGTTTTTTTTGTATTGTCTATGGCCAAATTTACTGTTTTCCACATTTGTTTATGGTTATTTTCTGAAGATAATATTTTATTTTTAAAAAACTCTTCTTTACTTTTTTTAATATAAGATGTTAATTTATTTTTATATTTTTTATAGAAAATATATGCTTTTTCATCGTGGGGATTTTTTAAAGTTGTTTTGTAAAGTTTTTCTTTGTTCCTGATAGATATTATAAGTCCTTTGGTAATCCAAGGCTTTAAACATCTTAATTTTGATTTTATGTGTGTTATTTCAGTTGTCGAATTTTTAATGTGCTGTGACAAGATATTTTCAAAGTTAGTCGAACATATTTCGGTATCATCACTGCTCAAAACATTGTTCCAATCCTCCTTTTTTAGTTTTTCAGAGAGAATAGTCATATCTATTGTTGATTTTTTGGTTATTAAATTATGTTTTTTATGTTTAATATTATTATTATACAGAAGTAAGCATGCATGATGATCAGTTATGTTAGTTTTCCAAACAATAGATTTTAATTTGTAAAGATCTTTAATGTTTGTGTTTGTCCAAATGTGATCTAAACAAGATGGAGTATGTTCTTTTATTTCTCTAGTATTTTTATTTATGCAAGATATGAAGTTTTGTTCAGTCATACAATTGATGTATTCATTTTTGATATTATTTTCTATTTTTTCATTGATGTTCACGTTAAAATCACCTACCACGAAGCAAAGTTTATTTTTTAATATTAATAATATGTATTTGAGGTCATTAATAAAGGTAATAATACTCGAGCTATGCGTTCTATAGATAGCTATTAGATGATATGTTGATTTGCCGAGTTTGAAATGTACTTCAATACAGTTAACCAAATGTATCGGGTGCTCTATTATGTTAACAATACTAAATTTATTGCTTGCAAATATTATTATTCCCGAATTCTTGTTAATGTCTAATTTGGTAGAAATATAATTGTACTCGGGCAAGTGATAAGGCGGTGACTCAGCGTTTGTAAATGTTTCGGTTAGCACTATAATGTCCGGTTTTTTAATTAAATTATTTATTTTTAGAATTAGTTCATCAAAGTTTTTTTGAATGCTACGGATATTTATGTGCATAATAATTATGTCATTGATGTTTTTAGAAATAATTTTGTTACACGAATCAGTACATATACATTCATATTCCTGAATTTTAATATTTAATTCAAGTTCGTTATTTAAGAAATTATCCATTTAATGCATTTCTAGTTGTATTTTGCAAAATTATTTATAAATTTTTTATTCAATGTCGTAGTTTATTCTTTCTTTGGCTAATTTAAGCATGTAAGATCGGAACTTACATGTTTCGCTGTTTGTTCGGTGGTCTACTTCATTCATTTTATTGTTGAAGGAGTTTGTTTCTTTCTTCTTGTTAGCCGAGTTGCAGTTAGCGCATTTGGGTGGCAGCTCCAGGGATTTACATTCGGAGATGGGATGATCTTCTGAACAGTGCTTGCATGTTGGTTTATTCATTCTATTGTAGCATTTTTGTGCTGTGTGTCCAAATCTTTGACAGTGGAAACATTGGGTAAGAGGACTGCAGTCATCTACATAGATTCTCATGAATCCTAGATGAATTTTTTTTTTATTAATAAGATGTAGTCTCATTTCGGGATTTGTTTGTAGAATTAAGTTTTTGCTGTTAGTTTTTTTGTTGGTAATGATGGCCTTAACTTGTAATATTTCTTTGTTTTGGTATTTTTCACATATCATTTTGATGTCGTTGTTTTGTTCAATGATGTCTTCTAAGAATTCTTTTTCAGTATAGTCTTTGTCAAGACCTTTGAATATTACGCATGGATCCGTTTTCAGAAGTACCTCTGCTATTATGGTTTTGTCGACTTCATTAATCTTATCTTTTAATTTTTTTGCGTCTTCTTTTTCTGGGCATGTTATTATAAGGTTTTTTTTTGTTTTTTTTATTTCGCATACTCGAATTCCCAACTGGGATATTTTAATCTTTTGTATTTTCTCTTTTATTTTTTCAGTGTCTTCTTCTTTTAGGCTTTTAATTATTATAGGAAATCGTTTTTCTTGCATTTGTGGTATTAAGTTTTTTACTGCAGAAGAGTATGAAAATGGGTATTTTTGTACTTGGTTTTTTTCTTGAATATCACACTTTTCTTGTAATTTAGCTAATTCTATTGCCATGTGAGATATCATTTCCATGATGTTATTTATTTCTTTCATCATTTTTGATTTGGTTTCTTTGGTAAGTTTATTTTCTTCTATGATTGTATGTAAATCACTTATGTTTTGTTTCGCCTTTGTTATGAAGGCATGCGGATCAACCGCTTCCCCCATTTTCACAGGTTAAAAAAATTATTTTCGGTAAATTTATGTATTTATAAAATTTTTCTGGGTTTGAAGGGGTTATTTTATTTAGTCACCGCTTACGGCGCTCACTCGCGTCCAACACCGTTAGAGGTTTGGGCGACACTGATACTATACTGATACTACACTGATATTATACTTGTAATATCTATGTAAAATGTACTTATATCTATCTGTCCTTCCCGTAATGAGTTTTCTTCTCAACTCATTGGGAATAATGTGTTACTTACCATGTTTTTGTAATACATTATAATTAATAAATAAATAAAATAAATACCTTCCTCTATCCACTCCCTTCCGCCTAACAACATACCCCCAATGGAGATGCCATAGATCCATTGGCTCCCAACAGTTGGTACTACTGTGCTGTATGCTGTATACACATAACAAAAAGGGGAATTATAAATACCAAGTCGTTGGAAATTTGACATTGGAAATTTTAGTATTAAGAAACGCTTGAATCTGCAAGTGGACACTTGCGTTGAAATATTAGGTAACAGCATAAAAATAATATTGTACATTCATAACTTATTAGGTATGTGCGTACCTCCTTCTATATCCAATAGGCATGTCGTGAACTTTCACAGATTTATATTAATCTAATACTGGATTCATATCTTCGAAGCATTAATATCTCTCGATTAACTTATTACAACATGGTCAATCGAAAGAGAAAATTATTTTTCAACTTTTTACGGCACAAAAGACATTTTAATTAGGCTCCCAATAGTCGATAGAAAACAGACATAAGATCATGAATCTTGTGAAATTTTTAATTACATATTAATATACCGCCTTAGGTACGCGTAGATACTTCAGATACCTTAGTGAAATATCCAATCATTTTACTCATAACTATTTGTTTACAAGGAATATATTATTACTGAGGCGATATATGATTAATTGTGGAAGATGTCTGGTCATAAATAGAAAGCGACACGGAGCTTTTTTATTAGACGAGTAATGTTTTCTCACGAATACGATAAGCCACCGTAACTTGTATTATTTCTACTTGTACACACCTGTCCATTCTTCTTCTTCGTGAGATATAAGTATTCAGTAATCATCAGCGCTTATATACCACAAACAGGGTCGTATCATAGGGACAGCTTATTCAAAATTTAAACTCGTGGCCATGTTTCCACACCACATAGAAATATAGTAGCTCATCTTGAAGGTCTTCGTTATGCCTCTATCATTGTACAACTTTTGCATCGCCCTCGGAATGTGGTGCTGGAGAAAAATGTTCAGGATTCCACGGAGAGTCCATTGTGGTGTCCATTCTGGGAGAGCTAGGCATCCACAATAGGCGTTCAACTATTGGCCTACAAGGTATCGTATGGTACTTTGGACACGTTGCTCGCCAAACTCAGGACTCCAACTCGGGGAAACTCATTGTCACTGGCAAAGTGGAAGGTAGAAGAAACAGAAGAAGCAGAGGATGGTCACCAATGTGCTGTAGTGACCAAGTATCACCAGCGTCCATTATGTCGGTGTCCGCAGCTCTCAATGCAGGGCAGGACCGCAAGGAGTGGAGTAGCCTTGTCCACCATGGAAATTGGAGTAGGGTTCACGATCCTCAGCAACGAAGAACCGACTTTCCAAAATATGACCTTCTCCTAACCTCTTTTGTGAATGTGCGACTATATAAAATCCGTTGCAGTGGCAAGATAATTGACATATTATTTAGCGATATCCCCCAGAACTCTACAAAATTTCATTTATCTCTCGTTTTGATTTTACCCAAACTTTATTGTCTTTTGTTTTCTGTTGTAGTATGGTTTTACATATTGCTATACAGTCTAGGGCTGCCATCTCCAAACTTTGATATCCAGGATTTAAAGGTAGAAAAACCAGGACATTTCGGTTTAAAGCCAGGACCATATATGTATAAGAGTAGTACCTAATATTTATAGTTATGTGGCGACCAGAACGGTCGCCCTCTTTTGCCACAATCCTTGCGCCGCCACTGATATAGCAAACACATTCTCGAAATTTACATACTACCTACAGTTGTAGTGTTTCACGCCGCTCACGGCTAAACATTTCGGGAAGCGCAGCGAAAGGCCTCGACTAACAGCCGTCACATTCTTACGGCCGCGGAATGTTCCAGAGGCTTCTCCGCTTTGCGCGGTGGCTCAACATTACTTGACGTTCCGGGTACTCACACGGTCGGCTATATAAAGCGCAGCGACACCGCGCTAGTCAGTCAGTCAGTTCTAGTCTCCAGTATCAGTAACATCACCCATACATAGACAGTGCATAAAGTGATAACGATTCCAGTGCGGTACCGGCCAGACTCTCGGCGACCCACTGCCGACTGTGCCGGTGCTCATCAATCTTCGAGAACGCAACAAGCGACACAATTGCCCGCGACATAAGGCCCGCCGCACCTTCTTGTCACGCAGGCAGCAACCTCTCAGCCACTGAGACTACCCTCTCCTCAGGTTCACCGCAGCCATCTCCGCGACACCGCGTCGAGCAACCATCTGGACGTCAAGGTCTTCTCCACCACCACGGTGCGGAACAACATGCTGGCGACATGCAGACACGAGTTCTGCTACACCACTGCATCACCGACCTTCATCACATGCAACACCATAGAGCCACATCATCATCGCTCCTGTCTACACCGTTACTTTACTCCAAACTTACCATCGCTACGTAGCAGCAATAAAGACTGACTCATACATCGACTGACGTCTTTTAATTCAATCGTCCCCCGTCTCTGCCGATCGCTGCCCGCTCCCTCACTGGTGACCCCGACGTGATCACGCCCGCTCCCTCAATTGGTGACCCCGACGTGATCACGCCCGCTCCCTCAACTGGTGACCCCGACGTGCATCGAGTGTAAACGTACCAGTGCGGTAACCGCCAGGTCCACGGCGACGTGCCGGACCTGTGGCGGTGTATCATCATATCATCAACCTTCGAGGACGCAACAGTTGAGGGAGCGGGCGTGATCACGTCGGGGTCACCAATTGAGGGAGCGGGCGTGATCACGTCGGGGTCACCAGTGAGGGAGCGGGCAGCGATCGGCAGAGACGGGGGACGATTGAATGAAAAGACGTCAGTCGATGTATGAGTCAGTCTTTATTGCTGCTACGTAGCGATGGTAAGTTTGGAGTAAAGTAACGGTGTAGACAGGAGCGATGATGATGTGGCTCTATGGTGTTGCATGTGATGAAGGTCGGTGATGCAGTGGTGTAGCAGAACTCGTGTCTGCATGTCGCCAGCATGTTGTTCCGCACCGTGGTGGTGGAGAAGACCTTGACGTCCAGATGGTTGCTCGACGCGGTGTCGCGGAGATGGCTGCGGTGAACCTGAGGAGAGGGTAGTCTCAGTGGCTGAGAGGTTGCTGCCTGCGTGACAAGAAGGTGCGGCGGGCCTTATGTCGCGGGCAATTGTGTCGCTTGTTGCGTTCTCGAAGATTGATGAGCACCGGCACAGTCGGCAGTGGGTCGCCGAGAGTCTGGCCGGTACCGCACTGGAATCGTTATCACTTTATGCACTGTCTATGTATGGGTGATGTTACTGATACTGGAGACTAGAACTGACTGACTGACTAGCGCGGTGTCGCTGCGCTTTATATAGCCGACCGTGTGAGTACCCGGAACGTCAAGTAATGTTGAGCCACCGCGCAAAGCGGAGAAGCCTCTGGTACATTCCGCGGCCGTAAGAATGTGACGGCTGTTAGTCGAGGCCTTTCGCTGCGCTTCCCGAAATGTTTAGCCGTGAGCGGCGTGAAACACTACAACTGTAGGTAGTATGTACATTTCGAGAATGTGTTTGCTATATCAGTGGCGGCGCAAGGATTGTGGCAAAAGAGGGCGACCGTTCTGGTCGCCACACACCCCCTTTCCAGTGTACGGAGTACAGGGTTGTAAGATGCCAAATGTCGCGGGTAAGCCGGGTTGATGCTGGTCGGTGCGTCCATGATGATGCGTCCATGTGGTGCTGATGCGTCTCTACCGATTCCCTCAGTTGCTGCTTTTGCGTGCTGCTTGATGCTTGTTGCATGTTGCATGTTGCGTGTTGCGTGTTGCATTTTGCGTGTTGCTCGTTGCTCGTTGCTCGTTGCTCGCGTGTTGCGTGTTGCTTGTTGCATATGGCTTGTTGCCTGTAGCTTGTTGCTTGTAGCTCGTTGCTTGTTGCGCTCGTTGCGTGTTGCATGTTGCATATGGCTTGTTGCCTGAAGCTTGTTGCTTGTAGCTCGTTGCTCGTTGCTTGTTGCGCTCGTTGCGTGTTGCTCGCGTGTTGCGTGTTGAATATGGCTTGTTACTGCTTGTTGCAGAAGGTTGTGAGTTGCAGAAGGTTGCGTGTTGCAAATCACGTCGGGGTCACCAGTTGAGGGAGCCGGCGTGATCACGTCGGGGTCACCAGTGAGGGAGCGGGCAGCGATCGGCAGAGACGGGGGACGATGGAATGAAAAGGCGTCAGTCGATGTATGAGTCAGTCTTTATTGCTGCTACGTAGCGATGGTAAGTTTGGAGTAAAGTAACGGTGTAGACAGGAGCGATGATGATTATGAGGCTCGTAGGTGTTGAAGTGATGAAAGGTCGGTGATGCAGTGGTGTAGCAGAACTCGTGTCTGCATGTCGCCAGCATGTTGTTCTGCACCGTGGTGGTGGAGAAGACCTTGACGTCCAGGATGGATGCTCGACGCGGTGTCGCGGAGATGGCTGCGGTGAACCTGAGGAGGATGAAGTCTCAGTGGCTGAGAAGTTGCTGCCTGCGCGACATAAGGCCCGCCGCACCTTCTTGTCACGCAGGCAGCAACTTCTCAGCCACTGAGACTTCATCCTCCTCAGGTTCACCGCAGCCATCTCCGCGACACCGCGTCGAGCATCCATCCTGGACGTCAAGGTCTTCTCCACCACCACGGTGCAGAACAACATGCTGGCGACATGCAGACACGAGTTCTGCTACACCACTGCATCACCGACCTTTCATCACTTCAACACCTACGAGCCTCATAATCATCATCGCTCCTGTCTACACCGTTACTTTACTCCAAACTTACCATCGCTACGTAGCAGCAATAAAGACTGACTCATACATCGACTGACGCCTTTTCATTCCATCGTCCCCCGTCTCTGCCGATCGCTGCCCGCTCCCTCAGTTATATTGCACTGAAAAAAGAGTCAACTTCACCCGCGCGGCGCGAGCCTAGTGACAAAACGATTGGAGAGAGTAGTGGCGCGCGAATTTTAAAACAGGACTCATTAAAAAACTCAGGACGATGCTTAAAAAATATCCAGGACAGCCCAGGACACCTTAAAAAACCGGACATGTCCTGGGAAAACAGGACGGTTGGCAATCCTACTATACACATCTTTATTGGTCGTTTGGTGTTTATTCTTGGTAATTTTTTTATGTAAACCCTTTTTTTTTATTTTAACTCCAAACAGAAGGCCTAGAGGATAATAATTTCCCGCAGCGTCATCTGGGCGATGCTGTGTAGAGTGTCTTTTCGAAGAGATCAAGGAGTGAACTCGGATCTTGAAGAGACGCATGCTGTAGGAGGAAGGAACATAGAGGCCCTTATGGAAAATACACCCGGATTATTAAACTTATTCAGATCCAGTCAGCAAACGCGGCTAAATCCATTTCAAGCAACGTTTCAAATCTGAATGCTGGTCTTACGCCCTATTATAAAATAAATATGCTATTTATTTTTTAAATGAATAAATTGTAAAATAACACAACTTAATCAAATAAAATTTATTTACGCACGAATTTGAGGGGTGATTTTCGTATTGATAGTCGAGAACCTTATCCCCCGACCACGGTGATCATTAAACCTTCGTTTTTGATTTGAACAACTGAGCGGATGTCCCGTCTCTACATCCAAAGTAAAGTAGGTTCAATCTTGCAAAGTGCATAAAACAATGGTAAGAAAGTAGTTTTTCATTATCACTCAATTTGCAAGCGCATCGTGCCTTAGTTTACTTACTGTTTCAGTGTGAAATGATATATTTATTCAATAAATTATATGACGTTTTTATGAGAAAATTCTTCGAATGTACGACAGAATTTCAGAAAAATCAAACTGGATTCAGAAAATAATTAAGATTTCTATCTGTTATTACGTTTTGAATACATTTGCTAAAAATAGGTTGTACCTACAGAATCCCTAGTACCTACCATAATTAACACTCGAATCAGATTTTTGTAAAAAAATATATTTTTAAAGTATTATTTATTTATTTTACCCCTACTTCGGGCTTTTACAAACATCAGTGATACTCATAATATTTTTTTGAAACAGTAATCATGAAGAAAAACACGCTATTGAAATTATATACAACTCCTGCAGAAGAAACATATTATTCCATGCAGTTATACACATCTGCTTTTTCTTAAGAAAGAATTGCCTACTGCAATCCAGGTATAAGCGAGTATCTAAATGACCATAAATATACCAAACCACCCATTGAATGACTTAGTCCTGATATTTTTGCAATCAAAAATAATTTTATATGGAGTAGTTCTTGTTGGTGTGAATGTAATTGGGCTATGTTTTAATGTAATACTTTTCGGATTCGCAAGAATAACATAATCACCAATCGCGTTGTTTGGTTTATTTTCAAGTTCCACGAAAACCAACCAATCAAAATTATTTACTATAAATACAAATACGTGTTGTGTGTTGTTCATTGAAAAACGTTTTCCTCTTGGAGCGTAATTATTGGCATCGTGGAAATATTAGACATTAATGAAAATTCTTTTAAACTAATGAATAGACAAATAATGTCGGTGCATTATTATTTTTTTTTTCAAATGTATGTTTCGATTCGGCTCTGCAAAGGTCAAATGGCTGATGACCAGTAAATTGGTGAATCAGGAAGTGACAGTCAGCAGTGAGCAGTCGCCATAATGCCTTACAGCACACTCTGTAGTCTGTACCTACTGGACACAAAGTGGCGCAACCGACATCATTCTGTACGTCTACAGGGTTACACCAATGTGTATAATGCTTTTTGGTTTCTTTAAAACCCTTATAATATTTATGATAAGGGTTTTAATTAAATTGTATTCCACAAACCTTTTCAGTAAGCTAATAAGATTCCTTATTATGCTGCCCGCTTCTATTGGGCAATTTACAGGGAGGGGATGGGTACCGCCGCCCGGAAACCATTTATTGGATAACCAACCCCCATGCAATAGCTCAACCCCAAGTAGTGAGTTTGATGTCTTGGCAAGGGTACTCAGGTTCATTGGGTGAGGTTTGCATGGCGGGCCGGATTGGGAAATACTGGTTGAGAGAGATCTTTGAACTCTCCAGACAGACTCACAGGACCCATCGCCTTGCACCGCATTGGGAGCTTTTGTTTGTCGCTCCTGGACAGTGGACACTTACCCCCATATTCCTACCCACCCCTCAAACCTTTTTCGTTCCCAGTACTTCCTCTCCTTCGTTTCCTTAAAAACCCTCCACACGCATCCCAAAAGATGACATAGGCCCTGAGGGAATTATTTTCCTAAGGGCCTCCTGAGTGGAGATAATTCATTATCATTCGCCTGAAGAAAAATAAAGAGGGACCGAAGATGTTTACGATCTCCCGACTAGGTTAAAGTTTGTGGATATACCGTATTCATGCATGCAGAATTTTACCTGCGTTCCTCTACGTAGCCAGCGCAATTATGTAATTTTAACACTTTACGTTATATATCCCGATCTGTCAAGCATAAAATGTTGTGTAAAAATGTCATGAAATATTCGCCTTTATTTTTCAGACATTATTTTTTTTACTCACATCATCACACATGCTAAATTCGGTTGCCTGTGCCGCGCGTTAGTCCTGCGTGGAATCTGATTATGGGATGAATTCAGACAAGGAGTAAATGTTTAGCTAGATACTATACACAATATCTATTTTTAAAAAAACCAACGTAAATATTGATTTTTACTAAGTAGATGTTTCTCATAGTAATTAAATTAAATTGAAACGTTTTTTTTATTTGATGACACGACAAATCAGAAACAACTCAACTCGACACCTCCTTTGGAAAGTCATTATCTCCTTATTTTAAGTGTAGCATTGTATTCAACGCACGGTCAAGTAAGGTAACAGTCTTACAAAATAGTATTTTGATGGCAAAATGATAAATTTTAATATAATAAAAGTTAGTTAGTTCGGATGGAAACATTTGTTTTATCTTTTAAGATACACGTAGGATTTATATTCACGTCTGTTTTTACATTTACTCCATACATACACTTACAATTTGAGAGGCGGGAATGGGTACCGCCGCGCCGCCCCGGGAACCTTTATTGGATAACCAACACCTCTGCCATAGGTCACCCCAAGTGGTTCGCTACGTTTGGTGATTTAGCAGAGGTGCCCGGGTTCATGGGGCGAGGTTTGTCTAGGTCTTGGAGGAGGATGACCGGGACATACTGAACCCCAGATTCCTACCCACCCATTAAACCTTTTCCTTCCCAGAACTCTCCTCTCGTTCCTTTACTTAAAAATCCTCCACACAGCATCCTCAAAGATGATATAGGCCCTGAAGGAACTTATTTTCCTCAGGGTCTCCTGTGTGGCATTTTTTTTTACATGCATGTAAAAAAAAATACAGAGAGAAAAATAATTTTGCTCATCTTTGGGGATGATGTGTGAAGGGTCTTGTGGGAGGAAAGGAATGAGTGAACACGGGTATTGAAGAGTGTAGAAGGGAGGGAACACAGACGACGGCAATTTAAATACAGTACAGGTTCACCTAGTGAGGCAGGCTATGCACAACTAAAAAATGCTACTTCTATTTAACCGTTCTTACATTACTTTTATGTTTGTTAATTTTTTTGTTTGTAATCTATTTGTAAACTACATTGAACATGTACTTAATATTGCCCATTTCATTGAATAAATAATTATATTATTATTCTTTTAAGAGGGGCCGAAGATGTTTACATTATTATTATATTATTCTTTCACAAATTTGACAAATGTCAACCGTATACATGTTCCACAGAGCATCTTCCATTGATATACCGGTAGAACAAGGGCAGCATGTCTACATGATGCCTATGCTCTAAAGAATGCAATCCGTTTGAGTCAAGGATTTTTTCAGGTATTTTGGGGCTCTAGACCAGAAATGGTTGCCAAATTTGGGCGCAGTAGCGATTTAACAGTGTCATCAGTTTTGTACCATAAAGTATTTACGAGCCCTTTTCAGTACGCCCAACTTCTGAGAGGCTAACTTGACTCTGGCTTCGATGGGTCCAGTCAAGATAAAAACAGTTGAAATCTTGAGGCTTTACTGGCAGCACGTAAACCGCATATCATTAGCCTACTTCCTCAAACGAACCTTCCTGATTTACGTCACATAAACGTAATATAAGTGGAGACTTACCTTGTTACCTCTATAAGCGCCATGAACCTAACCGTCTTCTAATTACCGGTTACATAATGACTAATGACAGTTAAATAAATCGGAGATGATTTACCTTAACCGATATTATATTTTCCAATTAAGTAAACGTAAAACCAAGTTAATTGACTGCGCTTAAGTTTTTAATTTACTGTTATTTAGTAATTACCGCAAGAAGAATGTTAATTTTATAAAGTGTTTAAACTTTTTCACCTGCCATTGCAGATTGGGCGCAAACACTATGTGGTCTAGGTATGGATAATAATTAATATTATAAAGTACTAGCGAGTACCTGGCGTGCGTTGCAATGCCACCCAAAGAAAGAAAGTGATTGTGTTTTAATTCTGTTCAATGAAGCGCTTTTGGTTACACATACTATTTTGTTTTTTTTTCTGGTTAATCTTAACAAAGTCGGGTTAGTTACACTATTTATAACTCGAGAACGGCTGAACCGATTTTGATGATCTTTAATTTGTTGGATTTGTCTCCGCCCCGGATAACAGAATATCTATTAGAACGTCGCAAAAATATACGAAAAAGAAAGTTATGAAGAAAATTCTTTTCCTCATACATTTTGTATGGAACGAATTTTCATTTTTGAAAGAGCTGCAGGAATTTTGTGATAAGTACCTTTAATATGGAGTTGTGGGTGAGTTCCAAAAATTCAAAAACGTCAAATGTCAATGCGCTGATTGTTTTGTTTTATTCTTAAACATATAATGCTGCCTCTCTTTCTTACACACTAAATGTCAATAGTCAAAATTGAGACAAACAATGAACGTATGTCTGCACCCATCCGAAGGAAAGATACAATAATTACAATAAAAATCCCTTGCACGTATAAAGAAAATGAAAAGCATTTTATTTTTACAACAGCTCCACGCAGGAGGCCCTGAGGAAAATTATTTTCCTCAGGGCCTATGTAATCCTAGGGGATGCTGTGTAAAGGGTTTTATGGAAGGGAGGGACAGGACGTTCTGGGAAGGAATAAGGTATGAGGGTTGGGTAGGACTCTGGGGTCAGTGTGTCCGGGAGTGACGGACGTATGAATCCATCCCTCCAACTGCGGTGCAAGGCGACGCTGGAAAGGTCAAAGGCCTCCCTCAACCAGTATCTCTCGATCCGGCTGACCACGCAGCAGGTGGGCAGACGTATCCGCCGCCAAGACCCGGACAAACCCGGTCACTCCATGAACCCGGCACCCCTGCTAAATCACCAAACGTAGCGAACCACTTTGGTGTCATTTGGGTGACGTATGACAGAGGTGTTGGTTATCCAATAAATGGTTCCCGGGGCGGCGGCGCCCATGCTCGCCTCCCAAATTCCCGTAAATAAGTGGAAAAGTAAGAAAATCATAAAAAATATAAATCCGTACACTCCATCTCTGATACTGACAAAAACAAAACACGAACAATTGATGATTGCCTAATTGTGTAATATTTAACTTAATAAAAAAACTGAATTTAATTCAACAGTTATTGATTCTGAGGCGGTACGAAGTTCGTCGGGTCAGCTAGTAATAAATCAATCAAACGCGTGGCAAAATACAGCTGTCCGTATGAGAAGCACGGGTTTTCCATATTTACCCCCTGCTATCCCCTACCGCTATGTCAAAATTTAAAAAAAATTAAACATAAAAAATGTCGCGAGAGACAAAATTTATTAACATTTTTTTCAAATTTAATGACAAGAATCACTCGTAAGTCAAGTAAGTCCCCGCCCTGTACCTATACACATATATTTTAATATTTTTATTTAAATTAACTTGTCACTCAATCCACTATCAAAATAATGTTTTTTTTTTTCAAGTCTTCTAATACCTATATAAAGACGAGTGTCTGTTTGTGGTAGGCGGGCGGTCTCATTACGGACACCGGGCGGGCTTTGATTTTTTGTACAAATCTGCAATTTAATCTACAGAAATTTTCCAACAAATTAGACCTTCAAAACAAGAGGAAGGTCAAGTTCTAGAAGATATTCCTGCAAACTCTGCAAAAAGCCCGAGCAACGCCGGGGACCTCATAGTTTTTTAAATTTTTTTATGAGAATACCGCACAAGAGTCCCAACTGCTCCCGTCTGAAGCCAGTGAGACTATGGTATCGCCAATTGGGGTATTTTGGAAGCGGATTTAGGAAGGTGAGAAAGTATCCGGCAATTTGGATCTGGTCACCAAACATGGCTAAAGCCATTTCAAGCAACTTTTCAGTTCTAAATGGTGGTCTTACACCAGGGCGATACTGAGAGTATCTTCCACTCTGAAACGTGCATGTAGTATACAGTATTTTTAATAAATGAATTGTGAAATAACGGAAATCAATCAAATAAATTTTATTTGTGCATGCCGAGATTCGAACCCGCGACCTTACGATTTGTGCGTCAAGAGCCTTACCCCTCGACCGCGGAGGCCGTCTTTGATTAGCGAGTTGTGTGTGTATATGTATACATACATATATTTTTTGTGGAAATTAAACTGGTTTCTGCAATCCAGTAAACATATATAATAATAATAAAAATCCTTTTACAGAGTTATAAAAAGTATAATTAATGCTATTTAAGAAAATTTTTGTATATGTATCTTCAATTTTTCATAAGCAAGAACCGTTCTCTCAGGCGAAGGTAAAGGCCTCCTCTAAAGAATTCCATTATCTCTTATTTTGTTCATAGGGTTAAGTTAAGGGTAAACATATATAAAACATGTTTATTAATCCGTTTGCTTCCCAAAGAAAGTTAGAATTGATTGTATTGAAGGTTACGCTGAATTTTAGAATGGGAGATGATGTTAGATGTTTGGCCTATTGAAGTGACTATGATAGCTGGTTGCTAAGTGTCTGCTCTCTGCTTTCTGCAGTCCGCTGCATTTCTCCTTCATTGGATCGTGAGGAAGCTAATACTCTTCACTTTCATGTTACAAGACCATTGGTGTATTGGGATCTCAAAGAAACGAGACTGATTTTGGCAATGAAATTTTCTAAAAATTGTCCCGAAGAGTTCCGCTAATGCCATAATACTTAATCTATATTCGTATTATTAGGTCGATATCTCTGTTCCAAAGTGTAACAACCCAAAAATGACCAATTTAGTTTTAAATATGTGAAAATGCTTAGAATAGCGATATTTACCATTGGAACTATGCATTTTGAGTTGTTACAATTTGGAGATTAATGTAAGATTAAGAAAGGGACTCTCCGATGGTTTGGGCATGTAGAGCGAATGAACGAGGAAAGCAGTGTAAGGAGAATATATGACGCAAATGTGAATGGTAGAAGAAGTCGGGGACGCCCGAGGAAGACATGGCACGACCAAGTGAATCAGATACTTGAGTCGGGCCATGTGAAGAGTCGGAATAATAGAAGAGCATGTATGAGACGATGTATGAAAGTGACCGAGGCAAAGAGTGTGTGCCAAGATCGAGTTGTGTGGCGGTCCGTCCTCTCTGCTACTGGTTAGTTAGTTAGTTAGTTACAATTTGGAACTGAGGTTAGAGGAATTATTTATTTATTTACGCCCTAGTGGGCTTTTACAAGATAGATACATAAGTAATACAGTTGTGTTAGCAAATACATAGTATTCAATATATATTGATTTATGATAAATTTAAGACAAATTAAATGTATAGGTATGGAAAGCGAAATTTGTAAAAAGACATGTAAAACTAAAAGAAAATAAAAATATAGAGTGTATTCACTACGGAGTCGTGCAATCATACATTTTACTAAAATAATTATAAAGACTTCGTTTTGTGACTAATACGGAATCTTTAAATATGTCTACAATATTCCCAAATTTATTGCCCAGATGATGCATTCTATTAATAGGTGTATGAGCCTCATAATTCGTTTTGAAATTGTCACAGAAAAAGGTAGCACTTTGTCTCGTATTTCTGGTCGGTATGTAAAATTTTAATCATTAGCACATATGCTTTCAGAATTATGTTGAAAGCATGTGCTAATGATTTTATAGTGTGGATATTTCTTAAATATTTTGAAAAAATTACTGATAATCTCCCTTTATAAAAACTTTTTAGTAATAATTTAAATGACAACGGGAAAATAATTAAATTGCAATAAAAAGCTCAATTCTCCAGAAGAGAGCTGTATTTGTCTTAATTTTCGGTAAACCTTCAATAATCTTCGTTGATGTTGATAAGATATTTTGTTTTGAGCCTGGTGGTAGCGGGTTCAAAAATAGGAGACAGTATTTTAGCCTATCAGCATCTCATGATGTATTATTATAAGCTAATATTTTTCTGATAGACTTTTAGATTTTCACGGCGAAAAGTATTTTCGTTATATTTACAAATAACGAAAATAAATTTTTTCTGCTTATGGTGTGAAGTTCTTGCATCTCACAACCAATGTAAAGGTTTCGTGCGGCGCTCGAATGACAACCATCTGTGTTAGTTATGATTATCCAAATCGTCCCATTATGAATTCTTTCCAATGATCCCTTCATCCCAATATTACTTTAGGGGTGTTTGTTGTTTAGAAATAATATATAATACTCGTAATAGTCTAAGAATATCTCCCAACATTTTCCAAGAGGATTAATTTTAAAAATAAAAAAAAGACATTTTAAACATTTCAAAATATCAATCAAAGAAATACAACTTTTCTCTTGTGTATTTGAATACAGCCTTTTTATAAGTATGCATTTTATTTATTTTTATTTTTGTTTATTTATTTCTATATATTGTTAGGGTGCCCCGATGTCGGCTACCAAACCAACACCAGGCCCAACACGTCCCAGGCTAGCTCTCAGCGGGACAATGGTACTCTCTATTCAGGGGGTGAGCCGCTCAAAGCTATGGAATTTCTCTCTACCTTCCGGCGTCCCACGGGATACACACTGGTCAACAATCCTCCTGCCGTAGCAGAATAATAACAAAGTTAAATCATTAAGACATGTATTGTAAACTCAAACACAGTACATAGGTTTCTACAGTACAATTCAATACAAGAAATGCAAATTACACAAACCTAGCTAAAGTGTTTAATCTCTCACTGTCTCTCTCTCAAAACGAAACTCTCCGAGTGGTGATTTTCGCGGGGCCCTACATCTCACTGATTACGGACACATTTAAAAGAGGAAATCAAGATACAGCTTACATGTGGATTAGCAGGATTCTCGTCTCATGTGGTAGTTCCATCAGGCACTTTCGTAGTCTAAATAGACCGAACTATTAGCGCGGCTAAAGGCCGACTCTACTCGTAGGTATTTCAATAATACATCGCGGCCACATTGAATTTGGACTGCTCGCCCGAAAGCGGGCCGCGTACGTCCGTTCGCAAGGGCGCTCAAATCTTCTCTGTGGAGTGCAGCGGACTGCGCGAGTGGCAGGGCAAGCGGGGAGAGAAGCGGGAAACAGGAAACAGGGGGGAGAGAGGATTTGTTGTGTGGACTTGCTGCGTTCTGTGCTCTAGGTATCTACTCGCTTCAGGGGCGTATCGTAACACTTCCCCCCGCGCTTGGAAAAAAAGCGACGTGGCAATGGAGCTGTAGGAAAAAAAATCCTCTTAAGCTTCCATTGGGGTTTTTGAGAGATTCGTTGCTTGAGAGATGCCTAGCTAGAACATGCAATTTATGTTATAGTTTAGGTCACAATGTTTGTAGGGAATGGGTGAGGGGTACATACAATGTTTGGAAAAGAACAGTTTTGGTAAAAGTACATGGTGTGAAACAACATACAAGGTTATGCAATTGAAAAAATGACAATACATGGTTATGCAATTGAACAAAATAACAATACATGGTTATGCAATTGAAAAATAACAATTCATATTTGTACAATAGAAGAACAAAAAGTAAGAACAAAAATGCCTGTGTGATTCTAAGGTTTCATTGGTCTGGGAGCTAAGTTTGCGAAGCGTGGATTTGTTTGGTTTCGGAGAATTTCGAAGAGGAGGACGTGGTTTCACAGATTCTAAGGATTACATTATCACTGTAATCAGACCCCTTTGAGATAACACTCAGAAGTACACTTGGGCCTTAGAAAACACTTGGTTTTGTCGAAGACGTCGAAGTTCACGAAGTGGAGACTGTGGTTGCTGTGCCGCGACTATGGTTACAGAGGTCATTGAAGAGGAGAATCCAGTGTCTGCAGACATGCCAGTACGAATCCTAAGTGTTATTAAGGTAAACACGGATCGTATATAATGGTTATTGAAGCATAATGTAGCTCAACATAACTTGTATTGGTACGCATTCAGCGAATACTGGAGGCAGTGGCGTACCGTGGGGGGGGCGGGGGGGGCGGCCCGCCCCGGGCGGCACTTTTGGGGGGGGGCGGCAAAATTTCACAATCAATAATCATCTTGTAAAAATTTGGATTGGGGAAGTCGCGGGTTCTATTCTTGCGTCAGGACTTAAAAGTTTTTTCTAGTTTATAGTTTCTTAACATCTTTCTTAAGTTTTATATACTGTTAAAATCAAAATATTAATGACAGACGTTTTGTTTTTATTTCTAACACATACATTATTTTTAAATAAAAATGTAAATGGCAACAGTATCATTTTAGCTCTAATTGATAGTCGATTTGTGTTTTATATTCGTGAAGCTTTGTGCGCCCTGCTGAAAGCGCACAAAAAATTACACTTATACGGTTTTCTTCCACGTATATATCACGGTGATATATTTTAAATTTATTATCACAGAAAAGTTAAATAGCTGACAGGTGTGTGCATACTTATTCGAATTGCAGTTATAAAATTCTAGATGCACACTATCTATGTGCTGCCAGAATCAAAGAAAAACCATTTTTATGTTCTGAGTGAAGTTTTAATTCACCGCATACATATTTAATTAAAAGCAGTTTTGTGTTCAAAATGTATAATTCCAGTTGTGGATTCATCTGACGACACATTTCGAAGGAAAACATTATATTATTTAAAGTGCTTTATAAAATTCTTGCAGACAATTTATGTGCCGCCAGAATCAAAGAAAAAACATTTTCATGTTCCGAGTGTGATCTTAATTCACCGCTTAGAGATTTAATTAAAACCCCTTTGTGTTCAGAATGTAAAATTCTAGTTGTGAATTCATCCGACGACACATTTCGAAGAAAAAACTTATTTGAAGTGCTTAATAAAATTCTTCCAGACAAGTTATGTGCCGCCAGAGTCAAATAAAAACCTTTTTCATGTTCTGAGTGTAGTTTTAATTCACCGCCTACAGATAAAATTTAAGCCAGTTTTATTGTTCAGAATGTAAAATTCCAATTGTGTATTCATCTGCTGACATATTTCGAAGGAAAACATAACTTTTTTCGAAGTGCAAATATAAAATTCTAGTTGCAGACAATTTATGTGCTGCCAGAACCAAAGAAAAACCGTTTTCACGTTCTGAGTGTAGTTTTAATTCACCGCATACAGATTTAATTAATAAATATTAAAAAAAAAAAAATTAAAAAAAAGGATCACTACCCCCCCCCCCCTTCCTCCCTGAAGAAGTAACTATATAGGGGGGGGGGGGGGGGCGGCAAAATTTTCCTCCGCCCCGGGCGGCTGATACCCACGGTACGCCACTGACTGGAGGTCAAGGTAATGATGGTTTACACATGACGATATATGCGTCACTGCATGACAGCGCAAGAGACGATATGGTTGGCATTGATAGCAAGAGTAAGAACAAACCTAGGAGCTGGCGTGCCCAAAAGGTGGTTCAGAGTGTCATAATGTATAGTGGGACAACTCAACTTGCTGTGGCACGACAAAACAACATACATATGGGCGGTATGGTCTGTGCTTTCAGGAACAAATGCGTAGAAAAATGGCAGCAGGAGGGACCTAGTAACCACAGCGCGTGCTGTCAGGAAGTGAAGCTCAGCTTGGCTGTTGGTGATGACATCCGCCTGGGCTTCTTTTTAATCCGGGAGAAATTATTATTAGAGCAAAATTCTTGAAGTTTACCTGCCTAGGGACCAATGAAGAAAAGGTTTGGAGAGAAACAAAATGTGTCCAGATAATGAAATAAACGAAATTTTAACCACCGACCCAGAGAGTGACGAAGAGAGAGTTTTCTAACTAAATTGTGGTTACATGAACATTTTCCTTTACCAGGATGACTTGGCGTTTGCCGAGTGACAATATGTCTTGGTTAAAAAACAACCGGCCTTCCATGGCCTATGTTAACATAAAGGTGGTAACATTTTTTGTAGAATTTTAAAAAACAAGACAAAGAAGTCGTGAATGAGTCACGGTAAAAGCAGAGAAACCAATTCATGAATAAAGGTTGTCAAAAGGAGACAGACGGTACGCCAAGTGCATATCGTACATATCCCACATTCATGAATGTGTTTCGTAAAATTGAGGAAGAGAACAAAAGGTGAGACATATGCAGAGAGTGAGGGAGAAAGCCTGCTGATAATTGGTCAATTTACCGATTCGCACTCCCAGTGAGGGCGAATTATGGTCAACAACAGATTTTCCTCTTCATGACATATACCTGAGAACATGATGGTGAGGAGAAAGGAAAGGAAAAGGAAAGGAGTTGAGTGACGAAACTTGCTAGAGACTGGACTAATTTCCACTTCAAACTCCATGTGAGAATGAAACATGATCAACCAGCAGATTTCCTGACTCTTTACAATTGTTAAAAGGATGAGGAGAAATTTGAATACACATTATCAAAGAGACTAATCTTTTGCGTGTATTGGGCAAAAGATTAGGGGTCATTTTAAAAACTCCTGCATGATTGTGAGAAAAGACAGACCCTTGCTCCAATTTCACAAACCTGGGGGTTTTCTTATCCGTTCCCCAGACAACGAGTTATGTAAAAAAGGGCACAAATTGCATCATAAAAGATGACACACGATATTGTATCGTTCGCACGAATCACGGTGAGTATTTTCACGTCTTCACGTATGGCGTACAAAACATGTAAGTACATACAAGATAAAACTCAATTATAGACAGAAGTCAAGAGTTTATACAATGCCTCTTAAAGAAGATGGCAAGGCCGATATTATGTCGTTCGCACGAATCACGGCAATTGTTTTAACGTCTCCACGTATAGTGTACAAAAACATGTAAGTACATACAAGATAAAACTCAATTATAGACAGAAGTCAAGAGTTTATACAATGCCTCTTAAAGAAGATGGCAAGGCCGATATTATGTCGTTCGCACGAATCACGGTAAGTATTGTTATTACGTCTCCACGTCTCGTGTACAAGGGTTGTACACAATTATACATACAAGCGGTACTCATGACAAATTAATGACACACGACCAAAATACAAAAACGGTACTCATGACAAATTAATGACACACGACTAAAATACAAAAGCGGTACTCATGACAAATTAATGACACACGACCAAAATACAAAAACGGTACTCATGACAAATTAATGACACACGACCAAAATACAAAAGCGGTACTCATGACAAATTAATGACACACGACCAAAATACAAAAGCGGTACTCATGGCAAATGAATGACACACGACCAAAATAGATTGTACAGAAAGGGTGGTACTCATGACAAATGAATGACACACGACCAAAACAGATTGTACAAAACGGTGCTCATGACAAATATGTCACACGACCAACTCAATAACATTTAGCTATGAGCAAAAGTGATTATGACGAACTTCTCGTATCGTGGCAGGTATTTTAAGGATCCCTCCTATGACGGTGGATGTTCTAAGGATCTCTCCTATAATGGTGGGTTACGTTTAAATACAACACAATAAACGTTAACGATGCTTGTTTTAACACATTTTATGAAGATTTGTTAGATTAACTAACTCCGTAGCCCAAGAGCGTACGACAGAGAAGATAGACAATTTGATGTTACTTCATGTGTTACAAAGTACAAGGGTGATGGCAGAGTATAATTCTACTTACACCAAGTATTTAAAACAAAGACAGACCTATAATGGTTTTACATACTGTCTGTTGTGGCAACCTACAGTGAGGAAGACCAAAGAAAAGGGACCAATTACGGTTTTACATACCCTTTGTGCAGTTACAAACATACCAGGTTATGTGCAATTTGGGTTGCAAATACTTGGTTAAATGAACACCTAAAAGTTGTGAATTCCAAAATCAGGATGACCATAAGGTTTTATTAACCTGTCTCGTAGGGTTGAAACGTGCCATGCAAGACATACGTAACGTAAAAGCAAAAAAACAAAATAACAAAAAAGGGTGACTTTGTTATAACAACCAAAGACCGGATGATTCGGTTTTACGTACTTTAGTTGAAACGAGCCAAATTGATTTATATACAGGGTTATAAAGACCAATCATTGGTTTTATAAATACGAGTTCCAAAATGGACGTGTCGATTTCCAATTTGGGTACATGAGCATGAATTTGGGTAGGACGCCATCAATTTTTAATTTAAGAAGAAAAAATTGAAAAAACTTATATACACGAGGGGCGACTATGTAAGTAACCACTGTTTGATTTTCATGCTAGAGATACCTCGGAAGGTTTTACAACTCATGATGAACAAAATAAAAGGGAAAAAGTTGTAAAAAATAGTTAACTGGTTCTGAGTCGGAATTTAACACTTTGGAATTTACAAAACCCGACTTCTAGAACGACACGCCGATGGGCAATTGTCAACTACTTTACATGAACAAAATAAACAGGTGAGAAAGTTCCTTTCCACACGACAAAAATGCGACAAAAACAAAAAAAATAGGAGAAAAGTTACAAAATTACATGACAAGGCAGGGTATGACATGGCATGAACATTGCATAGTGTACGTGTTGAGACAATAAATGGGCTCGCGACTTCCCAAACATTGAAACTCGAAAGGTGTCTCCGTTCCAAAGTGATCAGTTTTAGAACAGGTGAAAAAAAAATAAAGAAAAAAAATTGCCGTGAGGGAAAGAAAAAAACAGTGCAAAAACAACATTTGAAAGTAACTTCAAGGAGAGTACGCATTAATTTACAAAATAATTTACAACTTGTTTCATTTACGAAACGATGGGCATGTGATTGACACAATACACGCCTGACGTAGTAAGACTTTGTAAGCTTACAAAAAAATGTGATACATACTGGATCATTTTACGTTTGCTGAGATAGTGGGGGCAGTTTTACTTGACTCCTCACTTCCAGACTTTACAATGTCCTTAATGTGGTAATTACCAATGTGCTTTCCAGATGAGTCAGACAAGGAGTACACTAGGTCTGATATTTTCCTTAGGACTTTGGCCTTCACGAAACGTGGTGCCAGCTTAGCAGAGAAATACATGGCTCCTTGGGAAAGTGTGTTGTTCTTTCTCCAAACTATGTCTCCTGTATTGAAGGTAACATGTTTCCTACGTAAGTTATATCTGTCCGCACTCTTTTGGTGAGCCAGGAGCAAAGCATCAGTGACTTCACTGTAAATGGCCGACAGTTCTTCCAGGCGATGGGCATAGTCTGCGGTAGGGTTGCTTGTGGTGGCAGATGACGTAGGAAAGTTTGTGTCCCTATGTAGAGAACCATGGACGACTTGTTCCATACCGTGTTTTAAGAAGAAAGGTGTGTAACCAGTGGCCAGATTAACAGTGTTGTTCATAGCGGCCTGAATTTTATCTAGGTTTTTACACCAAGTGCGTTGATCTTTATCAACTAGAATAGCTAGAGCTGTGTTGATTGTTTGGTTGTAACGTTCGACAGTGTTATTTTGGGGAGTGTACAAGGTGTTATAATAAATGTCCTTGATTCCGTATTTGGCAAGAAATTCTTTGAATTCCTGGGCAATAAACTGTTTTCCGTTATCAATAATTACGGTTCTGGGTGTTCCGTAAGGTATAAAAATGTGTTTTTCCAGAAGTTTGATGATGGCGGACGCGTTGGCTCTTTTTAAAGTGAAGATCCAACAGAATTTGGTGAAAACATCCACTACACTAAGTATGTGCATGTGTCCGGCATAACTTCGAGGAAAAGGTCCGACGAGGTCCATTGACAATGACTGCAGGGGTCTGTCGGCACGTTTGGGGTTACCCATTAGGCCGGCAGGTGCTGCCGTGCTATGTTTATAAGCTTTACAAGTTTCACATTTAGAGATGTAATTGCGAATTTGTTTGAAAAGACCAGGCCAGTAATACTTCAAGGAAATCTTTTTATACGTCTTGAAAGTTCCTGGGTGTATAGAGTCGGGAGCACTATGATTGTCAATTATTATTTGTTCTCTTCCTTCGAGGGGAACGACAAGTTTCCAAGAGTAATCTTCGAGGATGGATAGTGGTACCTTGCAATTACGGTATAGTTGTCCTTCTTTTATGATAAAATTAGGAAACTTTTGTTGATTATTTTTACAACTTTCGAAGATTTTAAAGTACCATTCATCTTTTGTAGATGGAGGGGGGGCAATTGTGTCAACATTTAATGAGGCCAATTCAATTCTTGAAAGAGCGTCGGGAACAATGTTGTCCGCGCCTTTACGGTGAACAACATCAAAATTGAATTGAGACAAACGGGAGGCCCAACGAGCGAGTCTACCGGAGGGATTACTTAAAGAGATCAACCATTTCAAACTACTATGGTCTGTGACCACAGTAAATTTGCTACCGTCTATGTAACCGCGGAAATGGTGAACAGAATCCAATACAGCCAGTAACTCCTTTTCGGTAATTCCGTAGTTTTTCTCGTGTTTATTTAATGTACGGGAAAAATACGCTACAGGGTGTTCGCCATCTGGGAATTCTTGAGTTAGGACTCCACCGATTCCTACGTTGGAGGCATCCGTGTGGAGGGTAAAAGAGAGTGCAAAATCCGGGCAATTCAGAACGGGGTCTTTTTGAAGGGCATTTTTTAAAGTTGTAAACGCTTCTTCAGTTTCAGCAGACCATCGGAAATTGCTGACACCTTTACGGGTGCCGGTGATTTTATTTAAGGGGGCTGCAATTGTGGAAAAGTCTTTGATGAATCTCCTGTAGTAACCTGTAAGTCCAAGGAAACCTTTGACTTCCTTCGCGTTTTTGGGTCGGGGAAAATTTGCCATGGCTTCTACCTTAGCGGGGTCTGTTCTTAGACCTTTTTCGTCGACAATGAATCCCAAATAACATAGACGGGACTTACAGAATTCAGACTTCTTCAAGTTGATGGTTAAACCAGCGAACTTGAGTTGTTGAAAAACCTTTTCCAGCATTAATAGGTGTTTTTCAAAGGTGTCGCTGACGATGATGAGGTCGTCAAGGTAACAAAACAGGCTGTTATCGACTTCAGGACCGAAGAGTTTGTCCATCAGTCTTTGTAATTCGGCGGGGCTGTTCTTTAGACCAAAGGGTAATCTTTTAAAATGGAACATTCCCCTACCAGGTACAACGAAAGCAGTTTTTTCACACGATTCTGCGTCCAAAGGTATTTGCCAAAAAGCTTTGCTTAGGTCAACAGAGGAGATGAACTTGGCGTTGCGCAGTTTGTCTAAGGTCGCGTGGACGTAAGGTAAGGGGTATGCGTCAGCTTCCGTACAAGAATTTAAACGTCTACTGTCGAGACAGAAACGTGCGGAGCCATCTTTTTTAGAAACCAAAAGGGTTGGGTTGGTCCATGCACTTCTGCTGGGAACCACCACACCCATTTTTAACATTTCATCAAGTTCTTTTTCTAAAAGTTTAAGCTTTTGGGGGGCTAAGTTGTAATAACGTTGCTTTATGGGTGGGCCATTGGTTTTAATGTGGTGTTCTACCAAATTTGTCAAACCCAATCCACATTTTTCGAAAGATATTGATTCGAATTTATTGACCATTTCCTTTAGTTGGAGAGCTTGGTCCGTGCTTAAATTTTCGTGAGGTATTATTGTGCGGATCTCACTAATTTGAGCAGCAGTGGAGGTTTCGCCAAGAGTATTAAATACTTGGGGAGCAACGTTAAAAGCCTTCCAGAAGTCAACGCCAAGGATGAAATTCTGGGATATAGAGGGCACTATTAGAAAATTGATTGTAACTATTTTATTGTTACAATTAATTGGCAGGGCAAGGGTACCGATGACCGGCTGGGAAACATTATCCGCAGTCGTCAGGTGTGTTGTTTGTGGCGAAATTTTAAAATCACTGTTAACAAAAGGCAGGTGAGCATTGTTGCCAAGACAGCTGACAGATGCACCGCTATCAAGTAATCCGGAAAAGGGTACATTGTTAACAGAGAAAAGGGCATAGGGTCTCCCATCTTTAGCTTGTTTGCAACAAACCGAGGAAACATTTAAGGCCTGGTTAAAATACTTAATGTGTGATAACCAATCAGTCCATTCTTTAGACCTTGGTTCAGAATGGGTGCCTGAGAGGTTATTATTTAGTTTTTTGGCCTCTTCATGTAGAAATTTGGTGGGGGCTTGGAGAAATCCACCTGAGGTCTGACATCGCTTGGGTTTTGTAACCTTTCTGCATTGTGCCTTGATTTCTTGAAAATGTTGCGCAGTTCGTCGCGTGGAGGAGAGCGGTCCCTAGAGTGGTGTCTCTTGGAGGTTCGTGGTTCCTTGGATTCTAGGAGTCTTGCTTGCTTGAAACAAGTAGCGGCCAGGTGGCCTACTTTTTTGCAAAAGGAGCACACCTTTTTGTTGTCGAATTCTGGTTTTAAACCAGACGAGCGGCTTGGCACAGCCACATTATTTGACACATTCTTTATGTTCTTCCTATCCTGGTATGATTCCAGGAGGAGACAGACTTCGTTTAGCTGGGCCAGGGATGCAATTTTCTGTGAGGTGATGATGTTCTCGTATTTGCTTAAAAGGCCATCAGTTATGACTGGTAATAGTTCAGCTTCCGGAACAGGATGTGAAAGCTTGATGTTGATGGACTCAGCCCTTTCTATGAATGTTGCCACAGGTTCATCTACTAGCTGTTTAATAGATAGTAAAGATAGTTTGATCCGGTGCTGGGCCTCCTTTTTTCCAAAGCTAGAGATTAGGGCAGATCTGAGTTTATTCCAATCTTTGCATTTAGTCTTTTGGATACGGTGCCACGGAATTAATTCTGGGGAGATGAGTTCTATAAAGTTTCTCCGTAGAATCTCGAATGGGATATTTTTGATTGTAGCCGTTTCTTCAATACGGTCAATGAAATCCAGCACATCGGAGACGCCATTATATTTGACTTTCCAAGAGGATAAATCGTAAGTTTTATCTTGTGTCAAGATGGGTGCGACGTCCTGTTTTATCATTACATGCGGCGTAGGTCCTTTGTCGAGATTATCCAAAACTTGCGTAGCCGAACGTGAATTATTTTCGTTGGAGGGGGCGAGGTTTATTCTCCTAATGTACTTTTTGTTGAATAAAAGTGCATATGCCTTCAATGTAGATTTAGATTTGCTTGATGGCGAGAGTCCTCTATCCCTTAAAGCAGCTTGTAAGTGGGCTTTGGATAAACTATGCACATTGGGAATGGTACCCAAGTTGGATGGTGTAATAGCTTGATTGTCCTCCATTGTGAGTTTCCTGGGTGGTGAGAAAAAGAAAAATTGGCCAGGGGTTTCCTTTAGAAAGCGCAAAATTATTTTTTGTGAGGCACTTTTCACTCGGTGATCACTGTTGGCACTTCCAAAATATGGTTACAGAGATTCCATATTACAATTTGGTATACATGACACCAGAATTCTTGTCAAAGGGAGGCAGACGAGAAAAAATTTTGCGTGGAAAGACCTTAGTGGTAAAGGTTTTTGTATTTCACTGACCACTTTTGAGAAAACTGTGAAATTCACAAGTATTTATTTATTTTTGAAAAATTTTGCCAGGACTGACTTTTAGAAAACAGGTTTTTTATTTTCCACAAATCACTTTGCACTGAGAAAGGCACTAAAGTTCACAAAAGGCACTTTTCTGGCAAATAAAGGACAAACTTCCGGATGAAAATGACTGAATATGGGATTTATTGCGTCAACCATATTAAAATTATTTTATTTATTCATGGAACCAATCATTTGCTTTATTATTATTCCACTTTTCACTTATGTAAGGGAAAAACACAATTCACTTTCACTTATGCTGAAAAAAAAAACAGTACCTATAATGTATAATGGGGAAAGAAATTCATTATTTTGTCCATTTGGAGAAACATTAAGTTGTACTAATTTGACAGGCACAAGTGGGCCAATTGGTATATTGTGCAGAAACAATAAAAATACGTAAGTCCGAAATTTTTCATTAAGGAATTCGCAAAATAACTGTGGTTCCAGAATCAGATTTATAATAATTTCCGTTGGTATCCGGTTCAGTCATAAAAGGCGGTTTGAATTTAAACGCTGCCTAGCAACAGTCCGTTGGGATTTGGCGCGAGTCAAAGCATTTGCGTGCGCAATCCAGAGAATATCGCGTGAAACATCGGGCCGTTGAGATTTGGCGCGAATCACTGTTGCTACGCGCCCGTTGTTTGGTGACGCGTGTGCAGTCAGATTCGCGGTCAAAGGTTGGCGTTTCGGGTACCCAAAATGGCCGTCGTTTCAAATGCGATTCAATTCATAATTTCAATCAGATCTGTTATGGATCTTATTTACATATTGGTTTCTGTGGTTTTTTCACAGGATTCACAGTACACTGGGTGTAGAATATCAAGGCATAATTAATGTTTACAAAACAGTTGCCATGTGGGGAGGATTTCGACAAACAAAGGTCCCGCAAAGCGACCGGGATAGAAAAAAATTCCAGCCCCACGTTCTGGCGTCAGTTGTTAGGGTGCCCCGATGTCGGCTACCAAACCAACACCAGGCCCAACACGTCCCAGGCTAGCTCTCAGCGGGACAATGGTACTCTCTATTCAGGGGGTGAGCCGCTCAAAGCTATGGAATTTCTCTCTACCTTCCGGCGTCCCACGGGATACACACTGGTCAACAATCCTCCTGCCGTAGCAGAATAATAACAAAGTTAAATCATTAAGACATGTATTGTAAACTCAAACACAGTACATAGGTTTCTACAGTACAATTCAATACAAGAAATGCAAATTACACAAACCTAGCTAAAGTGTTTAATCTCTCACTGTCTCTCTCTCAAAACGAAACTCTCCGAGTGGTGATTTTCGCGGGGCCCTACATCTCACTGATTACGGACACATTTAAAAGAGGAAATCAAGATACAGCTTACATGTGGATTAGCAGGATTCTCGTCTCATGTGGTAGTTCCATCAGGCACTTTCGTAGTCTAAATAGACCGAACTATTAGCGCGGCTAAAGGCCGACTCTACTCGTAGGTATTTCAATAATACATCGCGGCCACATTGAATTTGGACTGCTCGCCCGAAAGCGGGCCGCGTACGTCCGTTCGCAAGGGCGCTCAAATCTTCTCTGTGGAGTGCAGCGGACTGCGCGAGTGGCAGGGCAAGCGGAGAGAGAAGCGGGAAACAGGAAACAGGGGGGAGAGAGGATTTGTTGTGTGGACTTGCTGCGTTCTGTGCTCTAGGTATCTACTCGCTTCAGGGGCGTATCGTAACACTTCCCCCCGCGCTTGGAAAAAAAGCGACGTGGCAATGGAGCTGTAGGAAAAAAAATCCTCTTAAGCTTCCATTGGGGTTTTTGAGAGATTCGTTGCTTGAGAGATGCCTAGCTAGAACATGCAATTTATGTTATAGTTTAGGTCACAATGTTTGTAGGGAATGGGTGAGGGGTACATACAATGTTTGGAAAAGAACAGTGAAACCGAGGATGGGTATTGTTGTATGTTTCGTGAACACCTCACTAGGAGAACCTATGCTGAGGTGTTTACGTGTTTATTTATGATTAAGTGTGACAAGTATTATGTGTTGTAGTAGAAAGTTTTTTAAAAATAATTATTGATTAATCACCCAGTTTCGAAATAATATCAGTCTCAAACTTTAATCGTCTTGCTTAGAATGCATTAGGTTGTACGGCTAACTGTGGACAGTACTCGGAAGTGGAATGTACAACAAGTCGTGACCGCCTCGGAAAACTCACGATGACAAAACGTAAAACGAACAACTCAGCATAATTACCCCTTCAAACCGGGGCTAGCGACTAGTGACCTATCATGACATCTATTAGGAAAAGTTTCTTGATGCTATAATTCCTACGCAATCTACGTTCACCCTAGACACGTAACATTGCAATATCATACGATCAGGTAATGTTCCCTAATCGCTCATTTCCTGTCGGAAAAATTGGTGGTTCGTCGTTGATGCGCTGTGATATAACTTTTGCTGCTTCGATGAATCGTAAATAACCACAGGATATTGGAATATTTTAATTAATTTATCTTATTTTTATTACACAATTTAAATGTGTAGAAAGTATACAAAGGGAGTAATTTATTGAAAATGGCACATTTGCGGTTTCTCACAGTTAAACTTGCAATTTATAAGCGTGAATACCTGCAAAATTAATATTTTAAAACGCGTAATATACTAAAAAAAGTAAGTGCTTTCGATGGTACTCAAACAGTTATGTTGATTCGTTAAAATTTCTTTCGGGTAGGTAATTTGAATTATCATTTGTACTTACTTTCTTTACTATTTATTTATTGTTTCTTTGTATAGTGTTTTTATTTACAATTCAATTTTAACCTCACTTGGACAAGTCTATGTTGAGGTCAATAGTTTTATAAAGAAATAAAAAAAGACAAAATAATATTGGTTTGGAAAGAACAATATTGTTTCATTAATGTTTCTTACAGTTATTTAAAAAAAATATATATTTTATATTATTTAGCTATAATTGGTATTGTTAAATTATAAACCTTTACTGCCTACTTTATTGTTATTATTATTAGTCAGTGGCTGAGTGTGAGTGCAATTCCTTAGCTAGCAGATAGTGTAATGTAATCACATTACATGTGTAGTGAAATCACATTACATGTATAATGTAATCACCTTACAGTATAATATTACAAGCAATTCTTACCGTGATGGTATTAGGAGATTTTAAAATATTTTCGGGTTAATCGTAAACTCGAAAATTTACTAATTTTTATTTTGTTGATTCCATGCTTTTACTGTCGAAGGACATTTTTGAAAGGCGTAAGGCGCTTTTAGTATTACTACGGCGACGTCACCAAAAGGCAAAAAAGTACCTTATCATAATAATGCTGTAGCTCTATTATAAGTGTAGAAAGAGAAAGAACGCGGGATTCGGCTTTCTGATTAGTCGGCGCATGGGTGGCGATAAATGGTTCAAATGGTTCAAATGTCCACAACTGGGTACAAACTGCCGCCGGCGGACTCAGGCACCGAGTGCCGGTAATCTGAAAGCCGAAACCCACATTCCTTCTATTTGTACACACAGAAACTACACACTAAATAAGAGTGAGACAAATGACGTGACAAACAATGTACGTATATCTGTTTCCTCCAAAGGAAATAATAATCATTTTATTGCATCTCTCTTATTCGTATGAAAGAAATGAGATGCTGTGTGCCGTTGCCGTCGCTATGCCTTTACCGTCACTGTCCCTTTGCAGTGTGAATCATAAAAGCAGACCTTTTATGGCATTTCAGGATTTCGGATAAAGTGTTCGGTTTTTCAAATTTATTGGCGCTTTCTGGCGAAAATACTCAATTATTAAATTTAAATGCCCGCCGAAAATAAATTTAATCTCTTAAACTATGTAATTTTATTAAAAATTTTAGAAGGTACCAGTGTTTTTTAGCCTTTGATTGTGATTTCAATAATGCTCTGCCTAATAGTTTAACATCCTCATTGTTTTATATGCACAACGGTACGCAAATGCTAACATTCTATGAGTCATCTGTTTTTGTACACGAACAGAATCTAAAATCAGAAAGAAATTTTGGTGTTTTCGAGAGATTTTATACGTTAGCTAATCAATGCCTTTGAAATGTAAAACACATGTTGTTTTTACGCTCAATCACAATGTAAATAAAGCAACGTGCAAGTATTGCCAAATTTACTAAATTTACTTACTTTCTCGGGGCAGAAATAAATCCAATTGCATCCAATATACTGCAGCACATACAAAATTATATGTTTTTCTCTGTAATAATTGATTATCTTGTTTTAATAAGTTCATCATATTTATATTCGCCTATTTTATCGAAATATAAAACAAACTGCCTTTTTGTCTAAAATTTTATGCATAAAGTTATTTTATAGATGAATTAATAACGATATTATTTATCCCATGTTCGTAATTCACAATCTGTAATACTATAAATAAGCAGCCTTACTAAAAACATTGTGAAAATTTTATTCAATTGATAAATGATCGTGTATGTGAAATGCTTACTAATTAAAAACTGAAAAAAAATTGTTCGTGGAAAGATATAAACATTGTTTATCCAGCTAAAGAGGGAAGCTTATCTGATGTGCATAATTGTTTCATTAAAAATTTCCAACGAATTTCAGATTTTTTCCAAGGTATTTTAAATGTCCTGTATATTTTTTGTTTTTAAGATGTCGTAAAACAAATACCATTTTAGAAACTTGAAAAAATTACCTTTTGATGTATATTAAATTTACTATTCACGATCCTCTATAATAATTTTTATATAAATTGATTCATTGAGTGTACGAAGGCGTCATATGGATGCATTATACCAGTATAAATTAGTCAACAATAATATTCAATGCCCAGAGTTGCTAAATAAAATTCAATTCAATGTACCTGCACGTTCAACATGCTCTTCTGTCCTGTTCAGGGTGGATCAATGCAAGACAAACTGTAAGCAGAATTCTTGCCTGAACAGACTATGCAATAGTTACAATAGCGTGTTATCGAAGGTGGACATTTTCAATTCCGAAATAACCAAATAGAAGGGGTACGTAAAAGAGTATTTCTCTGGTGTTTCATGAATACGTCATGTGTCTACGTTTCTATCGTTTATACTTATAATTCTGTTACTATTTAATTTATATGTACAACATGGCTTCTTACGGTTACCAATGATATTTTTATGTTTTATGTAAATCTTAGTTTTATATAATCTTTGGTTTTATAAAAATTTTTGGTCTCATACTCCTTTATAAAAAAAAATATTTCTATTTTTTATTACGCTGTTTAATCAGAGGTAAAGTCACAAAGAGGAAATCCATAATTGGTTTTATTTTGGCTATACAAACATGTACAAACTGGAAAAAAAAGAAAAAAAAAACTTGATTTCCCGAAAATAAAATAAATAAATAATTGTGTTACCTTAGTGGCTTAGTGTAAATCTTTACAATGTTTTTGTCTGTAGGTACTTATTTGTCTATACTTGTGTGTCTTATGTTATTTTTGTTCATTTTAATTTCAACCTAACGAAAAAACCATTGGTTTTGAAACATGTTGATAATTGTAATTAAATAAGTTTTTTTTAAATCTAACTAAAATGACGCCACAAAGTAAAATGACACAAAACTGTGCTATTTACATTTAACGTTATTATTATTACTTGAATTTGGGAATACTAAAGAAATAATTAATACATCAATATTTTAGAAGACGAAGAGGGGACAGACTGAAGAGCTCGTCTTCTTTTCACAAGCCTTTGACAAGTCTCACCCATATGATCCATGCAATTCTCAATAGGTCATATGTCCTCTTATGAATTAATCCCCAAGAGACGAGACTTAATTACATAATTACTATTCACCAATTAATCTATAATGGTTAATATGTTTGCTAGCAGTGTTCAAATAGTCAGAAGCGAGAGAGTTGGACATTGATTTGACAATTATGCCGAGGACTTTCACTGCGCGTGCTAGTGAAGCGAAGAAGCTAATTTGTTAAGCGGGACCTATTGATGATTGAGGTGTCATCTGCAGAAGGTGATAGGAAGAAGGAAGTGCATGGACTCAATATGCAGTCATTACTCTTTACACAATACAGATACGTTCGTATGAACAATATTGTACGTGCTACATGAAAAGCAGCATATTAGAGGCACTCAAGTACCACTGTCTTTGTTCAACTGGTTGTCATAAAATTATGGTCTTTATTTACCCACGTCCTGATGGTTGTCTTTACAAATTAGAAAATATAGCGCAGCAATATATATATATATATATTTAAATTTTCATGACTTTTAGGAGTTGGTAGTGTCCCTTCTTCAATTCACAAACACTACGAGAATTTAGACTGAGTTATTTTATTTACAAACTTTTTAGGTTAAAAACATGATTAAACACTTCAACATGAGACAATTATTTTGTACAGCACGGTTTCCCGTTCTTTAACTAAATGCCAAACAAGCATTTGTTTATTTTTATAATATTTAGCGATTAAAAGAGAGGCAGAAAATACAGGAAATTGACTTTTTATTTAAAAAAATAACACTGCTTTGTCACCCGGCAGTCCTGATACAAGCTTGACGCACAATAGAAACCTACATTATCGACATATGAACCTGCCGGTAAATAAACTAGATAAAAAAAACTGCAGAGGGCACTAGGGCAGTAACTGCACCAATTCAATTACAATCTTAATAATGACATCCTCTGGACCGCCCCAGACAAAGTTGGGGATAGCATCTTCAGAGGAGGGACCGAGCCCAGGAGTAGGACGTCTTATTTTACATTAGCTCCACATAGAAAGCTCTGAGGAAAAAAAATCCCTCAGGGCATTTATCATATTCTTTGCCGTGTCATCGTCTTTTAGGGAAAGGAAGGAGAGGAAGTTCTGGGATCGAAAAAGGTATGAGGGATGGATAGGAATCTGAAGGTCATTGTGTCCAGGAGTTACGGACGTATGAATCCATTCATCCAATCCAATGTGTTGTAAGGCAATGGATAGAGATAGTCCAGCTGGAGAGGTCGAAAGGTCTCCCTCAACCAGTCTCTCCTGATCCGGTGCATCCGCCGCCAAGACTTAGTAAATCACAACCCACATAACCGGGCACCCCTGCCAAGTTACCAAACGCAACGAACCACTCGATGCGACACATGACAGGGTGTTCGTTATCAAATAAATAGTTCCCATACCGGCCTCACGACTGAAATCGAAATTTGAATGTTGACCCCAGGATGTTCAGATGTGTTTCAGTTATAGGTACAATATACTCAATGACATCCTTTCACACGACCTTTATTTTTCAACCAGAAATAATTGGCATTTCACAGTAAAAAAACTATTATTTATCTACTAAAGATGATTACTTCCTAAAAATGCATCCACTAATGAGAGATTGTCTGGCGCAATACACTTCTTAACAATTATTATGCAAAATTGACATTCGAGTCGCTTTATTTATTTTTTTTATTTTATCGAATCATTTGTATATTTGTTTATTTTAGACGTTGCTCATTTTGCATAACGATTACATCTGCTGTATTACCTTGATTAATGTTTAGGTGTTAATTCATAAACCACTTTATTATTTTTTTCAAATATTTCCTGCGTAGGTCCTCCCAAGGGGCAAGCTAGGTTTGGTGACTTAGCAGGGGTGCCAGGATTCAGGGGGACAGGTTTGTCCGGATCTTGCCAACAAACTGCGTGGCAGGCCGGATCGAGAGATACTGGTTGAGGGAGACCTTTTGATCTCTCCAGCAGGACTCTCTCGGAAAATCGTATAGATAGATTCATACGTCACTCCTGGATATACTGACTCCCAGATTCCTACCTTTCTTCATTCATCTCCTTTCTTTCCTAAATACCCTCCATAGCATACCCAAAGATGACATGGGCTCTGAAATTTGCCTCACGACCTCTTGTGTAGAGATTATCCAAAAAAATCCACCAATAATGTGCCATTCTCAAAATTAATGGCATCGAACTACTTAGTTCACGCCATGATAAAAAATATTAAACATCCTAAAATTGTCGATAAGGTAGACCCATTGGTTCCGGTAAGTCGTGAATCTGCACATTAGGTTGGAGACAAAAATAAAAACTACAAATTACTTCATATTTAAGATTAATAATAATCAATACATTATTATATCAATTATTATTTTTAATTGATAAACTAACGTTGAAGACAAGATTTTTATGCATAGCACAAAGGGTAGCAATTATTATAAGCAATAATTATCAGCCTGAAACACTCATCTACATTGAAAAAATCTTCCAAGAAAAGATACTGGCTGCCAACGGGACTCGAACCCGTGTCCCTCTGATTGCCGGTCAGGAGCTCTTACACTGAGCTATGGCGGCTTATCTAATACTCGACAAATAATATTATAGGTATCAAGCTGTCTGTCATTTCCATAATATTAATAAAACAAAATCATAGATAATAACCTAGTGAGATGGGAAATAAGTCATTATTATAACCTAATGTAATATGAAAATAATTAAATAAGTAAAACGAAATAAAATAAATAAATCATCTTTGTAAAAAAAAACAACGCAGTATTTTTCGTGGGTATTTTAATTTATTATTGTCGTTGGAATTATAAAAGATCTTTTTGGAAATTGTAAGTTCAATAATAACATTACCGAAGCATTCAAGGTATTTATTTTCAGTTGGTTAGCCACATTCAAACTGTGTGTGTCGTAAAATATATTTATTAAAAGATGCAATCAGTAAAATCAAAAGCTCAAAACATACAATCAGTAAAATCAAAGTCGTATCTGACGTTGAGAAGTAGATTCTAGAGATGTAAGGGGAGTGTTAAAACGGAAGCAGAAGCGGAGAGTCGTGAATGCGGAAGCGGGTGTAATTGGTATTAGATTTTCAACGAAGACGAGTAGAACAGAAAATCTTTAAGAGGAAACCGGGCAGCGTTTTGTCTATAAAAATGTATTCCCCAATTTCCTCTCTGGATTTTGATAAAAGTGCAATCAACTCATTGAATGCGATCAACTGACGTTCGGTATACAAACTAGACAATGTGTTTTAAAAAAAAGCAAATGTACAGACATAGAATATTTTCCTCTAATACTGCTGGTTAAAAAAATCTAAAACGGGTCCAGTTTTGGAGGAGAAAAATGGGGAACACAAAACCTCAATTTTGTTTAGGTATTATCAGCCTCAGGTGCAGTTATCCTTTCGTTCAGTATTTCCTAATATTCGAATTTCTCGGCGACCGTGTTTCATCTTAAACATTTTAGTTGGATGAGGTGTTGTGGGAAACCTATGCCTACAACTTGTAGGCATAAGTTTTTTTATTTTCAATATTAAAAAAAAAGAACGTTGGTAAGTTATATTTAACAAAAATTAGTAACGTTTTTAATCTGTAATTGAAAAATATGCAGAACTTCCGCCTTTGCGGAAACAGAAGCAGAGATTCGTTACATCACTAGTAAATAGTGCATTAAATATAATAATGTCTTGTATTAAATGTAATAATGAATATAAATTATTATTATAAAACCATTTCGCTCCAATGAAAGACCAGTTTTGAAGCTATAAGTGTCTTCTGAATTGACTTAAGTCATTAATAAGTGACCAGGAATGGACAGCCGCTTGGGTTTAGCGAAGGCTTTTTCATTTTCCATGCAATTAGAAGAGGGTTAAGAGTACCTATCTCTGAAGGAAAATTACTTACCACACTTACCAACATTAGTTGGAATAAATTTTTTTAATGAAATTTTGGTTTCCGGTGACATTTTTGATGTTTTTCTTTTTTTTTTAACCAAAAACTAAGAAAAAGTATTGGACAGTTAGGGTCGGGGTAAGGGACTAAGCAGTTACTCAGCTGATTTACCATTGAAATGAGTGACTCGACTGAGTGACCAATGCACGTGGAAGAAAAAAAAGGTCGTTCTTGTAAAAATAAAACTTTTTTTTTTACAATAGCTCCACACAGGCCCCGAAAAAATAATTTCCATCAGGGCCCATGTCATTTTTGGGAATAATGTGTGGAGGGTATTTTAGGAAACAAAGGAGAGGAAGTACTGGGAAGGAAAATGTATGAGGGGTGGGTAGAAATCTGGTGGTTATATTATGAAGCTATCCCTAGTGCCGTGCAAGGCGATGTAGACAAACCTTCAAGTCACCCCTGCTAAGTCACCAAACTAACGAACCACTTGGGGTGACCAATGGCAGAGGTGTTGGTTATTCAATAAATGGTTACCGGGGCGGCGGTGCTCAGACCCACCTCCCAAATTGCACCGTCGCCGGAGACCAACATCCCATTACATTTTTATTCCAAATAATGTCAGGAATCATTGGTTTAGCAAGTCAAATACATTCGTTAACACCCTGTATATATCTTGTAAAAATAATATTTAATCCAGCCATCACTCAGTTTGATTGGTGTGAGTGTCCGTCAGTGTCCGAAATGTAAATATGAATACCACCATTAAATGTACACTGTGTTGAAACGTTAAATTACAATTATTTCGACCTGACTTTTAGGTCACTGTAAAAAACCTCATTGTTAGAACTATCCTCAGTTACAAGCAATTAGGACTGTCTAGCGATTGATGTGAAGAATGTCCTTCATTTTTTGTTCGTTATTAATTCGGCATTATTATAAATCTCTCACGATGTCATGTGTGAAGTTATTACGTAATTGATTTCATGCTCCGATGAAAGATTGTCCGGTGGAATTATTAATGTGTGAAAAAAAATTCGACTCTTTGGACACTGATACGACAAACTTAATGACAAGCGTGGGTTTTGAGCGTCAAATATTAAGGCGAAGATTAACGCTAAATCACTATTTTTGATTAATCTTTACTATGAATCTGTTCATATCATAACTATAAAAAAATATGCTTTGGACAAATTGAAGTTTTAAACCGTTTCGTTGGGTAGAATTAAAATAGAAATGTTAATTATCTTATCTAGTAAACTGATAAAAATCATTTTTTCATTAGAAATGTATGAACGCATTTTAAAAAACACCATTTAAATGACATCGCAAATATCAGCCGTTAAGGTGCAATAGACCTGGAGAAAAGTCTTTCAAAATTCGACGCCAAGCTTTTTCGTTTTGCCCGGAAGAATGATGATTTTTCCACTAGGCTACTTTTTGAAGATTTTTTCAATGATTCTTCTTGAGACCATAATTTTTAACGTTAGCCAAGCGATTTTTTATGCTTATACCTAAATTCGTGACGATATACGGTATACATGCACTAAGACACTAAGAAAACTCTGCAGATACTGAATTTCTGCCACCTCGAAACAGGCTCAGCCTGGTGAGATGGTTTATACCGACAAAAAAATGTATTTGTATCTATAATCTTGGTTGATAATTAATTAAATATTAAAAACGATGAAATATACTAAAATATAGAATTTACAATGGATTACTCACTTGACGTGAGAACTTTTAAATCTGTTGTCATTGTCCTGAAAATCTTATGCGGTGATTTCTTATTTGTGCTAATAAGGAAGTGCGTTGAAAGGAAGTTTATCATTTTGATAATTGTGGTAATATCAAGGATTATTTTGCACAAAATTTCCAAATGAGAAGATCGGATGACTAATATTGTTCCAAAGGTAACCAACGATCGAGGATAGCGAAGCCTACATGTTAATTAAAGTTTAAAATAGACTTCGCGATCTAGTGTTGTGTACATTCAATCTCATATTGTCTTTATTACCATGAGTGATTTTGTCTAAATTATGCAGGGTGTTGAAGGTCGTTGGTACCCAACGAACACGAACGAATGATTTCTGACCTGATATGGAGTAAAAAATGTAAGTGAAATTTTGTTGTTTTTTTTTTATTAATTTTTCAAATTTGCATTAAAAACTTTTGCATGTCGTCACTGGTCACATGTCAGCTAAGTATCCGCCCTATCTCTCACCCGACCCTAAATGGCCAAAGTATATGAATTGTACAGTATTTAAAAAAAACGTTTTTAGAAGAAAATAAGTATAAAAAAGAAGTCACCGGAAAAAAATTAAAATGCCATCTACATTTTTAAATACATCTATTAAAATCTATTTAAATTTCAATTTTGTTTGTTTGAACGAGTGTATAAATGAAGTTGAATCTTGGAAGTGGAAATTAACCCACTTCCGATCAAGCTGAAACTCGGCAGATAGACTTATTGTCAATGTCTATGCATTCTATCAACTTTTGGCGGCAATCACCCACATATTCCCGGAAATATTTATACGCTTTTCTCTGAAATGGGATGGGATTTGGCTCGGATGATAGCATTATCGATTCCAGTTGCTGGGTAGGCAGTTTCAATCGTCAGTCAAACAATTTTTTTTTAAGATTTAAAAGACATTTGAAAATCGACGTAAGTACTAGTATTACGGTTGAAAAAAATGTTTAAGAGGTGATTTTTACAATCGAAAAGCTCGGAGATCTCTGATTAAACAAAGTAAGCCAATTAGGTAGTTATGCACATAAATCTTGATAAGCGCTGACCCGGTCCTGTATTGTAATAAAAGGTTCATCAAACAGGTAATCTCTCCATCATTCTTGATAGTCTCCAGCGCCATGATCTTTAAATGTCGTTTTTTCTGCACTTTACCATTCATCTCAATTTAAGATACAGAAATGCCATCCATACTTGCGCAATGTATGCAATACCCTTTTTAGCAGGTGCAGATGATCTCCCAGGCATTGCACACCTGAAATAACAACAAGTAATAACGTGAAAATTGCAGGGTGCGATCGTATTGGTGGTAATATTGCCTTCAGAAATGCATCGGAATCTTCTCCTCGATGGACGCAGAGACCTAGTTTGATAAATAGGTTGAAATAACAACTATAAAATGAAATGTAAAAAAATGACATTATTTTACACCATGAGAACGTTATTGTATTAAGTAAGCAGCATTTTTGTTTTGTTTATTGCGTTCGTTCAAATAATATTTAAAATGCGTTGTAATTGTATTAAAATTGTACATTTGACTGCCTCTGTGGTCGAGGGGTAAGACTCTTGGCTCGCAATCCGAAAGGTCACGGATTCGAACCCGGCGTGCGTAAATACATTTTTTTAAATTAATATATATACTATATAGTATTGTTTGGTTTTTTGAAAAACTCACTTTTTCTGGCACGCTAAAATCGACCGTACCGCCCCTTAAGTTTCTCCAACCTCAAGGATCGCTTTCGGATAAACCATTTTAAGACGACCCCCTGCACGCCAAAACGACCTTTCCACTCTTCGAGTTTCACCAACCTTAAGGTTCGTTGTCGGTCAAATTGAAATTCAGTCGCTGAAATGAGGTGTTTTTTTTGTCGAAAAAATTAATGTCGCCAGCGATTTATTCTCTCAAACGAATCAGTGGCGAAAACTGGAACTTCTCATTAAATCACCCAATTCGGCTAGGTTATATTTCCCGCCGCCAGGTTCGCATAAAAAAAAGGAAAGATAAATTAGACCTCAGTTTCAATGCAAAGGAAAATACTAGAGAAAATGTTGAGATAGGTCAGTTATCCGAGACGTCAAATGAAAACGGATCTCTCAGCGGTTTCGGTTGTTGTTTTTCGGAAAAGGGCATTACAGCCGAAAAAACGATCCCCGCTTAGATGTTTTTGAAAAATACGGTACCCGGAAATATTTCGCAACTTTTAACACTAATATGACATTTCTGTCCCATGTAAAAATGTTCAGGGTTAGCCGACAAAAATGTAAAATTTTCCAAAAAAATGAAGAAAACGCTTGCCATAGATCATTCAGAAGTGGAGATTTTTACTGGCCAGTTTAAATATGTTCCTACAGGGTAGGTACTTATTTCGGTGGTATTGCAAATATGATGAAAAAGCAAATATTGCTGGAATTTTAGAACCAAATGCGGAGGTACCTACCCGTATACGTAGCTACACAATTAAATGCAATAATTAGGAAAGGTTGTTATACAACGATACTGAATAATTCAACATTTTTTTAAAGTTCATTTTCACGTTCTGCGTAAGTTCTATTCAATTTCTGTTATTTTATCAGTACATGCCAGATGCATCATAAATCTGAAATAATTACTGAACTTGAATAGAATTTGAATCGAACTTTTACAGAACGTTAAAATTGACTTGAAAAATTGAAGAATTTTTAATTTCGTTAAACAACCCAGCCTAAATATGTGTTATTTTTACGTATGTATGCAAGTACCTGCACTAAAAAAATTAGTTAGGTACCCATCTGCACATAACAACTCGATATCATCCGACTATATTGCATACGTATTAGTTTTCTAATTTTACAATGAAATTACTCGAAGTTGAACGGGATTTTTTTAAAAGTATTAAATTCATATAGCGCTTTTTTTTAAGCAGTAAAACTACTGGTGAGTTCTGGCATTATAAAATTTGTATGACTTAATATTTAATAACTTCCGAACGACTGCAACAAATTCAAAAATTCTTTTTTTGTTGTGTTCGTTATGGTTAGGACAAGGTTTGTACAAAACTACCGGTGAGCTCTAGCATTACGAAATTTGTATAAAAAAAATTAATTGGTGGCATGCGAGCTGTTTGAAAACTAAATGTACCGGATATTAGTGTATGTAATGCGGCAGGGAGGGGGAACAGGAAGGGGGGAGGGGAACCTGGGAGGGGGGAGGGGAACTCGGGAGGGGGTTTACGAGACGAAAAAATCAAAAAATGTTTGCAATGCAAGCATGTATGTATGTCCGCTATGCGTTGCTAAACCATTCATCCGATTGCGATGAAACATTTGGGATTTGATGTGCGCATGCCCGCGATAGTTTCTGTATACAATAGTGAGCTCTGGCAACATGAAATTACGCATTGCTAAACCGTTCATCCGATTGCGATGAAACTTTGGAGATTTGATATGTGCATGCCTAAAATGGTGTCTATATACTAACGTATGACAAGTTTTTGCTGCTAGGCCCTGCGGGCGGCTTAATATATATTTGTATGTTTAACTGCTAAGCGTTGCTAAACCATTGACTCGATTGCGATAAAAATTTGAGGATTTGATGTGTGCATGCCCACGACGGTTTCTGTATACAAAAGTGAGCTCTGGCATCATGAAATTACACATTTCTTAACCGTTCATCCAATTTCGATGAAACTTTGGGGATTTGATGTGTACATGCCTACATTGGTGTGTATATACTAACGTATGGCAGGTTTTTGCTGCTAGGCCCTGCGGGCGGCTTTATATGTATTTGTATGTTTAACCGCTAAGCGTTGCTAAACCATTCATCCGATTGCGATGAAACTTTGGGTTTTGATTAGCACATACTTACCATGCCTGCAGGGCAATAGGTACCTACCCACTTACTATGAATTAATATTTTTTCTGTTAGTAAGTCAAGTTTGTTTAAACCCGTTAGTTGCATTTGCAACAGGCATAAGCTAGTATATATATATTATATAGTATTGCTTGGTTTTTCAAAAAACTCACTTTTTCCTTGATGCGAAAATCGACCTCACCGCCCCTCGCGTTTCACCAACCTCAAGGTTCACTTTGGCTCGAAGTCTAGAATTGTCCCTTCGGCTGACACGCGAGAATGGACATTAGCGCTCGCTATTTTGGAACGCTTCAAAGTTCACAATCCTTCGAAGAGTCGATTATTTTCCAGCCACTAGCTTTTGTTTCTTTTTTGTTAGGGGAAACATTTTTCATCGTTATCAATATGTTTGCCAAAACTTTACGGGAGACTTCTAGCGGTGCGGAATACAAGTATGGATTATTCACATTAGAAAAAATCAAATGTCTATCGAATACTGTTGTAGTTCTATTTTCATCCGTTCGAAATGGCAGCTTCGTCTGAATTTAAATAAATACGCTAGCTTCACGATTTTCACAAAAAAAATAGACTAGACAGGAAACTCACATAAAATTGAACTGATACATTTTAAGAGCGAAAAATTATTTAAATTTGCGGCGAAAACTGGAACTACTCATAAAATCACTCAATTCGGCTAGGTTATATTTCCCGCCGACAGGTTCGCCCCTTTAAAAACGTCGGATCGAGAAGGGAAGTAAAAAAAAGTTAGTTTCCCGTACAAAACTGATTTTGCTAGGAATTTATTCTAATTAATTAAACGGCTTCGAGAAAGTTCTTTAGAAAAATTGACATTTTATAGGGGCATTACGGAAATAAAGATTGCGTTAAAAGTACACCTTCCGGCGGAGATGTTTTTTAATAAACATAAACAATACAAGTTTTAGAAACTTTTAAAACCAAAACATGTTTAGCTTCCCCTTGAAAATGTTTCACAATATTGCATTCAAATTCGACATTTTTCTGACATTTGCGAAAAATTCGCTTTCATCGATAAATGCAAATCGTTTGCAGCCTGTAAAATCGGCTGGTATATTAAAATTTTATAATTTTTCTCGAACTTTGCAACACTGAAGATGGAGTCGTGATGGCGTTAAAATCCACTACCACCTTAAAAAAAAGCAGACCCCGCCCTAATAGGTTTTGTATGAAGAATTTTTTTTTTTAATGGCGGATTTCAATTTGTGTGATTCGGCAGGGCCTTAATTTAAGCAGGAATTGTGCAAATTTGTGCATCGGTCTTGCCTGTTTAAAAAATATAATTATGGAATATTATCTGTCTGTGTATGATATATTAGGTAAGTACCTAATACAAAAGCGCTAGATTTACCCGCGCTTCAACAGCAAATTGAAATGTCAAAAGAAAACGGATCTCTCAGCGGTTTGGGTTGTTGTTTTTCGGGAAACGGCATTGCGGCCGGAAAAACGATTCCGGCTTGAATGTTTTTGAAAAATTCGGTACCCGAAAACATTTCGCGTCTTTTGATACCAATATGAGGTGTCTGTCCCATGTAAAAAAGTTCAGGGTCGCCGAAAAACCTATAAAATTTTCCAAAAAAAACAAGAAAATTGGTGTCCATAGATTCACTTCAGTAGGGTGGATATTTACCGGCCAGTACATTGAAATGTTATTAATTCAGGGTAGGTACCTACTTATCTCGGTAGTATTGCAAATATGATGAGAAAAGCAAAAACATTGCCGGAATTTTGTAAGGAAATGCGCCGGTACCTGCCGGAATGGGTAGTTGGACAATTATTTAGGTTTAAATGCAATTTAATTTACTAAGGTAATGTTGTTTCACCGATACTGAATAATTTAACAATTTTTTAAAGTTCATTTTCACTTTCTGTGTAAGTTCTGTTTTTTTATCAGTAAATGCCAGTTGCATCATTAAACTGAAATAATTACAGAACTTGAATAGAATTCGAACCGAACTTTTACAGAACGTTAAAATTGACTTGAAAAATTGAAGAATTTTTAATTTTGTTAAACAACCCAGCCTAAATATATGTTTTTTTTACTCACTCTTTTTTCACTCGGAATTTAGGTAGGTACCCATCTGCACATAACAACTCGATATCATCCAACTATTTTGCATACGTATTAGTTTTCTAATTTTACAATGAAGTTACTCGAAGTTGAACGGAATATTTTTTTAAAACTATTAAATTCATATAGCGCTTTATTTTAAGCAGTAAAACTACTGGTGAGTTCTGGCATTATAAAATTTGTATGAAAATGTACGTACGCTCATAACTTCCGAAGGACTGCAACAAATTGAAAAATTCTTTTTGTGTTGTGTTCGTTATTGTTAGTACAAGGTTTGTATAAAATTACTGGTGAGTTCTGGCATTACGAAATTTGTAAAAAAAAAATTTATAGGTGGCGCGCGAGCTGTTTGAAAAATAAATGTACCGGGAATTAGTGTATGTAATGCGGCAGGTGGGGGGGGTGGAAACAGGAAGGGGGGGAGGGGGACCTGGGAGGGGGGAGGGGAACTCGGGAGGGGGTTTACGATACGGAGAAGCCTAGGAGTGAAGTGGGGTGAGGAAAGGTGAGGGAGGCGGAGTGGAAAGGGGAAGAGGACGCTGGTGAGGAAGGGGGGGGGGGAAAGGGGGGGGGGGAGGGGGAGGTGGGGGAAGGGGGGGGGGGGGGGAAGGTGGGGGAGGAAGGGGATCGGAACAAATGAGAAAGGACACGCAGGTAGAAAATTTTTCTTTATTAAATGGTATCGCAACGCATGCCGGGTACCAGCTATCTTCTATATATATAAAAATCAAAAAAATGTTTGGCTGTATGTATGTCCGCTATGCGTTGCTAAACCATTCATCCGATTGCGATGAAACATTGGGAATTTGATGTGCGCATGACTGCTATGGTTCCTGTATACAATAGTGAGCTCTGGCAACACGAAATTACGCATTGCTCAACCGTTCATCCGATTGTGATGAAACTTTGGGGATTTGATGTGTGCATTTCTACAAGGGTGTTTATATACTAACGTATAGCAGGTTGTTGCTGCTAGGTCCTGCGGACGGCTTTATACATAGTTGTTTGTTTAACCGCTAAGCGTTGCTAAACCATTCATCCGATTGCGATGAAAATTTGAGGATTTGATGTGTGCATGCCCACGACGGTTTCTGTATACAAAAGTGAGCTCTGGCATCATGAAATTACGCATTGCTAAACCATTCATCCGATTGCGATGAAACTTTGTGGATTTGATGTGTGCATGTCTAAAATGGTGTTTATTTACTAAAGTATGGCAGGTTTTTGCTGCTAGGTCCTGCGGGCGGCTTTATACATAGTTGTGTGTTTAACCGCTTAGCGTTGCTAAACCATTCATTCGATTGCGATGAAAATTTGTAGATTTGATGTGTGCATGCCCAAGACGGTTTCTGTATACAAAAGTGAGCTCTGGCATCATGAAATTACGCATTGCTAAACCGTTCATCCGATTGCGATGAAACTTTGGGGATTTGATGTGTGCATGCCTACAATGGTGTCTATATACTAACGGATGGCAGATTTTTGCTGCTAGGCCCTGTGGGCAGCTTTATATATATTTGTATGTTTAACCGTAGGTACCTACCCGCTTACTATGAATTTTTTTTCTGTAAGTTAGTAAGTCAAGTTAGTTTTAACCCGTTAGTTGCATTTGCAACAGGCATAAGCTAGTTATATAGTATTGTTTGGTTTTTCAAAAAACTCACTTTTTCCTTGATGCGAAAATCGACCTCACCGCCCCTCGCGTTTCACCAACCTCAAGGTTCTCTTTGGCTCGAAGTCTAAAATTGTCCCTTCGGCTGACACGCGAGAATGGACATTAGCGCTCGCTATTTTGGAACGCTTCAAAGTTCACAATCCTTCGAAGAGTCGATTATTTTCCAGCCACTAGCTTTTGTTTCTTTTTTGTTAGGGGAAACATTTTTCATCGTTATCAATATGTTTGCCAAAACTTTACGGGAGACTTCTAGCGGTGCGGAATACAAGATGGATTATTCACATTAGAAAAAATCAAATGTCTATCGAATACTGTTGTAGTTCTATTTTCATCCGTTCGAAATGGCAGCTTCGTCTGAATTTAAATAAATACGCTAGCTTCACGATTTTCACAAAAAAAATAGACTAGACAGGAAACTCACATAAAATTGAACTGATACATTTTAAGAGCGAAAAATAATATAAATTTGCGGCGAAAACTGGAACTACTCATAAAATCACTCAATTCGGCTAGGTTATATTTTCCGCCGACAGGTTCGCCCCTTTAAAAACGTCGGATCGAGAAGGGAAGTAAAAAAAAGTTAGTTTCCCATACAAAACTGATTTTGCTAGGAATTTATTCTAATTAATTAAACGGCTTCGAGAAAGTTCTTGGGAAAAATTGACATTTTATAGGGGCAATACGGAATTAAAGATTGCGTTAAAAGTACACCTTCCGGCGGAGATGTTTTTTAATAAACATAAACAATACAAGTTTTAGAAACTTTTAAAACCAAAACATGTTTTGCTCCCCCTTGAAAATGTTTCACAATATTGCATTCAAATTCGACATTTTTCTGACATTTGCGAAAAATTCACTTTCATCGATAAATGCAAATCGTTTGCAGCCTGTAAAATCGGCTGCTATATTAAAATTTTATAATTTTTCTCGAACTTTGCAACACTGAAGATGGAGTCGTGATGGCGTTAAAATCCACTACCACCTTAAAAAAAAGCAGACCCAGCCCTAATAGGTTTTGTATGAAGAATTTTTTTTTTTAATGGCGGATTTCAATTTGTGTGATTCGGCAGGGCCTTAATTTAAGCAGGAATTGTGCAAATTTGTGCATCGGTCTTGCCTGTTTAAAAAATATAATTATGGAATATTATCTGTCTGTGTATGATATATTAGGTAAGTACCTAATACAAAAGCGCTAGATTTACCCGCGCTTCAACAGCAAATTGAAATGTCAAAAGAAAACGGATCTCTCAGCGGTTTGGGTTGTTGTTTTTCGGGAAACGGCATTGCGGCCGGAAAAAACGATTCCGGCTTGAATGTTTTTGAAAAATTCGGTACCCGAAAACATTTCGCGTCTTTTGATACCAATATGAGGTGTCTGTCCCATGTAAAAAAGTTCAGGGTCGCCGAAAAACCTATAAAATTTTCCAAAAAAAACAAGAAAATTGGTGTCCATAGATTCACTTCAGTAGGGTGGATATTTACCGGCCAGTACATTGAAATGTTATTAATTCAGGGTAGGTACCTACTTATCTCGGTAGTATTGAAAATATGATGAGAAAAGCAAAAACATTGCCGGAATTTTGTAAGGAAATGCGCCGGTACCTGCCGGAATGGGTAGTTGGACAATTATTTAGGTTTTTGATGCAATTTAATTTACTAAGGTAATGTTGTTTCACCGATACTGAATAATTTAACAATTTTTTAAAGTTTATTTTCACTTTCTGTGTAAGTTCTGTTTTTTTATCAGTAAATGCCAGTTGCATCATTAAACTGAAATAATTACAGAACTTGAATAGAATTCGAACCGAACTTTTACAGAACGTTAAAATTGACTTGAAAAATTGAAGAATTTTTAATTTCGTTAAACAACCCAGCCTAAATATGAGTTCTTTTTTACGTATGTATGCAAGTACCTATACTCAGAATATAAGTAGGTTCCTACCTGCACACAAACACTCGATATCATCCGACGATATTGCATAAGTATTAGTTTTCTAATTTTACAATGAAATTACTCAAAGTTGAACGGGATATTTTTTAAGTATTAAATTAATATAGCGCTTATTTTTAAGCAGTTAAACTACTGGTGAGTTCTGTAATTATAAAATTTGTATGAAAATGTACGTACGCTCATAACTTCTGAAGGACTGCAACAAATTGAAAAATTCTTTTTTTGTTGTGTTCGTTATTGTTAGTTCAAGGTTTGTATAAAACTACTGGTGAGTTCTGGCTTGACGAAATTTGTAAAAAAAAGTTGAATAGGTGGCGCGCGAGCTGTTTGAAAACTTAATGTACCGAGAATTAGTGAATGTAATGAGGCAGGGGGGTGGAAACAGGAAGGGGGAACCTGGGAGGGGGGAGGGGAACTCGGGAGGGGGTTTACGAGACGGAGAAGCGTAGGAGTGAAGTGGGGGAAAGGGGAAGCGGACGCTGGTGAGGAAAATGGGGGGGGGGGGAAGGGGATTGGAACAAATGAGAAAAGACACGCAGGTAGAAACATTTTCTTTATTAAATGGTATAGCAACGCATGCCGGATACCAGCTATCTTCTATATGTATAAAAATCAAAAAAATATTTGCAAGTAAGTATGTATGTATGTCCGCTATGCGTTGCTAAACCATTTATCCGATTGCGATGAAACTTTGGGGATTTGATGTGCGCATGCTCGCGATGGTTTCTGCATACAATGGTGAGCTCTGGCATAATGAAATTACGCATTGCTGAACCGTTCATCCGATTGCGATGAAAATTTGGGGATTTGATGTGTGCATGCCTAAAATGATGTCTATATACTAACGTATGACATGTTTTTGCTGCTAGGCCCTGCGGCCGGCTTTATATGTATTTGTATGTTTAACCGCTAAGCGTTGCTAAACCTTTCATCCGATTGCGATGAAAATTTGAAGATTTGATGTGTGCATACCCACGACGGTTTTTGTATACAAAAGTGAGCTCTGGCATCATGAAATTACGCATTGCTAAACCATTCATACGATTGCGATGAAACTTTGGGGATTTGATGTATGCATGTCTACAATGGTGTTTATTTACTAACGTATGGCAGGTTTTTGCTGCTAGGTCCTGCGGGCGGCTTTATACATAGTTTTGTGTTTAACCGCTAAGCGTTGCTAAACCATTCATCCGATTGCGATGAAAATTTGTAGATTTAATGTGTGCATGCCCACGACGGTTTCTGTATACAAAAGTGAGCTCTGGCATTTTGAAATTACGCATTGCTAAACCGTTCATCCGATTGCGATGAAACTTTGGGGATTTGATGTGTGCATGCCTACAATGGTGTCTATATACTAACGTATGGCAGGTTTTTGCTGCTAGGCCCTGTGGGCGGCTTTATATATATTTGTATGTTTAACCGTAGGTACCTACCCGCTTACTATGAAATATATTTTTTTTCTGTTAGTAAGTAAGTCAAATTAGTTTTAACCCGTTAGTTGCATTTGCAATGGGCATAAGCTAGTTATATAGTATTGCTTGGTTTTTCAAAAAACTCACTTTTTCCTTGATGCGAAAATCGACCTCACCGCCCCTCGCGTTTCACCAACCTCAAGGTTCTCTTTGGCTTGAAGTCTAGAATTGTCCCTTCGGCTGACACGCGAGAATGGACATTAGCGCTCGCTATTTTGGAACGCTTCAAAGTTCACAATCCTTCGAAGAGTCGATTATTTTCCAGCCACTAGCTTTTGTTTCTTTTTTGTTAGGGGAAACATTTTTCATCGTTATCAATATGTTTGCCAAAACTTTACAGGAGACTTCTAGCGGTGCGGAATACAAGTATGGATTATTCACATTAGAAAAAATCAAATGTCTATCGAATACTGTTGTAGTTCTATTTTCATCCGTTCGAAATGGCAGCTTCGTCTGAATTTAAATAAATACGCTAGCTTCACGATTTTCACAAAAAAAATAGACTAGACAGGAAACTCACATAAAATTGAACTGACACATTTTAAGAGCGAAAAATTATATAAATTTGCGGCGAAAACTGGGACTACTCATAAAATCACTCAATTCGGCTAGGTTATATTTCCCGCCGACAGGTTCGCCCCTTTAAAAACGTCGGATCGAGAAGGGAAGTAAAAAAAAGTTAGTTTCCCGTACAAAACTGATTTTGCTAGGAATTTATTCTAATTAATTAAACGGCTTCGAGAAAGTTCTTGAGAAAAATTGACATTTTATAGGGGCATTACGGAATTAAATATTGCGTTAAAAGTACACCTTCCGGCGGAGATGTTTTTTAATAAACATAAACAATACAGGTTTTAGAAACTTTTAAAACCAAAACATGTTTAGCTCCCCCTTGAAAATGTTTCACAATATTGCATTCAAATTCGACATTTTTCTGACATTTGCGAAAAATTCGCTTTCATCGATAAATGCAAATCGTTTGCAGCCTGTAAAATTGGCTGGTATATTAAAATTTTATAATTTTTCTTGAACTTTGCAACACTGGAGATGGAGTCGTGATGGCGTTAAAAGCCACTACCACCTTAAAAAAAGCAGACCCCGCCCTAATAGGTTTTGTATGAAGATTTTTTTTTTTTAATGGCGGATTTCAAATTGCATAGCTCGACAGGGCCTAAATTTACGCGGGATTGGTGCAAATTTGTGCATCGGTCTTGCCTGTTTAAAAAATATAATTATGGAATATTATCTGTCTGTGTATGATATAGTATAGGTAAGTACCTAATACAAAAGCGCTAGATTTACCCGCGCTTCAACAGCAAATTGAAATGTCAAAAGAAAACGGATCTCTCAGCGGTTTGGGTTGTTGTTTTTCGGGAAACGGCATTGCGGCCGGAAAAACGATTCTGGCTAGGATGTTTTTGGAAAATACGGTACCCTGAAATATAAGGCAACTTTTAACAGTAATTTTACGTGTCCGTCTCATGAAAAAATGTTCATGAGGATATGATAAACATATAACATTTTCCAAAAAAATGAGGAAAACGCGTGCCATAGATTTCAGAAGTGGAGATTTTTACTGGCCAGTTTAAATATGTTCCTACAGGGTAGGTACTTATTTCAGTGGTTTTGCAAATATGATGAAAAAGCAAATATTGCCGGAATTTTAGTAACAAATGCGGAGGTACCTACCCGAATACGTAGCTACACAATTAAATGCAATACTTAGGTTAGGTTGTTGTACAACGATACTGAATAATTCAACATTTTTTTAAGGTTCATTTTCAAGTTCTTCGTAAGTTCTATTCAAGTTCTGTTATTTTATCAGTACATGCCAGTTGCATCATAAAACTGAAATAATAACTGAACTTGAATAGAATTTGAACCGAACTTTTAAAGAACGTTAAAATTGACTTGAAAAATTGAAGAATTTTTAATTTCGTTAAACAACCCAGCCTAAATATGTGTTTTTTTTTACGTATGTATGCAAGTACCAGCACTCAAAATTTAGGTAGGTACCCATCTGCATATAACAACTCGGTATCATCCGACTATATTGCATACGTATTAGTTTTCTAATTTTACAATGAAATTACTCGAAGTTGAACGGGATATTTTTTAAAAGTATAAAATTCATATAGCGCTTTATTTTAAGCAGTAAAACTACTGGTGAGTTCTGGCATTAAAAAATTTGTATGAAAATGTACGTACGCTCATAACTTCCGAAGGACTGCAACAATTTGAAAAATTCTTTTTTTGTTGTGTTCGTTATTGTTAGTACAAGGTTTGTATAAAATTACTGGTGAGTTCTGGCATTACGAAATTTGTAAAAAAAAATTATAGGTGGCGCGCGAGCTGTTTGAAAAATAAATGAACCGGGAATTAGTGTATGTAATGCGGCAGGTGGGGGGGGGTGGAAACAGGAAGGGGGGAGGGGAGCCTGGGAGGGGGGAGGGGAACTCGGGAGGGGGTTTACGATACGGAGAAGCCTAGGAGTGAAGTGGGGTGAGGGAAGGTGAGGGAGGCGGAGTGGAAAGGGGAAGAGGATGCTGGTGAGGAAGGGGGGGGGGATTCCTGGTTCCTGGATACAATAGTGAGCTCTGGCAACACGAAATTACGCATTGCTCAACCGTTCATCCGATTGCGATGAAACTTTGGGGATTTGATGTGTGCATGCCTACAACGGTGTCTATATACTAACATATGGTAGGTTTTTGCTACTAGGCCCTGCGGGCGGCTTTATAAACATTTGTATGTATAACCGCTAAGCGTTGCTAAACCATTTATCGGATTGCGATGAAACTTTAGGTTTTGATGTGCGCATGCCTACCATGCCTTTATGGCAGTAGATACCTACCCGCTTACTATGAATTTTTTAAGTTAGTTTTAACCCGTTAATTGCATTTGCAATAGGCATAAGCTAGTATATTATATAGTATTGTTTGGTTTTTCAAAAAACTCACTTTTCGCTTGACGGGAAAATCGACCGCACCGCCCCTCGCGTTTCACCAACCTCAAGGTTCACTTTGGCTTGGCGACGCAAAAACGCCGCTGGCACGCCAAAACGACCTCTCCGGTCCTCGAGTTTCGCACACCTCAAGGTTCAATTTTGTTCGAAGGAAATTGTCCCAACGGCTGACACGCGAGGATGGACATTAGCGCTCGCTATTTTGGAACGCTTCAAAGTTCACAATCCTTCGAAGAGTCGATTATTTTCCAGCCACTAGCAGTTGTTTTTTTTTTGATAGGGGAAACATTTTTCATCGTTATCAATATGTTTGCCAAAACTTTACGGGAGACTTCTAGCGGTGCGGAATACAAGTATGGATTATTCACATTAGAAAAAATCAAATGTCTATCGAATACTGTTGTAGTTCTATTTTCATCCGTTCGAAATGGCAGCTTCGTCTGAATTTAAATAAATACGCTAGCTTCACGATTTTCACAAAAAAATAGACTAGACAGGAAACTCACATAAAATTGAACTGACACATTTTAAGAGCGAAAATTATATAAATTTTCGGCGAAAACTGGAACTACTCATTAAATCAACCAATTCGGCTCAGTTATAGTTCCCGCCGACAGGTTCGCATTAAAAAAAAAACCACAAATTAGGCCTTAGTTTCGATGCAATGGAAAATACTAGAGAGAATGTTGAGACAGGTCAGTTATCCGAGATGTCAAAACAAAACGGATCTCTCAGCGGTTTGGGTTGTTGTTTTTCGGGAAACGGCATTGCAGCCGAAAAAACGATCCCCGGTTAGATGTTTTTGAAAAATTCGGTACCCGGCAATATAAGGCAACTTTTAACACCAAAATTTTGCGTCCTTTCCGTGTAAAAAATTTCAGGGTCTCCGAAAAACCTATAAAATTTTCCAAAAAAAACAAGAAAATACGTGTCCATAGATTCCCTTCAGTAGGGTGGATATTAACCGGCCAGTACAAATAATGTTATTAATTCAGGGTAGGTGCCTACTTATCTCGGTAGTATTGCAAATATGATGAAAAAAGCAAAACCATTGCCGGAATTTTGTAAGGAGATGCGCCGGTACCTACCGGAATGGGTAGTTGGACAATTATTTAGGTTTTTGATGCAATTTAATTTACTAAGGTAATGTTGTTTCCACGATACTGAATAATTTAACAATTTTTCAAAGTTCATTTTCACTTTCTGTGTAAGTTCTGTTTTTTTATCAGTAAATGCCAGTTGCATCACAAAACTGAAATAATTACAGAACTTGAATAGAATTCGAACCGAACTTTTACAGAACGTTAAAATTGACTTGAAAAATTGAAGAATTTTTAATTTCGTTAAACAACCTAGCCTAAATATGAGTTCTTTTTTACGTATGTATGCAAGTACCTATACTCAGAATATAAGTAGGTTCCTACCTGCACATAAACACTCGATATCATTCGACGATATTGCATACGTATTAGTTTTCTAATTTTACAATGAAATTACTCGAAGTTGAACGGAATATTTTTTTTAAAGTATTAAATTCATATAGCGCTTTATTTTAAGCAGTAAAACTACTGGTGAGTTCTGGCATTATAAAATTTGTATGAAAATGTACGTACGCTCATAACTTCCGAAGGACTGCAACAAATTGAAAAATTCTTTTTTTGTTGTGATCGTTATTGTTAGTACAAGGTTTGAATAAAATTACTGGTGAGTTCTGGCATTACGAAATTTGTAAAAAAAAAAATTATAGGTGGTGCGCGAGCTGTTTGAAAAATAAATGTACCGGGAATTAGTGTATGTAATGCGGCAGCTGGGGGGGGGGGGGTGAAAACAGGAAGGGGGGAGGGGAGGCTGGGAGGGGGGAGGGGAACTCGGGAGGGGGTTTACGATACGGAGAAGCCTAGGAGTGAAGTGGGCTGAGGGAAGGTGTGGGAGGCGGAGTGGAAAGGGGAAGAGGACGCTGGTGAGGAAGGGGGGGGGGGATTCCTGGTTCCTGTATACAATAGTGAGCTCTGGCAACACGAAATTACGCATTGCTAAACCGTTCATCCGATTGTGATGAAACTTTGGGGATTTGACGTGTGCATTTCTACAATGGTGTTTATATACTAACGTATAGCAGGTTTTTGCTGCTAGGTCCTGCGGACGGCTTTATACATAGTTGTATGTTTAACCGCTAAGCGTTGCTAAACCATTCATCCGATTGCGATGAAAATTTGAGGATTTGATGTGTGCATGCCCACGACGGTTTCTGTATACAAAAGTGAGCTCTGGCATCATGAAATCACGCATTGCTAAACCATTCATCCGATTGCGATGAAACTTTGGGGATTTGACGTGTGCATGTCTACAATGGTGTTTATTTACTAACGTATGGCAGGTTTTTGCTGCTAGGTCCTGCGGGCGGCTTTATACATAGTTGTGTGTTTAACCGCTAAGCGTTGCTAAACCATTCATCCGATTGCGATGAAAATTTGTAGATTTGATGTGTGAATGCCCACGACAATTTCTGTATACAAAAGTGAGCTCTGGCATCATGAAATTACGCATTGCTAAACCGTTCATGCGATTGCGATGAAACTTTGGGGATTTGATGTGTGCATGCCTACAATGGTGTCTATATACTAACGTATGGCAGATTTTTGCTGCTAGGCCCTGTGGGCGGCTTTATATATATTTGTAGTTAAACCGTAGGTACCTACCCGCTTACTATGATTTTTTTTCTGTCAGTTAGTAAGTCAAGTTAGTTTTAACCCGTTAGTTGCATTTGCAACAGGCATAAGCTAGTTATATAGTATTGTTTGGTTTTTCAAAAAACTCACTTTTCGCTTGACGGGAAAATCGACCTCACCGCCCCTCGCGTTTCACCAACCTCAAGGTTTAATTTGGCTTGGCGACGCAAAAATGCCGCTGGCACGCCAAAACGACCTCTCCGATCCTCGAGTTTCACACACCTCAAGGTTCAATTTTGTTCGAAGGAAATTGTCCCGACGGCTGACACGCGAGAATGGACATTAGCGCTCGGTATTTTAAAACACTTCAAGGTTCACAATCCTTCGAAGAGTCGATTATTTTCCAGCCACTAGCAGTTGTTTTTTTTTTTGATAGGGGAAACATTTTTCATCGTTATCAATATGTTTGCCAAAACTTTACGGGAGACTTCTAGCGGTGCGGAATACAAGTATGGATTATTCACATTAGAAAAAATCAAATGTCTATCGAATACTGTTGTAGTTCTATTTTCATCCGTTCGAAATGGCAGCTTCGTCTGAATTTAAATAAATACGCTTAGCTTCACGATTTTCACAAAAAAAATAGACCAGACAGGAAACTCACATAAAATTGAACTGACACATTTTAAGAGCGAAAATTATATAAATTTGCGGCGAAAACTGGAACTACTCATTAAATCAACCAATTCGGCTCAGTTATAGTTCCCGCCGACAGGTTCGCATTAAAAAAAACAACCACAAATTAGGCCTTAGTTTCAATGCAATGGAAAATACTAGAGAGAATGTTGAGACAGGTCAGTTATCAGTTATCCAAGATGTCAAAACAAAACGGATCTCTCAGCGGTTTGGGTTGTTGTTTTTTGGAAAATGGCATTGCAGCCGAAAAAACGATCCCCGGTTAGATGTTTTTGAAAAATTCGGTACCCGGCAATATAAGGCAACTTTTAATAACGATATAAAGTGTCCGTCCCATGTAAAAAAGTTCAGGGTCGCCGAAAAACCTATAAAATTTTCCAAAAAAAACAAGAAAATTGGTGTCCATAGATTCACTTCAGTAGGGTGGATATTTACCGGCCAGTACATTGAAATGTTATTAATTCAGGGTAGGTACCTACTTATCTCGGTAGTATTGCAAATATGATGAAAAAAGCAAAACCATTGCCGGAATTTTGTAAGGAGATGCGCCGGTACCTACCGGAATGGGTAGTTAGACAATTATTTAGGTTTTAATGCAATTTAATTTACTAAGGTAATGTTATTTCCACGATACTGAATAATTTAATAATTTTTTAAAGTTCATTTTCACGTTCTGTGAAAGTTCTGTTTTTTTATCAGTTAATGCCAGTTGCATCATAAAACTGAAATAATTACAGAACTTGAATAGAATTCGAACCGAACTTTTACAGAACGTTAAAATTGACTTCAAAAATTGAAGAATTTTTAATTTTGTTAAACAACCCAGCCTAAATATGTGTTTTTTTAATCACTCTTTTTGCACTCGGAATTTAGGTAGGTACCCATCTGCACATAACGACTCGATATCATCCAACTATATTGCGTACGTATTAGTTTTCTAATTTTACAATGAAATTATTCGAAGTTGAATGGAATATTTTTTAAAAGTATTAAATTCATAGAGCGCTTTATTTTAAGCAGTAAAACTACTGGTGAGTTCTGGCATTATAAAATTTGTATGAAAATGTACGTACGCTCATAACTTCCGAAGGACTGCAACAATTTGAAAAATTCTTTTTTTGTTGTGTTCGTTATTGTTAATACAAGGTTTGTATAAAACTACTGGTGAGTTCTGGCTTCACGAAATTTGTATAAAAAAATTTAATAGGTGGCGCATGAGCTGTTTGAAAACTAAATGTACCGGGAATTAGTGTATGTAGTGTGGCAGCTTTTTGCTGCTAGGTCCTGCGGGCGGCTTTATACATAATTCTGTGTTTAACCGCTAAGCGTTGCTAAACCTTTCATCCGATTGCGATAAAAAATTGTATATTTGATGTGTGCATGCCCACGACGGTTTCTGTATACAAAAGTGAGCTCTGGCATCATGAAATTACGCATTGCTAAACCGTTCATGCGATTGCTATGAAACTTTGGGGATTTGATGTGTGCATGTCTACAATGGTGTTTATTTACTAACGTATGGCAGGTTTTTGCTGCTAGGTCCTGCGGGCGGCTTTATACATAGTTGAGTGTTGAACCACTAAGCGTTGCTAAACCATTCATCCGATTGCGATGAAAATTTGTAGATTTGATGTGTGCATGCCCACGACGATTTCTGTATACAAAAGTGAGCTCTGGCATCATGAAATTACGCATTGCTAAACCGTTCATGCGATTGCGATGAAACTTTGGGGATTTGATGTGTGCATGCCTACAATGGTGTCTATATACTAACGTATGGCAGATTTTTGCTGCTAGGCCCTGTGGGTGGCTTTATATATATTTGTATGTTTAACCGTAGGTACCTACCCGCTTACTACGAAATATTTTTTTTCTGTTAGTAAGTCAAGTTAGTTTAACCCGTTAGTTGCATTTGCAACAGGCATAAGCTAGTTATATAGTATTGTTTGGTTTTTCAAAAAACTCACTTTTCGCTTGACGGGAAAATCGACCTCACCGCCCCTCGCGTTTCACCAACCTCAAGGTTTAATTTGGCTTGGCGACGCAAAAATGCCGCTGGCACGCCAAAACGACCTCTCCGATCCTCGAGTTTCGCACACCTCAAGGTTCAATTTTGTTCGAAGGAAATTGTCCCGACGGCTGACACGCGAGAATGGACATTAGCGTTCGGTATTTTAAAACACTTCAAGGTTCACAATCCTTCGAAGAGTCGATTATTTTCCAGCCACTAGCAGTTGTTTTTTTTTTTATAGGGGAAACATTTTTCGTCGTTATCAATATGTTTGCCAAAACTTTACGGGAGACTTCTAGCGGTGCGGAATACAAGTATGGATTATTCACATTAGAAAAAATCAAATGTCTATCGAATACTGTTGTAGTTCTATTTTCATCCGTTCGAAATGGCAGCTTCGTCTGAATTTAAATAAATACGCTAGCTTCACGATTTTCACAAAAAAATAGACTAGACAGGAAACTCACATAAAATTGAACTGACACATTTTAAGAGCGAAAATTATATAAATTTGCGGCGAAAACTGGAACTACTCATTAAATCAACCAATTCGGCTCAGTTATAGTTCCCGCCGACAGGTTCGCATTAAAAAAAAAAACCACAAATTAGGCCTTAGTTTCAATGCAATGGAAAATACTAGAGAGAATGTTGAGACAGGTCAGTTATCCGAGATGTCAAAACAAAACGGATCTCTCAGCGGTTTGGGTTGTTGTTTTTCGGGAAACGGCATTGCAGCCGAAAAAACGATCCCCGGTTAGATGTTTTTGAAAAATTCGGTACCCGGCAATATAAGGCAACTTTTAACACCAAAATTTTGCGTCCGTTCCATGTCAAAAATTTCAGGGTCACCGAAAACCTATAAAATTTTCCAAAAAAAACAAGAAAATTGGTGTCCATAGATTCACTTCAGTAGGGTGGATATTTACCGGCCAGTAGGTACAAATTGAAATGTTATTAATTCAGGGTAGGTACCTACTTATCTCGGTAGTATTGCAAATATGATGAGAAAAGCAAACACATTGCCGGAATTTTGTAAGGAAATGCGCCGGTACCTGCCGGAATAGGTAGTTGGACAATTATTTAGGTTTTTGATGCAATTTATTTTACTAAGGTAATGTTGTTTCCACGATACTGAATAATTTAACAATTTTTTAAAGTTCATTTTCACGTTCTGTGTAAGTTCTGTTTTTTTATCAGTAAATGCCAGTTGCATCATAAAAATGAAATAATTACAGAACTTGAATAGAATTCGAACCGAACTTTTACAGAACGTTAAAATTGACTTGAAAAATTAAAAAAATTTTAATTTCGTTAAACAACCCAGCCTAAATAAGAGTTTTTTTTACGTATGTATGCAAGTACCTATACTCAGAATATAAGTAGGTTCCTACCTGCACATAAACACTCGATATCATCCGACGATATTGCATACGTATTAGTTTTCTAATTTTACAATGAAATTACTCGAAGTTGAACGGAAATTTTTTTAAAAGTATTAAATTCATATAGCGCTTTATTTTAAGCAGTAAAACTACGGGTGAGTTCTGGCATTATAAAATTTGTATGAAAATGTACGTACGCTCATAACTTCCGAAGGACTGCAACAAATTGAAAAATTCTTTTTTTGTTGTGTTCGTTATTGTTAGTACAAGGTTTGTATAAAATTACTGGTGAGTTCTGGCATTACGACATTTGTAAAAAAAAAATTATAGATGGCGCGCGAGCTGTTTGAAAAATAAATGTACCGGGAATTAGTGTATTAATAATGCGGCAAGTGGGGGGGGGGTGGAAACAGGAAGGGGGGGAGGGGAACTCGGGAGGGGGTTTACGATACGGAGAAGCCTAGGAGTGAAGTGGGGGTGAGCTCTGGCAACACGAAATTACGCATTGCTCAACCGTTCATCCGATTGTGATGAAACTTTGGGGATTTGATGTGTGCATTTCTACAATGGTGTTTATATACTAACGTATAGCAGGTTTTTGCTGCTAGGTCCTGCGGACGGCTTTATACATGGTTGTATGTTTAACCGCTAAGCGTTTCTAAACCATTCATCCGATTGCGATGAAAATTTGAGGATTTGATGTGTGCATGCCCACGACGGTTTCTGTATACAAAAGTGTGCTCTGGCATCATGAAATTACGCATTGCTAAACCATTCATCCGATTGCGATGAAACTTTGGGAATTTTATGTGTGCATGTCTACAATGGTGTTTATATACTAACGTATGGCAGGTTTTTGCTGCTAGGTCCTGCGGGCGGCTTTATACATAGTTGTATGTTTAACCGCTAAGCGTTGCTAAACCATTCATCCGATTGCGATGAAAATTTGTAGATTTGATGTGTGCATGCTCACGACGGTTTCTGTATACAAAAGTGAGTTCTGGCATCATGAAATTACGCATTGCTAAACCGTTCATCCGATTGCGATGAAACTTTGGGGATTTGATGTGTGCATGCCTACAATGGTGTCTATATACTAACGGATGGCAGATTTTTGCTGCTAGGCCCTGTGGGCGGCTTTATATATATTTGTATGTTTAACCGTAGGTACCTACCCGCTTACTATGAATTTTTTTTCTGTTAGTTAGTAAGTCAAGTTAGTTTTAACCCGTTAGTTGCATTTGCAACAGGCATAAGCTAGTTATATAGAATTGCTTGGTTTTTCAAAAAACTCACTTTTTCCTTGATGCCAAAAATCGACCTCACCGCCCCTCGCGTTTCACCAACCTCAAGGTTCACTTTGGCTCGAAGTCTAGAATTGTCCCTTCGGCTGACACGCGAGAATGGACATTAGCGCTCGCTATTTTGGAACGCTTCAAAGTTCAAAATCCTTCGAAGAGTCGATTATTTTCCAGCCACTAGCAGTTGTTTTTTTTTTTGTTAGGGGAAACATTTTTCATCGTTATCAATATGTTTGCCAAAACTTTACGGGAGACATCTAGCGGTGCGGAATACAAGTATGGATTATTCACATTAGAAAAAATCAAATGTCTATCGAATACTGTTGTAGTTCTATTTTCATCCGTTCGAAATGGCAGCTTCGTCTGAATTTAAATAAATACGCTAGCTTCACGATTTTCACAAAAAAATAGACTAGACAGGAAACTCACATAAAATTGAACTGACACATTTTAAGAGCGAAAATTATATAAATTTGCGGCGAAAACTGGAACTACTCATTAAATCAACCAATTCGGCTCAGTTATAGTTCCCGCCGACAGGTTCGCATTAAAAAAAAAACCACAAATTAGGCCTTAGTTTCAATGCAATGGAAAATACTAGAGAGAATGTTGAGACAGGTCAGTTATCCGAGATGTCAAAACAAAACGGATCTCTCAGCGGTTTGGGTTGTTGTTTTTCGGGAAACGGCATTGCAGCCGAAAAAACGATCCCCGGTTAGATGTTTTTGAAAAATTCGGTACCCGGCAATATAAGGCAACTTTTAACACCAAAATTTTGCGTCCGTTCCATGTCAAAAATTTCAGGGTCACCGAAAACCTATAAAATTTTCCAAAAAAAACAAGAAAATTGGTGTCCATAGATTCACTTCAGTAGGGTGGATATTTACCGGCCAGTAGGTACAAATTGAAATGTTATTAATTCAGGGTAGGTACCTACTTATCTCGGTAGTATTGCAAATATGATGAGAAAAGCAAACACATTGCCGGAATTTTGTAAGGAAATGCGCCGGTACCTGCCGGAATAGGTAGTTGGACAATTATTTAGGTTTTTGATGCAATTTATTTTACTAAGGTAATGTTGTTTCCACGATACTGAATAATTTAACAATTTTTTAAAGTTCATTTTCACGTTCTGTGTAAGTTCTGTTTTTTTATCAGTAAATGCCAGTTGCATCATAAAACTGAAATAATTACAGAACTTGAATAGAATTCGAACCGAACTTTTACAGAACGTTAAAATTGACTTGAAAAATTAAAAAAATTTTAATTTCGTTAAACAACCCAGCCTAAATAAGAGTTTTTTTTACGTATGTATGCAAGTACCTATACTCAGAATATAAGTAGGTTCCTACCTGCACATAAACACTCGATATCATCCGACGATATTGCATACGTATTAGTTTTCTAATTTTACAATGAAATTACTCGAAGTTGAACGGAAATTTTTTTAAAAGTATTAAATTCATATAGCGCTTTATTTTAAGCAGTAAAACTACGGGTGAGTTCTGGCATTATAAAATTTGTATGAAAATGTACGTACGCTCATAACTTCCGAAGGACTGCAACAAATTGAAAAATTCTTTTTTTGTTGTGTTCGTTATTGTTAGTACAAGGTTTGTATAAAATTACTGGTGAGTTCTGGCATTACGAAATTTGTAAAAAAAAAATTATAGATGGCGCGCGAGCTGTTTGAAAAATAAATGTACCGGGAATTAGTGTATTAATAATGCGGCAGGTGGGGGGGGGGTGGAAACAGGAAGGGGGGGGAGGGGAACTCGGGAGGGGGTTTACGATACGGAGAAGCCTAGGAGTGAAGTGGGGGTGAGCTCTGGCAACACGAAATTACGCATTGCTCAACCGTTCATCCGATTGTGATGAAACTTTGGGGATTTGATGTGTGCATTTCTACAATGGTGTTTATATACTAACGTATAGCAGGTTTTTGCTGCTAGGTCCTGCGGACGGCTTTATACATGGTTGTATGTTTAACCGCTAAGCGTTTCTAAACCATTCATCCGATTGCGATGAAAATTTGAGGATTTGATGTGTGCATGCCCACGACGGTTTCTGTATACAAAAGTGTGCTCTGGCATCATGAAATTACGCATTGCTAAACCATTCATCCGATTGCGATGAAACTTTGGGAATTTTATGTGTGCATGTCTACAATGGTGTTTATATACTAACGTATGGCAGGTTTTTGCTGCTAGGTCCTGCGGGCGGCTTTATACATAGTTGTATGTTTAACCGCTAAGCGTTGCTAAACCATTCATCCGATTGCGATGAAAATTTGTAGATTTGATGTGTGCATGCTCACGACGGTTTCTGTATACAAAAGTGAGTTCTGGCATCATGAAATTACGCATTGCTAAACCGTTCATCCGATTGCGATGAAACTTTGGGGATTTGATGTGTGCATGCCTACAATGGTGTCTATATACTAACGGATGGCAGATTTTTGCTGCTAGGCCCTGTGGGCGGCTTTATATATATTTGTATGTTTAACCGTAGGTACCTACCCGCTTACTATGAATTTTTTTTCTGTTAGTTAGTAAGTCAAGTTAGTTTTAACCCGTTAGTTGCATTTGCAACAGGCATAAGCTAGTTATATAGAATTGCTTGGTTTTTCAAAAAACTCACTTTTTCCTTGATGCGAAAATCGACCTCACCGCCCCTCGCGTTTCACCAACCTCGAAGTCTAGAATTGTCCCTTCGGCTGACACGCGAGAATGGACATTAGCGCTCGCTATTTTGGAACGCTTCAAAGTTCAAAATCCTTCGAAGAGTCGATTATTTTCCAGCCACTAGCAGTTGTTTTTTTTTTTGTTAGGGGAAACATTTTTCATCGTTATCAATATGTTTGCCAAAACTTTACGGGAGACATCTAGCGGTGCGGAATACAAGTATGGATTATTCACATTAGAAAAAATCAAATGTCTATCGAATACTGTTGTAGTTCTATTTTCATCCGTTCGAAATGGCAGCTTCGTCTGAATTTAAATAAACACGCTAGCTTCACGATTTTCACAAAAAAAATAGACTAGACAGGAAACTCACATAAAATTGAATTGACACATTTTAAGAGCGAAAAATTATTTAAATTTGCGGCGAAAACTGGAACTACTCATAAAATCACTCAATTCGGCTAGGTTATATTTCCCGCCGACAGGTTCGCCCCTTTAAAAACGTCGGATCGAGAAGGGAAGTAAAAAAAAGTTAGTTTCCCGTACAAAACTGATTTTGCTAGGAATTTATTCTAATTAATTAAACGGCTTCGAGAAAGTTCTTTAGAAAAATTGACATTTTATAGGGGCATTACGGAATTAAAGATTGCGTTAAAAGTACACCTTCCGGCGGAGATGTTTTTTAATAAACATAAACAATACAAGTTTTAGAAACTTTTAAAACCAAAACATGTTTAGCTCCCCCTTGAAAATGTTTCACAATATTGCATTCAAATTCGACATTTTTCTGACATTTGCGAAAAATTCGCTTTCATCGATAAATGCAAATCGTTTGCAGCCTGTAAAATCGGCTGGTATATTAAAATTTTATAATTTTTCTCGAACTTTGCAACACTGAAGATGGAGTCGTGATGGCGTTAAAATCCACTACCACCTTAAAAAAAAGCAGACCCCGCCCTAATAGGTTTTGTATGAAGAATTTTTTTTTTTAATGGCGGATTTCAAATTGCATAGCTCGACAGGGCCTTAATTTAAGCAGGAATTGTGCAAATTTGTGCATCGGTCTTGCCTGTTTAAAAAATATAATTATGGAATATTATCTGTCTGTGTATGATATAGTATAGGTAAGTACCTAATACAAAAGCGCTAGATTTACCCGCGCTTCAACAGCAAATTGAAATGTCAAAAGAAAACGGATCTCTCAGCGGTTTGGGTTGTTGTTTTTCGGGAAACGGCATTGCGGCCGGAAAAACGATTCCAGCTTGGATGTTTTTGAAAAATACGGTACCCGGCAATATTAGGCAACTTTTAAGACCAAAATTTTGTGTTAGTTCCATGTAAAAAATTTCAGGGTCGCCGAAAAACCTATAAAATTTTCCAAAAAAAACAAGAAAATTGGTGTCCATAGATTCACTTCAGTAGGGTGGATATTTACCGGCCAAATTGAAATGTTATTAATTCAGGGTAGGTACCTACTTATCTCGGTAGTATTGCAAATATGACGAGAAAAGCAAAAACATTGCCGGAATTTTGTAAGGAAATGCGCCGGTACCTGCCGGAATGGGTAGTTAGACAATTATTTAGGTTTTTGATGCAATTTAATTTACTAAGGTAATGTTGTTTCCACGTACTGAATAATTTAACAATTTTTTAAAGTTCATTTTCACGTTCTGTGTAAGTTGTGTTTTTTTATCAGTAAATGCCAGTTGCATCATAAAACTGAAATATTTACAGAACTTGAATAGAATTCGAACCGAACTTTTACAGAACGTTAAAATTGACTTGAAAAATTAAAAAAAAATTTATTTCGTTAAACAACCCAGCCTAAATATGAGTTCTTTTTTACGTATGTATGCAAGTACCTATACTCAGAATATAAGTAGGTTCCTACCTGCACATAAACACTCGATATCATCCGACGATATTGCATACGTATTAGTTTTCTAATTTTACAATGAAATTACTCGAAGTTGAACGGAATATTTTTTAAAAGTATTAAATTCATATAGCGCTTTATTTTAAGCAGTAAAACTACTGGTGAGTTCTGGCATTATAAAATTTGTATGAAAATGTACGTACGCTCATAACTTCCGAAGGACTGCAACAAATTGAAAAATTCTTTTTTTGTTGTGTTCGTTATTGTTAGTACAAGGTTTGTATAAAATTACTGGTGAGTTCTGGGATTACGAAATTTGTAAAAAAAAAAATTATAGATGGCGCGCGAGCTGTTTGAAAAATAAATGTACCGGGAATTAGTGTATTAATAATGCGGCAGGTGGGGGGGGGGGGTGGAAACAGGAAGGGGGGGAGGGGAACTCGGGAGGGGGTTTACGATACGGAGAAGCCTACGAGTGAAGTGGGGGTGAGCTCTGGCAACACGAAATTACGCATTGCTCAACCGTTCATCCGATTGTGATGAAACTTTGGGGATTTGATGTGTGCATTTCTACAATGGTGTTTATATACTAACGTATAGCAGGTTTTTGCTGCTAGGTCCTGCGGACGGCTTTGTACATGGTTGTATGTTTAACCGCTAAGCGTTTCTAAACCATTCATCCGATTGCGATGAAAATTTGAGGATTTGATGTGTGCATGCCCACGACGGTTTCTGTATACAAAAGTGAACTCTGGCATCATGAAATTACGCATTGCTAAACCATTCATCCGATTGCGATGAAACTTTTAGGATTTGATGTGTGCATGTCTACAATGGTGTTTATATACTAACGTATGGCAGGTTTTTGCTGCTAGGTCCTGCGGGCGGCTTTATACATAGTTGTATGTTTAACCGCTAAGCGTTGCTAAACCATTCATTCGATTGCGATGAAAATTTGCGGATTTGATGTGTGCATGCCCACGACGGTTTCTGTATACAAAAGTGAGCTCTGGCATCATGAAATTACGCATTGCTAAACCGTTCATGCGATTGCGATGAAACTTTGGGGATTTGATGTGTGCATGCCTACAATGGTGTCTATATACTAACGTATGGCAGATTTGTGCTGCTAGGCCCTGTGGGCGGCTTTATATATATTTGTATGTTTAACCGTAGGTACCTACCCGCTTACTACGAATTTTTTTTTCTGTTAGTAAGTCAAGTTAGTTTTAACCCGTTAGTTGCTTTGCAACGGGCAAACTTCTAGTATTATATAGTATTGTTTGGTTTTTCAAAAAACTCACTTTTCGCTTGACGGGAAAATCGACCGCACCGCCCCTCGCGTTTCACCAACCTCAAGGTTCACTTTGGCTTGGCGACGCAAAAACGCCGCTGGCACGCCAAAACGACCTCTCCGGTCCTCGAGTTTCGCACACCTCAAGGTTCAATTTTGTTCGAAGGAAATTGTCCCAACGGCTGACACGCGAGAATGGACATTAGCGCTCGCTATTTTGGAACGCTTCAAAGTTCACAATCCTTCGAAGAGTCGATTATTTTCCAGCCACTAGCAGTTGTTTTTTTTTTTGATAGGGGAAACATTTTTCATCGTTATCAATATGTTTGCCAAAACTTTACGGGAGACTTCTAGCGGTGCGGAATACAAGTATGGATTATTCACATTAGAAAAAATCAAATGTCTATCGAATACTGTTGTAGTTCTATTTTCATCCGTTCGAAATGGCAGCTTCGTCTGAATTTAAATAAATACGCTAGCTTCACGATTTTCACAAAAAAAATAGATTAGACGGGAAACTCACATAAAATTGAACTGACACATTTTAAGAGCGAAAATTATATAAATTTGCGGCGAAAACTGGAACTACTCATTAAATCAACCAATTCGGCTCAGTTATAGTTCCCGCCGACAGGTTCGCATTAAAAAAAAAACCACAAATTAGGCCTTAGTTTCAATGCAATGGAAAATACTAGAGAGAATGTTGAGACAGGTCAGTTATCCGAGATGTCAAAACAAAACGGATCTCTCAGCGGTTTGGGTTGTTGTTTTTCGGGAAACGGCATTGCAGCCGAAAAAACGATCCCCGGTTAGATGTTTTTGAAAAATTCGGTACCCGGCAATATAAGGCAACTTTTAACACCAAAATTTTGCGTCCGTTCCATGTAAAAAATTTCAGGGTCGCCGAAAAACCTATAAAATTTTCCAAAAAAAACAAGAAAATTGGTGTCCATAGATTCACTTCAGTAGGGTGGATATTTACCGGCCAGTAGGTACAAATTGAAATGTTATTAATTCAAGGTAGGTACCTACTTATCTCGGTAGTATTGCAAATATGATGAGAAAAGCAAACACATTGCCGGAATTTTGTAAGGAAATGCGCCGGTACCTGCCGGAATAGGTAGTTGGACAATTATTTAGGTTTTTGATGCAATTTATTTTACTAAGGTAATGTTGTTTCCACGATACTGAATAATTTAACAATTTTTTAAAGTTCATTTTCACGTTCTGTGTAAGTTCTGTTTTTTTATCAGTAAATGCCAGTTGCATCATAAAACTGAAATAATTACAGAACTTGAATAGAATTCGAACCGAACTTTTACAGAACGTTAAAATTGACTTGAAAAATTAAAAAAAATTTAATTTCGTTAAACAACCCAGCCTAAATATGAGTTTTTTTTTACGTATGTATGCAAGTACCTATACTCAGAATATAAGTAGGTTCCTACCTGCACATAAACACTCGATATCATCCGACGATATTGCATACGTATTAGTTTTCTAATTTTACAATGAAATTACTCGAAGTTGAACGGAAATTTTTTTAAAAGTATTAAATTCATATAGCGCTTTATTTTAAGCAGTAAAACTACTGGTGAGTTCTGGCATTATAAAATTTGTATGAAAATGTACGTACGCTCATAACTTCCGAAGGACTGCAACAAATTGAAAAATTCTTTTTTTGTTGTGTTCGTTATTGTTAGTACAAGGTTTGTATAAAATTACTGGTGAGTTCTGGCATTACGAAATTTGTAAAAAAAAAAATTATAGATGGCGCGCGAGCTGTTTGAAAAATAAATGTACCGGGAATTAGTGTATTAATAATGCGGCAAGTGGGGGGGGGGGGGTGGAAACAGGAAGGGGGGGAGGGGAACTCGGGAGGGGGTTTACGATACGGAGAAGCCTATGAGTGAAGTGGGGGTGAGCTCTGGCAACACGAAATTACGCATTGCTCAACCGTTCATCCGATTGTGATGAAACTTTGGGGATTTGATATGTGCATTTCTACAATGGTGTTTATATACTAACGTATAGCAGGTTTTTGCTGCTAGGTCCTGCGGACGGCTTTATACATGGTTGTATGTTTAACCGCTAAGCGTTTCTAAACCATTCATCCGATTGCGATGAAAATTTGAGGATTTGATGTGTGCATGCCCACGACGGTTTCTGTATACAAAAGTGTGCTCTGGCATCATGAAATTACGCATTGCTAAACCATTCATCCGATTGCGATGAAACTTTGGGAATTTTATGTGTGCATGTCTACAATGGTGTTTATTTACTAACGTATGGCAGGTTTTTGCTGCTAGGTCCTGCGGGCGGCTTTATACATAGTTGTGTGTTTAACCGCTAAGCGTTGCTAAACCATTCATCCGATTGCGAGAAAATTTGTAGATTTGATGTGCGAATGCCCACGACGATTTCTGTATACAAAAGTGAGCTCTGGCATCATGAAATTACGCATTGCTAAACCGTTCATGCGATTGCGATGAAACTTTGGGGATTTGATGTGTGCATGCCTACAATGGTGTCTATATACTAACGTATGGCAGATTTTTGCTGCTAGGCCCTGTGGGCGGCTTTATATATATTTGTAGTTTAACCGTAGGTACCTACCCGCTTACTATGTTTTTTTTTTCTGTCAGTTAGTAAGTCAAGTTAGTTTTAACCCGTTAGTTGCATTTGCAACAGGCATAAGCTAGTTATATAGTATTGTTTGGTTTTTCAAAAAACTCACTTTTCGCTTGACGGGAAAATCGACCTCACCGCCCCTCGCGTTTCACCAACCTCAAGGTTTAATTTGGCTTGGCGACGCAAAAATGCCGCTGGCACGCCAAAACGACCTCTCCGATCCTCGAGTTTCGCACACCTCAAGGTTCAATTTTGTTCGAAGGAAATTGTCCCGACGGCTGACACGCGAGAATGGACATTAGCGCTCGCTATTTTGGAACGCTTCAAAGTTCACAATCCTTCGAAGAGTCGATTATTTTCCAGCCACTAGCAGTTGTTTTTTTTTTGATAGGGGAAACATTTTTCATCGTTATCAATATGTTTGCCAAAACTTTACGGGAGACTTCTAGCGGTGCGGAATACAAGTATGGATTATTCACATTAGAAAAAATCAAATGTCTATCGAATACTGTTGTAGTTCTATTTTCATCCGTTCGAAATGGCAGCTTCGTCTGAATTTAAATAAATACGCTAGCTTCACGATTTTCACAAAAAAATAGACTAGACAGGAAACTCACATAAAATTGAACTGACACATTTTAAGAGCGAAAATTATATAAATTTGCGGCGAAAACTGGAACTACTCATTAAATCAACCAATTCGGCTCAGTTATAGTTCCCGCCGACAGGTTCGCATTAAAAAAACAACCACAAATCAGGCCTTAGTTTCAATGCAATGGAAAATACTAGAGAGAATGTTGAGACAGGTCAGTTATCCGAGATGTCAAAACAAAACGGATCTCTCAGCGGTTTGGGTTGTTGTTTTTTGGAAAATGGCATTGCAGCCGAAAAAACGATCCCCGGTTAGATGTTTTTGAAAAATTCGGTACGCGGCAATATAAGACAACTTTTAACACCAAAATTTTGTTTCCGTTCCATGTAAAAAATTTCAGGATCGCCGAAAAACTAATAAAATTTTCCAAAAAAAACAAGAAAATCCATAGATTCACTTCAGTAGGGTGGATAATTACCTGCCAGAACAAATTATGTTATGAATTCAGGGTAGGTACCTACTTATCTCGGTAGTATTAAAAAGCAAAACCATTGCCGGAATTTTGTAAGGAGATGCGCCGGTACCTACCGGAATGGGTAGTTAGACAATTATTTAGGTTTAAATGCAATTTAATTTACTAAGGTAATGTTATTTCCACGATACTGAATAATTTAATAATTTTTTAAAGTTCATTTTCACGTTCTGTGAAAGTTCGATTTTTTTATCAGTTAATGCCAGTTGCATCATAAAACTGAAATAATAACTGAACTTGAATAGAATTTGAACCGAACTTTTACAGAACGTAAAAATTGACTTGAAAAATTGAAGAATTTTTAATTTCGTTAAACAACCCAGCCTAAATATGTGTTTTTTTTTACGTATGTATGCAAGTACCAGCACTCAAAATTTAGGTAGGTACCCATCTGCATATAACAACTCGGTATCATCCGACTATATTGCATACGTATTAGTTTTCTAATTTTACAATGAAATTACTCGAAGTTGAACGGGATATTTTTTAAAAGTATTAAATTCATATAGCGCTTTATTTTAAGCAGTGAAACTACTGGTGAGTTCTGGCATTATAAAATTTGTATGAAAATGTACGTACGCTCATAACTTCCGAAGGACTGCAACAATTTGAAAAATTCTTTTTTTGTTGTGTTCGTTATTGTTAGTACAAGGTTTGTATAAAATTACTGGTGAGTTCTGGCATTACGAAATTTGTAAAAAAAAAATATAGGTGGCGCGTGAGCGGTTTGAAAAATAAATGTACCGGGAATTAGTGTATGTAATGCGGCAGGTGGGGGGGGGGTGGAAACAGGAAGGGGGGAGGGGAGCCTGGGAGGGGGGAGGGGAACTCGCGAGGGGGTTTACGATACGGAGAAGCCTAGGAGTGAAGTGGGGTGAGGGAAGGTGAGGGAGGCGGAGTGGAAAGGGGAAGAGGATGCTGGTGAGGAAGGGGGGGGGGGATTCCTGGTTCCTGGATACAATAGTGAGCTCTGGCAACACGAAATTACGCATTGCTCAACCGTTCATCCGATTGCGATGAAACTTTGGGGATTTGATGTGTGCATGCCTACAACGGTGTCTATACACTAACATATGGTAGGTTTTTGCTACTAGGCCCTGCGGGCGGCTTTATAAACATTTGTATGTATAACCGCTAAGCGTTGCTAAACCATTTATCGGATTGCGATGAAACTTTAGGTTTTGATGTGCGCATGCCTACCATGCCTTTATGGCAGTAGATACCTACCCGCTTACTATGAATTTTTTAAGTTAGTTTTAACCCGTTAGTTGCATTTGCAACAGGCATAAGCTAGTATATTATATAGTATTGCTTGGTTTTTCAAAAAACTCACTTTTTCCTTGATGCGAAAATCGACCTCACCGCCCCTCGCGTTTCACCAACCTCAAGGTTCACTTTGGCTCGAAGTCTAGAATTGTCCCTTCGGCTGACACGCGAGAATGGACATTAGCGCTCGCTATTTTGGAACGCTTCAAAGTTCACAATCCTTCGAAGAGTCGATTATTTTCCAGCCACTAGCTTTTGTTTCTTTTTTGTTAGGGGAAACATTTTTCATCGTTATCAATATGTTTGCCAAAACTTTACGGGAGACTTCTAGCGGTGCGGAATACAAGTATGGATTATTCACATTAGAAAAAATCAAATGTCTATCGAATACTGTTGTAGTTCTATTTTCATCCGTTCGAAATGGCAGCTTCGTCTGAATTTAAATAAATACGCTAGCTTCACGATTTTCACAAAAAAAATAGACTAGACAGGAAACTCACATAAAATTGAACTGATACATTTTAAGAGCGAAAAATAATATAAATTTGCGGCGAAAACTGGAACTACTCATAAAATCACTCAATTCGGCTAGGTTATATTTCCCGCCGACAGGTTCGCCCCTTTAAAAACGTCGGATCGAGAAGGGAAGTAAAAAAAAGTTAGTTTCCCATACAAAACTGATTTTGCTAGGAATTTATTCTAATTAATTAAACGGCTTCGAGAAAGTTCTTCAGAAAAATTGACATTTTATAGGGGCATTACGGAATTAAAGATTGCGTTAAAAGTACACCTTCCGGCGGAGATGTTTTTTAATAAACATAAACAATACAAGTTTTAGAAACTTTTAAAACCAAAACATGTTTAGCTCCCCCTTGAAAATGTTTCACAATATTGCATTCAAATTCGACATTTTTCTGACATTTGCGAAAAATTCACTTTCATCGATAAATGCAAATCGTTTGCAGCCTGTAAAATCGGCTGGTATATTAAAATTTTATAATTTTTCTCGAACTTTGCAACACTGAAGATGGAGTCGTGATGGCGTTAAAATCCACTACCACCTTAAAAAAAAGCAGACCCCGCCCTAATAGGTTTTGTATGAAGAATTTTTTTTTTAATGGCGGATTTCAATTTGTGTGGTTCGGCAGGGCCTTAATTTTAGCGGGAATTGTGCAAATTTGTGCATCGGTCTTGCCTGTTTAAAAAATATAATTATGGAATATTATCTGTCTGTGTATGATATCGTAGGTAAGTACCTCATACAAAAGACCCGCGCTTAAACAGCAAATGTTGAGACAGCCCAGTATCCGAAATGTCATATGTTTACTCTAATAAAACGGATCTCTCAGCGGTTTGGGTTGTTGATTTTGCGGTATACGGCATTACGGCCCAAAAAACGATTCCGGCTTGGATGTTTTTGAAAAATACGGTACACAAAAACATAACGCATCTTTTGATAATAATATAAGGTGTTCGTCCCATGTAAAAAAGTTCAGGGTCGCCGAAAAACCTATAAAATTTTCGAAAAAAAATACGACAATATACGCCCATAGATTAACTTCAGAAGGATAGATATTTACCGGCAAGTGCAAATTGAAATGTAATTGATTTCAAGGAAAGGTGCCTACTTATTTCGGTAGTACCTATTGCAAATATGATGAAAAAAGCAAAACCATTGCCGGAATTTTGTAAGGAAAAGCGCCGGTACCTACCGGAATGGGTAGTTAGACAATTATTTAGGTTTAAATGCAATTTAATTTACTAAGGTAATGTTGTTTCACCGATACTGAATAATTAACAATTTTTTTAAGTTCATTTTCACGTTCTGTGTAAGTTCTATTTTTTTTATCAGTAAATGCCAGTTGCATCATTAAACAAAAATATATATAGAACTTGAATAGAATTCGAACAGAACTTTTACAGAAATTACCCGAAGTTGAACGGGATATTTTTTAAAGTATTAAATTCGTATAGCGCTTTTTTTAAGCAGTAAAACTACTGGTGAGTTCTGGCATTATAAAATTTTTATGAAAATGTACGTACGCTCATAACTTCTGAAGGACTGCAACAAATTGAAAAATTCTTTTTTTGTTGTGTTCGTTATTGTTAACACAATGTTTGTATAAAACTACTGGTGAGTTCTGGCTTCACGAAATTTGTATAAAAAAATTAAATAGGTGGCGCACGAGCTGTTTGAAAACTAAATGTACCCGGAATTAGTGTATGTAGTGTTTCGGCTTTTTGCTGCTAGGTCCTGCGGGCGGCTTTATACATAATTCTGTGTTTAACCGCTAAGCGTTGCTAAACCTTTCATCCGATTGCGATAAAAAATTGTATATTTGATGTGTGCATGCCCACGACGGTTTCTGTATACAAAAGTGAGCTCTGGCATCATGAAATTACGCATTGCTAAACCGTTCATGCGATTGCGATGAAACTTTGGGGATTTGTTGTGTGCATGCCTACAATGGTGTCTATATACTAACGTATGGCAGATTTTTGCTGCTAGGCCCTGTGGGCTGCTTTATATATATTTGTATGTTTAACCGTAGGTACCTACCCGCTTACTTTGATTTTTTTTTTCTGTTAGTTAGTAAGTCAAGTTAGTTTTAACCCGTTAGTTGCATTTGCAATGGGCATAAGCTAGTTATATAGTATTGCTTGGTTTTTCAAAAAACTCACTTTTTCCTTGATGCGAAAATCGACCTCACCGCCCCTCGCGTTTCACCAACCTCAAGGTTCACTTTGGCTCGAAGTCTAGAATTGTCCCTTCGGCTGACACGCGAGAATGGACATTAGCGCTCGCTATTTTGGAACGCTTCAAAGTTCACAATCCTTCGAAGAGTCGATTATTTTCCAGCCACTAGCTTTTGTTTCTTTTTTGTTAGGGGAAACATTTTTCATCGTTATCAATATGTTTGCCAAAACTTTACGGGAGACTTCTAGCGGTGCGGAATACAAGATGGATTATTCACATTAGAAAAAATCAAATGTCTATCGAATACTGTTGTAGTTCTATTTTCATCCGTTCGAAATGGCAGCTTCGTCTGAATTTAAATAAATACGCTAGCTTCACGATTTTCACAAAAAAAATAGACTAGACAGGAAACTCACATAAAATTGAACTGATACATTTTAAGAGCGAAAAATAATATAAATTTGCGGCGAAAACTGGAACTACTCATAAAATCACTCAATTCGGCTAGGTTATATTTTCCGCCGACAGGTTCGCCCCTTTAAAAACGTCGGATCGAGAAGGGAAGTAAAAAAAAGTTAGTTTCCCATACAAAACTGATTTTGCTAGGAATTTATTCTAATTAATTAAACGGCTTCGAGAAAGTTCTTGGGAAAAATTGACATTTTATAGGGGCAATACGGAATTAAAGATTGCGTTAAAAGTACACCTTCCGGCGGAGATGTTTTTTAATAAACATAAACAATACAAGTTTTAGAAACTTTTAAAACCAAAACATGTTTTGCTCCCCCTTGAAAATGTTTCACAATATTGCATTCAAATTCGACATTTTTCTGACATTTGCGAAAAATTCACTTTCATCGATAAATGCAAATCGTTTGCAGCCTGTAAAATCGGCTGCTATATTAAAATTTTATAATTTTTCTCGAACTTTGCAACACTGAAGATGGAGTCGTGATGGCGTTAAAATCCACTACCACCTTAAAAAAAAGCAGACCCAGCCCTAATAGGTTTTGTATGAAGAATTTTTTTTTTTAATGGCGGATTTCAATTTGTGTGATTCGGCAGGGCCTTAATTTAAGCAGGAATTGTGCAAATTTGTGCATCGGTCTTGCCTGTTTAAAAAATATAATTATGGAATATTATCTGTCTGTGTATGATATATTAGGTAAGTACCTAATACAAAAGCGCTAGATTTACCCGCGCTTCAACAGCAAATTGAAATGTCAAAAGAAAACGGATCTCTCAGCGGTTTGGGTTGTTGTTTTTCGGGAAACGGCATTGCGGCCGGAAAAACGATTCCGGCTTGAATGTTTTTGAAAAATTCGGTACCCGAAAACATTTCGCGTCTTTTGATACCAATATGAGGTGTCTGTCCCATGTAAAAAAGTTCAGGGTCGCCGAAAAACCTATAAAATTTTCCAAAAAAAACAAGAAAATTGGTGTCCATAGATTCACTTCAGTAGGGTGGATATTTACCGGCCAGTACATTGAAATGTTATTAATTCAGGGTAGGTACCTACTTATCTCGGTAGTATTGAAAATATGATGAGAAAAGCAAAAACATTGCCGGAATTTTGTAAGGAAATGCGCCGGTACCTGCCGGAATGGGTAGTTGGACAATTATTTAGGTTTTTGATGCAATTTAATTTACTAAGGTAATGTTGTTTCACCGATACTGAATAATTTAACAATTTTTTAAAGTTTATTTTCACTTTCTGTGTAAGTTCTGTTTTTTTATCAGTAAATGCCAGTTGCATCATTAAACTGAAATAATTACAGAACTTGAATAGAATTCGAACCGAACTTTTACAGAACGTTAAAATTGACTTGAAAAATTGAAGAATTTTTAATTTCGTTAAACAACCCAGCCTAAATATGAGTTCTTTTTTACGTATGTATGCAAGTACCTATACTCAGAATATAAGTAGGTTCCTACCTGCACACAAACACTCGATATCATCCGACGATATTGCATAAGTATTAGTTTTCTAATTTTACAATGAAATTACTCAAAGTTGAACGGGATATTTTTTAAGTATTAAATTAATATAGCGCTTATTTTTAAGCAGTAAAACTACTGGTGAGTTCTGTAATTATAAAATTTGTATGAAAATGTACGTACGCTCATAACTTCTGAAGGACTGCAACAAATTGAAAAATTCTTTTTTTGTTGTGTTCGTTATTGTTAGTTCAAGGTTTGTATAAAACTACTGGTGAGTTCTGGCTTGACGAAATTTGTAAAAAAAAGTTGAATAGGTGGCGCGCGAGCTGTTTGAAAACTTAATGTACCGAGAATTAGTGAATGTAATGAGGCAGGGGGGTGGAAACAGGAAGGGGGAACCTGGGAGGGGGGAGGGGAACTCGGGAGGGGGTTTACGAGACGGAGAAGCGTAGGAGTGAAGTGGGGGAAAGGGGAAGCGGACGCTGGTGAGGAAAATGGGGGGGGGGGGGAAGGGGATTGGAACAAATGAGAAAAGACACGCAGGTAGAAACATTTTCTTTATTAAATGGTATAGCAACGCATGCCGGATACCAGCTATCTTCTATATGTATAAAAATCAAAAAAATATTTGCAAGTAAGTATGTATGTATGTCCGCTATGCGTTGCTAAACCATTTATCCGATTGCGATGAAACTTTGGGGATTTGATGTGCGCATGCTCGCGATGGTTTCTGCATACAATGGTGAGCTCTGGCATAATGAAATTACGCATTGCTGAACCGTTCATCCGATTGCGATGAAAATTTGGGGATTTGATGTGTGCATGCCTAAAATGATGTCTATATACTAACGTATGACATGTTTTTGCTGCTAGGCCCTGCGGCCGGCTTTATATGTATTTGTATGTTTAACCGCTAAGCGTTGCTAAACCTTTCATCCGATTGCGATGAAAATTTGAAGATTTGATGTGTGCATACCCACGACGGTTTTTGTATACAAAAGTGAGCTCTGGCATCATGAAATTACGCATTGCTAAACCATTCATACGATTGCGATGAAACTTTGGGGATTTGATGTATGCATGTCTACAATGGTGTTTATTTACTAACGTATGGCAGGTTTTTGCTGCTAGGTCCTGCGGGCGGCTTTATACATAGTTTTGTGTTTAACCGCTAAGCGTTGCTAAACCATTCATCCGATTGCGATGAAAATTTGTAGATTTAATGTGTGCATGCCCACGACGGTTTCTGTATACAAAAGTGAGCTCTGGCATTTTGAAATTACGCATTGCTAAACCGTTCATCCGATTGCGATGAAACTTTGGGGATTTGATGTGTGCATGCCTACAATGGTGTCTATATACTAACGTATGGCAGGTTTTTGCTGCTAGGCCCTGTGGGCGGCTTTATATATATTTGTATGTTTAACCGTAGGTACCTACCCGCTTACTATGAAATATATTTTTTTTCTGTTAGTAAGTAAGTCAAATTAGTTTTAACCCGTTAGTTGCATTTGCAATGGGCATAAGCTAGTTATATATTAATGCTCAGTTTTTCAAAAAACTCACTTTTCGCTTGACGGGAAAATCGACCTCACCGCCCCTCGCGTTTCACCAACCTCAAGGTTTAATTTGGCTTGGCGACGCAAAAATGCCGCTGGCACGCCAAAACGACCTCTCCGATCCTCGAGTTTCGCACACCTCAAGGTTCAATTTTGTTCAAAGGAAATTATCCCGACGGCTTACACGCGAGAATGGACATTAGCGTTCGGTATTTTAAAACACTTCAAGGTTCACAATCCTTCGAAGAGTCGATTATTTTCCAGCCACTAGCAGTTGTTTTTTTTTTTGATAGGGGAAACATTTTTCATCGTTATCAATATGTTTGCCAAAACTTTACGAGAGACTTCTAGCGGTGCGGAATACAAGTATGGATTATTCACATTAGAAAAAATCAAATGTCTATCGAATACTGTTGTAGTTCTATTTTCATCCGTTCGAAATGGCAGCTTCGTCTGAATTTAAATAAATACGCTAGCTTTACGATTTTCACAAAAAAAATAGACCAGACAGGAAACTCACATAAAATTGAACTGACACATTTTAAGAGCGAAAATTATATAAATTTGCGGCGAAAACTGGAACTACTCATTAAATCAACAAATTCGGCTCAGTTATAGTTCCCGCCGACAGGTTCGCATTAAAAAAACAACCACAAATTAGGCCTTAGTTTCAATGCAATGGAAAATACTAGAGAGAATGTTGAGACAGGTCAGTTATCAGTTATCCGAGATGTCAAAACAAAACGGATCTCTCAGCGGTTTGGGTTGTTGTTTTTTGGAAAATGGCATTGCAGCCGAAAAAACGATCCCCGGTTAGATGTTTTTGAAAAATTCGGTACCCGGCAATATAAGGCAACTTTTAACACCAAAATTTTGTTTCCGTTCCATGTAAAAAATTTCAGGATCGCCGAAAAACCTATAAAATTTTCCAAAAAAAACAAGAAAATCCATAGATTCACTTCAGTAGGGTGGATATTTACCTGCCAGTACAAATTATGTTATGAATTCAGGATAGGTACCTACTTATCTCGGTAGTATTGCAAATATGATGAAAAAAGCAAAACCATTGCCGGAATTTTGTAAGGAGATGCGCCGGTACCTACCGGAATGGGTAGTTAGACAATTATTTAGGTTTTAATGCAATATAATTTACTAAGGTAATGTTATTTCCACGATACTGAATAATTTAATAATTTTTTAAAGTTCATTTTCACGTTCTGTGAAAGTTCGGTTTTTTTATCAGTTAATGCCAGTTGCATCATAAAACTGAAATAATTACAGAACTTGAATAGAATTCTAACCGAACTTTTACAGAACGTTAAAATTGACTTGAAAAATTGAAGAATTTTTAATTTTGTTAAACAACGCTGCCTAAATATGTGTTTTTTTAATCACTCTTTTTGCACTCGGAATTTAGGTAGGTATCCATCTGCACATAACGACTCGATATCATCCAACTATATTGCATACGTATTAGTTTTCTAATTTTACAATGAAATTATTCGAAGTTGAACGGAATATTTTTTAAAAGTATTAAATTCATAGAGCGCTTTATTTTAAGCAGTAAAACTACTGGTGAGTTCTGGCATTATAAAATTTGTATGAAAATGTACGTACGCTCATAACTTCCGAAGGACTGCAACAATTTGAAAAATTCTTTTTTTGTTGTGTTCGTTATTGTCAATACAAGGTTTGTATAAAACTACTGGTGAGTTCTGGCTTCACGAAATTTGTATAAAAAAATTTAATAGGTGGCGCATGAGCTGTTTGAAAACTAAATGTACCGGGAATTAGTGTATGTAGTGTGGCAGCTTTTTGCTGCTAGGTCCTGCGGGCGGCTTTATACATAATTCTGTGTTTAATCGCTAAGCGTTGCTAAACCTTTCATCCGATTGCGATAAAAAATTGTATATTTGATGTGTGCATGCCCACGACGGTTTCTGTATACAAAAGTGAGCTCTGGCATCATGAAATTACGCATTGCTAAACCGTTCATCCGATTGCGATGAAACTTTGGGGATTTGATGTGTGCATGTCTACAATGGTGTTTATTTACTAACGTTTGGCAGGTTTTTTCTACTAGGTCCTGCGGGCGGCTTTACACATAGTTGTGTGTTTAACCACTAAGCGTTGCTAAACCATTCATCCGATTGCGATGAAAATTTGTAGATTTGATGTGTGCATGCCCACGACGTTTTCTGTAAACAAAAGTGAGCTCTGGCATCATGAAATTACGCACTGCTAAACCGTTCATCCGATTGCGATGAAACTTTGGGGATTTGATGTGTGCATGCCTACAATGGTGTCTATATACTAACGTATCGCAGGTTTTTTCTGCTAGGCCCTGTGGGCGGCTTTATGTATATTTGTATGTTTAACCGTAGTTACCTACCCGCTTACTATGATTTTTTTTTTCTGTTAGTAAGTCAAGTTAGTTTTAACCCGTTAGTTGCATTTGCAATAGGCATAAGCTAGTTTAAGTTATTTCACAATTAATAAAATAAAAATAATATAAAGTAAGCATTTTTGCGGCATGTTCCAGAGTGGAAGATACTCCCAGTATCGCCTCGGTGTAAGACCACCATTCAGAATTTCCCCTTCCCACTTTCTCCACTCATTCTCCTCCCCACTACCTTCTGCCTCACAACATACCCCAATTGGGGATGCCATAGTCTCACTGGCTCCAGACGCGAGCAGCCGGGATCTTGTGAGATATTCATTTAAATATGTATTGATGCGATATCGTGTTACCAGATTCGCATCGCATTACCACAATCTTCTATTACACATCTGCCCTGATGATGAACACTGCAATGCTATCCGAAACATTGGCTAAAGAAGGAGGTAGCGCAACACGGCATATTCACCCATAAATAAATCTCTATAATGATTTTGGCTGGGAAAATCTCAAATCTTTATCCTGTCAAGTCATAATCTGTATTGCATTTGGGCTAAATTGTCAATGTCTTCAAAATCCGCCATTATTAGTTTAAGAAGTCCATTGTTTATTTGTGATGTAAGTCGTATTTAATTTATTACACCTTTAATTAACAGTTACATAATTCCTAACGACTTACTTCTAAGGTAGTGTCAGCCATTCATTACATTATACAATACACATGTGTCACGCAACCAGATGCAATTCAATGCAAGTGATTTCGTTTCAGATAATAAATCTCCTACGATTCTTAACTGGTCAAACCATCAAATGCTAGAGACAGGAGGCAGTTAGTTTTGGCCGATGTCCAAGAGAGACTTTCGTAAAGAGGTTTGTGGTTCGCGTGCGTTGGATAATAAATAATGTTACCATTATTTGTCAATGAACTGCAGTGAATGTAGTCATGACGTGTGTGCTAACTTAAGTGTTGATGATGGATGCGTCAACAGTTATTATGGTCATGCAATCATCAATGCATCTTTTGGTGCAACACTTAGATATGCGAAACATGTCACTTATTCCTTGAGAGTTCAAAACGTTAAAGCAAAACAACGTGGTATGCAAACCCAAAGAGATAAATAATATAGGATCGGAAAAGATTTTTTTTTATTGATTTAGTTCATACTACATGAATATAAACTAATAATAAGCACAATGTAACATTTCATTCGATAAATTTAAATATTTTTACAGTAAGCATAACATTTCTTTTTAAATACATTCGTTCTTTCTTCATTCTTCATACTTTCAGGCATTTCATCATACATCTTTAGTCCTCTATACATTTATTAGGCAGTTCTGTGATTTTGATTTCTCCATTTGTGGCAATCGAACTCTGTTTATATTTCTTGTTTCGTAATTATGTACGTCTCTATTAAAAACAATTTCTTCCCTAAAGTATTTTGGCATTTGGTTTTTGCATAATTTTATGCACAAAAATTAACACATTAAATAGTAGTCTCTTTTTTATTGGAATCCAATTTAGCTCCTCTCTCATTTTGTATACATCTCATAGCTCTGTTCTGTATAACTTCTAGTTTGTTCAAATTTCCTTCATTGGCCAAATATAACATAGTAGAGCAGTAATGCAAATATGGAGCAACGATAGTTTTATAAATGAGCTCCGTAGTGTTTCTATTGAATTTATGTCTTAGTCTTCTAAGAAAATTTACCTTTTTTGATACCTTTTTTAGCACATATTCAAAGTTTGCTGTGAAAGTCAGTTTTGAATCGAGTATTACACCCAGGTATTTGATTTCATTTACTTTTTCAATTTTTTTACCATTAATTGTCAAATTTAACCCTGTATTGCCTATTGAAACACGAGCATCTCCTTAAAAACAACATTGGGATAAAATCATCTGATAGCACAGGCCTTGAGGAAAATCAACCGATGAAAACATTACGTTCGAACAATAACATTAAATAAACAGTGGAAATTGATTACAGTGATGATATCTATACGTATGAAAATCAAAATATGCTTGCTTGGGTGTGTATATACGAGATCTCTTTGCGTAGCTAAATTATTCATCCCATTGCGATGAAACTTTGGTGAGTTGTTGTGAGCAGGCCCGCGAAAATAAAGATAAAATTTTAAAATTTTAAAGATTTTTAGCGCCATTAGAGAAAGTGGGATAGCAAACGTAGCAACAATAAATGTCTGGTGCAGTGGTTCCAGTGGCGTATCTAGCATGTTTTTTTTGTTTTTGAATATTTTTTTAGATGTATGCAAACTTTTTTTTCATACATCTAGTAAGAAAATATATCCAAATACAATTTAGAGATTCAGTTACATTTTTACAAATACATTATAAGAAGAAGAAGAAAAGATTACCAGACAAAAATACATTTTAAGGAAAACAGATTACTATTTGACCATCATTAAGATGATTGCAAATCAAAAAACATTTTTTACATCTAATGCACATATCCTACGAGCCAAGACTTGAGGCTTACTTTACGACATTCGGCAGGCTGTTAAAAGGTTTTTGCCATTTATAAAACGCGCTATTTTGGGTACACGAAAGTTCAGTTTTGGGAAGCCTAAAGTCTCCGCGTCTTCTCGTATGATAGTTGTGAACATTTTCGTGAAACATAATGTTACTCTTCAAATAATATGGTAGCATTTTGTATATCATTGTTATTGTATTATATATTATATTTTGTTTTGTTGTCATCAAATTTAAATTTTGTAACATAATTTTAACTAGTAAAAATGTTGCATTTTAAAATCATCCTCATCCCCCTATTTTGTATAATCTGTAGTTTATTATTTTGTGCCTCGTTACATAGGAATAAAACACTAGAACAATAATTTAAATGCGGAGTTACAATAGTTATGGGTGGCACCGGGGGCCGATACCGCACCGGGTGGGGGGCATAATGGGGTAGGGCGGGATGGGTTTCAACATCTGTTATGGGGTGGGGCGAAATGGGATACCACCATGGACTTATACACGCAGGTATCGGCTCTACTGCGTTCCTGTATATGACATGACTCTCCGCGATGCTTGTTATTGCTTGGTAATTTTTTGCTTAAGAATTTACTAAATACATGAGTGTTTCTTACTTGGAACATTGAGTTGGTACACAATGCGAGTCTAGATCTAATGTATAACGTCATTGTCTCAAGCGGACAAATTGCTTAAAATTGTAAACGTACAAGTTTCTTTGCAAAATTGCCTTTTACACCTACCACGTATTTACTTAATCTGTCCAAAAAATTCACACATTTCATATATTAATATAACATTATAAGAATTATTTCACTTTTGTACGAAAAACAAAGACAGTCTAATTGATGATATCATTATGCCTCGAGATGCAATTTTATTCCTCTTTAAATTGCAACATTCTGTCACAAATCTTGAGAATAAGAGATTTACAAAGACGACATATGTGGTGGGAAAAAATTCTATCACTTTCGTTCATCACAATTACTTGACTTTATAAAGAAAAGTCATTATGCAAAATACTCCACATTGTGCACATTTAATTGATTTTTAATTATTGTATACTACATAGACTGACATAGAGTAATTAATCCAAGGAAAAATAATGAAAAAAACATGCAGCAGTATTTATAATGACAATTCTTCTTGTGAGAAAACATTTTTATTCTGTATTCGCTGAAATTTTCCAGCGTTGCCCAGGGTTTATGATGAGTCTTTTGAAAATAGATGTAGATATTAATTTTCTCCTATTTTGAAAGTCAAGAGTGTAAAAGTGGACAATCTACTTTACACATACTTATATAGATTATTTTTCCTTATTTATTGAATCCCGAATCAGAGTTCCAACTACTCTCAACTACTCCCAACTGTTTCCGACTACTACCAACTTCTTCCAACTGCACTCAACCGCTTCCAACTGCTCCCAAATTCCTTCAATTGCTTCTAACTGCTCTCTACTGCTTCCAATTGCTTCCAACTGCTCTCAATTGTCCAGTTACTTCCAACTGCTCTCAACTGTCTCCAATCGCCTCAAACTGTTCTCGACCGCTTCCAACTACTCCCAATTGCTCCCAACAGCTCCCAATTACTTTCAACTGCTTGCAACTACTTCCAATTGCTCCCAACTGCTCCCAATTACTTCCAACCGCTTCCAACTGGTCTCAAGTGATCTCAACTGCTTCCAACTGCCTGGAGCTATCAAAACTACTTCCAATTGCTCCCAACTGCTCCCAATTACTTCCAACCGCTTCCAACTGGTCTCAAGTGATCTCAACTGCTTCCAACTGCCTGGAGCCATCAAGACTACCACATCCCCATCTGGGTTAAGTTATGAGACTGAAAAGAGTGAGAAGGGCGGCCGGCCGGCGCGCCGTAGTCCAGCGGTAAGGCTCTTGACTCGCCCACCAAAGGTCGCGGGATCGAATCCCGACGAGGCAACTAAATTTTATTTTATTAATTTGTGTTATTTCACCATTTATTCATTTAAAAAAAATAATATACCGTATATTTGCGGCACGTTCCAGAGTGGAAGATACTCTCAGTATCGCCCTGGCGTAAGACCACCATTCAGAATTGAAACGTTGCTTGAAATGGCATAAGCCGTGTTTGGTGACCAGAACTAAATAGCCAGGTACTTCCTCCACCTTTCTCTCCCCATCTCCTTCCCCTCCCCACTACCTTCATCGTCACAACATACCCCAATTGAGGATGTCATGGTCTCACTATCTTCAGACGGGAGTAGTTGGGACTCTTGTGCGGTATTCATATAAAAAAGGGAAAAGACACAAAAAGAGAAAGGTTAGAAAGCATCTGGCTATTCAGATCTGGTCACCAAACTCGGCTAAATTCATTTCAAGCCGGATGGTGATCTTTTACTGAGAATAGATATCTGCCACTCAAATATATTAAAATACCTACTATACTGGTCCTAGTCGGTTCTGCATGCAACATGGAAATTAGCTGCAGTTTGCAGTGACTGCATTATTTGCAGTGTGCATTGTGAAGTGTGTAGTCAGGGCAAGCGAAAGTGAGGTTCGTGGGGTGATGAATCATACATCCATATCCATAGCGCAGTGGTTAGGTTAAGATGCAGGTAGTGTTTTTACAAAGCCTATACCTTTTCAGTCACGGTGACGACTGTAATTGAATAGCTTTTGTTTGCGCAAAATCATTTACAAAGTCTATAACATTTCAGTTCATAGACTTTATTGATTGAGTGCAGCAAAGTCCTGCTTTAACTATACCGTTTTGCGTTTTGTCTGTCTATAAATTTTTTTGTAAGTTTCGTTTCGGTTTTAAGATGGTGGCGGTTCTACCGTTTTGAAACACATTTCTCTTGAACGCCTTAGATTTTTAAGTTTCTAAAAAAATATATGTTATTTTTGAAGATAATAGCCATACATTTGCCACTCATTATATGATATTCCCTCCGTATAAAAAAATCAGAAAGTGTGCTCCAAAAATTAAGTAATAACAGTGTTTTCTTTAATGCTGTTTAAGACATTGTTCTATTGTAAGCGTGTCGTGATTTAAACATTTTCACTTAAATATTATCGTTTTTAATATTAGCGCCCTCCCTCTAACATTCGTATTTACATATCTCCCCTTCTTTATCTTTTTGAGCACTTACTACCGGGCCTTAATGTTTCAGTAAAGATTTTCTATTCATAAAAAAAATCGTCGTATTTATATGGAATTCCTTAATCGCAGTTTTTCAAAAGAAAAAGTTGCAGAAAGTTTGAAGAAAAGAGATGTCATTCAGATAGTGACGTTTCTTTGAACAAATTGTATGAATTATACAATTTGTCCAAAGAATCATTTGAAATGTTTTACAAGTTAGTAGGTATTTAATTTCCTACTTACTGTGTTATGATTTTAGAGGAAATTTTGTTTTGATTTTTTATGTAGATAATAGACAATTAGAAACGAGCTTTTTAGATGCGAGGTCTACTTATCTGTTCTCAGATGTTCAGTTAGGTGAGGTTAGGTTGGGTTAGATTAGTTTTACACAAACAAAAACCGACCGGTAAGTGGTTGAGTGGGCAAAGCGCTTGGGTCCCACCCAAGGCATGTTCGATTCCTCGGCTGGCTAAGTCCTCCATCACAACACAAGCAACATTTTTGGCTTTCTGTGGTGGTAGTAGGAGATTTTCAAACATTGTTGGGTTATTCGTAACCCGGGAATGTTTGTATTTCTTTTTAAAAAAAAGCATCACCTCGGCTGAAATGGAATAGGCTTTTTAAATACGCCAACAAACTGGCGTGGTGGGGTTATAAAGAGGAAGCTCTTGTCAGACTTCTCATTATAATATATATTTTCCATTCGATTCAATTTCTGTGCCGGATACACGGGCGTTTATCGCTTATTTTTTTACATGGAAATGTTAACCGCTTCACAAAACAATGCCTGCTCTGAGGCGGCAGTCTATTATTATAGGATGAAGTCTTTATCTGTCTTACCTCTAATAACTTCTGTTTAGTATTAATTAGTAAGTTACGAGATTAATAATCAGAAAAGATTGTTACGTTAAATACTTTAAATCTAGTAAGGTTTTTTTCTTCTGTTTCCTGATAATTGGAGCCAGTGAGACTATAGCATCCCCAATTAGGGTATGCTGTGAGGCTGAAGGGTGTGGGGGAGGAAGCATAATATGGCGAAGATGAAGTTGGTAAATGTGATGTTTTTCAATCCCACTAATTTAGATTACTCCAAATATATTCGGGAAAACTCCAATTAAGATCGAGGTTCATCGAGATTATAAGTTGCTTTATTTACGTTATCGTAAGGTTTAAAATGAATTTAACTGGATCAGACGTCTGTCCTATGGATGCTGTAAGAAATTCTAAAGTTAGAGAACCCGTGTTCGTGCATTGGACACAAACGACGATAGTCAACACCCTTCTAAATTCCTACTTAACTGACATCTTTTGAGACACCTCAAATTTACATAAAACCATCTATATTATCGACATCTGTTGAAGGATGTAGAAATTACATGTATAATACTATACACAACGACCACATCAAATACTTGGCTTATCTGACCTGGTCACCAAGTAGGTACGCCTGAAGTCATTTAAGGTAACAAGCAACACTTTGATTCTCTATTGTGACATTTCATCCAGGGCGATACTAAGAGTATCTACCACTCTGGGACGTGCCGAAAGTAAGAATTTAGTTAGGAAAGAGATTGAAAATGTTATATATTATAGCTACCTCTGTCTTGTGTTTTCTACTGAGATTTTCGGATAAGTTTTCATGCTCTTTTTAAAAGAAAATTCATGCAAACATATTGTTTATTTACAGAGATTGTATATTGTCCTCCACGGCATACTAGTCCCAGAGAGAGCTCGTACGTACACAATCAGTGATGCTCTTCTTTATTTTCAAACGTTTTTATGAAAACTAAAAAGACAGAAGATACTACAATGATGACATCACAATAGGAGTCTTGGAGACGACACTTTTCCAGAGTTATTTAGTACAGTGGAATAAAGACAATATATAAGTTTAAAAATACAAACTACAAGAGCGGTACAATGTCTACATAGTCTAATTTCGATATCATTTATCAAGGGTAAATTGATTCAGTAGAAGACCTTAAATATGAAAACAATTTGGAATTAAAAAATAAGGGCATGGACTTAGCGAAGCTTAACTAAGCCAGTTTCCCGGTAGTGCCTAAAAGAAAATTAACTGGGAAAATGGGGTGGAAACCCAATGACCCTAAGGATAAAAGCATTGAGTCCCTGGATATAAATAAAAAACATATAAAGGCAATTTGATCAATTTATCAACTTTCGTAAGTTTTCAATTTTATAAGAAACATGTTGTAGATTGTAGATAATTTATAAAACCTTTTAAATATTTCAAAACAATGATGAGTGAGACCGAATCACACGGTAAATAAAAAGCAGATTACCTGAATTCATTGTCTGACAAGAGGCCTTTGGGAAGGTAGAAAACAGGTTCAAGGAAGTACTTACTGATTATTTATGGGCTCGGAAGGTTTGAAATATTAATCCAGCATTCTTGCGGTCGAAAGAAGAATCAAATTATTTATGTTTTACTAAATCCAACGCCTTCCGATGACAGTAAAAAATATCATGGTGGTATAATGCAGTGGCGACACCGTTTCGTTAAAATCAATTATATTTGATAATAAATTGAAAAGATAAAACGAAGTCTATGATTTTCTGTGATTCTTTTACCTGTGCACTGGCGGAAGTCCCTTCGTTGCCCGGTCTTTACACAGAGTTTTTAGAAATTATATATTTTTTAAATTAAATTATATTGATTTTGAAGTGTGCAAAGTTTCACCAAAAATATATCAAAGTTCTGCTTTAAGGGGTGGGAAAAGGGGATAGTTGTGGTTTTCCAAATCTCAAATTTCAGACACGGTGACGACTGTATTGCCACTGGAGCGATTCTGGTCGAAAAATGGACCACTTTTATTTTACTGCGATTGATAGCGGTCCACATTTAAACACACGATTAAAATTGGACCACATATTATTACCATTCGTAAAACATTTATTGTAATTATTTAAAACAGTTCCTTAGCCAGCCATTTATTTTAAAACGAAGCTATTGAAATGCTTTTTCTATTATGACCATAGAAGTCGCAAATCGGAACGTCGTAGACTATTAAAAATATTTGTTTACAGTTAAAATTAAGTCCGTTTTCCATAGATATGCACCTTCCATTATCAAGTGTACCACAGACAACATACATAAATTTAAATATTCTATGTAGACTCGAATAAGTACCTACCCATCACGGCAGTAATGTAAAAAACACGCAGGATTCACGCGGTTATAAACACATTTTTTTACAAATATGAGGTAAACGGTAAAATACAGGTTAATTCATTGGCTATATACTATATAGCACTATAATACGTTTTTTATGTCTCCGTGTTAAAATTCGGAGGTATGTTTTTTTTAATATTGGCGAAAAATTTAAGAAAAAGTTTTTCTGGAAAATCTTGAGCAATCGAGGCAAATTTATTTATTCCGCGTGATCTTTTGTGTGTGCGCAATCATTTACAAAGTATAGCTCATTTCATTTATGGTGACGACTGTAAAAAATAGCTTTTTTGCGCAAAATACTTTACAAAGTCTATTCCATTTCAGTCACGTGACAACTGTAAAAGAATAGCTTTTGTTTACGTAAAATCATTTACAAAGCCGATCCAGGGTTGCCAACTTAGGGGTTTTCGGTTTTCCCCCAGATTTAGGGGGGAAATAAGTGGGATGGGATTTTTTTAGGGGTTTTATATGTTTAGGGGTATTTTTGGGGGTTTTGTGATTCCATATATTTTAAATTTTTTTTAACCATATCGTTAAAAATAAGCTGCGGAATAGACTCTCCATTGAAATGCTTCAAAGCATGATATTGATGATGGTTTGGTTCACAAAATGGTGGATATTGCACTACATTTAATCCATCTCCTGAAATGTTAAGCTTATTCAATGTTAACATGTATGATTTAAGAAAATCTGATTCTTCTCAAGAATATGATGCAATATTTGATGTATTAAATAATTTATAAATAATGATTATTAAAAAACATTATAGCATATCATTTATTAATTATTATTCATTATTTTTAGGAAAATATTTTTTTAGGGGTATTTTGAAGTAATTTGCCGGTTTCTAGGGGTTTTTGAGTTAAGTTTAGGGTTAAATATTTTTGAGAGTTGGCAACACTGAGCCGATCGACGAACTGTATGACGACGAACATGTTTGGTTTACGGACGTCGCTGCTCGGATGTTGGAAAACAAACAAACATAACAACAAGATGTACAAAACTCTTTTTCTCGCATGTAACAAATCGATCATCGAAGATTACCATAGAAGAATCACTTGAATATTTCAAATTTAGAAAGAGAAAGGCCCAAGATGGCGGCGATCAAACGCCGGGGTCAGACGAGAGAATCATTTTTTTTAAATCTATGAGAGAGTACCTACGTACTTGTTCAGATATTGCCACTTGAGTTCTGTGATTATTCCGACCACACACATTGCACCCACGACTATTCCGCTAGTGGAAAACTCGGGGCACAGATTTTTCCGAACAAAGATTATTTCGCACATGAAAAACTTCAAACACACGGAAATTTATTTTTGAAGTCAAAACTTCTTTAGCACCGTTGTGATATTAAACTCGATGAAACGGAAACGAGCGACACTAAAAAGAGACAAACACATGCATCTATAGGATTTAACCCGCGAGAGAATGAGACCAATCGGAGTCCTCTTTGTGCGGTGCCTCGAGAATAAAATATTAAATCATTTTTAAACTTGGTAACAATATTATAATAATAAACCCTACAATTATCCTACTCCTGATACTCTACATTAGTCTCGTTCTCTCGATGTTTAGTTTTCTAAGTGTTCACTTCTACCGCGTATGAAGTGCTATTAAAAAAAAATTATATCAATTTGAACGGAGGTGGATTTTTCATCAAATTTACTATAACCTAAAAAAAGCAAAGTAACATTAGGAAGCCTTACATAATACGTTATTATTATTACCAACGTATAAATAACTTTTGATTATTACTTTGTCCATTTTGTATGGATTTAGGCATTGAAAAATGAAAAATCCAACTTTAAACATTGAAATACCGGTGTTTAAATAAACTGTGTTCAAAGTTTTTAATGTCCGCAGTAATCTGCGCCCGTAAAAATCTTAGTGCTGAAAAACAATATTCGAAGTCTAAATTCTACATGTGCGCAATACTAATGATCGGAATAGTCGTGGTGGGAATAGTCACTCGTTGTTCGGCAGGTTCCTACTTACCCATCTGCATGAGATAAAGTAAAGTGAGAGAAGCAGAGAAGGTACCTGACCTGACCCCTACAACCCGAAGTGAAGAAGACAAGTACCTAATGCTGAACTCTCGAATGCCTCTCAGCCAGATTACAATGGCTGGTTTTATTATTCTTGTGAGATTTAAATGAAATTATTGAACAATAGGTTCTATCTAATATCTAGAATATTTTAGTGTAGAACCCTAATTGGCCATGACAAAATCTTCATTTCCCTTTACCACGTGATTGGGTATTTTTGAAGTGAAAACTTCTTTAGCACCGTTGTGATTTTAAACTCGATGAAACTAAAAAGAGACAAAAACATATATATGCATGTATATAGGATTTAGCCTGCGAGATAATGAGATTCCTCTTTGTGCGGTGCTTCGTAGCCTCCCCACCCTTGTCTACAGTTTTCTGAAGGTGTCACATCCACCGCATGTGATTTGCACTCAATTTTTTTTCGCTCGCAGAATTTCTTTATGAATCCAATAATGTTATGCAATATTTATGCTACTAGAATCTAAAACAAAGTGCTTGCAGAAAGAAACCAAAAATGCGTAGAAAATTTAAAGTGATTTGTAATTTTTTGTTTGCAATGGGATGTACTCGTACATTTCCAGTACCCACCGGAACATTATTTTATAATATATCTAATAAATCACGGGGACCACAAGAATATGATTCACAGGCAAATGTTATAAAAATGCACATTCATTTCGTACATGTTTACATTGATGTTATTTTTATTTATTTTATTTATTTATAAAAAACATGTTTCATATGTTAGACATTTACATAGATAAGATTTATAAAATCACCATTCTAGGCGGCTGCCTGTTTCATGGTGATTAATTAAGGATAGTTACTTTGACTAAAGTCTTGTGTAAACACATGGTAAAGTTATAATAAAAAATAGAAAAGAGAAAAAGAAGTGCGTAAAATAAACATGTAAATAAAATAAACCTGTAAACATATGGTACTAGTGTGTAATGATGTTGAAAATTTATATCTCTATATAAATTTTCAGTGTGTGAAACAAGTTGTACTTAAAAAGTTGTTACAACTAATTTTATGTGAAATACAATACCTTGGTTGTACCGGAAGCAAGTTCTTGCCTCTTGTCTTACAATGAAAGTTTGTTATTGATATATTAATGAATGAACATTATATTATTAAATATTTAAAAAAAATTACATATCTACATTCCACGGATTACCACATGAAATTTTGAAATGAATATGGTATGTATTTATTTAGTTATAAACTTTTCTTTGAGTTGATTTAAAATTTTCACGGCCAAAAGTATTTTTGTAATTTATGTTTAGCCCATTGGCCACAGAATTAATGAGCTAAAAAATTGGTCTTCACCACTGAATTAATTTTGTACCAAAAATTGAAACTTGCATTGGTTTACTAAATCTATTGTAACTTTTGAACCGTATATTCAAATGAATTATTTTTTTTTACATTTGTTTACATATTGGAATAAAAATAAATATTAAAATTGTGTAAATAAGGATACAAATAAAAGCTTCTCTTTTTTCGTAAGTTTTTTTTCGCATTTTTATTCGAAAAGTTACAAAAAAACATAATATTCATAAACCAAATGATAATAATTTTTGTTTCTTTAAGTACTTGTATACTAATACCTAATAAAATAATTTGATATGATAGTCCTCAAAGCAATCAGGGACGTTCAGGGTCACTACCAAAAGCCTAGAACCGCTCGCAATTTTGAAGAAATTAAATGGCGGCTGGCTGCATATAAAACTTGGAACACAAATAACTTAAGAAACATATTATTGACAATTTAATGAAATGAATGATTAATTACCTACAAAGCGTTCAGCATTCAAAATTTTATTTAAAAATGTCTCTGTCCTGCTCGTTGTCCGTTTTTGGCGGATCTACTCTAGCCAGTCAGCACGCCGGGGTTTGTGGTTAAGTACCTGAGCATACCTGAGTTGCACACCCGGCAGGCTGCCGGGGTTTGTGGTGTTATGCTGTGTTATGCCGTGTTGCGCTACCCGCTACCTCCTTCTTTAGCCAACGTTTCGGTCAGCGTTTCAGTCTCCATCATCACACATCTGCCCTGACGATTGACACTGAAAATGTGTCGAAAGTTAAAATAGGAAAATTGAAGAAAAATAATCAAAGCAGCGACGCCCTCGACTGCGCCTGCGCCAATAAAGGTGGAAACACATTATTAAAACCCGACGCGACCCGACGAAACGCGATGCGTGTTGAGTCGAATCAAATGTATTGTTTTCTATGGACCAGAATCACACTATGAACACCCGACGCGACGCCATGCGCGCACACGCCACCCGATCCAGACGTGCCAGGTCGGTGTGTTGCCCATGGTGGGGGTAAACACGCCATCCGACGCGGCCTGCGCGGTATGTTTCTAGACAACACCCGACGCCACGCGTCAGTCGTTCGAGAACTGTCACAGAGCATATACGGACTTTATGCCAATTAAATATAATTTTTTGCATTTATTTAGCGAAATGACCGACGAATAATTAATTGAGTTGGTAAAACGATATCCTGTTCTATATGACATGAGTTTAGCTATATACAGAGATCATAATTATATGTATTTTTCTTACTGTACAATATTTTGCAGTATTTTTGAAAATATTATTTTTCAATTTTTGTAACTTTAAATATTATTATCTAAATTATATATAATTACATCGACTAGCTCCCCAGTTAGACACGAGAATATTTCTCTACTAATTGGGTAACCAAAAAAGTGAAGATTTAGTAATGAGTCAGATATGAAATGTAATATTCATTTATTGTGAATATTTACTTTTTTCTAAATAAAAAAAAATAAAAAAATAATGTGAGATATAATGCATGGCAAGAAATTGCCGAGAAAATTTCGTGTCTTTCTTGCCTATGTCACTTTGAATAAATTCGTGGATTTCTTTAAATTGTGTTTTAGTAATCCGAAAATACATATGAAATCTTTCAGTATCTTGAAGTAAGTCTGGATACAGAGTATGATATTCACCACACATACTTCTCTTTTAATTTATTTCATGTACCCAGTAACGCCTAGTTATTCTCTTTTTCTTGAGTCGTTTAAGTACATGTATGTATGTACCCAAAATTTGCATCAAATCTTTTTCAAAGTCTTCATTTGACTCGTTATTTATTAAATCCATAGTACATAACCATACACTTCCACTGCTGTTAGATAACTGTATTCATAAATTGCTAGTGTGTCGTGGCGTCGCGTGTTGGTAATGTGCACGGTGCATATCGGGTGTCGACACGTGGCGTCGCGTCGCGTTTTAATAATGTGTTTCCACCTTAAGTTTTAACATGGTCGCGTCGTCGCGTGAAAGGTTCGTTTTTTAAGTCATTCCACATTAATCCAAGAGATGGCAGTACAGCCAAGAGTCTTCCCTGCTATCAATGACCTAATGAACGGCGAAATCTGGAACTATGCATATTTTTAAAAATATAACTAATCTGTAGTTCTCGGTTTCACCGACAGATTTCAGTAGTGACATTAAGCGTTTACAGTTTCCTTCTTTTGTGGGTGACCAATTTTGACGTTTTTGTGTATGTGTTCCTAAGCTGTCAAAATGTTAACACTGTGGACCTTGTTAGAAGCCTCCGTTTTATGTTTAAATGCCATTTGTATCTTAAATGAGGATAGATTCCTTGCCAAAGGTACTTAAACTAACTGCCCTCCAATAATTGGATCGTATCTTAATATACATATTGAGGGTCACCGTTTTCAAATTTTGTAAATTATCAATTAATTTTCTTGTCTTTTCAGTTGGATGGGGCACATCTAGGCCCAGCCAGGGATATGGAGAAGCTGTTTCATTGAAAGGGCAAATTCTGCATATAATTCAATCCATTAGAACAGTCACTAGAAGTAAGTAGACTTGTCCAAATTATTAAGGTTATGTTTTCAACTGATTCATAGTTATTCATTGAAATAAAGTTTGTTGCCTCATACTTAAAACATAAAATGTGTTAATACTTTTGTTATTAAAATAGGGATGCATTTTACACGACACGCAATAAACTTATCATAGGTTATTTACATTTGGAATGATGTAATTTTATTTGGTATATGTTCCGCTTTTGAGTCCACGCTCAAAACACACTTTAAAAGATTAAAATAAATTGTACTAGGTAGATAATAGTTAGTTATAAGTAATTCAGTAAGCGGAATTATTTTTTACTGGTTCAGTAATGTTGGTATCTTATTCCTTTAGTCTTCTTGTTTTCAAATTTATGCTTGATATTTTGAATATGTGGTATAAATAAGACAAACTGTGGTCTTTGTACCTCATTTTGTAAAGAAAAAACTAAATTGTCGACCAGATAACGACCTTCAGTCAAATTTAAGCAATGCAGTCATTGGGAAACTTAACCATTAATTTTTTAAGTCATTTTACTTGGAAGTTAATGGGGACGTTGGTAATAAAAATAAAAGCAATTCATTTTTTCATCATAAATACCTGTCTAGAAATGATATGTCTGTAGGTGGTACAACATAGTTTGATAATGCCTTCAGAGGGCGAAATAGCTGCAAGGCATAATAATAATTACGAAGCAGAACTTGTTTATAATAAACTGTTTTTATACATTAAATATAAAAGAAATAAAAATTTGAAATGAAATTCTTCAAAATAAACTTAACATGTCTATGATAACAATAAATGAAAAAAAAACCTGAAATATATTATGTATTCTTTTTCGTATTTGATGACTTTTCTAATACTATAATGTTTTATCCTGAAAATAGGTTAGCCTGTATAATAGAAACTATTGCAATATTACTTGGCAATATCTTTCAAAGCCTTTATTGTAAAATTTTTAATGAAAAACATGTTTTGGCTTCAATATGCAGGGCAGAAGTTGTGTCAAAAGAATATAATAATATGATGCGGAAGTGGATGGATGAAGAAGTCAGGGACAGCTCAAATAGACTTTGACAGCTTGCATTAAAAAAAATTAACACTATTATGGAAGAGACATTTTGATGGTTTTGACGATACATAGAACAAAACAACAGAAAAAAGAGTGTCAGGAGAATGCAAGTGGATGGAAGAAGAAGTCGGGGACACCCCGGGAAGAGAAATCATTATTGGTTAACTAACTAACTAACTAACCATCAAGCCGTTTCCCCGCAGGGGTAGGCAGAGAGGACGGACCGCCAAACAACTCGGTCTTGGCACAAACTCTTTGCCTTACTCACATTCATACATCGTCTCATACATTCTCTTCTATTATTCTGACTTTTGACATGGCCCGACTCAAGTATCTGATTCACTTGATCGTGCCATGTCTTCCTCGGACGTCCACGACTTCTTCTACCATTCACATTTGCGTCGTATATTCTTCTTACACTGCTTTATTCGTTCATTCGCTCTACATGCCCAAACCATCTGAGGGTCCCTTTCTTAATCTTACTCATTATGCATACATCAGCCTTACATTCTTTGCGGATATCCACATTTCTCACACGATCATACATTGTTTTACCACACATACGCCTCAGGGATCTCATTTCAACAGCATTCAGTTTACTTTCATCCTTCCTCTGCCAGTTCCATGCCTCACTGCCATACATCAGGGTAGGTAGCAGGACTCCATTGTGGACTGCTAGCTTCGCTTCTTTTGACAGTTTTTTATTAGCGCCAACGGCATTCAGTCCTCCATTAATGGAGTTACCTGCATTCACCCTTCTTTCAATATCCCTATCAGCCTTCCCATCTCTTGTAAACATACTACCCAGATACACAAACTCATCCACCTGCTCCAATTGGTTAATATTAATTGTAATGTTTCTTTCTGTTTCAGTTCCGCTTATCTTCTTCAATATTGTAACTATAGGATTCAAATTACTATTTGGTTGAAGGAAGGGACCTATGCATTTTTGTATGAACCAAATTTTGTATGATGTAAATCCTGAGCTGCATGATGTGCATATTTTTTATAAATAAATTTCTCTATTCACGGTATGTTTGAAGTTTTTATTAAAGTGAAACTTCTTTAGCCCTGTTGTGATTTGAAATTCGGATGAAACGGAAATGACGCATTACAGCACTTTCGAAGCATCAAACTGCGTTCATTGGCTGCTTTGATTATGATGTCACTTTTCAAGGCTCCTATTGGTTGAGATATGAAACGGAAATGACACTAGGTCTGCGCTCATTAGCCGCTTTGGTTATGACCTCACTTTTGAAGGTTCCTATTGGTTGAGATTGTTATGGTAAAATATCACTTCTGTTGCGTATAAACTGCACTCGATTTTTAGGCAAATTAGGCCTAATTTGGGAGGCGGGAATGGGTACCGCCACCCCGGGAACCTTTATTGGATTACCAACCCCTCTGCCATAGGTCACCCCAAGTGGTTCGCTACGTTTGGTGATTTGGCAGGGGTGGCCGGGTTCATGGGGCGAGGTTTGTCTAGGTCTTGGAGGCGGATGACCAGGACACACTGAACCCCAGATTCCTACCCACCCCTTAAACCCTTTTCCTTCCCAGAACTCTGCTCTCCTTCCTTACCTTAAAAAACCCTCCACACAGCATCCTCAAAGATGACATAGGCTCTGAGGTAAATTATTTTCCTCGGGGCCTCCTGCATGGAGCTCATGTAAAAAAAAAGGCATGATTGCAATCTCAGAAAGTTAAGTAAGCCAGTATGTAGTTACCTACGTGACAACAAAAATATTGTTTTTGCCAGAATAGATATATTATTTATTTTGTTTTGAAGGATTTCATTCCACATGACATGTACATTTCTTACTTAATTTTTAAGTATCTGCTACCAGGTTCGCACATCTGTGTGATTCACCATCAATCGTAAAACTAACTTGAAAGTTTGTCTTACAAATGTACATGTGAAATAAAACTGTTCGAAACAAAATGTCTAGAAATTGTTACATAGTTAATATACACAATATATTATTTATTTAATAATAATATTAAAAAATTCATTAATGTGTCCAGGGTATCTAGCATTATGGATTGATATAGGTTTGAACCTGTCATCACTCCCGAGCACCACCACAGGCCGCTAACGAACAAACAAAATTTCACAACAGCTAAGTATTCCTAATTTACACGATGTTTGTTATTAAAACAACAGCTTATTACTTGTTGTTTGTTCGTTGGTGTTCTGCAGCCGTGATGACAAGTTACCGACACTATCGATAAATCCTTTATCGATCGACCATGCTAGTTTTCCAGGGTTTTTTAGGTTCGGTTCCATGCCAATATAGATACAAGTCAACTCAACACCTCTTTGAAAAGTCATTAAAAGCTATGAAAAAAAAAAAAAAAATCGCTAACCCCTACCTAACGTAACCTATTTAAGAGTTAATAACCAGACAAAGCTGAAAAATGACATTTTTGAATGAGCTCATAGACGTGTCGAAGCTTTTTACAGAAAAACGATAAATTGATTTCGAAAGATTGTTATTTTATGTGGTAAACTTATATTTTAAATTTTGAAAAAGTTTACATTTTTTTAATAAAAAAATAGTTTTACTGTTGGTCGATGGCAATATTTGTTAATTTTCAAACGAGTAAAGTTATTATACAATACATATATCATACCAAATAGTAATACAGTATTATAAAACTGTTCATTATCTAGGCAAAATATAATTTAGAATTTTAATTTAATTTCAAATAAAATCATTAAAATAAAAATCCAAGCACCCGTTTTGTGCCGAAAATACTACAACTTGACTTATTTATTACACACTTACAAATTGATTTCTCTCGGAATTTTTAACACAGAAATTTAACTTAAGACGTTATTGAAATATTAGAAATAATTTTTAACCAAAAATATTTTCTCGAGTATATAATTCTGTTGAATTTGCGACACGCTTTTGTGAATATTTTATTCTGTATTTTGACGCGCACGGCGCTAAACAAAACTCTTAGTATCTGTCGATTCACGGCAGCGAGCGGTCGTGTTGTCCGCGCCGGTCCAGTTCATAACATTTTAAATTTATTCGTCCGCTTAAAATGGGGAGAAAAATCAATAAAAAGAGAACTTTCATAAAAAATCAAAATTACCACACCAAAAACATAACTGGGAGAAATATAACGAGAAAAAACAAAGATTAGTAATATTTAATTATCAATTTACATTGTACATACCTTATATGCTACAGGGTCGTTGGAACGAATCTGTCAGATTTATTGTGTATTTTTTATAACATGTTGTTTAATTTTTAGAGAAAAGAATCAACATTCTAAAGTAAATAATGACTGTAAAGTATGTGCAATTCAAATTTTTATTATATATATATTATTATGTACGCGTAAATGGGCTTCGACAAAGTATATTTGATCAATGAAAATGGGTAATAACTTCAATACATTGTGATTCATGGATATTACGGTGACCGATTTATCCGTTTATACCGCGGAAATTATAAACTAGCAATACTACCCAGCCTTACCGTGTATAGGTACACGGTGTCGGGAAATACGTGGTACATTACGGTGACCGATTCAATTGTAATTACCGCGGTAATTTTTTTTTTTTTTTTTAAACTTTCTTTATTCATTATATGTATAATGTGTGTACAGTTTTACAGGTGATTCGACTACCACGCTAGGCACATGCCCGTATTATGGTAGTTATGTATAAACGCTAATTTACTAGCATACACGCAAGCAACATTGCCTTATATACACGGTGGCGGGAAACCCGTGGTACATTCCGGTGACGTAATTTTTTTATTTTTTTTTTATTTTAGCGACTATATAAAATAATTGTTACATACAAGATATAATGGTGAAATTAAGTATAAATTATTGTATTTCTTAGTCCTCCTCACTAGGGGAGGACTAAGAAAATAATTATAAACAATAATTCACTAACACTAATACCCGGCGTTGTGCGAATTATACGCTCGCAACATTACCTTGCATATGTATGTCGTAGGCCGATCGTAAAATCAGGCAGATCATGTTGCGCCTAGCCACATCATGATATGATGCATCGTGAAATGGCGGCAGATCGTGATGTGCCTGAGGCGCATCGTGATCTGCCTGTTTTTACGATTGGCCTGCGACATATACAAGGTGTCGAAAAATACGTGGTACATTACGGTGACAGGTTCATTGTTATTACCGTGGTAATTATAAACAATAATTTACTTGCATAGCCGGCGTTGCGCGAGTTACACGCATACTTCATTGCCTTGTATATGTCGGCGGTCGATCGTAAAATCAGGCAGATCATGGTTCGCCTAGTTACTTCGTGAAGTGCCTGGCAGCAGATCGTGAAGTGCCTCAGACGCATCAAGAACGGCCTGATTTTACGGTTTGCCTGCGACATATACACGGTGGCGGGAAACCCGTGGTACATTACGGTGACCTAATTATGTACAATAATTTACTAGCATTAATACCCAACGTTGCGCAAATTATAGACATGCAACATTACCTTGTACACACGGTGTCCGGAAATTCGTGGTAGAAGCGGAAAACTGAGGACTCAAATTTCACCACGGGAACAGAAGCTTTTTACCATACTTTTTCTTCTATTTTTAACTTATTTATTTTTCTTTTTACGAACATATTAATTTATAAACAATAATCTGCGTAAATCGTCCTCAAATTCAATTTGATTCTGAATCTACTTTGCTTAAGACAAGTTCGTCCAGCCAATGAATGATCCAAAAGGTTTTAGGGTGCGTGAGCAGGAACCTAAGCGATTCCTTCAAAAAATTGTTAAGGGTGCTTAGGGTGTAAACATACTAAAAGTCCTGACGTCTAGGTGGTGAGTTAAGGGGTGGGGGGGAGGTCCCAATTTTCAGGTTTCCGCTTATATCTCGAAAACGGTGCGTTGCAGAGGAAAATTTTCTGAAATTAAGTAAAAGCTCATAAAATCATCTCCAACTTTTATTCTTTATATAATTTTCGAAATCCCAGCCGTTTATGAGTTACACGTTCTACAAACGTAGATATTTTTGAAAAAAAAACATTTTACCTCACATTTTTCATCAAACATTCCTTCATGTCGTCTAAAATATTCAACAAAGAAAATAAATTTATATTAAAGAAGTTGTAAAGAATTTAATTTACTTTTATAATATAATTATATATATATATATATATATTTTTTGATGCAAATTAATCTCCAACCAGTAAATATTTACAACAATTTTAAGTTTTTTCGTAAAATATCATTTTCAGACAAAGCTGTTTTTATCTCATTACTGACACACATTTTGTTCGTTCGCCTAATAATACGTGTGACCACAGTTTAAAGCCAATTTTTAAAGAAAGTAGAAAAAAATAATATCACTTGAAAATTTTTTAATTATATTTTATAATGAAAATTATAATTATCTCATGACAAAATTTTACGAAAAAACTTAAAATTGCTGTAAATGTTGACCGGTTTGAGATTAATTTGCATTTGTATATATATATATATATTCTAAAAGGGAATTAAATTCTTTATAACTTCCTTAAAATAAATGTATTTCTTTGATGAATATTTTAGACGATATGAAGGAATGTTTGATGAAAAATGTAAGGTTAAATGATTTTTTCGAAAATGTCTACATTTGTGGAGCGTGTAACTTAAAAACGGCTTAAATTTCGAGAATTACGTATAAAAAAAAAAGTTGTAGATAATTTTACAAGCTTTTACTTATTTTAAGAAAAAATTTCTCTGTGACGCACCGTTTTCGAGATATAAGCGGAATCCGAACATTGGGACCTTCTCCCCCTCCCCCCGCTAGCTCACACCTAGACGTCAGTACTTTTAATATGTTCAGACCCTAAGCACCCTAAACAAGTTTCTGGAGGAATCGCTTAGGGTCCTGCTCACGCACTCTACACCTCCTTCCTTGACTGGACTAAAGGTGCACATCAGCGTGGAAAATGAGACAAATATTCCTATTATCGTTTTCCAGTGATTTCGAAAGTTTACCCACATCCATTCACATTTTATTTTTATAAGATCTTTATTTGCTTTTAGCAAGCATTCATTTGTCATTTTCTATTTTTCTTTAGCTCTCCGGTAGGTTGTTTCTTTTTTTACCCTTAGATTAATTTAACACACTAATTTCGGTAATAATTATATATTAGAAATGTGTACTCGCTTTATTTAATTTTTTGACAGATGATTTTTGAGCTTACTAACGACGTTCATTCGAAATGTAAATTTCTGACGCCTCTCTAATTTGTCCAAAAAATATATTATAAAGAAATTTGATACTGTGTTTTTGAATGGTTATGGATCGTGTTTTATATTAAGAACGACTGGTGAATCCAAATCAATATTTAAAAAAAATTGAAACGCTCTTTAGAAGTTACTTTCTGTTAAAAGAACTTAAACTTTCTCTGGTTAGAAGTTACTTTCTGTTAAACAGTGTTTTAGTAACACATTTAATAAATACTGTACAATTTCTGTTTTGAACTATTACTAATAAAAAATGTCTTTAACTGGCTGCGAAAGAGAGGCTAGACATATGCATGCACCATGCGCGTGAATTTCCAGTAAAAATTTTGGTTTTAATTTGTGATTGTGTAATTCAAATCGTGTTTTTGTTAATAATTTCTGTTATAATGACCAAGTCTCTAATATATTTGTATATTCAGTATATTTTATATTATTTTCAGTTTTATTCTATTAATAATGCCATAGAGACATAGTCCCTGTTAAGATCAATGCACTAGGTGAGCCGTGGAACCAGGTCTTCATTCCCTTATCGTTCAACTCCGCCGTTAAAAATGCAATCAACTCTCCCTCCGCATCCTGGTCGGTCTCCAAAGATTTTTCGTCCATGTGTTGCTTCAGGTGAAGAAAGAGGTGTGATTCATGTCATTCATTGCCTTTTTGGTAGGGTTAGGTGGTGAACCCATTTTTTAATCCAAAAAAGTTTCGCCTTGGTTGGAAAAACAGTTCGAAGAGATCCGAGCGCATTTGCGCAACGAGCATTAATTTGCATACTCCATTTTTCCCTCAAAATCATTTGTGTGGTAGACTTACTGACATCTGGGATTAAAATTGCAAGCTTATGAACTTCAACAGGGCTAACTCCCTCTAAATTGAAAAAGCGAATAATTGAGCGCACCTCGCAGGGGGCGGGATTCGACAACGGAGCGTCTTTCTCAAACGAACGCAAAGATCGCACTGAAGCAGCTACCAAGCCGGATCACCACTCGGTTTTTTGGGAAAGTCTGAGCTAACGCTAGTGCCACCATATTTTGAGAAACAACGAGCAAAGGTAGTTAATTCTTGGACAACCTTCACATTATTGTATTGCGGTCTGTTTTCACTGTACAACTACTAACAGTCCTACTGTTTTTATATTTTCAAGTTCTGTATATATATTATGTAGACTATACTAAAATATATACTTGTTGCTATATATTACATATTTTTTTTATTATAATGCTGCTGTTTTTTTGGTTATCTTTATTTATAGTTGAATTACATAATTTTGGTAAAAATATAAAAGTTAAAAATACATTTTACTTTTTTTGACATTAGCTCCATACAGGAAAATATTTCATAATAAGAATAAATATGTCATCTTTGGGGATGTTGTGTCGAAGGTCTTTTTAGAAAAAGGAAGGAGAGGAAGTTCTTGGAAGGAAAAAAGGTATGAGGGGTGGGTAGGAATCTGGGATCGGTGTATCCAAGAGGATGTATGAGTCTATCCTCACCACTGCAGTGCAAGGCTTCCGAGAATCCTGCAGGAGAGGTCAAAAGATCTCCCTAACCAGTCTCTTCCGATCCGGCCTGCCACACAGTTGGTGGGCAGACGCATCCGCCGCCAAGATTCAAACAAACCTTATCCCTTGAACCCGGGCAAGTAAGACACCAAACGAAACGAACCCCTTGGGGTGACCTATGGCAGAGGTGTTGGTTATCCAATAAATGGTTTCCTGGGCGGCGGTACCCATACCCGCCTCCCAAATTGGGTTCTGGATTCTGGGAAGGAAAAAGGTACCAGGAGTGGTAGGAATCTAGGGGTCCAAATTGAGTTCCGTTTCCCAAATTGGGTTCGGGATTCTGGGAAGAAAAAAGGTATCAGGGGCATGTAGGAATCTGGGGGTCAGTCCAAGAGTGACGGACATGAAAAAATCTATCCCTCCCACTGTATGGAGATGTTTCGGAGAGTGCTGCTGGGTAGGTAAAAGATCTCCCAGGTCCAACCAGTCTCTCCTGATCCGGCCTGCCATGCAGTTGGTGGGCAGGTGCATCCGCCGCCAAGATCCGGACAAATAAATGAACCCAGGTACATGGGGTGAGGTTTTTGAAATTCAATTTAATTTAGATTACCAACAATAATCTCCCTGGTTCCCGGGCGGTAGTACCCATACCCGCCTTCCAAATTACTGATAATACCTATTGTGAGAAGAATAAATATGTAAAAATGAGATATTTCTTACAATCAAACTGAATATCACTCAGTAGAAATACAATTAAAAAACAACAACAGAATACTCATAAAAACATTTCAAAAATCAAGAAATTTGTATATTACGTAAGTACCTATTTTATACCCACTATTTTTACGCATTTCACTTGTATCTATTTATGTTTATGCACTTCGGTAAACAAATTACAAATTACTACTTATTCGGAAAAAGCTGGAACCGAGAATTCAATATCGATGTCGTCTGAACCATCCTATAGATACCGCCAGTTGAGTGGGATATGCTGCTTGCGGCGGAGCGAATGTGGTATTTCTATCTCGTTCTAAAAAACTTCCGATCGCGAGACCGTCTTTTGATGAAATTTGAATTTTCGGCCGCTGGTAATGCCCTCTTAACCAATTTTTTATATCACTTTTATTGACTTTTCAAAGGAGGTTCTGAGTTGTCCGGTCACCTTAGGTTTATGGTATTTATGGTTCGTTTCTATGCTATTTTTATTACTTTTCTTGCACTCGTACCAATTTTTCAACAGAGAGCTCTCCTGTACCGATACGCATAATGATACTTTAGTTTATTTTAAAATCAACAGATGGCAGTACTATCCTAATTTACGACATTTTATTGGTGAGCAAAAACTCGAAAGTTGGATTTCATGCTAATGTTTTTTGATTATGATTATTTTTTTTTTTATTATTACGATTTACACAAATATTTGTTAGGATAATGTTCCAATACTACAAGAAACTTGCAGGTAAGTAGTAGTACTACCTACTAAATAAAAAAAACGGATTTGGTTTTCCAATTTTTTGGCGCTCATCCACGTGTTTCTGAAAACCCGATGTTGTTCAAAGTAAAAATGAGTTTCCATGACTAGAAAATTGTTTTGGGATTTATTCGGAAAACACGACTAACGATTGAATCAGTCAGTTATTTTTCTGAATGAATTACTTTGTAATTACCAATACATTGTCGTATCGTTTTGCGAAGAATCCACATGTTTATCAACCCGGAATATCCAGATCCGGCAATGCCCACTTATTATTTATGTTGATTGAAATATTGACAATGACACGATCTCGCAACCCATAAACACATCATCAAAGGCGTTCGTAATAGTAAGCTGGTTAGCTGGTATACCACTAACGTGAAATGTCTTTGGCTGTGTTTAGTTACCAGGTACTTTCCAACCGTCTTCTTCCGTTTCACCAGCACCAATTTTCCTTCCGCCTCATAATTACCCCCAAACGCGTAGCTACAACATTGAAATAGACTTTTTGTGAAAAATCACCTCAAGGCGAAGGCTGAACATTTTATTACGAGTTCTTAGGCTCTATCTAATTTTTTAATTTACAAATAGATTCAGAAAACATACTTACAAAAAATACCTGGCAGATCACTTCCGATAAATATTAGAAAGTACCTATATGCTGGAGAAGATACGCCTACGCAGAGGACAATATATTTATCTGGGCATTGGATAATTTGCTAGACTTGAGAATTTAGGACTCTTTTAAACTGAGAATTTTTATGAAAGCTTAGTTCTTATTTGCTTACATTTTTATACAATTAGGTATTAATTTACAATACCGGTGGGCGGTGGAGGATTTGACCCTAAGCAGGGAGGAGGGGTTCGATTCTAGTGGGAGAGAGGGATAAGTGAGAAGAAGGGGGGAGGTCACGTAAATAGTATTACTTTAAAAAAACGAGTGTGCTTTAGACCACACGACTGAAGTAAAACTTCACTAACTTATGCCGTCCATTAACAATATAACATTAAAAGGAATAAAAATATCCCCATCCCCTCAACATCCCGATCAACTCAACTCAACTCAAATCGATTAGCGTTTCATATCGATTAGCGTTTCACTTTCATTAGCGTTCGCTTTAATTAGCGTTTGCATCGATTAGCGTTCCACTTTCATTAGCGTTCGTTTTAATTAGAGTTCGCATCGATTAGCGTTTCACATCGATTAGCGTTTCTCATTTTTTCGTAACGTTTCATATTTTTTCGTAACGTATTCATCATTTTACCCTTAAGTGTCAAGCGTGCGTAAAGAAGTTTTACTTCAACAAGCATTTACTTTCTTTGCAAACAAAAGATTGAAAGATCGTAAATTTTCCCACTAGGTAGGTTCTAGTCAATTTACAATGGCGTTAAATACCCTCCACCCAGCATCCCCAAATATGACATAGACCCTGAGGGGAATTATTTTCTTCATAGCCTTGTGTGTGGAGCTACTCTAAAAACAAATTCGACAATCTTTCACTTGCTGCAAAAAATGAGTTAAACAAAAAAAAAATTGGTACAAAATTAAAAAATGGATTAACGAATAAAAAAGGCAATAATACAAAAAAATTGTAACATATATTATAAAACCTTTATGTATTTTATTATTTTTTTTTACTTCATATCTTATTGTAAAATGTGGGCCTCAGCACTGGTAAGGCACCCAGTGAGGCCCGTATTTTCAAATAATGTTTTAAAATATAAGTTAATGTACCAAATAAATATATTACTGAAGTAACAACTTCTTAAGCACCGTCGTGATTTGAAAATCGATGAAACGAAAAAGCGACATCTAAATGATTTAGCCCGCGAGAGAATGAGATAGAATGAAATCTTAAAACAGCTACTGTATGTAGCGTCGTGCTCTGCGTGCATGATTATGAGCTCACTTTTCAAGGCTCCTATTGGTTGAGATTGTGTGAGTGAAGATTTCACTTCAGTGTCCGCTACTCGCTGTGATGCATCGGTGAACATATTTTACTTTGAATCATGGAGCTGACGAATCGTTTTGCGCATTTAACTTTTTTTTCCGAAGTGCGCATGAAATATTTTACAATTTATTAATTTTAAATACAATTAATGTGTAACATTTGCGGTAGGTTTCAGAGTAGTATACATTATATAGTATGATAAGGGGGTATTCTAGTCAAGATTTTTTTTTTATTTATATTTTGATAGTGTAGATATTCAAGAATATCTCCTATAAAAGGATTATTCAAAATTCGAATTATTTTAAAAGTTTTAGCCATTTTAGTTCTACCTGTTTAGACGGTAGTTCTACCTGTTTAGACGGAATCTCTAGAATCTAAATAGAGCAAAACTTTAAACGCGTTTTTCTCGAAACCACTTTTTTAGAAATTTTTTTGAAAAAGTGTGAAGTTCTAATTTACCGATTTTCCTGAAATTTGGCATGATTTTTCTTTACATATCCCTCCATGGTAGGAACCAACAAAAAATCAAATATTTACTATTTACTATTTTTAAAAATTCGGAAAAGCCAAAAAATAACTGAAAAACATTTTGCGAGAATTTTTTATCTTAATTTTTCTTGGTTCCTACCATAATGACATTTGTACTGATAAAGAATCTACCTTTTTTATTTTTCAGATGACCAGAAGGGTGGAAATCTTGACAAGATGGACACCCTCTTTTTTCAGCATGTAACTTCGTGAAATATACACATATATACAATATACATATATGTATATATATATATATATTTTTTTTTTGTGATTTCCTAAAATATAAATAAATAAATGATTAAAAAAATGTATGGTTAAAATATGAATGTTTTTTTATTGACCATCAAAAAACGCCCGAAATTCGGGCTTCTAGACTAGTACCTACGCCCCCAAGGGACGTACTTGACTTAACTTTAACCAGTGATTCCTAACATTATTTGGAGTAAAAATGTATATGAAATTTTGGTCTCCGGTGACTTTTTGATAACTTTTTTTTTTAATTTTCTTTTCTTCTAAATCAAACAAACATTTTTTTCTTCCGCCTGTCGTCACTGGTCGCTCAGTCGAGTATCCAATCAAACCCTCACCCCACCTCAAACTGTCCAACACACACAATTTTTTTATTGTTTTTGCAGAAAAAAAATATCATCAGAGACCAAAATTTCATTTATATTTTTTATTCCAAATAATGTCAGGTATCACTAGTTAAAGTAAGTCAAGTACGTCCCTCAACACTCTATACAAGTATATATATTTTATTTAATTAATAAGAGATAACTTTGTATAAACCACTTTCTTAATAAACAATATCGACATGTTTCAATAACAATGTTATCTTCTTCAGGATATGTTAATATATATAAGTAATATATATGTTATTGAAACATGTCGATATTGTTTATTAAAAAAGTGGTTTATACAAAGTTATCTCTTATTAATTAAATAATAAATAACGCCACAAAATTATTTTGCAAAGATTGAAGAAATATATATTTTACATTAACTCTACACAGGAGGCCCTGGGGAAAATAATTTCCATCAAAACCTGTATCTTCTTTGGGGATGGTTTGTGGAGGGTATTTTTGAGGAGAGGAAGGAGTGAACAAAGGTCTTGAGGGAGGAAACCCCAGAGGCCGGAAAATCGTTCCACCTCCGAGCTATTTAACTCAAGAACAAGTCGTAGAAGCGACCCGTTCTCTTGTGACAAATTTCAACTGTGTGTAAATATTGGGTGCGCATTTTTCCATGCGCTCGGAGCATCTTCCATTTAAATACCAGCAGAACATGAACACCGTTCCCACCCGACGCCTGTTCTCTAAAGATTGCAATTCGTTTATTGATAGGAGACTCGTCAAATGGACCCTCTGTTTCTACACAGAATCTAGGGTTTTTTCAGGTATTTAGGGGCTCCGACCAAAGGTGGCTGCCAAATTCAACCGTGGGGCGCACTTGTGATTTGTTCAGGGTTAGCAGTTGTGTAGGTACTATTAAAATATATGCGGGCTCTGCACAAGTGCTCAGTACCAACGCCCAGCTTTTGAAAGGATAACTGCTTAACACGTTTATTCATGTATATATACCTATGTATTACCTATAGTGTATATTTGCAGCACGTTTCAGGGAGGTATGGCCTTTCAGTATTGCCCTGGCGATATGGTGTGTTTGGTGTCAGATACTTCCCACCTTCCTCAACGCATCGCCTTCACTTCACTACCTACAGGCTCACAACCTACCCCATTTGGAGATGCCATAGTCACACTGGCTCCAGACGATTGGGAGCAGTTGGGACTCTTGCGGTACTTACATAAAAAAATCGGAATCAGAAACTTTTGTTTGGTAATCGTACATACGATTTGTTTTGTAATCGTACATCGAATATGTTTAGCTGTTTGGCAAATAAATTTCCGAATTATTTTACGCAGAAATTAATTCCTCTCACGCGCAGTCACCTGATCATTGAACCAGTGCAATACTAATGCTTTAAAGTAAGTCAACTACTTAATATAGACTATGTGAACTTATCGTTATTCTAGGAGTTAGTAAAAGTACCTATTTATTCCACGTACATAATACTTCTTGTAAAGATATTCACTGACGAGGCGCCACTAGGTTCGACTGCAATGATAATAGACATGGGAATCAATTCTCTAATAGCGATCAATAGATTATTCGTTATGCGTTATGCACCATCTGCGAAGAAAAATTACCCGTCGTTTCGATGAACTTTGTTGAATGTTCGATATGTTTTTAGATTTTCACGGCCAAAAGCACTTTCGTTATTTGTTTTTGGGTTGTTATGCCGTGTTGCGCTACCTCCTTCTTTAGCCGATGTTTCGGATAGCGTTGCAGTGTCCATCATCAGGGCAGATCCGGCAGATCCGATAGGATGTCGGAGAACCTGAAAAATAAATATATTTTTTAAATCAATATCTGGTATTTCTCAGAAGTAGGTACATATTTTATAATTTTTGTATAAAACTAAAAAATATATTTTTCAATATTTTAGGAACAAAACTATAGAAATAAGGTATTTAAACTGTTTTTTTTTATTCTTGATAATGGAGCTACATATTTTTATTTTATTTTTCTGTTGACATATAAAATTTCTATAAAGATTTACAATGCGCCCTTAAAAATTTGCCGCCAAAAATACCTTTTCGTTTTTATTCGTGATTTCGGTAGAGTTGACGCTTGTTAGAACCGTTTCGGATTGAGCGGTTTTTCAAATCAATAATTATGAATGAAAATGTAATATTTTACCTATTTAGAAGTCAACTTGAGAAGATGCAATTCTCCCGTCTGGAACCCACATTATAATATACCTACATTAACGTATAAGCTGTTGAAAGAATACAAAACAAATTCTTACGTTTTCTTAATTTTAAAATGGGTATTCCATCAATTATGTTGAACTACAACACTATTTTTAGTGATATGAATATACTCAAATTGTAAGACGGAAGAATTTTCACTGACTTGTTATTTCTATATAAATTCTAAATGATTTAGTTGATAGTCCGGTATTGCTTAAATTAAAGCTTCCGGATTCCACTATGTAATACTAAAAGTCAGGATTTATTTCAGAGCAGAAATTCTAGGACTAACTACCATATTTATTCCTCTTTGCCCAGAATACAAATGGAGGGAAAACAATTATACCAAGTCATTAACATCTTCAATTTATGTTTAAACAAGTATAAAATATTGTTACTGAGGCAGTTCAGTTATGTACAATAAATAATGTATATTTCTTACTATTCATTTGTAATGTAAAAGCCCCGAAAAAGGCTGTCAATAAATTAATACATCGATAAAGAATAAAAAATATTCAAAGAGTCAAAGCATTCATGAGCTTTCTTAAATTATTTAATTTTAGAAAAGGTTTGTGCTTTCCTACAAACATCCAATTTAGTAATCGCTAGCGGAAATTGCAACGCATATCGGCGATATAATGACGATGTTGTTCTAAACGTTGAACGAAATTGCATCAAGCATAAACAAACATGTCGCTAATCTAGAAAACTGCTGTCAACGGATATTGTGTTTAGCCAGGGTAAATGTTTCTTATTATGTCAGTAGGTAACCAAAATCATTTGTACGGTGTAACACTACAGGGTGTAATAGCACGCACAACTAACTACAGGGTGTAACAGAACGTTCCTGGAGGATTTTAATCAGCGATTCCTGAGCATATTTGTTTTGTAGTAAAAATGTGAATATCATTTTGCCGTTCGATGATATATTTTTTTAATTAATACAATAAAATATTTTTCCCTCACACGTCGCCACTGATTAGTCGGGTTAGCAGCTCACGTGATAAGCACTCTGTCCCTTTCCAGTTCTGTAGTAACACGGGTGTGATCAGCGACGAAGTGAGATTGAATAATATATTTTTTTGTTTTTAATAGCAATAAAATATAATCAGACAGCAAAATAATATCTACTTTTTGTACTCCAAATATGCTCAGGAATCGCTGCTTAAAATCCTTCGGAATTCCAAAACCGGTTTGTGATTATTGGTACTTCATTATTGCCCAACACAAACCTTTGAAATTCCTTCCTTCCTGGCTTTCTCCTATCTGAGATTGACTATCATCAGATCAATCATCACCCAGCAGGCTGCAGCCAACTACAGTGGAACTACACTCGTAGAAGTAAAAATGAAATATATCCAAATAATCGTATGAAGATCTACTAATTATTGACTGTTTCTGTTTTAACTCGACCGTTTTGTATTTTGTCTGTCTATAAATTTGATGGTACGTTCCGTTTCAAAATGGTGCCCGTTTTGAAGGATCAGTAAAGATTATTTTTATAAATAAAATTTTATGTTTAGGTATGTGGACTTTCTTATTCACATTTCAATAATACCTACGGTACCTTTATGCCTGAAAAAAGTTTGAAAAATATTTTTTGCCAATGAGATGCGACTTTTCTTTGGGTAAATTGCATAAATCCTCATTTGAATTTTGTTTAAAAGTAAATAGTGTTAGTTCTTTAAGAACCCACCTACTTAAATATTGGTTTTGATTTATTAATCGGACCAGTCAGTGGTTGAGTGAGCATCGCGTTTAGGTCCCACCCAGGCTCTCCATCTTCGATTCCTCGGCTGGCTAAGTCCTCCATCACGACTCAAGCAACATTTTTGGCTTACTGTGGTAGTAAGAGATTTTCAAATATTGTCGGGTTAGTCGTAACCCGGGTAAGTTTTTTTTTTTTGACATTTTTTCTTCTTATCTTTTCACAGAATTATTAGTTTTCATTTCTTACCATATATGTATATGCAACTATTCAGCAACACAAAATTGTCCGTAGGTACCTACTAATAAAACTTGTTTCCGGTCTACGTCTCGCGACAAAATTATAATTATTCTACTTAATAGTATTTTGCCAAAACCGGTATAGAATCCACATCCTGTTTTCACCCTTCAGACCTTGCAATACGTGCGTATCTAACAGAATGGGCGTTTTACATGATGCTTTTTTGATCAAGTTCCTCACGGGATATGGGTCGTATTTTTGTACGGATTCGCGATGAAAAAGGACGTGTTTTTTGACATATTTTGACAATATAGAACACGTTCAATTCTGTCGTCTGTAATTATTTTACGTATTATATGGAAATCTTGCATTTTTACATAAAATACTGATGTACAGATTCTGTTTTACAGACAAGTGTTTATTACTGCTTGTGAACTTGTGGAAGTGTAGATATTTCTGTTCGGTACTGTGAATTTCGCATCTAGTTTTGGTCAATTTGTTGACGGTAACCTGCAAAAAATACTTGATACCTACATGATTGATTACAGATTGATCCTACATGATTGCACAGATGTCCGCTCTCTAATTCACAGACGCAATGTCGGCATGCTGAATCTGTTCTACAGGTATTTTAATGAACCTCGACGGACATGAGAGAAACACAGTTGATGTTGTCTTATGAGAACGGATCGTTGTTTAGACTCGTTTTTGTTAAGAAGGCTCCTATGTGGAACGAGCTACCGGCATTTGTTTTTCCTCCTTTATAATTTAATCCAAGCCTCTTCAAGACCCGCCTAAGAAATGCCTTTCTTCAGCCCCTACATTAACCCGCCTCACAACGCCGCCCAACCGGCTGGTGACATAGCCCCCCCGTCTTTTCACTATGACAGGGGGCTGTTGGAGGTGTCACACAAAAAAAACTGCATAGGAAAATAAATGACAATGCTTTTACGTGATCTATGGTTGGTTATGTTGAAGATGTTGCCATTTAATTACGTTTTAGTACAGTCCAAAAAAATATTATTTCTTCTCTAATGACAATTATCTGTGTAGAACTAATGACAGTGCAAAGAAAAGATTTTTCGTAATAAGACGGATGTCACATGCAAAGATAATACATAAAAGATCATTTCACGCATAATAACGCTCGCCATACAATCCCATACAAACCTGTCACACCTAAGCAGAAGATGTGCTCGAAGCTATGCGAAAAGTTATGCGACCCCCTCACCGCCGTTAAACAGGAGAGGGGATCATTTTAATTATGGAGCTACGTAAACATGCTGATGACAGCTGTCAAGTTGACAGATCCAGTACAAAAATTACATTTCGCGGCAGCTCTCTAATTCACCCCTTCTCCTACAAAATGAAGAAATATTTAATATCGTTGTGTGGCGGTAGATACAACAAATAAGCGCTCGCGGTTCAACAGTTAAGTGCTCGCGCTTTTATCTTTGCGTGTGACTTATGCTTAAATCTGATAGTGTTTTTTTTTCTTTTATATATTCAATAATGTTATTATTCAATTAATAAAAACAATTTATTTATAAACACGTTCTGCTGTGTAATTATTATTACGCCTGACAGCTGTTTCGCCTTATGAAGGCAATATCAAACTGTGGTCATACCACTTACAGACGATCTATTTATACTACTTCTACTTCTTATTAGGTACCTAATAATAATAATAAATAAATACCTAATAATGAATAAATAACTATCTGGAAGTAGTATAAATAGATCGTCTGTAAGTGGTATGACCACAGTTTGATAATGCCTTCACAAGACGAAACGGCTATCACGCGGAATAATAATTACACAGCTGAACTCGTTTACTAATAACTAATAACGAAACTGTTTTTATTAATTGAATTATAATATTATTGAATATATTATAAAAGAAATTAAAATTAAAATGGAGTTCTACAAATTAAACTTGATAAAAATAAATAAACTGATAAAGTTTTCATATGAGGATCGTCGTGTAAAAAGCCCATTACAGAACATAGAGATGCCCACAGCACTGCCACTGTCTACATTGGGTGAGTTTTTCCGAAACATCACCCTCTTTTTGAAAGCCAGAGGAAGAGAGAAGGATAGGCCGAGGGAGAGGGGTATAAAGTTGGTATTATTTGAGGGTTGGCTAAATCGATATTTATACGAACCTAGCCGTCTAGAGTCTAGAGAATCACCTACTTGCATGCCACGTGTCGGCTTGTGAAGAGAATGACCTTCGTTGCACCGGTAAAGCCGTGTGTCAGATTACAAGTGATCTACCTAATCGTATGTGATAATTTTACAAATAAATCGACAAGCACAAAATAATTAAAAATCTACTCTATCACGCATGGCGCAAGTTTAATTATTTTAAGAAAAGAAAACACTTTTTGCAAGGTATGCTTTAAAATGTTGAGATCAATTAATTATTTGCACCCTTACATACGCAATATGAATATGAATAAATAGTTTTGTCCATAAACGAAATCAAATCTTTCAAGAAAGGTTAACAAATACATATAGTGTCAGTGATTCAATCCAATATTGTATTTGTAATGTGGAGTGGTTGAACTAGTTAAAGCCATCATATAAAAGAATTATATAAAATAAAACATTAAAAATATTTTAGAATTGGTGTTAATTGAATTAAACTTTTTTAAATGAACACAAAATAATCAAAGTGTAACCAAGATGTCTAAAAAAAAATTATTTAACTAACTAACTAACTAACTAACCATCACGCCGTTTCCCCGCAGGGGTAGGCAGAGAGGACGGACCGCCACACAACTCGATCTTGGCACACACTCTTTGCCTCGTTCACATTCATACATCGTCTCATACATGCTCTTCTATTATTCCGACTCTTCACATGGCCCGACTCAAGTATCTGATTCACTTGGTCGTGCCATGTCTTCCTCGGGCGTCCCCGACTTCTTCTGCCATTCACATTTGCATCATATATTCTTTTTTTTTTTTTTTTTTTTTTTTTATTGTATTTATTACTTGCTGGAGCAATCCCGATGAGTTACAGAACTCATTTTAGGACAGGAGGAAAATTAATGGGTGTGAGGAAATAGTTACAGTTTTACTTGGAAAATGGATATTAAAAATATAAGTTTCACATACAACATAGACAAAAAATAAATTTAAAAAAAAAACAGGTTGAGTGAGCAAACAACAATAGAAAATAATTAAAGAAACAAAGAACAAGGTTATACAAATGTGGATGATTATGATTACAAATAAATGGAAAAGAGAAGAAGAGAAAAGGAAACAAGACAAATGAGACATGATAAGAAAATTTACATAGTTTCATCCTTAAACTTATTTAAAAAATATTCTTTTAAAGCATTATTCTGAACTTTTTTATTTTGCTGATTTCCCTTGTACATATCTGGAAGCGAGTTATATAGTGTATAGGCAACATAGTTCAGAGAATTTATCCCATATTTTGTAGTGTGTGTTTGAGGTATGCGGATTTTATTGCTATTTCGAGTATTGTGAGTGTGAATGTCTTGATTGTAAAGTGGCTTGATGTTAGTGTGAGTTGATTGTTGAGTAATTTGTAGGATGGTGCTTGTGATTTCATGTTTAGGAAGGACTGTGATTGGAAGAATACCGGAAACTGAATAGATGTCTTTGACATGGGTGTCCCATGGAAGTCCAAAAACATTTCTGAGAGCTCGGTTTTGAACCACCTGCAGATCAGCTATCAATTTCTTTGAGGCAAATCCCCAGATACAGCAGAGATAAGAAAGGTGTGAATGTACCATGGCGTAGTACACTGATGTTAGTAAAGGAATGGGTAATAATCGTTGGAGTCTATATAGTACACCAGTTATGGGGGTAATTTTCTCCTTTACATGATTTATGTGGAGATCCCACGAAAGTTGGGAATCTACGATCAGGCCCAAATATTTTGTGCTCATTTTCTTTTCGAGGCAGTTATCACCAACTTTGATATTGAGGCTGAAATTTTTCTTGTTGCCAAAAAGTATATAATGAGTTTTTTTTACGTTAAGAGTTAGTTTGTTTATTCTTAACCAGCTTGTGAGTTTAGAAACATCAGCATTCATTTCCGTTTCAAGCTCCGCTAGGTTCAGTTTATTGTAAAAAATTACTGTATCGTCCGCATAAAGTTGTAGAGTTCCTTTAATACCCCACTTTGTCATGTCATTCACATATATTAGAAATAGCAACGGTCCAAGAATTGATCCTTGTGGCACTCCACATGTTATTTTACCCAACTCACTCGTTTCTCCTCCCAGTTCTACTGCCGAAACGCGATTTGATAGGTAAGATCGGAAAAGTTCCAGAGGAGGACCAACAATACCCAAATGTTTCAGTTTTTCGATCAATACGTTGTGATCCACCGTGTCAAACGCCTTCTTTAGATCAATAAATATTGCCGCCGTAAAATCCCCATGATCAATATGTTTCTGTAGATTTGATATAAAATCGAAAGCTGCACATTTAGTGTTAGATCGTCGTCTGAAACCGTATTGTTTTGACGTGAGAATTTTGTTGTGTTCGAGATATTTCAATAGTCTTTCTTTAATGATACATTCAAAAATTTTAGAGATAGCTGGAAGTATAGAGATTGGACGATAATTTTGGACATTTTTTTTGCATTCGTCTTTATGAATAGGAATTATTTTCGCAATCTTTAGTCTGTCTGGAAAGATACCTTTTGATAGAGAGAGATTTATTAAGAATACAAGATCATCCGCCAGTTCCTCCTTGCAATTTTTTAAAAGGAGAGAGGTTATCCCATCGGAACCAGCTGCCGCTTTGGACTTAAGGTTAGATATGACACGTAGGATTTCATTTTTATTTGTCCTGATCATGTTAAAAGATTGTTTTGCTTGAGGTTCCGTGTAGATCGTGTTTACATCAGTTTTTGAAGTTTTTATTACTGATGCTAAACTTTCCCCAACTGAAAGAAAAAATGCGTTAAATGCAGTTGCAATCTCCTTTGGTCCCTTTACTTCTTCGTCATTTATGACTAGAGATTTACAAGTTATTTTTGGGTTTCGCGAGCTATTTGTGAGAATGGAATTGATTGTTTTCCAGGTTCTCTGTGGGTTGTTCATGTTTTCGTTAAGCAATTTTGTATAATACTTGCATTTAATATATCTTCTGTAATTTGTGACAGTATTACGAGCTTTATTTTTTTCTATTGTCAAAGGAATACTTCCTTGATTTTGTTTCCAGAGTTTAAATATGCGATTTCGTTCTTTAATAAGTGAATCAAGTTGGGCATCAAACCATGGCGTATTGTTCAGTCTTTTGTCTCCTTTATTAATTTTAACTTTTGTTTTGCACGAATTTACAGCATTTTGTAGATAGTCAGCGAAATTATTATAATTTTGGTTTACATCGTCAGACGAATGGGTAAATTTACAAGTTTTAAGTGACGTTTTTAATTTTTGATAATTTATTTTGTAAGCGTTTGAGAGGTAGTTTGGGGTTCTGTTGTTGGGGAGGTTTTTCAGGGAGTTTTCGTAATCCAATATAAGTATATTGTGGTCACTAAGGGGATCATCAATATTTGAAATTATCCCAGAAACATTTGTTCTATTTGTGATAATGTGGTCTATCAACGAGCTGGTGTTATTTGTTACCCTTGTGGGAAACATTGTGTTACACACATAAAAGTTGTACGATTTTAAGGTGTGAACATATTTCCGTGCAATATCAGTATCTTTTGAGATATCGATATTAAAATCTCCAAAAAGTAATGTGTCTTGTTTGTTTTTATTTAATATTATTTCTAAAGAGTCGAAAAAATCTGTTATATTTGAGTTGGGCTTACGGTAAAAAACATACAAATTGAAAGGTTTAATATTTTTTGCCGTGATCGTAATTCCAAGAAAGGTATTTTCACTGCAACATTTTTCTATTTTCTTATTGCTTAGTGTGTTATGCATGTAGATGGCGACTCCTCCTCCTCGGTCCAGCTCACGGGAAGCAAAGATTCCAGCATAGTCAGTAATATTGAAAAAAGTTTCCTCTCCTTTATGCAGCCAGGTTTCCGTAATCACGAGAATATGTACCGTTTCTGTAATGTTTTTTAGGGTTTCTTCAATTTCATCAATTTTGTTTCTGATACTTCTAGCATTCATATACATAATACGCATACAAGACTTTTTGGTGGTGTATTCTTGAATATTGAAACATTTTTTTTCCTTGAAGTTGCCTTTAGCAGTGGCCCACGTAGTCTACCCTTTCTCTGAAGCGCTCATCCATAAGCTTCCACAGTGGGCAATCTGGATTTGTTGCCCGGTGGTTTCTCGTACCTCCATTGCAATTTGAACACGTTGGTTCTTTCGCCTTATTGGGACATGTGTCATATTTATGACATTCACCACAGTGAACACAACTAAGCTTCTCTGTGCAAAAACGTTGGGAGTGACCAAAACCTAGGCATTGGTAGCATTGCATCAACGGTGACTGGTCTTCAACCACAAGACGTTGATACCCTACGTTAATTCGTCCAGCGGTTATTAAAGATTTCCAGTTTTTCGGAGATGCCTCAAGGACAACGTTGCACAGAAGTTTGTTCCTGTGGTTTTTTTTGTATTTAATTTTTAGATTTTGTGTAAAATCTAAACCGCAATCTTTGTTTTGGTTTTTGAGTGAGTTAAGTAAGTCCTCGTCGGAAGCACCCTTTATCATCCCTTTTATGATTAAGAGGGGATTGAGTTGCTTACCTTCGGTGACTGTGATTTTTCCCTGTAGTCCTTTGCTCAACTCAGCCTTAAAATTATTTTTGTCTTGCAGAGAGGCCATCTTAAAAACGAGTTTTTGGTTATTAGTTTTTCGCATGTCCGTTACACCTATACCAAGGGATCTAACATCGACGTGTTTCTTTATCAGCAGGTCCAAGTCATCAGATTTCTTCCCGGGGTCATCTGAGCTGATTACTAGAGCGTGAGTCTGTTGCGTTGTTCTAGGCCTGGCTGTGATATTTGCGTATGTCATATTGTGGTCTAGTTTGGCTTTGATTTCGTTAATGTTGGTTGAGAGCGATTTGATGGATTCGAAAACCATATCCAATGGTTTGGGTGAAGAGGTATATTCTTTCGCCATAGCTTCCAGATGATCCATAATGCAACTGACATAGTTCATTAGGGTTGTCCGCTTTTCTTTGCTTAAAATGTTGATAGACAGCAAATTCTTTATTTTATCTTGAAGAACACGAGAATCATGTAATCGGTCAGTAGTACACGGCAACAGAACAACGGACTCATTTAATTCTGCTTGAGCGAGAGACATACTTTATTTTATGTGTTCTATTGCCAAATAAAATGAGAGAATTTGTTAAGTTGATAAACGAATTTTGGCACGTAACGCTTATTTATCATCAAACTGATGAAAAGCTTAACACTTTCGATCGTGGGTGAGTAAACAAGTTCTGCGCCTGAAATTCAGTACACCGCAAAAAGCTTAACACTTTCACAAAATAATTTAGCCGATCGTGGGTGATTTTACAAGTTCTGCGCCTGAAGTTCAGTACACCGCAAAAAGTTTAACACTATCACTTTGCAGCGCGCATGCGCAGAATTTTGTTATTTTGAAGAGAGTTTGCGGCAGTTAAGTTTTGATAGGTTATGTAGTATAAATTTTGAGATTCGGGTTATTTGCACGGATTTGCTTTGTCGCACTTATTTTTCGATGTATATTATGAAGAACCGAGTGAAGAAATGCACTTTGTAATTTGTTTGGGTTCCTGTCAGAGTACAAAACACAATTTGAGATTGGTCACTGGAGTTATTCAGAAAACAAACAGAAAAAAAAAAAAACTTCACACTTGGCAATTCTGCTTAAGAGTGGTTGCTCATGCTACTAAGAAGTTAGTTTATCCTTTACAATACAATTCACTACTTATTGGGCACAGAAATTTGTAAAAAAGTTGATTTTTGCGGGAGCAAAATAGACAGCTGTCACTTCCTTGTTTCCTCGTTCATTCGCTCTACATGCCCAAACCATCGGAGAGTCCCTTTCTTAATCTTACACATCACGCTTACGTCAGCCTTGCATTCTTTGCGGATATCCACGTTTCTCTCACGATCGTACATGGTTTTACCACACATTCGCCTCAGGGATCTCATTTCTACAGCATTCAGTCTGCTTTCATCCTTCCTCTGCCAGTTCCATGCCTCACTGCCATACATCAGGGTAGGTACCAGCACTCCATTATGGACGGCTAGTTTCGCGTCTTTGGACAGTTTTTTATTACCGCCAACGGCATTCAGTCCTCCATTAATGGAGTTACCGGCATTCACCCTTCTTTCAATATCTCTATCAGCCTTCCCATCTTTCGTAAACATACTACCCAGATACACAAACTCATCCACCTGCTCCAAGTATTCATCATTCACAACTATATTGCATACTGTTTTCGTACTCTCTCTTTCAAACACCATGACTTTAGACTTACTTACATTCATCATTAACTCATTCTTCATACATACTTCATTCATCCTAGACACGAGAGACTGTAGATCTTCCATACTGCTAGAAATTAGCACCGCATCATCAGCATACAAAAGGCAACATACTTCCAGATTACTCAATTTTGCGCCCAATCCCATCTCTTTCAATTCTTGCATACAATTATCCATGTATAGATTGAATAACCACGGTGACATTACGCAGCCTTGTTTAACACCTTTTGTGATGTCAAACCACTCCGTAAAATCGCCGTTCACCCTAACACATGCAACGCTTCCCTTATATAGCGACGCAATTGCCTGAATGAGCTTCGTATTCACTCCGTACTTGGACAACACCTTCCATAGCTTTTTCCTGTCAACTCGGTCGTACGCTTTTTGTAGATCTACAAAGGCACAGAAGAGTTTCTGGTTTTTTGCAAGAAACTTCTCAGTGAGCATACGCAATGAGAAAATCTGGTCCATGCACCCCCTTCCACTCATAAAAGCACCTTGCACATCCCATATTTTATCTTTTGTTTCCATTCTTACCCTTTCAATCAATATTCTACCATACAGCTTGCCCACTGAACTTAGAAGGCTAATAGCCCTATGATTCCCACATTCCATACGTGACCCTTTACCTTTGTATAATGGCATGATTACAGCCCTTCTCCAATCTAATGGCGTATAACCCTCCTTTAAACATTGGTTAAAAAGTCTGCACAGCCATGTTAGAATAATACGATTATCTCCTTTAAAGTATTCGGCAGCAATATTGTCGAAACCCACAGCCTTGCCACTCTTCATGCATTTAATTGATCTTTTTATTTCATCCATACTGATTTCGGTAACATTCACTCCATCATCGTTCATAACCGATTCACCGCTGGGATCACAACCACTCGGGTTACTTTCGAAGACTTCCTCGAAATATTTCATCCATCTCTCTTTGATTTCATTCTCATTCGTCAACATTTGTCCATCTTTCGATTTTTATTTAAAAGATTGCTATTTTAAAAAAAAAAAGTTTGGTTATTTATAATTATTAATTGGCTACTAACACTTTTTATTATTTCTGAAATTTGGAAGTTATTTACTAATAAATATTTTTTTAATTTTATATAATTGTTTTTACGATACTTTAAAGTTTTAAACTAATTAATCACTATTCTTTGTAATGTTTTTTGTCTATATACTTACTTATTTGTCTATTGTTATTGAAGTGAAAACTTCTTTAGCACCGTTGTGATTTGAAACTCGATGAAACAAAAATAGCTACACTAAAAATAGACAAATACATACATCTACAGGATTTAGCCTGCGAGAGAATGAGATGTTATAATCGGTATTCTCTTTGTGCGGTGCTTCAGTTCCACCGCGTGTGAATTGCACACTCTGATTTTTTTAAATTTTCGTGTTAACCTGACAAAGAAACGATTATTTTCGAAACATGTAGATAATTTTGTGAAAATGTAAATAAGAAAACATGTAAATAAGTGGTGTGTACGAAGTAATTTGTTTTCATTTAAATGAAATGACGCCACAAAGTGAATTTGCGTTTAATCAGTTTTTTATTTGATTCATTTCATTCGAAAAGGTGGGTAGAAAAATGTGTAAGAACAGGTGGGTAGAAAAATGTGTATTTGCCTGTGATTCAACTTAGAAGTTGACTAAGAGCCAAAGAAATGAATTGTTTCTGCTAAAGTTATCTTTTATCGATCGTTGTTCGATACCGCTAGTACCAGGAACAATAATGATTGTAGAAATCATAGATTGTTTAGAGATTGAGACGAATGATACACAACAATATTATGAGATTTGTGATATGCACGTTTCGAAAATTCCAGCAATTAATATTTATATTTTATGACTTGTTCTGAAGTATTAATTCTTTGCGTTTAATGAGTGTTTTGTATTATCACAATGCAGCGACTTTATTACAGCCTTTACAAGTAGGTTTATACTAAACGTAAATTTAATAATATTATTTAGTTACTTTTAACCACACTTTGTTACTCGGCTTTGTAGTGATTATCGTTTATTTTTTTTGTTGCTAAAGAGAGTGCTATGTGAATATTGTTTATTAACACCGTACAGAGTCCTAACAACTGCTCCAGTGGGAATATATTGTGAGGCTGAAAGTTGTGGGGATGGGAAGGAGATGGGAAGAGGGAGGTAGGAGCCTGGCTATTGGGTATCATTTCTGGTCACCAAACACGGCTATAGCTATTTCAAGCCACGTTTCAATTCTGATTGATGGTCTTACGCCAGGGCAATAAAGGTATCTTCCACTCTGGAAGGTGCCAAAAATAAACTATATATTATTTTGAATGAATAGATTGTTTAATGTCACAAATCAATCAAATAAAGTTTAACTTTTTTTAGCGATTCGAACCCGTGACATTCGGATTTCTAATCGAGAGCCTTACCCCTCGACCCCGGAGGCCGTTTGAAGAATATAAATAATATGCAACAAAGCTATTCAATTCTCTACCGCCTGAAATTAGAAACTCTCAAACAAAAAGTGCATTTAATAGTAGAATCATTGATCACCTCAAATAAACATATCTATCAGGAGTATTTAAAAATATACTTACCTTTATGCCTACTGTGTGTAAATATGTAAACATGTACCTACTATAATCTTCTATATATATATATATTTAGAAAAAACTTAAATAAATAAAACTTAAAAAATACTTGAATTGTACATTTAGAAAAAAAAAAGATTTTATATCAAGCTGTCATTTTCATAATATTACTTAAACAAAATCATAGATAATAACCACTCTGTAAATTGCCATCTCAACACAGGCGTTTCATACCTAGTGAGATGGGCAATACGTCATTATTTAAACCTAATGTAATATGAAAAAAATTAAATAAATATAAAAAAAATAATAATGTAATCGCAGTATAAACTTTAAAATATACCTACTTTGTAGATACGTCAATGCTTTGATAATGGCCTAGGAATGTAAACTATAAAAATATTGAATATACCTTTATTCACGTTGTCCAGAAATTAGCGGTAGGTACCTACAAGCGGAAAACTGGGGAATCTCCATCACCGAAAGAACCCCGAAAACTGATTTACATTTTTTCCTGGCTTTTCTGCAACTAAATGGTTTAAAAAAACTTTAAGAGCCTTGTCAACGCTTTGACGCATTTTAAAAGGCAATAAACAGCTGTTAGTAACCCCCTTCCAAATGATTTGTTTCAAATTTGACCTTAAAAACAAATTTCGAACCCGATTTACTCGAAACAAAAGCCCAAATAGAACAAAGTAATACTAACTATAACATTAACTCTAAAAGTTTAAGTTTCACCAGTTTCGCTAGTACCATTTGTTTCCAGACACCGTGTGTATATTTTGTGTAGCAAAATTATACTTAAATAAAATAAATTATAAATGTGAAGATTATTATATCTATTCAAACAAATTATTCTTGTTCACATAAATGTCAAGAAAATTAACATCAGTTTTATATTGAAGAGAAAGAAAACTTATAAACTTTAGTTATTTGAAAATTTCCGACTTATAATATTTAAACTTTCCGAGGATCAATTTGAATAACTGCTCATAAATAATATGAAATAAATAGCTATTAAATGAATTTGGTAGAAAACATCTTATTTACCTCCGTCCATATTGACTGGTTTCAATAATAAATAGTGACAACATAATACATTCTAATATTTACCCATAGAAAACTACCTCAAAATGTTTGACTCGGTTATAAATCTGCAACTGTACAACAAAGAATTATTTAATAAAATATGTTTCTTATTAGAAAATCTTAATATACGGCCTAGTAAGTGGTTATAAGTATTTACCAGCAACAAATACGCTACACGTTTAACGCATTTGCATTAAACGACAATGCGATGCGTAGGTACTTAACTGTCTACCTGTATGGAGTATGGAAATGCATAAATAAATCGTAATACAGTAATAAAATATGCACCGACTTTTTACCGGCCGTATTCTCCAGTGGGTAGTGGTTAGGTAGGTACTTACATGAAGTTCCTAAGCAAAGTGCGCGCACCGAGTAAGTACTCTTGTTTAGGTGCGCTAGTCTTCTTCAAGCAACTCACTTTAGTTTATTCCGCGCTTCGGGACCTATCGGTTGTTCGTTGGGTTGTTCGCTATTTCCACAACGAACACGTGTGTTCCGGCAATCGTGTTTACTTCCAGAAATAGGTACACAGTACCTACCTATCTCTTTCAAATAAATCCAAAATCAACAGCCATCTATAAATAAAATTTTAAAAATATTCCGTTAAACGCAGGGCAACACCCGCGCGCGGTTTTCATTCATAATACAACAATTCAAAATACCTAGTTCGAATTTTGTGAAGACGCTCTGCGATTTTGACGTTTGATGGATTATTTTACCGGTGCCGCGTGATGTTTTTGTTAGTTTTTTCGTAATTTTTGACTTGATTTGTTATTTTTTTTCGTCTGTCTTGAAGAGGGGAATGTTCGCAAAGGATTCTGCTCAGAACGGGAACGCGGAAGCGAAGAAAGCCATCGAAATGGAGCACTTACAAAACAATGGAAATAAAGAAAAGTTGGATCATTTGACTGTGGATAATTCTGTGAATAAGAATCCCGAAGTTCCTGAGATTATTGGGAGGTTTAGGAAGATCAGTTCTGCGAAGAATATGAGTAACAACAACGGGAATGCGAAGTTGAATGAGTTTCCTGTGACTGAGAAGGTTGATGGAGACGATGCGGAAGCTGGGCTGACGTTCAAAGCAGGTGAAGGGATACCCATCACGATTGCTAATCCCATTTCTGATGAAGCCGACAAGTTTATTGAAGTGTCGGAGAAGGTAAAGATAGTGCCGAGTGTCGGCAACAGGGCCAAGATCACAAAGAGCAGTTTCAGGAACACGGACAAACCCTCAAGGTTTAAAGATAATCCCTCTACTACCAGATTCCAGGTAAGCACTTAAATTATTACCTTTTAACTACTACACAATTAACCTTTTTAAATAACTGTAAACATTTTCTTGTATTTACAAATGATGAATAAATAGACAGGATTGCCAAATTCCGCTGCATGTACGCATTTTTTATAAATAATTGAACTTACTGAACTACTGAACATAACTATTTAAATCGGGGAGGATAGAAAAACATGTACAAAATAGGTTTATTAGGTTCTTAGTTTGGATTATTTAAATATTTTTGGTTTCACAATTTAAAACTTCATTTCTTCTTAATAACTTTATAGAAACAACTATTTAAGTCGGGGAGATGAAAAAATGCACAAAATAGGTTCATTAGGTTTTCAGTTTGGGTTATTGAAATAATGTATACGAATATTTCTTCAAACTTAACATTGATTGTTATAAAAATGGATGCATCTTTTATCATTTCACTCGACATAATATATAATATAGAGTTGTTTCTTATAGTAATTAAGTTGAAGCGGAGTGTTATTTTTTAATTTTACGTAAAGCGTGCAGCGGAATTAGGCACCTTTCCATTACGCTTTCGAACTACCAAAGTTTCAGCGTGAACCTTTCAGCGTCTTTCACGATTCTGTACGCGATGAGTTCGGTCATATATTTTGAAAGTTTTGAAAATCGCCTCTTGATTTTTCTTGGAAGGAAATAATATTTAATGATTTTATTTATAAATAATTTGAATTAGAACGGAATTATAACAGGAAGAGATGGTAATCAAAGTAGGCCGGTCCTAGTGAGGTTAAACAATAGTATCATGAATGTGACGAAACAATAAACAATAAAAATAAACAATTGAACTTTTTTAGTTAACCCCTCAGGCCTCTACCGTATTTTGTCAGAAAGTCAAAATATTTCCGTTTTGAAATAAAATCCAAATAAATGGAATATCTCTGAATGTATCCGTAAATTAAACTCTGTTTTTCTATTTTTATAATTCGAAATAAACATATAATTTTTGAACTATACAAATTTTGCATCCAGACATAAAAAAGTTTTAAAAATGGCACACCTTATGTTTTTTCTAACAATAATTACTGATAACGAAAAAAAAAACGCATACATAATTTATTATCGTCAACCGTCAATTATATAAAAAAATTATAAAAAATTCCCAATGTTTCACATTTTTTTTCAAATTGCAGTTGGAAATTTTACATTAAAGGCGTACATTTTAATAATTTTGCGGTTAACTTTTATGTTTGTATATAAATCGAAGTAATTTCGGTTTATTTGATATCTTATTTAGCAAAATTTACTTTTGCTAAAGAAGGGGAACTTTACACTGGGAAAGAAGGTTCAAAACTCTCTCAAACCATTTAAAAAACGTTTTAATAGACATTTGAAGAGATGTTTTGTAATAAAATACTTGGTTTTAATATTTTGTGTTCAGGATGTACCTAGCTACGTAATTAATATTCAGTATTATGACTATTAAAAAATTTAAATAAAACATTAATTTTATTACTTTCTTCTGGTGTGGGTGTTATTTGACATGACAATCGTTGTTATTCACAATAATTTAATGGTAATTAGTAAGTACCTGTCAGAAAAAAACATCCATTATAATAATTATGCCTTGTTAGATTTGCACAAACAAAGGTCTAGTGTTTTAATGTGGATACCACATGAGAGTCCCAACTGCCAGTCTGGAGGCAATTTATTTGGATGTTGTGAAGCTGTAAGTAGTAGGTAGGGGAAGGAGATGGGAAAGAGGAAGGTGGGAACTTACCTGTTATTCATATCTGGTCGCCAAACACGGCCTAATCCATTTTAGGCAACGTTTCAATTCCGCTTGCCAACAGTTAATCGGTGTTTTATTTATCTACTACACTATATAAAGAGGTAAGATTTGTTTGTTTGTTTGTGTGTTTGTTTGCATTGAATAGGCTCCGAAACTACTGAACCGATTTGAAAAATTCTTTCGCTGTTGGGAAGCTACACTATCCCCGGGTGACATAGGCTATATTATATTTTCAAAAAAATTAGGGATCCTTACTAAAACTCCAATAATGCAACCCAAGGTGTAAAAAAATTACCTAAAATATTCTTTACATCGCGTGCGCTGCGAAAACTATTGATGATAGAATAAAATAATGTACTGCGACTTTGTAGAACACATTATTATTTACAAAAAGGTGGCAACAGCATATGTCTAACTATTATGGTAATGCCACAATAAGTATTCTTTTATTTTAAAAATTTAATTAATATGTCGCCGCTTGAAAGGGCTCTTTATTTGTATCTTGGTGTTAATCCTAATCAAAATAAATTACTTTATATTCAAGACAGCTTCAATACCTTTATTTAACTTTTTGAATTTTTCGATTCGGATATTTAATTAGAAAGATATCACGAGTTTAATAATGTTAGTATTAGAAAAAAGTTTCGGCTACGGGCCGGGCGGGAGAGGAGTCAAGAAATGAAGTGCCAGGGGGGTTGGCGAGACGGGGGAGCGGGAGAGCGGTGGCGGGGAAGGTGGAAGTGGAACGCTGGAGGGGAACGCACGGGAAAGGACATGCAAGGAGTAACATTTGATTTATTTGAATATGTCATTGCAACGCATGCCGGGAAACAGCTATATATTATAAAAGAAAATCCAAAAAAACGCGTGGACCGCAAAAACTCAGAAACGAGTCCCGGTACGATCAAGGGAGTTATGAGGTGTGGTAGATCTCTGTCCCCTCTCGGGAAAAAAGGCACCCGTTTTTACCTAAAGGGCATGCTTTTGAAGATATAAGGGCTGGAAGTTTCGCCCTCTTGAAATTTCGGAAAGTTCAAGCAGGTTCTATAGAACTCTAGAAAGTTCTGGAAGGGGTGGCGGAGTATGTCGTGGAATGTTCGGGAATAGGGAATCGGGATCATCATTGTGTAACATTCCATAACACTCTCAAATGTTTTCCTGAGCGAAGCCGGGTAACCCAGCTAGTATTATATAATATAATATAATATTATATTATATAATTTTATATTATATAATAATTATATATAAAGACTATTCAAGCTTGGATTCGATTTGGTACTAATAAAAACTGTCTTTAAGCGCTGCAAACGTAGCTTTTCAGCAGACTGAAACCTGAAATTCCCGCCTTGAAAAAGTGAGGTTATTTCGAACATTTTATTTTTTAATTGAAGGTTACCGCGAGAATTTAATAATTATTCTATGAAAGTGATGTTTTTTAATAACATAGCCTTATGCATGTGTAGAAATCCTAGAAATCAACGTTTGCATTGGGCAAACAATGAATCCAAAAGGTAATTTTTTTTGTCATTCTCTGGGTATTATTATTGTATAAACGAGGTAAAAAGTGAATTGAAAATTTTTCGTGTTTGAAATTGAAATATTCCAATTTATAAATAATAGTTAGTACGGGTTCTTTAAAAAAATTTGAACAATTCATCAACCGCGGCCGTGTAGACCGCTTAGTTGGCTGATATTAATGTTCACGTTCTGTGTAACTTCTATTCAAGTTCTGTTATTATATATCAATATAGATTGACCATTTGCTTCATAAAACTGTAATAATCACATAACTTGAATATAACTTTCTCAGAACGTGAAAATTAACTTTAAACTGATGAATTGTTCAAATTTTTTAAAACAACCCATCCTACGGTATATTTGAAATACAAAAATCTGAAGGGTAATTATATCTAGTTTATAAAATGGTTTCTAATTTTACCACGTCTTCAAAAAGAAGAAGCATACAGCACATTTAAAATACATGGAAATATCCCGAAATTCGATGAGAAATTTCATGTTTATACTACAGATAAATCACCCTCTTTGTACTCAACTTTCAATGAACGCTTTTATGTCAGTTTCTATTTTACGTTTCTATTAGTAAGATTTTCACATACACCGTTGTTTACCAACTGCGAAAAATGTTCACCACGTTAATTAATAAGGCTGCTACTTTTTATTGTGTACAAATTGTAAAACTTAATTTTAAAAAAAATAACCGTTTACAATTAAAACATTTTTGTTATTAAGTAGTTGTTATTGAGTATTATGTTATTAATTACCAAGTTTTGTTATTAACTACACGTAGCATTGTTATTAAGTAGTTATGCAAGTTTTTTTATTATTATTATTATTTGTTACAGCTGTTTCGGTGTTCAAAGCCATTGTTAATCTCCACACTAAAAAGTGAAAAAGATTATTTTCTGTATTTATCGGCAATTTCTAAATAGGTAAAAGCATAAATCTTGACCGGGTAAAAAAACTTGTCGTGTTGATAAAAGTAAATACTTGAGTAAACCGTAGTGTCACATGACTTTTATTATTATTTTATTTCTTCTAGAAACTTGTATAGTTGTATTTAAAGAAAGGAAAAAAAGTGATTAATGCATCAGCTATAAAAAGATAGAGAATTCTTTGGTATAAATCATTCGAAAATAAATAAAAATACGGTTAAATATTTTCTCAAGCGAAAACTAAATGATATTTTTTTATTGTTTCCTTTATCAGTAATTTTATTGTTTACAAATTAAATTTCGCAATGTTCGAGCATTGTGTGTTTTTTTATTAGTTAAAGAATTACATCTAGCGGAAAATTGGCACAAAATAGTTTTTTTGTTTTTCTATGAATGAACTATGCAGTTATGGGTATATCTATGTACCTAGAAATAAGTTATTTCTTATCAGCATTGACCTACTAGCTGTAATGTCAAACAGAGCAACAAAAATATTATATACTAAATGTTACGTAATTAATTATGAAAGAGTTACAAATTTATAATAAACTAGCTGAACTCCCCGGCGTTACTCGGGCTTTACACATTTTTCAAAATGTGGACCGTAATTTTCCTCTAATTTCGAACGATATATTATGTAAAATATCTCATTGAGTAGTATCAAAATTCGACTTTAAGATGTGGGAAAAGGGGATGTGGGTGTTTTTTGAAATCTCATATAGATAGTAACCTATCTTTTGGTTTGATGATCATGTATGCCAAATTTCATCAATATCGAAATATATCTTTAGATTTTATAAAAATCAAAGCCACACTGCTTTATATATACATAAATATGAATAGATTAAATATAGCTGATGTCTCCGGCGTTTCCCGGCTTTATGCAGAGTTTTTCTAAATTAGACGTAGACAGTAATGTACCTCTTATTTTGGAGGTCTAAAGCGCAAAATTTAATAAAAAGTATCAAAATACAGCTTTTAGAGGTGGGAAAGAGAGATGGGGTGGTTTTTCAAAATCTTATTTCGACAATGACCTTCCCATTGTTTTGTAGGTACGCAGGCTCAAAAAGGTTAACAACCTCTGGTGTAGTCCTTAAAATTACATGTTCAAAATTAAATAAATAAATATCCATGGCTAATTTATATAATGCCTTCGTAGCTGAAAATCATCGATAAACTGTAATTAAATTATTGTAAAAAAATATTTACTTGTGCACATACATATTAAACGAACCATGGCTGGTAATTACACACTTAAAACATGACTTTGTATTGAGTGAGTACCTATTCTCGGTATTAGAATTTTATAGTTCAAATCGGTCACAACTCATAATTTTATTATTATTAAAACATTACATTCAAATGTATTATTATAATAATAAAATTCCCACAAACACAACATGAGAAACAAGCTGGCAGAGGGAATATCCAGACAAAACCGGAAATATGTCATTTTTAAATAAAATTTTAGACGTATTGACTCTTTTCCAAAAAGAAATATAAATTGATTTCGAAAGACTGTTCTTTTATCTAGTAAAGCTCTGTTTTAAATTTTGAGAAAATATGCTTATTTTTTGCAAAATAAGGTTTTACCGTAGGTCGTTGGCAGATTTGTTAAATTTTCAACCACATTTCAAACCATATAATCATGCAGTAAAATAAATCAATAAATTACCTGGGAAAGCTATGTTTCAGAATTTTAATTTTAGTATAAACAAAATAATTTAAAAAAAGATCCGCACACGTTTTTTTTGACGAAAATACTTCAGTTTGTCTATTTATTTACGGTCTTCCAAACTAATATATTTAAGATTTTTTTAACATTTTTATTTTGCTTAGAAATTATTGAAAAATTATAAATACTTATGATAAAAAAATAATTACAAAGTACATAATTTTAATAGTTTTATCATCACGCCTTTCAGCATTTTTTAATGTAGGTATAAATTAAAGCAAATTTTGAATGACATAAAATCGATATTGATTTATTATTTAAAAAAGCTGGTACGGAGAATTATTGATCTTTCTCATTGAAACCGCCCTGTACGATCGTAAGAACATCTTTTGACGAAATATGAATCCTCGGGCGCTGCTACGACATCCAATATTTGATTTAGTGCTAGACAAATCACCGAGAACAAAAAAAGAATTAATATTACCATCATAAATTCCCGAATGCGTTTTATAGAAGCATTATCTCGGTGCACTTTTTGTAAGCCAAACCGGTTTCAAGTTCACTGTGCACGCCTCCCGAGAGGTATAAAGATTCATGGTCACCCTAGGCTCTAGGGCAGAGGTTCTGAATCTTTTCGAATGCCACGAAACATTTATGGATAGGAACAGAAAAATGTGTGGAAAGTAAAAAAAATATTTATGAAAAAAGTTATGAAGATATAAGAAAATCACTGCACAATCAACAGGGGATTTTTGAATTTAATAGTAAAACAGTATTTATTATAGTTTAGACTGGAGGTCGCGTGTTCAAATTCCGGCGTGCGCAAGTTGGGAGGCGGATGTCTAGGTGATGCCGCGATGGGTCGAGAGGCCCGTGGAACCCGTTGCACCTTAGTGGAAGGGATGGATTCGTACATCCGTCACTCCTGGACACATTGACCCCCAAAATTCCTACCCATCTTCCATACCTTTTTCCTTTCCTTCCTTTTCCTAAAAAAAACTACCACATAGCTTCCCAAAGATGACATTGGCCCTGAGGGATTTTTTTCCTCAGGGCCTCCTATGTAGAGCTAACGTAAAAAAATATTTGATTAATTTGTTCTATTTCATTATTTATTCATTAAAGCAAAATGTACAGGCACGTTCCAGAGTAGAAGATATTAAGAAGGTGTAAGACCACACTTCAGAATTGAACATTTGATTGAAATGGCTTTAGCCGTGTTTGGTGACCAGATCTGAATAGCCAGATAATTTTCCATCTTCTTCTTCCCCATTGAATTCCCCTCTCCACTACATTCATCTTCACAACTTACCCCAATTGGGAATGCCATAGTAACACTGGCCGCAGATGGTTGGGAGCAGTTGGAACTCTTACACGTTGTTCATAAAAATAAATAAAAATGCACCCTATTCGTGCGGTAGGAAGGTGGGTACTCTCAGTACCGTTCCGGAGAGAGGCCACAATTCATAATAGTAATATTGCTTAAAATTAGGTACTTACCTAACTTACTAACCTAATATTATTGGGGCATCAGTTCCTCGTCCATATTTATTATTATTTTTATTCCCGTCCCCACTCCCAACCTCACAACAAATCTCAATTGGTAATGCCTTAGCCCTACCGATTCCAGGTAGTTGGTCGGTACCCTCTTCACGGTATTCACATAAATAAAAAAGTATAAAATGTCGAGTGCAGTTTACACGCGGTAGAAGCGAAACTTTACCAAAACAATCTCAACCAATACCTACTTGAAAAGTGAGGTCATAATCAAAGCGACCAATGAGCGCAGACCAACGTATTTTCCGTTTCATATCTCAACCAATAGGAGCCTTTAAAAGTGACATACTAATTAAAGCGGTCAATGAGCGCAGTCGATGCGTCGCAGGTGCAGTAATCGTTATTTCCGTTTCATCCGAAATCCAAATCATAGCAGGGCTACAGAAGTTTCACTTCAATAACTCGCCCAATATTTATCGCAGAAAATTAGCGGCCCCGTCGACAGTAAGTTGAAAACCACTGCCGTGCGGTATCAGTCAGTTACGCAATGAGTTTTATGGTAAATTGGTTTTTACTTAGTTAATTTATTACCATTTTAACTGTGCGTGCAATTGTGGCATTAACTTGGAAAAAAATAATAATGATGGATTAGTTGTAATAAATAAGCAGTGATGCAACGATCTGAACTTTGACTCCATTTATTATTGCTTCATTTCTCAAAACAAAAATTCATATCTATCTATCTTCTATTTATACATATAAAGAAGAGTGTACGAATCTACAGTTTTATTCTCAGTCTGATTAAATTTAGCGCATTTTTTTTGACCTTCAAAATAAGAGGAAGGTCTTTTTCTACATTAGATTTCGAAAAACCCTCTGTAAAACCCGTGCGACGCCGGTAATTTATAAAATGATAAAAAAAGCCTTAATATATCAGCGCTTCGTAGATGGTCGTTATCAACTAAACGTAGTAAAATCGTGACCCTATCGTTAAACGAAACTAATATGATTGATTCCTAATGTTAATCGTGCCTGAATCCTAAGGGTATCCAACTAGATTCGTATGGTGTGCTGTAACTTTGCGTTTGTTTATTAATTTAAAAGTTATTTCGGTATGCTTACACCCGAAACCTTTTTGTATGGACATACCTAATAATTTTAAAAACTTTTATATGACAGTAACCCTCTGCTTTTTTTGTTCTTTAAAGATTATTTTAGCAACATCTCGTTTATTGGTCAAATCTAGGGAATGCAATCCCGCAAGACCATGTCGATCCGGGTATATGCGGGACTGAACAATCTTAGTCCCGCTGGATTCAGGTATTTGCGGGATCCAGCAGGGTGGACCAAGATATCTAATCATCGTATAATAAAGACCTAATACCTCGATCTACCAACCTTGTTTTTAGAGTTTTAAATTTATACCTAATCAAACAAGTTCTTTGGGACATTTTAAACGGTTTATTAATATACCTTTAGTTAGATATAGGTACAGTTTAAGTCATAAATTGACAAAGAATAAGATAAGACATACATTTATATAACAACTTAAATTTAAATAATAACGTTCACACGATAAAAAATAATTAAAAAATAAGTTTAAACATTATTTTGGAAATAGCTTCGTAAAAAAGTTTAAGTATTATTTGTGTCGTCCGATAAACGGCTTCTGATATTGGACACAACGTAGCCAGCGGCTGAAAAAGCTCGTTCAGCTTCCACGCTGGTTGGCACAATAGTCATTAGCGCATTCTAATTGAATTGAAGGTATAAAAATAATATTTGGCTGATTTATAAAGCGCTGTTTTCGTGAAAAATCACCTCAAGGGCGCTGTACATATAAGCATACAATAAAATAAAATTAATACGATAGGCTTACAACTAAGATTCAAAATTATAACTAGGTACTTAAATTTAAGACTTATATATTATTATGTACATAGCTAGTGACTTACGACTAAGACTTATTACTACTGACTGAAAACTAGTGGCATACATATATATTTACAAATGTTAGAGATTTACAATTAAAATAGGTGTTTACATATAACAATAAATATTTTTTAGTTTTGCGAGGTGTCTAATATTACCAAGTGATCAACAAAACTCTACCGATATAGGTATGTGCCTTTTAATCCACTGGACTCGAAATAATTCATTTCCTTCTTTATCAAAACCGCGCGCAGAGTAACACGTATGAACTACGCTTCTCTGTAATCCCGCCATTCCAGCGGGATCCGGCAAAATTTTTGACCGAAATTAGTCCCGAAAAATGTCTGCGGGATCTCGGTATTTCGGGATCCTGGTATACCAGGAATGCATTCCCTAGTCAAATCATTACGGATATTAATTATTATAAGTGACCGACGAGCCGATGGACGCAATCTGTTAGCCATAAGTTGCTTTAATAGTTTGTCTTGTCTTTTATAGTTTTTATAATTCATAAAAAAAGTGAAAAGTGAATAAAATAGATATATGTATATGAAATAAAAGAAAGAAAAGGTGGTGTAATTTGAATGATAGCGAGAAAAATCCATAAAATAAGATTTTAACACACATCCCCGGTTGATAGTGAATTCATACATATTAAATTTTAATTTTTGTTTTCCGGATATGCATTTATTAAATTGATCCGACGATAAATGGAATATATATAGATAAGAAGATGGTGTTGTATTTTGTCGATGTTTTTCTGAACAATGAATGTTGGGTAAAGTTAATTTTTGAGTGTGGAAACATTACATGGTTGACATTTATTACAATAGAACGGGTCGTTTCTACGACTCGTTATTGAGTTCAACAGCTCGGCAGGATTTATTGGCCTATGTGTTTCCTCCTCATTTTCACTTCTTCCTCTCCTCGAAAAGAACATCCAAACAGCATCCCCAAACAAACTCGACAACCATAACACGGGCATATGCCTAACATGGTGGTCGAAAAATCCCCAAATTATTCCATCAAAGCAATGAACAAATAAAATGTAAAAATACGATTACTCTGAGGGAAATTATTTTCTTCGAGGCCTCCAGTGTGGAGCTAATGTAAAAGAAAAAGGTTTTATATTGGACAGTGGAAATTAATGTTTTCTAGAGAGTAGTCACTCTTAAAAGCAAACAGTATTTCATTAGCTTTCGAATATGAGAGCTCTAAAAATTCTCACAATAATTATTATTTACGACGTACAATCATTGTTATACGTTAAAATTAACGAGTTTTGGCGATAAAACTCTTTCGTTTCGGAGAAAGAAATTTCATAAAAAGGTACGCATGTCATGAATTAATTTACTAGGCTTGGTCAAATAATAGTACCACGGATTAATACATGTTAATTAACGTCACGAAGGAATGTAATTTAATATCTCGTCCTCTATCATTAGTTCTTGCGGTAGATGATGATATCTTTGCGGTTCAAATAGCGATAATGCATAGTCTGTTTTTGGTTCCATGACAACCCAGAATCAACTTAACTCAACACCTTTGTGAAAAGTCATTAAAAGCTATGAAAAAAAATAACCCATATCCTAAGCTCACCTAACTTATTTAACAGATTTTTAATAACTTTGAATGACTTTTCAAAAGAGGGGTTGAGTGAAAGTCAACACAAGGGATGCTGTGTGGAGGGTCTCTTTAGGGAAATGATATTCTTTTTTATTATTATTTATTGAGTTAGTTTATACTACATGAATATAAACTAATAAGCACAGTGTAACATTTCATTTGATAAATTTAAATATTTTTACAGTAAGCATAACATTTCTTTTTAAGTACATCCATTCTTTCTTCATTCTTCTTACTTTCAGGCATTTCATCATACATCTTTAGCCTCTATACATTAGGAAGTTCTGTGATTTTGATTTCTTCATTTGTGGCAATCGAACTCTGTTTATATTTCTTATTCTGGGAGGGAAGGAATCTCGGGGTCAGTGTCCAGGAGGGACGGACGTATGAATCCATCCCTCCCACCGCGGTGCATGGCGATGGTCCGAGAGAGTACGTCTACAGAGGTTTAGGTTCGCAACCAAACCTAGACAAACCTCATCTCATGAACCCAGGCACCTCTTCAAGCGACCAAACTTGTGAACCACTTGGGGTGACCTATGGCAGGAGTGTTTGTTATCCAATAAATGGTTTCCGGGTTGTTTTTGTTTGTTTACATATTTTATTTTTTAAGTGAAAAACTTCTTTAGCACCGTTGTGATTTGAAACTCAATGAAATGAAAAGGGGACACTAAAAAGAGACAAACACGTACATCTATAGGATTTCACCTGCGTGAGAGAGAGATTGAATAATCGTTCTCCTCTTTGTGCGGTGCTCCGTAGCCTCCCCACTCTTGTCTACTTTCGTTTTCTGAAGGTTTCTCGTCTACCGCTAGTGAAATGCGCACATGTTGTATTAATTTCTAAGTTGACCTATATTAATATATTTATTTCTATATTAATTCATCAGAAGTAAATAAATGAAACGTAAACATATTTTTAACTTGTATTTTAACCACATTGGTGCCACTCATCCGGTTAAAAGATCAAATGATTTCGAAAATGTACATAATGTGGTAAAACGCAGAAACAAGTATTTTCGAAGTAATTTACTTTAAGTCACGAAGGCTTGCATTGATTGATCATTCCTAAAAACATGTCTTGCTTGCGTTGAATAAAAAAAACTTTGTGTATTGAAATATGCTTAGCGAACCGGTTGAGAGAAAATACCATCACTATTTTATAGTTTAGAACAAATTCAAATAGATTTAAGTTTTCTTGATCGATGAAAAATGCTGGATACTAGTAGATGTAGTTAAATCTGAGGCTTGCTTCCAAAAGGGTCATTGTTAATTCATCAAATTTCAAAAGGCCTTTATAAAATCTACTCCTTTTAGTAAGTTTTACCTTACCTAATATGTATATAAAAATAAATGTTTCTTTGTTGGTCCCTTATGCGTTCCTAAACCACCATTCATTCGATTGCGATGTGATTCGATGCGCGCATCCGGGATAGTTTCTGTATAATGGTGTGCTCTGGCGTTGTGAAATTATTTCCTATAAGTTTCTTACGATTGCGATGAAATATTGGTGAATTATTATATGCACGCCCGTGAAGGTTTCCGTATTAATGGTGATCTCTGGCGTTATGAAATTTGTTTAAAAAATTACATTGGTGAGCGCAATTTATTTAAAAAATGAGTGTATTTCATATAATTTAGCGGCAAGTAGGGAGGAGGAGGGGAAATCGGGAAAGGAGGGAGATGCGGGAGGGAAACGGGGGAGGGAGCTAAAGACACATATAAGAGGACAGAGGGAGAGATTGCAAAGGAAACATAGTAGCGGTAGGGGGTAGCAGGGAGTAAATTTGGAAAATCCATGCTTCTCACACGGACAGCTGTATGTAGCCTGTTCACGCGTCAGAAAACTTTTTGATTTATTGACGCAGCAGATGGAAAAACAAAAAATACTGTATATTCAAATACTTTTCCCTTCAATAATAATCAGTATACAAACACGTTCTTTGAGTGGCGTTGCAAAGTAGCCGAGTAGTCGCTGGTTTAGAATAAATGTGATTTTCTAGTTTAACATTGACACCCGATAATCGAATAATTCTTTCTCGAAATCGAAGGATTATTTTAGAATTCGGAAGAAAATGAGGTGAAATCGCAAAAATATATATCGAAAAACTGACATTCGTTCTTTTAGAAGTAAGCCACAGAAATAATTTGCATTTAATTCAACAATATTAGTATCATTTGATTAGCTGTCAATTAAGATTCCGTTTTCTGTTTCAATAGATAATGATTCAATAACACTGTAATAGTTCATAATTAATAAGACTTAACAGTTTCATAAATTATTATTATGATTGGTATTTAACTACAACATTCAAATCACTGATTGTAATCATCATTTTCGATAAGGTATTCTATCTCGGATACAAACAGGCTAAGATTAATGCTAAATCTCTATTTTCGATTAACCTTTACTACCAATCGGTTTACAGTGTAAGTACAATAAATATGCCTTTGACAAATTGAAGCTTTTCCTATCGTTTCCATTGAGTAGAATTAAAATAAATTTGTTAATTACTTAATAAAAAATATAAGCGTTAACAACTAAAAAAAATATTTTTTCGTTAGAAATGTGTGAACGCTTATAAGAAACAATCTTTTAAAATATAATTATGGCCTCGGTTATCTGTGACAGTTTCCATTGATTAACATTTTTTTATAAAATAAATAAATCGTAACTTCCAGACTCCGTTTGCCAAACGATTTTTATGCCTGTTACCTATATTCGTGGCGATATAAGGCACGCGAAGGATATGTGCATATTTGGCTTGTAGCTTCCTCTTAACTATAAAGTAGATATCTGATTGTGTTGAGCCGAAAATAACTGCGATCTCTGGATTCATGACGTTTGTACAGTTTTTTGCCTGAAATTTCAATCGCTGTCCTTTGAAAAAAAAAATATATGAAGATTTAAAAAAAATGTCATGAGAGCGTTCGTCAACTGCGTAGTGAAACGTGCACCCTTCAAAGCATCGCAAAGCAGGCTAATAAAGTCTTATTTTTTGTTCTGTGAACGTAAAAATTAATTGAGGCGAACGTGTTTCAATTCAAGGGCCCGCAAGTTACTTAACCGGACCTACGCCAACGTTTTATCACTTGTACCTATCTGAATTTTGTATACCACTGCATAAAGGGATAACCGGTGAGAGTGGCGTAGCTAGCATGGGTGGCACCCGGGGCGGATAGGGCGGATAACGTGGCTGGTGTCAACCCCCCTAGTGGCTAGAGAATTGTGATTGGGGGGGTGTCGCCCCCCTGTTGGGTGGCACCTGGGGTGGTCCGCCCCCACCCCCCCCTCGCTACGCCACTGACCGGTGAGTCATTTTGCTTCGGAGCTTTATTTGGCAATATTTGAAAGAAGGATGCACTTCACAAACAGTAGTGATCTGAATAAAAAATTATTTTATTTTTGTAAATTATTTTGGTACCATAACTTACACGTTACAACATTATTTTTCCTTTTTCATGGTTAGTTTTTGGGATGTTATACCGTGTTGCGCTATCTCATGTGACACATCGTCGGATCAACCGGATCTGCCCTGATGATGGACACTGCAACGCTGTCCGAAACGTCGGCTAAAGAAGGAGATAGCGCAACACGGCATAAAGTCCCATAAACTAACAATGAAAATGCTTTTAGCCGTGAAAATCTAAAAACCTATCATTATTTTTCCTAGTTTTAAAAATAATAAAGGTCTTTAATTCTTGGACAACCCTCGTATTATGATTTAAGATTGTGTATAATGAGGTGTATTACATGTTATGTGTTATTATTATATATACATAGATATTATTAGGTTTTTGAAATATAGCCTTTTTTGTTTTTTAATTTGATTTTTTCTTTTAATTTGATTTTTTTTCCTTTACCTTACGCGTTCAATAAATTCCGTTTCGAAATTGGGGTGAAATTTCACAATAATGATAATGTATATATATAATCGTAGATGCCACATGGTTTCACTGGCTCAATGCGTTTGGTAGCTTTGAAACCATTGAGCATTACTCATATAAAACATAGGTATATTTATATAGAGTAATATTTATGCGCGTTAGTCTAGCGCCTGTCTTTGCGAGCTTTTTAATAAATGTGTTTTTTTTAAGTACCATGTGTCGGTGAACTCGCTTTCCATCTGCTAACCATGTTATAAAGAACTGTTTGCAGCGCCGGCGGTTTTAATTCGCACTTGAAACCTTCAAAGTGCCATATTTCCTGTTTACTGAGTTATATTAATGATTCTCATATATAAAATAGTTTATTTGCTGTTCGCAGTTTCGATTGTAATTTTAAATAATTTTTATTTCGTATCCCTCATATTTTGCTGAAAACTCTGAAATAAATGGTGCTAACCAGAAAAAAATAAAACACCATCAGAAAAACAGTCTCACTGTATTTCCACATCGTTAAAAAAAAAGTGAATACCGCACAAGAGTCCTAACTGTTACTAACCGCCTGAGGCAGAAGGTTAGTGGGGAGGGGAAGGAGATGGGAAAGAGGAAGATGGGGAGGTACCTAGCCATTCAGATCTAGTCACCAAAATATGGCTAAAGTCATTTCAATTCTGAATGACACCAGCCCGATATTGAGAATATCTTCTACTGGCATGTGCCGCGCATACCTATACCTTTCATAATTTTAAAATTATTAAATTGTGAAATAACAAAAATCAATCAATTATATCAATCAATAAAACTTAGTTGCGCACGCTGGGATTTGAATCCACGACCTCCGGATCGCTAGTCGAGAGTCTTACCCCTCGACCACAAAAACCGTCTGAACAAATGAAATTATGATACAAAAGTGTTATTTTTTGATAACTGAATGGACAATTCAAAGCTCCATAGCTTGTATCTCGGAATTAAAAAAAGCTTTACAAATTTAATGACTCCAAATTACCGTTCGCTAGTTTTCACTGCTTCATGCAGACCGATTTTCTGCTCTACATTATTATTATCATTCGTGTACGGTGTTAACGACCTCTATGTATACTTAAACCGTTTTTAAGCCGATTTATAAAGCATACATAGATTACGTTGATCATGTTATGCAGAATCAATCCAGCCCACAACATATATGCAAACATTGAGTTTTTGATGAATTCGTCGCGACGAAGGCAAGCGCAAGCATAAAAAAGAACTAAAAAAATTTTGTTCACCCATACAATGAAATAAATAATAATTGCATGGCATCCCTTGCCGCCAAGGAATTACATGAAAATGATGTCTAATTGAATTTTTCTACCTTCAATTCACGCCTTCTTCGCTAAATCCTTTCTTACGTGTTTCTGTAAATTATATTTATATAAACATGGGTATTTTCCCACCTCCAGAACAAATTTAACATTCAAATCATGTTCGAACGCCATATCTGTCAAACGAGTAGTATACGCCAATGTAACTCGCGTAGAGCGTTAACGGCACAGTGGCGTGTAACTGACGTCAAACCCGTATTCGAAAACTAGCAAAATAGTGTGGCGGGTACTCACGGGCGGCGCATATGCTACGAGTCGCTTGTGAGTTTCTCCACGTACAAATGGCTTAAGAGGCCGCTCTCCGAATTTCTACCGATTTCTTGCAAATCTCCCTTAAACATTTGAAGTTTTTAAGCACTTAAAAAAATATATGTTATTTTTGAAGATAATATCTGTACATTCCCCACGCCGAAACATAGAAAAAAATCGCAAAGTATGCTCCAAATTTTTTTTATTTTCAAGTGTTTCCGTTATTTTACAAGTTATATGTATGAAATAATTCACAGTGTTTCATTAAATACTGTTTTAGACAGCCTCCAAGAGATTTGTGCTCTATTTTAAACGATTCGTGTTTTATTAAATATTTTCGCAGTTTTTGCATCGATTTTGGCGCTGTAAATGTTAGCGCTCTCCTCTAACATTCGTAATTTCGTATCTCTCCATCTTCCTCTTTTTGGGGCCGGTAACGGAGCCTTAACCGTAACCGTGTTGGCAAAATAATCAAAATAATAAATTATTTATTGACACAAATAAACAATATTTATTTATACTTCTGAACGAATCTAACTTCAACCATTTAACACAGTGATGTAATAAGCATTTTTTTTAAATCCACAAATATTCAATTATCTCAGCTTGCCGTTTTGTATGTTGGATAGTTTCTGCGTAACTCCACCTATATAGCATGGAAAGAGTTTAATATTCGTAACACATAATTCCCCATGCGTTCAGAAGAACACAGCTTCAAAAATGCCGACTAACTGTTGATTTACTCGTAATTAATTTTTAATTTTATGTATTCATAAAATAATCTAAAACACCCGCACGATGAAAGCAATAAATTATTTGATTTACACATTACTTGTATGGATTTTAAAATGTTATCATACTTTAAAAAAATTTCAGCTAATTTTTGTATTATGTAAATTCTAGACAGTATTAATTAAAGTAATTGTCGTTGTAATTATCATAATGGGTTTTGGGTAGATTGTTTTTTTTATCTAGTAAAAACTTTCGTTATTTCACAAGTTTTTTGTTTGAAAACTGATAACCTAAATACAATACAAAAGTATACTTATTCAATGAGGCATTGATGCTGATTTTTAAATTTTATTTAATGGCCCATATGCTGAATTGGGTTAGGTTAGGTTATGCTTGCATTTATTTTTGTTGCAATGGGTTTGAAACATGATGTTTTTTGTAGGTAAATTAAGATCCAGTTGTGTTCCAGAAATTAATTTGTGTCAAAGTCATCAAATGGCCATACAGCACCTTTTTGTTTTTTTGATATTTGAAAGGTCCTCGGTTAAACGCCGATTCTAGATGCGTTTCAGCTTATTATCAAATTGTAATAAGTAATAACTTAACAACACGATAGTTGTCCTCTTCTGCTGTCGCATTTTGTTCAAAAGCTGAAACGGACTTAGAATCGCCATTTGTAAGGGACTTTTCAACTGTCCAATAAACAAAATGGCGCTGAATGGCAATTTGATGACAATTTTACATTTGAATTTCTGAAGATCAACCCGTTCTAAAAGCAATGGTATAAAGAACTTTCAGCAAAAATTGTATTATATTTTTTGTATTAATCTTGAAATGAGATCCCTAAGGCGTATGTGTATTAAAACCATGTATGATCGTGTGAAAAACGCGGAGATCCGCAAAGAATGCAAGGCTGATGTAAGCGTAATGAGTAAGATCAAGAGAGGAACGCTCCGATGGTTTGGGCATGTAGACCGAATGAACGAGGAAAGGAGTGTAAGGAGAATATATGACGCAAATGTGAATGGTAGAAGAAGTCGGGGACGTCCGAGAAAGACATGGCACGACCAAGTGAATCAGATACTTGAGCCAGGCCATGTCTAGAGTCAGAATAATAGAAGAGCATGTATGAGACGATGTATGAATGTGAACGAGGCAACGAGTGTGTGCCAAGACCGAGTTGTTTGGCGGTCCGTCCTCTCTGCCTACCCCTGCGGAGAAACGGCGTGATAGTTAGTTAGTTTTTTATCTTTTATAAACTTTTTATAAAACTGGGCATGGTAAAATCCGGTTTTAACTCAAGCGTATTTCATTTCGTCTTCCTGTAAATTTGTTTATCCTGACAATCCTGTCAAGATAGTAGCCGTGTCCGTTATTACCTTTTTACTCCGCCAGAGTTTGCGAATCGGAATAATCAGTATTACGCGAGGTCTGCTGCTTGAGCGTTTAACCAGCCAGCGGCTGAAAATCCAAATTTCGTCGAAAGATGTTCTTACGTTCGTACAGGGCGGTTACAATGAGAAAGATTAATTACTCTCCTTACCAGCTTTTTAAAATCATAACTCAATATCGATTTTATTTAATTCCAAATTTACTTTATACCTACATCCAAAAATGCTGAAAGGCGTATTGATAAAACTACTCGTATTAAAATTATGTACTTTTTGTAATTACATTTGATCACTAGTATTTATCATTTTTCAATAATGTCTGAGCAAAATAAGAATGTAAAAAAATCTGAAATATATTAGTCTGTAAGTGCGCAAATAAAGTACACAAACGGACCAATTTTCGTCAAGAAACACATGTACGTATATATTTTTTAATGATTTTATTTAAACTAAAATTAAAATTCTGTAATATACGTTTACCAGATATTGATTTATTTTACTGCACGATTATATGATTTGAAATGGGTGTTGTATAATACAAAATCTTTTTTTTAAATTTAACAAATCTGCCAACGACCGATGGTATAACCTTATTATACTAAAAATAAACATTTTTTCTCTAAATTTAAAACATACGTTTACTAGATAAAAGTACAATCTTTCGAAATCAATTTATAAACTTTTTTTGTGGAAAAGAGTCAATACGTCTAAACACTGATTTAAAAATGACATATTTCTGGTTTTCTCTGGTTATACGCTCTTAACGGGGACCTTTAAAAATTGGCGCTGAAGGGCCATTTGATGACAGTTTTACCATTGAATTTCTGTGAAACAACCCGTAATAAAAAAATGGTATAAAAAACATTCCGCAAAAACATGGCCGAATGTTTAATAGATATTTTTCAAAAGAACTTTTCATAATAGCTTTGGTCACTGGAATGAAAATTGGCAACGAAAATTGATTGATATTGAAAAAAAAAACACCAATTAAACACGATAACAATAAATATACTAAATAAGATATTAGTTACGTTCGATTTGCTTTTATCTCCTCTAAAATCCAAAAAACTTTCACGGGAACTCTAAACGATTCGACATCATAAACACAATTTTTCTAATCTAATTTTTCTAATTTTCTTTTGCAAATTTTGTTGACTGAGTTGTAAAATCCTATTAAATCCAGCGCCTTGAATTTCGTATGCCTGTAAATTTATTTGTGTGTTTAAAGTCCTGACAATACTTTTAAGGTGGTGGCCGTGTTGGGTAGTGCCTTTTTACTCCGCCAGAGTTCGCAAATCGGAATAATCAATATTACGCGAGGTCCACAGTTCAAAGAACTACTAGTTTACTTTTATCTCCGGCTATACGTGTAAACCTGTTTGAAGGTGATTCAGCAAGAAAGTTTTAAAAATGTATATATTTAAGTAAATCTTCTGTAACCGAATAGTTACCAAGACCAATTTTAAAAGTTACTCTCGTCACATTTCCACGAAGACTCAGCATCCTGAAACAGTAAAGGTTGCCTCCCACGAACTTTTATGAATAATTATTATAATTCAGAGGCGAAGCCTCCAGCACTAAATTACACGGCAGATTAATTATGTCAGGTACCCCACCAACATTATGAGTCATTCTCAACACACTAACTCTGTCTGAAGTTTAGAGACATGTCTAGCTCTTTCTTGGAATTTAGACTGAACGGGTTTTCGAAGTGAATTGCAAATTAGCGTTGCAAAATTGGATAGACGTTAATTTACTTTCTGTTGGTTCTTCTGAGAATGTTATTTCACAGCATCCACATCTCTGTATCAAATCTTGGGATCTGGTTGGTTGAATTTTTTTGCTTTGTAAATTTTTTGAGTTTCTATGAAGTTGAGAAGTTGTATTCTTGCGAAATGTACACTGTACGCCTTTCGTAGAAGTGCTAAAGTGGGGTCTTATTTCAGGTCGGTTCTCGGAAAGAACAATTAATTTTGCGAAACCTTAAAATAATCACAATTTTAAATGTTAGAGTCTGTTGGGTAATTTCGGTAGAAGCCATATATGTAGTTACTTTTATAAAGTTATTTATTTTAGTAAGCAATTGGGTTTTTCAGGTAGGTAGGTATCAGTTATATCCAATTTGTCCTATTCTAACCTAAAATATGTATTAATTATCCATCAAGAAAAAGTGCTTCCCGCTTTCATTCGTTTATTGAATTATTATCGTGTACAATGATTCCGCCAGCGTCACCACATAAAAAAATACCACCGGTTAAAAACATTAAATCACATTATAGAACTTTATTTCTTTTGTGGTGTTGTAAAATCTAGCGAAATCTAACCCAAATATATCTCAGTCATTCATGCTTTATAGAGAAAATCTCCACATGCTCAGTCCAAAAGTCAATCGACTACAGACTCCTCTTCCTAGTCAACCCCATTGTTCGATCTTATCCAACATGTTTTCTTCTCCTTCTTCTTATTATAGTGGAGGATAGTTGGTGGAGGTCAAAGATGGATACTAAATTTATTCAGCCAATCGAAGGCATCGGAGGTCATTTGGTTCAACATTAATGTTCCTCCGGAAACTGAAGAAGGAGAAATTCTTCTATGATGTGTTCTGTTGTGTAAATACGTCCATTTTACACAATTCAGGATTATTTTATGCATCATATGCGGTACAGTATGGTCCACTTCTTCCAAGAGAGAGAGAAACCCTGGCAGTTTAAGAGTTGTGATTTCTCAAAAAAAAAAAACGGTGATGGGCAAGTCGCATGTGCGTGGAGATGGCTTTTTTTTCACAGTATTATTTAAAATCAAATATTGATTTGAGTGTTTGATTTATTTAGATGGCGGCTGCGGACGGTGGGCACACCAGCGACGAGCATTCCGGTGAGGAGAGCGATGACCCGTTAACTCCACACCATGACTCCTTCGTCCAGGACACCAAGTACCTCAAGAGCTTTAGGTGAGTCTGACTGCGCTACTAACATATCCTTTAATTAAAATCCAATAATGAACCCAGTCCAAATGCCGACAAGTGAACCACAGTTTGGCTCTATTGGAAAAGTAATAGAATAGTCGGACAAGGTAAAATAAAGTTGCTTGTATGTGTGAATATTTTGCGCTCCCCCTTCGCTTCGTCACTTGTTTAATATTAACTTGGAAACTGAAAACATGTATCAGTAGAAAATAATAAAAACTGTAGAATGACTAAGTATTTTTCGCCATTCAAAAATTAGTTCAAGATGAAATCCACGAAAATGTATTTCCAAATTAAACGAATTTTGCGTACCAACTCGTCATCGTCTAAATTTGTGCTAGATTCTGTCGAAAAACAACATTTGGTTTTTGAGTCACTAGGTTGAAAAAACTCATCGAGTTTTTTCTCAATATGTTGCACACTAGTCTAGTTTGCATTCATATTGATAAAAAAACCGTTCCTACCCACACATCAAAACAACTCAATTTGGTGACTCAAAAACCATTACTATATTATGGTTGGATATGTTTTTAGATTTTCACTGCAAAAAGCATTTTCGTTATTTGTTTTTGGGGTGTAATACCGTGTTGCGCTACCTCCTTCTTTAGCCAACGCTGTCCGAAACGTTAGCTAAAGAAGGAGGTAGCGCAACATGGCATAACATCCCAAAAATAAATAACGAAAAAAACTATATGGTTACTTCAAATTGATGGATTTGTCAAATCAGATATTATTAATATGTTCAATATTGTTACGACTTCGATGCACGTAACAATGATTTAGGTTATTGTAAGTAATCTCCGACTATTATCGGCGGTTATCTCTACTTTCATCAGCAATAGTAAAAAAATGCGATATTTTACATGTCATAAAAATGCGAAAACTTCAATATTTTTTCCATGTCATGAATAGTTAGAAATACAAGATTACTAAACTGATAATAACAGATTGATGAGGGTACCGATAAGTTTTTCCGTACTGCATGCATTGTGAATATTGCCCTGATGATAGCCAATCTCCGACAAGAGAATGAAAGAATAAGATGCACACAAATAACTTCTGATTACAGGCATAACCCAGCACATACATGGTTGATGGTCTACAGTCACTGTCACTAAGGGCCGGTTTTATAACCATCCATTCGTTACGTAAGCGTTACGTGATCGGTTGGTTATAAAATCGGCCCTAAATGATTGAAGAAAATAATTTGGTCCTTCGAGCTGGATAAGTATACTCGTATATGGGTTTTTGTTTATTTTACGTTTGGTACAAAATTTCTTTCTTAATTTATTACCGCCTACAAAACCAAATAAAATCCAAAATGCTGTCCAGAAACACCAAGATATTAGTGTACAAAACACTTAGCAGACCAATACTCGCATACGCAGCTGAGACTTGGGTACTAACTAAGGGGAATCAGCGAGCACTGGATGTTTTTGAAAGGAAAATTTTGAAGCGTATCTTCGGACCGGTTTCAGAAAATGGATTTTGGCGCAGATGTTATAATAATAAGCTATATACTCTGTTTAAGGATCTAAACTTCACAAAATTTATAAAACTGGGAAGACTTCGGTGGCTGGGACATGTAGAGAGAATGACGGAGCATCAAGCACCAAGGCCACTGCTGAACTCAAGACCAACAGAGCGAAAGAGCCTGGGAAGACCAAGTTTAAGATGGAGCGACAACGTCCTAAAGATATATCCACCTTGCAGATTGTAAACTGGAGAGAGCTGGCACAAAACCGTGATGAGTGGAGGAAGACTCTTGAGGAGGCCGAGACCCACCCAGGGGTTGTAGAGCCAAGAGTGATGATGATGACAAAAGTTCTTACACGTGTTTGTATGGAACAAATGTGATACACGGTATCTGGAAACTCATCGTACAAGCGGGAAACTGGTGAACTCACAACACATAGAGAACCCAAAAATACTTTTTTTTTCCATTTTTTTCGTAAAATAAAGGGTTTTAAAAAACCTTTGGAGCCCGGTCTACGCTTCCACGTATTTAAAAAAAAAACATCAAACAACGTATTCGATTACTCGAAAACCAAAGTTTAAATCAAAAAAATTATTCCATAAAACCGACTTTAACGCTTGTACTACAAGTTTCCGGACATCGTGTATAAGTGCGATCATCGAACCGTACGCAACATCTGATGTGAGGAAATATTAAAAAGATTTTCTCGGCGGATCGAGAAACTATGAATCAGAATTATTATTATTATCAAATATCTGCAGTCTTTATCTTCGCTGCAATCCACCGTGATTATTATTACTGCAGAATTACGTGTTGCTTCTATACTGTCGTCACGGTCATAAATTTCTCTAGTGCAATAATGAATAGTTATGGTGCTCCAAACAATTAAAAGGGAATAACCAGACAAAACTGGAAATATGTCATTTTTAAATAAAATTTTAGCCATGTTGACTCTTTTACACAAAAAAGTATAAATTGATTACGAAAGATTGTTATTTTATCTGATAAAGTTATGTTTTAAATTATTTCATATTTTAATAATTCCACCGAAACCAGTAAAATTTTGAGGACTCGAACCTAGGATCTCTTGTACATAGCGCCTTAACCTATCGGACATTGGGGCCTACATTTTAAAGTGAAACTTCTATAGCCCTGTTGTGATTTGGATTTCTGATGAAGTGGACACGACGATTACTGCACCTACGACGCATCAACTGCGTTCATTGGTCGCTTTGATTATGACAACACTTTTAAAGGCTCCTATTGGTTGAGATATGAAACGGAAATTACGCTAGTTCTGCGCTCATTGGTCACTTTGATTATGACCTCACTTTTCAAGTATTGGTTGAGATTTTTTTGGTAAAGTTTCGCTTCTATCGCGTGTAAACTACACTCGAATTTTTTTTCTGTCGTTTTATGACAGATCGATTTTATATTTCACATCTTTCAAATTCAGACATAAAAATAGGTGTTAACCTCAATTAATTTTCCCCCACGTTTTTGGCAGCTATCTTTTTATTGTGTGGTTCATTGACCAGTGAAGTTTCCTGTTTTTTTTTTTTATCTTTTATTTGGGTTTAAGCATTTTACATATTAGATAAAGTAGATATAGTTTAATAATGTTGCCCTCCTCACTGGGTGGGTTACCCATGCTGTAGCTTCCTGAGGTTTATAATTTAAAAAAAATACAAACAATTGTTACGTAGTAAATTATCAAAAAAATAACTGCAGATAAATTGACAAAAAAATACATAAATTAAATTAATGTTGTACGATAACTATCATCACGCCTATCGCTAGCAGGGCTAAATTATATCTCGTCAGTGTGTCGAGTTTAGTCATCAGTCGTCATAACTATAATGAGTACCTACTTTAATTGTAATTAGTGGAATTAATGTTAAACCATGCAAACAATGTCATCTGCATCTCGAACGTCAGCATTTAATTAAGGTAACGTGTCCACTATTTACAGTGTGTTTGCGATGACTTAAATGGATTTCATCTTGTGACTATTGTGATTTTTTGACACAGTTATATCTGCAACATTCGTAATAATGTTATTCTCGGCTATTTGCTAAGATTTAATTACTTGTCAGTTTCCCTTTTTGATTCACATGTTTAATATTATTATTGTTGAACAAATTTATAAAGCGCCGGTTTCCGTTTCAAGGCCGATTTTCAAGTATGTTATTCGCAGGTGTCGAGAATTTTTATAATACATAGTTATTTTAAGTGTTGCTATCACTGTCGCTGTTACCCACTCCCCCATCCCTACGAATATCGAGCGAAAGGGATATATATAACATGTGAACGGGTCGTTTTTACGACTCGTTCTGAGTTGAGTTCGGCTGTGGAACGTTTTGCCGGCCTCTATATTTTCTCCCTCCTGTAAGAAAAGTCTCTTTAAGACCATATCACCAAAATAATAATAAAAAAATCTTTATAATTTTAAGATTATCTTCACAAAATGAAACAGAAGAAAATATTCTATGTCTGTGCGTTTTGCATTTTTTTTAAATATATTTGTCAAATTTGTATACTGAACGTCTGTTGAAGGCGCTCAAATTAGGCAATTGTTAAGGAATTTTGGAGGGTCCTTACCTCCTTACTGCGATAAGAAGTAACTTTTTAAAAGATCAAAACATGGGGACATGCCAGTGGTTGATATATATATTACTCGTATATATTAAAAAAAATATTTGCACTAGTATCAAAATTTTGGGAGGGAATAGGGGAATAAAATAAATAAATAAAAATAAAAGTTGAACATATTTTAGATAGAGAAAATAAAATCGCGTACATGTTGTTTGCGTAATTACTTGATTGTGCCGTATTGGGACGTCCCGATTTCTTCTTTGCTCCATTTCACGGACACTCAAATCTCCTTACATTCCTTTTACTCCACGTGTCCAATTCATTTGGCTACCTTTCTAAGTTCTGTGAAAGTTTGGGAGGCGGGTATGGGTACCGGGCATCATTTATTGGATAACGAACACCTCTGCCATAGGTCACCCCAAGTGGTTTGCTACATGTTTGTGTAGCGCACGTTCGCTACGGTGACTTAGCAGGGGTACACGGGTTAATGGGGTGAGGATTGTCTAGATCTTGGCGGCGGGTGCTTGGTGGACCGGATTTGCGGAGACTGGTTGAGTTTAATATTTTCACTTCTTCAGCAGGACTCTCTCAACCCACTACTTCTCATGAAGAAGAAGAAGTGTTTGGTAGTCAGGTCTGCAGTTGGAAATATATAATTGGACATAATAATATCAATCTGGGTACCAGCGGAATCTCATAGAATAAAAATCATAAGCCAAGCAAGGGGAAATGAGCAAAGTGAAAGATTCCATCAAGATTTGAAGGTCATAGAAAAACAGTATAAGGGTAGATGGGATGAATATAATATGATAGCTGGAATTGTTGCAGCATCATGCGAGATTGTCCATAGATTGAACACTCCCAGAATACCTTAGACTAGATTTTTACGTTATTTGCTACTTACTTTACTACTTGCATCGAATTTAAGTTACAGTAACAACAAGCGGAAGCATTCGTGTTCTTCAAACATTTTATTGTTGACAACATGTTATCGTCCATTTGTCCAATTAAAAACATTAAAATAACTATTCCAAATATAGAGAAAGATAATAAATTTCATTATCTTGTATTTTGACTGACTGTAAAAAAATATATTTTACTGGCACTTAACTCAAAACGTCGCTAAAATGGTAATACCATAATTTGACAGTTTTCGCCATTTAAAAAAAACATGTTTTTTTAAAGGTTCGGTACATAAATTTGAGTAGATATCTAAAAATCGTCAATAACATCGTCACTGACATACCTAATATATTTTTTTCGTTCCTACATAAACAAGTAAAAAACGCATTGAAACCAAAGTTATCACTTTTACTACCGTTTGAGAGCGTTTTTTAAATTTATTTTTTGTTGCGGTATTTTTTCTGTTATATTATGGTACTTGCTGCCCACTAATACAAATAATAATCGGTTACTAACTTATCTTGATTCATTTTTGGGTTAATATGCCGTGTTACGATTCCTTCTTTAGCCAACGTTGTGGATAGCATTGCAATGTTAGATAGATTCTGTTAAAATGTGTTATTTCATGAAAATTACCGTTTTGTTAATCCTCTGACGGCAGGAATTTCAGTATAATAAATTGTTAAATTAATGTTATCAATTACCGGATATCAAATGATTGACTTGAAATACTTGCCCATGTGATATACTTTTTGATGCAAAAAATATTATTCTAAAAAAGTCCTACCTTCTTGCTTAGAATATTTTGAACACAGCCTTACGTGTTAAGGCGATGCACCGGTCCTTGATACATTCGAAAACGGAAGGGGCGTGTCATTTTGGGAGGGATTTTAGAATACTTGGCAACCATTGAAAAGAAAACGCGCGCCGAACCTTACCTTCCCAGTTCTGGTAAAATTTGTCAAAAATACGAACATTATAATTTAATCCTTTCCTTCTGTAGCAATTAATACATTTGGTTCTTGCACAGTTATTATAATTATCTGTCTTCTTAATATTTACAATATATATCATAAATCTTTGATATGTGTACCTAGTGCTGTTTGATTAATATTAAGTCAGGTTACCCACGCATAATTTAAACGCTGGTGCTGAAATTATTATAAGTAAGTAGGGCATCCCTGAAAAGATTAACTAATTAAATAAACTATTATTTATAGTTTAAACCAAATGTAAATACGCATTCGCGTGAACTGTTACTTAACTGCGCTAAATAAATGTATGGTTATTGTAATTTATAGTATTTAAAAAAATTGTGTCTGAATGTGGCAAACACCTTTAGTGTGAATGCAGTATGGGTTCCCTCAGAGTTAAATAAAGCAAATAGTAGACAATGACAAACCTTCAGTTTCAGTTGAACGTATGCAAATAAATTCACCACATCTTTATAATGTTTTTAATAAGAATAATAAGCCATTAATACTTCTGCTACGGTTTGATGGGATTGTTATCAAATAGGAGTGTAATTGATCGTCTTTCCGATCAATGGCTCATCACTTCGAGAGTTATTCGTTAGGCGCCATCATACGAATGAAAAATTACCCGTCGCGTCGCGTCTTTTCGATGAACTTTGTCGAATGTTTCATTTATATGTATTCTTGAATGTCAAATTGTTGAAGATGATTATACGAAATATAGTCTTGTTTCTGTTTTTTTTTTTATGTTTCTATGGTGTGAATTTGAAATGTCAAAGTCAGTTTACTATCGTCTTCTTCGAAATGGCTTCCCGTGGAAAAGTAATCATTATGTAGTATAAAATGAAGTCGATCAAAATGTATGTGCGCTTAGATCTTTTAAACAACGCAACTGATTTTCATGTGGTTTTCACCAATAAATAGGGTCATTCATGAGAAAGTTATAATACATTCTTATTATAGTTGAGAAAAGCCGAGAAATTCAAAGATAATATATTTGTGTGCGATTTAAAACGGCATAGTAGTCGCTCAAAATGTATGTGCGCTTAGATCTTTACTACGCAACGGATTTTCATGCGGTTTTCACCAATAGATAGGGTCATTCAAGAAGAAGGTTTATATGTATAATACGTTCTTGTTATAGTAGAGAAATGCCGAGAAATTCAAATATTCAATTCAGGCAGTGGGCAGCGAGCAGCAGGGAGCTAGCAAGCGGGTGGAGTGGATTTTATAAAGGTTGGGTAATGGCGTTTAGTTTCGTTCGTCTGCTAGTTATAGGTATAATAAGTAATAAGTTGCCAATACCTGCAAACCGACATTGCTACATGTTACTTGGCAAGTTAATTCTCATGTGAAAAGCATCAACGTTTTCTAAAGTCATTTTTGTAGGTACTTATTTTAGTTTCTCTGACGGCCGGCGTAGTCCAGCGATAAGGCTCTTGACTCGCACTCCAAAGGCCGCGGGATCGAATCCCGGCGAGGCAAATAAATTTTATTTGGTTAATTTGTGTTATTTCACAATTTATTCATTTAAAATAATATATAGTATATTTTCGGCACGTTCCAGAGTGGAAGATACTCTCAGTATCGCCCAGAAGTAAGACCACCGTACAGAATTAAACGTTGCTTGAAATGGCATTAGCCGTGTTTGGTGTCCAGATCTGAATAGCCAGGCACCACCTTCCTCTTCCCTATTTCCTTCCCTACTTACTACCTTCATCTTCACATACTCCAACATACTTGCTACATACAACACATGCTTCAACATACTCCAATTGGGGATGCCATAGTCCCACTGTCTCCAAACGGTAGTAGTCGGGACTCTTGTGCGGTATTCATGTAAAAAACATGTCACAAGGAGGAAATCCATAATTGGTTTTGTTTTGGCTATTTAATACTATGTAAAAACTGAAATAAATATAAACTGTCGATTTCCCGAAAATGAATGAATAAATAAATAAAATTTAAAAAAAAGTTTCGCCATCTAGAGCTGAAGAACGGAATGGGGTGTTGTGAATGGAGACAGAATGACTACCAGCCGGCGTTGTTAAGCCTAAAATTCCTGACGAAGTGACTAACTTATGTACATTCTACGGCAATGCCGAGCGACCTGGATTGGAGAATTGAGCCCCAGCGTTAGGTAGAATTTATTCTTCGTCACCTTACAATCTGTTCGTGAACCCAAAACTTGGAAATTTGATCAAGCTCAATGAAAAATATGAAAGATTTTGATATATTGTTCTACAGGAGATAAACTAAAGATATCGTGAATATAATTAGCAGGTTTTAAGGGAACATAACAAAGGGAGAGATGAAATAGAATCTGAAACGTATAAATCAAAGGAAAACAAATGTAAGGCAAAAAAAAATAAGCGAATATAAGATCAGAACCCCTCTTACATTCGAATGGAATATGTACCGTAAGGATGGGATCAGGAGCGACGTGTGATAGAAAAATACTTTTTGTTTTTGTTTTTAAAATGGCATTTACATTTTTTACTGCTGTTTTACCTTATATATGTAGATAGGGAGGCATCTAATTGTCCAATTGCCCAATACCTATATAATTATCTAATAGTCCAATACCAAGTACAACTTAATGCTACAATTCACTTTAATTTTTTTCCCTTTTTCTCAGGCACTTTACACGCGAAGCCCTCCCTCGCATGGACAACTACCGGAATATCATGTCTCTCCACGCAGCATACAGACCTACCCTCGATGAGCTCCATAACGCCACCCTGTCTGGAAAGGTAGGTCCTTATTTCTGACTGTTTACTTCTGTTCATGGCTATAACTTAGAAGGTGAAACCTCTTGGTTTTTCTGTTTTCCTGGCAGTCTCATTTCATTTTATTTATAAAGTCTGGATGTGGACTACCTCTCTCATTCTCGATTGACTCCACGACACTAGCCTAGTCCGGAAAAGCAGGTCTTTCTTTGTAACTGTGGTGATTGCTGGTTTTAGATCATGGCAATCGATCACTGTTGACGTGGTTTAATCGCAGATGGGATGGGATTGTTAGAGAGATTGAGGTTACTTGAAATTTGTTCGGGAAAACTCTTCGTCGAGATTACAACTTGCTCTATTTACGTTATCATAAGGTTTATGCACAAGAATATTGAACTAGACCAGACTTCCGTTCTATTGGAAACTCTAAATTATTCTGAAGCTAGGAAACCCGAAAATTCCGGAGTCTCGCTGGCTTTTAAAAAAAAAGTGAATACCGCAAAAGAGTTCCAATTTTTTCCATCTGGAGCCAGTGAGACTGTGGCATCCCCAATTTGGGTAAGAGGCTGAAGGTAGTGGGATGGGGAAGGAGATAGGAAGAGGAAGATGGGGAAGTACATGGCTATTCAGATATGGTCACTAAACACGGCTAATTCTGAATGGTGGTGTTACACCATGGCATTACTGAGATTATCTTCCGCTCTGGAACGTGTATAGTATAAAAATAATAAAAACAAAAATTTTAACAAAACAAAAAACGACTTAAAAAAATGCACTAAAAATTAAAAAAAAAATTTCGTACGATTGTTATTTTTGGAGTCGGTGTCAGCCAAGGTAACTACATACATAGGTAGTTATAGGTGAGATGTTGCAAATTTAAGACATATATGGTTTTCTCATGGATCCCATAGTCAGAACTGGACCAAATTAAAATGGGACCACACGGAAAGCACCAGCATTCTAATAAAAAAAGAATCATCAATATCGGTTCACCCAATCGAAAGTTCTGAGGTAAGTCGTTTAAAAAATATTGGATAATTTGTAGAGCGTCCTTTTTGTGAAAAATCACCTCAAGGGCACTGATTTGAAATGAATTAACTGTGAAATAAAACAAATTAATCAAATAAAATGTATTTGCGCCCGCTGGGATCGATCCCGCGACCTTTGGATTGCGAGTCAAGAGCCTTACCCCTCAATCGGAGGCCGTCAAAACCTCGCAATATAAAAACCTCGAATTATCTCTTTATTTACATCTTCAGGCCCACTTGTCTAAACGCATCACTTGTTGCAGATGTTAATGCAACAAACGTTTAATATTCATTGTTGGTATAACGTAGTTTATTTAACATGCAATCAGGCCATAAAGCGTTCGCCGTGAAATTTCACATTATTTTAGCAGTGCGCGTAGTACAATCATATTCAGAAGTGGTTGATTATTGAATATCCAGAAAATCTTTACGGTCCCATCGTCGAGAGCTCCGTCGTCATCTCTTTCGCTTAACCCCTTCATACCTGAATTTCAAGCAAGTCAATTATACGAGCAATAATTGGAAAACGAAAACTGCAAATTTTTAATAAATCTATTTGAATTTAACCTTTGTGTTCACTTTACATCTATTTAAATGAATGAATTGTGCTCTTGGAAATGAAAACTAATCCACTTCCCGACATTCGATTGAGTTGAAACTTTTTTTACAATAGCTACACACAGGAGGCCCTGAGGAAAAAATCCCTCAGGGTCTGTGTCAAATTTGGAGATGCTGTGGGGAGGGCCTTTTCAGTTAAAGGGGGGAAATGAAGTTTGGGGAAGGAAAAAGGTATAAGGGGTGATTAGGATGGGGGTTGATGTGTTTAGGAGTGACAGACTCATTTCATTTGAGGTGTAAGGCGATGGGTTGAGAGAGTCCGACCGGAGATGTCAAGAGGTCTCCCTCAATGGGTCTCTCCCGATCCAACCCGCCAAGCAGTAGGTTGGCAATCGCATGCGCCGCCAAAACCTAGACAAACCTTACCCCATGGATCCGGGTATCCTTGCTAAGTCACCAAATGCAGTGACGAAATAGGGTGACCTACGGCAGGGATGATGCATTTTATAAATTATTGTATTTTTCATTCCATTGTTACTCATGCCCGCAAACACGCATTTTTCTGAAATGGATGACATTATATAGCAGTTACCCATCATATGCAATAAATGTCGGTTCTCACCAATTGAGATTTGGCTCGGGTAAGCGTTGTTGTCACCATACCCTGAGAAGGGAGGTCCGATCCTCAGCCAAACCAAAAAAATACTTTTTGTGAAAGTAGATGTACTGTAGTAAAAAACAATTTTTACACGTATTTAATTTATAATCTACTAGCTGTTTCCCGTCATGCGTTGCAATGCCATATTCAAATAAATAAAATGTTACTCCTTGCATGTCCTTTCCCGTGCGTTCCCCTCCAGCGTTCCACTTCCACCTTCCCCGCCACCGCTCTCCCGCTCCCCCGTCCCGCCAACCCCCCTGGCACTTCATTTCTTGACTCCTCTCCCGCCCGGCCCGTAGCTGAAACTTTTTTCTAATACTAACATTTTTAAACTCGTGTATCTTTCTATTTAAATATCCGAATTGAAAAATACAAAAAGTTAAATAAAGGTATTGAAGCTGTCTTGAATATGAAGTAATTTATTTTGATAAGGATTCATATTAAGATACAAATAAAGATCTTTTTCAGGCGGCGACATTTTAATAAAATTTTTAAAATAAAAGAATACTTATTGTGGCATAACCATAATAGTTAGACATATGCTGTCGCGACCTTTTTTGAAAATAATGATGTGGTCTACAAAGTCGTAGTAAATTATTTTATTCTATCATCAATAGTTTTCGCAGCGCACGCGATGTAAAGAATATTTTAGGTAATTTTTTTACACCTTGGGTTACATTATTGAAGTTTTAGTAAGGATGCCTATTTTTTTGAAAATATAATATAGCCTATGTTACCCAGGGATAGTGTAGCTTCCCAACAGCGAAAGAATTTTTCAAATCGGTTCCGTAGTTTCGGGGCCTATTCAATGCAAACAAACAAACAAACAAACCAACAAACAAACAAACAAACAAATCTTACCTCTTTATATAGTGTAGCAGAAGTAGATATATTTTCAAATACTTACAAGGTATGAAAGGGTTAAAAGCATCGGCCAATGATAAAAACGGTTTCTCCAGGTTTTTTAATGTTTCAAGGTTTCAATAATGTATGTTTAATTAGTTATCTTCAAAGTATTAATATGAATGGAAGCGAAAATATGAACCAAATGATCTTGTTAGTTTTCACTAGGGGGTTCCTAATTTTCTTATATATTAATATTATTTTATTTGCATATATTATATTTTTATACGAGTATCGCTAATTAACAGCTTACTGAGGGGATATTTTACCATCCTCTTGATAGCTTATCCATATGATAACGAATATTAATAAATAATCAAATAAATATGCGCATCATGTAAAAAAACTCGGCTAACTGATCCTATATATAGCGTCCTATATATGTGCATTTAGGTTCAAGCTCCGAATAGTAAACTCAATTTTAATTAATCGAAAATGAACCTTATCGTTTGGATAATTTATGAGGAGGATGGTAAAATACTCCTTGTTAAGTAGACACTAAATCAAACACGAACTTATGAGTAAATTCGTCAGCAATCATTGATTACATTATCAGTAAGTTGAGTCATCAATTCAACGTGTTCTTGACCCGTTTGATTGTCTTACTTATTGTTTGTTTACCTGTCTTCTGAAATGCGTGACTACACTTATAAATTTATTATTAGTTTTGAAAAATCGAAAAGGTACGTTTAAACAAATTTATGATTTACTCTTTTTAGACTGTTTTTGATTCTGATTCATTTGCGCATAGTTTAGGGTAGTGTAGGGATTTGATTTTGTTAATGAATAAAATACCTCACCCCTTTTTACATTCAAAGTTTGCGGGATAATTTTAAAAGGTCTGAAATGCTGCCATGTTATTTGAAGTTCCCAAAGTATTAGCCATGAAATCTATCATTTGAATTAATTTTATTGGTTGTATAAATTTCAGCTTAGGGACTTTTCTGTGTTCGTTCATTGAAAAGAAATCGCGGATCTTTTTTGCTATTTTATCGGAAATTAGATTAATTTAGACGTAAATTTCAAGACATTTTTGAATACCTTCACTTATCCAAATATGTATATGTCATAAAAAATGCTCTGTGTGTAGATAAGCACAGCATCTGACAGTTTTTTGGTAGTCAAAGTGCCAAAACCATACGGAAAAATTACTTTGGCGACAACCATAAATGCTTAATTATTTTTGTTACTATTTTTATTTTTATTTCTGTTATTCACTGTACTTAAATCATCCACGTATATAAATTTTTGGGCAACATGCCTATTTTGTGTACTTAAATGAAAAAAAATAAATATTTGCGCAAGCAGACTCCCATTGTTCTTCTGAAAATTTGTCTCTTTGCTGAGGATTGTGACCTCTACTCCAATTTTCATGGTGGACAAGGCTTATTCACTCCTTGCGTGGAGGGGAAGATGCACAGACGCCAGTGATCGGTGACCTTCCTCTGATTCTCTCAGTTTCTCTAAGTTAGAATCCTTAGTTTGCCGATCAACGTGTCCAAAGTATCGTAAAATAAGTTGAAGGCAGATAGTTGAGAGCCTATTGTGGTTTCCTAGCTTCTTCAGAATTGACACGTTTGTGCTTCTGGCTGTCCGTGGAATCCTGAGCATTTTTCTCCAGCACCACATTTCCAGGGCGTCTATCGGCTTTCTTTAGCTGGCTCTTTGTGTCAAGAAGTACAGGAGTTCAAATTAGTGTCATTTTGAAATATAAAACAATCTAAATAAAGCATTCACATGCAGCAACATAATCGTGTAGCCCATTTAAACGTTTTTACCGAACATATTAAAATACCAATTTGAGATTTAATTTAATAACGTTGTGGCATTAATATTTTTAGTCTTATTTTCCATCGTAGCCGGACCTCAAATCAGGTGTAAAAACGCAAGTTAATTGACCGTGCAGACGTTGGTAGACCTTCGCAGAAAAAAGGCAAACAAAGTTAACTTGTGGCATAATACGGCGTAGGGCAGGAACGAGAACTGGTCCCAGATCTAAAGCCCCAGAAGCGGCTAAACCAGTCTTCCCTTGTACCTTCCGTGAAAGGGCCAAGTTAAGGTCGGTTGCCCAAGGTCTGTAAGACATTACGTATTGTGTGCGATAGGCCAGGAGTTGATTTATTTCAAGGACTCAAGGTTCCTTGGAAGAATCAGGTTTAAGGGTTCATTATTTTTAAAACTTGTTATTTTTCGATATGCACTTAAAAACTTGCGGATTTCCCTCTGTTGTAATATTGAACATTAAAAAACCAACAGAGCAAATTTTCTTATTTTTTTTACTTTGTAATGAATGAACTGTTTGTTTTTTTTTCTCCTTAATTGGATATGATTAGAAATTCTTACGGCCAAAAACATCATCGTGATTTATTTTTTGGGTATGTATCGAGAACATCGTATTGCGCTTCCCCTTTCTTTAGTTAACTTTTCTTTCGGTCTTGTTACATTGTCCATCATCAGAGCAATTGTGGAGATTGTAGTAAAGTGTATGTTTATCTTTGCAAGAGTGAGGGCTGGCGTTTCATATAATAATTAGTTAACTTTATTGTGGTTTTCGGCGTTAGTTTGGAGTAGCCGTCTCTGTAATATTTCTTTCTTATTTATATTGATATAAACGAAATCGATAAGCACGGCGCCTATCATATTTTCATGGTCTGATTATCATCAGATGTCTATGAATAAATAATATATTGTGAAAAATCTTATAATTTTATTTTAGTCTTTACGTGTTGATTTGTCATAAAAAACTGCTGAAAAATTACAACATGGTGGTTGGTTGTTATTTTTACTCGACTTGGAATGTATTTCTCTTCTTTTGCTATTTTCACTGAAACCTACATAATATTCTTTGTATTCTCCGTCGATCTCGAAAAATGCTGTGAAATTTAAATCTCCCTTCGATTCGCGATTTAATATTTGTGGTTACCTCGATAATAATTTAAACCGCACGGTCAAATAAATCTTTGGACAAGGGGTGCTTAACCGGAGCTCCGCGAGCTCGTAAAAAAACTCATAAAAAGCTCGTGGCCGAGAAATAATATGTATTTTACCAAACTGTTGCTGTCATTGTCGCTGTTATACCCCCGAATACTGAACGAAAGCGGCAACTGCAAAAAAATACCTAAAAAATAATGTCAAAATCAAGATTTGGTTTTCTCCATTTGGATAGTTGAAAACTGAACCGATTTTAAAGATATTTTTTGCCGACTGTAATAGAGGAAAATAAGTCCGTATATACGTTATGCTTTAAAAAATACATCGTCTAGTTTGTATACTTATTCCAACGAAGCAATTTTAAAATTTTTGGAGGTATGAGAAGTAATTTATCAAAAAAAGCAAAACCTACCAACACGCTAGTGGTCGATATCTATATTATACAACAACAAAAAATTCCACTAATATCAATATCGGTCGGCGTAGCACAGCGGTAAGGCGCTTGACTCGCACACCGTAGGTCGCGGGATTGAATCCCGGCGTGGCAAATAAATTTTATTCGATTAATTTGTGTTAATTCACAATTTATTCATTTAAAAATAATATATAGTATATTTGCTGCACGTTCCAGAGTGGAAGATACTCTCTGTATCGCCCTGGTGTAAGACCACCATTCAGAATTGAAACGTTGCTTGAAATGGAATTAGCCGTATTTGGTGACCAGATCTGAATAGCCAGGTACTTCTCCACCTTCCTCTTCCCTATCTCATTCCCCTCCCCACTACTCTCAGCCTCACAACATACTCCAATTGGGGATGCCATAGTCTCACTGGCTTCAGACGGAAGCAGTTGGGACTCTTGTGCGGTATTCATATAAAGAAAAATAAAAAAAATATCCCGAGAGGAAATTGGAAAATACGTTTGTATGGATTATCTTCAATCACTAATAAACTTTCAGGCAATAATTTGATTTTAAATCGACGATTCCGCTGTTATTTACGTCCAAAATCATAATTATAATAGAACTCTTTCGTTCCCTTGATGATACCGAAATGTGTTTCCAGATGTTTTATTTTTTAAATCTTTGAATGACAATTGGAACATTTAAACTAATTTGGGAATACCTATTTTATTATTTAGCAGAGTATATAGAAACAATAGATCTGACAATGTGCGTCTTTTTGGTAAAGTTAGATATATTATTTTTATTTTTTTTACATGAGCTCCACACAGGAAATTTCTCTCAGGCCGTATGTCATCTTTGAGGATGCTGTGTGGAGGGTTTTTATGGAAAAAAGGAGAGTAGGGTTTTTTAGAAAAGGAAGGAGAGGAGAGTTCTGAGAAGGAAAAGGGTTTATGGGGTTCGGTGTGTCCTGGTCATCTGCCTAGACAAATTTCACCCCATGAACCCGGGCACCCCTGCTAAATCACCAAACATAGCGAACCACTTGGGGTAATCTATGGCAGAGGTGTTGGTTATCCAATAAAGGTTCCCTGGGCGGCGGCGGTACCCATTCCAGCCTCTCAAATTTGTAGTTTTGTTATGTTTATTGTTGTAAGTGTTATTCTGTGATTTGTTGTTCTTATATGTATAGTATAGATAGTGTTTCACGATTTTGGAAAGTTTATGTTCCACTGAATACCGTGGACCCTAGAAAACTGGTTTTAGCAGCATGCCGCCCTTGCAGTTAGCAGTTAGAAATGTGGTTTTAACTGGCTGCTGGTTTGAAAGCTGGGACAAGATGTATACGTCTTACTGTCAAACTCTTTATCAGTATTATTGAAGTACGTACTCAAACACGCAGTTTCTAGGAAGTCATAGATGATAATTTTACCGGATATTATCTACATTATTCTTCATTTCGCTGTTCTTCAATTGCAAGGCTAATTTTGTCACGTTAGAGAGGTAACGAATTAATTAAAATAAATGTTTGCAAGGTAGGCAGTAGTTCCGTAGAGTGTAATATAGTAGTTTCTGTAACCCATGCTTTATTCACAAACTATAAATAAGCCCTACCCCAATTGCAAATCATGTGACAGAGTAGCAGTTATGTGATATATGTTCTAAGCCTCTTGTATGCTGAATAAATGTCCCATAAAATGTCACGGCTGCATACACGCGTTAATTCTGCATGACCATGTGCATAACCCACTTAACTGCATTAAATACCTACTACATATGTACTTCACGTCTTGCATGATGAAGTTATCGGAAATAAATATTGGCCTAGCTTAACCACCGTGGCAAGAAAAGAAAAAGTACTATAAGCAAAGTTGTACTTTGAAATATTATCCAACTGCGGTGGTTGGTCAAAAGGATCTAAGCTACAAAAACCTAAATCAAAATGAACCCAAACAAAAATGCAATTGATACACCGTGATTATGACTTACGATGGCTGGTTTCTAATCGTTGATTATGCATAAAAAGTCCGTGTCATTTTCTATTCGTTGCTTCGTTTTGATTAAACTTTAACGATCTAATTTCGAGCTCTTAAAATTGTTAAATAATAATTGTTTCTGAGATGATATGATAAACAAGAGAAATATTTAGATACCTCTCCAGTAAAGCTGCTAATTTTTCCCGTATTAAAGCGATCCACTAGTACAGGAAAAAATCGAAATCGGAATTCACGCCCTTTTATAGGAAGAGTTTAAAAATATTTGAGAAAAAGCTTTTGGAAAGGTTGGAAAAGATATTTTTTTTACATATTGATTTCGTAAAGGCCATGAAAAAACATTAATTCCTTTTTTATGCATTGTTTATTGTAATAAAATGGAATTTTTAAATGGATTTCACCAAAATAAGCGGCGCGGAGCGTAACACGTCGTTTCTCCGCTCCGTCCGGAGGAGTAGTGACCGAAAATAGGGGCCGCTGCCAGTCCTTCTTCGGTGGACGGTATAAGGTTCACTTTGATGTTACAAATTCGTCGACTGCCGTATTGTCGCCGTGATGTCAAAAATACCAACGCGAAAATGAATATATATTTTATTTTGTCCAGTTCGGGGGTAAATATCATTTTTTTGCGATAATTATATAAGAAACTGAATTCGCCACATTATGCAATAAAACCATATCCGAAAAAGTGTTTATAAGTAGGAGAGTTTGCACTTGAAAATGTTTTTTATAGACCTAATACTTTATTTTTTTCTAAGCTTATTAAAAGACTTATTAAAAAAATGACCGATATTTTTAAGGGCCAAGGTATGTTCTACACGCAGTATTTAATTGAAGCATCTACAATACTTCTAAGTGGTCAAATTTTCAAAACAAAAACATACGATTTTGTATGATTTTGCATTATTTAGTATGGCTTCATCTTAATCAGAAATAGTTGGGGCAAAGCAATTATTATATTTATATATTATTTAAGCGACTATATAAAATAATTCGGTTTACAAAATAGAATGGTTATGTTAGGTAAAGATATTGTATTTCTTAGTCCTCCTCACTAGGGATTCCTGTGCCGAGGCGGACTAAAGTTATTTATAGTTTATTTGTCGTTTAAGTGTCTTCATTAGGGTGTTTTTATTGACCTCTTTCAGCCATATTTTTATTCTTGATTTGTACTCATAATTATTTTTTATTAGTTTTTTTGTTTCGGACAAGAATGTTATGGAATTTTATTGCAAAATAAGTGTAGTTTCTTGGTCAGTGTGGTTTTATAATTTGGAATATTTTTTATGACATTTTTTTCGATCTAGTGTGATAGATACGCGGTCTAGTATAGGATTCAATATTTTTTAAGAGCTTCAGTAATATATTTTTGGCATATATTCGTTGTACATTTGGTACGTCGAAGCTATTGAAAATTTCAATCGAAAGCGTTCTAATAAGTACTTTCAGTATGGTCTTTATGATTACTTTATGAATTGTATTCAGGTTGTGTAAGTATTAGTAGATCTCCAGATCTAGATCTAGATCTCCAGATTAGTAGATCTCCATCCAATAATTCCATATTCAATTCGAGAATTCCCCATCCTAGAATTCCATATTATTAGATTGGGATGCGGATTATAGAGTTTTCGTGTAATTATCTTTACCAGTTCTTGTTAGCCGTTTGAAAAGTCATATACATGTAGAATTTTATCACTTTGAAGGAAGGGTATCAGAAGTTTTCTTACGGTAGTCAGGATTCAGGATTCCCCGCACGCTTCAAACTGCAAACCTTGAGTAAAATTAACAAGGAATTGAAATTCTTGACCAGGTATGATGGTGGCTGGCTAGGTAGTTTGGAAACCGTAGTCAGAACAGTAAATAATTATGGCATCTGAGAAAAATAGTTATTTGGAAAAAAGGAGAGAATATTACCAGTCTGGCGGTAGTTCCTTGGGGAATACCTTGTTCTGAGAATAAAGCTCTCGGCCTGTTTTTACGAAGTTAATTGTCATCATTGTTGACACGGCTGCTGTCTTAGGCTAAAAAAGACGTCTAGATTTTTCTGTTATCAACACCTATACGAAGTTTGACTGAACCGATACTAGACAGTAAATATGTTCCACAGCACGGAATATTGTCGCGAATGCAGCATTAGTTTGGTATCTTTGAAACGAGGAAAATACCTCTAATCCATTATTGGTGAAGCGTTTCGTTAAGACAAATACATCGCGTTGCTTTCGAACTTTAATACAGCTCTTATAATGCAGTAGGCATTTTCCAAAGATAAATTTAGCATGCATCTCGTGCGAATACAAGAGAACAAGTATGGTCAAACGACCTACGAAGAATGTGAGCCACTCTGCGTGCGCTCCTAATAGACTCAAATGGAACTTGTGGAATGCGTTCAGTCCGATTCTCTTTCTATTTCTATAAGATGTTTGATGATCTTACAAGTGATCATCGTTTTTTTTAACTTTTCACTTTGTGGGTGTTTTTTCTTATACATTTCATAATAAAGTTATGCTTTATAATTCTTGGTAGTTATACTTTGTTTATCTTCGCAAATGTAAGAGTTACATTACTATTTCACTTCATTTAAATCTGTTAATCGACACATCTCAAGTTTCTCTTTTACGGTGCTCCAGATTTTATGTCCGGGTTGAATCTTTCCCAAATGAAAGACTAAACCCTTCCACACACTTTTCCACAAATGAATATCTAGTAAATTAACGCAATGTAAGTGCACTATATAAGAATAAACCAATACAAGAACAATACATCAATCCACCAGAAACATAATGGGAAAATATTTCACCGACTCCAGATATTTTCATATCAGAGGGTTCGGCTCTGATGAAATCCTAACTGGTCCGATAAATCCTACTGATCCCTCAATATAAATATTTAAAAAATCTTTCGTAATCCTACATGTATTTAAAATGACCGACTTTTGCATTTTTATGTACAAATTTTTTAACAAATCTAATACGCCTAAATTTTGAATGAGAGAGCTAGGTATAACGCCAGTAGCCGAAATAACAAATGGTAATATTTTTATAGTCTGAGAATGCCAAATTCTTTTAATCTCATTTCCTAAATCTGTATATTTTCTTATTTTTTCAGAAACAGTTTTCTGAATATTACAAGAATTTGGAATAGCGACATCAATGATATAAGTTATTTTCTTAATTTTGTCATGTAAAACTATATCGGGTCTATTATGACTAATTGTTCTGTCTGTATAGAATAGTTTTATCATAATAAATTTTATAAAATTCATTTTCTAAAAATGAATTTGGTTCATATTCATAATATGGTACATTACGGCAGTCAATCAAGTTATGTTTAATTACCAAACTTTGGTGAATTATTTTTAAAACTTGATTGTGCCTAAATGTATACTCGGACGGCGCTAATACAGAACATCCCGATATAATATGTTCTATAGTTTCCGGAAAAGCCAAACATTTTCTACATAAATCATCAATTTGATTTGCGTCTTTGATGATATGCTTCCTATAATTTTTAGTATTAATGACTCTATCTTGAATAGCAAGCATAAAGCCTTCTATTTCTGCGCTCAACTCTCCAATACTCAACCATTTGTTTGACGAAAATTTGTCATCATATGTTTGGTTGAGATAATTGAAGTGTTTTGCTTGAAGAATTTTATTTGACCAGGAATCTAATAATTCCTGGTTGGTATTTATAAGAATGCTGGCATTCTCGTCGTATAAATTTAATGGCGAAATATTTCTATCTGCCTTGCAAATTATTTTATGCATTTCTGAACTATCAGCTTTCCTATGGAAAAAAATTCTTAGCATTTCTACCTGATTATGTTTTAAAGATGTTATTTTGACTATACCTCTACCTCCTAAATTTCTCGGTAAATTAATTCGTAATATTAATATTAATTAATTTTTAATCTATTGTTATTAGTTGCAATATTATTATTCACCTACTCAAATGATAACATTGATAACATAATTGAGTATGAATTCACTCACCAAACACAAGAGCCTTGTCACTTTATGGCGAGGAAAGGCTTTTATTACATTAATATTACAAATCTGTTTAATATGTAAAAAAAAATGAAAAATTATTGTAAAAACAAACAAATATTAAATAAATAATAATAAATAAAAATAATGTCTTCGGTGGTGTCTCTGTTGTTTAAATTTTCAGGTTTCTATTAATTAGCAATTTGTTTTTGTTTGCACAGCTGGAGAGTTTTGTACAACCTGCCTTTTAATATCTTTTGTACATCACCATACAAACAGGAATTTTCTCAAAGACAATATCTCCGGTAAATGTTGATATTGGGATCGCACCGGTGATACGGCCATGTAAACATTTACCTATACCTACAAGAACATGGTGTGTTGAATGAAATGTGTTCATTACGGCCCTGAAGGGAACACAATATACAGTATATCTCTCATGCAATGAGGGCTTAGATAAAAGAATCTCGTTCCAAGGTTTGTCCTGCGCAATATTATTTTGATGCAGTGATATAAGTTTTAAATAATATCCTCTAAAGAAAACAGAAATTTTGAATCTATGAATTTCGAAAATACTATCAATTTTTTAAAAAATTATTCAATCGCTAATAATGTTATAATTCGTTACTTCTCGGTTTCGCCACACTTTATAAAACTCTTTTTTCACATTGAACACACAATAATGTCCTCAAACATAGAACTTACAATATGATGTCCAGTCTTATTTTTTAGCTGTTAAATGAATATTTAAAAGGTCGTGGTGGAAGTAACACTGCGATCTGAATAAACATACTCATAGTAGTATTGACTTAGAAATTCCGGAAATCAGAGCTGTTCAATAGTTGTATTGACTTAAAAATTCCGGAAATCAAAGCTGTTCAATTTTCAGACAACCAAGAGTCTTTTGAATTGTATATGATAAAGAAAGAAGGTTTTTTAAGGAAAGCTATTTTATGTGTCAAATTTTTGTACGAAAATTTGCACTCTTTTCAAACAGTTTGTAAAATATTCAGATATCGTTCAAGAATCTGAGTATTTTAAATGATTTTTTTGTTCTTCATTTTTTGATGAAAGTAATAAGATCTATCTTGTCGAAGAGGCATATAATTTTCATTTCAATTCTCTTAAGAGGAAACCGGGCGATGTTCTGCCTTACTTTCCTCTCTGGATTTTGACACTACTGCAAATATTTTTAATATAATATAGATATCGACCTCGACCTGCTTGTAGGAAAAATCCTCCAAAAAACGTCAGAATTGCCTGGTTTGATCGCCATCAACAGACGTTCAGTATACATACTAGACAATGTAATAAAAAAACAAAACGTACAGACGTAGGGTATTTTCTTCTTATACAATTATATATATTTTTTTTAAGTAGGTCCAGTTTTGGAGGAGAAAAATGGGGAGTACAAAATCTTGCTATTGATGATTTTAATTAGGTATTATCTGCATGAGGTGCAATTGTCCCTTTTACTCAGTATTCGGGGTAGTGAGAGTGACAGTGACAGCAACAGTTACAAGTCAAAATACCTGTTGATCAAATTCGTCGGCGACCGGGTTTCCTCTTAATAGCATTTTTCTCGCAAAGCCCAAATATATATCTATGTGTAGATATGTATTTTTAAAATTTCATTTATTTTTACACGTAACTTACACCCACCACCGCGTAAAAAAATTTTTTTTACGTCCAAAATACAACAGGAGCAACTGATTCTTATTTTTATAATTCTTCTTGATACTCTTGTACCTTCTCCCACACCACGCACGTGCCGCGCGTGTTGCACACCATCATTGCACGCGCCACACACGTTTAGTTTTGTTCACGTTTTGTTTCGCAAAGAATTTTTCAATTTTACGCGTGGTGTGCATTTTTTTATTAGAGTGTAATTTCGAACGGGGTCGCCCGAGGTGTGATTCAAATTTGAATGCTTTATATTTAGAATGGACAACTTTTTCGATAGCGTGGTTTGAATTTTGATGAGACCGTTTTCTTATTTGGTCATTATTTAGCTAATCAGAATTTTAATTTTCATCAATTGAATTTCATAACCTAAACTATAATTAATATTAACTCCAGTGCTGTTAAGGATTGACTTCCAATGTTCTAGTAATTTTCTGAGATAGGTACCTAATAGTTTTTTGGATGATGAAATTATTAAAGCTGTTTTGAAGATCAGAATCGTTCTTCAATGAGGTTACTTTGATGAATATTTATTTTTATTTTAAATTAATAAGTAAAACCTCAAATTATAATGTTTAATTAACGAAGACAATATCAGCGACCCTCAATCGAAAATTTGAAACAAAAAATCGGAAAAAGATGCGGTCACATCTAGAAATCGAACCCAGGGCCTTATCCTTGCCGGGCGATACTCTACCACAGAGCTAATGGGACCTAATGGGAATAAATATTCATCCTAGACTTATAGAAAGTGAATAGATGTCGCATAATAAATAAAAACTGATAAATTTATCAAAGACACTCTCTAGGTAGCATCTAGTTCGAGATGAAACTTGCTATCATACATAAAGATATGCGTTAAGAAAAATGAAGATAATTTTGGCAGTTCTTGAAGTATGATACTGTTAAATATGACCGAAGGGGATAGGGTGTCACTGATTTTTCTTTTTATTGGAGAAAGCGAAAAATGTTCCAGAACATTTCACAATGTTCCACAATGATCTGGAATGTTCCGGGATGATCCCGAACGTTCCAGACCATTCCCGAATATTCCATAACATTACAGAATGTTCCGGGATGTTCTGGAAGGTTGTGGAATGCTCTCAAATACTCTCGAATGTTCTGGACTGTGCTAGAAATTTCTAGAGGGCGAATCTTCCAGCCCTTATACCTTCAAAAGCACGCCCTTCGGGTAAAAACGGGAACCTTCTTCATGTGGGAAAGAGGGCTACCACACCATATAACATAACTCCCTTGATCGTACCGGGACTCTTTTCTAAGTTTTAGCGAAACGTACATGTTTTTACACTTTCTTTTATAATAAATGAATATGTTGATTGATTCAGATTCTAAAACCGTGCCAGTAATCCATTTGAGACCCTTATCGGAGTTTTTCTCTGCGGAATCCTCACGCTTGTGATAGTGACGTGATGAAAAGCACCTCGATTGACTCTGACCTCGGATCGTCTAATTGCTGGCGTGTTCCTCACGACCACGCGACGTATCGGGCTAAATATAACCCGGGTTATTGGATAAATGATCGGACCATAGCTCCACAGCATTCTGAGCCGTGCCAATTGCGATACCTTTATTCTGTGGCCTGAAGCCTTTATCTCCTTCTGGATCTGTCTATAGTCTGTAGTCTATAGATGCATCATCAGCTACTGTAGTATAGTCATCAGCCGACAGCTATCAGCTGGATGACCGCGACAATCATCTTCGCTGGAGAAGTGTGACTCAACCTTATGAAGCCAAGAGGAATAGTATTCTATAATATTATCAATGTGTTTGACGTTCGGCAGATATAAGTAAAAAAATCCACTCCCGTCTTTATACAAACATACATATATACTAGGCAAAAATATTAAAATACTTGTAAAACAATATTTTCTAAATATGGCAAAATAACAAAAATTCGTGTAATTCACACTACTTTAAAAACGTAGCGAACCACTTGGAGTGTCCTATGGGCGGGGGTTTTGGTTATCCAATAAATGGTTCCCAGGGCGGCGCTACCCGTACCCGCCTCCCAAATTTAGTTTAGGTGTGTTTTATTGCCATTTAAAACGTAATTGTGAAGGTGATTTTAAAGCTTTGCAAAATATTCCGTCCAGAGAACTCCAAAGAATTAAAATGATCGTTCTTTAAATGGTCAAACACGTTTCATGCCAATTACCACTACTATATATTATTAAAGTATTAAAAGAACATTACAAACATTTTGTATAATACGTCAAATTAGAAACGTCAATTCGTGACAAATATGATACAAAAATTACTTTTTAAAATATGAATAACCTTGTAGAATCTTCCATCTTAGCCACAACCAAAATCAATATCAATCACCGTCTAGTAAAAAAACCCGAAACTTTCCTCAAAGAACTTGAGTCCAAGGACAAAGACCCATTCCGGCTGCATCGTTAGTTGGTAGTAAATTTTCGCGCTGCGAAAACACCTCCTGTTGTTTGCTTTTGTAACTAAACATTCCACACCTCGAAATTGCAATTTTTGAATCGCATTGCCGAACTCCTAAAATCTTGCTCGAATGTGTAAACTACGTAGGCACATAAACACTGTAGTGGAAAAATTCTGGACATATTTGGCGATAACTTTACAAAATTTCTCGAATCTATTTTAAAATTTTATAGTATAATTGAATAATGTTGGCTTCACTGGGTGGCTTACCTGTGCTGAGGCCCCCATTTTATTAAACGACTTCGAAAAGGAGGAGGTTATCAATTCGACGGTATTTTTTTTTTTCCTCAGAACTTTCGATTGGGTGAACCGATATTGATGATTCCTTTTTTATTTGAAAGCTGGTGCTTCCCGTGTGGTCCCATTTTAATTTGGTCCAGTTCTGACAATGGGATCCATGAGAAAACCATATATGTCTTAAATTTGTAATAAGTATGTGCGCGACAAATGGACGAATAACTCAATATTACGCCAACAGATTTCGATGATTCTTTTTTTGAAGTAAAACTTCTTTACGCACGCTCGTCACTAAAAATTAAAAAAAATAAACAACATTTTAACAAAACAAAAAACGACTTCAAAAAATGCACTAAAAAGTAAAAAAATAATTTCATACGATTGTTATTTTTGGAGTCGGTGTCAGCCACATCTCACCTATGTATGTATGTAGTTACCTTGGCTGACAACGACTCCAAAAATAACAATCGTACGAAATTATTTTTTTACTTTTTAGTGCATTTTTTTAAGTCGTTTTTTGTTTTGTTAAAATGTTGTTTATAATACATGTAGATACAATGGGAAAAAATAAAGAAAAAAAAAATACAACAAATTTAATAAGATGAAGTACATGATACATTTTGGTACAATATGTTAAGTTGGTAGGTAATGATAAAAAAACATTAAAATCGGCGTATGTTATGAATTGTACGTTTGTGAATGATGTTTGTTTTATAATGGTTTGTTTGTTAAGTGTGTATGTTTTATTCTTTTATGTTATAAAATTTTGGTAATATTGTTTTTTGAATCAATAATCCATTTTTAAATTTTGTCTCTGAATTTATTTTTGTTTTCCTCAATTTTTCTTTCTAGTAAAAGACCGTTGAATGCTTTTATAGTACGAGTATGGTATTTGTGGTGCCTTTGTTCAAAGCTTGTGATTACTGTCGGAGAAGGCCTTGAGGAAAATAGTTTTCCTAGGGGTGTATATCATCTTTGAAGTTGTGTGGAGGGTCTTTTTAAGGGAAGGAATTAGAGGAAGTTTGGGAAAGAACACTCAATGAAAAAATTTAGAAGAAATTTGTTGCATCATGATAATTATTAAATCGATTGTGCGATTTGTAAGAAAGGTATTTTATGATTTTTTTCTGAATCGATTCAATTTTTAAACGACTTTGAAAAGGAGGAGGTTTTCAATTCGACGGTATTTTTTTATTATTTTTTTATGTTTGTTACTTCAGAACTTTCGATTGGGTGAACCGATATTGATGATTCTTTTTTTATTAGAAAGCTGGTGCTTCCCGTGTGGTCCCATTTTAATTTGGTCCAGTTCTGATAATGGGATCCATGAGAAAACCATATATGTCTTAAATTTGCAATAAGTATGTGCGCGACAAATGGACGAATAACTCAATATTACGCCAATAGATTTCGATGATTTTTTTAAAGTAAAACTTCTTTGCACGCTCGTCACTAAAATCAAAAATAAACAAAAATTTTAACAAAACAAAAAACGACTTCAAAGAATGCACTAAAAAGTAAAAAAAAAACTGAAAAGTAGGTAACTACATACATAGGTAGTTATAGGTGAGATGTGTAGATCTTAGCTGACACCGACTCCAAAAATAACAACAGTACGAAATTATTTTTTTACTTTTTAGTGTATTTTTAAAGTCGTTTTTTGTTTTGTTAAATTTTTTGTTTATGTTTATATGTACTGCATAAAATGGAGACCGCACAGTTGACGCAAAGATGGCTTCGTACATACGCAAAGTATAGCTGTTTGATAATTACAGAGTTTGTGAATTCTTTTGTATTTCTTACGATGAAACCAAGCATTTTAGCTGCTTTATTTGTTATTTGATTGATATGACATTAATATTGTAACTAACTATCTAGAATCACACCTAGATCGCGAATATTGGAGCAGGTTTCAATTTTGTTTTCATTTAACAGATATTGATGTATAATTATTTTGTCATTTCTTGTGAATATGACGGGATGACACTTATCGTTTAAAAATATCTGGTTATTCTCACAATATATAGCTTCTTCTTCTTCGATGGCGCTACAGCCCATATCGAGCCTTGGCCTCCTGCAACAGTCGCCTCCAACTCCTCCTGTCCTCAGCGGCTGACTTCCAGTTTGGTACCTGGAGAAGCTGTGCTGCATCCCCTCTTACCTCGTCTTCCCACCTCAGTCTGGGTCTTCCCACTTTTCTCTTTCCACCTGGGTGTCCAGTCAAAATTCTTTTTGGGACGCGTGTATCCGGCATTCTCTGTACATGCCCAGCCCATCTCAGCCTGAGGAGTCTCATATGTGCTGAGATGCTAGGGGCCTTATATATGTCATACAATTCTGTATTGTGCCGGATGCGCCACTGTTCGCCCTCTTTCACGGGTCCACATATTCTTCTCAGCACTTTTCTTTCAAAAGTATCCAGCATTTCAGCCATCTTTGCCGTCAGTGTCAGCGCCTCACATCCATATGCCAATACCGTTCTCACAATGGTCTTATATATGGTTATTTTGGTTTTTCTGTGGACACTACGTGACTTAAACACTGGCAGCAAAGAAAAATATGTTTTGTTGGCTGCTGTGATTCTCCTTCTGATTTCTGCTGGGTCCTCATTGTTCTCTGTTAGACTGGAGCCCAGGTAGGTGAATTGATCGACCACTTCGTATGAGTAGTTGTCTTTAAATTGTGCACTACTTCTTCTTCTGTGTGAAGGGTTCCTGCTCTGTACCATCAATATATAGAATAATAATTTGTTGTAGACCACTTTTATTTATGAACACTCTACCGGTTTCGGAAGCACCCTTCCTTCGTCAGGAGAATATTATAACTAAACTATTATTCACAATATATAGCTAAGCTGTTTAAATCATTTTGTAATTTGATACAATCATTTAGGTCATTTATGGGTTTGTACAGTTTGGCGTCATCGGCAAATAATTATAGTTTGGAGTTTTTCTCGACATTCACTCTGTCATTAATATATAAAATAAACAATAATGGACCGAGATGAGACCCTTGCTGGATACCTGAGGAAATTCCTTTGAAATCAGATTTAAAACCAATAAATACACATATAAATTTGTTGTAGACCACTTTTATTTATGAACACTCTACCGGTTTCGGAAGCACCCTTCCTTCGTCAGGAGAATATTATAACTAAACTATTATTCACAATATTGACAGATATACAAATTTTAGGTGTTCGAGTGAGGGGAAAGCAACGGGGTGGGGGTAATTGCGGGATTTCCTGGAAGAACAGAGCGGTTAATTGGAAAAATATTTAGAATGGGACTAAAAGATAAGTTAATTTGGTGATTTAAAATACTAGCATTATTATTTAGGGATTTTCTGATTTCAAGTGCTTCTAAATTATCCAATTTTTTGCTTTTATTTTTACGGTGAAGAATTTTAACCCCTGTGTCCTTATTAAAAGTGTGATCTGTGGAAATTAGGTGATTAGCAAACTCTGAAAAATTATTATTATTTAAGCATCTTAAATGTTCTGTGACTCTAATATTTATATTTCTAGATGTCTTACCTATGTAGAACGAAGGACAATCATTGCAACATAGTTGGTAAATGCCTGAGTGGCTAAATTTATGATCTCTATCTTTAGTGTTTTTTAATAATTTACCTAAATTGTTATCAGTATAGAACGCGGGTTTAATATGGGCAGGCAAGTTTTTTGTACTAAGTGAGGAAAAGTTGGATATATATAAGATAAATTAAACTTTCAAAAATTAAACAAATTGCTCTAAATAATGGTTATTCCACAGATTTAATTGATAAAATCCTAAATAAGAAACTTAAACTCATTTCTACTAATACATTTTTATTTGGTACATCTGAAAATAATAATAAAATAATAATAAATCCCGTTCAATGGCGCAGAATCTTTTCCACCTTTTCTCCATTATGTAACTTTAATAGGAGCTTACAGGTTGTCTTATTTTTTACCTGTAATTACTAGTAATCGATCTTCCACTAAGTCCAAGGGTCTAGTCTTCCTAAGTCTAAGTATCATATTTTACACTGACCTTTACCCGTGACAGCTTTGCTTGTCACCGATTTAGCATTTGAACTGTGACCTTATCATCTTTTAACCCCTCAGGCCTCGGGCATATTTTGTCAGAAGTTCAGAAAATTTCTGCTTTGCAATAAAATCGAAAAAAATAAAAACTCACACATATATTTTATACAAGTATTATAAACGTTATTATCACCTAGGTACTTTTTTTTTGGTCATAAAAAAAAATCACGATGCTCAAATTGTTTTCTCAAATTGCGGTCGGAAAATTTGGCGTTGTGTTTTCTCTTCCTAATACCGTTTGCAATTTGGGAACTATTTATTAGATAACCAACACCTCTGCCATAGGTCACCCCAAGTGGTACGTTTGATGATCTAGCACAGGTGCCCGGGTTCATAGGTTGAGGTGTGTTTAGGTCTTCGCGGCGGACGCGTCTGCCGACATGCTGCGTGGCAGGCCGGACCTATCTCGACCCATCGCCTTGCACCGCAGTTAGAGGGATGGATTCATACGTCCGTCATTCCTGTACCCATTGACTCCCAGATTCCTACTCACCCCACATATCTTTTTTCTTCCCAGAACTCCTATTCTTCCCTTCCTTAAAAAGATCCTCAACTCAGCATCCCCTAAAATGACATAGGCCCAGAGGGAAATTATTTTCCTTAGGACCTCCTGTGTGGAGCTAATGTAAAAAATATATCATATTTCTCTCTATGACAGTAAGGCAGATACAACGATTTCTATGAGACCTGCGTGAGCAAAAGCTAACAACTTAGCCCGAGGGGTTAAATACATAATATGGATCTGGAAACTTTTTCATTTCAGTTAACTTATCACATGACATAACTCAGATATAATTCAGAATTTCATCATCATAAAAAACCTCTTTAACTTACCAGACAAAGTTTGCTCTCAAACTCAACACGGGTTAGCTATTAAACTAGGTAAATATTTGTTATGTAGTGGAAAGTTTGGTTCTGTTCGTCGTACCTATCAGGAAAATTTTCTGAGACAATTCTAAATTTGGAGTTTTTCCTAAACGTTACGTTTCTATAAATATAACAACCATAAAGTGCTATAAATAGTGGTAATAATGTTATTTTTAAACAGCCTTGTAAACCTCAAATATTTATTTAACTTGATGAATGTAGATTTATTTTATTCCGCGGAATTTATAATATGTACTTAAATACTTATTTACTTTAAATTCTCACGTAAAAGATAATGTCAGTATTAAACTGGTAAGAAACCATCGTTTAGAATCTAAACCAAGTTCCTAGGAACTTTTCTTAATGAAAATTGTGATTATTGTTTATTATTCAGAAAAGTCTTAGCCTGTGAGACTCACGTTATTGAATAATGTTAAAAAGTTATTTTATCAAAATAATTTTTTAATTTAACATGTAGCAATCATTTTGTGGGTAAAAGTAATCATAATAATTAGAATAAAATAACTTAGTTTTAATACCACTTTACCGTATATAAAATCATTTTTTTATAACCCTGATGAAGGTTTTCGTTGAATCGAATATAATATTATTATAATAAGTTATTTTATTCTAACTATTGAAAATACGCATTAATCTATCTTTTTATAGCACCGTTTTGCAAAAAATCACCTCATTGACGATTTATGAGAAACCTTATTTATACAAATCTATACATGTACTCATAAATTAAAATGATTACTGCATTATAAATTGTGAGCATGAGGTGTGTAAATTCCCCAAGCTCTCTGGGCTTAATACCCAATATACGATTAGGAAATCCTAAAATGAAATTCTACCTGCGCGAACAAATATATCACAAAGGAACAGAGCAGTCTTACACTCCAAGAAAAATAACAAATTCACCAACCTTGATTATGCAATTCTCTGCAGCTCGGGAGGCCTCCAAATTTCTGATCAATAAGTGTAATCCTTTTGTCTTGAATCGCGCAAGTAATCAGTTGTCCATTACAACATGTTCAATTTCACAATTAGTCTGTTATCAACATTTTATACAACAGAAATCAGTTTCTTGTCAATGTTACAAAGAGGAATTTTCCATAATGAAAAAAATAACAATATCCAAACAAACGCACAATGACAGTTTTTTTATTTGCTCTATTTTTGAAAATCAATCCATTTCAGGTTCCTTGTTAATTTCAAAGAGCGAGTAACTACCGTTCCCTGTGATAAAAATATATTTAAATATTTTTTCGAACAAACAATAAAAAACAAATTATAATGCTTAACCATGCTCCCCGCCTTGGAAGTTCGCAGAACTTTCAAAAAAAAAAAAAATCAACGAATATGAAAACAAGTAAAGATCAAATCAATAAATAGAAACATATCTTGGCTAAGTCAGAAACAATTAGATCATAATAGAATATTAACATAAAATAAAATAAAATAAAGACAAAATTATTGCGTTGGGATGGGATATAGTTTAACAACAGGACGTTTAAAGAGTCCGTATCTAGTCTTTACCGTCGCAACGCGAATGATTTTATCAGTACCAGGATGAACATCCGTGATTACGCCCAAAGGCCAATTTAACGGAGGTGAATCCTCCTGTCCCATAAGTACGACAGTTCCAACCTTAATAGGATGGTCAGTGGTAGCCCACTTCTGCCTGACTTGCAACGTATGCAGATATTCCAAACGCCACTTCTTCCAGAAGGATTGAACCATGCCGTCCAATAATTGCTTGCGCTGAGCAAAGTTTATTTTAGCGTCTGTCAAAACAGAAGCAGGTAAGTACTGCAAAGGAGTCGACATTAAAAAATGTGCAGGCGTAATAACTTCCGGATAGGGTTCAGAAGACACGACTGTGAGTGGGCGCGAGTTCATTATACACTCTATTTGAACCAGAACGGTCTGTAGTTCTTCATAAGTGAGGAGCTGAGTTCCGATTACACGGTACAAATGAGTCTTCATACTCTTTACATTTGATTCCCATATACCCCCGAAATGGGGCGCGCGTGGTGGAATCATTTTCCACTCAACCCGGCGATTAGCGAGTTCACGCTTTAAAGCGGGCTCAAATTCCGACTCAACCCAAAACTTATAGAGATCATCTAATTGTGCCTTGGCACCAACAAAATTGGTACCATTATCTGAATACAAGCATGACACAGGGCCACGCCGAGAAATAAAACGGCTGAAAGCAGCCAGGAAAGCATTTGAAGTTAGGTCAGAGACCAACTCAATATGAATGGCCTTGGTTACAAGACATACAAAAAGACAGACATATGCCTTTTGTGAATGTTGTCTTCTCCGACGAGCAAGCGTGATACAGAGGGGACCTGCATAGTCTACACCGGTATGAACGAAAGCCTTTGCTTCTACAACACGATAGGAAGGTAAATCTGCCATCTTCGGTATAGGATGCGACGGGTTTAAGCGGAAGCAGAAATTGCATTTCCGTACTTTTGCCTTAATAACAGTCCTGGCATCTAATATCCAATAGCGCTGCCGTAAGATGGACATAAGAAGTCCAGGGCCTGTATGACAGTTCATGACATGGAAATGATCGATGATAAGATTCACAACACAGTCATTTTTAGGTAGTAAAACCGGATGTTTAACCTCAAATGGTAAATCCGATTTAGAAAGCCGCCCACCAATACGTAACAAATTATCCTCATCGAGAAAAACTGATAAATTCCTAAGCTTTTTTGAAGGCAATTTGCCTTTCTGGAGTGCAGCAATATCTTCTATAAAATGAATACTCTGCACGGAACGAATCACAGCCTTTTCAGCAGTCATAAGATTATTGACCGTTCCAGAAGAGGGTGATACCTTTTTTGCGAATTGGAGGACAAAAACGACAATCCTTAAAAGTTTATTCCATGTGGATATACGCTGAGCCAGTTCACTCAGGACCGATTGTTCACGCTGAACTATTGCAGTGAGCACATTAGTTTTGTGCTCAGGCATTTCACCGATATTTGAGAAATGAAACGGTCTTAATGGCCATCCCGAGGGTGGGCTGCGAATCCACAATGGTCCATTCCACCATAATTCGTGTGAAATAAGCTGGGAAGGAAGCATGCCACGAGAAAGGCAGTCACTAGGGTTTTCACTACCGGCGACATGATAAAAGTTTTCAGGAGACAAATTCTCCTGACATTGAGCCACGCGATTACTAACAAACACCGACCATCGATGAGGCGACGAATGTATCCATGAAAGCGCAATGGTAGAATCTGAAAACGCATAAGTCCCTGCAATAGTAAGACGCGAACGATAACTATTTTGAACCGTCCGAATTAGTTTGGACATCAAGACCGCGGCACACAGCTCCAAACGAGCGAGTGTTGTTACTTTGGTGGGAGAGACCTTTGATTTTGCACACAACAATCTCACGGTTATATTCCCAGACAGATCAGTTGTGTGTAAATATATCACACAGCCATAACCATTCAGGCTCGCATCGCAGAAAGCAACGATGAGCACTGTACTGTCTTTTAGGACACCTACATGACGCGGGATTTTTATCGTAGAAATTAAAGGAAATTCCTGTGTGAGTGCCGAGAACGTTTGAATAACGCTCTCAGGGGGAGTATCATCCCAACCAATGTTGCACAGCCATAGCTCCTTAATAAGCAATTTAGCGTACAGAATGGAGGGGGCGACCAGGCCGAGGACATCAAATAAGCGGGCGACTATAGACAGTATATTCCGCTTTGTACACTTCTCCTGGACATAATAAGTCGTAAAGAAGAAGCTGTCATCAACTGGTTCCCACGAGAGGCCTAACACCTTAGAGGTATTGTTAGAACCAACAGTAAAGTCCACCGTACTGCGGTGAGAATCTGGAAGGTTTTCAAGTACAACTTGAGAATTACTAGTCCATTTGACCAAATCAAAGGCACCGGACTTGAATAACGAGATTAATTCTCGAGAAAGACGTACGGCGCTGGATTCATCTTCAATAGAATAGACCAGGTCGTCCATATACAACTTGGACTCTGCCACATTGGCAGCATCCGGTAAATGTGGTCTCATATCTTGGGCTAACTGACGAACAGTCCGCATTGATAAGTATGGACTTGCCGTTAGTCCGAAAGGGACCCGATTAAATTGAAAAGTCCGTATGAGATCGTTGTTGGAGAATCGAAATAAGATTCTCAAATATCTACGATGCTTGCTTGGAACTTCAATCTGTAAATACATTTGCTTTATGTCCGCAGTCATAGCGATGGGAAAAAGACGAAAGTTAAGTAAAAGCAAAAACAAATCAGCTTGTAGATTGGGACCAGTTTGCAAGATGTCATTTAGTGACAGCCCTGTATGTGTCTTAGCACTAGCGTCAAGCACAATCCGAGGCATGGGTTTATCAGAACGAATGACGGCGTGATGCGGGATATAATATCCATCATCTATAATATCAGACTCTGGGACTTCTGACAGGTAATTGTTTTCAATATATTCACTGATAACTTTATTATAATTCTCCTGTAAAGAAGGCGATTGTTTAAATTTCCGCTCCAAGGCCATAAATCGACGCTGAGCGGTAGTTCGAGAATTCCCCAATTGGTTCGGGTCTTTACAGAAAGGTAAAGCAACAGAATACCTCCCGTCGTCAGCGCGAGAAATAGATGAAGTAAACAGATTCTCACATTCCGTCTCCTCTGGACTCAGAAATTGTATGTTAGGTATTTCTTCTAACAGCCAAAATTTTTGCACTAAATCATTTAGCGCGAGTGCGGAAAATGACATATTTGTATTGGTCACTTTATGAGGGTAGTCACCCATTAGAACGAAACCAAACGCGGTCGATAATGCGGGGGGTGCACTAGTCCCTGATTCAACCCTGTCCCCTAAATAGATCTGTGGAAATAATTGTGCCCCTAAGACGACATCTATATTCCCAGGAATATTCCACGTTAAATCAGCGAGGGGTATGCCCTCTAAGTACCTCATATCACCATTTGCTATATAGTGATTAGGTAACTTATCGGTAATGCACTCGACAACGAGCGCATATATGTTATATTTATTATTTGGGTATACGCGAGACTCAATGTCCAAATAAACGTAACCAAAAATTGGTCGAGATGCTGAACCAATTCCTTTAACAAAAGAATTACTCAAAGGAATTATTGGCAAATTCAGCGACTTGCAACAATCTACCGTAATCAAATTATTCTGCGATCCATTATCAATTAAACATCTAACAATCATTTTGTTACCACTTTTAAGTTTCGCATATATTTGAGCGGTTGAAAGTAAAATTGTCGAATTAGGTGTTACTTTGGCTGACAGCGAACACGAAGGGCTAACGCGCAAGGGTTCCTCTAGTTGCATATTGCAATTATCCGTTCCACTGACGCTGGATGGTACCAAAGGGGGGGAAGACTGCTCCTCATTGGTAAGTACTTCCGACGTATGTACATGAGTATTTGTTTTCAAATTATTCCCACTACCAAAATGTAGTAAGGTATTGTGTGGTTTTTTGCACAAATCGCACATAAGCGACGATTTACAAGAGCTTACAGCATGTGATGCGCTAAAACAATTTATACACAAATGTTTTGATTTTATAAAATCAAAACGGGCTCGTGGAGAACTTAGCCCTTTGAACCGAGAGCAAGCAGTAATTGCATGATCAGTTTTTTTACAAAACATACAAGATTTCGGGGGCGGAGTTGGTACTCGAGGTACATTCTCATTACTCGCGACGAAAGATTTATAATTGTTCGAACGGGATGAAGTCGCCGTAGGCGGCTTATTCATGGCACTTGATGACCCCTTTGAACGCTCTAATATTTTCACTTGATCTTGTACGAAAGAAATTAATTCCGTGTATGAAGGCACTTCTTTACCCCGCACAGTCAACTCAAAAATCTGAGCAGTCTGTTGATCTATTTTTCTTAACGCACAGTTCAAAATTATAAAATCGGCTAAGTCATCAATGTCTAACTGCCTCAATGCCGAAACGGATGCGGAAAAACTTTGAATAAAAACATCAAGACTGCTAGGTGTATTTATACAACCCTTGGCATCTAGAATGTTATTTAAATAATACGTACCTAACGCACGTTTATCCTGATACTTTTTTACTAAACCATCCCAAATAATATTATAGGTGTCGCTTGCAGGCACAATGCCGGCCGTGACCTTAAGCGCCCCGTGCGTCAATTTCCCAACCAAATATTGAACACGTTGAGCGTCCGTTAGCTGTTTATTATTGTGTATATTAGCTTTAAAAGACTCATAATATTTTGCCCAATTTTCCATCTTCCCGTCGAAGCTCGGCAAATCTATGGCGGGAAGCTTGATGACGCAAGGTTCGTGAGAATTATTTTGAGTCGAGAGTGTACGTGCCGTGGCCAGTATCTGGTTACGGGTTCGTTTCACTTTCAAGAAAAGATCTTCAAAGGCGTTCAAAGCCTGAAATTCCGGTTGAAAACTTGGATTTAAGGACAATTGACGATCATTTATATCGTCAATAATGCTTTCAAACTGTGTTTGCATATGATCAATTATTTCGGACTGCACCATAAATGTCTCATTCCTTCTGGAATCGAAATCCGAGATATTCTTTGTTAAGTTAAATAGATCGTTAATGCGTGAAAAAAGTCTTTCCCTTTTAGCTGTTAACATAACAAGCATTCGATCCGGTTGATCATCTGAAGTTTCTTCTGTAATTCTCGGCATTTTAAAAAAAAATACAATAACTTTATCATAAAAATTAAAGTTTACAATAATTATAATTACTGTAGGTACCTCAGAAATTTACAGAAGAAAACGTAAAATGCTATCAATAGCTTTCAATGAAATTTGTCAATTTATTACACAAATTCTTGCTAGACTTGCTTTTTTAAACAAAAACCTGCAATAATACAGGTAGGTACTCCGATATTTACCGAAAAAAGTATGTAAAATCGAAATAACCAACAAATTCCATAAGAGGAAGGTATTTCAAGAAAATCACCAATTATTACGTGACTCTGAAAACCTTCATAAATAGAACCAGCAATATAATATAGGTATTCCGGATTTACCAAAAATTACGTAAACCGAATGTCCATTTATATTATATTAACTTGCTAGAACGTATCCGGCTATGAAGGACCATAACTATGCATTATAAATTGTGAGCATGAGGTGTGTAAATTCCCCAAGCTCTCTGGGCTTAATACCCAATATACGATTAGGAAATCCTAAAATGAAATTCTACCTGCGCGAACAAATATATCACAAAGGAACAGAGCAGTCTTACACTCCAAGAAAAATAACAAATTCACCAACCTTGATTATGCAATTCTCTGCAGCTCGGGAGGCCTCCAAATTTCTGATCAATAAGTGTAATCCTTTTGTCTTGAATCGCGCAAGTAATCAGTTGTCCATTACAACATGTTCAATTTCACAATTAGTCTGTTATCAACATTTTATACAACAGAAATCAGTTTCTTGTCAATGTTACAAAGAGGAATTTTCCATAATGAAAAAAATAACAATATCCAAACAAACGCACAATGACAGTTTTTTTATTTGCTCTATTTTTGAAAATCAATCCATTTCAGGTTCCTTGTTAATTTCAAAGAGCGAGTAACTACCGTTCCCTGTGATAAAAATATATTTAAATATTTTTTCGAACAAACAATAAAAAACAAATTATAATGCTTAACCAATTACTTTTAAATCTACTTATATATTTTAAATTCTTAATTTAACTTACTTCATTACTGATTGCAAATACTTATGCATATTTATATATACATATATACATCAATAAAAAACTGAGAAATATTATTTTAAACTATATATTTAATTTTATAATATTAAACCCGTAATCAGTTTTTTTCTCCCATACTGAGTTTTTTTCTCAACTCATTGGGAATAATGTGTTACTTACCAAGTTTTTGTAATACCTACATTATAAATAATTAGATAAACTACCTATATTCAATTTTTATAAGAAAAACTTTCTTTTTATTGCTTTTTTGAAGGTTATTCCCATCAAGGAAATATATCATAATAGAATAAGTTAACAATAATAATCTAAACGAAAATATGAAAGAGAACAAGACACAGAAAAACACATTTTTTCTGTTTTTCCGTGTCTTGTTCTCTTTCATATTTTCGTTTAGATTATTATTGTTAACTTATTCTAATATAAAATAAACTATAGTTTATTTCTTTTCTCCTTTCCTTCTTACCATTTGACGTATGGGTATGGGTCCACCTAGAAAAACATTTGCAAAACCATCGAATACTCCGGTAGTCATTTTCTATGTTGTTTCTAGAACTAAAAAACTAAACTTATTTTGTTAGATATATTGGCGTTTAAGAAAAACGGCTGTGTGGCCTTTTTCACAAAAACCTTAATCTTGGATTATTATCCACTTTGCGGACCAGAATACTTGACAAAACTAAATAATTATTTTTTAATTAAAAAGTGTAGCAAATATCTTTTTCTAGTCCGGTAATGCGCTACTTTATTTTTGTTTCCAAAATAATGAAAAAAATTATTTAAGTTATAATTAAAAATAAAATAAATTGATTAGTTTGGTCAAGTACATTTGTCTCCAATCGAAATAAATTTTTTTGTCATCAATAAATTGATGGGACTGTGGCAGAAAATAAACGTATCATATGTTTACATAAATAACTGCACGTTTAGATATTCAATACCAATTTGTAAGCAAGCACGGTTCCACGGAGTATAGAGTACACACTACACACGACAAGGCAATGTTCGTTTATTGATAAGCTATTGTGGTTTTATCAAGCGCCGGAAGTAAGACTCGAACTGTACCTACATGTATATTACATGCGGTGTACTGTTCGCGTACTTGCTGCCCGATTCGCATACTAGCGTGTGAATTTTTTTATCTTTCGAGTAGTACTCAGCTTTTAGGGCTATTAAAGATTATGCAGAAGATTGACAGTTTTTTTGTTGTTATTTTACTAAGCTGTCGTGTCGTGGGTAAGCAATATTTGATGTGTAAATCCCTAAATAAATCAATGAAGTTTAATGTAACACTTTCTCTCTCTCTCTCTCTCTCTCTCTCTCTCTCTCTCTCTCTCTCTCTCTCTCTCTAAACTCCTCCTGTCCTCAGCGGCTGTCTTCCAGTTTGTTACCTGGAGAAGCTGTGCTGCATCCCCTCTTACCTCGTCTTCCCACCTCAGTCTGGGTCTTTACACTTTTCTCTTTCCACCTGGATCTACAGACAAAATTCTTTTTGGGACGCATGTATCCGGCATTATATGTACATGACCAGCCTATCTCAACCTGAGGAGTCTCATATGGGCTGAGATGCTAGGGGCCTGATATATATCATACAGTTCTTTGTTGTGCCGGATGCGCCACTGTTCGCCCTCTTTCACGGATCAACATATTCTTCTCAGCACTTTTCTTTCAAAAGTATCCAGCATTTCAGCCATATTTACTGTCAGTACCTCATGTAACACTTTATCTTTGAAAATCACGTTATTTATGCGAAGAAGCCAACCTGTTACGGCACAATAATTCCGAAAGATGTCTGTAATTTAATGTCCGTAGAACTACTTAATTTGCCAATGATTGTTTTCTGTAGATAAAAACGTATACGCCTTATATTTTAGTATTTGACTAAGGTAGCGGTATACCTATTTTAACTCGACCGTTTGGCATTTCATCTATCTGAATATTTGTTTGTTACGTTTTGGTTCCGTTTCAAGATTGAGGTCATTTTAAACTTTATAAATCGTGGCTGTGGAAAATGCTTAGTAGATTATTATTTTTATTAAAAAAATATATGTATATAAACACCTTTTTGGGTAAGACAATAGTACCCTTAACACTTACACCCGTATTCAGAGTCGATCCTTAAAAGTCAAGTGTCGTCCTTACCTTAGCAAAGACAAGTAAATTCCCCGGTCGGCTTTTATACATCTAAAGTCATCCCGTCATAAGGTTTATTTTAGGTTAACATCATGTTTTCAAAATAAGTATGCATTCTTTCATTTTTTGTCGATTTCAAATCAGTATAGACATAATGTAAATAACAAGTTTCATCATAGCTGCATCACAAAATGCAATATTTTCGTTTCACAAAAGTAGAACAGAATTTTACAATAGATATCTAATTTTACAGTAGCGTAGAATCTCAGCGCGATAGCTACCTGAATAATAGGAGGTATGGGCAAGCCTCTATTATTTACTAAAGTGTTATTTGGAAATAATAAATGCATTACAGTGGTTTTCTCCAAACGATATCGCTCCTTAAATTGGCGGTCACTTGGCAAGTTAAAGGTACCTATCCCACCAACCTCGAGTTTTGACAGCTATAAGTCAAAGTAAGCAAGAATGCGCATGCGCAGTATCGTAGAGACTTCCAAACGTCAGTTTCTGAATACAAAAAATGTGCCGAATGTGGCCGAATGTGACCGCATATGCTTGAAATATGGTCACCCGGATGACAATCGGCACTCGGAAGGTAGCTTCCTTACTATGTGACGTCACACCGACCTTAGGTGTGTCTCTGAATACAAAACGGTGTTTCTTAAAGGAAAGGAAGGCTCCTTGAACTAAAGGATCGACTCTGAATACGGGTGTGAGAGTTCGGAGCGGGACGTGCCCCGCGCCACTTCAGGCCGCCGCGCAGAAAAGTAAAGACCGAAAGTAAGATAACGGTTTACAGCGCAGTTCACTGTGAGACTTTACTGCGCGGCGGCCTTAAGTGGCGCGGGGTACGTCCCGCTCCGAACTCTACGTGTAAAGGGTACTATTACAAACTGCTGTTTTAACTCGACCGCATAGCATTGCATCCTTCTGTAAATTTGTTTGTTTCGTTCCGGTTTCGGTTGAAGGTGGCCGCCGTTTTAACTTATATAAATTTTGGAGGCGGGAATGCGTACCGCCCCGGAAACTTTTATTGGATAATCAACACCTCTGTCATAGGTCACCCCAAGTGGTTCGCTACGTTTGGTGATTTAGCAGGGGTGCCTGGGTTCATGTGGTGAGGTTTGTCTAGGTCTTGGAGGCGGATGACTGGTACACACTGAACCTCAGATTCCTACCCACCCCTTAAACCCCTTTCCTTCCCAGAACTCTCCTATCCTTCCTTTCCTAAATAAACCCTCCACACAGCATCCCCAAAGATGAAGTAGGCCCTGAGGAAAATTATTTTCCTCAGGGTCTCCTGCGTGGTGCTCATGTAAAAAAAAAACAAATAATAATAAATCGTAGCTATTCTGGAGAAAACACTTATGGCAGATTATTAGGTATTTATACCATTTTTATTAAAAAATATAAATAAACACATTATCTTATAAGATGTTACAGTTCACAAAAACCTCATTTTATAAAACAGGTTCAATAAGTAATTAAAATATAGAGATTGCACACGACAGGAATGGTTCACTAAAGATTTTTTAATTAATTTAAGGTACTTAAAAATCTTATAGTTTCGAAGGTTTTTTTGGTTTTTATTAAGAAACCTACTTTTTTGAACGCTAAGTCTTTGTTTTCTGTTCACATAAATACTATAATATAGTACTATTATGCTTTACCTTTACATAAATGATATATGTTTATAACAACCGCATTTCCTACACTTAATTATTTATGAAGACATTCAGAAACATCATTAACAATAAAATAAATTATTCTCATAAGTATGAAAAAACTTGATTTCCGCAATAAATAGTACCTTCATGAGAGAACCTTTACATACCAGCATCAGTAATATTTTATGTATCTTTTATTGCTTTTCAATATTCTTTTGCGGTTGGTAACAACATTTATTTGGTCATTACCTTTGGATACAATTCGTCATGGACTCCATACAATGTTTCTAGAGATTAAATTGACCAATGAAAATAATAATTTAAATAAATTGAACAATGATAACTTATCTTAAAAATATTTAATGGAATATTTTTTCCCTTTTTGAAGTGAAAACTTATTTTACACCGTGTGATATGATACTCGATGAAACGAAAAAGCGACACTAAAAACAGATAAACATTTTATTTATTTTTTTAAAGAAAGACAAACATTTTCCGGGTTAGGAATAACCCAACAATGTTTGAAAATCTCCTACTACCACCACAGAAAGCCGAAAATGTTGCTTGTGTTGTGATGGAGGACTTAGCCAGCCGAGGAATCGAACATGCGACGTCCGGGTGGGACTCAAGCGCTATGCCCACTAACCACTGACCGGTCTATAGGATTTAGCGTGCGATAGAATTAGATAGACTAATCGGTCTACTCTTTGTGCGGTGCGTCGTAGCTCTGGTCTACTTGAGTTATTTGGTAAACTTTAGGTTTCGCCTCTACCGCGTGTGAACAGCACACAATTTTTTTTAAACCACATCTTTTTAATATGTAATATGAATATTATTAGAAAAAAAAACGTTTTTTTAGTTTATTTCCACTAATTTATTTTTGACCCGATCGGTTTGCGACACCTTGGAAAAAGCATCTTAAAATGTAACCGTCTGAAGATGACTGTGACAGGTTGTACCAGTTCGAATAAAACGAGGTTTTTATTTATTTATTTTATTGAAGCATGTATTTTAATTAAATCATTGCAATAGAATTTCTTCAATGATTACGTTTTTCTGATTTATTATTAGAACAATTTAAAACTTTATTGATTAATTTTTATTTTTACCGTGACCGGTTTCAGACTATCACGGCCATCCTTAAAGGGTCTCCACACGGTACTGCCGCAGTACGTTCTGCCGCAGAACTGACTAAAAATCGTATGGTCTGTAGTCAAAACCGCCAGCCGTATTGTTATTATTCACCATTCATTTTATTTTAAATAATAAAAGGCTGGTGAATAATAACAATACGGCTGGCGGTTTTGACTACAGACCATACGATTTTTAGTCAGTTCTGCGGCAGAACGTACTGCGGCAGTACCGTGTGGAGACCCTTTTAGACTGATCGCTATAGGCTGAAAATGGTAACGGTTAAAAAATAAAAAAATGTGGTTTACGTTGAAATTGTTTTTCATTGTATTAATTCTACCAAGCGCATGCGTCGAACTGCCAAAATGCAATGTTGCCAATTCTTTCGCATCACAGTTGAAGTATTTTTTTATTAGTAATAATTCGAAAAATAAACTGTACAGCATTCATTAAATGTGTGTAAGCATGGCCACGAGGAGTAAATTCTACGGATGGAAGATCATACAAATTGCCAGTCGGGTAGCTCAATTCGGCACAAACACGATTCTCCTTACCTCAAGGCGAGTGCCTGTGGTTCGCTGTCTTTCTCTCTCTGCTCTCCCACAATCGCCGAGCCTCTCTCCTCAATCAAAACACATGTTTCATAGCACAAATAGTTTTATTCACTGAGAATACAATAGTTAACACGGTAATTGCCAGCCTCAGCTCAAGGTAACAGGGGATTTACTTTAGGCTACCTAAAACTTGTCTAATTGCGGAAGGCTCTCTCTCTCTCTATACGTTCTTTATAGGGGGGATGAAGTTAAAATGCACACAGGGTAAGATTCAGCATGGTACTTACAGCTAGCTCCAGTTTGGTACGTCGACAAACACCGGGGAAAGTTAACATTTCGAACTCGGGAGAATTTGCCTCTCCGGCGCGTTATTCACGACGCGGGATGTTGCAAGCTGGCCGGGCGGGCATCTACTGCTGACTGCCCGGAGTGGCGGCCGGCCTCTCTGCGTACGGAAGGCAGAGGGAAAGGGGGGGGGCGGTGCGGCAAGTTTGTGCACTGGGCCCCGATTCACTTATTTCCCGCGCGACAGAAATAAAGGAACCTATTCTTATAACTTTGCAACGTAACACTTCCCCCCTCGCCGCAATAAAAGCGACGTGGCAATGGAGCTGTAGGGCTAATGAATCCTCTTACCCTTACAGCACTTGTGCAAAAAAAACATTTAAAAGAAAAAGGAGAGAGAGAGAAAAAGTTGCTAGCTGAAGAATAGTTATAGTCCAAAACAAAAGAGATAATACATGGTAAAACAAAGAATTATCTATAAATGTACATGAAAGGGCAGTGACATACATAAATACAGTTGCGAAGAACAAGGACCTGTTGGAAAAAAGGTACAAGGGTTATGCAGTGATAGAAAAAAAAACTCTAAAATTGTATCATTGGTCTGTGAGCTATTGTTTGCGGAACGTGGTTTGCGTAGGATGTCTGGGATGGTTGAACGTTTCACTGAAGTTACAAGGTTACTTTGTCACAGTAACCTGGCCCGTTTGAGATTACACTCAAGGAACACTAGAGCCTTAAAGAAAACACGAAGAAGAGAACACAGGATGAGGCTTCTTGGTTGTGGAGAGAGTTCTACCTGTCACAGAGGTCAAAAAGGGTAGCTGCATCCGGATCCTGTGGGTGAGCTGGTACGAAACCATTGAGGTACTGGAGAGTGGAATCGTAATTGGTGGTTGGTCCTTTATAGAGGTGGTGGTTTGCATAGATAACAGCCGTTGTTATTTGGTGGTTGGTACACTGGTTTTTGTACGCAGTGGGATTGTTGTGTGAACAATCTTTCGTATTGTTATTTGCGCAAGGGCACAGGAGCATTTGCACAATGGCAACAGGAACATTTGCATGATGTAGCAGGAACATTTGCACAATGGCAACAGACATTTGCACAGTGGCAACAGGAACATTTGCACAATGGCAACAGGAACATTTGCACAATGGCAACAAAGCATTTGCACAATGGCAACAGGAACATTTGCGTGATGTAGCAGGAACATTTGCACAATGGCAACAGGAACATTTGCATGATGTAGCAGGGCATTTGCACAGTGGCAACAGGAACGTTTGCATGATGTAGCAGAAACATTTGCACAGTGGCAACAGGAACGTTTGCATGATGTAGCAGAAACATTTGCACAGTGGCAACAGGAACGTTTGCATGGTGTAGCAGAAACATTTGCACAGTGGCAACAGGAACGTTGCATGATGTAACAGAAACATTTGCACAGTGGCAACAGGAACGTTTGCATGATGTCAGCAGGAACAGGAACCAACCTAGAGCTGGCATGCTCGGGTTAGTTTGAGCGTCGGTTTTCTGTGATGATACAATTCGCAACTACACGCACGACTCACACTAGGTTATGTTAGATGCGGTCGGGTGCTTTTGGTACGCAGGGGTTGAAGGCATGGGACCTCCGTGACGGTAGCGAAGGCAGCATGAAGAGGGCGCAGGTGTAGGTAGGGTGAAGAGCTGCTGGTCTTCTTATTAATCCGGCAAAAAATTATTATTAGAACAAAATTCTTGAAGTTTACCTGCCTAGTAGACCAATGATGAAAAGGTTTGGAGAGAAACAAGGTGTGCATGTTGAGAAAGGTTGGATTTGTTTGACGTATAGAGAGGGACGGAGAGAGTTAACTAAATGCAACTAATGACTAATACATATTACAAGGGTACGTATTCTAGGAAGGTTCTGTATAACCCATTCAGTTTTTTTTTTACTAAATACATTTCCAAGAATACGTGGGTGAGGGTTTGTACGTATAACAAAATACCCTGTTCGAAAGAAGCTGGTCTTCCATGACCTATGCTCACGTCTATACGGTAGCATTTTTTCTACTTTCGAAGAACAAAACATTGAGTACAATTAAGTTATGACAAGTGGGAAGGGAGTAGGAAGTTGAAAGGATCCGTGTATGAAGATTGTCCCATTTGACAAACGAAACGCCAAGTGCATAACGCATATATCCCCATTCACGGATGATTTCGAGGAAGAGGAAGGGTAGCAATTGGGAACATTTGAACGAAGAAAAACTGCTGAGGACTCAGCTATTTCCGAAATTCGACCTCTGGGTGGAGGTGAAACAAGGTCTACAGCAGCAATCCTGGTACATTACAATAATTTTTGGTAGTGTAGGACAAAAAAAAATACACTGGCATAAAAGAGTCTAATCCTCTACGTGTATTGGGTAGAAGATTAGGGGTCGTTTTATTCTCCTACTTGTTTGCGAGAAATGACAGACCCTTGCTCAAATCTCACAAACCTGGGGATTTTTCTTTGTTCGTCTCCCAGACAACGAGTTAGGTGTTTTTTGTGTCCATCAACTTAACTCCCACGACACGATGCCCCATAATCATGAGTGAAGCGTATGATTAGTCCTTTTGAGATAGTAGATAGTTCCTGGGTTCTTGTGACAGGAAGTCCACGGGCATTGTTAATGAGTAAAAGGGGGTGTGGACTACATTGCGTAGTTCACACACAAAGGTTTGATATTATTTCGTTCGCACGATTCATGGTGAGTATTTTAACGTCTTCACGTATAGCGTACAAGATGTGAAATCCAAAGATTTACAAGTAAGTTTTTATAACGTCTTCACGTATAGCGTACAAGATGTGAAATCCAAAGATTTACAAGTAAGTTTTATAACGTCTTCACGGATAACAATGAACGAATTACAATTGGGTTGCCCAGTATTGAAAGGAGGTACAAAAGACTAGGTATTTATGACATTTCTGACAAAAACCATAGAGTAATTATAACGGACTCCCCGTATCGCATTTAGTAGATATTCTGAGATTCCCATCTATGACGGCAGATTTTATAAGGTTCTCACCTATGATGGCAACAAAAGGTTAACGTTCATATAAAGGTACCTATTCAATACAGACGGCGAGACATACTGATGTACTTAATACAACAATACCGTAGCATAATAAATCCATATCAGCGTACGTCAAAGACTTGCACAAAGGCAAAAACATATTTGAAGATCTGGCCAAGATTTTATACTTCAACAATTAAAGGACAAAAAAAATTCTGGCGTGCTGATGAAATGTGAATTTCATCTAAGCGTACCGCAAAAGAGATCTTTTGTGGTACAAACCCTTTTGGTTACGCACAGAGTATAGTACAGTGATGGTACAACTTTTAGTTGTGCTTACACGTACGATGGTAGCAACAATACAAGACATGCGCTTATCGCTTTTTTAAAATTGTCTCTTGACAAGGAAAATTATTTACAACTGTCCGATTTGAGTGTTTAAGACCATCTGGGTTTTACTTACTTAAACAGACTGTGACGAACACACTTTGGTGTTACAAAAATTACAATAATGGAATGGGCTATTCACAGGGTGGTTCACTTAGAGACCTGGCTTCTTGTTGAGACCTCGTACTTTGTACGTGATACGTGACAACACGACAACCCAAGATTTCAGTTTGAGCAGTTGAGACCAAGGGTAGCTCAATGTTGCTGAAATGTTGTACAAAATTTATTGTTAATGAAGAGATAAGTCGAAAGTTGTCTCTTTTATAACGATACTTTCCAGAATATGGTGTGTCATATCCAGTTCTGGAGAAAACTAGAGCAATTGGGGTTTTTTTATTGAGCGCCATTCTATTTTCTTAAAAAAACAGAAAAAAAAAAAAAACTTAGAACGGGTAGCAAACGTCTGATACGCCGTGGGTTTACACAGGTTTGCTTACTTAATTTAACTAAATATAACATTAGGGTTAGATGCACTTTGGCGAGGACCCAACATTTAATGTACACAAAAGATTTTTCTAAACTTAAGAAGGGGTGACGAGGCATGACACGATGAGGTGAAAATATGATGCTGCAAGTTGTGACGATGCACAAAGCCTTGGGCACGTAGTCTCCGACTACTTGCAGTAAGCCACAGGGAATTCCTTTCTCCGAAGTGATCAATTTCAGGTAGAGGTGTGCATGCTTAGAAAAAAAACGATGTTTCCAAGGTTTGACACCTGGGGCAGCAATTAGAGGCGAATGATTGATGATGACGAGATATTTATACAAAAAAGAACAAACAAAAAAATGAAACAAAACAACAAAGGGAGAATTATATTTTTCCCCCGAATTTGGCTACAGTTGACACTACTGTGCCAAAGCTAGAAAGGTTTTTTCGTTCGAGTGTCCTGATGAGTGACAATCGTATGCGAGAGGCCGCTCATTAGTGACGAACAAAAAGGGTTGACTTCCATAGTGATCCATGACGCGCTGTAGACGAATGGTTACTAGGAGTCAGGGAATAACCATTGGGGTTATACGGGCGTGGCAATGGAGTTTGTTTCCATGTTCCCACTTTTTACAATGTCCTTTATATGGTAGTTACCTATGTGTTTACCAGAGATGTCAGACAATCGATAAACCAGGTCTGATATCTTTTTTAGGACTTTCGTTTTTACAAAACGGGGTGCCAATTTGGCAGAGAAGTACAGCGCACCTTGCGACAGAGTGTTGTTTCTTCTCCAGACGATGTCTTCTTCCTTAAACGTGACGTGCTTCCTGCGAAGGTTATACCTGTCGGCGCTCTTTTGGTGGGCCAATAGTAGAGCGTCTGTTACTTCACTATAGATAGCGGAGAGTTCTTCCAAGCGGTGGGCGTAATTTGCTGCGGGGTCTGCTGTGGAGGAAGGGGCGGGTGGAAGGCAAATGTCAGGGTGTAATGAACCGTGAACTACTTGTTCCATGCCATGTTTGAGAAAAAATGGTGTATAACCTGTAGCGAGGTTCACCGTATTGTTCATGGCTGCTTGTATTTTGTCTAATTTTTTGCACCATGTGCGTTGATCTTTGCCAACCAAAATTGCCAGAGCCGTGTTTATGGTCTGGTTGTATCGTTCAACGGTGTTGTTCTGTGGGGTGTAAAGGGTGTTGTAGAATACATCCTTTATACCATATTTAGACAAAAACTCTTTAAATTCTAGAGCTATAAATTGTTTGCCATTGTCGCATATTATAGTACGAGGGGTACCGTAGGGTATGAAAATATGTTTTTCTAACAGATTGGTTATTGCTGCCGCTGTCGCCCTTTTCAGAGGAAACAACCAGCAATATTTGGAAAAAACGTCCACCACACTGAGTATATGCATGTAACCGGCGTAGCTTCTAGGGAAGGGTCCAATGAGGTCCATTGAAAAGGATTGAAGTGGTCTATCGGCACGCTTGGGGTTGCCCATTAGACCCGACGGTGGTGCCGTACTGTGCTTGTATGCCTTGCAGATGTCGCATTTGGAGATGTATAAACGTACTTGTTTGAATAAACCAGGCCAATAATATCTTAAGGATATTTTTTTGTATGTTTTGAAAGTTCCAGGGTGTATGGAGTCTATGGCACTGTGGTTATCAATAATAACTTGTTCTCTATTTTCGAGAGGGACTACCATAGTGTATAGGGTCGTGTCAGTGTGACCTTACGTTGGAAAAAGTGAGAACTAGACTCTTCATCCGCAATTGGAAAGAAATTTTGCCAGGGATTGACCACTGGGGACGTATTTCTAAGTGTTTGGATTATTTGAAAATTTGGGCAGGGGTTTGCCTTAGATAATGTGTTTTGAGAAAAAAAATCCAGGTGTTTTGGAAAAAATGTTCGAAAATTTTCGAAATCCGAAGATGAGAAATAATCGGACAAGGGTTCACCTTAGGGGAACACGTTTTTCAGAAAAAATCCCGTTGTTTTCGAAAAAAGGTTGCAAATTTGCAAAGTCCGAAGATAAGAAATAATCGGACAAGGGTTCACCTTAGGGGAACACGTTTTTAAGAAAAAATCCCGTTGTTTTCGAAAAAAGGTTGCAAATTTGCAAAGTCCGAAGATAAGAAATAATCGGACAAGGGTTCACCTTAGGGGAACACGTTTTCAAGAAAAAATCCAGTTGTTTTCGAAAAAAGGTTGAAAATTTGCGAAGTCCGAAGATAAAATAATCGGACAAGGGTTCACCTTAGGGGAACACGTTTTTAAGAAAAAATCCCGTTGTTTTCGAAAAAAGGTTGCAAATTTGCAAAGTCCGAAGATAAGAAATAATCGGACAAGGGTTCACCTTAGGGGAACACGTTTTCAAGAAAAAATCCCGTTGTTTTCGAAAAAAGGTTGCAAATTTGCAAAGTCCGAAGATAAGAAATAATCGGACAAGGGTTCACCTTAGGGGAACACGTTTTCAAGAAAAAATCCAGTTGTTTTCGAAAAAAGGTTGAAAATTTGCGAAGTCCGAAGATAAAAAAATCATAGGACAAAGGTTCACCTTAAGGGAACACGTTTTAAATTTTTCTTATAGCTTTCCGAAGGGGGAATTCTTCAGAAAACAGAAAGAAATATGTTTCTTTTTATACAAGCTTTCGTGGAAGTATTTGTTTGAGGATTCAACAATGTCTTGGGGCATGGTTTTATTTACGTGACTATTTATAGTCTGATTTTAGGCAGCACCAGTTTTCTGGTATTTACACGCGAATTTCCTTTCGTTTTGACAAGGTAGGATGTAATGTCACCTGTCGAGGAATTCACGTCAACGCGAATTAGGTATTTTTTGCATCGGTCGAATGTGGTTCAGCATTACCCGGTTTCAGCAAACGGCAGGAGTCAAAAATACCAAAATTGTCAAATGACAGAAGGAAGTTATTCCACTTGTTCCCTAGGCGTCAGCAAATGTCTATAAGTATGGACCAGCATGCTGCAGTAAAATATTTTAGCACTTTCGGGACCAAGCGGATAATTGGTTTATCATGTACAGGATTTTAATTGTTGAATAACTTTTTTTTTAAAATTGTGTTCATTTCCACTATTCACTTGTATTTGAAAATCGCAAATTTAATCGGCCGACACTTTGTAATCACTGTATTATTCGCGGCGACAACTTTCTTGATTGGGCACCTTGCGTTGGAATACCGGTAATAATGTTTTGTCGAGTGACAACTCGTAAATGATGAAATCGGGCCCGTAATAATTTAAATTATGATACGCAGTTACGTTCGCGACGGGATTCTTGTTGGATGTGCTAGACAAATTGGGAATAAACAAGACAAAACATAATAACATTATAAAGTTTACAATTGTTGATTGAGGAACGAGACTGCGAGATCGTGGAGAGGAAAAAAAATTTATAGGCCCCACGCCTAAGCGCCAGTGTAAGCATGGCCACGAGGAGTAAATTCTACGGATGGAAGATCATACAAATTGCCAGTCGGGTAGCTCAATTCGGCACAAACACGATTCTCCTTACCTCAAGGCGAGTGCCTGTGGTTCGCTGTCTTTCTCTCTCTGCTCTCCCACAATCGCCGAGCCTCTCTCCTCAATCAAAACACATGTTTCATAGCACAAATAGTTTTATTCACTGAGAATACAATAGTTAACACGGTAATTGCCAGCCTCAGCTCAAGGTAACAGGGGATTTACTTTAGGCTACCTAAAACTTGTCTAATTGCGGAAGGCTCTCTCTCTCTCTATACGTTCTTTATAGGGGGGATGAAGTTAAAATGCACACAGGGTAAGATTCAGCATGGTACTTACAGCTAGCTCCAGTTTGGTACGTCGACAAACACCGGGGAAAGTTAACATTTCGAACTCGGGAGAATTTGCCTCTCCGGCGCGTTATTCACGACGCGGGATGTTGCAAGCTGGCCGGGCGGGCATCTACTGCTGACTGCCCGGAGTGGCGGCCGGCCTCTCTGCGTACGGAAGGCAGAGGGAAAGGGGGGGGGCGGTGCGGCAAGTTTGTGCACTGGGCCCCGATTCACTTATTTCCCGCGCGACAGAAATAAAGGAACCTATTCTTATAACTTTGCAACGTAACATGTGTTACTAAAACACCGTTTAACGGTTGGGAAGAGTTTTTTTATTATTAGTTAGGCTTTTGCTTAACAATGAAATAATCTGTTTCTAAATTTAAATATAGAAATTTCGTTCATCATTAGAAGAGGTAATTTATTTTTTTCTTCCATTAATAACTGCAGGCTTTTTACCTGTGAGGAGTTTTTTTGAACCCTCTCACCACAAAGTGCCCTGGTAACCGGATTCATACAGTTTGGCAATTAAGTGTAGAAAATAAATGATGGCGCTGCGATCGATTTCTTGGTTTTAAATGGCAACACCGTGATGGCTCATAAGACAATGAATGTATGTTTTAAAAAACCCTTCAGCCAAAATGCATATTTCATAACGTGTTTGTATTTTCATAAATTTTGCACAAAAACACATAATTTAATAGAAGTAAAATAAAACAAAACAGGTTTTAAGTGGGCGTTTATTTTGTTATAAAAACGTAGGTACATAGGTATTTAAAAATCTGAGTATATTTATTCAACACCCGACATGTAATAATTATTGTCTTAGTCCTCATATGATTCTTCTTCTTCCATATCTTCATCTTCATCTAAACGTTTTATCAGTTCATCTATATCATCATAAAGAGTACTTCCTCGTGCATAATAATCTGCCTCGATTTTCATCACGTTTTTGCAACAATTTTTTTTTAATCATCAACACTTATGGTATTTTCCGTTTTCCCGGTGTTTCAAATTTTCCATCTGCCTTTTCCCTTCCTTGACGATTTATCTTACTTTTCAGATTTACCTGTATGTGGAAAACATCATTAAAATGATTATTCTATAGAAGGTAGTTTTAAAAAAGCACACCTGATAATATTCACTTAGAAAGAAAGAAAGAGAAAATAAAGAACAAGTTACATTTCTATGAGTTTAAAGAAGTTGCATATTATTATTTTTTTTTTAAATTGAGTTATTCCATTTTTCTTGTGGCCTAATATTAACTGTCAAATGGAAATGTCAAATTCGGATTTTTAAACATAACCTCAAATCAGATTGTAATGGTTATAATCGCACAAAAATTGGCATAAATCTTGTAATACTAATGAAATTTATTAAAAAAAACTATACCACGTACCATTCATTTCTGCAGTTCGTTTGTAAACTTCTTTCAAATTGGATAGGAGCTTCTTCGCACGATATTCAGCTAGGCAGCGTTGAAACACGCAGTTTACAACTTCTCTTGCACCACTACGTATTGGTTTGTTCATTTTAATTCAATTCAAACAATGCACAGGCAAACAATGAAAAAAAAAACACTAAACGAGCGATTTTCAGTGTGTTCTACATGATTAAAGTCGTAAAGCCAAGAGCCATACAAAATGTCATTGACAAAACGAGTATTTCGGTGTTACCATAGTAATGAAAAAATTTAGTTCCAAATTAATTAATTTCTACACTTTCTTGCCAAACAATACGCCAGTCACTAGACAGACTAGTCATGTATCTGAGGCTCAAATCTTCAATAGCGGATCAAGAGTTATTCGTTACGCTGCATCTACTAATGAAAAATTTCTCGTCTCGACGAACTTTGTCGAATGTATCATTAAAGGTGTTCCTGAATGTCGAAGGGTTGAGGAGATGATTATATTGGCACCCCTATGAATATTGTCTACGTTTCTAATACTTTTAATTTTAATTTGAAAATACGACTGCGCTTTCATCAAAGCTACCAATTATTTCTGAATCCATTTTTGTTTTCACCTTACTGACATCTAGAGCTAAAGAACGTGGTGGGGGTGTTATGCACGGAGACACAATGACCACTAATTGACGAACTACGGTTTTTTAAGCCTTAAATTCCCGAGGAGTGAAAGAGAGTCAATTGATGAAAGAATCAAGATCTAAATCTAGAGCCGTTATATTAGCGAAACCATCTTAGGTTGGGATACATTGTATTCGATTTTGACAATTTTGTCAGTGTTTACTGGTTGGACCCACTAGTTGCTCGAGTGGAATGACTTTTGACGATTGGCATCCTGACGTTTATAGTACGGGAGGCGAAGCAGGGATTTTGGGATTTACTCAAGCGCATCAGATTAACTAAGGGGAGATACCTCCCGACCCTGTTATGGACTACCACCATTTATGAACCAATAATATTGGTGGGTGCGGCTAGGGCAACCGATCAGATTAGTAAAAAAAAATCGATCCCTGTAGTTACTCGAGCGTGTCAGATTAAGATATTGTGAGTTAATTACATGCAGAAAAGTTAACATTTCAATAATCTGACGATTTGAACGTGACGTAAGAAAATTAGCGAGTCACAAAGTTGCAAAAAAAAAAACGTCACGTGGATTTACTCGAGCGCGGTTAATTTTTTTTTTATTTTGAAGAAAATAATGTAAGGATCACAGAAAATAATGTAAGGTCTGCCTATATTTAAAGAGGAAAGAGTTGATTGTTTGTTTGCATTGAATAGGCTCCGAAAGTACTGAACATTTGAAAAATTACTACGACTCAAGCGGCGACATTTTATTTAAATTTGAAAAATAAAATAACACTTATTGTGGCATATCTATAATAGTTAGACATATGCTGTCGCGGCACTTTTTGTAATTAATGATGTGTTCTGCAAAGTCGTAGTACAATATTTAATTCTATCATCAATAGTTTTCGCAGCGTGCACGATGTAAAGAATATTTTAGATAATTTTTTTACACCTTGGGTAACATTATTGGAGTTTTAGTAAGGAGACCTAATTTTTTGAAAATATAATATAGCCCTTGTCACACGGGGATAGTGTAGCTTCATAACAATATTGAATAATAATTTTTCAAATCGGTTCAGTAGTTTCGGAGACTATTCAATGCAAACAAACAAACAATCAAATCTTTCCTCTATAAATATAGGCAGACCGCTTTTATCACTTAGGGCAGGTCTAGTAATATTCATATGTCTATGGTCGAGTCGTACGTTGATAGGCGCTTGCTTGTTTTATATTCTGTCGCAGAGCCGGAGGCCATTGGGCCGCGCGATCGTGTACAACGCTTTGGTTTATTCATTGTGTAAATAAATTTAATAAGTAAAATTTTTAAGAAGTTTAATTAAGCGATATTCTTTTTATCTTTATAATAGGTATATATTATTTTTTGTTCATTGTAATTCTATTCAGTAATAAAAAATAAAATAAAAAACATAAAACTGTCAGATTAAGAAAACCCCCCCAGATAATTGTCAGATTATAGGTCAGTACAACAAGGACATCAAACTGAACCGTCTGTATAAAAATCTGACGCGCTCGAGTATGTCAAGGTCACGATTTTTTTTTTGCATTTTCAAAAATCTGCCACGAGTTTAGGTTACGTCCAAATTGTCAGATTATTGAAATGTAAACTTTTCTGCATGTAATTAACTCACATTACCTTAATCTGACACGCTCGAATAAATCCATTTTTTTTTTCAATTTTCTACCTCTTCATACGGCCACCCCCACCACTCAACTCGTCAGATTAATATCTATCCGTTACCAGAAACACGTAGGGCGTATACGCTGTTAATATCTGACGCGCTCGATTAAGTCATTGTGACGATTTTTTTTTACATGTTTGAAAATTTATACTCGCTCCCCCCACCACTGAAAGGGGATACATCACATAAACTTTTTTTCTTTTTAGCATCTAATCTTTGCAATCCAATAGGTCCCCACAACGCTCGAGTAACTACCCATTTAGCGTTATTTCCTCCCCTACTATTAAGTATGTACCTTCGACGAGACTCGAGAATGACAAAGTCGACCAATGTACGACGGGACCTGGATTGGAGAATCGAACCCCTGGCGTAGTTGCTTGTCTGCAGAACGTTCGTGAAATTCCTAAACTAATGAACTCGATGAGTTTTGGGATTAGAAATAGCGGTGGCGAATGGTGATTGCATACTATAAATCTATTCCCGTTAATCTGAAGCTAACCAACCTAACTGCGGTTGAATATGTTTTTTGCGGAATAAAATTTAATTGATTAATATTTTTATCATAACAACACGAAATATCTTTCGTTTTGTTTATTAATATTTTTATTATAACAACACCAAAGATAATATTATATAATATACCTATAATTATAGTAGTCGCACGGACAAAATATCCAACCTCATATCCTTTCCTTCACAAATATTTTAGTGCTTTTCAGGTTGGGGTATTTTGCCGATTTGTGAAAAAATAATTTGGTAACTATAAAATTCTTCTCTGAAATGTAGAGAATACTAGATTCTCCTATTTTAACTTTATTTATGATTATTATTATTAACAATCGAATTGCAAACTTTAGAGCACAGGCGTCAGGTAGGTAAGCTGTCCTTGTTCTCCCTGTGTTACAGTTGAAGATGCTCCGAGGAACTAGCTTCGATCTCTTCGGCACCGGTGCATTTTCGGAAAAAACGTCAAACGCGCGTTCATGATGCGAACAAGTTTGACATTTGCCACATGAGGATAGGTCGCTTCTACGGCATCTTCTTGAGTTCAATATCTCGGCTGTGGAACGATTTGCAGACCTCGGTCTTTCCTCCCTCCTACAAAATGTGTCTCTTCAAGAAAAACTTTCACTCCTTACTCGTTTCAAAGAGATCCCTCCACACAGCATCCCTAAAGATGACAGACCCCTAGGGAAATCATATTCCTCGGGATCTCCTGTGTGGAGTTAATGTAAAAAATGAGACCAATTTTTGAAAAAAAAAAAGTTTCAATACGATTGAACCCGTATTGCTTAAAATTCTATTAATATTAATAACAATACTTCACTAATCTTCACAAAATATTATCAGTGCTGAATGCAAATTACGTAATAACCTATAAATCTAGTTTCACTATCATAAAAATTCTCCCATTAATAAAGACATTAAAAATCAATCAGTATAAAACAAACTTTTACTACGAATACATCTATTTTCAATTTTCGACCTAGTTAACCGTCTAGTATCCACTTTCATAGTTTTATTTTTATTTTATTTTTATTATTATTACTTCAATGAGAATTGAATCTTCCTCCCTAGGGACTGACTTAAATAAGTGAACACCGCTGTCATCTAAGCCAAATCCTAATTGGATGGTTTTAAACCAACATTTATTTCGTATATTAATAACTGTAAACTTTTAAATATAATATGTTGGTCAATGACGTTATATTATAAATAGACTCGCCATAGTCTCACATACTCACAATATAATGTGGAAAGCAAGCAACACTCTTTTGTTTTCAGCGGTTTTCAAATATAATTTCTAAATTCAAAACTTTATTCCCGTGTGATAAAGATAGACAATCAAAGAATTTACCTGTGTGAATGTCATAGATATACTATAGTAGGGCGGCTTATTAATTTCTTCGCCGAATACTGCTTTCACATCACGGGTGTGACTGAGATAACAAGATACTCTCACTCGGTTACACAATGGACAGGGAAGGGTAAAGAATACAATGACGTATTATTATAAAATTAACTGTCATAATTATAATAATTGATAATAATAAGTAATTTGCGTGTACTTGCTAATGAAGTGTTATTCCTTCGCCTTTACGACTATTTGCCGTGTAATTTAAGCATTTTCTCATCACACAGGAGGGCATTTTGGCGCTTTGCAATGAAATTTACTTACTGGTAAGACACGACCTCACTTGACGCGTAGCAGTTTAGTACTAAAGTACTAGGAATAGAGACAGCTACAATCGTATTGTGTTTGGCTTCCCACTTTGAGATTTCTACCCCGCGTCCAGTATTAATGTCTTTGATGTTGGTCACTTTGTCGTTTGACATATTTAATCAAATTTAACAATTACTTTTTTATAACCATGACTTATTTATTTAATTCACGAAATCAAAATCGAAATTCAAATAGATAAATTTAAAAAGACTGAAATGTGTGATCTGAATGAAATAAGGTCCCTGGTTAGCTCTGCAGAGGTACTTTTTTTAAATAATTTTGTTGATCTAATCTCTAATCCAATCTTTACGACCTGATAGTCAAAAGCGCAATCGGCGAACTTATCTGGACTGCGTTTTTGCTCTTTCAAACTTTTATTACTTTTTGAGAGATTTGTTATTTTCCTATGGATCTTCGCAATTATCCACTTAAGTCGATTCGATTAATGTATTAAGTATTTATACGTTCAAATGAATGATTCACCAGTTTTTACGGAATGTGTTTGATTTGAACGACCTTGATATTGAGTGGTCACTGAAAGCAGTTTAGGCACTGCTGTCATCGACCTACAGCGCATATTCAACAATTATGTAGATCGGGGTCACCTGTAATGGTGACTAGACAGCTCGACACAGTGGCAAATCAACACACATTTGAAAAGTGATGGAAAGTTATGAATATGGATAAAAAAACTAGTTTAAAAATGTTTCGTTAGGTTAGATTGTGGGCTATTCATCAGATTTGAAAATAAAAGCTTTAAACCATCCTTTAAGATGTTACAGGTGGTTCCATGACAACTCAATACATTGGCAAATCAATACACTTTTGAAAAGATCAGATTTGGTAATCAATTCATGAAGTCTTTAAACCAAACTTTCATTATTTACAAGTTGTTCCATGACAACTCAACAAATTGGCAAATCAATACACTTTTGAAAAGTGATACAAAATAATTTAAGTAGGTTACAATATAGGTTAGGTTATGGGTTATTCATCAGATTTGGCAATCAATTGATAAAGTCTTTAAACCAAACTTTCATAATTTACAGGTTGTTCCATGACAACTCAACAAATTGGCAAATCAATACACTTTTGAAAAGTGATATAAACTAGTTTAAATAGGTTAAGATATAGGTTAGGTTATGGGTTATTCATCATATTTGAGAATCAATTGATAAAGTCTTTAAACCAACCTTTCAGAAGTTACATGTTGTTCCATGACATCTCAACATATTGGCAAATCAATACAAAGTGATATTCTTAGTCATTAGATGTGATGAAATAAATAACTCATAACCTGATATATATTTTACGGCATCGTATTCAATTCAATGTGATCTTAATAATATGATTTTTCACGGCCAAAGGTATTTGGATTATTTATTTTGGGGGTGTTCTGCCGTGTTGTGCTACATCCTTCTTTAGCCAACGTTTCGACAGATACCCTGACGATGGACACTCTAACGCTGTCCGAAACTTTGGCGAAAGAAGGAGGTTGCGCAACATGGCATAACACTCCAAAAATAAATAACGAAAAAAAGCCCATAACCTAATCTAACTTACTAGGTACCTGTAATATATAATACTAGTTGACCCGGCCACGCGTTTCTGTGGCTAACGAAACACAACGCCATCTTCTGATGGTTACCCAACTTTTTAACTCACACCGCCATCTGTTAATTTGAATACAAATCAAGTCCACACCGCCTGCTTGCCAGCCCTCTCGTCCACCACATACAGACATTCTCCTTTAATTATATATTTCAACCAATTTACTCAAAACCTTGACAAATTCTATACCAAAACCTTCCTCATGAATCACTCTATCTATTGGTGAAAACCGCTTGAAAATACGTTCAGTAGTTTTGCGTTTATCGCGAACAGACAGACAGACGCGGCGGAGGACTTTAATTTATAATGTGTAGAGATTAACAGAGAATAATTTTAATTGTCTTCTTCGAAATTGGTATCTTATCCAGTGATTTTTCATCCGTCTGTGCTAGCAATTATTTCCGATATTTTTTATGGTAAAATGAGGTTTTATGATCTTTGTTCATTATCGTGGTGTGTGCTCTTCACTAGCAATTTGTACAATTTTATTCTCTGACGTACGATTAGTTAGGCATGAGTTAGAAGAGTATGGGTATATTTTATTACCGTATTAAACTTGCAAGTGTCTGTAGATAATTATTTGTAATTACTATTAAGTCACGATGATTTATTGCATTTTTACGAATGGATTCATAAGAATGAGCGCCTATTATTGATTTTTAAAACAATTAAATAAACTGTGTTTTCTATGACGCCACAAAGGGAATTTGCAGAGATTGAAAAAGATTAAATAAACTACTATTCGTAGCTCTTGTGCAAGTAATTTGTTCTTAGAAACATTAAAATAACTCTGTATCTAAAAGGATCTGAGTGTAATTTTGTTTTAATACATTGATTTTTCTCTTGCTATCTAATGCCAACTTCTCGGTTCATTCATATCCGTCAAAATATTTATACTTATCGCACTTTCCTACTTATATAATATTATATTTAAAACAAATGGCTTAATCGCCATCCCAATGCTAATAACGACCACGGCCCAGCACAAATACTTGTAGATGATACAATATATTTTTATCCAAAAACAAGTTTAATGTACCTAACCGAAACTTTGAAATATAAACAATTCAAAAACCAAATTAACTCCATGAAATTCTGTAATGAGATTTTGTACCCTCTGTTTACTTAATCTATACTATCTACGAGTCGCATTTAAACTTTGGTTTAGTTTCAGTGACAGCAACCCGGGTATTTATTTTATTTTCATTTATGGACTTAGTTTTCTTTTACCCACCTTTAGAAGAAGTCTGGGACGCCCGAGGAAGCCATGGCACGACCAGGTGAATCAGGCCCTTGAGTCGGGCCATGTTAAGAGAATAATAGAATAACGTATATGAATGTACCCCTGCGGGGGACTGGCGGATTTGTAAGTTAGTTAGTTAGTCATTAGACAAAGTCTGTTCCAATATTGTTATTGTTTTTCTAAAAATATTTTTCTAAAATTGTGTACATACTCGTATGTTGCATTACGCTTGTAATTATTTTGAATGTTGAATTACGTTATTTTGTATGTTGAATTACGTTTGCAGCTATGTTAATCTTTGGATATTGTTTACACATTGGGCATTATTTTATTTATGTACATAAATATTCCTCCCATAATCACGAGCTATTGGAGCTTAACTTATGGGGGAGTAGAATATTTAGAAAAAAAAACAACATAAAATTTTGCACATAGTTATAATTTGAAATGTTATATTTTTTTTAAATAAATAAACAGAATTTGTACAAATTCCTTATTTATTTATTTATCTAGTGTAAAAGTAGTAGAAGTTTCTATCAATTCCGTAAAAGTAGTAGAAGTTTCTATCAATTCCGTAAAAGTAGTAGAAGTTTCTATCAATTCCGTAAAAGTAGTAGAAGTTTCTATCAATTCAGCGACCTTCGAGGAACATTGCTCCACGTACTGATATAATCCGAGTTACCTTTGAATGGCCCGTCCTCCTTTGCTGTTCGCTTGTCGCTTGTCTCCATACATCAGCGGTAAATGGCCCAACAAAAGACGGAGGATTCAGACAATCTCGTCCTATTGGCTTGCACACTTCATACACTACATACATGACTAATACAAACACGTGAATGACAGACCCTGATCACCGGACACTTGAGAATGGAAATATTGGGCAGGGCCATCGGAAAAGTGGAAAGATTTTCATGAAAATTATTATTATTTACATTTAAATCAAAGAAGTAATGTATTTTCAAACAATAAATAAAAAAATAAAAATAAAAAAAATAAAAAAATAAAATATTATTAAATTCCGCAAGTATTTCAGTTTTTATTATTGTGACAGCTGTTTCGGCTTAAAATGCCATCTTCAAACTGACAGCTATCACCATAATAAAAAAAATATCTTGCAGAATTTAATAATAACATTATTAAATTAAGATTTAATTATTATTTCCAATAAGGCCATGCAAATTTTAGGTTTTGTAATACGTAGCACAAGGACTTTTCATAACATTGAGTCATTACGATACTGCTCTCTTGTGAGATCGCTGCTAGAATATGCATCTCCTGTGTAGTCTCCTATTTCTTCAATAAAAATTGAGACAACCTGTATATTGACTATAATTAATACTATTATAATACTTTAATGTCTAATATAAAACTACCACTGCTTTAGATTATACACTAAATTACTTATTAAATTATCGAATAACCTGCCTGTTAAACTGCCCCCAAATGTTAAGTTTTATAAATACGTTTGTCCCTGTTGAATTCCCCCGACTCCACCATATTTTGCTATGTAACAACCATAGCTCTAACAACTTCCGTACTATTCACCTGTAATGCGATTTCACGGAACTGCCAATACATTTACAGACCTTTTTGATATTTTCAAAACCTCTCCGTCCTGCATCAAAGCAAAAATAATTTGTTGTAAATATAACTGATATGTTTATATATTATGCTTGTAAAATGATAAGTATTTATTATATCGTTAGGTATGAACTGATTTGTTTGTAAACAATAATGTTTGTAAGTGTTAGACATATTATGTATAATAAATGTTTATGAATGTCTGCAAAAGCCTCGCGGGCGTTACATAGAATAAAAACTAATAAAATTTAGTACATTAATTCAAAAAATTAAATAAAATAAATTTGATTTACTTAATTTTTTTGTTTTGTTTTTTATTAATTGTAGTTCTACGAATTTAAAACAAAAACTTAAAAAAATATTGTTATTAGAGCGCTTTTCACCGTTTTTGTTTCTTTTTCCTGTATTTATAAGTTTAGTGTCCTTAATTATTCCTGTTGCGCAAGGAATGCAGTTAAGGGTTTAGAGTCGTTTTTATCCTTATCATACTTTTCTTATTGGATTAAAATTGTTCGAAGCCTTATTTCCCAATCTGTCTCTTACCGAGGGATGAATCACATTTAGGAAAATATATATTCTAATCAAATCCTTTGTAGATACTATTTTACCGCCCATCATAAAAATAGGCGTTTTTATTAATTAATTAATACGTTAATTAAAAAAACACGTATGAAATCAAATTATACCACTTTTAATAAAATTTGTTCCCAATTGTGTCATCTGCGTGCAAATATCGAAATTTCTATAATAAACAATAAACAGTGTTAATCTCAAGTGACCTCCAAGGTAAGTTTGGTTCCTGTATATTTTCTGCCTGTACAGAAAATTTGCCAATTTTTCAACAAATATTATGTTGAAAAATTGGCTCGCCGAAATAAATAGTTTGTATTAGACTCTAACACAAAAAATTTCTAACTGCCATAGTTAAGTAAAATAAGTTTAATTTTTATCGTCAAAGTAAAAGCACCCATTGACAAACTATTTAAAAATATGTAGTTTCGTGGGACTTTTCTTTTTTCCATAATATTTTTTTTCCCTATGTATTACTTTGTCTTTATAATAAAGAATAAAACATTGTATTTTTATCTACATTTTAAATTTTAACGCAGCATCACGTTCAAATTTGGTTGAATATTGTGTATGTAATTTAGTATAATTGATCGACGAACCGCTGGCGCTGGATGCAATCTTTATTTTCGTTCTTAAGTTATTTACGTAATTCCGAACCTTTTAAAGTCTGAGATAATCAATACTAAAATTCAAATTAAAAAAATACTTCGTTTTTACCACTTTTATTGTTTATTAAAAACCAACATGTTTCGTGAGCTATGCTCACTTCTTCGGGGTTTTAATAATACGAAGTATTTTATTAATTTTAATTAAAATGGTGCCACAAAATAAGTTTGCTGTGTTAGAAGAAATAATGAAATTGTTGAATGCTAAGTACCCCAAGTACCAACGTATTACGAAGGCAATTTAACGTAATATTTGTTGGCTTTGTACAGCGCCCGCGGAACATTATAACCAAAGATATTGAAATATAAATTTGAATATCGTTGATTATAACCCTCCAATTTACTGATTTTAATAGTATATTTTATTTGGCAATATTTTTTTTACATGTTATGTCTGATGGATATGTATTCTAAAACTGCTATAATAATATTTCCATTACCTACGCACTAACATTTGGACATCACGACATTGAGACATAACTATGGGAGGCAGTTCCGCAGCCCCGGGGCCCGGGAACCATTTATTGGATAACCAACACCCCTGACATACGTCATCCCAAGTTCGCTATGTTTGGTGACTAAGCAGGGGTGCCCGGGATAGTCTGGTTGAGGGAGACCTTATCAACACCTCTCCCACCGGACTCTCTCGACCCATCGCCTTGCGCAGCAGTAGGAGGGATTGATTAACACGTTCAAAGATTTAAAGACCCCTCATACCTTTTTCCTTTCCAGAACTTCCTCTCTTTTCTTTCACTAAAGACCCTCTACCCCATCCCCAAAGATGATAATTGACCCGAGCGAATGTAAAAAAAAGATATTGTCTCGCAAGTGACTGCCGATCACACTAGCGCCGCGCCCGCGCCGTCAGCTTTGTGTTTTCCATATTATTATCTGCCATTAAAGAGAGTTCCTCTTAGTGTTCAGATATTCATTAAAAAAAAATCACAAGCATATGCTTTCTAACCGTCAACCACGTTCTAAATTATATCATCGATATTTTTGTAGTGAATATCACGTGTCTATGCTATTCCTTATGACTTGTGATGTATTGTTTCACAAGAGTAAACTGATTTCCGTTGACAAACGATCACTGATTTTAATGAACTCATACTAATTTTTAAATATTTATTTATTGTAAATTGAATCATTATTATTTAGTGACGGTATAATGGCAGTATGTCGGAGATAACACAACTCTGTTGACCGCAAGGTCGACCTGCAATTAGATAACTTGTAATAATATTATCAGTCATGTGGTTTTGTGGGTAACGAAGGAGGAAATAAACAATTCTTTATTTTTTATCAGCTGCGTGCACAAAAAATCCGTTCGATATCAGTAAACAATATTCTTAACCTCTTTGAAGTTCAATGTGACGATGGAATTCATTGACCGACTAAGTCAACATTGCAAACTTTTTATAAGCGGCTTATTTGACTTGCTATAAACCCGTGATTCCTGGTTTAGCCTCCGGTGATTTTTGTGATGATTTTTTAACATTTTTTTTCTTCAAAGCTAAACAATTTTTTTCTCTCACATGGTGTCTCATCAATGCCGAGCTAACCTTTGCCGAGTAAAGGTTCAACTCCTCATCCCAACCCTACATGTCCAATACCTTCTGATTTTTAAAATGTTTTAAGTTTAAAAAAACTTCAATAATGTCACCGGAGACCAAAATGTCAGTTTCATTTTTTACATCAAATAATGTCAGGAATCAGTGGCACCCTGTATAACAGTCTTGTGTTCATAAATATATGCGACGCGTTTGCTTTGGTAGTGCAAAAATGTTTTGTTTTCATTGCATGAATGTATGAATGAAGTGGAAATTAACCCACGATTAACATCCGATCAAGGTGTAACTCGGCAGACAAACTCGTTTTCAATGACTATGCATTCTATCAACTTTTGATGACAATCATGCATACACACACGGCATTTACCTACGAATTTCGCTGAAACTCGATGACCTCACATGAAATAAATGTCGGTCTTGTTCATTCGGCATTTGGCTCAGTTGGGAGCGTGGTTGACTCCAATTAATTTCTGGGCAGGAAGGTTCAATCCTCAGTCAAACCAATCTTTTTTAAGTTTGAAAAAATTTGTAAAAGATGTGTTATAGTAAAAAAAAACTTTGTTTTTAAAGGTATGGAATACAATTTTACGCATTACTTTAATGTAAATATGACGAAACGTAAAAAATGATGAGTAAAACATTAATCAACGTTTTCAGTAGCAATGCGATGAAATTTAAGATAATGAACGATGAATATTATAATTTAATAATTAGAATTAAATAATTTAATTTGCATACTACTTTTTTGTATATTATGTAAAACCAACCGGTTTCTATTTAACCTGAACCTTCATCTTGGTTACATAAAATGTACAGAGTTACTGTGTATTTATAGGTTACATAGAAGAGGGAGAGGGAAATGAACTTTGGGAAAAGGGAATGTGTTTAAAATAAAGCTATTTGATAAATCTAATTGTTCATTCAATCAATTGGTTTTATTTAATTTTAAGGATTTTTTTTAAATTTCAAGAGCTTCTAGATAATTACGACGTAGACCTATTCTATTTATTTGCAGTTCATCTATTTCCGAAGATGTATTAATATAGTGATCTTTATCTAGTAAGTGTGTTTTGAAATTCTGAAAAACCTAGACTGTACACAACTGTACGGGCACCTCAAGTGTTCTACCACCCTCGTTTGAACGTTTCTTGACGTTTTACCTATGTAAAATGCTGGGCAATCATTATTTTTAAAATTATAGATGCCAGAATGGCTTAAATTATATACAATAAACTATAATTTAATACCTGGGGGTAAATAAAAAAATCTATATATGGTTTATGTTATTGTGATATTTGTGTCGTTTACAATCAAACACTATTTGTTCTGTGGGGGTGCTTCTAAATAATAATAGGTCCTTGATGCAAACTGGTTTTTTTTTTTTTTTTTTTTTTTTTAATTATTTATTGACCAAGATATTGCAATACATATATACAAAATACAATGTACATTTTTTTTGGTATAAACCACCTCACTAGGCTGAGCCTGTTCCGAGGTGGCAGGAATTTAAACTAATTTTGATATCTTAATCTTGGAAGAAAAATAAGATTAAAAAAATAAATATTTAAGTTTAGAAAGATAAATACAATAAAAGAAAAATAAAAGAGTAAAATAGAAAAAAATATGATAGAAACAAATTAGAGTCATAAAAATAATTGAGAGGAAAAGAGGAAAATACAGGCGTTGAGTGTGTTCTTGTATTGTTCAGGTTATCTGACCGCAGTATATAATGCCTTTGTCGATTATCCACATATGGATTTTGTGTTTTGCATTTTTTGTCATGTGGATATCTTTAACATCTTTTTTAATTAAATTAAAAATTTTTGGAGCCAGATTATGATAATGTCTTTGTCCATATGTAGTATTTGTCTTCGGAGTCATGTGTTGATGTCTATGTCTTGTGTCGTAATTGTGTTGTGCAGTATGATGGTTTAAGTTGTCTTGTTGGTAATGTGTAGCTATAATTTTGATGTACAGTTGCTGTATGTTCAATACAGCAAAGTCTTTAAATAACTGTACTGTCGAGAATCTAAAAGGTTTTTTAGTAATAACTTTAATTAAGGCCTTTTGCGCTTTGTTGAGAGGGTCCATATTAGTTTTCGCAGCACCACCCCAACCGATCATACCGTGGGTGATAATTGATTGGCCTAAAGCGTAGTATATAGTTTTTAAGGTCTTCATTGGCATTATGTTTCGTATGTTCTTAAAAAAATATATAAGTTTTCTGACTTTACCCGCTGTTTTATGTATTTGTTCTGTCCACCTAAAATAGTTGTCAACGTAAATTCCTAAGTATTTTATTATCTCAGTCCGTGTTAGCGGGTTGCATAGGCAGTTTTCTTTAGATAAGCATAAGGTTTATTATGAGTTTACATATTTACAATATACTACCGGTCGCACGACCCGTCTATACTGGCTGCTAATTGTATCCGCTGGGTAGCTGGCGATTGAACGCTCTCGACAGCCAATGCTACCCTTACTGCCATCTGTTGGCAACCTGTAGAAGCTCTTTCCCTGCTGGCATCTGGCAGCATCTGACAGAAACTCTTTCAATACACTATAGTTATTTACTAAAATACTGTTTTATCATTAGATAGTTGTTACGAAAGGGTTAAAAGCCCAACGGATGCGGCTAAGAATGAATGCAAAAAATCAAATTACTTGCTGCAATTCCGATAGCTTCGTCTTCACGGTTTATTTCCCGCTAATTGAAGATGTGATTCATGACCGGACATGGACGGACGTGATGGCTTTTTTTATAAGCTACGTTTATTGCATTTCAAGTTCATTGAATGGGGTTCAATCTTCCATTGCTATCCCGTCTCGTTGGTGGTCTGCTAAGGTATATTATATTTTCAATGGAAATCAGCCTTGCATTTTGTGTGTATTGGATCTTTGTCGTTCAATTAGGTAGATAAGCAAAAATATGGTTAATATTTAGGTCATAATTCAAAATGCAAGTGTGAACGGGGTGTAACAGCACGTTCCCGTATAATTTTAACTTTCGATTCTCGAGCACATTTGGAGTAAAAACGTATATGCCATTTTCCGATAAATTTTTTTTCAATTCTTTCAATGTTTCCATCACACGTTGCCGCTGATCACCTGCTAAACGAGTCGGAGAAACGACCCGTTCTCATGAAGCCAGCATCAACTGTGAACGGGTATTCCGCTCTTATTACTCTTAATACTAACTTGTAGAAGAGTATTATCGTACCGCCTAACTATGTTTCTTAGATATTGGCGTGTCCGGGGTTACACTCCACTCCGGTAACCTATTGTACGGGGCTAGCCATCGTCCGGTGCTAGCCGCTTTAATATTACACGCTGGCTACTTGTGTAATTCCTAATCATATATTAAGTGATGTACGTGGTAATTGACTTCACATTCAATTAAGTAAAGTGTTAGTATAATAATTAATCATTATAGTAAATTAACAAATTATAAAATGACGACTGCACGTAGATTCTTATTATTAGCACTTGTTATGAAAATATGAATAAATAATTAATAATCTTTTACAATTTACACGAATGTGATGGATTCTTTAGTATTTGTTATTGACGACTTTCAATTTCCAATAAATACTTGTTTTCAGTATTATTGACTATTTGCGAGAAATAACTTATTTATAACTGACTGGCGAGTACCCCGCATGCGTTGCAATGCCACATTAAAAATAAATTGTTTTTCCCTGTTTGTCCTTTCCCGTACGTCCCCATTTCCGCACCGTTCCCCTCCCGCGTTCCTTTTTTTCTCGCGTTGCCCTTCCACCTTCCCTGCCTTCCCCCTACCTCATCCCCCTCCCACGATCCCCCCTCCTTCATTCCTATCCCCCTCCCAGATTCCCCTCCCCTTCCTGCCTTTCCTCCCTGCCGCTAAACTATATGAAATACACATATCTTTCAAACAACTCGCGTGCCACCTATTATATATTTTTAATGCAAATTTCATAACGCCAGAGCTCACCATATATTGAACCCTTCACAGGTATGCGCACAATAACTCATCAAAGTTTCCTCGCAATCGGATGAATGGTGTACGAAATAGTTGCAAAACGCCAGAGCTCTATATATAGAAACACTCGCAGATATAAACAAGAAACATTCATTTTGATATAATAAGAAGATTAGTAGGGACCCGAGAATTTCGCTTTATTTTTGGTGAAATTCGATTTATGTTTTTGGAAAAGTGGTGTTGTGCAGAAGTGGTGGTAATTTTGTAAAAACTATGTTATGTAAACTTATGTGTTAGAAAAACTGCGCAAAAATCGTGTTATTAACCTTGCGCGTTTTTCGCGCAAAATATCGCGTAAAAAGTCTCGTTATCGCAAACGCGAAATTTTCAGGTCTCTACTACTACTGAATTATAAGATAATCAGAATACTTGTATTCATCAAGGTATCAGAAAAATATTTATTTTATTGGAGTCTATACTATATACAGTATATACAATAATCTTCCAGTGGCATTGCTGAAATTTTTGATAACCCCAAAATAATTCCCAAATATTTGTATGTATAGCTTAGCTCTGTGGCTATTTTTGGCCAGATTTATACGTTTGTTTGCTTTAAGTTCAACGATTGCTACATCGCTGGTGGCTGTAATGATCATGTAATGGGTATAATATTTATTTTTAGTTTGGGAATACATTTTAATATATTTTTAAAAGGGGATTAAAATGAACGTTGGATTTTGGTACAATCCTAGCGTTAGATTTAAACTTGGTAACTTGTACATTTAAAGGTGTCCATTCTCCTCCTCTCTTACTTTTATCTCTCTCTTTTTCCTTTTTTGCTTCTCTCTTTTTTACCTGGCATGCTTCCTCTTCTTTTTCGCGTGCCCTATCAGGTCCCCCCGACTCTGGTAAATGTATCTCTATCTTACGCTGCCCGAAATAGATCCTCCACACTTCTAATGCCGGTCCACTCTCGTAAATTTCCCAGCCAAGACATTTGTCTCCTACCAGGCCCTCGGCGACGCTCTCTCTATCTTGCCTTATAATATTAATTGGAGCAAGTGTTATCTCTCCTCTCGAAGTATGTGACCCAGATATGAATTCTTCCTAACTTTTCTCAGCAGTTTTGTATACGCTTTAGCGCGCCTGAGAATTTCGGTGTTGGTGATCATGCCAGTCCATGGGACTTTGAGCATTCTCCGGTGAAGCCACATTTCAAAAGCCTCTAACCTGTTCATGGTATATACTTTAATTCCATGTCTCACATCCGTACAGCAAGACCGACCAAATGTCATTCTTATACGTACATTTATTTATTTAGTTACAAGTATTTTTTTAATTTACCACTTTTTTTTAAGTTGAAAAATCTGTTGTTGTTGTTTTGCTGTTTTAATTTATTTTATTTGTTGTACTGCCCTTTAGAAATGCAGATGTGGATGAACATAATTGTCCTTAACCTTAAAAAAAATAGCATACTTATGAACAATGCTAGTCTATTAATTAATGATTGATTGATTAGCACTAAACTCTTTCCTCTGCGTGTTAATAATTTTTGCGATTTTTTTAAACAAAACTATTTTTAAAGATAACTATTTTTAAACATAACTTAATGCGGTCTATTATAATATAAAACACTTGTTTAAGTGGCCCCATCCAGGGGCGCCAGATTCTTGCATGAAAATATTGCAGTGCACACGGGCGGCCTTTCTAAGGGGTGAGCTTTTGTGTTTTCCGGTTATCTTGGCTTATCAATAATATCAGACAAATTTTATCAGTGATATTTTATCAGTTAGACAAATATAAATTCGAAAGTGGTGTTTTTTCTGTGTTTAAAGAGAAATATAGATGGGAATACGGAAACGTGTTGTAAAACCATGCTAGACCAATTTACGAATGAAGTGATCCGAAGACATTGGTTAATGGATGTATGTTCTTTGACGAATTGAAGAATCTGCTGTTTACATTTGAAAAAAATTGACTACGACCGACGATTGGTTCTATAATATAGTTACATCTTTCATACGATGGCATTAGCGTTCTGCTTGACTTGCACTTTTTTTTAAATAAAATTTTTAAACTGTCTAGATCGAGTGGTAGGTACTACGGTGTATCTAAATTTAGAATTGCTGTGAAGATGAAGGACGCGGGGAGAGGAACTATTAGGAAAGTTGATGGTTGAGAAATATTTGGTTATTCAAATTATAGAATAAACACTCGAGCGATCGCTTCAATAATAAAGAAAACGCGTCTAGCGATCGCTATTGCTGAGCGTTCGTTTTGGAAATTTCCCGCCCAAAAATCATACATCCGAATTTGAAAATGGACACATATACTAAATAAATTTATCTACCAAATATCTAGATTCAGTGGGACTTACGGCATCTCTAAATTTGGGAATGCCGAGTGTTTAGTGCTTACAGGGCCGAGAGTATTTCCCACTCTTATGTCACTTCTTGCGATAGCAGCCTCGTTCATGGCTGTCTAGGATGACAGCACGTACCCGAAGGGTTTTAACCAGCGATTTTATTTTTATTTTTTATTATTCTTTATTCATAAAATAACTTGTACACAGTTTCTTAAAGATTTTTCGAATACCACACCAGGAACATGCCCGTATCTTATTATGGTACTCGAACCTGTCGATTCCTTTTTGCCTATTTTTGGAGTACAAAAAGTACTAGTGGATGTCATTTTGCTGTCCGACGATGTTTGTTTCTTTAAAAAATCAATCACACGTCGCCACTGATCACACTCCTACACGTCGTGGGGGATCTTAATATATATTTATTAAATTTATTTATTGGTAGTCAATTTATTCATTAGAATGGAATTTATTTTGCACATTGGCACAGGCAGCCTTTGGCATCCTTTGCAACAACCCTGGCCTCATCCATAATAATTTGACGGTGTGTATTCTTCCATCTGGTCATGTGAGGCTTCTCTTAGTCGAGTCTCCGAGAGACCTTACTAAGAAAAACAAAGGCATTGTTTCTCAGAAAAGTAATACACAATAAATTGGCAATATATTTATTTAGCACGAGCAATCGCATAATCTCGTACGTGATACTACTCCCAGTGGGCTCTCGGTTCCATTGTTTCGATAAGGCACCCATGTATTAATTCTTATTATTTATGGAACAACAATCCCAGAATATTATTGTCGTCAGAGTGTATAAATTAATATTGTCATGACATAGTGTTAATATTATGCACGTGTAATTTATTTATATTGTTGCTCATTGTAGTTTTGATGTGTTTGTTGGAAGAAAAATACTTTGGTAACGAAAATAATGTTGCCACGTCTGTCTTGAAATCCTTTTGAGAGTTTTTTGTTTTCTTTTATGCTACATAAACGTCACATAAAACTAAGGAAGAAAACATGATATTTATATAAATGTCTCACAACCTAACATGAAACGCAAAGCAACACGGTTATAATAGGCAAATGAGCGGAGTAGATAGATCAAACCAAAACATAGAGCTACACCGAGGAAGTGCTGTTTTCCAATACTGGCTAATTGTGTAGACATGGCTGTCAAAATTGTTTGTCTACCATAAAAATTGCAGAGCGGAACATTAGAATTTAGCCAATTTACATTCAGGAAGATAATTGCTTGTGATTCGCCCGAAAGTATAGAACTTTTGCAGTCGTGCAAAGTCGAGGACCACCAACAAATAAAGTTGACCCACGATACTACATCACTTCATTTGGATACGATTCTAAATGACCTTTTTTCAAAAATTATCTTTGATAACCAAAGCATTTCTTTTGCTCATTTCAAATTCATACCCAAAATAATTTTCAGTGTTTTGTAAAGTTCTAACATCTAGAATTTTAAATAATAATTTATTTTACAAGGTATAAATATCTATCATCACCTATACTCTCTATTTTGTTATTGTCTGACAGTTGATCATTATTACGAGGCGCATTTATTTTTATTTTTTTAATGTTCTTTATTCAGTAAAGTTTACATATTACAGAAAATGGGTAATTTTTTGGCCATCACACTAGGCACATGCCCGTGTTGTAGTGGCCAATTTTATGTTAAGTATAAAATAAGTTGAATGAAAAACAAAATAATATAAAAATAAAATAAAATAATGTATACATCTAAAACAAGTATGAAGTATAAAGGAATTAAAAATAATACAAAATATCTACATACGTTTAAGATATATGAATATAAAAATAAGTATGGAAAACAGAAAAATTAAAATAATATGAAAAGTATATGAAAGAAGATAGTATTATTGAATTAAAAATAATACAAGAGAATGTATAAAAAAAATAAATAAAAAAATACAAGTACATTTGTGTAATTAAAATACAATTAAAATATAATAAAAATACAAGTACATTAAGTACAAGTATAATTGTAAAAAAATAGAAATATAATATAAAATCAAAGAAAGTACTATTTGGTAAGAAAGTATGGATAAGTTATATCTTGATGAGTGATTTGCATGTGCGTGTTATGGTAACATAGGTATATAGATATATATCAGCAATTTTTGTGTAAATCCTCGTTTGAGCTAAGGCTAAAAATATGTACTCAAATATGGAATTATTGTCACAATATTTTTCGTAATAAATACTTGAGTATAAGAAACATGTCTGTGGTGTTAAACATTTTTTAATGATGAATATGAAAGAGGAATATATTGTTCTGTAATATACAAGTTATTTAAATTATTTACTGGTGGTATAGGTTCATACGTTCCTTAAAGAAATTTCGCCCCTTTTCAGATATCCATTTATACACACCGGTTGCAAAGTGGGTAAGTGTTTTTGATGTTTTGATGTCGTTATTTAACGTGTTGAATATTTTGGGTGCGATGTATGAGAACTGCCTTTGTGAAAAAGTGGTTTTTGTTACAGGAATTATGCATTTTCCATGCTTTGAGTAGCGTGTATGTATGTCCGTTTGCGTAGAGTTTATCAATCCATTTTTCCAGATATGGATAAGAGCTATCTTGATATACAGTTGGCGAATGTCAAGGACTGTGAGTTTCTTGAAAAGTGGCTCTGATGGATGAGAGGGGGAACATTTGAATATGACCCTTAGCAAAAGTTTTTGAACGTTCACTAGAGGGTAGAGGATGGATGCTGCACAACCTCCCCATCCTATAATGCCATACGTTGCTATTGATTTAAATAGAGCAAAATATACAGTTCTTAGAGTGTTTATATCAAGGTTATAGTTCGTCACTTTGTTTTTTGGTTAGGGTTCTAACATGTTATTTATAAGTTACAAATTTTATGGTGCTTCGGGATTTTTTTTAAAGATGGAACCAAATTTTTTTGAAAAAAAACATTTTAAAAAACATACAACTTTTTCAGGGTCACATCTGGTATGTGGCATAGAAACGTTGATAGACATTGTTACGATATGTTTAAATTTATTTAGGTAAGCACATCGTCACATACATCAAATTATGGCTAAGTAAATATGAAGATGAGGAAATAATAAAAAAATATGCAGTAACCCCAACGAAACCTACAGACAACAAACATAAATACTTTTTATTTTATTTATTGATTATTTTGTGGAAATCGACAAAAGATGAGGCAATCATGATTAGCACCCTTACAAAACAATACAGTCCGGAACAGGAATACCTAGTGAGGAGGACTGTGAACAAACTGCTTTACCTTGTATTTTTATATTGTCATTAAAAAAAAAAACACCAATGCCTCAATGCAACACCAATTCTAAGCAAAACTCCTGCATTTATCTTAGTCTTTTTCAATTTAATAGTATGTTACATTATTTCTAATCAAATTTAAACACATGGTCACCCTACATTTTTACATTATAATATATTAGCTGCCTTCAGATTAGTATGTACCCATTATCAGTAAGAAACATTAATGGAACATTGTTTTTGCGATATTATTTTAGGTTGTTTTTTTATTACTTTGTAAAATTATTAACCTCAACACATGCTTATCCTAGTGAGGTTGTAAACAATAAATGAATAACATAACTAAAATGGCCAGTTCTTCATTAGACAGCTTAATTCAATTTCTTGAAGTTTTGACTGACTGAGGGTGAAAACCCGTGCATAAATATCTAAATAAAAAATAAATAAAAACAAAAACAAAAAAACATTCAGAAACTCATATCATGATCAAGAATACCTGATACATGGGAAAGATTGTGGAAGCACTTCATAGTATCAAACATTACTTGGCTGGTACGAGCGCAGTTGAGTTGTTCCTGCTGCAGTCTGCAGGGTGATTGTCCTGATGAAAAGAAAAACTAGCAAAATAATAGATAAATACTTAAATTCGTTCCAGCTGATGACCACAATACACGTTTTTTGTGTCGTTGATAAAGGCCATAGAAAATTGAGACACGTAAAACTCGAGGCGTATAGAATCTGCAATCGACTACAGAACGGTATTGACTTATCGAGAGCACTGCATTATTCAGATTATTTATAGCCGAGTATTCGCGTTTCTAATCTGAAAGCATCTTAGTACACAATGGCTCCCAGCATCTTCCTAGCAATGGACCCGTTAAAGTAATTGTTAGACTTAGGCGTATTAATACATTTCTGACGTAATGCTTCTCTAAGATCGGACAGAGAAAGAATGGCAATAAATATTTTTTATTAGTTAATCTCGTCCATTCTACGCAGACCCGGACTTATGTTAGCGCAATTGAGGAGGGCACACCGGGGAATTCTTCTATAATATCTATGTGTACCATAGATACAGTTGGTTGAATCAGCAAAAAGAACAGGCTCCTTTTATACAAGTCTCTCAGTTTATTTTACAATAAGGAACTGTTTGTCCTGTTTGTCCCGTTTGCAAATTAGAAAGAAGAAGTATTCAGGGAAGCGTATTGTATTTATAAAACAATGGGCTTAAAAAAACTAACACCACAACAATACCAACTGTCAGTGTGTTTACAAATAGCTCACAATTCACAATTACACTCTACATTACCGATTGAGAGAGAAATGCTTGATCATATTATATAGTTAGTTTTAGTCAAGTTCCGAACCTAATGCCTTTGAATTTTTATCCTACGGAAAGCAATGATAATTAGTTTTTAAGCAACTTGCTTTTTAACATTTAATTTTCAAAAATCGGTGTTTATTTGTATTTTGCGTTTGTTGGAAATCGAACCCTGAAACATTCTATCAAAGTCAAATGCAACGAACACAATGGAGGTACGAAAACTTGGAGGCATCAGTGAGAGTGCCTCAGTTTGAAAAATATCACCATTATTAAGTACTTCAGCTATAACCTCATGTGTTATACACTATTCCTTGTCAGATTTCAATAGGCGCCTAAAATCTAATTAAATGCTTTAAAGTGCCATTTTAAAATGCTGGAGCTCATTCTACATCTATGTAATCACATACAAAATATGTATATAGCTAGAAAATATTCTGCACCTAGGCCACGCTATCAGCTGATCAGGTCTTTTAATACGTATCTCCATAGTGAGTCCGTACCGTGACCAATTAGGCCAGGGATTCTTAACCTTTTGGTTTTACTTTATATATTTATTATATTATATTAACTTCACAAATGAGCAATTTGCTAATCAATAAAAGTACGAATACTCTGGAATCCGATTACATTGATAAATGACATGTAGTATTTGACATCTAATCGATTTAGAGTTTTTTTTGTTTCATTCTTGCCCGACTCGTACGTTGCACCAACATAATTTAAAACCTTCTCATATTTCCTTTGATAACTGTTTTTGATATTTATTGAAACTTTTGTCATTGCAAAGAAATAATAACATCCTTATAAATTAACAACGAATGTAATGTCGCTGTTATTGCCTTGAAACGGTTCAAATACGAAACAGCCCCGTTCTTGAAATATTTACAACTCAGTAGTAACTAGAAATGCAGTTGTGTGCTCCAACATCACATGGCTTAACTGTTAAGAATCGCTAAAAGTTTAAATTAACTTACAAGCCATAAAAAAATATACATATATAGATATATTTGGATGACTGAAACTGACTTTGTGAAAAATCACCTCAAGGGCGCTGTAGGTACTAACTTATAATACATTTCTATAATCTTACTTCTAACTACAAACTAGACAAACCACTATAACAACGTATGGCTAAAAATTGCATCCACCGGTTCATCGATCACCGATACGAAACTATATTATATGTACAATGATTTGACCAATGAACGCGGTGCTGCGTAAAAATGTACTGTCCGGGCAGAAAATATACAGGACCATACTTACCTGGGAGGTAACTTGAGATTAACACTGTTATTGTTGTTGTTATATACAGGGTCCGGGGCTACCCGCTGTCCGGATTTCGACCGCTTTACCACAACTTAATACTATACTCAGAACTGGCATCTTGTTAAATTCCCCTTGATAGTATATAAAAAGAACACCGGGCATTTTTTAATAACATATTCTTACGAACTATCATCTCCTTATATAAATATCTCTCATGAACCATTGGTTAAGAGCCCTAAATTAAGTTGATGCACCAACAAGCAGTGGTAGGTAGCGGGCGTTGATGCTATAACGGTTTACCGCGGATTTAGAATGAATCTACCCAGTGGTCTAGCGCCATTTATTTCAATTTATTTTTTAGCGCCTTCCGCAGTTTCGTGACTACAGATTGAATCTTAATGCTCCAACAGCAACTGTAATATCCGTTTAAAAATACTCAATACCAATGGACCTGAATTTTAGATTGTTATTATGAGATAGTTACAAGTAATAATACCTTTGCAATTTGTATAGACGTGTTTTGAAAAATCTTTTATTATGTTTCAAGAGTCCTCTCTTGAAAAAATAAAATAAATAATTCGAGAGTAACAAAATAATATATTTATGTAGTCTCGAGATTTTTCATTGGACTTTTTTTTGTTTTAAATCCATGGTTACTCTGACTATTGTTAGGAATGAAGAGATCCGAAAAGCACGCAGTACCAAATTAAATTGAAAGGAGAAATAATAATGAACTCAAAGATATTCAAATACAAAGAGATATGCTATGATGTCCACGCGATTGTCGCCGAATATACGGCCTAATGCGAGTAGTTTGCATACAAAAAGAATTTGTTCATTTTCTTGATTTTTTGAAGGTGTGCATTATTATTGGTTAACAATATAGTTTGAATCGGAAAGAATTTGTTCATTTAGTTTAGCGTTCGTTTAGTTTATTCGTTAATTGGTAAACAACTCCGGCGACACCCGGAAGCGCAGTCTCACCTAGTAAAAACGGCGGATGGCACATCCTTATATTTCATATCTTTGAATGAACTGAACAACTATTCTAAAGTTCAAAATATCGTCAAATTTGTCCATTTGGACTTCAACGGTTCTGATATGATTTGCGATTTTCACCGCCAAATATTATTGTCTTTTATATTTAGGGTATTATGGCGTTTTTTGAACACGTCCAGATCTTCCCTTATTTTTCCGAAATCCTTCAAATCCTCCTCAAATTCAAACACTAGTTTAGGTTAGGTCGGTAGTTCGTTGATACGCGTTGTCTGCCTATACTAATTTACATCACAAATTCACGAGCTTCAAAAAATTTCGTCTTGGAATCGATTGTCATGTAAATTTCTGTCGAAATTGGTAAATTTATTTTGAGGGACAAATCCCGATTGAATTCCAACAAGGTGACCCCATTTGGTAAATAAATTCACGTTGGAATTAAGAACAGCAATTTATAGGAAACTCCCTCAGTCAATTTCATGATTGGGTATCTCAAATTGGAGCGTAATGTCATTGTTTTAATTAACCCCACCCACTGGGCTTTTAATCGTCTTAATTGGACAAAAGATGTGTACAAGTTAACATGATAATAGTCAGGAATGGGCAGGTATATTTGATTGGGATTCTTCAATTAAATACCAATTGTTTTTTAGGTAAAAATGGTTGCAAAAATAGAATTTTGAAATACTGGCTATTAACAAACTAAAGGGAACTTCGTCCTTTTTAAATATTGGCTTTCCAGGCTATTTAAATGTTTTTTTTTCATTCCTCTGGAAACTATTTCCAGCGAGACTACCTAAGTTTTGGAAAACATGAAAGTCGTTAAAAAAGTTACGCCTCTATTCTGTTATGCAAAATTCCGACTTTTACTGTTGCTTGGCACAATATTTTATTAGGTTTTTCATTGCGATTGTTAAATGCTTACATAGTTTAAAAAAATCCTAATCCGAAAATACCAAAGGGGTGTTTAAATCGTTTCATTTGTCTTTATACTTTCAATAATTACTGATTTTGTAACTCCCATTTCAACATTAGGTATTCTTGCTGTGTTTGAAGAAATGATTATTTTCTTCTAATAAATATTTTGGTTGCCAGAAGCGAGTATACAAGATTTCTTATTTTCCTCCGATGGCCATTCTGCTCTTGCAGAACTTTTTGATGGATATCAAGAGGCCTTCCCAGATACTGCAGCGCTTCCAACATTGTTGGAAGGGGCGTGTTCCAGATTTTACAGACTTCAAAAGAAGCTGGGTGGAAGGTTTAAGGGAGAGAATAATATAATGCATAGATTTGTTTCGTGTTGACCAAATATTTAAACGGCGAACTTATTACATGGGTAATAAATTCGTGACCATACTAACCTTATTGATAAAAATCGATTAAAATAACAATACAATGTTATGCGTTTAAACTATGGATCAATTTTACAGTTAATGCTTTTAATAAGATAACATTTTAAATTTATTAATATAAGAAACAAGTTTGCAAATTTCTTTATTGAACTTCTTGTTGGTTGTTGGTTAATCTCACGAAGCAATTCAATCGTGATCACACTGCGTTTGCTTCTCCTTGTTTACTTGATATATCATTTCCTTGAATTTTATTATATTTCAAGTAGTTTATTTATAATAGAATACTGACAACTGGGAAATATATGCGGCGCTTGCAAGTAAGGTGCGCCATCTGTACTAAATGAATATCCATGGTGGGAATTATGAATTATGAATTACAAAAAGTATAAAGCCCGACTATAGTTTAACCAATACTTGTGGGTAACCATTAATTGTAGGATTACAAGCGATTACATTAAACACAGAAACTTGGTATTCAGGAAGATGGCCTGTATCTACGCATCAATAAAAAGTAAAGGGTCAACCACTCTAACGTTCACGTTAATTCTGGGCGTCCAATTTGGAAGTTTCCCGCCCTCATAAAAAAAAAATCATACATCTTAGTTGTAATATTGAGACATAAAATGCTTGTGGTGTTAGAGAATGCTTGAATGCACATATATTTAACCGTTTATTCCATAATTTAGAATACATTAATAAATTACAAAGAAACGTTAAATTTATGAACGCCTGAATTCTGCGTAGTATTATTATACTTTAAAATTGGCGTACGTAGTACGTATTTGGAGAAAATTTAATATTATGCCTTCTATATATGTTTACGGCCTAGAGTATAATCACAAATATAAATTTTATTTCGAACATGCACTTTTAATATTATTATGTACCTAACACACGATCAACTTGGTAAGAAAAAAATATTTCAGTCGTTTCGGTTCGTGAAATGTCAATAGCATATAATTTAGAAAAGATGCGACACGTATCTTGTTGAAATGTGAAAAAACGAAGTTATCTTTTTTTCAAACTGGTCAAAATGTGGCTAAAAACGTTCCTGTGGTTGAGGAAATTGTAAATAAAAAAGTTGAAAATACTAGGTGTATTCATAAAAATAATACCTGCAAGGTCTTAATATATTCATAGGTCTACGTATAACGGAGGAGACTTCTTTATTTTTATTGTTTAATGACTTATCTTTCATAAATTATATTATTCAAGTAAACTAATACATATTGCGGCCATTGTTGCGAAACTTGCTAAAGATATAGAAAATTACGATGTAACTTAAACGAGTTGGTACTATTATTATTTGCAGATATTATTTGTAGATAATTGCAACAATCGTGTCCAAGAATGGGCGTAATCTTATGCCTGACCCGATCATTTTACTAAAAACTTGAATTGAAAGGTCACACTATTCTCGTATAACTAATTTAACATTTCATTGTAAAACACGCAAATACTCTCACTAAGATGAAATGAGTAATTCCTGTTAAATTAACACATAAAATTACGAGTAGGTACCGCAAGGATCAATTTTAGTCCTAAGTTATACGTGAATACATCCGTATAAATTATGAGCAACATTTTTAGCATTACTTTACCTACCTTCGCAAAAAACAAATTTCGATCGAATAATATTAATTTATTCCAAACTTTTTTAATGCAGTTAGATAAATTGTCATGGCTAAGTACCTATCACTCAATCATACTCAATATTAACATATCCCCATATAATTCAACCCTATTTGTAGATAATACTTACCTCCAGCTGTCGTGTGATAAAAGGGATCATTGTATTCGATAAACACATAATGGCTTACTGATGAAAATAAACTCTTTAAGCGAGTAGGGACTAATATGATAATATTTGGTCAATTTATTTTTTCTTATCAAATTATAACCATATTTTGATATTAGGCGTCACATGGTGAGTTAGCCATTATTTTTTATTACATCCTTTTCGAAAAATGTACTCATCTTACTAATATTATAAATGCGAAAGTTTGTATGGATGGTTGGTTGGATGGTCCTTACTCTTTCACGCAATAAATATCGAATGGAATTAAAAAATTCTTTCACTAATCGAAAGCTACATTATTTGCGAGTAACAACGGTTTTATATATTGGTAAGCTCTGGCGTTATGAATGAGCTGTGGCGTTATGAAATTATGTATCACAAGTTTTCTGTCCCTAACAAAATCGAGTTATTGCAAACGTCAAACAAATTGTTACCTTGGAAACAATGTTTTTTTTTCATTTTAGGCTTAAAAAGAGTGCTTTGTTGTGATTAAAAAGAGTACTTTTTTGGCGTCGTAGTTAATATCTACATATATCTAAAAATGTTTATTCTCCGAACAAAAAGCATAACGTTGCTATAATGCGTAGCGTTTGAAGTGGACTGTCATTTTCTTATTTTTTTAGGTTACTCTGGATTCAAATATGAATAAAATGCTAATAAAGGGAGTAGGTACTTAAAATAAATTTCTGTTTCTATAAATTAAATATTTTCTAAAATAGAATTTTTTATTTGCGAAATGTCATTCTCATATTTTGAAATTTTCTAACCATAATTATTTTCAGTAAGAATAATAACGATTATGCCACGAAAGCGTAAGTCGAATCTAAGCAAAAGCTCTAATAAAGCTCGAGCTATGAAAGTTGCAAGACTTGAAGAGAAATTGAATCTGATGTTCAGTATTTACCAGTCAACCACTTCCAAGACCTAGACAAACCTCACCCCATGAACCCGGGCACCCCTGCTAAATCACCAAAGTAGCGAATCACTTGGGGTGACCTGTGAGAAAGGTACTCAGCATGCAAGAGCGAGACGGAAGATGAACGAGTATAAAAGAAGATGTTCGCCCTTGCTCTGTCTCCTTTATCACCAACAGCGCCGAAAGCTAGGATTAGCTGTAGAACTCATTATTGTGCAATTATAATTAATACTCGACACGCGCATTATTATTTCTAAACTATTCCCTGATCACGTAAAGATCCCATTGGAAAATAACAGTTTAACAGTTATAACAGTGGCGCAGCCAATACGGAATTAAATATAACGATTGCGAGAATCGACGCGCAAAAATTGCACGCTAAGCACGCGAGTTCAATAGTTACGTGTTGTAACATTATTTTCGGGTCGGTAAAAAAGGCCGGACCGAAATTAAAAATCTTCACTGGAAGGAGTGAAGAAGAAGGGGAACACTGGAGCCAGCCTAACTTCTCGGAAGGGGGAAGATTGCACGGGAGGGTCCAGGACTTCAAGAGCGGCAGCTGGGTGTCCAGGTCACTAGACGGGTCTGGAAGGAGCCATCGTCATCAAGGATCAAGAAGCGGTTTCCTGAGAGGGTCAACGGAGCAGTACAGATTGAGGAGGAATATCGTAGGGGAGTGTTTTTCTCTTTTTTTTCTTTTCTCTCTCTTGTTGTATCATCTGGGTAGAGCAAACATGGAGTCAGGAGGATTGGGGTCCTTCAGTTTGCGTGACGGTAACTGGGAGAATTTCAAGGTCCGCCTCGAACAGTATCTCCTTGTGAATGATGACAAATACGCATCAGATGTGAAAAAAAGGGCTATTTTTCTTAATGCCTTGAAGGATGACTGTTTCTCACTTTTGGTAAATTTGTGTATTCCTAAAAAAGTAACCGATGTTAAATTAGAAGATTTAATTTCTAAACTCAATGAGTATTGTAGCATGACGAAATGTTTTTTTGAGGAGAGGTCACAGTTTTACACAGCTAAACAGAGGAGTGATGAGACAATTCGTGATTTCGCAGTTAGGTTAAAGGCACTTTCAGTTAATTGTAAATTCGGGAATAATTTGTCGGAGAAATTAAGAGATTTCTTTGTGCTAGGATGTAAGCCCGGGAAAGTCAGGGAAAAATTATTTCTTGAAAGTGAATCGTATACTTTCGAAAAGTGTGTCCAAGTAGCAGAGTGCATCGAACTCGTAGCTTCAACGCAAGCCCAAGGTCGGGAGTTTAACTCTGTTTTAGCAAATAACAGTGTCAGCAGTGGTCGTGTTTCACCTAGTTCATATGAAAAGAAAAGAGTAAGCAATAGATTCAACCGGATGAGTAGTCCACATAAGTCGCGATCGCCGTCGCCAAAGCGTAAATGTTTCGTTTGTGGAAACGATAATCATATTTCGGCGGATTGTAGATTCAAAGGCTATACATGTAGAATTTGTGGTAAAAAGGGTCATCTAGCAAAACAGTGTAAAAGTTTTTCAGTTCGTAAAAATGTGAATACCTTGTTTTCAGATACAAGTGTCGATAATATAAATAGTGTTGAACCATATTGTGTAGAGGTTTCTTTGGACGGCATTAGAAGTAAATTCATGTTAGATTCGGGTGCATCTTGTAGCGTGATTGGCAAGGATTGTTATTTCAATCAGTTTAATAGTAATAAGTTAGTGCATGAAAACATTAGTCTACGGGGTTTTGACAATACGCTCATCAAAGTAATAGGTGCATTTACTCCGCTGGTAGAGTATAACGGACAATGCCGCCAGTTAAAGATTATTGTTGTAGGTAGCTCTACGTTATCAATATTAGGACGAGACTTCATGGAACTGTTTAACTTAGGAATTACTGGGATAGTGAATTGTGTTAATCGAAATACATTAAAAGAGCGATTAGTAAAAAAATTTCCAGAAGTTTTTACGGATAAACTAGGCAAGTTTAATAAATATGAAGTTAATTTAAGGTTGAAAGATACCGCTGTTCCGGTGTTTCGAAATAATAGAATCATTCCATTCGCTTTAAAAGAAAAAGTCGAACGAGAGTTAAATACTTTAATCTCAGATGGAATAATAGAGCCGGTTCATTATAGTGAATTTGCAAGTCCCATCGTACCAGTGATTAAGAAAAATGGTAGTATTAGGTTATGTGGTGATTACAAGTCAACAGTGAATAATCAGCTGTTAATTGACAAGTACCCTTTACCTAGGATTGAAGAACTGTTAACCAAAGTCAATGGTGGGAAAGTTTTTGCAAAGATTGACCTCATGTCGGCGTATAACCAGTTTGTTTTGAAAAAGGAATGTAGGCGTTTCACAACGATCAACACACATTTAGGGTTATTTCAGTATAAACGGTTAGTGTATGGGTTAGCTTCTGCACCGGCTATGTTTGCAAAAGCAATGGCAAATTGTTTGTCAGGATTACAGAAGATGACATTCTATTTGGATGACATTATTGTGATCGGGGAAGACGAAGAAGATTTAGAGAAAAACGTGTGTGACGTTTTAGAGAGGTTAAAAAGCTGTAATTTAACGGTGAATAGTGAAAAGTGCGAATTTAATTTAGAAGTTATTGAGTTTTTAGGTTATAAGATAAGTGAACAAGGGATTCAACCGTGTCAACGGAATAAGGAAGCTATTTTAAATGCACCGTCTCCTAGTGATTTAAATCATTTGAGAAGTTTGTTAGGTATGATTAGCTATTATCGTAATTTTATCCCAAACATGGCAAATGTATTGTCACCGTTGTACGAGTTACTTAAAAAAGATATCAAATTCCGATGGGGTACAGAACAGGAGAATAGTTTTGCGATTATAAAAAAAATTTTAACTTCGGATAGGATTTTAACTCATTTCGACGAAAATATTCCTGTGAAACTTGTCACAGACGGTAGTCTCAATGGTGTTGGAGCGACACTTATACATGTATTTCAGAATGGGTATGAAAGGCCAATAGGTTTCGCAAGTAGAACTTTAAGTAAAGCGGAAAAAAATTATTCAATTTTAGATATTGAAGCAACTGCTATTATTTTTGGAATTAAAAAGTTTTATCAATATTTGTACGGGAGAGAATTCACCTTAGCTGTGGATAACCAACCCTTAGTGAGAATCTTCGGTCAAAATAGAGAAATTCCTAAAATCGCAGCGTCTAGGTTACAACGTTATGCGGTTATGTTAGGGTCGTTCAATTTTAAGATTGAATATGTAAAGTCGAAAAACAATTGTTCAGACTTTCTGAGCAGGTGTCCGATTGAAAAGGGAAGCTGTGAGGATAAGATAGAGTCTGGTTACATTAATTACTTCGAAAATAACGGGTTTAATTTATCTCTAGACGTGATAAAAAGTGAGACCGAAAAGGACGATATGTTAAGTCAAGTTAAGAAATTTCTTATCGAGGGTTGGCCAGCATCAGTAAAAAAAGTTCAAAATAGTAATTTTAATAGAATTTTCTGGGAAAAAAGGTTAGAATTATCATTGATAAATGGGTGTATTTTATATCAACATAGAGTTGTGGTTCCGGAGTCTTTAAGACAAGAGGTTTTAAAGATGTTACACAGATCTCATTTAGGGGTTTTTAAGACTAAAGGTATTGCGAAAAGTTTCGTTTGGTGGCCAAAAATTAATCAAGATTTAGAGAAAATAACTGAAAATTGTAAGGATTGTTTAGAAATTAAACCAGAATCTCAAAAGAGTTCTCTAGCAGTCTGGCCATATGAACCTGAAGTATGGTTCAGGGTACATATTGACCATGGTAGCTTACATAACAAAAACTTTTTAGTTGTGGTAGACGCTTCTTCGAAGTGGATAGAATGCCTGGAAGTAAACAGTCTGTCTTCAAAAGAAAATATTGAGGTACTTCATAGGTTATTCTCACAATTTGGTTTTCCAGCAACTTTAGTTAGCGATAATGGTACGTGTTTTTGTTCTGAGGACTTTGAAATTTTCTGTAAAAAAAATGGTATGGTACATATAACTAGTCCAATTAATCACCCTAGCAGCAACGGACAAGCAGAGAGTGCGGTTAAGATATGTAAAAATTTTCTTAAAAAAATTTGTAAACGTAATAGATTTCCATCAGACTATAAAGAGCAGCTTGGTAACTTTTTAACAGATTATAGGAATACCGTGCATGCAACTACAGGGTGTGAGCCATCGTTATTGTTAATGGGAAGGAAAATTAGGACTGTCTTTGACTCTCTAATACCTAGGAAAGTGGAGGAAAGAACCAGTAATTCAGGTTCTTCTCGACAAAACAAAGTAATTCAAAAGGTTATTCAGAGCCAAGGCAATCAGAAAAGGCAATATAGGGGTAGAACTAAGACAGGTTTTGATGTAGGTCAGAAAGTGATGGCCAGAGATTTCAGATCTCAGGGTAATAGATTATGGGTCCCTGGGGTTGTAGTTGAGAAAAAAGGCAGCAAAGTATATTTCATTAAAATTAACAATTCTAATATGGTATGGAAAAGACATTTAGACCAGATAAGGAAATTACATGTTTCATGGCGGGAGGAAGATGGTCCTGAATTCATCGCGTCTGACACACTAGAACTGTCGACGGACGAATTGGATCTCTCCGGTATGTTGCGCAGTAGAAGCGACTCTAATTCTGTTTCTCCATGTTTCAGGTCTAAACCGTGGCATGGACGACTTCGCCCAAGATGAGACGGACGAGCGAGAAAGAGAGAAGAAACGGAAGGGAAGAGGAGAAATTATACTTAATTTTAAGTTACTTGAATAATGTATATTATATTGTAAGAAAATGAAATATGTAACCTAATATTATATTGTATATTGTATGTAATGAAATTTGTAGCAACAGGAAAATGAAGTATGTAGTTAGGGAATTTTCAATTTTAAGTAGGGGAGGATGTGAGAAAGGTACTCAGCATGCAAGAGCGAGACGGAAGATGAACGAGTATAAAAGAAGATGTTCGCCCTTGCTCTGTCTCCTTTATCACCAACAGCGCCGAAAGCTAGGATTAGCTGTAGAACTCATTATTGTGCAATTATAATTAATACTCGACACGCGCATTATTATTTCTAAACTATTCCCTGATCACGTAAAGATCCCATTGGAAAATAACAGTTTAACAGTTATAACAGTTATGGCAGAGGTGTTGGTTATCCAATAAAGGTTCCCGGGGCGGCGGTACCCATTCACGCCTCCCAAATTTGGATTAATATCGCAGTTTAAATAAGTTACTACTTCGATTCAGATGAAATATTTATATATTAACAGGCTGGAAGACAACCATAATACTCGTTTTAACTTTAATTAAGGGCTAATTGTACCTTAGCATACAAATAAATATTGACAAAGAACGTTAAATTACATGATTCCCAGTTGTTTAAATATGTTACCTGCTGAAATTAAAAACTGTGCCCAAAACAAACAATTGATGAATTTACTGAAGACTTGGCTTACGGAAAGAATTAATTTGTATTAGCTTACAATGACATATTATTCTAAAGACTTTAAAAATGTTATTTATGTTTTCAAAAATGTATTTTTAATATTTCTGTAAAAAATTAAATTTTATTTTATATAATTGTAAAAATGTAACTATTAAATCACTACAATAAGATCTTTAACGTAAAGAACCCGTTAGACAAACTGCTAAAAAGTAGTTTATCGGGACTTTTTGTCTTGTATTTGTAAAGTGTATAAAATAAATAAATAAAAAAATGTTTAATATTTTATTTGTATGCAAACATTAAAAAAAATGTTAAATCAAAATAAAAAAAAATACAAGTTGGTGCGAGAATTTTATTTGTCTTGTAGTTATTTGTTGCTTATATTATATAATTTTTTTAAACAGAGAAAATTGGAGGAATGGGAAATGACATAGGCTACTTTTTATCACGGAAATTTTTTTTCATTAACGTGGAAAAATTCTTTATACAGTAATTTCTCACTAATACCATGCGAGCGAAGCCGCGGGTAAAGGCTAGTTATTTATATTACTGAGTGAATTGGCTTCCTCACAAATGCTTTTTTTACGTGTTTGATGTATAACTATCCTTTTCCTTTTTTAACGTGTTTGATGTTTAACTATCCTTTTCCATTTTTAAGGCCTTTCATCTTACTCTAATCTGCTTCTAAACACTGGAGCGTTTTTGGCCACATTTTGGCCGGTTTGCAAAAACCCTCGGGCGTTCTCTGGACAAAATGTGACCAATTTAAAGAGATATTTTAAAACATTTATTTAAATTCTTTCAAAAGTTCCCGCGCATTGTATACTTCGACCAATTACAAAGATAACTTCTGAATTATTTATTATTGACATTTGGCGAACTGAAATATTTTTTCTTACAAATCGTTGATCATGCGTAACATATTAAAAAATGAACGTTCGAATTTAAATTTATATCTGTAATTATCAACTAGCTATATACAACACGTGTTTAATATTATATAAATAGGTCAAACGTACGCCAATTTTTAAGTAAATAATACGCGGAATTCACGAGTTAATAAATTTAACGATTATTTGTAATTTTTTTGTGATTATTTTTTTAAATATAGGTACATTCAATGGCTCTCTAATCTCGTATTAAAATTCGGAGATATGATGACGGGAAATCCGAACCGAACGCTCAGAAATCCCGGACGCTGGACGCGTATTTCACAATGCAGACGCTCGAGCGGCTAAGCAGTCGGTCTACGTTTTCCTCGGTCTACCCATGAGCCCTTGTGTCCTGTAATCCGATATTCTTTCCACGTGTTCATCCAATTGCAGTTTCTCAAACCAGTAATTAATTACCAAAGGCTCACACTACCTATTATTATTTTTTACTTTTACACGGGTTTCGAGATCTGATCTTTCGCAAACAAAGTTGAAGATTGATGTTGTGTTGGTTTTAAAGCACCCATTTCTTATATCTTATTAGTAAAAGTAAGTGCATGACAAAAATGAATTTCAATGGATTACTGAATGGGATAAAATTGACAAAAGAAGCGCTGCAATACATTGTAATTTTTGAAGCATTCAGATGCCCATGACTACAACTTCAACCATTTTAATTGCGACTTTACACGGCGTTAATTGGGTTAAATAACCTGCACCAATTATCGAAAGGTCGGCAGATTTGATCCCTGATGAAAGGCTGACTCACCTCGCCTCTCAGAACATGGCTTATTGATGGTCCGTGAGTCAGGGGACGGTGGGATAGTCTTAATTAGAGGAACTCCTCGGAGCAATAACAACACGAACCCTGGGCGACCTTTGTGATCTCTGTTGCGAAAGGCAATTTCTGACTCCTACCTCTACTGGTGGAGGAATGCTGCTAGTTGCTACTACGACATTGATTAATGGCGATCTGAATGCAACTAATGACATTTTATGGTTCGTTTATTAGATTCCGCGTGGTTAATTAATGCAGTGGCAATTGTTTATCTTTTGGAGAGTACGTACAAGAACAGAAATATCTGAATGATTAAATAAAATGGATTTTCACGGCGAATAAATTTCAAATTATTATTAAATACGGCCTCCGTGGACGAGGGGCAGGGCTCTCGACTAGCAATTTAATTTAAGCAAGTAAATTTTATTTGGTTAATTTGTGTTATTTCAGGATTTATTCATTTAAAAATAATATGCAGTAGGTATATTTCCAGAGTGGAAGATCCTCTCGGTATGGCTCTGGTGTAAGACCACCATTAATAATTGAAACTTTGCTTAAAATGGCTTAGATCTGAATAGCCAGGTACTTCCCGCCTTCATCTCCCCCATCTCCTTCCCTTTCCCACTTACCTTCAGCCTCACAACATACTCCAATTGGCGATGCTTACTGGCTCCAGACAGGACTCTTGTGAGGTATTCACACAAATAAAACGTCTGGATTGCGTGTACGATTTCTTTCAATTCTGAGAGTTTCGTTAGTTCGCATCCATTCATTAATAAGCCAGCTATTTAGCCAACGAACGACATTATACAAAATTTTAATGCTTTGTATATTGACAGCTTATCTGACACTCGAGAGGCCGCGCTAAAATTTGTCAATCGCCGTCGGTCGGTATGTATATCTCTTAACAATTGTTGACCGTGCTCGCAACCATTGATAACTAACTGACCATAGATGACTGCACGGACGTATATATAGCTTTGATAAGGGGGGGGTCCGCAAATTAAAAAAATATATATAAGGTCATGTTTTCGTGAAAAAAATAGTCAGTCTTAATCAATCAGCCTTTATTTTTAAATATTATATATATACATCATTCAGTCTCTGATATTTGAACTAAAAATAAACATAACATAATTATCGCTCCTTATTTAAATAAAATCGCTTCGTTTATAACATAAAAAAAAGAAATAACATAAAATAAAAGGTGGAAAACAAAATTACTTTTTTTATACCTAATTTGTTAAGGTACACTAAACAAAAATACTCTTTCATCTTAAGAACAAATAATTTGTTTTAAAATTGAAACACTTTTTATTTAACCACATAACCAAATAATTTATTCTAAACTTTGGTCATATTATAAGGCACTCTTTTTAATGAACTACAATTATAAAATTAAAATCAAAAAGTATCATCCTACCTACAATAACAAAATATTTTTAATGCAAATAATACTTAATGTATGAAAAAAATAAGCGTTTTCTCTCAAGCTAAATGAAGAGCTTTCATCTTAAACTTTGGTCGTATTATTATGACACTCTTTTTAATGAACTACAATATAATTAAAATTAAAAATTACCTACCTACCTACAGTAACACTAACAAAATATTGTAAATGCAAGTTATACATGAAAATAAATGTAGTTTTCTCTCAAACAAAAAAACTGACACGAGATTCATTGTTTTACAACTACCATTAATTAAAAATTATCATTCTTTATTTCAAATAAATAATTGTGCTTTTTTAAATAAGTTATAACTTCTTCGTAAATAATATAAAAAAATAAACAGTATCTAGATATTACCTGTGTGAACATTATTAACGAATAACATAAAATAAAAGGTAGAAAACAAAATTACTTTTTAGGTGCACTAATTTCTTTAGGTACCTACCTACACTAAACAAAAAATACTCTTTCATTTTAAGAACAAAATAATTTCCTCTAAACTCTGGTCATTTTGTATGGCACTCTTTTTAATGAACTACAATATAATTAAAATTAAAAAGTACCATCCTACCTACAATGACAAAATATTTTTAATGCAATAATACTTATTTGAATATAATGAAAATAAAAAGTGTTTTCGTGGCTCGCAGTTCAGTGCACCGAACATGTCCGACCGCAGGACGAAATCTCCCGAATTCAGCTTCGGTTTCGGCCGTAGTTTCGGCTGGATGGCGGCCGAAACCGAAACTGCCACTGGTACTGGCACTGCCCATTCCCCCGCTCCCCGCACTGTGGCGGACTTAAGCAACTATCGTTTTCTACAATCGGCGCGGTGCAATGGGAGGGGTCCGGACCCCCAAGACCCCCCCCTTATATACGTCCGTGGATGACTGATTTAATCAATATCGTATTGATATAGGGTTTTATCTCTGTAATATCGGTAGCTTTGAATTAATGCTACTAGTGCCATCTGTGTTTAGCCCAGCTAACTAATATCCAATATATCACACTTTTCATGATTTGATAATGATTGTTTGTTTTCTTCCTTACAGCCCGGCACCGGGAACGGGCTACAAGATAAGGGTTTGGCTGCCGAGGGTGCTTTGAAGTTTGGCTGGATTCAGGGCGTGCTGGTGCGATGTCTCCTCAACATATGGGGCGTCATGCTGTTCCTGCGCCTGTCCTGGGTTGTGGGACAGGCTGGGATCGGTGAGTTAATTTTTATTTAAATGTAATATAATTATCAACCAATTCAACCAAAATAATCAGGTTTTTTTACCAAATTCCACACAGGATATCATGGAGGAAACCATTCCTAAACGCAATGTCCAACATAATAATATTTTAGGACTTCAACAGTTCTCTACGAGCATTATACTCGTAGATGGCAGCATTTAAATTTGTAGCTAGCACACGGAGCGAACTTAGGCCCAGCTATTTGGCAGAAATTCAAATGATTCTTCTTCTTCCTTGCGCTGTCCCAACTTATTGCCTAGGTAGGCTGTTGGGGTCGGCTCTTCTCGTTCTCAGGTTATAACTTCTTCTGTTCTGGGCATCGCCTTCATCCAGGCCAATTCTCTGAAGTATTTTGGAGCATTGAGTCATCCAGGAGTTTTTTGGTCTTCCTCTGGATGAGTGTCGATGAAGCTCCATAGGCATTGCTTGCTTCACTGTGTGGTCTGATGGTCTCCGTCTAGCTTACTGTTTATGTCCGTTACACCCTGGCTACCATGAATGTGTGAAATTTTAATATTATCTTTTAGTGATACTCCTGCCGACCATCTAAGCATTCGCATTTCTGCTGTTTCGAGTTGCCTAGAGTAGGAGTTGTACATAATCCAGCATTCGGAGCCATACATTATCGCGGGTCTAACACTAGTCTGGAAATTTTAGAAATTCAAATGATTCATTGTCATCAAATGGCCATTCATTGCCGTTATGTTTTTTGTCGTTAATTTGAAAGGTCCCAGCTTTGTTTTAAATTGTAATTGGCTGACAAGTACAATTTGATAGTTGTCCTCTTTTTCTGATCACAATTTGGTGAAACGGACTTCGAATCGGCATTTATTGGGGACCTCTCTACTGGAAAAAAACCAAAATGGCGCTGAATGACCATTTGTAACTTTATCACACGTGAATTTCTGCAAAACAACTGAGCTTTAGGCTTTAGGTACCATAGTTAAGTATGCATTTATGAAAGAACAATAATTGACACAAAGGTTAATTTATGTTTATCTTGAGTTTAGTACATAAATATTAAAATGAATAGTACCTACCTACCCGCTTGAGTTGTCGATTCATAAACTGTTTTTTTTTGTTATATCAGATACTGCATAAATAATGTAATGATTAATAAATACCTATACTTGAAATTATATTGCGGAAATAGTTTTTTTTAAATGCTGACACCGTGGTAAAGAAAATAATATAGCATGCACTAAACATTATTACTTAACGTACATTTTCTTCAACTGTGTTATTTAAAAAAAAAGAGACTGACGTATTGAATTTATTTTACTAAAAATGTGTGCATCACCCGGAAATGTTTAATTTCCTGTCGATAGTTGTTGTATAAAAGGAATATTTATTTACAGTAGGTACATTATGCTATTGGTTATAGGTGTATTAAATTTAATTAATACATGGTTATAGTATACATTAAGTAAGTCCATAAAATAGCAGTAGGTAAGTTCGCCTGAGATGGAATCTTATCTTTACATTTTCTTATTTTACTAAATAAATATAATTTATTTTTTATTTGACATCACAGTACGATGCTAGTGTGACCGTAGCATCCCAATCTGGGGGAAATTGGATGATTGGAGAGTACCTGACCAATTTAGAATAAGTTACCAAAACATTAACTACTTAACTATAGAGTATTGAAGTTTTTGATATTTTTACGATTTAAAGATATGCCGAACTTTTGTGTTCTTTCTCCCTTACTCTATGACACAGCCCTTGAAGGAAATTTACTTGTGTGTTTTAATGTGAGTGCCTAATCACACAAGGGTCCCAACCAAACTGTTCCAAACCATCTGAGCCGGCGAGACTATCGCATCCTCAATTGGGTTGTGTAGAGAGGCTGAAGGTAGTGGGGAGTGGAAGGAGATGACGTAGGTATGAAAGTACCTGGATTTTTTTCTTTTATATGAACACCTCACAAGAGTCCCAGCTGCTCCCGTCTGGAGCCAGTGTATCTATTGCATCCCCAATTGGGGTATGTTTTGAGGCTGAAGGTAGTGGGGATGGGAAGTATATGGGGAAGAGGAAGGTAGGGAAGTACTTACTTACCTGGCTATTCAGATCTCGTCACCAAACACGGCTAAAGCTATTTCAAGCAACGTTTCAATTCTGTACGGTGGTCTTACACCACGGCGATACAAAGAGTATCTGCCACTCTGTAACGTGTCGCAAATTAATCAAATAAAGTTTATTTACCCACGGCGGGATTCGATTCCGCGACCTTCGGATTGCGAGTCAAAAGCCTGCGAGTCATGGCTATTTAGATCTGATCACCAAACACAGCTAAAGTCATTTGAAACAATGTTTCGATTCTGAATGGTGATCTTACACTGCGATACCGAAAGTATCACCACTTTGGAACGTACCAAAACATTGCAAATATTGCGCAATCTGAAGTGTACTGCAACTATAATATTTTTTATTCTCTGTTTAGAAAGTAGCAAGTTATTTAATCATTAGCAAAAGTCAGAATTGGGTGCGAGTGACGGTTATTCAAACCACGCCGTTTTCTGTAGGTGGTTACGTTAGGCCTACACATTCTTGAAAATTGCCTAATTTATTGTTTTCTTTTCAGGACAAGCAGTAGTTCTTATCTTGACCACCACCGTGGTTACCACTATCACCGCTCTCTCCATGTCCGCCATCAGCACCAATGGCGTCATCAAAGGAGGTAGACACATTATTTACTTATTTATTTATTGTTTCTTTATATGGTATTATTGTTTGCGTTTGAATTTTTATCTCACTAGGACAACAATTATTATAAGCAATAATTATTAGCCTAAAACACTCATCTCCATTGAAAAAATCTCCTGAAAAAAGATACATGCCGCCGACGGGACTCGAACCTGCGTCCTTCTAATATCCTGTATTCAAATTAATAAATCGTTGATGTTAAACCCCGGGCAGTTTTAGGAGATATTCTTCACAGACAAGAAACGCCCGTAGATTATTTTATTTTTCTCATATAATTTTGCAATCTCATTTTTCATTACAGTGAGAAATAATTTTTTTTTTTGGTTTTTACATTTTATGTCTAGTGTTGTTTTGCTGGCTCATCTCGACTGGCTGTCCTCCATCACGACACAAGCAACATTTTCGGTTTACTGCGGTGGTAGTGGAAGATTTTAAAAATATTGTCGGGTTATTCGTAATCAGGGAATTTTCGCCTTTCATTTGAAAATTTATATTTATAAATATATATTATAAATAAAATTTATATTCTAATATTAGCAATAATGTTCCAATATGCACACTTCGAATAATTTATTTATCATTAGCTGAATCTTTTATAAGGTATGGATTTACAGCTTGGGGCTGTGAAACAACTGTAAATCATGTTCAATCAGTTTAAAATTCATTAGTTAAAGTATTAGCTCTTAAAAGTGTATAAGAACAAAGGCACAATGTTCCATCTGAATCCAATGAATCTAAAAATTCTTGTAGTAAGATTAAAATTATATTTCAGCGTATAAATAGCCCAATATACATAAATAGACTGGACCACACTTACAATACTCGTTTTAGGTACGTTAAATGAAGGACTAATCGTAGAACACTTTAAAAAAACTTTGAAAAAAAAACGCTGGACTACATCATGATACCTAATTGCTTAAAATATGTTACCAGCCGAAATTTAAAAAAATGTACAAATACGGTATAAAATAGTGCTCGCTGAAATAAATAGTTTTTATTAGACTCACAAACAATTTCTAACTGCATAATGAAGTAAAATAAATTTTATTTTAATCTTGAAAATAAAAGCAACCACTGATAAACTACATAAAAGTAATTTATTTTCTTTAAATTAACATATGCTTATGAAGATAACATTGTTATCGAAACATGTAGATATTGTTTATAATATAGTGGTTTAAACAAAGTGATCTATTATTCATTATATAATTAATGATGCCACAAAGTAATTTTGCGAAGTTTGAAGAAGTACATAAAAGTCGTTTATTGTGACTTTAATTTTTTTCTGTAAAATATATTAAATGTCCTATTGTATTTTATTTATTTTGTCTTTCATAATAAATAAAAAAGAATAAAAAAAATATTTTTTAGTTCTTCACGCTTATATTTTTTTATATAGTAATTTACAAATTTTATTTTAATTCTACTAAAGCCCAACGCTAGGATAAGCTTCATTTATCCAAAGCATATTTTTAGTAAACGAAATACGAAAATAGTGAATTCACGTTTAGATTTTTCAGTATAGTGATAAATAATTTGATTTTTAGCGTTAAGTTTTGGATTAAACTTATCCGACGCGTCGGCGTCGGTCCGTATTATGTCCCTGTTATGTAGGCAGGTGATAAATGAAAGTCAATATTTATGTTATTTCACGCCTTTTTTCAATTATTTTATATCTTTTTTACGCCATTTCCGTCAACAATGAATAATTCTGAATAAAAGTGTTGCACGAGTTATTTGGGCACATTTTACTATTTCAATTCGCGTCAATTTGCTGACAGCCGTGACCAATATTGTGTTGTGATGAAGTGATGTTTATAATGACATTTTAAATTGGACAACTCAAAATAATGACTTCCGAATAATTTTTCTCTTTGTCAACAAAAAGGCAAATAAATCTTCTTTTCACTCACTGTTTTTAGGTAAATTTAAGCAATACATTTAGTATTTAGCACCACCGTGACGGTTGTCATGTTTTAAGATTTTCAGTTTATATGATACTAGCAGCTATGAGACCCGGCCACACGCTGCTGTCGTCAACAAAACACATTTATTGCTACGCCATTACACAACCTTTATAACCAACGCCATCTGTTAAATCAAATCCACACCGCCCGCTTGCCAGCCGCCCCTTTATTTATATATCTCAACCAATTTACACAAAACCATGACAAATTATATACCTAAAAACCTTCCTCGTGAATCACTCTATCTATTGGTGAAAACCGCATGAAAATCCATCGCGCAGGTTAAAAGATTTAAGCGCACAGACAGCGGGAGCGACTTCATTTTATACTATGTAAAGATGTACATTTAGTATTACATGCAGGTAATTGTCTTCGAGGAGTACCAATATTGCAAAACAAAATTTCACTGGTTGTTTTTTGATAACCCACATGGCCTAGTAACGGTTGGATTTAAATTACTCCATTTTCTTTTTTTGTTGTTAGTTTTTTTTGATGATGGACACTGTAACGCTGTCCGAAACGTCGGCTATAGAAGGAGGTAGCGCAACACGGCATAACACTCCAAAAACTAACAACAAAAATGCTTTTGGCCGTGAAAATCTAAAAACTTATCTAATCCATTTTCATTTATCTGGTTTCCTACCATGCCTACAAAATCTTAATGTAAAAAGCTCGCAAAATTATGTTTTATTTTATTTATTTTTTTTGTTTAATTTTAATAATAACAGAATTTGAATAGATCAAAATGGTGCTAAAGAAGTTATGCTTCAAAAAGCAAAACGAACCGACGTGCGCGAGGTAAACATCTATATTATATTAAAATATATTTGCACTGGTATCAAAATTCAGAGAGGAAATTTGGGAATACCCTCTGTAGGAACAAACGACCCCGATTTACGGTTCAAATTCTGTGAAACAATTTCCAAATATCTACTGATTTACAATATATTTCTCGTGAACACTTTAAGATTTTTAGTTGCTGAAAAAATAATGTTAGTTTTGATGATAATTTTTATACATTTGTAGAAACGGTAATTATATGAAATTTGTTCGACAGAAACAAATCGCAAAGTATGCTCCAAAAATTATTAAAAACACAAGAACGTTATGGGTATGAAAAATATCAGAATGTTTCTTGCAAATTAATTATTATCGTTTTTTTAATATTATCGCGCTCCCTCTAACATTCGTATTTACATAATAACTTCTTTTCAAACTACCTTCTTGGGAAACTACAATTTGGGATGTTGGTATAAGTACCGCTCCCCCGGGAACCATTTATTGGATAACCAACACCTCTGTCAAAGGTCACCCTAAGTGTTTCGCTTTGTTTGGTGACTTAGCAGGGGTGCTTGGGTTCATGGGGGTGAGGTTTGTCCAGGTTTTGGCGGCCAATGCGTCTGCCTGACTGCCGCGTGGTGTGCAAGATCAAGAGAGACTGGTTGACTGTTGAGGGAGGTCTTTTATTCTCTCCAGGCGGAATCTTTCGACCCATCGTTTTGTACCGCGGTTGGAGGTATGGATTCACTGACCCCAGATTCTACCCACCTCTCGTACCTATTTCCTTCCAGAACTTCCTCTCCTTCCTTTCCTTAAAAAAACCTCCACACAGCATCCCCTAAGATGACATAGGCCCTGAGGGAAATTATTTTCCTAAGGGCCTCTTGTGTGGAGCTAATGTAAAAAAAACTTCTTTATGAACACTTAGGTACTACCGGTCCTTACGGAAAGGTTTTAGATATATAAATCTCTGCGTGAATCACATTGGGGCCATGTTAGGCTATGCAAATGATCACAGATAAACCATTTTATGATTCGGCGACGTTTGTACTTTTAATTGATATTGTAATAATTACACTCAATACAGACAGTGTAACTGTGACAATGGCCCCGTAAAACCGATTACGCGACAGACAATCGTGTGCGCGAATTTCCGGATTCGCTGACACATTTTTACAATAACAATGTGTTTCCTACCTGATGAATCGTGTTTCCGCAATATTTGGGCAGACAGTGTAGTTGGCACTGGATGACTCGGTGCACGCTGATGTACTTTTAATGTGTTGAGTTTAGTATAACTAATTTGCAAACAACAATCAGTACAGTGGGCAGGTATTATAGGCAATACACATTATTACATTCTAGCGAAAACCCGTGGAAAATTAAGGGATATTACAATTGTAGGATTTGTGAAGCCGAAAGTATTTATAAAATATTTGAGGATCAGGATAATTATTTTTTACATTAGCTCCACACAGGAGGCATTGAGAAAAATGATTCCTCTCAGCGCCTTTCTCTTCTGTGGAGATGCTGTGTGGAGAGTATTTTTAGGAAATGAGGGAGAGTAAGTTCTGGTGAGCCGCTGGTAAAATCATTTGTTCAATTTTTTAGATTTTTAAAAACTTTGAATTTCGATTTAGTTTTCTTGAATGAATTAATGAAGTGGTATATTGGAAGCGAAATTAACCCACTTCTCGACATCCGATCGAGCTGAAACTCGGCGGATAGACTTGTTGACAATGGCAATGCATTACATCAACTTTTTGAAAGTGGAGGCTTTACAGACGCGAACATTATGCATTTCTCTGAAATTGGACGACATTATAGCAGTTAATATACGAAATAAATGTCGGTTTTCTCTAATTCAGCTTTGGCTCATTTTGAGGAAGATTCAATCCTCAGACATCCAAAAAAATTGGCCACTAGCCGGCTCAAGAGATGGCGCAAATAGGCCGAAAATTGAAAAGAGATGTGTTATACCTAGTAAAAAACACTCAGTTGATTTTTTCTTCGGTTATATAATTATTGCTGGTGTTTTGATGTTTCCAGGTGGAACCTACTACATGATATCCAGATCCCTGGGCCCCGAGTTTGGGGGCTCCATAGGGCTCATCTTCTCCCTGGCCAACGCGGTGGCCTGCGCCATGTATGTGGTGGGTTTTTGCGAGTCCATGGGAGACCTGCTCAAGTCCTTCGGAGCTTCCATAGTAGACGGGGGAGTTCAGGTAAAAAAATAAAAATAAGTATTTTCATATAAGTATATTTTTTCTTAGATAACTAGGTACATATTTTAATATTTTTTATGTGAATACAGGACAATCAAACTGTGTTGAATCCAGTTACAGACGATTTATTTATATTACTTCTATACACGTGTTTACATAACTCAGAGAAACAAAAACAAAAAAAAAATTTCAATCAGAGCACTTTGATCCACTTTTTTCGGTAAACAATGGGTTGAAAACAAAACCGAATGTTCAAATAAAAAAAAACATCTTAATGGACTCTAAATGCGATATATATTCTCCAGTTTCCAGCTTGTATTACGAGTTTCCACTGACCGTATGTATGTTGGTGTATACAATGAAAATCAAATTGCTTTTATTTGGTAATGAGTCCCAAACACGGCTAATCCATTTCAATTCTGAATGATGTTCTTTCACCAGTAGGTACAATATTGCGGAATATGTATTCCACTGTACGGAACCTGCCGCAAATATATTTGTATTTATAAATTATTTTTAATTAATTCATTCTAAAACAACTATTATTAATTAACTAAAATTTAGTTGCGCGCGCCGGGATTGCCAACCTCCGGATTCGTAGTGGAGAGCCTTACCCCACTGACGCCGTTAAAGGGTCTCCTACATTTACCGATGGGCCGATAACGTACCTAATATTATATTCATTGACAAAAATTTAAATCGATAGTAATATGTGTGCAGCTGAAAATCTAGCGGACAGTCTCTAACGCATTTAAATCTGAAAAATTTTTTGATTTTCAGCCTCCCATCTCATTTCCATCATGCGCTAATGTGATGTGGAGTCTTGAAATACCCTCCTATCTCTTCAAAAGTAAGGCAAACGTAATGTCCAGTTCTCATTGGTGCTGTGCATGTTCAGGGGGTGATATATACAGCCTGTATTGAAATCCTCTAGCCACCCCCTTCCGCCCCAAGGATACCTGGGATTTTTTCCCCATGTGGGGAAAGCAACTTACCAGAATATTAACACCAGACTTACCAGAATATTGCCTGTAACAAAGAGGTTGTGCTGTGACCAAACCAATCTCAAAGATTATGCATGAATTGGTTTCTCTTTATAACATATCAACGATTCTAGCAGAGCAAACAAATAAAGCAAATACATAATATTTTGTTTCCATTTTCCAGGATGTGCGGATAATCGGCTCCATAACCATTGTGATCTTGACCGTGGTTGTGGTGGTAGGCATGGAGTGGGAGGCCAAAGCGCAGCAAGGACTGCTGGTCATCCTGCTGGTGGCCATCGTGGACTTCATCATCGGCACTTTCATTGGCCCAAAGAGTGACCTGGAGCAGGCCAAAGGGTTCATTGGATACAACAGTTAGTTTGTTCACATTTTTCTATGTCCTATGTATCCTTCTTTCGACTACACGGGTTCTTTCTAGTTTCAGGATTACTCCGTATTTTTATTGAAAAACTGCCGTCCGTATTTCCTTTTAACTACCATTCTCTCTCAAGCTTCCAACCACCCTGAAACTTTCTCCTTCATATCCACGAAAGACCTTTTTAAAGACTTCAAAGTTCTTAATATAAAATCCATATATGTAAAAAATATTACCTCTTATTTTAAATTCAAATTTACAAAAAAATATATTATAAATTCAAAATACAACAGAAGATATTCAAACCAATCGAATTATATTATTCCAACAACAAAAACTTCATTGTCACAGTCCCAGTTTAACTTTCTTGCACCTAAAATTTTTTAATAACTTATCAATTGAAATAAAGTCTAAAGCCAAATATCTCACTTTCAGAAAGGCGCTTACTGACCTTCTGATGAGTGACTATGACAGTGTTTACAACTTGTTTCACATACTCAGATAGAGATAAACATTTTCAGCATCATTACATACTAGTACCATATGTTTACAGGTTTATTTTATTTACATGTTTGTTTTACGCACTTCTTTTTCTATTTTCTATTTTTTATTATAACTTTACCAATTTAACCATGTGTTTACACTAGACTACACTCAAAGTTACTATCCTTAATTAAATCACCATGAAACAGGCATTCGCCTAGTATGGTGATTTAATAAATCTTATCTATGGAAATGTCAAATATATGTAACATGTATTATAATATGATTTAATTCTTTTCTATTGATTTATAAATAAAACACTTGTGTTGCAAAGTTTAACAAAGAAACGACATTTATGTTTATTTATAATAAAATAATAGAAAATAAAACAAGTGACAATTGATAATTACATTCCAAGTATTCCAACTGACACTACAGGATTCAAATTTAAATGGAATATATTGCCATTACATCTCCCCTCCCCCTGGAAAGAAAATTACTGCAAAATTTTCACTCATCTTCGATGTCCTCTTCATGGTTCATAAATAAAGGTGCTGGAGTTAACTTCGAGATGTGGAAAAAATTTGATTCAAATTTTTTTCGACCAGTGTTTATCTTGTAAATTGAGTTTGATAATTTTTCTATGATTTTGTATGGTCCGATTCTCAATTCGTCGAGCTTCTTCCTGTTAAGTTTGTTTCCATTCTCCACAAAAACAGTATCACCAACTTTGAAGTCAAAGTGTCTCCTGGTTTTATCGTAAATTATCTTGTTGTAATTATGTGACTTCATAGTATTTTCTAGAGCTTTTTTTCTCTCTTGAATCAAATCGATGCCGGTCTTCTTAAGTTTTAACTCATTTGGCAAAATCGTAACATCTGTGCCGTCAAGTAGGTACTGTGGCGCATATCCAGTAACAGTGTGCTCCGTTTCATTATAGTTTTTTACACAATTATGCGCTATAGTTGTCCAAGCTACTTTTGAGTCATTTTCGTTGATTTTGCATCTAATTTTATTGACCAGCGTTTGGTTCAATCTTTCATTTAATCCATTTGAGAAAGGTGAGTTCACTGCAGTAAAAATTATTGGAATATTTTTTTCATCCAAAAATTTTTTGAATTCTCTAGAATTGATACCCGGGTATTGGTCTGAGAGTATCATGCCAATGTCATTAGTTTCTGTGGAGTTTAAGAGTTTGATGAAATCATTGGTATTTTGAGTTCTTGACGTCAAAATATATGCAAACCTCGTGAAATGATCTGATAACAGGTGCAAGTATCTCTTTGTTGATCGTGAACCCCCAAAACCGCCTATTGTATCAATGGAACATATTTCAAAAGGTTTTGTTGCGGGACCCAAGTGGGACATCAATCCATATTTATTTTCACCTCTTGATTTGTTCTTTAAACATACTGCACAACTTTCGCAGGTTCTCTTTATATTATTTGTCATGTTTTCTGCTGTGTACCATGAGCTTATCATTTTTTGCATTTGTGTAATTCCTATGTGACCTAGTTCTGTATGAACATTTCTGATAAAGTCTATGCTGAATTTTTCTGATAGAATTATTTTTTCTCTTTTTTTTTACTTTCTTGTAATAAACATTATTTTTCGATATCAATTTATCTCTTCTGCACTGTATCTTCTCATTTTTTACCTGATCTTTTAAGATATCTTCTAATTTTATTAAGTTGACAATTTTTAATTGCTCATCTGTATTTTCATTTGATTCCAGCATTGGGTTTCTGCTTAGACAGTCAGCTTCCAAATTTTGTTTTCCTGGAGCATATTTTATGTTAAAGTCATATTGAGAAAGATAATATGTTAAATCACCTAGCTCTTCATCGGTTCTAGATTTGAGATTCATGTTTTCCAGTGGTTTGTGATCTGAACAAACTGTAAATGGTTTACCTATCAACCAGTATTGCCAGTATCTCACTGCTTCTTTTATAGCTAAGCATTCTAAGTAAATTGCTTTTTTTTTTTTCTGGGCGCCATTTAGTTTTTTCGAAAAGTAAGCTACAGGTTTTTCTTTTCCATCAGACTGTGTTTGTTTTAAAATAGCTCCAAGGCCTTCTAGAGAAGCATCTGTATATATATTAATTGGTAAATCTTGATCAAAAATTTCCAGGATTGGTTGTGAGCATAGTAGGTTTTTCATCGTTTCAAAAGCATTTTGGCATTTATCAGTCCAAATAAACTTTTGGTTTTTCCTTAGTAAGTTATGCAAAGGATCTAGTATTATTGCACTCTTCGGAATGTACTCATGATAAAAGTTGATTTTTCCTAGAAATTGTCTCACATTCTTCTGTGTTTTTGGAATAGGAAAATTCTTTATTGTAATCAAATTATCCTTTACTGGCTTGACTGAATTATTCTGAATTATATGACTCAGATATTTTACCATGTCTGATGCAAATGTGCATTTTGTAAATTTTAATCTAAAACCTTCAGTTTTGATTGCATTCAGCAACTTTGTTAAATGATCGATGTGTTCAGCAAAAGTTTTTGAAAATATAAGTATGTCATCTATGTAATTGACAGCAAAATCGGTTAGTTTATATTTTCTCAATATATTGCTTAATATCCTCTGAAAAATTGCCGGAGAGGTCTTTAATCCAAAAGGTAGGCAGGTCCACTGATAATGCCCCTCCTGTGTTACAAATCCTGTTTTTTTTTTGTCTTCAATCCGCAACGGAATAGACCAAAAAGCTGAGTTTATATCCAGCGTTGAAAAAAATTTGCAATTTCTGGTCTTTGTCATTAGGTCTTCAATCAATGGAAATGGTTGAGCTTGAGGTATTACTATTTTATTTAAGTCTCTGAAGTCTATGCATAATCTGGATCTTTTGTTTTCTTCTTTTTTAAATGCTAGAGTGACAGGTGCAGCAAATGGGCTGTACGACTCTTCTATCAGTTTATTGTCTATTAATTTTGCTATTTGCTCTTCTATTTCCTTTTTATCTTCTACGCTGCATCTGTAAGGCCTCTTACTACAATATTTATCCACCAATAAGTCTATCTTCGCTTCATATCCATTAACAGTACCAACATCGTATTTACTTTTCGCAAACACTGATGTGTATTTGCCTATTAGTTCATTTATTTCTGTTTTTTGATCATTATTTAAATGATTTATTGTTATTTTAAAATCTTCTTCTTTAACATGTTCATTAAAATTAATTTGGTGTTTTTCTATAATGTTCTTATTTTCAGAATGTTTAAATTCAGTATTTGTTTTCATATTTGTAGAATTTTTTTCTTCTTTATTTGTATTATTCAGGCAGATTTTCTGTGATATTTGTAAGTCTTCACTTTGGATTAGTTTGAAGTCTTTTATCATGTCTAATCCAATCAAAAAATCATACTTAAAATTATGTTCATCAATAATGTACACATCAACATTTTTCTCCAATTCAAAAATTTTAATCTTCAACGTTGTCAAACCACTCGTTTTTTTTAACACCATTAATCGTTACTAAATTTGCTTCATTCAAATTGTTTCCTTTTCTTTTTAGTTTCAAAAACTTAGAATTAATTAGAGAAACATTTGAACCCGAATCATAAATTCCGTATATTTTTAATTCATCATTTAGTAATAGTTTGACTTTGATTAATGGTGTTACTATTAGTTTTTTTGATCATTTTCATTTATCTCAGTCTCTATCACTGAATTGTTTACATGTTTAATGGCATTTCTCTTAAATTTTTCATCCTCTTTTGTTTTGAACCAGCATGTGGCTTCAGGGTGGTAACGAGTGCCCTTATTCAATTTTTCACAAATTTTACATGGCTTTTTATCCTCATTTTTATTATATTCTGCATTCCCAAATGTTCTCCTATTCATGAATCTTTTTTTGTTGACCATATGTTCATACTTGTTTATTTCATTAAATAAATCCACAGTATCTTGTAATCCTTCTCTATCGATCTTGTTAAGTATGAATTCTGGTAGTCCGGAAGCAACAAGATCTATCAAAGTACCGGTGTCGATTGATCTTCTCATATCCAATAGAAGTTTTTCTTTTCTCATAGCATAATCCAACAGAGAACCATCTTTGTATCTAAATAATAGTGCGTAGGTGACAGGGTTCCATCCTTTGTTTGCGAATGATTCACAGAATTTGTTTTTCCATGTTGACCACTCTGAGTTCATTGTTAGTTTAATAATCATGGAACTATACCAATCTACACAACTTTTATCCATGAACAATCTTAGTATTTCTATTTTTTTTTCATCCATGGTCACATCAAATCGTAAACATTCTTTTTCAAACACTTCTATCCACTGGCTTGCATTTGTATTTTTACTACAGAATTTTTCTATAACAAAATTCTCAGCAATGTTTTTGAGGCTCTGTTGCTTATCTTCCATTAATTTTACCATCAATCTTCCCAGTGTATCTTCTTTTTGATGTACTTGTAAACTTTCTTCTTCCAATTCTTTGAGGTATTGGTCTCCGAACTGTAGGTTTCCATCTTCGTCTACATATGTTTTTTTTAGTTCTTCTGTCATTGTTACCCAGACTCTTCTAACCTGGTATCTTTTTTTTAAACTATTTTTTACTTTGCCAAAAGCACCACTTTTCATAATCTCCTTGTGATGGCTGGCGGATTGTAACATTTCTGGTATTGTAAACACTTTTTCATCACTTGTGACTATTTTTGTAATGCTAATAATATTTGACTTGCCATCGCCTCCAGGTAGTAGCGTAAATTCAAATTGAAGTTTCTCCATTTGTGGTTACGAAATAAATGTCGTTTTATAATATGATTTAATTCTTTTCTATTGATTTATAAATAAAACACTTGTGTTGCAAAGTTTAACAAAGAAACGACATTTATGTTTATTTATTTTATTTTTTTTTTTTTTTACATGAATACCTCACAAGAGTCCCAACTGCTCCCGTCTGAAGCCAGTGAGACTATGGCATCCCCAATTGGGGTATGTTGTGAGGCTGAGGGTAGTGGGGAGGGGAAGGAGATAGGGAAGAGGAAGGTGGGGAATTTATAATAAAATAATAGAAAATAAAACAAGTGACAATTGATAATTACATTCCAACTGACACTACAGGATTCAAATTTAAATGGAATATATTGCCATTACATATAAATATGTAAATAAATAAACATAAAAAAAGGTATTTAATCGCGTGGTTGGATTTGATCTCTTCCATAAATCATATTCTCCACCAGCTCCGGTATCTAGTCTTTAGCCATATTCTTCCGGTCCTCAGGCCTTTCAGTCCTACTTCAAGAGTCTTCCAGAGTCAATCAGCCTTTTCTCCATCTGTTTATCCTTTTATTTTACTATCACATTTATGTTCAACATCAATATTTCCCGAAAATAAAAGTCACATTAATAAATCAACACTGATCATTGTATTTATCATTGTTCTTTGGGTTACCAGAATCTTCCATTAATATTGTTCTATATTACAGTGACTCTACTGGAGACGAACTTCCATCCTGACTACAGAGTTGATGAAGGAGTTGAGCACAACTTCTTCTCGGTGTTTGCCATCTTCTTCCCTGCTGCAACCGGCATCTTAGCTGGAGCTAATATTTCCGGTGATTTAAGGGTAATAAATTATGGCATTTCATCTATTTTCCTCTCATCAGTGACTTTCCAAGATCAATTAAATACCTACATAAAACAGTAACTTAGTAGTCTCTACTACACTGTTACTTGCACCCGGCATTGTTTTTTCAATCGTTTTAGTTCATATAATATAACATACATAACTCTTTACCAGTGGCGGCTCTCCCCTTAGGACAATGGGTGTTTGACCCCCCAAAATTATAAGACATAATTATACATTTTTACGGATAAAACTGCTCAAAGCATCGAATTGTTTATTTGAAATGAATCGCGAAATAACGGCAGGCTAGCGGCGACATAGACGAGCAGTGACATCTATTGCAAAAGATGGAAGCTCCCATTCACACAGTATTCCCTGGGTCAATTTTGCCAATGCCCTATCTTCTCTCTCTATGCGCGCCATACAACAAATGAGACGGCACTATGTTCTTCGCCTGGAGTTGATATTCTCCCGCATAGGTAGTAAAGAAATCCAAACTACGCTTGGGTTATGTCCGTGAGGGAGACACCATTATGAATGTTATATGTTGTTGAAAGAGATGGTGATATAAACATAGGTCGGTTTTGCTTTTTGCACGTATGTCTCGCATGAAACAATGGTTGTTTTTGTATTGAACAGTTCGGGAGAGATTTGAAATAATTATTCACATTGTTATTGATGTAATTTGCGACATTTAAATTTTAATTTGGTAGTACATTGGGAAGTAGATCTTTTCAAAGATTATTTATTATATTATTATAATCAATTTTCAACGGACATAGAAAACAGCTTGATTTAAAACAATTTTAGTTTTTTTTTTTTTTATATAGATAGGTATTAGGTACCGGTGTCTATTATTTCTATTAGAATAAGTTAACAATAATAATCTAAACGAAAATATGAAAGAGAACAAGACACATAAAAACAAAAACATTATAAAATAATAAATTATAAAAATAAAGTTTTTTCTTATAAACATTGAATATTATTTCTAATCTAATTTTGTTTTTAAATTTTGGATACTTAGGTACTATTGGTGTGCACAACTATATGGAAAAGTGCACTCTTTAAAATGATGTGCCTGCAAGTACATGTATTATGTAGCGACTTTGCAATTTACAAATAATACCTATGTAATTTTAGTTGCGGATTCATAACCCTCCCTCTCTTTAAATTGATTGATAATAATGTATCGGCATTTTTCTCAATATCAAATAAAGATTAATCACTTTTTTTTCAAATGACCTTCCACTGCTGGAGCCCTAGAGCCGCCTCTGCTCTTTACTATATTTTTGTCTTTCTAGGATCCTCAAAGTTCCATCCCCAAGGGAACATTACTTGCTATTTTCTTCACCACCCTCTCCTACATTATTATGGCTATAATGGCTGGTTGGACCGTGGCCAGAGAGGCAACAGGAGACCTTGCAGACTTGGCCAATGGAACTTACCTCGATTGTATTGGAAAGGATTGCCAATATGGCTTGCACAACAGCTTTCAGGTATTTTTAAAAAAGGCTAACAATTAATTTTGGCTTACCGCAAGGTTCCTGTTTGGGACCTGCATTATTCACATTTTTCTTTATAAGAAAAGTTTAAGGATGCTGGAATTCCATACGGAAGTAATATTATAACCTTTGAATATAATTTTAAATGTCCATGAATAATTTATTGATACTGTCTGAGTTTTAATTTTAATAGGAGAATTTTATCAGTAACTCTCGTACACACTCAAGGCCCTTTATGTGAGCAATGATCTTGAAAATAAAGTTGACCAAGTAATAAAATCCAGCTTGTTTTATCAGCACTCAGTAGTTTATGTAATAATGTGTACATTATTACAGAGTATTATAATTTCATGTAGTTTACAATATTATGTTTATTTTATACTCTTTCATTTATGTAAAACAAGATATTGATCTTAACATATACCATCTTTTCCATTGTGAGTCACACTGATTACCTTATTATTAATATGAATAAATTATTGAAGTATGTAGCATGTATATCACAGGCGCTTTCATAACAATTGCATTAAGTATTTACTGTCAACTGCAAATATTTGCATGTGTATTGTGCGCCTGTTGTCATACAAAGCTTGGCATAGACTTATGTGGACAATACAATTACAACAATCATGGCATGATTGCAATTTATGTGTTATTCAAAAAGTTGATTGCTCTTTTTATACCTGCGTTTCGAAATTGGCTTTGTTTAAAGCAGGAAATAAATCATTAGTGAATTCTTAATGTTATTCCACCAAAATGGTATTTTCTTGTTTTATCAAAGCCGGTCCCACTTTGTGAATCTGCAGTTTGGACCAAACTGTAATATTTTAAATGAATAAATATTTATTTTCCTTTCAGGTTATTGAATTGGTATCAGGATTTGGTCCTTTGATCTATGCAGGATGCTTTGCTGCCACATTATCATCTGCTCTTGCGTCTCTTGTCTCAGCTCCAAAAGTTTTCCAGGTAAAATTTAGTAATGTCTACCTTTCGATAATAATTTATTTTGTTTTAGTCATTCTGATTTTGAGAGCCATGATTTTGATTGATTGGCTGATATTGTAGTCCTGTTTAACATCTAGCCTGTCTGGAAATTTTTTGCACATTTCGTTTCCGTTTCGCTTTGCGATGGTGGCCGTTTTAATGGTTCTGTAAAGATTCTTGTTCAAATGTGGAATAAAAAGGTAGGTATAGTGATTTATTTTTGGGGTATTTATGCCGTGCTGCACTACCTCTATCTTTATTCAAAGTTCCGGACAGCATTGCATCGTCCATCATCAGGGCAGATGTGTAATCGAAGATTGTGGTGATGCACACACTTCATATACAGTCACTGTAATGCTGTCCGAAACGTTAGCTAAAGAAGGTGGTAGCACAACACGGCATACTACCCCAAAAATAAATCACTGTAATACTTATGGCCGTGAAAATTTTCAAACCATTTCTAAAAACGTAGTGTTCATTTGGTCTTTCTTATTTGTATTTTTTTTAATATCATGGTACCTATCTGACTGAAGTAAATATAAAAAAGAATTATCGTTGAGATAGTGACCATTTTATTGGATAACCAACAACACTGCCATAGGTCACCCCAAGTGGTTCGCTACTTTTGGTGACTTAGCAGGGGTGCCCGCGTTCATGGGGTGAGGTTTGTACGGGTCTTGGTAGTGGATGCGCCTGCTTACCAGTTGCATGCCAGGCCGGATCGGGAGAGAATGGTTGAGGGAGTCCCTTTGACTTCTCCATCCGTACTCTCTCGGAACATCGCCTTGCACCACAGTGGGAGGGATGGATTCACATGACCGTCACTCCTGGACACACTGACCCCGGATTCCTACCCACCCCTAATAGCCTTTTCCTTCCCACAACTTCCTCTTCTTCCTTTCCTAAAAAGACCCTCCACACAGCATTCCCAAAGATGACACAGGCCCTGAGGGGAATTATTTTCCTCAGGGCCTCCTTAGTGTGGAGGAAATGTAAAAAAAAAATTCCTTCGAAAAAAAAAAAACTTTTTGGACGCTTTTTTTACTATTATGAAATATTTTTTCAGGCTCTATGCAAGGATAAACTGTATCCTGGAATAGTTTGGTTTGCAAAGGGATACGGAAAGAATAATGAACCTGTTAGAGGATACGTTCTCACATTCTTCATTGCCATCTGCTTCATTTTGATTGGTAAGTCTACCTAACATATTATGCAGTTATTGCCATCTGTTGGGGTTTTTTCAAAACTAAATGAAACAAATAATTTGTTTTATTTTCAGGTGAGCTAAACTTGATTGCCCCCCTGATCTCCAACTTCTTCTTGGCAGCGTACACCCTGATCAACTTCAGTACCTTCCACGCTAGTTTGGCCAAACCTGTTGGATGGAGACCAACCTTCAGAGTAAGCTATCAATGCTTTTTCTCACTACATAGGAAGCCCTGAAGAAAATAATTTCCCTTAGTGCCTGTGTTATCTTTGGAGGGTCTTTTTGAGGAGAAGGAGAGGACAAGGGTCTTGAAGAGACCCGTGTTCTAGGAGGGAGGAAACCATTCCAAAGCCGAGCTGTGGAACTCAAGAAAAAGTCGTAGAAACTACCCGTTCTCATGTGACAAATGTCAACCGTTTACAAATTTTCGGCATGCTTCCCGACTACGTACCGGTGCCGAAGTGATCAATGACGCTAATTCCTCTTCCTTTGAAATACCGGTAATATAAAGAGAGCATTCCCACCTGACTCCTGTGCTCTAATGATTGCAATCCATTATCCACAATCTGTTAAGATATGGGACCATCAAACGGGTTTCTCGTTTCTACACAAAGTCAAGGGTTTTTTCAGGATTTTTATTTTGGAGCCCCAGACCAGAGGTGGCTGTCAAATTCATTTGTGAGGCGCACTTGCGATTTGTACGGGGTTAGCTGTTGTGTACTGTTAAAGTACAGTATGCTCAGTTTTTGAGAGACTAATTTAACTCTGGCTTCGATGGAGTCCCAGTACCTGAGCTGGTCACTTATAATTACACCAAGCATATCAACGAAGGGCCTCTTCGGAAGATGCTTCCGTTGAAGGACACTTGCTGAGCCCTATAGTATACCCAGCTTCTGAGAGATTAATATGACTCTGGCTTTGATGGAGCCCCCATGCCCAAGCTGATCACTTTGTTGGGAAGATTGCTTCCGTTGAAGGTGACTAGATTGTCATTTTGAATGTCTGCAATTTTTTGTTTGTTTATTTGGACAATAATTTGTGTGTTATCCCAATCTTTTACAGGGAATACATAAATAACTAAGCCAAGATTTATAATGTTGTCCTTTTCTGTATAGTTCTACAACATGTGGCTATCCCTGGGTGGCGCCATCCTGTGCGTGGCTGTGATGTTCCTAATATCCTGGTGGACTGCACTGCTAACGCTGTCGGTGGTGTTGGCCTTATACCTCATTGTCTCCTACAGGAAACCAGGTTTGTAATCATATTTAATACTTACCTACTTATTAAAAAATGACAATGATACATACTGTGACTTGGGTGAAAGATACTAGGTACATATTTATTAGCCATTGTTAATTGTTGGACTGTTGATTATCTGCGATGTATTGTTTTTTACCATTAACTGAGATCGAGATGACCTACATAACTTTCTGAAACCATTGGGCAATAGGCCCTTTGATTATATCCCATAATTCACTTTATTTTCTCAACAAAACCACAATTTCTTGATAAACACCAGCAAGTTTATTAGTCAGGTGTACCTCAATTTTTCAAAGATTTTATTCCCATAAAGGTGGAACATTCAATTTCAAAAAGAAGGGTTGAAAGACTATTTGGTCGAACCTTTAAGTAACCGTACAAAATTTGGTCATTCGAGCCGGATCTAAACTACTATGGAATTATTGTATTTCTCTTTCTTTAGCCAACATTTCAGGCAGCGTTACAGTGTCTATTATCAGGACAGATGTGTAGATTTCAAATTGTGAAATGAAAATGAAATCCACAAAAACCCAATTAATATTAAATGTAGAAGACGGGGATAAGTTTAATAGTTCTTGGAATCCTGTACTTAACGGATACAGTAAATATCAACACTTAAAACCGTTTTTATTTAACTAATTATTTTGCTGAAATTCCCCCCCTATGAGGATAAATGCACCCAAAATGGTAAAATCTCTACATACGTAAACATGCAGTTCACCACAATGTACAAATCTGTCCTGACGATGATGGACACTATAACCTTCTCCGAAAAGTTGGCTAAAGAGGAAGGAAGCGCAATAAGTATGTAAAAAAAACCGAAAAATTAATCATGATAATATTTTGGTTTTGAAAATTTAAAATCATATCGATGATGGATTGGAAAAATGGCTAAAACGCCATACAGCTGTGACATTAAAGATGAACCTATACAATGAGCAATATTGTTTGTTGGAGGTTTGTGTTCATCAAATCAAGTTTTCTAAAGTTTCCCAGGACATGAGGGATTATTCTCGTCATAACTGTATGGCGCTTTAGCCAATTTTCCTTTCCAGCGTCAATATGAATTATGGATTTACACAGTGCCTATGTATTCAACTTCTAACTTCAGCACATTTTGAATCCTCAGATGTAAACTGGGGTTCTACCACGCAAGCGCAGACCTACAAGCAGGCCTTGCTGTCTGTGCAGCAGCTGAACAGCGTGACAGAGCATGTGAAGAACTACCGGCCGCAGGTGCTGGTGTTGACCGGCATGCCCGGTGCACGGCCTCCGCTGGTGCACTTCACCTACCTGCTGACCAAGAACCTCTCCCTGATGCTGTGCGGACACATTGTCAAGGTAAGTTTTTTTACTGCTTACTCATCGGCTAAGTATGTATATATATTTTTTTTATTTAAAAGAATGAGAAAACAGTTCTTGGTAACGAATAACCTTATAATATTTCAAAAACTTATAAGTTTTTTTTTACATTGACTCTACACAGGATCTCGCCACAATCTACACATCTGCCGTAATCATGGTTTACTGGAAAGTTGTCCGAAATGTTAACTAAAGAAGGAAGAAGTGCAACACGACATAATAACCCAAATATTTTTATTAATTTTTAAAAAAGAATTATCGCTCTTTTATACACCTATGGTGCTTTTACACAGATTACAATAATGATTTCATAATATGGTTTATAGTTCGACAGAATTAAAAAAAATTATAATAAAATTATCAGAAATAATATTTGTTTAGGTATGTTATGGTGCATGTACACATACAACAAACATGGCGTGAAACGACCCTCACCGTTGCTTCATTCCTTTCCCATAATTCGTGATTCGGCGTGCTTTTTTTTTGTCATGTGCATATGCAGTCCTTAACATTGATTTTGTTTTTTTTTAAATGTTAATATCATTTTTGCGTTCATTTGCTAAACTCTATTTAGGCGAGGAATTGACTAGTTTGCTACGTAATTTGTTTGTGAACGGTGACAATGAAATTTATTCTTACGCCTAGTGTGTCTAGTAGGTACTCTTATATTAACTAGACTCGGGAGTTGGTAACATAATCAATATATATTTGTAATTTTTCTTTCAGGGACAAATCAACAACAAGATGCGTTCCCAGCTAAACAACAAGGCCTATCAGTGGTTCACAAAGCACAAGGTGAAGGCTTTCTACTCCCTGGTGGATGACGTCTCCTTCCAAGCTGGTGCCAATGCTCTGATTCAGGTACAGTCTATTGACTATTATTGTACCAACATCAAAGCATACCCTTAATGTAAAAGGCCACTTCAAATTCAAAAGCATTACACTCACATAACAAAGCGATGCTTTGTCAAATGGAACTTCTTCTTAACCACTCAGCAACATAAGCAGATATACACGTTAATATGCCGACATCAGTTAAGTACAATAAGCGTGTTTACACGTCAACGCGTATGTTTATACAGAAATTGTCATAACTCCGTTATTGTTATAGTGACATCCCTAAAACAAAAAGGAGAAGCTCCATAATAAATCAAGCTACCCATCACTATTCAAGATGTCCATAGAAATAGATAAAAAAAATATTTTCTGTCAGATACATGATAGACCGCCAAATTGCCTATCCACTGTTCGACATTGTTATTTTTTTATTAAATATTCTTGTATGAAATGATAAAAAAGCGAGGTGACTAAATTGTTTATTATACATTTATAAGATAGAATAAATATTGTCTTTTATATAATCCGTGATTTTAGTACCGTTTTCACATAAAAACATCACGCGAGTCATTTTTTCATTTTTTTTATGTTTGCATTCTAAATTATAATGTTTACAAATGTTAATATTTATTTGTAACATAACAATTTGAAAGCTTATTTCATATCCTTTCAAAAACAGTTTTTAGTATTCGGCTAAGTTCGGAAATGTTTCATTTATAGAGCTTTAATTGTAAAGCGGAAATAACATAAAGTTTTCGTAAATCTGACATGTCGTTTAAGACGTAAAAAGTGCATATTCGCGATGTATCGGAGTGGTTAAGTCGGTTACTATTCAAATTTTCATGGTGGTACAGGTTTCTTCCCTCCTCGTGGTTCTGCGATGCGCGGAGAGCTGCGTACACCGACGTACTTGACGCCAGTGATAATTGGTCACTCCAGTGCATTGGTGACCTCCCTGTGTTTCTTCTGTCTTCCCCTTTGTCAGTGACTATGAATTTCTCCACGTTGTGGAGTCCTCAGATTAGCGAGCAAAGTTTCCAAAGTATCTTAAAATATGTTTAGGCAGTTAGTTAAAAGCCTATTTTGGATGCCTAGTTCTTTCAAAATGGACACATTTGTGTGTCTGGCTGACCATGGAATCCTGAGCATTTTTCTCCACCACCACGTTTCGAGGGCGTTCATCAGTTTTCTTTTGCTGGCTTTAAGTGTCCATGTCTCCATACCATATAGAAATATGTATGGGGAAAATCAAGACTTGGAAGAACTAATGTAATTATTACTGATGATTTCATTTCTAGGCCTGTGGAGTTGGTAAGCTGAAGCCGAATATTCTGTTGATGGGATTCAAATCAGACTGGAACAAGTGTCCCAAAGAGGAGTTGACTGACTATGTGGATACCCTGCAGTGAGTATCTATTATTATTCTTATCACTTTCCAACTAAAACTGTATTCTTTGCTAATGAATGTATATTGATAAGAAGTTGGTTAACTGGAATACAAGTACGAGTATCTTCCATAATTCAATTGCTTTCTGCAGGTTGTCACAATGAGAGAGTCGAATATGATCTAAATTTAAATGCACATCTTTTAGGTATAAAAAATATTTATAGTTGCTTTCTCTTACTTCGGATTAACTTGGAATATTTCTGGACTATCAGCAACACTGTCACTCATTGTTGCAATGTTGTTTTTGGACAATCATTCCCGTTCTTCCATTGACAGACATAACAAAAATTTGACGATTAGGAATTACAAAACGCATTCAATACCTTTATGTGACCTTCTAGCAAAGCCCTGGACGTCCACATGGCCATTGTCATCCTGCGTTTGCAGGAAGGGCTGAACTACAGCCACATCCTGGAAGACGGGGAGCAGGATGCGGACATCAGCGACCTGGCTCGGGACCAATCTCTCAGCAAGTCCATGGCGGCGCACAGAGAGTCCAGTGAGAGCCTCGTGGCGGGGCCCACCTATGCGCACATGTCGCAAGGTAAAGAACATCAATTATTATAGAGCAACTTCTTGTGAACTTTCTGATCATTGTACCCATTATAAAACCAACATAACCTTACCTAAACTATCATACATGTAGGCTTAGTTGATGAACTCCTGTCAAATTTGATGTTATATATCTTCATCAATTTAATAAGTTTTTTCCTTTTTCTATGATGCTTTTTTTTGTTAAACGTTAACTTTACACAGGAAGCCCTGAGGAATGTCTTTCCCCAAGGGCTTATGCCATATTTGGGGATAACCTGATGTCTTAAATAGAGAGATCCTTGATTTAGAAGGGAGGAAACACATCAAATTGATCTACAGTCAAGCTGTTGAACTCAGGAACGAGTTGTGGGAATGACCTGTTCTCTTGGGCAAGGGTTTGGCATGTTTCCCTTCCATGCACCGGTGCCTAAGAAAAGTGAAATACCGGTAGAACAACTGACACCTGTGCTCTAAAGATTGCAATCTGTTTGTCAAGATAGGGGAATCTACCAAAAGGACCGCACGTTTCTGCTCATAGTAAAGGATTTTTTCAAGTATTTTGAGGCTCAAATTCAATGCTGGGGTGCCCTAGCAATTTTTACAGGGTGAACAGTTGTGTACCATTAGAGCATCTGTGGACCATGTACAGTACCATAAGCCATTATTTAAAGTGGCAAATTTATAAAGATATCTGGTGTCATGCTGACTTGATTCTCAATATCAAATGTGACTGAGGTTCAATTTAGGCTTTAGAGTTGAAGTTTATGAAAGAACCTTCGATTCTTTATTAATAATATTGTTTAAATTCTCAATTCCAGCAAGCAGTGTGTCTGATATTGACATGTCAACCCCCGCCTCTCCTGCAATGCCACGAGCTGGTGCCGTATCAGATGACCCCAACGCTGATGACTCCCCCAACACTTCTAATAAGTCCACCGCACACAATACTTCCACTGAAACTAACGGGTAACTAAACTTATAATGCAGATTGTTGGAAGCATGTGCTAAGAATATATGTACGAGAGGTCGCTACTTATATTTCGGGAACTGGCAACACTACTGTAGATAGGTGAAATCTGGCAACACCATAAGAATGTTTGACATTTTTAGCATAACCTTACTCACAACATTTTGATGTACAAGTGCTATTTGTTTTGTTTACAGAGAGATAAGAAAATCAGTTTGACCAAAAAATGTTAATTTCAAGGGAAGGTTTTCTTTTTTTTTTCACAACTTTCGACGTGGATTATCTCAACAAGAATTTGTCGATGAACTCAGTTCTTTGTATGGCGATGAAGCACCATCAAAAACCACAATATATCGCTGGTATAGTGAATTCAATCGTGGTCGTAGTTCGGTCGCCGACGAATTCCGTGAAGGTCGTCCAAAATCGGTTGTTGTGCCACAAAACATCGATGCAGTGTGTGAACTGATAATGCAAGATCGTCATGTGACATATTGTGAGATAGAGAGAGGCATCCTTGCACATTAGTTCTATTTCAATACATTCGATTTTGCATGAACACTTAGTTGTAAAAAAAAATTGTTCTCGTTGGATACCCCATAATTTATCAATCGCTCAAAAAAACGCTTGTGTGGGTGGTCGTAGTGGTGTAAGGAAATGATTAAAAAGTTAGACCGTGGAGCTTCAAAAGATGTGCATAAAATTGTGACAGGTGAAAAATCATGGATATATGCGTATGAGCCGGAAACAAAACAGCAATCGTCCGTGTGGGTATTCCAAGATGAGCTAAATCCAACAAAAGAAGCACAGCAAAGTAAATGGTCGCCTGTTTCTTCGGCCGAATGGGTCATGTGGCCACTGTTCCGCTTGAGCAACGTAGAACAGTCAATTCTGAGTGGTACACGACCATTTGTTTGCCGGAAGTCTTCAGAGAAATTCGTAAAACTAACCGACGAAGGCGAATCTCCATTTCAATTCAATTCTCAATTCTCCATCATGACAATGCGAGCTCTCACACATCTCGTCAAACAGATGAATTTTTGAGCAGTCAAAACATCGAATTGATGACTCATCCTCTATACAGTCCCAATTTGGCACCCAATGACTTCTTCTTGTTCCCGAATATCAAAAGTAAACTTCGTGGTCAACGATTTACGAGCGCCGAAGAAGCAGTTGAGGCGTTCAAAAACAATGTTTTGGAGGTGTCTCAAGAGGAATGGAAAAACTGCTTTGACAAATGGTTTGAACGAATGCAAAAGTGAATTGATCATTGAGGGAAATATTTCGAAAAACAGTAAAGCCATTTTCATTAAAAACTGTATGTTATTATTTGCTATTCCCGAAATATAAATAGCGACCCTCGTATTATGCTTTACGCTATCGGGTGTACTGTTAATTCCACTGATTATTATGCTTTATTTCCAGCAAGAATCAGTCTAAGATGGCGCACATGGTGAATGCCGTAGTGGACGCCATGGGCGGCAACACTCACAGTGGGGCCAACGGGGGTGCCAATGGAGCCCAGGAGCGCCGCTGGTCGCAGTACAAGAACAGCACCGGGGGGGAGCTGCCCAAGTCCACCCTCAATACCCTCACCTACTTCCAGAGGAAGCACGGGGCCAATGCTACCATCGATGTGTGGTGGCTTTATGATGATGGAGGTAACATGATTTGTAATTGAAGAAGATAGACATGCAAAATCAAAATGTCAAAATGACTGCAAACACATGCTGGTTGAAGGGAGTCCCAATCGGAAATCTGTCAACTTTGAAACACTCTATTGTTTTTTTAAACACTCTATCTTGTATTTGAAAGAATTCTGTTGATTTGTGTAACTCATAGATTCTCAACCTTTTTATTGCCCACCGCCCACTTTGAGAATAACTTACTTTCTAAGCGCCTCCTAACTCTTGAATAACCACGACGAAGGGGCATAATGGGATACCACGACAGTGTCACACTTGCCCTAACAGAGGGGGCGCGTAACGAGATACCATGACAAAGGGAACGTAATGGGATACCACGATGGGGTTACATTAGCCACAATGGATGGGGGCGTAATGGGATAGTGAAAATATTTTTGTGGGTGGATGGCCCCTAATGGGATGGGATGGGACAAGATAGGATGGGGTGGGATGGGTTTCTCTGGGTCTCCTACCGCCCCCCTGAAAGTCTGAAACGCCCCCCAATTTTCTCTTGGTCTTCTACCGCCCCCCTGAAGGTCTGAAACACCCCCAAGGGGGCGTTATCGCCCATGTTGAGAAACTATGGTGTAACTGAATACATTACAGTGCCCTGCAGAAACGATATTGAACCTCAAATGTGATATTATTTTTATTACTTATTCTTCTTGAGGTACCTACCAAGTAATACTGGTACGAAAGATAAGGTGACCAGATTTTTTTCTCCTTAGAACAGTGAAAACTTACATTATAAGGAACCCACCAATGACATCAGAAAGTATAAAAAGAGTACAAGCTCTTGGATATAAATGTAAGCGATATGAAATATAAAAGAAATAATACAAAAATTCCCGGTCTACGAATATCCCGACAATATTTGAAAATATCCTACTACCACCACAGTAAGCCGAAAATGTTGCTTGAGTCGTGATGGAGGACTTAGCCAGCCGAGGAATCGAACACGGAACGCCTTGGTGGGACCCAAACGCGATGCCCACTCAACCACTGACCGGTCGAAAATATTTTTGTAGACATAGGTTAAATTAATATTGATTGAATGATATGAAAGTATACCCTTTCTTGTACCTGCCTTTCATGAAGTTAAATAGATCTGCCACATCTGCGTATCTATTACTAACTCCATTTTATCTAGGTACAAGCGAGTGTTTGTGATGTTCAGTCCTGGTATTGTTACATTTAAACAGGACTTTTGAAAGAGTAGTTCTCGTAACATTTTACATGATTTCCCTTTCTTTATCAGAAAAATGTTTGATTATAAGTCTAGTCCATAATGTTTTTATTTTTTTATTTATTTACATATTCACAACTACAAATAAATAAATAATGTTGTTTAAAATGAAAGCTGATCTGTAAATAAAATTTAGAAAAATTACAAGTTTGAAATGTTTAAAACAAAAATGATAATAATTTATTGTTATTTTTTCATTAGGTTTGACACTTCTCCTACCGCACATCATTGCTACAAGAAGAAACTGGACTTCTTGCAAACTTAGGGTGTTCACACTGGCTAACAAGCAGGCAGAACTCGAATTTGAACAAAGAAAGTAAGTGTCTTCTTAAGTTGTATGTAATATCAATATCAAACCTAAAATCTTTATTTATTGTATCAAAATGTACCAAACTAGATCACCTATAGGTATTAGCGATGTGTCGGTTCAGCCGGAATGGGCTCATGTGTTCCGCTCCTTTGCGGGAAGCGGTTCCTACTCCCACTCCTTTTTCAAAGCGACTACTCCAAGAGAACCCTGTCCCAGAACTCGGGCTCGTTCCCAAACCCGAAACTCGGATGCCTCCACCGGCCGGCGGGCGTACTGAGTACTGAGTAGTAGGAACTAGGAATCACAGTCCGGCATCCCCAACGTGCTCCACTCTCCACTCTACTCCCGAGTCGCGAGTCTCGGGTCCTCGGAACTGCGTGAACCACAAGACACTCCCCGCGACCCACGACCCGCCAACTATGACACTTCCCCTTGAGTCACGACATGTCGCGACTCGCGACCGGCCGCGGCGGGCCGGCGGGCGTTCAGGCGATCATTCGATCGCTGTCCGTTGACCAACATACACATGCGTGACCGCTTGACGTAACAGTATACTGCTCTCGCGGGATTGTTTAGTAGGTATATTAGATTTTTGAATATTCGGCTAGACACGGAGTCGTTTTTAATTAATTATAATTAAAGGGTGAAGTGCATTATAAAATAATAGTTTATAATAAAACATTACAGCTTACAGCTAACGTACTTATTTAAATTCTCGACGGGTCCAAGCCCTCATGCAGGTCTTGTCCAGCTCCGGGGTTCTGAGTTCTCGTGCGGGTTCTACGAGTAGGTCCTGGCTCCGAGTTCTTTGAACCAGTGCGTCCCGGTTTGGTGCGCCGCAACAACACCCAGTGCTCAGTCCGAAGAACTCGGACCCGGGACCTGCTCCTAGAACTCGTGTACTTTTAAAAGGAAGCGAGTCTCGGAGGCTTCCGGCAAAATGCAGAACTTACCCACCTCTAATAGGTATATAGTCTTAACATCATACTCCATTTTCTTTCTTTCTTTTACAGCATGGCATCACTGTTAGCCAAATTCCGAATTGACTATTCCGATCTTACTTTGATTCCCGACATCACGAAGAAACCTCAGGATAGCTCCATCGCCTATTTTGATAAGCTGATTGCTGACTTCCTAGTACCAGAGAACCCTGACGATCCTGACAGTGGTAAGTCTTGAACTAAATTCTTATTCTGCGTACCGGTTAAGTGACCATTCAATTGGCAGATGAAGCCCGAAATTCACATTTGCAAGTTTATTTCAAGGGAAAAACTAATTTATTAATTCCGAAATTCCGAGAGCCTAATTGTATTGCCCACACTGGGCTAAATAAAGAAAAAAAAATTGTCCACACTGGGCTAAATAAAGAATTTAAAAAATTGCCCACCCTAGGATAAATAAAGAATTTTAAAAAATTTCGATAAAGAATATTCGATGGCTTCAGATCTGTTTTGCAACATTCAAAGTCCCAATAAGCCCCTGTACAAATTAATCAGAAACGACTTATGTATTTTATAAATTATTGATTTTTTCAATTCTTCCAGCCCAAATATCGGACGCCGATCTCCTCTCCGTGCGGGATAAGACCTACCGCTATCTGCGTCTCCGTGAGCTACTTCAGCAACATTCAATGGGTTCCAGCCTGGTGGTAATGACCCTGCCTATGCCCCGCCGTTCCCTGGTCTCCGCGCCCCTCTACATGTCCTGGCTGGAGGTGCTCACCAGCCAGATGCCGCCCTTCCTGCTGGTCAGGGGGAACCACACTTCAGTGCTGACCTTCTATTCTTAAGTCTTCTGTTTGGACTGGTGTTAAGTGACTTTCACTTTCACTTCTAATCTTAAGTTTTATGTTAGAATATGAACCACGCTTCAGTGCTGGCGTTCTACTATTAAGTCTTCTGGTATGGCTGGTATTAAGTGACTTTCAGCAGCTTTCTTCTACATCGAAAGGATTCTGTTGAATTTGATTCTGGAATCTCACTTAAGCGCTGATGTTCTGCTCTTCAGTCTTCTGGTAGGACTGGAAACATACTTCATCACTTTCATTCTTACGTCTTCTGGTAGGATTCGTATTAATTGGCTTTTAACAGCTTTCTTCTACTATTAAGTCTTTTGTTAGATCAAACTTAAGTGCTTAAGTTCTGCTCTGAAGTTATGAAGCACACTTCAGTGCTGCTGTTCTATTTTTAAGTCTTATGGTAGAACTATTGAAGGAAAAGTCTGTTTTTAACTATTGGCCAAATAAATTCTTATAAATCGATGCAAAATTTAATTAACATTTTGAGGTAAAGTGAAAGTTATTTTGAATGTATTATTTAATCTTTAGAAGATAATTTTAAGTCGTTGAATGAACTGGAAACACATGTTTAAATTAATGTCGTCAAAAACGGTTTTGTACAACATTTTTAGACGACCTGCTCTTGCCTTAATTAAAAATGTTTTTTACACCAAGTTAAAGTTCAGTTTTAGGGAGTACATAAGCTGTCACAATAGCGCAAAAATTATCTATGGAAAGTTTAATTTTAATAAATTATTCCACATTATTAGGATTATTTCTAATTAGTTGACAGTGTAATAATTATTGTTTTATTGAAATTAGACAATTGTAAACATAATATGGACCATTAACATAAGGCAGCTGGTATACTAATAAAAATTGTTGTAACTAGATTAATATTTGTAGAGATTTGTTATTGAAAACACCTAGTTTAGACAACTTTATTTTGACTTAAGATTTTCAATGATTTTGAAATATTTCAAATTTATTTTATAGATCTTTATCATTTTTATGTATTTTATGAATCTTTTCTAGGACAGTATTGAGTACTTAATTAATATTTTTTTATTATTTTGAAAATATATATGTATTGATATCTATATGCAAAGAAATCGCTTGATTGCCGATTTTTTTCTTTTTTTTATCCGTCCATATTATTTACGCCGATGCACATTTAAAATTTTGGATTTAATAAAAAAATACTTTAACATCATTGAAAAACTTAGTCATTTGTTTATGTTTATTATAATAAATAGGTTTTACAGCAATTAAGCTTTGCCTAGTTATAATTATTATTTATATTTGACTTTATGGATACAAAATATAAATATTTAAAATACTCTTCCATATTATATTATAGGCTTATCTATGGCGGTATGTATTATTGTTTGAAAACTCCATGGATTAAAAAAGGTTTCATAATGTTTATATTTTTAAAATTATTAGTCATAAAAATCTGTAAATAAAATGCAATTAGTTTGGAACTACGTTTTGCTTATGACTGCAAATGACCACAAAAGGTTGAAAAAAATTATTTAGTTAGATTGAAACTCGTAGAGAGTGGAAGATACTCTCTGGTTTAAGACCACCATTCAGAGTGGAAATGTTGCTTGAAATGGCTTTAGACATGTTTGTTGGTGACCAGATCTGAATAGCTACATGCTTCCCCACCCCACCTTCCCCTTCTCATCTCCTTCCCCTCTACACTATCTGCAGCCTCACAACATACCCCAATTGGGGATGCCGTAGTCTCAATGTCTCCAGATGGGATTCTTACGCGGTCTTAACATTAAAAAAAAATTTCATAACGGACAAATTATTTTATTTAAAAAATATGTTTTTCATTCTTCAGCACACAATGCAATAATATTTTTAATTTTTTTTTTTTTTTGAGTGACTTGGTTGAAATTATTTAATAGAATATATCGTGGGGCAATACTACATCTAGGTAACTCCGAAATCAGCATTTTTGAGTTACACACTAAAAACATAACTCTATTTTCTCGTCTATAAATGCTACATACAGAAAAGTCATAACGCATTGGAGCCATCAAGTTATTTGAATATGGTTTTTGTAGATATCTCCTAAAAACAGTATTGTTTAATTCTATAATTTAGGTAACTCTAGTTTATCACAAGTATTTATTATCCATGTTTCGATAAGGCAACTAGACTTAGCTAGTTGTAGCACTAAAATTTGTGGTATTGTTTAAGTTGCTTTCGTTGGATTTTTTGTATGTAATAGCTAGGTAAGTCATTCCATTTTTGTAAATAAACACATAAGAAAATTATTTGCCATTTTCTTATTTCCAATATATAAGTTTTACAGTTCCCAACAGATCACTCTACGATTTAACCAAACTCGTCAGTATAAATATACAACCGATTTATATCAGTTTGATTACCATCTTAAAATTCAATTTCCCAACAAAGCTAATTTCAGAGTTACCTTTTTCTTCTTTTTCTTGTGCCCTGTCCGTTCAATGGACGTTGGCTATCATGTTGGCTATGCGGACTTTGTTTAGTGCGGCCCGGAACAGCTCTATGGTAGACTGGCCAAACCACTGTCTCAGCTTTTTCAGCCATGAGGTTCTCCTTCTTTCAGGGCTCCGTCTTCCGGCAATCTCTCCCTGCATTATAAGGTGCAAGATCTTATACTTCTCTGGATATCTCATCAAATGTCCAAGATATTGAAGTTTTCGGATTTTTATAGTTTATTTTTTATTCAAAGTTACCTACTTGTAGTAATTACCCCATGATATGATATTTATTTTTAGTTTTGAAAAATTAATATTTAGTCGAACGCGTAATTCTTTCTGTATTTTAAGACTTGATGTCTACCGATAAATTTGCAAGGGTGAACTTTGAATCTTTTTTTAGTGAAAACTTCTTTAGCACCGTTGTGATTTGAAACTCGATGAAACGAAAAATAGCGACTCTAAAAAGAGACAAACACATACATCTGTAGGATTTAGCCTGCGAGAGAATGAGATAGAATAATCGGTCTCCTCTTTATGCGGTGCTTCGAAGCCTCCCCACTCTTGTCCACTTTAGTTTTATGAAGGTTTCACTTCTACCGTGTGTGAAGTGCACACTCTGATTTTTTTATATTAGTTTTGTCACAAATTTTCTTAAACTCTTGTTGATAGTGCAACTGTGAAAGAAATCACTCTTTTTTGCTCCTGTAAAATTTATTTTCTCAGATTCTTTAATTCGATTGAGGGATGTCAATACGTAAGCTATTTCTCATTTCAAACTGTATGATTGATTACTGAATCTCTAAAAACTTAAATAAGCAAGAAAAAAAGCATAAAGCATAAAAGCTTAAAGCATCACGAAAATTTGAAAACTTCATTAATTTTGTCGTTTGTTATGTTATTTATATTAATTATATGATGAGTTGTCACGGTCCAGCCATTTTCTTTCTTAAGTTATGAAAATATTATTAATTTTCTTTTGTGGTAACAGCATTCCAACGGTGTCCGCGATTGACACTATAATGTTTTATTAGTTTTAAATAACTTGTGTACAAAGTACAAAAGAAAGCAGAAGTATTATTAAAGGAACAACCTGCTGATTGTGACCTAAAATGTTTAAGATAGATGAAATAAACAAATGTAATTAAATTTTGGTCTTTAATTTCTTTATCCTTTTCAATTTGGGAGGTGGGTTTGGGTACCGCCGTCCCAGGAACCACTTATTGGATAAACAACACTTCTGCCATAGGTCACCCCAAATGGTTTGCTTCACGATGTGACTTAGCAGAGGTGCCCGTGCTCCTGGGGGGAAGATGGTCCGGGTGTTGGCAGTGGATAAATCTGCCCATCAGGTGGCAGGCCAGATCAGGAGAGACTGGTTGAGGGAGACTTTTTGGCCTCTCCAGCAGAACTCTCTCGGAACATCGCCTTGCACCGCATTGGGAGGAATGGATTCATACGTCCGTCACTCCTGGACACACTAACCCCCAGATTCATACCCACCCTTCATACCCTTTTCCCTCCTAGAACTTCCTCTCCTTCCTTTCTTAAAATACAGCATCCCCAATGATGACATAGGCCCTGAGAGGAATTATTTTTCTCAGTGCTTCGTGTATAGAACTAATTTGAAATAAAATCAGAATTTATTCATTTTCCGGTGGGATCGATGAAATCCACAGTGCGACACCTAAACAATAAAACAAACAAATAAACAAACCACTCAGCTAGATGACCCCCTCTGACCCCCCCATCATCAGGGCCGTATTCTCCATAAGGCAGTGCCCCATTACCCTAGGGGCCCCGAATCGGGTAGGGACTCCTATGGTAAAGGGGCCCCGTGATGTGCATTGCCTAGGGGCCCTTGTCCATTTTTAAGCCCGTAGTATTGTCCATAAGGCAGTGTAGGTCACTGCTTAGGGGCCATGCATCGGCTAGGGGCCACGCTTCGGCTAGGGGCCCCGAGACGTGTATTGCCTAGGGGCCCCGACATGTTTAATTCGGACCTGCCCACCATACGAAAGAAGAAGATTCCAGTGATATAGGGAATATTCTAAAACTCCAAAAAATACCTTTAGACCTGCACCACTAATTACCAAAAAAAATATTTGCCTTCATCGGAATGGAATGCTTATTATTAACAATTGTTATTATGTGAATTCATAAATATGCTGGTGTGTTAATTTCACAATGGAATATTATTTTAATAATTGCATTTATTTTTTTATATTATTCACCACTCACCAGTGCTTGTTGGTATAATTATTACTCATTATTGTCATTTCATTATGATTCCAATATTTTCTTATCATAGGCAGTGAAATAACGCCCACAGGTAATGTAATATGCCAGACATCTGTTTTCACACAATTAAACAATGATGGAGGTGACAGGAATATTGGAAAACTACATAAGTACTAAGTATTATCTTCTAATGTTGACGGTGGAAGTAATTAATATATTTTGTTTCATTGAAATTAATTGTTAATTTTCCTGTATGATTAATTTCAATTTATCGATGACTAGCGAGTAGGTACTCGGCTTGCATTGAAATGCCACCCAAAGAAAGAAAATGTTTGTATTTCAATTCTGCTTATTGAAGTGCTTTTGGATACACAATGTTTTTTTGTTTTTCCGTTCTCAGACTACATCTTTGTGAGAAGCATTGGTTTTCCAAATTTACCGCCTGCTATCCCCTATCGCTACTATATCTCCTTTGCAATTCCTCCCTCTGTCCCTCACCCATTCGTCACCCCTCTCCTGCGTGTCCTTTCCCATGGGTCACCGTTGCTGCCCACGTTTCACTCCCGCATTTCCCTTCCACCTTCCCCGCCTTCCCATCCTTCTGGCGCTTCCCCCACCCCAAGATGACGTCCCCCCCTCATTCTCTCTCCCTCCCTCATTCCCGTCCCGCCACTCAACTATATGAAATACAAACATTTTTTAATTACCGCCTATTTATATAATTAATTATTGTAATTATTTTATACAATAATTAATGGTGAAAAAATTGGAAAAGTAAATGAAATCAAATACCTGGGTGTAATACTCGATTCAAAACTGACTTTCACATCAAACTTTGAATATGTGCTAAAAAAGGTGTCAAAAAAGATAAATTTTCTTAGAAGACTAAGACATAAATTAAATAGAAACACTCGGGAACTCATTTATAAAACTATTGTTGCTCCACATTTGGATTACTGCTCTACGATGTTATATTTGGCCAATGAAGGAAATTTAAACAAACTAGAAGTTATACAGAACAGAGCTATGAGATGTATACTGGGAAAAGGCAAATACGCAAGGATTAACCAAATGAGAGAGGAGCTAAATTGGATTCCAATAAAAAAGACTACTATTTAATGTGTTAATTTTTGTGCACAAAATTATGAAAAACCAAATGCCAAAAGACTTTAAGGATGAAATTGTTTTTAATAGAGACGTACATAATTATGAAACAAGAAATATAAACAGAGTTCGATTGCCACAAATGAAGAAATCAAAATCACAGAACTGCCTAATGTATAGAGGACTAAAGATGTATGATGAAATGCCTGAAAGTATGAAGAAAGAATTAATGTATTTAAAAAGAAATGTTATGCTTACTGTAAAAATATTTAAATTTATCAAATGAAATGTTACATTGTGCTTATTGGTTTATATTCATGTAGTATAAACTAACTCAATAAATAATAAAAAAAAATAAAAAAAATACAAATTTCAAAACAACAGAGTTCACAATTATTAAAGTTTCATCGCAATCGGATTAATGGTATAGAAAATAATAAGGGACAAGCAAAGAATCGACAATTTTAAATATATAGATTTTTTAATTTTTTAAATTTTTTCTTATAAAAAATTAATATAGATTTTCTTTCAAAACATTTTTTCCTGAGCTTCCGCCACCCGACACCCCCAATAGGCCACTTGTATCACATTTAAAAAAAAATCCGGTTAAGGCAAATATTCTAAGACATTCTGTATTTTTATTTTTTTTTAAATCGTATTTTTGAAGCACTGACGATTTTTTGAAAATTTAAATTCGAAAAATCAGACCATTTTTTATAAACCGGAAAGACGGGACATAATTTTATGAGTGCGAAAAAACGATAATTACATAGCCGAAAATCATTTAAAAAAATGAATGTTTTCCACACAAATAGCAATAAATTGTACGGGGTTCTCTTCGGAACATCTGTAAAATCACCGCCATCTCTATCAAAAAATCAAACCAAAGGATAAGTTCGCATAGAACAAACAATAAATCTAGTGAACAATTCAAAAATTCGCCGGAAATCAAAGTGTTGCCATATAAAAAATAGTTAATCAGTGTGGAATTTTTCAAAATTAAGGGAACATAATCGGAGACGGGACATTTTCATGTAGTGACGTCACGAGCTCAAATAATGGATTTATTCATTTAAAAATAAAAAAAACCATACATTTCTAAAAATTTTTACTAACATTTTCGTAATCTTAGTAAAAAAATCTATCCACACGATTTTTTTCAAGTCGTTATGAAATCCATGCAAGTGGCCTATTGTGAATGCAATAGTTCCATTGGCCCCTAGCATTAGTACTCTTGTGTAGTATTCAATGTAAACCCATCTATAAAAAAAATATCAATTCTAAACCAATATGATATTAAACGCACATGATAATAGAAGGACCATGAACGGTAGAGTCATTGATAAATCAATGAACTCTCGAAAAACATTAGGGTGACCTTCGTGGCAGAGCGGTTAGATCCTTGGCTCTAGATCCAGAGGTTGCGGGTTTATATTTCAGCGAGGGCAAACATAATTATAACACGCAAAGAGGAAACTAATGTTCATATTTACCTGCAGAGAGACCGCAATAGGCCACTTGCATCACATTTAAAAAAAAATCTGGTTTAGGCAAATATTCTAAGACATTCTGTATTTTTTTTTATCGTATTTTTGAAACCCTGGTGATTTTTTGAAAATTTCAATCCGAAAAATCAGACCATTGTTTATAAACCGGAAAGACAGAACATGCTTGATGTAACTCTAAGTGACCAGCTCAGGTATGGGGGCTCCATCGAAACCTATTTATGGGTGCGAAAAAACAATAATTACATAGCCAAAAATCATTTAAAAAAAAAAAAACGTTTTCCACACAAACAATAAATTGTACGGGGTTCTCTTCGTAAAATCTGTAAAAACACCGCCATCTTCATGAAAAAATCAAACCAAAGGATAAGTTCGCATAAAACAAACAATAAATCTAGTGAACGTTAAACGCAAATTCAAAAATTCGCCGGAAATCAAAGTGTTGCCATATAAAAAAAAATTCAGTGTGGAATTTAAAAAAATTAAGGGAACATAATCGGAGACGGGACATTTTCAAGTAGTGACGTCACGAGCTGAAATAATGGATTTATTTATTTAAAAATAAAAAAAACTATACATTTCTAAAAATTTTTACTAACATTTTCGTAATCTTAGTAAAAAAATCTATCCACACGATTTTTTCCAAGTCGTTATGAAATCTATGCAAGTAGCCTATTCAGAATTGACAAGTCTCGCTGCTAAAATTACCTAAATATTTAACAAAGTTTAAGAGCAAGCCACAAGCCAAAAATATATTTCTTATTGTGCCTATATATCGCCAAGAGTTTATAGGTATTAGGCATCGGCATAGAGTCTAGAGGTCACGATTTCATCTGCCAAAGCGGTTTATTTATTTATTTGGTGAATAATTTTATAATAAAGAAAAATGTTTATCAATGGAAACTGTCACATATAATTTTAGCAATAAAATTGATTTTTTAAAAAGTTGTTTATTGTGTGCGTTCACACAGTTCTAGAGAAAAAAAACATTTTTTTAGTAGTTCACACTTATATTTTTTACAAAGTAATTAATAATTTTAATTCAATTCTACTCAATGGAAACGGTAGTAAAAGCTTCAATTTATCCAAAGCATATTTTTGTATTTATTGGTTTCATAGTGTTTTCACACAAACGAAGTATTGAAATCCGTAAGTCTAAACTTAAACTTTAGGTAAACCGATATAAGGTAAACCGATTCGTAGTAAAGATAATCGATTATTTTTAATAATAACCTGGGTGGCAGTAATGAGGGAAAAGATTTGTCCTCATCATGAAATCCCGCCTACATAATAACACTAGCTGACCGGGCCACGCGTTACTGTGGCTAACGAAACACAATGCCATCTACTGGATGGTTACCCAACCTTTATAATTACGATAAATTAACTCACACCGTCATCTGCAAATTTGCACACAAATCAAATCCACACCGCCCGCTTGCCAGCCCACTCGTCCACAACATACAGAAATTCTCCTTTATATATTACTAGCAGACCCGGCCACACGTTGCTGTGGCTAACGAAACACAACGCCATTACCCAATCTTTATAAAATCCACACCACCCGCTTGCCAGCTGCCCGCTGCCCGCTGCCTGATTGAATATTTGAATTTCTCGGCTTTTATCTTAATAAGAATGTATTATACATATAAACGTTCCTCTTGAATCAGTCTATCTATTGGTGAAAACCGCATTAAAATCCATTGCGTAGTTTAAAAGATCTAAGCGCACAAACATTTTGAGCGACTTCAGATTATACTATGTAATGATATATTTCAACTAATTTACACAAAACCTTGACAAATTGTGTACCTAAATCTTCCTCATGAATCAGTTTATCTATTGGTGAAAACCGCATGAAAATCTGTTCAGCGGTTTTTGAGTTTATCGCGAACTTACCGCGAGTTTATCGCGAAGTTTACCGCGATGCGGCGGAGGACTTTAATTTATAATATGTAGAGATTGGAGAAAGATGTTGGCCCAAACAAATCCGATGAACCAAAAAAAATCCCTCAGGGCTTATGTCATCTTCAGGGATGCCGTGTGGTGCCTTTTTAGGGAAAGAAAAGAGAAGAAAGAGGCTCTGGAAAAGAAAAAGGCATGATGGGTGGTTAAGAGATTGGGTTCAATGTGTTCAAGAGTGACGAACGTATGAATCCATCCCTCCCACTGCGGGGCAAGGCGATGAATCGAGAGAGTCCGACTTGAGAGGTCAAAAGGTTTCCCTCAATCGCTCTCTCCCGATCCGGCCCGGCACACAGTAGGCGGGCAAAAAACGCAACCGCCAACAAGGCCTGGGCAAACTTCACCTACGCAGCAAACCATTTGTGGTGACCTAAGGCAGGTGTGTTGGTTATCCAAAAATTGTTCCCATACCCACCTCACAAATTTAAAAACTAAATACTTATTATTACTAAACATTTCAAATATGGTCTCATATTAAAATCTTCCAATGAAAAACTATTATTATTAAAGTACCTACCTTTAGCCGCCCTAAATTTCTTATTCTTGAAAAACGTATTTATTGCAACATTGGGCGACTTTCATCGGATCGTATTTCAATTTCCAAATCTGTTTTCCCGGTAAGTTACGAGGCATTGCTTCTTCACTGATCGCTGAATCGGTTTCATAATTCTATCATTAGCAATACAGAATAGTTACAGCCTTCGCCACGTAATATAATTTAATGATAGATATCTTGCAATAATAAACATCAGTTTACTTAGATACATTTATCAATACTAAAGTATGTAATGTGCAGTTACGAGACTCGGGAAATCGAAAGCGTTTTCCTAAGGATTTGTTTGTAAGTAAAACGAACTATTATAACACAATAATCATTGTGAGTCCTTGATGAGTGTAATATCTATGAATATATCCTTGTCCTTGTCCTAAGTCCTTGATGAGTGTAATGTCTTGAATGAATGTAATCTCTATAATAAAACGATCTATGGTTCATCAAAATGTGTTCTACTTCTGTTTCTTCATAAATTATGTCAAAGATCAAAGTCATGATAATGTAAGAAAAAGAACATAACAGGTTTCTGTGTTACCTGTATTACAAAGCATGACAACTCAACAATGTGCAACTTTGAAAACGTAAATAGGTTACGTTAGGTTAGGTTATGGGATATTAAAAACTCATCACTTTTAACGACTTTTCAAAGGAGTGTTAAAATTCTACTTTGTTGAATTGTCATGGAACCGAAAGAATATGTATTACAAATATTCTTGTGTCCTTCGTAAGAATGCTCGATTTTAACTCCTTATACTCGTTAAGCTCGTCAGAACATATTTTTGGGTATATATTTTTTTTAAGTTAATCTCTGGAACCATTCTCATTTCTCCTATGAACCACCAAGAACAAGTATACTCGTGGGAGATCCTACGCATTTTTTTATGCTCCGAAAATTGAGACTTCTGCCTATTCGAACGCGTCTTGCCTGCTTTTAGCACTCGATTTTTAGGTTTCATTGTGATTAGTTTTTGGGTAATAACATCGTGTTGCGCTTCCGCCTTATTTAGTCAACATTTCGGAAAGTGTTACAATGTTCATCATCAGACCAGATGAGAAGTCAATTGATTTATTATTTCATAGCTCCACAGCTCACTAAGTCCTATGTCCTCACTATGTCCTTAGTTCATTCTTTTCGAGATCTTTTACTTCTTAGTCATGTTAATTTCAAAATTACGAGTACATTAACGTTCGATGGATCAAATCACTCCCAGCATATTTTACAGCAATAAATTTGTTAACATAATGTAAAAACTATCTAATATTAAATTTCTTAACGTGATATAAATTATTTTAAAACTACTTAGGTACACTTAATTTTTCACTAAACTTTTATTAACATTCAATTACAATTCACGAGAATATAATTCTTGATTTAAAAAATTCTCTTTTCTCTCCACATACTTTCTTCCTTTTTATTACTATTACTCATCAGTGAAGAGGAAACCGGGCGGTGTTTTGTCCATACAAACGTAATCCCTAATTTCCTCTCTAGATTTTGGCACTACTGAAAATATTTTTTAATATACTTTCAATTATATTTTTAATATACGTTCACTAGCGCGTCGGTACGTTTTGCTTTTTTTGACAGTTACTATATATTTATGAACAATCCAAAAATCGTTAAAATTGCCTGTGAAAGCCATTAACAGAGGTACAGTATACAAACTAAACAATATATTTTAAAAACATCAAAACGAACAGACATAGAATATTTTCTTCTAATACAGTAAGTAAAAAAATCTTAAAATCGATGATTTTTTTTAGTTATTATCGGTTATACAAACTAAACAATATATTTTAAAAACATCAAAACGAACAGACATATAATATTTTCTTCTAATACAGTAAGTAAAAAAATCTTAAAATCGATGATTTTTTTAGTTATTATCGGCTATACAAACTAAACAATATATTTTAAAAACATAGAATATTTTCTTCTAATAGATACAGAAAGTAAAAAATCTTAAAATCGATGATTTTTTAGTTATTATCGGCCCAGGTGCAGTTGTCCCTTTCGCTCAGTATCCGGGGAGAGGGGGAGGGGGAAGAGCAACAGTTTGGTAAAATACCTATTGTTCAAATTTCTCGGCGTCCGAGTTTCCTCTTAAGTTTTAAGAACCGTTCACATCTCTGGAGAAATTTACGCAATAAGTAGGTACCATAACCATGTTATAATTTAATTTAATGAACATTATAACTTGAATCATAACGTACTGTGATGTCTTAATAAACAAATAATTTTTAATGCTTTTCCCGATGGTAGGTAAAAATTCGCTCCATTAGAGCAAATAAAAATGTGGTTTCACGCGACCATAAGGAATTACACTATGATTGTAAACATGTTGAGCAATAAAACACGGAGAAAAATATTAACCAAACAATGCAACATAAATCCGTGTGGAAAAACAAAAAAAAAGTTGATATTGCAGAATATTTTCGGTGACAATTCGGCTGCAGAATATTTGTTGGCTGTTGTTCCTCCTTCTCACAAAATGTATATCTTCAAGACCTCTCAATTTCCGTCCAAAGCCCCGAAACATAACGAAGACTGAGAGAAACCTCATGTGTAGAGAAAAGGAAGGAGTTCCGGGAAGGAAAAGGTATGAACGATGAGTAGGATGGGCAGGAATCTAAGAGTCAGTGTGTCCAGGAGTGACGGATGTATAAATCCATTCCTCCAGTGTCTGGTGTGAGTCCGGCTGCGAGGTTTGCCCTCAACCTTGGGTAAGCGCAACCTCCGCCAAATCCTAGACAAACCCCAAGAACCCGGGCACCCCTGCTAAGTGACCAAAACTTGCAAACCACTAGGTCACCCTAAGTGGTTCCCGGAGCGGCGGCAGTACCCATACACGCCTCCCAAATTGTACATAAACATTTTTTGGTGACCGGACAACTCAGAATGAATCAACACAACGTCTCCTTTGAAAAGTCAATAGAAGTGATGAAAAAATATATACAAAAATTAAATAGATTACGTTAGGAATATGATAGGTGATGAGCTATTTTCATTTTTTTTCATACATTTTAATGACTTTTCAAAGAGATGTTGAGTTGAGTTGATTCTGAGTTGGCATGTAACCAAATTTTTGTAACAATATCTAGACATTTTGTTTTTGAAGAGTTTTATTTTCTAAAATTAAAGATATACTTGAAACTGTAGGTACTTAAACTCTTGCATAAAACTTCTTCTTGTGTTTTATGCCTCAGGTAATAAAGCATCATTATTACGTCAACTTCACTGGCTATGGTTTCTGATTGGGAAATGTCGAAAATTCTATCAAAAGGCTATTTATTTGCACGCAACGGTGGAGAAAAACACGAATGCGTAAAGAAAACAAAATATTGCAAAACTATAACAAGTGCGGACTGGAAACAAATAAATACAATTACGTAGGTAGGTACTACGCCATTGGAAAAGAAACCTCAAATATTCTGATCGCTTGGAAACCTAAAAATACAGGGCCAGATTTAGAAATCAGGATAGAGAAAATAAACAATTGGCGGTTATTTTAAAAATTCACAATAAGTAGCTTTTTAAAAAAATAAATTAAATTGTTCAATTAATGCATTTATTAAATCAGGCCAGTTTCGCCCTTTTGGAGATGTCTTCAGTAGTAGTAGACTATCTACCCCTTTTAGTAGGTACTTTTTAAACTAATACGTCAATAGGATAACATATGTCTCTGAATTGATGGCCTAGGCCTAGAACACCCTTGAAGGGTGAAAGTCAGAAGCATTGGAAAAAAAACATAGCTCGTGTAAGAGGTAGGTTTCTGATTTTAAATTTAAATTTTCGATTTGACGGGTAAACGGTACGCAATCTGATAGTAATTTAATATTAAGATGGAATAACCAGACAAAACCGGAAATATGTCATTTTTAAATCAAATTTTAGACGTAGATATTGACTCTTTGTATAAAAACTTAGAAATTAATTTCGAAAGACTGTTCTTTTATCTAGTAAAGCTGTGTTTTAAATTTTGAGAAAATGTGTTTATTTTTAGTACAATATGGTTTTACCGTAGATCGTTGGCAGATTTGTTAAATTTTCAAACAAAATTTTGTATTATATGTATTAAACACATTTCAAATTATATAATCGTGCAGTAAAATAAATTAATAAATTATCTAGGAAAGCTATGTTTCAGAATTTATATTTTACTTTAAATAAAATATTTAAAAAAAGATCCGCGCACGTGTTTTGTGACGAAAATACGTCAGTTTGTCTATTTATTTACGGTCTTACAAACTAATATATTTAAGTTTTTTTTCATTATTATTTTGCTTAGACATTTTTGAAAAATTATAAGTACTTATGATCAAAAAATAATTACAAAAAGTACATAATTTTAATAGTTTTATCATCACGTCTTTCAGCATTTTTGAATGTAGGTATAAATTAAAGCAAATTTTGAATGAAAAAAAACGATATTGAATTATTATTTAAAAAAGCTGGTACGGAGAATAATAGTGTCCGACCGAACTTTCGGTTTCGGTTTCGGTTTTGGCCTAGTTTCGGCCAAAAAACGAGTTTCGGCCTAGTTTCGGTTTCGGTCGCCATCCAGCCAAAACTACGGCCGAAACCGAAACGGAATTCGGGAGTGCCTTTCAACCATGACCGGTCAGTGGTTGAGTGGGCATAGCGCTTGGGTCCCACCCGGGCGTCGCATGTTCGATTCCTCGGCTGGCTAAGTCCTCCATCACAACACAAGCAACATTTTCGGCTTTCTGTGGTGGTAGTAGGAGATTTTCAAACATTGTTGGGTTATTCGTAACCCGGGAATGTTTGTCTTTCTTTAAAAAAAAAAAAAAAATATGACAAAAGTTTAGAAGAAATTATGTTGTTCTTGAGATGAAAGCTCTTCATTTAGTTTGAGAGAAAACGATTCTTATTTTCATACATTAAGTATTATTCGCATTAAAAATATTTTGTTATTATAGGTAGGTAGGTACTTTTCAATTGTAATTATGTCGTAGTTCATTAAAAAGAGTTATGTGGTTAAATACAAAGTGGTTGTTTTAATTTTATAAGAAATTATCTTGTTCTTAAGATGAAAGAGTATATTTTGTTTAGTGTACCTAAACAAATTAGGTTTAAAAAAAGTAATTTAGCTACGCCACTGAAGTACAACAATGTTTACATTATGTTTCTCTCTAATGATAATAATTGTTTTCTTAAATAAATTTTAAACATTATTGTGAAAATTTGCAGCCCCCCTCAAAAGTACCGCCCGGGCGGGCCGCCCCCCCCCCCCGCCCTCCCACGCTACGCCACTGTGTCTAACCAATAAAAGTTTTTTAACAAATTTTCTCATTCTACAAATTAACTCATTTTTCTACCATATCTCGTAGCAAGATTTTTTTTCAGAAAAAATAACATTTCCCAAATTGGAAAATTTCCAAACCTTAAATAATATCAAAAAGATAAATGTTTAAAATAATTTACCGGCCAATTTCCCTATCAATTTTCCTATTATCCCAGAAAAAAATTTCAGTTGAATTAAATTTATCAGAATAAAAATTTCTGAACTCCTAATTTTCTGCCACTGGATCGCCCAATGTTATTTTTCCAAGGTAACGGCTATCTTTGGAATCGGTTCCTTTTGGCTTTTACAAAATTTGGAAATTTGAGCTGTGCCTAAGAACAATCAAATCATCAAATGTATCTAAAATGATACATTATTTATAAATGGCAATCTTGTAATTTCAGAGATTCGCTTTAACATTACGTAAGCTTGCAATTTCCTGACAAAAAGTTAAAGCTAGGAAGTCCCCCATTAAAAACATTCATAATATAGATTACCTTCCCAATTTTCCTCTTGCCAAATGGAACCAAAAACGAATATCAAAGTCTCGTTGCTTCCAAGTTCCATTCATAAAAAAAAAAAAAAAAATGTCAGTCGCGACGGCAATAATTAGCATATCAAAACCACGAACCGTATATTTCGCATTTAAAACAACCAAAGTTCCGTTAAAAATAATGATAATATGTTCAAGTAATATTATTCTAGAAGAAAGCCTTTAGTCCTGAAAATTTGGTTCCATTGACTGAACAACGAAGAGGCGCGCTATGGCTTTTGTTTGAATTTGGAACGAAGGCGGTTGGCCTACGATTTCTCGAGATTGCCGCCGATACGTTTGCGGGCTTCGCGACCAACTTCAGTCGAGTTGGAACCGCGTTGAGGGATAGACGTACGTGCGCCGTTTGTATTTTGCTTTTCATATTGACGAGCGTAAAAACTAAACTTACGTGACAAAATAAATGTGTTTTGGACAAAACTATCAATAATATTGACCGGAGATAAATTGTGATATGTAAACATACAAAATTAACCAATTAATGGTATTAAAATCGGTTTGTTTTTGTTGATCTATGTGAAATTATTTCGTATTTACATCCGTTTGATCTGTCAACAAATTATCTTCTGTGGCTTTGAGGATTGGATTTTACCATTCAGTTATTATTGAATCTGTATTTGCGGATTTGTGGTTTTTGCATTGCGTAAACAATTTGCTGTGAAGTGTTCAAGTGTTCTTCATAATCTACGATTAAACTGCAGTGGGATTTCCTGGTGAGTTACCTTTGATTACACATAATGTTATTATACTTTAAATGACTTAATAACAACACGGTTAGTAATTATTATAACAATACTACTATATTTATACAGCTGCTGTTTCCACGCTGTATAAATTTATAATAATAATATTTTTGATATGTTTGAATGTCTTTTGTTTTGGTGGGAAAATTAGTTTTAAAAATGTCAACAGAGGGATTTTCCCGCTTAAATAAAATTAGGAATTTATTATGACTTATCGTCAAATGAATCCTATCATTTTTATAATTTCTCATTCAATGAAGTTCGTTTTTGTTATTTTATTATGCACTCAAAAGTAAAAATAAATTATTTTTGCGAATGCTTGAAACGTGTTTTTAGAGGAATGCTGTACCTACAATCTGAATAGAGATAATAATTAATAGCTTTGTTTTATTGTGATAAAAATAGCCGTTATAAATATTATCATCAATTCTATTATAGCTTGTTGTAAAATAGTGCATGCATTGGACCAAGTCAAGATTATATCTATATTACAGCATCTTATTGTATCTCGTAAATTTTGTATATTTATGTTAGACCGCTCAATAGTTTCAATTCTCCATAGCAAGCAGATCTATGGCATTCCCAAAAAAAACGATGTTGTGAGTTGTGACTGGTTGTTCTGAACCATTTCAAGCAGCATATGCAAAAACCGGTCTCTTACCAGGGCGATACTGTGATTGTCTTTCACACTATAAATAATAAAGCATTTGGGTTGTTGGTTTTTGTAGACAGATAAGATAAAGAAAGGGGTTCTTAGATGGTTTGAAGTTTGGAGACCTATTTTTGCCATATTACGTGAAGTGAATAGAATAATGGGATAGGAAGACATAGTTCATAAAGGACAAAGCTTCCATTGAAATGCTTGGAAGAAGTATATCAGAGTGGCTCAAGTAAATCTGGTTTCCAAGAAACTGTGCGTCTGGTACAGGGTTATTGGAGGGGACCCCACCACTTTCCCAACGGCGTTATAAGGAAACATATGGTTTCCTCCTTCACCGCACACGTCAAAACTTTACTTTTTTATTGAACGAAGCTACATTTATTTGAACGACTCTAGACCCTGCAATGTCCATGCATACGGGGTTAGTAAGCAGTATGCAAGTACTTACATTAATATTATACAAAAAATAAATAGAAGTAGCACCTCGAAGAATAATTCTGCAGAAATAGGTAACATAAAAATAGAAATAATAGTGTTAGTAAAAGAAAAATAAAAATAACGGCTATAACCAGTCGAAGAAACCTTCTGAAAATAAAAGAAGTAACGAGGAAAAAACAGTTATAACATAATCTTATAATGTAAGTAATTACTATACCTACCACCGGGCAGTCCCAATGAGAATGCGTATAGCTATCGGCACAACCGCAGACGATGCTTGACTCTTGTACAGGGTTAGCAGATTCTTCAATGGTGCCCAGCAGCCAACCCTGCACAAATCTCAAGTACGCCTAACAATTGAATTTGGGAGCCACCTCTGGGCTGGAGCCCCAAAATACTTGATAAACCTTCTTGATTCTGTGCAAAGGAGAGCGGTTCGCCTGTTTGACAATCCGTTGGATTGCCATTTCTACTGCAAATCTACTCTCTAATGTTGGCATGCTGAGTCTGTTATTCAGGTATTTTAATGGAGCCCGCTCACGCAATATATAACGTGCAACACGCAATATATAACGCAAAATATTTGTATTTTGTGACCAGACCTGAATAGCTAGCTACGTTTCATCTTTCCTTCTCCACTTCAGTTTCACAAGGTTCCCCAAGTAGGGATGCCATAGATCTACAAGCTCCGGATGCTTAGAATTATTTGCTGTTATCACATTTAAAAATTTCCTTATGTGTACATTACCTACATTATTTAATTTTTTTAACTTCAGGCACGCTAGGGGGAACGAATCATCAATAATTTAATTATTAAATGATAATTGCTTCATTAAGCATAGCAACTAGTTTTGATTTATTGTTTATTGCACCTGCTTATATTGCAATATTTTTATTAAATGATTCCGAAACCAAAATCCGTGTCGGTGAATATTTTGAAACCGTCGATAAAACTTGAATCTCCCAATTTACCTAATAAATTATTACCTTATATATTATTGGCCCAGAAACAATGACCGACCATTTCAAATCGGAACCTTTTCTCAGACTGCAATATCTGAAATAAAATTTAATATAATAATATTCGGTAATTTTTTTATGCAATAGCATCTCTTTTTTACATTAACTCCACACAGGAGGCTCCGAGGAAAATAATTTCTCTCTGGGCCTTTGTCATCTTTGGGGATCCTGTGTGGAGGGTCTTTTTGAGGAGAGGAAGGAGCGAACATGGGTCGTGAAGATATCCATGTTGGAGGCCGGCTGTTGAATTCAAAACCGTGTCGCAGAAGCGATCCGTTCTCGTGTGATAAATGTCAACCGTGTTGAACGCGTGTTTACCAGTACCGAAGGGATCAATGACGTTAGTTCCTCGGAGCATCTTCCATTGTATCTAATACAGGTACAGTGTGGCGCTGTTCAAATATTGAACATATTATCTTAAAATAACTTAAATAACTAAATATTGGTCATTTAATGATGAACATAATATTCTTATCTATTAGTCTCGCGTCCAAAACGTACGTTTCTAATTTTCTCTTATATAAATCAAAACCCAAATTACTCTAAAATCATGAGATTTGTAATTGTAAGTACTAGGTACCTATATCTACGCACTTAATTATAAACCATAATGTACTTGTATAATTTTTCATTTCAAATAGGGAATTATTCAATTTGTCAAAAGACACTATCTCAATATCGTCAATAATTATTTTTTCCAACATTCTTCATGCAGGTAGGTATGGTAACATTGAAAAAAAAGCGATTAAAGAAGTCAAAATAAACATACAGCTCATTGAGGTAAGGAACCCCCAAAGTTTTGTGTTATAAGGGTGGAAATACGGTGCATACGATGAGGTGGTATTTCTCAAAAAATACTCGTGGTGCCTGCCTACCTATACCTGTGTTTTATGTTGATTATTCAATAAGTACTGGCTAGGTATGTAGCGCTCAAAACAATTTTACACTTTACTTTAACCCTTTGAATGGCAGGAGACCATATTTGTCGCAACGCACATAGGTCTCGTTTAAAACGCTGTAACTCCCTTACTATCATAGTGAGAAATATGTTCTAAACGGTGTTAGAAAAAGAAAACACCACGCTTTGTATTCCGATCTAAAACTAGCCACTAAAAAAATAAAATGTACACTTTTATGTATACAAAGTTTTGAATCGCTATTTGAAAAAATAATTTGAAACTTCGGGAATTTTTTATAAATTATTTTTACATAGAGCGACAAAAAAGCGAGATAACAATATATGTTTGTCATACGTTTGTCTAATAAAATATGTATGCTTTTTTGATTTATTTTTATTATCGGTAACTTTAGTTAGAAAAAACGTAAGGTGAGCCATTTTCAAAACTTTTTTATGTTTGTATGCAAAAATTTTATAATTAAAAAAATTTGTAAAATGATGCCACAAAGTAATTTTGCGAAGTTTGAAGAAGTAAAAAAATATATGTTTATTTCGAATTATATAATTTGAAAGCGTATTTCATCACCTTTCTAAAACAGTTTTTAGTTTTTGAATGTGCTCTGAAATATTCCAAATATTTGCATTTTATTGTAAAGCGAAAATATTTTGACCATCTGAAAAAAATGCCAAATTTTTGAAGGGTTAAAACGGTCTGGCCCAGACTTATAATTTTTATAACATCTATCCATGATGAAATATAATAATATAACATTGAAATGTAATCAATTGACCAATTCATAGACTTCGAGGGCCCAGGCTAGATGAATAAATTAAATTATTTCGGGAATGTGGGTCGTGTCGTGCGTGACTATGTCTAAAGGCAAAGTCTCTAAATTCGTCGTAGACACAATCCTATTCTCAGTGGCAGTATGTGAAGTCCTTAAATACTAAGAAAGCAGATAAATGAACAATTAAAAAATAATGTTTTTTGATCGAAATGTATTTTTTCTGTAAATTTGTGAATATTTTTTATGTCATAATAATTGTTCTACGTTGATAAATTGTTTATATTTGACAAATTAAAACTCTTTAGAAAGATATTAAAATAGCCATTCTCATATTATTTTCAATTGACAAGTTTGAAACTTTCCTTTCAATTATCCGAGCTTGAAACGCTACACACAGCCTACCTATGGTCGTAGATAGGGAAGGGTAAATTCCCGAGAATTTATTTTTTGGGAATATTCCCGAAACTGGGAGTTTTGCAGGAATTTTCATCTAAACGGTGAAATAACCATGATGTTTGAATGAAATGAAATTCCGTATTCTTTAAAAATGTGTCATTTTAATTGGAACACGCTCTGAACAGATCTTTTAGAATTCTTGGAAAATACCGACATCAAAACATTGTTGATAGGGCCGAATAAAAAATGACCGGCCCAGCAGTACCTATTGCCATTCGAATTCTGAATTGTTCTGAATTGTCTCATGTGACTTCAGGAGACTCCATTGTATACCTACCTACGCTTTACCTAGAAAGCTCTTAACTTCGTCATTTTTTGAGATATCGGGAAACCGCCTTGACCTCCTGGGGTAATATTTCCCGGTGCATATCGCTGGTCACAGAGCAATGAACGCCACTGCCTATACCTATCGTCCACTCAAAAAGTCTAGACGGTTTATGAGACCTCGGGGTTTGCAATTATTATTGCAATAAAACCTTTTTGTAAATAGTATCAAGGAAATCAAGGCGCCTTACCTATTAAAAATAGAAAGTCTGTTGTACTGCAGAAGAAAAGGTTCTCAAGTTTTGGCGTCATGAAAATTATACGACTTTTCTGTCTGCCAAGAGTTTCTAAGTCAACGCAACTATTTTAATTTTTATCAAGCTTTCTAATATCCGAGAAAAAAAAAGTGTGCAAAATTTCATCAATCTACATATGTATAAAACTGTTAATTTTTATACACATTAAATTCATGCCCCCTGCATAGGGCTCAGACACTCTTTTATATAAATCGATTTCCTCAGGTTGAATTATTGAAACAATATCAACCATGAAATTAGATGTTATATAACCACGATCGAGAATTGACCCCTGGCACCTTAACCGATTGACTGCTCTTCCACTGAGCAATCGATGCATCCAATAGACTCGCTGTGAATATCCAGTAAGTACATAGGTATTTTCAAAAATTATTTCATCCATCTATATTTTTGTTCTAGCAACATTTGAATTGCGCGCCACTTATCAACCTTCCCTTTTCCCTTCTACTGTTTTTTTCCAAACCGGTTGTCGTTTGCAATTAACTAAAAACGATCATAATATGTCTCCTGTATTATTGTCACTTGAGTTGGACAGAGTTCTCACTTCACTTTACTTAACTTTTTCTGAGATTTGAGATATCAAATTTTGCAAATACGATTTCTCATTGCCTATTTACCGATTTCTGATTTTGAGGTTGAATCTTGTGTGAAGTATTTTAGTTTACTTACCACATTTTAATGTAAATAGGACGTGTACTTACCATTTTAGAATACGTGCAGATAGAACCATACGCAACTAGCTAGGACATAAGGTTCTAACTACATTTCCCTAATGCCCTTCCAAGCTAGGGCCACGTTCTTATTTTAAAAAATCTTTAAAAATAATATGTTAAATTAAAATACTTTACACAATATTAAACCTCAACATCAGAAATTCATAAATACATTATGAGAATTCGTCTTTGCAAACTTTGAAACCTCAGAACATGGTACGGCGAAGTTAGACCCTATCCAACTAAAGTGAGGAACTACACCACGCCTCATAAAAATGATCAACTATCAGATAAAAACAAAATGGCAATTGCATAATGTTTAAAGTGATGTTAGACCTTGTAAAATAAAAGAAAGCTTTAAAAACTTCATGTTAGAACTTCGTCATATCTACGGAATCTACGGAAATACAACACAGATAGCTCTGAAAATTAGTTTGGTTAGAAATGAGCAAAAATAATTTGGATTTCCACTCTTTAAAAAAAAAGTTAGTTAGGCGTTAGAACCCTGTCTAACTGAGGTGACGTCATTATAACAAAAGACAAAAGCCTCCTCTTGCTTTAAAAAAGCACCTACTACAAAAATACTGCCTTACCCTATTTTGTCTTGTGCACGAAGTAGACCGTCGTGGTCAGTGATTTGCTCTTGATAATAATTAAAAACAATTATTGTAATAATTGTCTGCATACTGCGTTAACTATCATAACTGTTCACAATAATTCAGAGAACTTAAAGTTTATTATATATGACTTATATGCGTTTGCTCATGTTTATGCGCAGGTCGCTTTGTGAACTGGAGTGGTGAAGATTCCTCTCAACCGAATCCGTTCCGTACTATGATCCGTTCATCTCAAAATCCGTTCGTTTAAAATCCGTTCATCTCTCTTCCATGCTTGGAAGAACATATATTCACCTGTTTTTAGAAGCACACCGGTAAATCTGTGATCTGACTGGGTTGTTGGATTTTATTGTGATCACGGAATGCTCGGTTGTGGTGCAATTCTTTATACAATCTTTTAGCGGCTTTGTTTTATCTTAGTGTAAATTGACTGAACATTGGCGATGTCCTGTTTTAACTCAATCGTTTCGCATTTCGTCTGTTTATAAATTTGTTTGTACGTTCCGTTTCCGTTTCAGGGTGGTGACTATGTTTCAATGGTTCAGTAAAGATTCTTCTTTAAAAATTTGAAATTGTCGTTTTTATTTGGACTTTCTTTTTAGCATATTTTTCAATATTATGGTACTTACTAGATCTAAGGAATATTTGAAAAAAGAATTGTCATTCAAAATTCTTTTGTAAATTAGCTTCACACAGGAGTCATCTTTGAGGTTGCTTTGTGGAGGGTCTTCTTAAGGAAACGAAGGATAGGAAGTTTAGGGAAGGAAAAGGGTGAGAGAAGTGGGTAGGAATCTGAGAGTCAGTGTGTCCAAGAGTCAGGAGTGACAGACGTATGAATCCATCCCTCCTACTGCGGTGCAAGATAATGAGTCGAGATTCAAGCAGGAGAATTCAAATGGTCTCACTCAACCAGTCTCTACCAAACAGGTCTAGAAAGTGGGCAGGCGCATTCGCCGCCAAGACCTATACGAACCTCAACCCATTAACCGGGCACCCTTGCTAAGTCACCAAACGTAGCGAACTACTTGGGGTGACCTATGGCAAAGGTGTTGGCTTATTTTTTTTTTTTTAAATGTTACCTAAATTTATATGTTTTATAATTAAGGCGTAAGGTATTTAAGTACCTATTTACAAATCTTATCATTTTAGAAGAAATTTTTGTATTGATTTATGAAATAAGGGAAAATTAGACACCTAATTTTTTGAACGTGGGGTTTTATAGTTATAGTTACGGAACTATGAGTTTGTTAAATGTTTTGTTATGATCATAACACAGTAGATAAAACAGTTATGAATGAAATGGCAAAAATGCGTTAATTTTATCTATGTACTTGGAAGTCTGAAAAGAATGCATATTGAATATTTGTAATCTATAAAACACTTATGCGAGGTATTTTACTGATATCAGCTGATTACTGACGATCAATAAATATCATAGTCATGAGGTAATAGCTGAAGTCCGAAAATAAAATAAATTATTTGCCTAGTGTTTATAGCTTCTTTTAGCCTTCTGTTTCATAAATAGCTGGAAAATCTGAAAACTTTTATTTATATTACATCGGAAAAATGTAACCTTCGTCAGGACACAGAGGAACCTAACAAGAAAAAATATAAGACATTCAAAGTAGTTAAAATAGTACAAGGATAAGACACGTATTATTACTTAACTAATATACTAAACTTATATTAAGTTTATTGTGTTATTAATTACAGTGTCTAGAATCGAGATAACAAACAAAATATGCTGTTTTAAACAAACACAAGCTATTTTACGAAAATCTAAAATTTAGGGAAATTTTCTCTGATAAATTCTGAACCCCTTGTAATAAAAAGAATGGCAGTTTAAAATTTATTTCATACAAGACGTCACACTGTTATTTTTTTCGTGAAACCGTCAGTAATACTAAGCAATAAGAAAGCAAACTGAGTTTTGCAAAAACGCAGTATCTGTGCATATTATGTTGTGTTTTTGTTAATGAATTACGATACTCGATATAACCACTATGTTTTTTTACGAATAGCGAAGGTATTGTTCTGCGCTTCGGGATATTTTTTTGGGGATTGGAAGGGGAAGGAGATGGGAAAGGGAAACGTATGGATATACCTGGCTATTTAGAACAGGCCAACACGGTTAAATCCATTTAAAGCAACTTTTCTATTTTGAATGGTGACCTTATACCAGGGCGATACTGGGAATGTACCGCAAATATACTATATATATTTAAAAAAAATTAATTAGTTGTTAAGTAACACAAATGAATCAAATAAAAAAATATTTGTGCACGCTGGGATTTGAATCTGCGACCTTCGGATTCGTATTTGAGAGCCTTACCCCTGGACCATGGAGGTCGTCTTAAGAATATACCTAAGTTAAAACATGTACGTATGTTATCAACTCCAAATTTTCCTTATAAATATTTGCCATGTGGCACTCACAATAAACCAGGATAAAATCCAACAATATACGAGTATATACCCAGGAACCCAGCAAATATTTTTTCGTTGTGTGCAGATTCTTTAAGGTTTCGAATTTCCGGGGCGTCGAAATGAGCTCTATAACAACCCAACCCTTTGAATGAGTCAAACGCGTATTGAAAAGTATTTTGTAAGGATTATTGAAGCCTGAATCTTAACATCCCAAGGTTCTTTGGTCTTTCAAATACTGGTTTTGTTTGTGGGTGATTAGCGGCGTGAATATTCTGCACGATCGTGGACTCTGCCAAGTTCTCAACACCTCTCAGATGAGGATAACCTAGAATTGGTGCACGATAACTTAAAACACAGAAAAGTGAGTGTTTAAACTTCAATTGGTAGTGTATAGAAGTCAAATGCGAGTAGAAATAGTATAAATTATCGCAAATTAAATTTGCGGAATTTCGAAACATTTGCATTATTTTGATTAAATAGTGGTATGTATACACATAGGGAATTTGGGAGGCTGGAATGGGTACCGCCGCCCCGGGAGCCTTTATTTGATAACCAACACCTCTTCCATAGGTCTCCCCAAGTGGTTCGCTATGTTTGGTGATTTAGCAGGGATGCCCGGGTTCATGGGGTGAGGTTTGTCTAGGCCTTGGAGGCGGATGACTGGGACACATTGAACCCCAGATTCCTTCCCAGAACTCTCCTTTCCTTCCTTTCCTTAAAAAAAACCTCCACACAGCATCCCCAAAGATGAAATAGGCCCTGAGGGAAATAATTTTCTCCAGGTTCTGCTGGGTGGAGCTCAAGTAAAAAAAAAAAAAAACATACATATATTTAATCAACCACTATTTCTTTTTTGTTTCTTTGTCGGCATAAGTATCTATGTGGATGCGGCGCATCCCTTAACTGAAATAATTTATTTTTATTTTTTATTAATAATTTTTATGGTACATATATTGGTATAATTTTACAAAACTTAAAAGCCTTTTTTTATATATGTACATTTTTGGATATTGAAAAAAAAACATTTTCAGCTACAACAACATCAATAACGTCATATTTTTCAATCTTAGCGCTCTAGGTCACTGAAAACTCACGGACCGCCACTGGTTCATAGTTACCTGTGTTCTAATAAATTCCTTGAATTCCTTCTTCTTTAGCCAACGTTTCGGACAGCATTATTTGTCCATCATTGGGTTCTTCAAGTTCTATAAAATTAACAGGAAAGATTATTTTTCTCATATGTAAAATGGACATGTTCATTTTGACATTCTTATTCCCATTTTTTTCAAAAATATTAAAAATATATATAGATACTGACGTTACTTTGAACGAATTGTGTGTTCTATTATTTTAAATAAAAATAAATGTCATGTAAAACATGCAGTTTACAATTAAGTAAGTAGGTATATAAGTACCTGAAAGAAAATAAATCTTATGATTTCAGAGGAAATTTGTTTTTGATTTATTAAATATGAAAAATTAGAAATATACTTTTTTGGCAGTAATTAGTATTTGGGTACTTGTATTGCACCGTTTTTTTCTTCAGAAAAATACCTCAAACGCATGTGGTTTTAGTATACGAGCTGTAGATAAATAGGGATATGAAAAAACCTTGATTTTATTTCAAATTCGAGCTTTACCTGAACATTTCCTGTCTTGTACCGTTATTATCGAAATCCAGGTAGAAACAAGAAACAGTTGAGGTAAAGGCACCTTGCAATTTCAAACCTAGTGCATTTTTTTATTTGCACACGCAGTGCAGATACAATGAATAAATAAACAGTAAACCGGTGCGCACAGATTCATAGAAGTGGATTGAAACCGGTCCTTAGAGATGCTGTGATGATAACTCTCCGCAATCTCTCGGCTGAAAACACAATCAAATATTTAATTAAGCAGTCATGACGGGTATTAATTTTCTGTACATAATAATAAATTGATAGTATTTCTATCTCTCGCTGTAATTATCCCCCAAGGTTAGTTAATAATCGTGAGTATGGAATACAATGACTGCATAAATTACTGATGCAAATTTTGTATAAATATTGTATCAACTTTTGATTATTATTTAAGCATTTTTTTTATATTTGAATATTGCACATTGTCCCAAATGCTTCCGTCTGGATCCAGTGAGACTCTGGCATCCTCAAGAGAAGAGGTAGGTGGGGAAGTAACTGGCTATTTAGATATGGTCATTAAAAACTGAAGCCATTTCAAGCAATACATCAATTCTGAATGGTGGTTTTACACCAGAGCGAAACTCACTGTCTTCCTTTCTGGAACGTGCCGCAAAAATTCTAAATATTACTTAATTAACTATTTGTGAAATAACACTAATGAATTAAATGCAATTTATTTTCGCCAGCCGGGATTTGAACCTACCTACTTCCGTCTTAAATCATCTATTCGAATCCACAATTTAGGAGGCGGGTATAGGTACCGCCACCCCGGGAACCATTTACTGAATAACCTACACCTCTACCACAGGTCACCCCGAATGGTTCGCTACGTTTGGTGACATGACAGGGCAACCCGGGTTGATGATTTTCAAGGTGTTGGTGGCGGGTGGGTTGAGGAAGACCTTTTTACCTCTCCAGCAGTACTCTCTTAGTGTGGGACAGATGTAGTCACACGTCCGTCATTCCTGACGCACTGACACCCAGATTTCTACCCACCCCTCAAACATTTTTCCTTTCCAGATCTTCCTCATCTTCGTTTCCAAAAAAAAAACCTCCACACAACATTTCCAAAGACGACATAGGCAAAACAAGCTTTAAAGTAGGTACCTATATATAATTTATGTTTCTGTCGAAACCAAATTTTTCTATTTAAATCTTCTAATTTCAAATTACATGTACTCTATTTCCGTTTGTACAATGAAAATCCGGCACGTACAATTATTTGTCACTTACTACGAAGGTAATCGAACGTCGAACTCTGCGTAATGCGTTGCGCGACCTTTACCTTGGCTGAATAATGACATATTTACCTGTAATGATAATCTCCGAAATACCCGCTGAGGACAGAAGCAGTTCAGTGTACGCGGGTCAAAAAACCGGCCGAGGCTACCTACTAGTCTTTCTTACAAACTCGTCTAGTGGCATTCGTGATCCAATTTCCACAGAAGAGTTAATCACAGTCGCGTATGTGTGATTACTTGATCCTTTAATACTATGTTATGATGTGTGTAAAATTATTGTAAAACCTTGCATTTTATCTAGGTGTTTGAACTCATATGGGTTTACAGGCGAATTGAATTGAAATGTGGATACATTCTGTAGTGATAGATCAGTCATTGGATCTATTTTTGGCGGCGGTTCACTCATTCGGTTTCTTCTCCACACAGCATTCCCAAAATTGGGGCCCTGAGAGAATTCTCAAGGTTTCCTGTGTAAAATTAACATAGTAAAATGAAGGCTTAATAAGAGGTTAGACAACCGAAGCAATCTCAATTTGGCGGTTACGGGTACCGCCGCCCCGGGAACCATTTATTGAATAAACAACACCCCTGCCATAGGTCACCACAAGTGGTTCGCCACGTTTGGTGACTTAGCAGGGGTGCCCGGGTTCACGGGTGAGGTTTGTCTGGAACTTGGTGGCGGATGATTTTGTCCATTTACTGCGTAGCGGGCCGGATCGGGAGAGGCTGGATGAAGGAGATCTTGGCCGGGCGGCTCCAGCCGGACTCTCTCGACCCATCTCCTTGCACCGCAGTGGAAGGGATGGATTCATAAGTTCGTCACTCCTGAACACATCGACCCCCAGATTCCTACCCAACCCTCATACCTTTTTTCCTTCCCAGAACTTCCTCTATTTTAAAAAAAACCCTCCACACAGCATCCCCAAAGATGACATAGGCATAGATGAATTATTTTCCTCATGGCCTCCTGTGGGGAGCTAATGTAAAAAAAAATCGTTTGACCAATCTGAATAAATATGTAATTTTCTTAAAACATTTTTACTATCATAAATATATTCTCACTTCAAAGGTTTGTTTCTGGTCTATGCGTTGATATTTTCTGTATATGTTTGACCTTGGAATTAACTGTTGTTTATTTTGGGAATGCAGCAAATGATATTTTATTTCTTAGCATAAGAGTCCCAACAAAGCAAGTGGAATTTTGGCACTTTGTATAATACTATTTGGCGAAAAAGGGTAGAGTGAAATTGTGGCACTGTCAATATTGTAGAATGGGTCACTGTCAATATTGTAATATTGGGCGAACCATGGACATACAAATAGATGGACCTGCCCTAAGTGATAAAAGGCGTATTATTTCCCCCTCCCATTGGAACCATTTTATCGGAACCGGCTGGGCTTGCGAGATCCTTGCGTGAATCTAAAAAATGCGACGTCATCATTCTTGTCCGGACCAGTGTCAAGCTCTCATCGGTATATTTTACGAAATAACACGGCAAAAATGGTGACTTGTGTTATTAAAACATGTAAAAATAGAAGTGAATAAGCTAATAAACCCAATTTTCGTATTACATTCCATAGGTAAGCATTATTTTAGGCTTATGTATTCAGATCATATAATATGATAACACATCAAGATACATGGCGACGCGAAACACAAAGCCGCTGTTTCATCAAGATACATGGCGTCGCGAAACATAAAGCCGCTGTTTACTGAGGTAAGTAAATTATGAAGCATTTGTAAAAGTATCTCAAAAATACGGAAACAAAATATTTCACTCCGAAAATAAGTGAAACTTTTCTTTGCCAAATTTGGACTTCAGATATTGTTCATATCGTGGCTAGCAATTCGCGCACTCATGTAAAAAGGTCGATTCATTCAAAATCAGATTTTACTTTTAAGAACTAAATAGTCATATTATAATGCGAGATGCCTATATACTGTTAGATTGATTTATTGGCGAATCACAATCATCGTCCCTCTCTTCGCCCCGCCATAGTTAATTTTTACCCCTCATCTGTATGTTCTGGTCTATCTATTTGTATGTCTATGGGGCGAACAATGTACACAAGAAGAAGAAATGTTTGAAGAACTGGACCAATGGGATTTTAGTACCTAATAAGTAATAAGTAATTTCAAGACTCTGAATGAACCGAATGATTTGACCCCACATTGTAAAGAGGTGCAAATAAACAACTTTATTTTATTTGGTTTATGTACCTTCCGTAAAATTGCGTATAAAATTATTTTAATACATACATTTTTATTTACCTTCACCGAATTTAGAACCGGCCAGTGGTTTTGTACGCAGGGCAGAGGTGTACAAAACCACAGAATACGTTGGTCTACCATAGAGGTCATCATTTGTTACTGTGCCACGCAAAACTCATAAAATTTTTAAAGTGTCAGAAGTCAATGCAATAAATTGAATGTTTAATTAATTCAATGTACATTGAAATATTACTAAGTTCCATATTCCATTATTCTTCCTACTTTTTTTCTTCTCCATAACTGTCCCACTTCAATGAATCCTCCGATTTAGGATGCCATTTGGTTTCGGGCAATTGAAACTCTCAAACGGTATCACATTGAAAAAAATACTGCTCCTCTCAATAATAACAAAATTAAACTTGTATCACATCTTTGTTGTTAGTGTTTGGGGTGCTATGCCGTGTTGCGCTACCTCCTTCTATAGCCGACGTTTCGGACAGCGTTGCAGTGTCCATCATCAGGGCAGATCCGGTAGATCCGACGATGTGTCATCGTAGAAGGAGGTAGCGCAACACGGCATATCACCCCAAAAACTAACAACAAAAATGCTTTTGGCCGTGAAAATCTAAAAACTTATCTTGTATCACATCAAATTGCAATCTACTAACATGACACGGCATGGAGAATAGTTATATTTTAATTAAATGAAAACAAATCACGTTGTAAAACTCCAATTATTTAATGAAAATTATCTACACGTTTCTTCGCTGAGATAAGATTATCATTATATTATTATTAACTTTAATCTTGTCCTGACGAAGAAACCTTGTTTTTGAAATATATGTAGGTAGATAATTTTCATAAAATAAGTGGTGTTTTACAAAGTGATTTGTTTTCATTCAATTATAAACGATGCCACAAAGTGAATTTGCTAAGATTGAAGAAGTCGTGTTTTAACTCGAATGCGTCACCTGTTTTATTTACTTTTTATTTTTCTCTTTTTAGATCATATTTTAATCTTTATTTATTTTTTGTCTCTCTATTTATTTTGTTTATAAATTCTTATTTCTAATTCTCAAAATATTTTTAGAAACTTTACGCCGATAGATGGTGCTATTTTCAATATCGTCTAATAAAACACTTTTAACACGTTATGCTTTTTTAATACTGAGATGAATTATTGGTTCGCGAACGTATATTAGTAATATTAATCTATATAAAAAAAAATTTGGTACCTATAATTACATAATCGTAGAGAACGGGTGAAAAATACACAATTTCATTGCAAAAAATATGCACAAAAGACATTTTCCACAGCTCCGCGCGCGTTGGTAAAGAACATTTTTATTTACCCAACCAAAAAACATTCGCGAAAACGATGTATTTCAAAAATTTTACGATGTTCCGCATGCGTGGAAGAGAGACGCGAGATAGAGGTTTGTTGTATTCAGTAAATTAAATCAACGCCTGGGAAGATTGAATAAATTTATAAAAGGAACCGGCAGGGAACAACGGCATGTGTGGCGGGAGCTGGTGTTAACTGGACCTTTTTTTAGAGGCCGCTTTTGCTAAACGGGCTTATTCATAACAAGCGATGTAGGTACATACCTACTCATTAACCATGCATTCTCTCGGTTGCTTGCTCGCTAATATTTCGCGAATAAGTCAAAAAGTTACATTTAATTCTTACATTTCTATGGGGCGCATTTGTCAAACCAACGAAGTGGTTAGAATTGCCAGATGGAGAAACAAATTTGTCGTGTGCTCAAGTCAGGATACCACGGCTTCCCACAACATCACAATACATAATAATATAGTACCTATGTGGTGTAATTTCATAAAATTGTTGACACTCAAACTGGCAGAGGAAGGGGTACAAGTAGAAATGAGATCCTTGAGGGGTATGAGTGGTAAATCCGTGTATGATTGTTCTACAAGCGTCAAATAGATAATATAATATGTGTACTGTATCAAGAAAGAATGCAAGGCTAAAACTGGGATCCCACATCATCTATTTCATAGAATCTATGAAAAATATCGGTGAGAACCCGATTTCTGTACAATAGAAACACAAAATCGACTTCAACTTTCGTTCTGCGAAATCTAAAAATTTTTTTTTCTGTTATTGTGATACCAACTAACATTATAGTATAGTGTCTCTTGAGATCATTTTTCGCAAAAAACGGCGCAATCAAGCGAATTAATTATTTGGGAACAGTCAGTCGGAATAATAGAAGAGATGTGTATGAATGTGAATAATCGTATTCCTCACATTCTCTGTCAACTCTTAGTTGTGACCCATCCTCTCAGCGAGAAAACGGTGATAGATAATTAGTAAAAATTACACGATTACTACAGAATGTAATAATTACTGCAGAATAAAATAATTTAATTGTTAAAATTAAAATAGTAATTAAAATATTTATTAGTAATCAAAATATTTATTATTTAATTTTAATTTTATATAAATTACTACAGAATGTACCTAGAAAATGTGGATATAGAGCGAATTAATGAAGAAAGTACCTAGGTAGTATAAGAAGAATATATGACGCAAATATGAATGGTAGAAGAAGTTGGGGACGCACGAGGTAGACATGGCACGATCAAATGAATCAGATACTTGAGTCAGGTCATGTCAAAAGTCAGAATAATAGAAGACTATGTATGAGACGATGTATGAATGTGAGTGAGGCAAATAGTGTGTGCCAAGACCGAGTTGTTTGGCGGTCCGTCCTCTCTGCCTTCCCCTGCGGGGAACCGGCGTGATGGTTAGTTAGGTAGTTACCGAGAAAATATTTGTAAAAAAATTTGTAACTTAGTCTTGGATTCACTCTCTACCTTCGATCAAGTATGCTCTCTAATAATACTTTTGATTCTTATAAAGAGCACGCCTCATTTTTATGGAATAACAATAATGCGTTGTACAAAGTCGAAAAAAGCTTCAAACTCGTGGCAGACGGACGAGAATCGGACAGAATGTAGGTACCCAGCTCGATCTATGCATTTTATTGTTTAGCAAGTCTCAATAACAAAATAACTAGGCGGGCGTCTAGTGATAGTTGGAGATTTATGAAAGTTCTAAATAATTACAGTCGTTCTCACTATAATTATATAGTTAATTTGTCCTTTTTTACTGCGTGCCAAAACCGCAAATGCTCCTTGCGCCGAGTAATACTGGAACATTCATAAAAAAGCAAAACGAACATTCTATCAGAATAACAAATCGCGCCACGCAAATTGACATTTTTACTACAAATATACTGACCACTTTAACACCATAGGAATGGGTTGAAAGCGTGCACGTGAAACGTATGGCTCGCACATAGGTTTGTCTCCTTCTAACGCAGATTAGGGCATTTTGGCTAGCAGTTTCTGCACAAAATAATTAATTTTGTTAATTTAATTACTGGGTTATTATAAGTGATAGAACTGTGAAATTTTCGTTCGCGAATATTTCATTATGAGTATTATTTTTCGACATTAAAATAAATAAAATATTATCTGTAGTTTTCAAATGCGGTTGAAAAATAGATTGTATGGGAATGGTCACATCTGTTTCACCTTAACATCTTTACACAGAGAAAACGAATCTTCCAAAGTGAATTACTATTTACGCTATTTACAATCAATCTTATAACTTTTTCATGTCATAGTACTCTGTAAATATTCCTAAACAATAAATAAAGCATGTATTGAAGGTTAAAATGTCTCCAATAAAGCCATTTATGATGCCTAATAATAATTAAAATTTAATAGATAAATGTTTATGACCACTTTGACCATTTTAGGATGTTAATAAGACCCTGTTCAAAGTATTACAATCGGTAATCGCATAGAGGAGGTCGCTCATGTCATTTTTAAAACATCCGGTTACAATACCAATAGTAGGTACAACAGGTAACAGTGTTGTAGTATTGTATTTTATTATATTGTACCTGATATCGGCATAAGGTAGGTGTATTAGAAATTCACTTTCACTCAAATTATGCCCGTTTTGGTCAGGAAGGAATGTCTGATGGTCAGTGCCTGTACTGTATGTCCCATGCAGGTAAGTTTATTAATGACAATGAAAAAAATTGTAGGTACTTCAGTACCTTAGCCGGTTTTTTAGTTGTTTTTGTTTTAGTTGTTGTTGGGAAGGGCATTCCTTGATGATAGTTTTGTCTTATTTTAGTGATGCCCTCTCTTATCAGAGGTTGGCACTCATCATTCTGCAAAGGACACAACTATAGGTACATAATATTGGCAAAATATACATTTATACACAGAATATGTTTTTGAATCAGTTTCATTTGTACCATGATGATGCTCGTATTAAGCGAAACCTGTAGGTTTTAATATATATATTTTTTTAATACTGGTTATAAGCAAAGCTATTGTTTTAATTGGGGACTGATTTTTTGTGGTTTACCAACTAACTAACGATCACGCCTATTTACTACAGGGGTATGCAGAGAGGATATGCTGCCAATAACTTTCATATGTCTCATACGTTCTCTCATTTGATTCACTTGATTTCACCATGTCTTCTTCGTGGAGTTCTATTATTAAGGCGCCGCATCCACATTCCGCGCTCAAAAAGAAGAAGATGGAGATATATGTAATTACGAATTTTAAGAGGAGCGCGCTAATATTTAAAACGATAAAATCGACGCGAAAATTGTTAAAATGTTTAATAAAACACGACTCGTTTAAAAAGAGCAAAAATCTCGTGGAAGGCGTATATAAGTATCATTTAAAGAAGTATTGTGAATTTTTTCACAACTTAACTTGTAAAATAACTGAAACAAACGTGTTTATAATGATTTTCGGAGCATACTTTGCGATTTTTTTTATATCGAGGGAATTTCACATAATTTGCATTTCGGCGTGGAATGCATCTATGTAGATATTATCTTCAATAATAACATAAATTTTTTTAAGAGCTTAAAAATTTCAAATGTTTATGGGAGATATGTAAGAAATCGGTAGAAATTCGGGTAGCGGCGGCTTAACTTCCGCGTCATAATGACACCCCTTTCTCAGTTCATCCGCTCTAGGTTCCCAAACCAGGTCATCAAACACAAGGGCGATGCTGAGATTGGATATAAGCAGAAAATTTTTTGAAATCACATGTAGACAGTAATTTTCCTCTTATTTTGAACGTCAAGTTTACAAAATTTCATCGAGAAGTATCAAACTGCTGTTTTACGGAAAGGGAAAAAGGGATGAGAGTGGTTTTCGAAATCTCATGTAGACGGTCACATTCCTCTTTTTTGGAGTGTGCAAAATTTCATCAATTTCTGAATAAAATTAGATTTGTATGAAACAAACGCATTCACATACACTCTTCTTAATACATATTAAAATATCTAACACACTATATTATAAAGAGGTAATATTTGTTGGTTTGTTTGTTTGTGTGTTTGTTTGCATCGAATAGGCTCCGAAACTACTGAACCGATTTGAAAAATTCTTTCGCTGTTGGGAAGCTACACTATCCCTGGGTGACATAGACTATATTATATTTTAAAAAAAATAGGCATCCTTACTAAAACTTCAATAATGTAACCCAGGGTGTAAAAAAAATACCTAAAATATTCTTTAAATCGCGTGCGCTGCGAAAACTATTGATGATAGAATAAAATAATGTACTACGACTTTATAGAACACATCATTATTTACAAAAAAGGCCGCGACAGCATATGTCTAACTATTATGGTTATGCCACAATAAGTATTCTTTTATTTTAAAATTTTAATTAATATGTCGCCGCTTGAAAAGGCTCTTTATTTGTATCTTGGTTTTAATCCTTATCAAAATAAATTACTTCATATTCAAGACAGCTTCAATAACTTTATTTAACTTTTTGAATTTTTCAATTCGGATATTTAATTAGAAAGATATCACGAGTTTAAAAATGTTAGTATTAGAAAAAGTTTCGGCTACGGGCCGCGCGGGAGAGGAGTCAAGAAATGCAGTGCCAGGGGGGTTTGCGGGACGGGGGAGCGGGAGAGCGGTGGCGGGGAAGGTGGAAGTGGAACGCTGGAGGGGAACGCACGGGAAAGGACATGTAAGGAGTAACATTTTATTTATTTGAATATGGCATGTATTATAAAAGAAAGTCCAAAAAACGTGCAGCTCGCAAAAACTCAGAAACGAGTCCCGGTTCGATCAAGGGAGTTATATGGTGTGGTAGATCTCTATCCCTCCTAGGGAATAAGGGCATCTGTTTTTACCTAAAGGCCGTGCTTTTAAAGATATAAGGGCTGAAAATTTCGCCCTCTTGAAATTTCTAGAACAGTCTTCCGGAAAGTTCTAGAAGGTTCCATAGAGCTGTAGAAAGTTGTGGAAGGAGTGGCGGAGTATGTCGTGGAATGATCAGGAATAGGAAATCGGGAACATCATTGTGCAACATTCCAGAACACTATCTTATTGTCCTGAGCGAAGCCGGGTAACCCAGCTAGTATTATTATATTTTTATATTGTCAGAAAGATTTTTTGTGGTTCTACTGATAATATTTACTGTTGCGTTTGACATCTGTTTCGTTTTCCAAAGGCATTATCAAACTGCTGATTTGAAAGTTTACAATTTAAAAAATGCTCCGATTGTGTAAAAAAACTAATATTTCATATTAGAAAATCGAAAAGAATATTAAAGCAAAAACAAAAGTTTACTGTTCTTAAAATCTAGATTAGTAGAAGAAATAGAATTTGCGTATATTTACTCCACAATCGTACTGTTATACTTACCTACATACCTAATTTCTATAGAGGTTTCAAATTAAAATATTAATTTTGAAAAATAGTGATAATTATACCGCATTTTGCTTAAAATAACTGTCAAAGTAATTTTGGTGATATGTATTTAGGCTTAGTGCGTAGAGTTACTTTTACAGTTCTTACTTATTAGGTATGTAAATAGGAAATTATTATTAATAATATTCTACAAAAAATGGAATAGTCTCTTTGTGCGCAAGGCGGAACAATTTTTTATCCCATCAGTGTTCAGTGTTGAGGAAACCGGGCGGCGTTTTCTCCAAATCGACCAAATCTACTTCTACTACACTTTAAAAAGAGGTAAGATTTGTTTGTTTGTTTGTTTGCATTAAATAGGCTCCGAAACTACTGAACCGATTTGAAAAATTCTTTCGCTGTTGGGAAGCTACACCATCCCTGGGAAGCTACACCATCCCTGGGTAACTATATCCTTACTAAAACTTCAATAATGCAACCCAAGGTGTAAAAAAATTACATAAAATATTCTTTTCATCGCGTGCGCTGCGAAAACTATTGATGATAGAATAAAATAATGTACTACGACTTTGTAGAACACATCATTATTTACAAAAAAGGTCGCGACAGCGTATGTCTAACTATTATGGTTATGCCACAATAAGTATTCTTTTATTTTAAAAATTTAATTAAAATGTCGCCGCTTGAAAAGGCTCTTTATTTCTATCTTGGTTTTAATCCTTATCAAAATAAATTACTTCATATTCAAGACAGCTTCAATACCTTTATTTAACATTTTGAATTTTTCAATTCGGATATTTAATTAGAAAGATATCACGAGTTTAAAAATGTTAGTATTAGAAAAAAGTTTCTGCTACGGGCAGGGCGGGAGAGGAGTCAAGAAATGAAGTGCCAGGGGGGTTGGCGGGACGGGGGCGCGGGAGAGCGGTGGCGGGGAAGGTGGAAGTGGAACGCTGGAGGGGAACGCACGGGAAAGGCCATGCAAGGAGTAACATTTTATTTATTTGAATATGGCATAGCCATAGGCATAGTCTCATCAAGAGAATTTCAGAATAGAAACTACACAATTTATTTCTTCTAATACTGTTGGTAAAACAATCTTTAAAATCTGTGCAGTTTTGGAGGAGAAAAATGGGCAATACAAAAACTTGATTTTATTCAGGTACCTATTATTAGTCTGATGTGCAGTTTTGCTTTTCACTCGTTAGTATTCGTTTTTTTGCAATTTTTGTTAAGTTCTTGTTCCTATAACAAGCGTGTTGATATGTTTTGCTTTTTTTGATAAATACTTATTCCTATAACTAGGAACCTCCAAGGTCGGTTAGGACCCTCCAAAAAATTGTGAAATTGCATGGGTTGAAAGCCATCAAAGTTCAGTACACAAACTGGAAAAAAATCATACAGATATAAATTTTTTTTTTTTAATGCAGTTGGTAAAAAAACTTTAAAATTGGTCCAATTTTAGAGCAGAAAAACATAAAATACAAAACCTCGATTTTGACGATGTTATTTAGGTATTATCAGTCTGAGGTGCAGTTGTTCCTTTCGCTCAGCATTCGGGGGAGTAACGGAGACATTGACTGCAACAGTTTCGTAAAATATTTATTATTCAAATTTCTCGGCAACCGTGTTTCCTCTTAAATACTATTTTAATAAATGTTAAGGTAATATTATTCATGATAATATCACCCTTCTTATATTGATATTATCCAACATTCTTAAGTAGGTTGTATTCACCATTATACACCGTATTACGTTTTGATTAAGAAAGAATTTCAATAATTGAAAATTTTTTATCGATTGTCATCAAAAGTTGGGTATAATTGAGCTTACTTCGGGTACACTGACTCGTCTACAATACACTGTTTTCGATTTAAATCTTCAGTAAAACAAAACTTTTCGCATTTTTACTTTGAATCATTGATTTTTATATCACTTACTATACTTTAAAAAGCCCTCTATATTTCTCTACACTCCTCTTATTTTATAATATTTTATAGATTTTGCCTTTAGGTACATGGACTTCTTTCAAGCTCTACTACGGTATTTTCATTATATATGATTAAATTTACACGGAAAGTCATTTTTTTTGCGGTTTGACATTATACGCATATGAAATAAAGGAATCCCTTTCTATGAACCGCACAATTGATGCATTTGTCGCTTATCGGTTTCTTTCATTTTTTTTGTATTTCTTGGGCATTAACTATGTAACAATTTCTCGACATTTTGTTTTGAAGAGTTTTAATTTTTAATGTACATTTGTTACTTTAATTGGTTGGTTTAATAACATTGGTTTCTTTCATACCTTATCTTCGATTAAGGTCTTGTCGACATTATCGGTATTTTCTCATCGTTCCCGAACACATGTCGCCAATGAACAAACAACAGGTCACTTCGACTTAATATGCTCAGTTTGTTTATGACAAATTGCCGACATTGTCGATAAAACCGATAAAATTTTATCGACAATGTCGTTAATTTGTCATCGTTTGCGATCACAAATGTATTTGGCCACCGAACAAACAGTTAACGATAACTACGCTCAGTTTGTTTTTGGTAAACTACTGGAATTGTCATGTTCCTAAATGCCACTGCATGTCGCCAAAGTACTTACAACAGTTCATTTCGACTGTATGTGCTAAGTTTGTTTAAGATAAATGACCGATATTGTCGATAAAACCCGTAAAGTGGTATCGACAATGTCGTTAATTTATATCGTTCCCGAACAAAGCTGCATGACAGACACCAAAGAACAAACAACAGTTCACGTCGACTAAATATGCTCAGTTTGTTTATGATAAATTACCATAATTTTCGATAAAATCTATAAATTCTTTATCAATGAAGATTGGGTAGGTATAAGCAAAACAGAAAAGCTACAAATATATCAAGATTTCAGTGGATTCAATTATCCATCATACAGATACTAACTACCCTGAAGCCAGTAGGCGAGAAATATTTAAAAAATATATTCTGTTCTTTACAAAGTGATTGTTTATTTCAAATAACACCACAATGCTGATATCCATTTATGACGAAAAAAGATTCTTTGGCCCGTGAAGGGAACGAGTAAATTGTGATTATCAATGTGGTAACACTGTTTTCCAATCATTTTAATGCAAAATATGGATCGCGATGGCTCCATCTCATTCCAATTCCGTGAATCTAAAATGCGTGAAATTGATGTTGATAACAATAATAATTACGACTGAAAGCGTTAAAATCATTATTTCGTCACTTTTCGATTTCCATCACGAAAGATGAATATTTTGCAGGTATTTTGTCATTATTTACACGTCATTTCATGGTTATAGTACTTATAATTTATCTTGATACAATCGCTTGGTGACGGCATGCAATTAAATGATAATTTTGCATTTGTGAAAAGCGAAATTAATTGCTATATTCTACAGATCTTTAATACTAATTATTGTGAATGGATTTATAAATTCTTCAGTTATGTTTTGTAAGAAGCTTGCATAAAAAACTTGTTTCAGCTAATTGGAAAAAATATATAAACATTTTAATATGCAATAGATTCTACCAGCATTAGGTATGGGTAATTAATTGGGGTTCTGCATTTTGTTGAATTATAATTTTTCTGAAATAATATGCGACACCTCATAACAGCATACAGTGTGTAAAACGGCCGAACTATATTATCGCTTGAAATGGGCTGTTGTAATTAATTTGCTTATGTAATTCTTAAAGAATCCCGTATTAAATTAGGAAGGAAAGACGAATGCTATTAACTGTGTCCACATTACAATTAATTTTTCATTACCTTTGAACATATTCAGCAATTTCTCGCTGATGCAAAGATCGGTACCGCTCGTTTTAATCCCACGATATAATATCCTAAGGACAAAATATCCTACGGAAAAAACATCCTCAAACAAAATATCTACTATAACCTAACCTAACCTTATTTTTCATTTTACTATTTTTGAACAATAATTTATTGTCTACACGATGGCTGTATTATTTTTGTCCCAGTGTACTATTTTTTAACAATTTTATTTTCAAATTATCTGTATTATTTTTGTCCTATTTTTTTGTTAGGTTAGGTTAGGTTAACCGCAAAGATCGGCAGTCACCATTGAAATACCTGTAAAACAAACTCACTAGACGTGCAAACGATCTGTTAAAGTAAGATTTTCTTTTTTTTACATTAACTCCACACAGAAGGCCCTGAGGAAAATAATTTCCCACAGGGCCTATGTCATCTTTGAGGATGCTGTGTGGAGGGTCTTTTTGAGGAAAGGAAGGAGTGAACATAGGTCTTGAAGAGACCCATGTTGTAAGAGGGAGGAAACACAGAGGCCGGTAAATCGTTTCACTGCCGAGCTGTTGAACTCAAGAACGAGTCGTAAAAACGACCCGTTCCCGTGTGACCAATGTCAACCGTGTACAAATGTTGGGCGCGTGTTTGGCGTGTTTCCCGACTATGCACCGTTGCCGAGGGGATCAATGACGCTAGTTCCTCGGAGCATCTACCATTGTAATACCGGTAGAACAAGGACAGCATTCCCACCTGACACCTGTGCTCTAAAGATTGCAATCCGTCTGTTAAGATGGGAGAATCTATCAAACGGACCGCCCGTTTCTGCACAGAGTCAAGGTTTTTTTTTTTTTTTTTAAGGTATTTTGGAGCTCCAGACCAGAGGTGGCTGCCAAATTCAACCGTGGGGCGCACTTGCGATTTGTACAGGGTTAGCAGTTGTGTACTATTAAAGTATCTGCGGACCCTGTGCACTACGCCCAGTTTCTGAGAGGCTAACTTAACTCTGGTTTCGATGGAGCCCCCATACCTGAGCTGTTCACTTAGAGTTACACCAAGCATATCAATGGAGGTCCTGTTCGGAAGAATGCTTCCGTTGAAGGAGACTCGATTATCATTTCGATCCCTTTTAGACTTTATCGAACTTGATTGGGTCTTTGAAACATTAAATTCGACGAGGTTATTCTTACCCCAAGAGAAAACACTTTTGAGGTAACCGTCCATTCTCTGCTTCAAAGCCCTCCGAGCTATTGGGGTTTGTGTGCTCTTTGGAGGCTTGTTAAACAAAAAGCTATCATGGAATGTACTGTCATCCGCGTAACAATGAATCGGTGCACTTGACAAGAGGTCGTTGATGTGCAACAGAAACAAAGTCGGAGACAGAACTGATCCCTGTGGGACGCCAGCATTTATCGAATGCGAGGAAGAGGTAAAACCTTCTTTAAACTAATAAGACATTGTTTGCTAAATCTATGTCATAATTCATTTTCATTTCAAGACCGGCTACTATCTGAGTGGACTAAGGCATGGGGTTTCCACCAAGGCATCGTGGGTTTAATTTCTTTTGTAGTCCTCCATCATTGCATATTTTCAATTTGTGAGGCGGTATGGTACCATGTATTTGATAACCAACACCTCTACCATAGGTCTTAAATGGTTCGCTACATTTGGTGACTTAGCAGGGATTCCCGGGCTCATAGGGTGAGGTTTGTTTAGGTCTTGGCTGTGGATGTTATTTAATGCACTGAACTCCAGATTCCTACCCACCCTTCATACCTTTTCCTTCCCAGAACTTCCCCAAAGACTCTCCATGACACAAGCCCCGATGGAAATTCTTGTCCTCAGGGCCTCCTCTGTGAAGCTAATTTAAAAAAGCTACATTTTCCGCTTATAATGATGGCAGTAGAAATATTTCCAAATATTGTGAGGTTATTTGTAACCCGGGAACGTTTCCATTTCTTTAATAAAAACACCAACATGGCGATCGTCCAGTTGATTAGTCAGACATCTCCAAATACTAAGTTTTGTGATAATGAGGAAAGTAAAAAATAATATAAAGTTAAATAATTTAAAAAAATTAAATTTCAGTAAAATCAATCATGTTGATTGATCTCTATAGCCACTATACATATATATTTTTTAAATTTTATTTTAACTACCACTGTTATCCACATAATATGATACCCACACACAGGCTTAACCTTCGTGGGATTTTTTTGTTACTTAAATATATATTTTTTTATTATGTATTTACCTGTTAAATGTACCAAAAAACTTTGCTAATAAAAAAAATAAAATATTCTAATACTTACCACAAATCAAATATTATCTACACGTGTCTGTGTTTTACATATTAAATACGCTAAAAATAACGCCGGGAAGCTTAACGGCCCGGTGCATTAGTAGGAAATTTTGAAATTTCATCCTAGTAACCCAGACAACATAATATATTTTTTTTTTATTTCTCTAAATTATAATTGATTTGGTGGTGTTTTTGAGTAATCTGAGTTTTGTACCAGAGAGAGGGAACACTTTTACATACGAGTATAACTGCATCCTCAACTCATATTTCGATTTTTCGGAGATTTTTTCAACTTATAACCTGTATTATTATTGCAGTTAATAATTACATCTACTTTCAAAGTAATGAGGCCACACTGGGATCTCATCTGGGAGTGTTATCAACAAATACAAACTAATAGTACTAAATACCCAACAAATAACAACAGATCTTAGACGGCGACCCGACGCTGACCTTTTTCTGTTTATAATCTAGATTCAACATTCTGACAGTTTGATCTTACAGAGAGATCGAGGTCACCATCCAAGTCCCATTGAAATTCAATATTAACAATCCATACCCGATATAGGCTTGACTGACCTACTGGGGCCCACTTTGGAGTGTGTGGGACGTAATACTCACCGGACATAAAATAACAACAATAATAATAATAATTTTACAATGTGGTATTCATACTGCGTACGAAATCACTGACAACCAGTTGGTAAAGATCATCATGTGTGTGCAGATGATGTGTTAGCCACCTGTCTGTTTTTTACGCAGTATCCAAGCTGCCTATGATACGAATCGTGTAAATTGGAAAATATTTGAAAGTGAATTGATACAAAGATTGAGTCTATGTACCTTTTAAAGGATATTAGTAGGTACTAGCTGAAGCCCCCGGCGTTTGCCGGGATTTGCGCAGAGTATTTGGATGTAGACTGTAATTTTCCTCTTATTTTAAGTGCGCAAAATTTCATCAAGATATTAAATTTATTTTTTAAGGGGTGGGAAAAGGGGAAGGGGTTTTTCGATATATCTTGTCTATAGCGGAACTTCTTCTCGGTTTGAAGGTAAAGTGTGCAAAATTTTTCATCAATCTCAGATTATAGATTTGTGTAAAAATATCCTACGGACATGTGATGAGACATCCAGAGAAGTGCGAGATCTTGCAACTCATAATGCACGGAAAGATTTCCGGAAGTCGGGGCCCTGGAAAAAGGAGAACATCATGGCTGAAAAACCTGAGACAGTGGTTTGGCCAGTCCACTGCAGAGCTGTTCCGGGCCATAGTAAACAAAGTCCGCGTAACTAACACGATAGCCAACGTCCATTGAACGGACATAATGATAATAATTTTTCTGATTTCGCTAACCATGTATCATTGGAAATAAACAGAATTTTGAAAAAAATACAGGGAGGAATACTATTTTATGTTAATAACAAAGAAAAACGTTTAGATAACTTAGAAGTCTAAGAAATAAAAAACCCTTTAATTATTCATTATTATCAATAAACAAAAAATATTTTCTTATAGTCCCATCTTACACATGTTCCCTTTCACTGTCCGTTCTATCTCCTCCCCCCACTCTTCACTAATCCTTTACTTTAATAATGTATTTCGCTCATCCACAATTCTGCAATGTAATGTCAACTTATTATGTGTTTGCCCTGAGGAAACCACGGTCGCACTGAAACCGGTAGGTGTAAATAAAATATATAGTGGTTCCAACACAGAAATATTGCTTAATTTATTTATATTTTAGAATGCTAGAAGCACTTTTTAAGGTTCAATAAAATTCGATAAAATCGAAGCAAGTGCGGTGAACTACTAGCAAATCCGCGGTGAATTTCTTGACACATTTTTCACCCAAACGAACGCCTCGTACAGTATATTTATTTAATCTTTTTACCGAGACTGCTAATATTCTAAATACATTCATCATAATTATTAAAATCATCCCATGCAAATCATGACTATACTTCATAATTATTATTAATTCTAATTACTATCTATACGTAGGAAGGCGTCTGAATTATTTATGTCTACATTTTCGTCATGCCTTTTCATCATAACATATTTATGTATTCACATTAATTTAAAACAAATTAATTTAATTTCAGTTCAGCCTCCTTTCTTAATGTATATATGGAATTAAGACTGAAATTAAAATAATCACTTTCTTCTAATTACCCCAATTACTTCTGAATATAACTTCGGACAATCGGTACAATCACGCCTGTTTTACTATTGGATATGCATTACTCGATCTCTCTTAATTTTTCAATACGTTTTCCGTACATCAATCATAAATAATAACATTTCTCATTCACTTTTTAATAAGTAACAAAAATTATCCGACTGTTTTAAAATACGAAATACATTGATAAGTTGGTTTATTCTTAAAATATGGATATTGAAGACAGCTTTCGGTTTTAGTAATAAATCAATATAGTAATTGTAAAACTCCATCTTACCGTTTTTTGTTTTGAAGAGTTTTTTTTCACATGTAGGTACATTTATAACTTAATAACCTACTTTTCGATTTTGAATGGTCCAGGATTTTTTTGAAAAGCAAAATTAACATAATGTTTTTATTTTGCTTATAAAGACTGTTTTTTTAAATTAATTTCCTTCACATCACTACTTCTTGGAAGTACCACATATTTATGTTTTTTTTCTGAACTTTATGCTGCGTATAAACAGGAGGGTGACCGAACAACTCAAAAATAAATTCAACACCTTTAAAAGTGATGAAAAAGGTTTTTTTTTCAATTATATTTTTTCATAGCTTTTAATGACTTTTCAAAGAGGTGTTGAGTTGACTCGATTCTGAGTTACTGCATAAAACCAAACAGGAGATAAAACCGCGAGCCGAACCACGAATCATGGGAACAGCATAAGATGTATGTATTTAATGTAGAATTATTAATTAACTTTTAATTTTTAGGAGTTATGTTCTTGTATCTAGTAGTATAGTTAGTTATGCTGGGAACTGATGATTTTTTTACAAAATTCTAAAATAACGGGAATGGTAACTTCGGAAATAACCGGAACATCGTTTCGGTTGAATCAAATTGCACTGGGCGGATCCCAATCTCACCAATATAATAAATATGACTTATCAACATTTACGCCTACTCTAATCATTTGCTTAAATTACTGCAATTTCAATAAACTTTCACCTTGATAGCCTATTTAAAACTAATTTGATTTCCACGTGGGCAATTAAGTGGGAAAGAAACCGAAAAATAATAAATATGTAGATCAGTGTGTTAGACTATGAATAATGATGATGATTATTATTATTATATGTTTTTATTATGACTTACATTTACGTATCTTAAACTAATACATTGCAGATGCTGTTTTAAGCGCTTACGGTTTACTATCTCCGTTATTCAATTAATTAATAACATTATAGTAATCAGGGTCGATTGAAAGGTTAAAACGCTAGTAAAGATAGTAATGCGCCATGTGTTAAATGCATCGTAAGATATGTGCTGATTATATTATAATGTTGATGTTAAAAGTAACCCACATTATAGTACACGCCAAACTTGTTGATACAAAAATCGTCGCAATAGGCGAGTCTAAGATCTGAAGAGTTGCATGCCTCCCGCCCACGCCTTTCTCTGTTGCACTTATGTTTTATGCATCTTTCTCTTGCGCTTACGGTCATTGTAAAATCAGTAAATTGGCTGCGCCTGCGCGAGAGTGGATCGGTCTGCATATTGGTTCAGCGCGTACTATAGATACGAATGACTATAATGATGATAGTAGGTATATCTGTGCAAGTTCAGAAGCGAAAGGAGGTGTTTCTTTATGTAGCAGAACTGACGTCAACTGTGTGCAACTGCTGAGTCTGGAAAACTTTAGATTTCACGTAATGTGCGTGCGCATTAATCTTGTTAGTACGATACGATTCTACGCCTGCCTTATACCGCTCACCGAACGTCAGCGAATCAGACACAACCGAGCTATTGAAGCATTTGAACAAAACTATTTATCATCTATTTCCCCGCAACCCTTTGGCCAAGTTTATTGTTCTGGGGACCCTACTGTTCATAACGAACCGTGGTTGAAGTTCTCAGGATCAACAGGGCTGGACACAGGCGGAATCCTTTGTCTTTGCCACGGTTTGGAGCAAATGTTTCCGGAGCCTATACAAGTGTTCCTGATGTCCAGACTCGCCGCTCCAATCTGCTAAAACTATTTTTAACCACTGTTACAAGATTGTTGACACAGCGCCTACGACAACTGCCTAGTGACAATTTCAATTTTCGACCGCCAACCTAGAGACTGAAGAGAAAAGTGTGACATTGAAAATGTCAGCAGATTTTTCGGTCTGCGTGCATATTTTAATGCTTTCCCGCGGTCAGCCGTCTGTTTCTGACTTCGGATCCTTCCAGATGTTCACAGGAGATGATCTATGCGACATATATTTGGGAGCGGTGCTGACACCTAAACGTTTGCACTGGACATTTCCAAGGTCTTTGACCGGTTTTGGCGCCGAGGACTTCTCGATAAACTGCCTTCTTACGGACTTCTCGTATCCTTGTGTACGTGGTAATTATTTCCCTCAAGCCCTCCTGTGTGGAATTAATGTAAATAGGTAAATGGAAAACCTGAATTTTTAATGCATCCCCTGTTGCACTCTCCTGTCTCGAACCTATTCAGTTCCATTTTTATTTCATGTTTTCTTACAGCCTGAGTTTTTTTCAGTATTATTGCACCAGTATTTTAGAACCTTGGATCACCGTGAGTAAACGTACTAGATTATGTTACGAATATGCTTTCCCAATTTCAACCCACAAGTCAATTTAAAAATGACGAGCTGTGAAATGAATTTTGGGTGCGAACGTAACGCGTCATCATCATGCATTGATCGTCGATAAAATAATATGATGACGGTAACAATTTATTACTTCTTCTTTGGTGGATACCTAGTAACAAATGGGTAAACATTATATCGAGTAAATAGTTTGGGATTAAAAAACTATCGTCTTTGATCTTAAACGTTCCCGGATCACATATTACTGATCATTCCAGCTTGCTACAGATTCCTGGGTTTTATCACCAGAACATCTAGGCAACTTAATGACTCAAATGCTGTGATATAATGATAGCCATATTCGATGGCATTATAACAAGCAAGAGCATTATGCTACTGTCGTACGGACTCCGCACCTAACTAAATACATGTACATACATATGATTCAACAAATTCAGAAAAAATCCATAGATATATCTATCCGGACGCATGGAACTTATCCGAGGTTCATGCATCATAATATGGACTCACTTGAGGACTTACGAATACTAACTTACTTCACTTACTAATAGATTTAGCCAAGACACCAGACTTACGTCCGTTGTTCCCAACTTTTCGATCGATCAATCTGAGTCTCCGATCAGCTAAGTGATTTGTTTAGTAACGCTCGAGTCGCCTGTTGGTCGGAGAGTTGCTTGGGAAGAGCGTATTTGTGCATTTGAGGAGTGTTGAGTCAAAATTTCGGCTCTACGGTTATCAGGATTGGGAATAACGGCCGTTGGTTTTAAAATATATTGCATAACTCTATTGATAGGTCTTTCTTCTTGAAATTCTATGATTTGCCTGAAAACTTCGACTCTAGTCGTCACCATGATTTGTTCAGGATGAATAGGTGTTTTATCAAGTCGTAGCATGACAAGAAGAATAGTGATATTAAATGAATTTTTTTAAAACAGCAGTAACAATTCAATTACTCCTTATATAACCTTAAAACTTTTTGTATACCTGTCTTCTCAAATGTTAAGAATTTTGTACTGTTGAATGGATGATTAATTTGTCGTACCATAATTTAAATAAAAAAATTAATTTGGACCAGCCATGAATTATGAACACTTATTATAAATAGTTTTTCAGTTCCAAATTATATCATTTTTCCAACAACTAATATAAACTCTTGATCAAAGAGAAAGGGCCCGAGCTTTGTATGCCAATATTTCAAAAGTAGTTTTTCTGTAGGTATGTAGGTACTAGATTTATTTAGTGTTTCAACCCTATTTTAATCCAAACTTCCCATTTTATGCTACAATTTTTTCCATTTGTGTACCAATATTATAGAAAAAATCCACTCAACAGCCTGCTCATGATGTACCTTAAAGATACTCCGGTAAAACCGCAGTACGTGTGCACCTGAGAGAGCGATTTCATATTCAGAGATACCTTGCAATTAATGATCCGTTACTTTTTACTCGAATGCCTTCGATTACCAACGGACATACCCAAATGCAATTACAATAATCTTAAATCGTCATTAAGAAACGCTTCGAAATATAACCCACTTACGTAGGAAAAGTAAAACTTTTTGCTTTCTACGCAATCTGAATGAGTCTTAGATTATATTATTACTAAATGACTTTGCTCGATTTTCTTCATTTAACATGGTTTACTATTTGATGTGAAGAACAATTTTCATATGTATAATTGAAATATCGGTTGCCGTATGTCTTGTTATCAAGTAGCAGATGTTATTCGGTATTTTGAGCTCAAAAATCATCTGAGTTTGGTCAGTTATCAATTTGATTTCATCATTAACGGACGTTTCAGTTCAGCGGGTATTTCAACAAAGATTTTTCAATTTTCATGGTGAATTCTAGCGATTACCAAGTGACTCAGTTTTATACAGGGGTGTAATCCATTTGTGTCTTTAAGGTAGGCAAATTTTAATGATGTCTATTGTACTTTAGATTATAATGCCAAGTATAATGCACTAACAATGCCCAAATATGTACTAACGATGGCCAAATATACACTAATAATCAGTACCGTATTATCCCTAAGGCAGAGTAGGCAACTGCCTAGGGGCCCCGCATCGGCTGGGGGCCCCGCGCCTCAAGAAAAAATAACTTGCGTCAACCGTTCGACTCACAATCAGTGAGCTACTCCGGCACACTTTTGGAAAAAGTCAGCTTTCAAGATGTATAGGTTAATAACCTTACATGCATTAAAGAAAACAACAAATTATAATAATAGGTTATAACCCAATAACTGTTCACATCACGCACAAATAATAAATAAAAAGTTAATAATTAAAACAAATATTTAAACATAGTTTTATTTTACTTTGCTTTCCTCCGTATCAATGGGGATATGATTAAAGGTGCCGTGTGTGGCTTATATTGGAATTTGTTTTTTTTTAAGCATTTATTTCTAATGTTTAAAATATAAATGTTGTACAAGCTTTAATGTGCACTACCTATCTGCTTGCTAAAATTCTTTGTTTCTCTTCATACCAAGGTTATCTGGAAGAGATCACTTTAGTGATGAGACCGCTCATTGTACTATTGTATTCGTTTCATTTTTTTTTATTGAATGGGGGTGAAGGCATACCTTCGAAATGTAGTAAAAAAATAGATTAATTATGAATAAAATTACGTTGTGGTAGAAAAAAAAGTTTGGAAGTTAGAAAAGGGTAATGCAGTGGCGGACTAAGCCCGTCAGGGGCCCGGGGTGGAAAAGCTGGATGACACCGCCCCTGGAGGGCCATGTTCCTTTGATCAAATCCTAAACAAGGCTTTAAGGCACCAGGCCACTGTAAAAAAATGTCATTTTTAAAAATTAATTTTCTGAAGATGCATTTGTTAATAATGCTCTCACCAAATGTTTTAAGGAAATTCGTAAAATTGACGGAGATACCTACAGCATTTTATATGAAATCATTTTAAAAACAGTTTGTATATTGAATTAACGTTCAGCAAAACTTTGACGCGTTTTTCTCGAAACTGCTTTTTTCAACACGGTTGACAACATATTAGAAAAACTATACGTCCGATTTGCCTGTACTAAACCTTAAACTGTTTGTAAATCCAGTCAGTATGGCACCACTTAGGGATTTTTTTATAATGGGTCCCCTTCTATTTTTTTTTATGAACAATGAAAATTTTCCAAAAAAAATCGAAATTGAAAATCGTTGGTCCGCCATTTTTCCTTATTTTTAAACAAAATTCATCTACGTGGTGAAATAGACACTAGATTTTCAAACAGTTTAAGACCTGCAAATCGGATGTATAGAGGTTAAAAATAGTACCTATGTATAATAAAAGTGGTGTTTACCAAGTTATTGTTTCACTTAAAATGCTGTATCTCCGTTAATTTTTCGAATATCTTTAAAACATTTGGTGAGAGCATTTTTAAAAAATGTGTCTTTCAGAAAATGAAATAAAAAAAAAAAATTACAAAAAAAAATAATTACAGTGTCCGCCATAAGTGGGAATCACCAGACAAAATCGGAAATATGTCGTTTTTAAATCAAATTTTAGACGTACTGACTCTTTTTCATCACAAAATTATAAATTGATTTCGAAAGATTGTTCTTTTATCTAGTAAAGCCATAGACATACAAATAACTAGACGAGAACTTACAGATGAGGGGTAAAAACCAACTATGGCGGGGCGAAGAGAGGAAAGAGACTTGTGATTCGCCAAGTCTTCTTCATTGTCTAAGTATGTGTTTCATAGACATACAGCGTCCGCGCGTAAAATGTACGACGAGAGCACGACATTGGTCCGGACACGCCCAGCCGGTTCCGAAAAATGGTTCCAATGGGAGGGGGAAATAACACGTTTTTTAACACGTAAGGGCATGTCCATATATTTTGTACGTCCGTGGTATTTATCAAAGCAAATATTGTGAATGAAATAATATCGATATTGAGCTATTATGTTAAAATGCTGGTATGGAGAATAATTAATCTTCCTTATCGGAACCGCCCTGTACAGTTGCAAGGGTACGATCGCAAGATCATCGTTCGACGAAAATTAAATTCTCGCTGATTAATGGCATTAAAGCCTTGTTAAGGATTTGATAAAGGGGACATGGAAGCGTTTGATGGCCCCCGAGGACCAGAGGCCCGGGGTAGGCCGCCCCTCCACCTTCCCCCCCCCGTTAGTCCACCATTGGTAAAGGGGCCCCGAGACGTGCATTGCCTAGGGGCCCCGAAATGCTTAATCCGGCCCTGCTAATAATGGCAAAATGTGTGCCTCAATTAAACGATAAACACAGGAATGTGTAGTTTTGAACCCAGTTCTTAGGGAAATTTTTGATTTCTATGGGCAGAGGGAGTGTTTTTGTTGGTGACCCGATAACTCAGAATCATGCAACTTCAACACCCCATTTGAAATTTCATTAAAAGTGATATTTTTAAATGGGTTACGTTAGGTTATGGGCTAATTTAAAAAAAAATAATACATTTTAATGATTTTTCAAAGGGGTGTTGAAGTTGCATTATTCTGAGTTGTTTTTGTTACGCTATTATTTCTTCCAATGTGACCAAAATATTAGGACTTTCTTTTCTTTTACATTAGCTCCACACAGGAGGCACTGAGGAAAATAATTCCCCTATCATCTTTGAAGGTGCTATTTATATGGAGAAATCGTTCTACGAGCGATTCGTTCTAATGTAACATGTCAACCGTGTATATATGTTTATTGATTATGCACCGGTGCAAAAGCGATGAATTTCGCTAGTTCCTCGGAGCATCTTCCATTGTAATACCGGTAGAACAAGGACAGCATACCTTCGGCTTATCGCGATAGCTGAATCTATCAAACGGACCGCCCGTTTCTGCACAGAGTCAAGGGTTAATTTAGATCAATTACACAATTTTCGGTCTTTCGATGAACAACTCTCATTAAAATGTAGTATTTTGGTTTATCGAAAAACATCCTGTACATCAGAGGTCAGCTCGTTAAAAAGTCGTGATGATATAAGAAAGTGTGAATGATTGTGAAAAGACAGAGAACTGTTATTGATTGAATGTTGACAATTTATTGAAATATTATTGAATAAAATTTGAACGTTATGTACTCTACTCTATTTTCGATTAGTGAAAGGTGTAAAATTTCCATATACACAAAGAGTACATTTAATTTTGTAAATATTTTTTTAATGCAGTTAGATCTACCAACCCTTTTTAGACTTCAACAATTGTTGAGATTAATGTGAATAAAATAATATAATTTGCTCGGAAAAAAGTATTTACTAATCTACCTGTATTGGAAGACAGATTTTTCTACGTGTTTATAGCTGTAGACATTTCAACTTTTCACCCATCTGTAGACGGCCTTACCATAGTACGCTGAAACTGGTCTGATTGAACATAAATCAGTAGAATCTTAATAGATACTAGCCGAAGTCTCCGGCGTTGTCCGGACTTTACACAGAATTTTTCGAAATCAGATTTAGACAGTAATTCTGCAAAGTTTCATCAAGAAGTATCAAAATTCTGCTTTGAGGGGTGGGAAGAAGGGATGGAGGTGGTTTTAAAAAAATATATAGACAGTGGACTTTCCTCTTGTTTTGAAGGTCAAGTGTGCAATATTTTATCAGTCTCGGAATAAAACTGTTGATTTATTTAAAATACATGCACGGCGCCCGCCCGTTGATAGACATTTACGATGACAAACTTTCAACATCAAATGATATGAAATACAATGGAAGTACCATGGCTTGTTACCTATGGCCATTAAATCTTTGTATTTTAACAGGTATTTGTGCAACTAATGCCAGACACAGACAAGCGCCTGTGACTTCCTCTGGTTTGTGTAATCCGAGGTAATCGCACCATTATGTTACATTATTCCGCAAAGTACACCACACGACTCACTTTCCTTTTGCGGCCATTCTTCTGATCTGACAAGATGAATGACACTTTAAAAATACTTATACCATATTATTATGTCGCGTGTGTACTACAGTTTATATGATGCCCATTGTTCCGGACAGAGGTAAATAATATATGTACTGCATTGTCACATAAAATTTAACATAAAGTTTTATTGAATAGATTAAAAATCGATAAGTAATAAATTTTTAATTTTTTGACAAACTACAATTTTTTACATGAGTTGATATTACAGAGCATTCGAAGATTCCACAGAGGGGGGGATGTCATCTTTGGGGATGCTGTGTGAGGGGTTGTTTTTTAAGGAAAGAAAGGGGAGAAAGATCTGGGAAGGAAAATTTATGGAGGGTTTGGTAGGAATCTCGAGATAGGCGTGTCCAGGAGTGACGGACGCATAAATCCATCCCTCTCACTGTGATGGTGGGCGATGTGTCGAAAGATTTCTGCTGAATAGGTTAAAATATCTCCCTCAAACAGTCTCTTCAAATCAAGCCCGCCATACAGTAGGTCGGCAGATGCATCCGCCGTCAGACCTTGACAATCCTCACCCTATGAACCCGGGCATCACATCACCAAACGTAGTGAACCACTTGACCTATGATAGATGTACAAAACACAACTCTGTTTTTCTTCAACTCCACACGGGAGGCCCCAAATAAAATAATTTCCCTCAGGGCTTATGTTATCTTTGGGGATGCTGTGTGGAATGTATTTTGAGGATCGGAAGGAGTGGACTTTGATTTTGAATAAACCCATGTTAAAGGAGGAAAAAACACAGTAGCCGGAAAATCATTCGACAGCCGATCTGTTGAACTCTAAACAAGTCGTAGAAACAACCCGTTCTTATGAGACAAATATCAACTGTGTACATTTTACAATACAAACGTTGGGCACACAATTCTTGCTTCATCCACATCCGTATTCTTTCGTTATTCCTACTATTAGTATCATCTGAATAGAGAACTTGTTTCACTTTCACAATCATGTCATGTCTTTCTGAGTCACCCCCGACTTAATCCATGAACTTGTGCGTCATGTATTGTCACATCTGAACCACATTACGTTATGCTTGCATTCATTATTTGGGCATACGTGATTTAATCATGTATTCAACTCAGGCATTCATTTAACCTGTATTTCAGTATTTTCCTGGTATATTAATTGTTTTTGTGTTTAATTCGTAGAACTCCATTTTAATTTTTAGAAATTTAATTAAATTTAAATTTGATATGTTAACAGTTTGAAAATGACCTTACAAGTCGAAACAGCTGTAACTAAAATACTTTCTTAAATACTTGCAGAACTCGATATTAACATATCAAATTTAAATTTAATTAAATTTCTAAAAATTTTCCTGGTAATTCATCTATCGATCACATGCATAACTGTCAGGGTTAGTATGAGAATCCCATTGTGGACTGCTAGCCTTTCTATAGTGTAGGTATGTAAATATGTATTTAGTTTCAATATATCTCAACTAGTTAGTTATATGTAGTTTAAATGTGACTCAACTGAGAGAGACGACTGTCCCCCGTTCGGGTCTAAAATCCGAACGGTTACGAAAATAGATTATAACCGATTGGCAGCGAGATAATCATTTAGAACGGACGTTAAATCCAGTTAGTTATTCATTGCAAATACGAGGTATTATTGAAAACTCCCGATCATCAAAGTTGTATTATTAATTAGAGGAAATAACGGTACACCATATTATCTTTCTTTGGCGACTTCAGTTCTCCATTTATAGTTTTTTTGTGTCATTTGCCTGCATTCACTATTAAAAGCCTTTACGTTTATTATTAGAAGAAAATAAGAACTTATACATATAAACTAAACCCCTTATTTCTAACATAATTTGAATGGAATCAAGGTGAAAGTAATAACGACATAGATGCATATTTGGAAAACAAATTGAATCATTAAATTGAAAGTAAAAAAAGTTTAACAGCCCTGGCCAATGCCTGACCGCCATTACCCGTAAAAGCATTCTTTGTTTCTGGCTTTGCAAAAAATATCAGTTTTTGTTTAGAAACGCATTTTGGTCATTTATGCTGACAGAGTTGTATTGAAATGAAATAAAGGCAAAATTCAAGAAAGTTTTTAATGGTCAAACATCGTAGTAAATTTCTATTTTTTGTATATTTGTAACTAAAACAAAACGTCAAAATAAATTCTTAATATGATTACTAATTACCAATGAGTTTTTATCTTTGAATAATTAGTATAATGCAATTAACGAATTAACATTAGCTTACATATACATATATTAGCGTACAGTATGGCTAACTTATTTCACAAGTAGAAAAATCAGAAAAAAATATGGTGGCATCCAGGAATTGAACCTAGGACCCTAGCCTCGCCGGGACCTCTGCTCTAACCACAAATTTAATTCAACCCTAACCCCTTCGGTCATATTTAACTATATCATATTTCGTCTAAGAACTTCCAACATTATCTTCACTGTCTTAACGCATATTTTTATTGGCTGTATATCTTTGTGCAAGATTCTTATATATATTTTTATTCAATTCCTAGATGCGACTGTATCTTTTTCTGATTTTTCTGCTTCAAATTTTCATTTGAGAGACGCTAATATTTTTTTCAATGATTAAATATTATAATTTGAGGTTTTAAACATTTAAATTATTCAACAATAAATAAAAATATATATTTCGTAAGTTTTTAGCACCTTTGAGTCATCTTTAAATATCATCACAATCATTATTTTGTATTGAAGCGTTTTATTTCACATGTACATTTGTTACTTCATTTTTATTTGGTACGAGTTTCGATTCATCCGTGTCTTTGAAACCAGTAGCAGATAAATAAAAAAATTAAGTAACAAATGCACACGTGAAATGAATCTCTTCAACACAAAGTGTTTAGAAATTGTTACACAGTTATGTCCAAGAAATCCAAAAACATTCTTAAGAAATGAAAATTCATAGTTAAGTTAAGGTTCTCTTGTATCTTTAGTTACATAGTAATTATTTTAGTCCATAGAGTGATTAAAGTATTAATTTTCCATTCCATATTACAATCTCACCGCAAGGTTCTATAAACCATATGATACTGAAGCCTTGCAGTGGACTGTCGGATTTTCCACAATCTGAATGATAAACATGCATTTTGATTGTCTCTGCAATTTTATACGGCGACCTCCACTTAGCGTCATTGTGAATGCATTCCGCTGTGAATTAAGAAGTCGAGGACTCAATTCCTGCCTAAAAATATTAAGTATTTCTCTGCTGGTCTTGCTGTTTTGATTTGTGATATTTAATGTATGATTTGCTGTAAGTACTTAAAGGAAACTTGGAAAAGTATGGACTTACATTTTTCGAAGGGAACGTTGATTTAATTATTGTTTTTTATTGCCAGTCTTTCCGTTTCGTGCTAAATCCTGTTTTTGCATTTGCAATTTTATGATTCTGCCTCATAACACTTACACAAAGAAATCTTGCGTCTGATTTTTTTTGTCACTCTTAGGGCTTAAGATTTTATTATTATCACGAATAATGGATTTTGATTTTTTTAACTATTTATTCAGCTTTTTTTTAATTGTCATGCTCATAATTGCTAAATATTTTAAAACTTGCTGAACTCCCCGGCGTTGCTTGGGCTTTACACAGCGTTTTTCAAAATCAGACTTAGACAGCGATGTTCCTCATTTTTTAACATTAGCTCCACGCTGGAAGCCCTGAGGATAAAAGTTTTCATTAGGGCCTGTGTCATTTTTGGGGATGCTGATTGAAGGGTATTTTAAGGAAAAAAAACAATGAAGATCTGGGAAGGAAAAAATGTATGATGGGTGGGTAGGAATCTGGTGTTCACTGTGTCTAGGAGAGACGGGCGTATGAATCCACCCTTTCACTGCGGTGCAAGTCGATGGATAGAGAGAGTCCGGCTGGAGAGGTTAAAAGGTCTCCCTCAACCAGTCTCTCCCGATCAGGCTTGCCACGCAGCAAGTCTCACCCCATGAAACCGGGCACCCCTGTTGAGTCACCAAAAGTAGCGTACCACTTTGGTTGACCTATGGAAGTGGTAAGACTCAATCTTAGTAAAATTTTGGTTGTTTTGGCAAGCAGTTATGCTTAAGTCGAAACGTCGCGTCGGCTAAAGAAGGAGGTAGCGCAACACGGCATAACACCCCAAAAACAAATAACGAATATGGCAGTGGAGTTGATTATTTATACCCGCATCCCAAGTCGGATTATTACTATTGTATTCAGCTATGATTTTTTTTAATTTCCACGTTTTTAATTGCAATAATATTTCCACAAATATCTTTAACAAAGCTGCGACAAGATTTGCAGATAAAGTCTATACCTTACTTAGGAGCCGGCGATTTATTTGTCAATGTTTCTTTTAAAATCTGTTAGGTTTTTTGTTCACCGAACAAACAATCAACATCACAAAACCGAGGTTGACCGCTACAAAAAAAGCGAAGACAAAGAGAAGACACCACCATTAAAATAAAATTATCATTTGCATTATTCACTAAAAACTTTTGCCGTTAGATATTTGAATTTGTGCAAATTCATTCAATTCTGACTAGTGCTGTTGTTTCTGCGAAATGCAACTGTTTGCATCTATTCTGTTCAAATGCCACACTCCAATACCAAATAAATCCATGATCCAATCCATTTTGAAGGATTACCAGTAATATAAGATATAAGCGGAACTACATGATTTACATTCACCTCTGCAACATAATCGGTTACTGCTAAAAGTCAAGGTTAAAACTCATATCGATTAAGATTAATTGTCATGCAAAATCGGGGCACTACGACACGAGGACTAGAATCAACACATCAAAAAAATCTACGGCTTAGTAATAAAACACTCCTTTGCGAGTCACGATAGATTATCAGCAAATCAGTCAGTAGGTATCTGCATGGTTTTTGTATAGATTTTTTTGGCAGATACATTTGCGTATAATGTGTTTAATGTTAAATGTATATTACCATAAGTAATTTAGATAACCAAGTTCATGTTGTATTACCATGAGGAATTCAACGACATTATTTGTACATATAGAACCTGTGCTTTGTTTGGTAGCGTGTTTTGATAATGAAAACAATAATCTTGACTTAGAAAAGCCCCGATTTTCTGATTTTCTACAAGTCAAAGCCAATTAAACAAATGTTCTAAGATATTTCTATTAGCTTGTTATCTTACTGTGACTGAATTGTATTTATCAGCCTTCCTTTCTAGTCTCTACTGAGAACAAATAGCCGTACTTCTAGAATAATTCTAGACGGAAATTAGCGGTGCCTTTAGTGACTCATTCGAGTCATAACTCGTAAGCTACTGAAGTGCACTGATATCAATTTGGGAGGCGGGTATGGGTACCGCTGCCCCGGGGATCAATTATTGGATAGCCGACACCTCTGCCATAGGTCACCCCAAGTGACTAAGCAGGGTGCCCTTGTTCATGGGGTGAGGTTTTTCCGGGTCTTCGCAGCAGTTGTGCCTGCCCACCTACTCTGGTTCTGATCGGAGAGACTGATTGGAGAGACCTTTTGACCTCTCAAGCAGGATTATCGCGACCCATCGCCTTGCACCGCAGTGGGAGGGATGGATTCATACATCTGTCATCCAAATTCCTACCTACCCCTCATACCTTTTTCCTTCCCAGGCCTTCCTCTCCTATCTTTCCCAAAAATACCTTCCACACAGCATCCCCAAAGATGACATGGACCCCCAGCGGAATTATTTTACTCAAGACCTCCCAAGCTGAACTAATGTAAAGAAATCATTTTACAGAATGTTTCTGATAATTGCGTCAGTGCGTCAAAATTTATAAAATATAGAATATTTCCAACATTTAAAAGATTTTAGATTTACAAGATTGTAAAAGGCGTATATTTACAAGATATTTAATCTTCCAAGATTCAAAATCATCTCTTTTCAAAGCTACCTCTTGGAAAAATTCAAAGTTTAATATAGCATTAAAAATGATTATTATCTTAATATTCTTCAAAAGCTTTTTACATAATATTATATTATACGCAATGCTTTTAATTTTTCAATATTATATACTTATCTGATTTTTTCTATTAGTTTTTTTTAACGAGACAGAAACGAGTTGACTTTAAAATTAAGTAATGTAGTAAACAAAAATAACAAATAGTATTGAATATTCTTCTAAAAATAATATTAAAAGATGAAACTTGAGAAAGTTGAAACTGTATTAGGTGCATTGAACTCGAATCAGTACAAAATTAATATTGGTACCTATGCAAAGGTTGCCCATAAAAATATTAATGGTTAATAATTTTGTTATGGTTACATTAACGTAATTGTATCGACAATGCCCCATTGCTACCTTGAGGGTATTTTCGAGTTCGATGGCACAACCGCGCATGAATCACGTTCCACAGTCATTTTGGTAAGTCACTATAGTCAATCTAGTCATCAAGGCATGGTCAGATGTGACGTATGTATAGTGTCCTCATCAACTCAATATGAGGTGACACGGACATCCAGTATATCCCACGAGGAGTGTACGAGTAGTTTAAGGTTCTTTTAAAAAAACATCCCTAATTGCGTCTTATAATGTGTGTATATTCGTAGATGATTTTATATTTTATCGATTTTTATTTTACTTTTTTTCATGGTCAAAAAACAATACCGTTAACCTTTACACTAAATTAACCTTTATAATACTGATTTTGTGTCAAACTACGGTGAAATATGTTGTCAACATTTGGATTGTAGGTCAAAATTCTCCATTCACGTTATTTTAATTGGATTTTTTTATTTGTTTTTATTACATTAGATCCACACAGGAGGCCCTGAGGAAAATAATTTCCCTCAGGGCTAATGTCATCTTAGTGAATGCTGTGTGGAGGGTTTTTTAAGGAAAGGAAGAAGAGGAAGTTTTGGAAAGGAAGTAGGTATGAGGGGTGGTTAGGAATCTGGGGGTCAGTGTGTCTAGGAGTGACGGACGTACGAATCCATCACTTCAACTGCGGTGCTAGGCGATGGGTCGAGGAATTTTAGCTGGAGAGTTCAAAAAAACCTCCTAATCTCGATTGGCCCGCCCGATCGAGATTAGGAGCCTCATTAGGAGACAAACCTCACCCCATGAAACCAGGCACCCCTGCTAAGTTACTAAAAGTAGCGAAAGCACTTTGGGTGAACTACGACAGAGGGGTTGATTATCCAATAAATGATTCCCGGTGAGGGGGTACTCATACTCGCCTCCCAAAGTTTTCCAAAGGTTCCCGACGTACAACTTTATTTTCAACCAGAAATGGCTTTGACCGTGGTTGATGACCAGATATGAATAGCCAGGTATATGCGTTAAGAAAATGAAGATAATGTTGATTCTTTATCGATCCTAAGAGGATGTGGTCAAATTACACAGTGGTAGAGCAGTATCTGCAATACTTATGTCCTGGGTTCTATTCCTAGACCCAACTGTGTCTTTTCTGATTTTTCTGTTTCACATTTTTTGTTTGATAGTCGTTAATATTATTTTCAATGATTAAATATTTATTACTGCTATTATGTTATGTTTGTGAAATGACGATTTATTTTATGACAATTCTCAATTATTTTTTTGGTTATTCAGTTTGTGTCAATAAGTCTAAAAAATTAATAAATCTTGATTGACGCAATTTTAATAAATTATGTTATTCTTTCGTTGAAACCGTCGAATTTATTAAGCCGTTAAAAAGTACTTTTTACAAGGTTGTCTGCTTATTATGTGTTTGCGATAAGGCTGGCCGATAAATCTAAGCAAAGTTCACGGCGACTTTGTAACAATGTTTTGTCTTATCTTCTGCAATAATCTCTCTATTGTATTTATGTGGGCTTTGACTTGACAGTGCTTGAATTATACAGTGGCAAAGAAATCACAAAACACCGAGTAGGGATAGAGGCTTTTTCATTACATAAATGATGAATAAATAATTGATGACTTTTTACTTTGTACGAGTATGTCTTAAAAGGTCGTTTAAATACTAAAATTTACTATTACGCCAACAATTTCAGAGAGATAATAATAATAATAATAATATTTGGACGATTTATATAGCGCCGTTTTTGTGAAAAAATCACCTCAAGGGCGCTGTGGTTATATTAGGTAGATAGTTAGGTTATTCTCTCACTTGGTGAAAGACCACAATTCAGAAACGTAATTTCTCATCCTTCCTCTTCCTTCCTCACTTTTTTCAGCCCCCGTCCGTCTATCACTCTGGGGCACACTGACCCCCGAGATTCCTAACCAACCCTCATGCCTTTTTCCTTCCTCTACCCCTCGTATCTTCCTTTCCCTAAAAGGACCCTCCACATACCATCCCTAAAGATGATAGGATATGCCTCGAGGGATATTGTTTACCTCAGGGCCTCCTGTGTGGAGCTAATTTTAAAAAAGCCTCATAATTTGCCAAAATTGGGAATGTCATATTTATTTATGATTATCTAGGATTTACAGATTTTTTTTTAAATTGCCTATCTCACTAGGGATACCGTGTGTCGAGACGGCTAGTGTACAAATATTCTATTCTTACAATAGGTATATTTTTTGATATGTTGGAACTAAAAAGATTTGACAGGATTTATTTATTCAGGTTATTTTAGGTTTTACTCCCAATGCATTTGAAATATCTGTGTTTAAATGTTGAATTTGTTTTAGGTATTTGTAAGAGTTTGTTGGTTTTAAGTCGTGTGTTTCGTAAGTTTTATGTATTTTCGTAAAATTTTCTTGGTTTGTTTAAGAGATTAGTTAAAATTATTGTATTCCACGTTATAAGTTATTGGTAAAGTTACCGAATTCCGCTTATACGTATTTATAACCTTCAAACATAACTATGATTGAGAAAAAATTGAAGTTTAATGCATCCTTTACCATCTCCTCCGACATAAATATTGTTCTTGTAGTAATTAAGTTGAAATGAAGTTATTTGAACCGCAAAATATCTTGTAAATTCTCAGTTTGATGAATTGACAGCCGATTAAGTTAAAACTAAGTTTTAATAAACAACAAAATATCTTGTAAATTCTCAATTGATTGATGAATTGACAGTTGATAACGCTCGACGGACGCCTTCCGACTTTCGACATCCGACGGATTTTGCCGTTTCGTCTTAATTGTCTCAATATGCTGACAAAAGATAAAACAAAAGATAAAGAATCGCCCTTCAGATGTAGTCCCCAAAACGGTCATTGTTGAAACCACGTAAGTGATGCTGAGATCACTTGAGATTTCCCCACAATTTGTTGTCCTAATCGTCCAGGAAAGCTGCTCTCAAACAGTTAGAAACTCAATATAATATAAACAGATAATAATCTTGTATCACTTTGCATAACGCGGCAATCATTCGCCATATTAGCCCGGTCGGTAAGATAAATCGCAGTACCGCTTGTTGCCCTGGTGGCTCTCGGCTATCGTCGCCTGTCTTGGCGTTGGCCGAATTGACCGGTCGCCCACTGCTCACTGATCCCACCTAAAGAATCATCACGGAAGAGTAGAACATACTGCAGAGATGGCAAAACACTGTTTTCTTAGTGTAGTAAAAAAAAAGGAAAAAAAATAATTGACAATTTTACCCCCTCAATAACTGCACCTCACGCCGATAATACCTAAATAAAATCATCAAAATCTAAGTTTTGCATTCCCCTATTTTCTCCTCCAAACTAGACCGATTATTAGGGGGCATCCAATCTAGATCCCCCCTCCCCCTCGGTGAGATAAATTTGGGCCAATTCGTATATTTTTTTTAAATAACGTTAGATTTTGCGGACCCCCCCCCTGTTTGTACTCACGTAATTAATGGATGCCCCCTTAAGATTGTTTTCACCAACTATATTGGTAGAAAATATTCTATGTCTGTAGGTTTTGCTGTACATGCATTGACTAATTTGTTGATGGTATTCAAATTTGGAACATTTAAGGATATTTAGAGGGTCCTAACTAACTCTTGAGGGAAGTAACTTATCAAAAAAGCAAAACTTATGGACATGCTAGCGATTGATATCTACGTGACATAAAAAATATTTCCATTAGTGTCAAAATCCAGAGAGAAAATATGTTTGCATGAACAAAACAGCACCCGCGTTCCTCTGACAATTTCTGCAGACAGCTCCCGCTGACAGCTTTTAATTATACTGCGGAAATTTTCCCAGGAAGAGCTTCCAATGTTCGAAACAACCATTTGTAAAAATTAATATAAATTCTTTCGAAATGCTTTAAATATGTATATCACTAATACCTTACTTAACCTAACAGAACCTTGGCTGCTTATACATATATCAGAAATAAAATTGGGCCTAAGACACTGCCTTGTGGAACACCGTATTATAAACACTGTAACATGGGTATACGCTCACTAGAGTCAAATGAAATGTTTAACATCCCGTGTCTCAATCTCTATTTTTCCGCGCAAGGGCTCAATTGAATTTCAATTAATTTAAGATTGCAGTCTCTGCTTCTACACCCATAAAAATAATGGTATTTTGATTGCATTGCGGAATCGTGGCACTGTTTCCTATCTCTGGCACAGCATCCAATCTCCGTTCCAACACCCAATAAAGGCCCCCGGCTCATCTTGCAGGACCGGAAGCCTATTCTCCATTGAAAGCCGGCGCCATTATTGACCACCGAGCGAGCTGCATGCAAATTGATCGGGACACGGACCGCTGTGTTCTGTGCTGTGTCTGTCATATCTACTACTGACTTTTTGTTATAACTGGTAACATGGGGGCTTTAATTCATAGATAACATGTTAATTATTATTACGCGGGATATTAAATTTGTAGGATTTGTGAGGCAGAAAGTAATTGTTATTAAAGAAAATTAAGACATTATAAAGATTCAAGACATTTTATATTTACGCTGATCGAACAAAGATTTTTTAAATTTTATTTATTTATTTCATTATATTTGATTGCAGTAATGACTAATGACGTATTGCCCATCTCACTAGGTGTGAAACGCCTGTGTTGAGATGGCAATTTACAGAGTGGTTGTTAGCTATGTTTTTGTATTGACAATATTATGAAAATGACAGTTAAAAAAAACAGTTTTTTTTTTAAATATACAATTCAAGTATGAATGTGGAAGATTAAGACAAAACAAGAATAATTTAAAAGCAATTAAATGTCAATTTTCAAAAATTTGACAAAAAGAATGTAGCACCCATAGACATATGAATATTAGTAGACCTGCCCTAAGTGATAAAAGCGTATTATTTCCCCCTCCCATTGGAACCATTCCATTGGAACCGGCTGGGATCGAGTATGGGTTCGCGTTAATCTAAAAGATGTGACGTCATCATTCTTCTGCGAGCCAGCGTCGAGCACTCATCGGTACATTTTACGAAATAACACAGTAAAAACAGTGCTTTGTGTTTTGAAAACGTGTAAAATAGAAGTGAAAAAGAGAATAAACCCAATTGTCGTATTACATTCCATAGGCAAGCATTATTTTAGACAATTTTAAGCTTATTCAGATCGCATAATATGATCGTTTTTCAAAATCCACTATCACTCGAGATACATAGCGTGTGCCCGTCGATTTTTACTGGGGTAAGTAAATTATGAAACATTTGTAAAAGTGTCTTAACTGAATACCTCAGCAAAATATTGAACTCGACCTTATAGGCGACCTTTCTTTGTTTATTTAGACTTCGAAAAAATTGTTCATTGCGCGGCGTGCAATTCGCGCTCCCATGTAAAAAGGTCTATTCATTCGAAAGCAGAGTTTACTTTTAAGAACTAAATGGTGATATTATAGTGCGAGATGCCTGTATACTGTCAGATTGAGTTTTGACGAATCACATATCACCAAAGCCACATTCCTGATCTTCTTCCCGCTGCAGTTGGTTTCTACCCCTCACCTTTCTGTTCTGGTCTATTAATATTCATATGTCTATGGTAGCACCGCTTGTGAAAAATAGCCATTGAAAAAATATGTACATATTTGAACGGGCCGCTAAAGTTTGTCCATTTTACCTAGTTCAGTCAAACCATGCGCGTTTTATAAAAACCTCCTAGGAATTTTGGTTTTACAGCCACAGTACATCACCAATATAATTTAATAAATTAATTAAGAAAAATTTTATAAATAAATTAATAATGAGTAATGGACCTTTTTCTACTACCTACCTAGCTATAACAGTGGACATCAGTGGAAACGCAACGGTTCATAACAACTGAGGGTGTGGCGTAGAAGGTTGGAGAAACCGGACCTGGTGAGCGCTCAGTGTTCCACTGAGAGTCGTGTCTTGATGGAGCATGTGATTCAGCCGCGGGCTAGGTTGGATAGGAAACGGGGCGCTCGCGCTGGGCAGCATGAGAACTAATCTCGCCAGGCTCATTCAACCGCTGATTGCCGACTTCCGTATTTCTCACATTGATTCAATTATATTCCGAAGAATGTCATCAGTCCTTTCATCAGAACCTTTCAACTTAACCTTTACAATTCGTTTTGTAGGAACTTGCACCAACTGATGTTTAAAATTATGTTTAAGACAAAAAATAGACGTTCGTAGTTTGTGAAATCACTGCAGAAAACCAGTCAGGCTAATTTTTTCAGTTTTCGGAACTCATATAGGTCTCCGGGTTCATGGGGTGAGGTTTATCTAGGTCTTGGCGGCGGATGCGTCTGCCCACCTGCTGCGTTTCGGGCCGGATCGAGAGAGGCTTTTTGACCTTTCCAGCCGGACTCTCTCAACGAATTCATACGTCTGTAACTCCTGGGCACACTGACCCCCAGATTCCTACACAACCCTCATACCTTTTTCCTTCCCACGACTTCTTCTCCTTCCTTTCCCTTAAAAGACCCTCCACACACCATCCCCAAAGATGACATAGGCCCTGAGGGGAATTATTTTCCTCAGGGCCTCCTGTGTGGAGCTAAGGTAAAAAAAAATACCCTAATGGTTAGAAATATGATCTAAATGGTGTAATGTTAAAAAGAGAAAACACAGCGCTTTACATTCAAATCTAAAAGTTTTCATCAAAATAATTCAAATGTTTACCTCTATGAGACGAAAGTTTCCGACCGCAATTTAAAAAAAAAAAAGAATCTTTGGGAATTTTTTATTATTTATTTTTACGTGAAACGACAAAAAAGTTGATTTAACGATAATTTTTATAATGCCTAAAGAGCGTAATACACGAGCCCGATTTTCAGCCCGTTTCCAATTGGAGACAAAAGTCAACATTTTTCGATTTGCGCGATCGCTATTTTCACCTCTATTTTGCATATCTAGGATTTCAATTGTCATCACTTCAAACAACACATGAACCATACTGTTTGTTGTGATGCTTACTGAAATCGTAGGTATGAAAATAGAGTTGAAAACAGCGATCGCGTAAAACGAAAAATGTTGACTTTTGTCTCTAATTGGAATCGGGCTGAAAATCGGGCTCGTGTATTACGCTCATAATAAAAGATGTATGGGTTTTTATTTATTACTAGCTGGGTTACCCGGCTTCGCTCAGGACAACATTCGAGAGTATTATGGAATGTTGCACAGTGATGTTCCCGATTCCCTATTCCTGATCATTCCTTGACAACTCCGCCACTCATTCCAGAACTTTCTACAGCTCTATGGAACCTTCAAGAGGGCGAAGCTTTCAGCCCTTATATCTTCAAAAGCACGCCCTTTAGGTAAAAACGGATACCCTTATTCCCTAGGGGGATAGCGATCTACCACATCATATAACTCCCTTGATCGAACCGGGACTCGTTTCTGAGTTTTTGCGAGCTGCACGTTTTTTTGGACTTTCTTTTATTATATAGCCATATTCAAATAAATAAAATGTTACTCCTTACATGTCCTTTCCCGTGCGTTCCCCTCCAGCGTTCCACTTCCACCTTCCCCGCCACCGCTCTCCCGCTCCCCTGTCCCGCCAACCCCCCTGGCACTTCATTTTTTGACTCCTCTCCCACCCGGCCCGTAGCCGAAACTTTTTTCTAATACTAACAATTTTAAACTCGTGATATCTTTCTAATTAAATATCCGAATTGAAAAATTCAAAAAGTTAAATAAATGTATTGAAGCTGTCTTGAATATGAAGTAATTTATTTTGATAAGGATTAAAACCAAGATAGAAATAAAGAGCCTTTTCAAGCGGCGACATTTTAATAAAAATTTCAAAATAAAAGAATACTTATTGTGGCATAACCATAATAGTTAGACATATGCTGTCGCAACATTTTTTGTAGATAATGATGTGTTCTATAAAGTCATAGTACATTATTTTATTCTATCATCAATAGTTTTCGCAGCGCACGCGATTTAAAGAATATTTTAGGTAATTTTTTTACACCCTGGGTTACATTATTGAAGTTTTAGTATGGATGCCTATTTTTTTAAAAATATATTATAGCCTATGTCACTCAGGGATAGTGTAGCTTCCCAACAGCGAAAGAATTTTTCAAATCGGTTCATTAGTTTCGGAGCCTATTCGATGCAAACAAACAAACAAACAAACAAACAAATCTTACCTCTTTATATAGTGTAGTAGATGTCAGTAATTTTAGTTATAAAACTTTATGTAAGCCATTTTTAAAACTTGTATATTTGCATTCAGAATTTTAATATTTTAAAAAATGTGTGTTTATTTCGAATTATAAAATTTAAAGGCGAATTTCATCACTTTTCAAAAACAATTTTTAGTTTTCGGGCTCGGTGAGAAATATTCCATTTATTTGGATTTTATTGCAAAGAGGAAATATTTTGACTTTCCGTTGAAATAGGCCCGATGCCTGAGGGGTTAAGTTGTGTTTGCGTTGTGAACAAAAAGATATGAAAATAAGATAATAAGGACATAGTGATATTTTTACCACACTTTAAACTGCGACCTATTCAAATTCAGTGCTAAAAAAATCCACCCGTCCTGCGTCCCGATTCCTAATTGATTCCCATAATACAAGTAAGTTTTAAAATCAGCGATTATAAGACTTTTTGTTCTGAAAAATAGTTCATACAATACATAATCGTGGTGCGTAGTGGTAATCCGTACAGATCTTATTCTGCTTTTACGTTTGTGAACATAAGCGCAACTCGAGCCATGAATTACGGGAAAGGAACAAAGCAACCGCAAGCCGCGTTTTACGCAATTAATTAGATTTCTATTAGTCACGCATAAAATATATTGCGTTTTACAAAAAATTACTTCAATTGTTTTCCTCAAATGAAAGTGCAGTTTTTCGATTGACGCTTTTTTGTGGGCAAAATACAAAAGGAAAACTAACACATTGATCTCAAAGTGTTAATTAATTCTCTATGCACACTTAATTAAAATGCTTTCTTTTATTTTTCTAAACTATTCAACGACTTTTAGCTAACCAATAGTATAACAATAATTACTGATTACAGTACCTAACTACGCATTATCATTTGAGTAAGTATAATATGCATTTGTGGAATTTGAAATATTCCACACATGCATATACTTATTAAATTGTTCTGGGGATTTGCGATGACTACCTATTACGTTACAATATATCCCGTCTTTATCGCATTACAGACTCACAGTATTGCCAACTAAGCTCATTTAGAGCTCGATTTAGCTCTAAATTGAGGACGTCAGCTCCAAAAAAGCGGTTTAGCTTCTTAGCTTTACAGATAATCTAGCTCTTTTTTTTAAACAAGATTCATGATTTGTTAAGATATATTTCTTTAGGTAACGGTTTATATTTATATTTAAATCTTTACCATCCCCCTTTCCCCCAGGATACACGAAAATTCAAAGACACCGGCTTATTTCTTCTCAGAGACTTAACCTACACCCCCCCCCCCCACCGGACTCTCTCGATCCATCGCCTTGAACCGCAATGGGAGGGATAGATGAAATCCGTCACTCCTGGACACATTGACATCCAGATTCCTATCAATCCCTCATAACTTTTTCCGACTCAGGACTTTCTCTCCTTCCTTTCCCTAAAAAGACACTTCACACAGCATCCCCAAAGATTACAGGCCCTGAGAGAATTTTTCCTCTCCCACGTAGCTAACGTAAAAAATACACCATTACACAAGCAAGGGTCTTTTTAAATGAATTACCTTTACTTAAATTAAGAACGGACTTGCAACCCAGTGCCACAGGCGAATACAAGAAAAAAGCACTAAATTAAAATTTAAAAAAAACGTGTGAAAATTTGTGTAACAAGTAACAACCCACAACAATGATTTTCTTCAGAATATTCAAAAAGTACCTAGTTTTCTTTTCCTCCAGTAGGAAAAGATTAATGAAATGACAAAAAAACTGCCAGTAGTTCATAATACAGTGAAATTAGAAATAAAATACAGCCTTATATAAACGAGTGTTACGATGAGTAAGTTAACGCTCTATTTACATACGCGCTGCATTAAAACCTGCTTTCTATCCGCGTTCATTTTCAAGTAGCATTTTCCTGTTTTTCCGGTTTTGAACTTCGCTAATAAAGGATATAAACCATTGTACAACTTCGTAAAATTTACTTAAGTATTCGATTCTTAGCCCGGTTTGTCAATTAGTCCGTATCCTCGATAAGTGCGACTTCTTCGCTTAAATTTAAGCGGCTAAATCGGCCTAATCCTTGTTAAACTGCAAAGTAGTTCCTTTTTGAGACGCCAAGGAGCAGTAAACCGATATGTCAAATTTGACATTTACCTAAATAATTTCAAACTTTCATTTCACCGAAATTTACATAAATTGCCTAATTTTATTAGTGTGGATATTAATCGAGCGACAATTAATGTCGATGATTTTAATTGCTAATCAATCTAGAATAGTCTGGTAAGATGATATAAGAGGGATTTTAAATGTTTTGAAAGTGGGAACAGATTGTTTTCAGCGATTAGTACTCCAGCAAAACAAATACAATTTACAATTGGTTAAGCACCATGATGGACTGAAGTGGGGAACTTTATCAAAAATCTAATTCTAAAACCAATCCCCGTAAAAATAAACTACGGTCGTTGAAACTTTGGAAGATTTCGGTGATAGTAGCTTGTTTTTTTTTTACAAAGATAATAGAAAAACATTTCTATTTTAAAATCATGGATAATACGTGTATTATTGGTGACACCTATGCTAACGACCTATTTATTGGCTGATTTTATAATTCCCGTGAGTTCCATTATGGCACCTCTGGGACTCGAACGTAAGCAGAAGGTCCTGGGTTCGAGTCCCAGAGGTGCCAATATCTTTTTCTGATTTTTGTCTCCAGATTTTCGATTGAGCTTCGCTAATATTGTCTTAATTTAATTAAATATTAAAATTGATTTTGAAATTTTGCGCTTTCGCTGATCATCTGACATGCCGAGCCTTAATTTATTTTAAGCTCGGCTTGCTTGCATATCAAGCTTGATGCGGCTTAACATATAATCCACATTAGTATTAATCATAAGTCTGTTGGATCCGCCGAACATATCCGCATGTGAATTTTGCGTTTTATATTATGTTTGTAGAAATTGTAGGCTTTTTATTGAAGAATCTAATTGTCGTGTCATAATCTTTTCCTAGAATTTTTAAACTTGTATTCAATCATCAGTAGTAATGTCATAATCGCGAGTGTCATTTGGTTTTTTGAGCGTGTCGCATAGCTCAGTCGTGAGTCACCTAATTTTAATATAATTTACATGTATACCTAATGCTTAAGTGGGCGTTTCTCGCTCGGCATGAGGAACTGATTAATAAACGATTATTTTTACAAAAAAACGCCCCTAAATCAGTCGAACCCATAAATAATGCAATAATGATTATTATATTGTGCTTTGAACTACCTTCTACTGTGAATTAAAATGTGCAAGATTGAATAGGATGTTGTTCGCTATCACTCCTAGGAACAATGATTAGAATATGTATTTTGGACATTCCATTCTGACGGTGATTCTTCTGTTTACAATAATTTTATAGTGCTCATATTTAACTGAATCAAAATCAAATTTTACTGGATCAAAATCAAATTTAACTTGATCAAAATCAAATTTAACTGGATCAAAAACAAATTTAACTTGATCAAAATCAAATTTAACTGGATCAAAAACAAATTTAACTTGATCAAATTCTAAATTAACCAGATTTAATTGGATCAAAATCATATTTAACTTGATTAAAATAAAATTTAACAGGATCAAAATCAAATTTAACTGGATCAAAATAATATTTAACGGGGTCACAATCAAAATGGTGGTCGTAAACTATGGAGCTTTCCAATATCTACCTAGATCCTTCATATCTGTCAAATATAAGACAAGTTCCATATTATAATACCAATTAGGGAGGCGGGTATAAGTACCGCCACCCCTTGGAACAATTTATTGGATAAGCAATCTCTGCCTTAGGTCACCCCCAGTGGTTAGCTACGTTTGGTTTTGATCCCCAGATTCCTATCCAAACCTTGAACCTTTTTCCTTCGCAGTAATTCCCTTCCTTCCTTTCCTAAAAAACCCCCACACGGCATCCCCAAATAAATAAGTATGTTAAAAAAGTGCAAATATCGGGGTAAGCTTAAAACGAAGCCAGAACCGTAATCCGAAGTAACGAGCTTTATACCATAACAAACTAATAGCCCCGACATCTAGAACATTGCAAAATTGTTTCTACATCGAAGAAGTCGAGCAAAACAAAACTTAAAACTTTAAACAAAGAGTGAATATATTTTTATCCTACGTACAAATATATTAAATAGGTACCAGACAAAGATTAAGCTCTTAGCTTATGTTAAATAGCCGCAGATAATCGTGTATATTATAATATTATAAGCTATTCTCAGTGAGACAAACGTGAGACGGTTCAAAGCGTGAAACAAAACCTGAATCTTGTAAGTCCTAGAATTTAGGTCAGAAAATCTTCGTTCAATTTCATAACAAAGAAACGTAATAAATCGGCATGCGAGTGTAACATAAAGTTGCCTGTATAATTTAAGGTTTGATGCACAATGCCACCGATGGAATAAGACAAATTATTACAACGTAACAGAAAATAAGTACTGGAGCGTTTTTGGCCACATTTTAGCCAATTTGCAAACACCTTCGAGCGTTCGCTTGCCAAAATGTGACAAATTTGCAGAGATGTTTTAAAACATTTATTGGAATTATTTCTTTGTAGCTTCGATTAATCACGAAAATAATTTAGAAGGATTATTTCGATCGTTTAGTTGATTAGTCAGACATCTCAACATACTAAGTTTTGAGATAATGAGGAAAGCAATATTTGAATGCTCACCATAAACCAAATATTATTTACACGTGTCTGTGTTTTACACATTAAATATGCTATAAAATAACACCGGGAAGCATATCGGTCAGGTACATTAGTATGACATTTTGAAATTAACTACACTGACCCATAAAATATCATTTTTCGTTTATTCACTACAAGTTTTTAAGTATATAGTTGTTTTGGTGATCAGATAGAGGGTATCAGATAGAGGGTACCTACACTTTTAGATATAACTGGTTATTCAACTGAAATTTTGATTTTTCGGAGATGTCCGCCTAATTAACTGAGCGGTCTATTTGGTATTGACCTTTCGCAATCAGAAATTATTGAAATATTTTTTCTTACAAATTGCTCGTGTGTTTACATATTAAAAATACATGTTCAATTTTCAACTAGGCTATAGACAACACTCATAAGTCATAATATTTAATTTTCTCCAAATGGGTACTGCATACGTCAATTTTAAAATAAATAATACGCAGAAAATCAGGGGTCTATGAATTTCACAATTTTTAATATTTTTTTTATGTATCCTAAAAATATGGGACAAACTGTTAAATACAGGTGCACGCAACGGCTCTCTAACACTTTATAGAAGTTTTTAGATCACCATATTAAAATTAAGAGGCATGATTTTTTGAAGGAGGGTTGGAAATTTCCCAACCGAAGGATTTAGAATTCCCCAGCGCTCAAGTTTGAAGTCGATTATATAGCGGAACTTTATGGTGGTTAATAATAGAGCCTTTTTTGATTTTTGCTGTTGCTTGTTACTATTTTTAACTATGTGTCTGTAATCAAGACACTTCGTGATATACCCAAAAGTCTTCTTGGAGAACTTCATTAGAAGGGAATAATAACTGGTCATGTTTTTTTTGCTCATGCATTTTTTTGTTACTTTACATTCTCTAAGGAAAGAAATAAACTGCACAGATCATTAGATGTGATGTGTGATGAATAATCTACAATAATGACTCAGAATTTTTAAATCTTGTATTCGAAATGACCATACATTTGATATCAGCTTTAAAAATTTAAAAACGGTTTATAAGGTTTCACATATAAACAATTTAGAAATATTATTATTCAATCTCTCGGGCATCGGGCATATTTTGTCAGAAGGTCAGAATATTTCCGCCTGGCAATATAATCCAAATAAATGGATTATTTAAGAACGTATCCGAAAACTAGAAACTGCTTTCATATTTTATTATTAGAAAAAAAATTTAAATATTAAACTTTTGAATGCTAACATGAAAAGTTTTAAAAAAGGCTCACTTTATGCTTTTTATAACTAAAATTACTGATAACAAAAAATAATAAAAACTTATACATTATATGTTACTAGGCAAATATATTACAAATTATCTAAAAAAAAATCACAAAGTTTTATAATTCCGGTTGGTAACTTTATTTTCATAAAGGTGTACATTTTGGTGACCGGAAAACTCAGAATGAACTCAACTCAACACCTCCTTTGAAAAGTCATTAAAAATGATGAAACATATAATCGTTAACGTGTAACATCAATAAAATTGTGAAAACAGAGTACCTACGAGTAATTTGACTTTATTTCATAAATAAATAATAATGATATGTATTGATTTATTTGTTAAAATATGCATGGTGTACAGGTTTAGTCGGTGGAAGCAGTTTTCAAGCTGCGTTTTGCCTTACGGAGTGTGGGAATAAAGTAGGTAGTTCCCCAAAACTTTAAAAAGAAACACCATTAAACAAGTAATCAAAAATTCCTTTTCCTCGCAAGGATTGGCAGATGCTATAAAAATACACACAATTCTGTCTTGATACACACTTATTGCTTCATTTGCATTCAAACATACTTCTCTTTTTAAGTGAACAATTTGGCAATATATAGGTATTTAGCAGGGGCGTGCACAGAGTTTTTAATCAGGGTAGGCAGTAGGAAAATACAACAAGTTTCACAGGTTAAAATTTCCATATTCTATCAGATAATTTCAGAATTTAAGTACGACAAACGTTTTTGAACCGACAATTAGCATTTATCAAAGACAACTATTTGATAGAAGTACATAACAACAGATGTTTTTGTCGTCACGGATTGCTATTTGCTAATTTTGTTCTAGAAAGCACTGCTTAATACCTACTAACAAAAAAAACACATAGAAGCAAATTCAAAACGACAGTTCTACTCTATGCTTTGTGCATTTCGTAAACTTATGTATTATGTCTTTTTTGAAGTTAGCTCTAGTCAGAAATAATTCCTGCTTAGACCGCATTTTAGTGAAGCAGTCGGAGGGCACGCGTGTAGTTTCTATTTACAGTTTATGCCGTGTAGTTTCAGTTGCTCAGCTTTTTCGCGCTTATTTTTAAAAGTGTGTATTTATTTTTAGCAATAATTTAATAAAATATAATATTATTTACATGCTTATGTTTTACAAAAACGGCAGGGTAGGCAGTGCTTATGTGCCTATATGGAGTGCACGCCCCTGGTATTTAGGGTTTGCAAGTCGTACATACTGCCAGCCATAGATATTCAACACTAAATAACCTACGCCAATAAAAGCTTTGTTAAATCAAAAACCATTTAGAATTGCAAAACGTGATGCGATTCATCTATCCAGAATTCAGATACGAGTCATACCAAATAGATCAGACAAACAAAATGAAAAAAAACGTGACATAACAAAACACATTTTACTGATTCATAAACATAATATTTTATAATGCAGCCTGGTTCTTAATATGAATTGTTATTTGTGGGCGTTGAACAGCAGCACCACAATAGCACATCTGAAACTGCGCCACTATTGATAAATAGCATAGAATAAATAATGAATGGTCATTTGCAATGCATTCATTGATTTACTATTTTGTTTAATGCATTTTTGTGCACATTTTGTTCGTGAGTTTTACCACGTCGTATTCCAATTTAGAACAACGTGCAAGAGCTCGCGTCAACCAGTTTTGTGAAACATTTAAGGTTTTTTCACGACAGGTATTTAAAAACATAAATCTTTTATGTCATTAAGCTGTTAACATTTTTTTCAGGTTCCTTAACCTCTTCTTTATTAATATTAATATCGCCTTTAAAAAGGGTTCGTTTATTTTCGTCTATCTTTCTTCGTGCCTACTTCTATTGCAGGTTGGCTATTCTATGCTATCAACGGAATCAATTCTGTATAATCGTGTATCAATTCTTCTTGTACTGCCTCTTTCTTCAATCTTTCATCGTATCATGTGTAATCTTGTACACGCTTGACATTTGTCACATGAGAACGGGTCGCTTCTACGACTTGTTCTTCAGTTCAACACTTCGGCTGTGTAATGATTTGCCAGACATTTTTTTCCTCCCTACTTTCCTCCCTACCACAACATGGGTTTCTTAAAGACGGTTCACTTTTTCATTTCCACATAAAGACCCTCCACACAGCATCCCTGAGGATGACGTAGGTTATATTGACGTTAATTATATTCCTCAGGACCTTCGTTGGAAAAAATATAGGATGCTTTATATGTTGTGAAAATTAGCACTTTTGCCTTGGTAAGAACTTTAAAAGCGCTTTTATTGCGTACCTATTCACTATCACGGTCTCTCATTCATACTGAGTTGTCTCTTTTATACCTTTAGACACGCGTTCCATTACACTAAATTAGTCAAGAGGAGACCACTAGTATGTATTCTTAGTATGCCTTATATCGCCACGAATATAGATAACAGGCATAAAAATCGCTTGGCAAACGGAGTCTGGAGGTCACGATTTCAAGCAAAAAAGTGGTTTTTATTTATTTTGTGAATAATTTTATAAGAAACAAAAAGTAATCAATAGAAACTGTCACAGATAACTTTAGCCATAGAATTGTATTTTTAACAACTTGTTTCTTATATGCATTCAGACATTTCTAATGAAAAAATAAATCTTTAGTAGTTTATGCATATATTTTGTTATGAAGTAATTAACAATTCTATTTTAATTCTATTCAATGGAAGCGGTAGGAAAAGCTTAAATTTATCCAAAGCATATTTTTTTGTATTTATACTGTAAACTGTAAACCGATTAGTTTAAGATAAATCTAAAATAGTGATTTTGCAACAGGCTTCGCCCTAAGTACATTATCTTCACAGTGTATTTTGAGAATGTGCCAAGTCCAAATGCCACTCTGCTTTTAAAACATCTTTTGAGGTCGCTCTTATCGAAATTTGCTTCTTGCAAAGCTGTTTGTATGTTGATCCAAAACAACTTGAGCAGGAAAACGAAGTCGTAACCAAGCCTACACACATCCATCTACCATGGCTTTACCGTTAGCTACAAGATCGAGTATAATACTAGTATAGTAACTGGTAAGTGTAGCATCATCTAGTAAAATGTAGTGTACTTATCCCTCGGAGAGATCGTATGCACGTCATCGATGATCGTCCTAATAGCCGTCCATACAAATCTACATTACCACACGTCTCGTATTTGAAAATGAAGGGAGCTACTACGGTTCGCGAACGTATATTTCTTTCGAATCGTTAAATTATTATGGTATTGCCAGTTATTATTTCATGACGACGCACATTATGACAATAAAATTAAGATGGGATGATGTAGACATTTAACATTAATTACACATTTATTCCTTAATAATTTTACCATAAAAATGATATTATCGTTATAAAATATAAAAGTTTTATCCGTTGCGACTTATTTTTAGATTTGTAACACTTCAAATTCAAATTTCACGTAATGAAATGGTAAGGTGAACACCCAATTTTGAATCTGAACTTTTAAGACACTTGAAAAAAATTAACATATCTACCACCTCTGTTTTGTTTTAGTGAAAATGTTATTTAACGATTTTTTTGTTTGTTTATTATTTGTAAAGTTTAATTAATAAAATTTTATTTGTATAATTAGTATTTTTTAACTAATATTTTTTTTTGTTTATGTTCATAATTAATGTTCTATTTAATTCATAATTATTTCTTCAGACATACATTTTCGACTGAACAAGTAAATATTATATGCTTATATTTACATATAATGTTTGTATCTTTATTTTTTCGCATTCCTTTACCATTCTTCCTATTACGATGAAAATTTGGTGAGTGGTTGTGTGCACGCCCGCGAAGATTTCTATATATTTTATTGTGAGCTTTCACGTTATAATATTCGTATACAAATTTTACAATAGGCAGCGCGATTTGTTTGAAAAAATTGTGTTTTTCATATAGTTTAGCGGCAGGGAGGGAAGAAAGGAGGGGGAAGGGAATCCGGAAGAGTGGAAGGAGAGCGCGGGAGGGGATGAAATAGGGAAGGTGGAAGGAGATCGCGGGAAAGGAAGGAGAGGCGGGAGGGGAACTCCCGAATACTCAATACGTTCGAACCCACGACGGATCTTGCTTTATATGCACGTACCAATGGGTAGCCCCACCCATACAAAAAAGGCTTCGAATGGTCCACAATGTTCCAGAACATTCCACAACATTCGAGAGTATTCTGGAATGTTTCACAATGATCTTGGATGTTCCGGGATGTTACCGAACGTTCCAGAGTATTCCCGAACATTCCACAACATTCTAGAATATTCCGTGATGTTCTGGAATGCTGCGGAATTCTCTGGAATGTATCTTCACAAGCACGCCTTTCAGGTAAAAACGGGAACCTTCTTCGTTGGTGGGGGATAGACGGCTACCACAGCTATAGCTCCCTTGATCGTACCTGGACTCGTTTCTGCGTTTTAGCGCTACGCACATTGTAGTAGGTATACTTTCTTTTATAACATAATATATTGATTATATTGTGAAGCTCACGACAGTTGAAGAAGAATGGTCGTATTCACCCATCAATATTATAAGAAGCAAGTTAGGGCGTAGGTACGTTCCTTTCGAATGCTCCATGATGACGTGGATACAACCTCTTTCTGGTTTTACTAACTGGTAAAGTAAACTGGCTTTGATTTTTAGCTTCTAACTGTGGCCTATAAGGCAACTATTGCTGTTATAATGGCTAGTTGGAGGTTCCTGGTTCCCCGGCAGAAGTGAAAGTGAATAAAATGCAGAACAAAACAAAAGGTCGAACCACTCGGTACTGGCTACAAACACCGCACGATCTCTTACACAATGCTGCAGAGGTTCACAGTCACAACAAACTCAGTTACAGAGGCTGATTACTTACTTATAATGATTGGGGACTTAAATTTTACCAAAATCAAAAACTGAATTATTGAAGTGAAAATTCTATAGCCCCACTGTAATTTGGATTTCGGATGAAACGGAAATGACGATTACTTCACCTGCGACGCATCAACTGCGCTCATTGGCCGCATTGATTATGATGTCACTTTTATTGCACGAGATGCAAGCAAAACATTTCATGGACTTTGTCAATTAATTTTCAAGGATTTCTGTACCAATTCATGTAGATTGTAGATGAACTGAATCCGCTTTCAGTTCTTTGTGATGTAAAACTTTACTATTCAAGCAAGTTGGCATACCTAACGTGCATTTGTCTTGCAACATAATAATTAAACGATTGTCATTTAGTTGCTGAGAAACATGCTTAGTGCGGGTATTATTTTATGTGCAGATAAATGTAGACGATAGCTGTTCTCTCGTTGCCTCGTTGGTATTTATTATTAAATAGTAGTATATTGAGATAATAGTCGTAAACAATATCAGCCGCAATATCTGGTCCAAACGGTAATCTACTCTATAAAGGGATAATTGTGATATATGTAATTGGAATGCATAAATTTCAACACTTTATGGGTAGCTATGTCTCCATATATTAATTTTCACCAAAACCCCCTCGTTATCAGACAAATAACTACATCAGAGTTTTATTCTGTAGATTAAATCCTGCTGGATTTTTTCTCTTGGGTAGATATATTATAAATGTTTTAATAAGGCGGAATGAAAACAAGTTCTATTTAAAACAACAACTCGTGGAAACTGAATGGACTCTGGTTAATTAATTGCTACTACCAATCTTCCGTGGTAAACTGGAGGTTGTTACGCAAATATAACTATCATAAAAACGATTAAAACAACGACAAAATACCCAACTCAGTGCTTATACAAAAAAATAAAGAGGAAGCGAATGAGATATGTTTATACTACCTGTATAATCTTTGAAACAATTAGAAGATAGAGGAGTTGCCTGGTAAGATGTGTATACCATCAGGAGAGGCAATAATTTTTTCTTGTGTTTTATTTTTATAATAAAAATTGATTTTACTTATTCAGTAAGTACCTACATATACGCTAGGTTCCATCATTGTGTTAAATTATTATTATTTTTTAAATATATTTAATAATTATTTTTTTAATATCGCATAAGAGTCCCAACTGCCCCAACCGTCAGGATCCAGTAAGACTATATTGAATAGTTTATTGTTAGTTATTTATTGCGGTTTTTTAAATAGGTACATAGTTATCTATGTCCTAATACAATCCTTATATATAATATATACATACATACACATACACTCAAAATAACACATCTATACCAAATCAATCGCATATCTTCCCAATTTAATTTTAAACGCCTTAATGCTCTCTTCCAATTTTATTTCTTCTGGTAATTCTCCAAATATCTTCAATTCTCCGTTCATCAATGACTTTTGACTCTGTAATTTTTTTCCTGAAGGGGAGTCTTAGTTCATTTCTTTTCCTAGTATTTTCTTACACCAGAGCGATAATTTGAGTATCTTCCTATCTCCATATTATTTTAAACGAATTAATTGTGAAATAACTCAAATTAATCGCATCAATATAATTAAATTAATCAAATAAACATTAACGAATATTTTTGGTAAAGTTGTTGGCCAGGCATTTAACTCGGATATTATTCGAGTACCTACGTATTTCATTATGTCCATGGTCAGATGTATTGATCCGTACGACACCTTTCGATAGATTCATTAGCAAATGGTTCCTAAAAAGGTAACTTGTGTTTCTAACAATAAATTGATAATACTGCATATTTTCTGTTGTATGTTAGAGCAATTTAGTACCTAAATTCAAAGTGTTTCTGAAAATGTTTTCCACTTTCGGGCGACTTGAAAATATGTATACCTACTACAAAAAAAATACGTAAAAAAATATGTCAAATCTTTTCTATCAAATTATTTTTTTTAATGATCCCGGATTTCATCTCTGACCAAAATTAGTATCGCACTCCCGAACCTAGCTTAAGAATACCCTAGAATAGTAAAGTTTTACATCACAAAGAACAAACGGATTCAGTTCGTATCTAAAATCTACATGAATTGGTACAGAAATCCTTGAAAATTAATTGACAAAGTCCATGAAGTGTTTTGCTTGCATCTCGTGCAATAAAACACATAAGAAAAGGGGTCACTTTTTGCAGAATTTTCATTGTATTTTTGTAGTTCGTGGAAAAACTGCTCCGTACTGATCACGGAGGACATTTTTTACCCCAAAATCAAACATTTTATTGTTATCGTTAGAATTCAAAGTTAAGATCTTCGATGACGCGATGTTACGAAAATTGCTTAGTATACGTATCAAAATAGTGATTGTACGACGTTTTATGTTCATAGCTTACACCTGATCGACTCATGCACCATAAGATTTATAGTACGTTTAGATCTGACGACTTCCGTGGTCGATCAGTTAAGATTACTAATTACTATAAATCCAATGGTTGCGGGTTCAATTCAAATAAATTTGTCATAATTGATTTTTTTTTCACGTTTAAGTAACGTATAGATGTAGTATTTTTGCGGCAAGTTCTAGAGTTGTAGATAGTTTTAGTGTCGTCCTAATGATAGATAACAATTAATTCAGAATAGAAACAGTAGTTGAAATGGCTTAAGCCGTGTTTAGTGAACCGATTTGAATAGCCAGGTAACTTCCCTACCTTCCTCTGCCCCATATCCTTCCCTTCCCAAACTTCCTTCAGCCTTACATCGTACCCCATTTGAGGATTCCATAGATCCATTCATTGGTTAAGCACAGTCGGGAGCAGATTGGACCATTGTACGGCATTCACATTATAATAAAATTATTATCCCTTGATTAACTTTTTTATTTCTTATAAACTTATTCACAAAATAAATTTAAAAAAAAACACTTTTCCGCTAAAATCGACCGTTGTTAGACTCCGTTTCTTAAGCGAGTTTATACCTATTACCTGAATTCGCGATGATATAAGGAACACTAAAAATTTGTCTTGCACATTTTTGTCTTGTGTATTCCACAATATACATGTATACATCCAAGGTAACAAACAGCTTATTGATCCAAATACCTCCACATATTATTAATTAATAATGTTGCTCAGTTCAGTGATCAGTTTGAACAGTTCATTCAGCCCGAGAATTTCAATGCCACACTAAACTTATCAGGTGTTCAGAGTGAGCAGTGAACATAGCTCATGCGAGTGTTTCTCTCTCTTTAAATTGGGTAATTGGATACAATTTAAGACGTAGTAGAACTACGTGATTGAATCTCTAAATCGGTTACTCAATTTCCTCTCTGCATATCTTTTAATTTGTTTATCTGGAGGAAGTTACACATGTAAATCACGTTTACATGTATGTACGACCGTGGCACTTCTGTAAGAACTTAGGTCGCGAGTTCGATACCCTGCTTCGGCAAATATTATTCTTTAAACACATAGGTATCTGTAATTTAAATGAATTATTAAAATGTAGTACTGTAATGGGATTATGAAATAAATTCACAATTTTAACAGAAAACATAAGTTATTATTTTGGGTACAATCAATTTGGAAGTTTGTCATGTATTTGTAGCAGTCCAATTATAAATAACAATTATTAGCAGGACAGTGTAACAAACTTTTAACAATAATTTTATGGGTTCACTGAGAAAAAAATCATACCGTGTCGGTCCCAAGGAAAATAATTCCTCAAGGGACTATGTCATATGTGTGGAGGTTCTTTCGAGAAAGGAAAGGACAGGAAATTCTGGGAAGGAAAAAGGTGTGACTGTTTGGCAGGATCCATCCCTCCAACTGCGGTGCAAGGCGATGTTCAGAGATAGTCCTGCTGGAGAGGTCAGAAGGTCTCCCTCAAACAGTCTCTCTCGATCCGGCCTGCCACCTTGGTGGGCAAACGTATTCGATGCCAAGATCTAGACAAACCTCATCCCATGAACCCGGGCACCCCTACGTCACCAAACGTAGCTACCACTTAGGGTGACCTATGGCAATGGTGTTGGTTATCCAACAAACGGTTCCCGGGGCGGCTGTACCCATACACGCATTCCAAATTGAATTCCTTCCTGCAAAAACACAGAATTTCATGATTTTTGGATGGTAACAACGTTGGTAGATACATGCAATACAATAGTTGCTCCAATAATTATAGAAGTACCTACATGAAAAAAGCTGCTGAGAACGAATTAAAACTGAAAATATTAGTCGCGTTGTTTTGAAATTGAGGTTATTTTTTTAATATATAATTTTATTATTGAATTGCATTGTCTATGGGTAAGGTCTTTCATTACTTATTATTTCAAAATACTTTGGTAAAAATCGAAGAATGAAATAATAAAAAAAAACTGGTTCAGTAATTGAAAAGTATCCATATATCATACAGTTTCTTTTTCTCAGTATTACAAATCCGTTTGCCGTAGACCCTGAAAATATGTGAGTTGAACAATTTTACGAAATTCCTCTGGCCTTGCTTTGTATTACAGATGAATGCAATGGGAGTGTTTTAAAATACTGTAGGTAACTACTGAAATCTTAATAATTATTTCACAAATGAATTTGCGATTTATGAAAGCTTCTCTGAAAATTGATTCGTTCATCTTAATATTTCTGGTTTTTATGTTTTTGTAATAATTTCTTAGTCCACTTTTAACCAAATGCGGAACCAGGTACTCTTCTCGTCTTTCCATGATAATTCAAGACAGTGACAAATCAACACTCCTTCGAAAACTGATGAAAAACAGCCTTTAAACTTGGCCTAACGTAACCTCATTTTTTCGTTACTTTTAATGGATCACTATGGAATTAAGCTATATTTGATACAATCCATATTTAATTACTCTGTATGTACTTAACTTATTTATTGTTATGTACTTTTTAATTTGCTTATTGTTATAAGTATTTACTTACTATTTTCTACTTCTTTCGTACCATAATTTACTTACTATACAATATTATAATTGTTTATTAGTATTTACTCATAATTATTATGTACTTTATTTACTTATGTTTATTTACTTATTATTATTAAATTTTTTATTATTGTTTACTCATAATTATATTATATTATATTATTTGTTTAATTTATTTATATCTACATATTTACTTAATATATTATATTTATTTCATAAACTTTATAAATTTATTACATAATTGTTTATTATTCTTTATTTTTTGTTTATAATTTAATGCTACTGTGGTATGATCACCCTCTTATTGCATCTGGTAAGCCACAACAGGTACCTTGTATTTACATATTTAATATTTAGTTTACAGTATAATGTTATTTTTGTCAACAATGAGCATACTGCCCAGCTGTAATAATTATTAATTAGTAATGTTTAAATAACTGTACTCAGTGCTTCTTTTGTAGGTTTATTATTATATTTCTTTTAAGTTTAGGTATATGTATGTTTCTTTTTTTTTAAATTACTTTATTGTAAAACTGCATATCTCGTTACAGGAATCCCCTAGTGAGATGTGCAGCTTATGTTTTCATGTATTTCTTATTTTTTTCAATAAATAAATAAATAAATAAATGATTGTATATCACTTTTCAAAAGTGTGTTGATTTTTCGCTGTCCGGTTACCTATTCTCGTTAATCTACTATGTTTGTTCTCTCATGACGGGTTGTTTAAAAAAAAATTAACAATTAGCAAATTTTTTAATTTAATTTTCACGTTCAATGTAATTTCTATTAAAGTTCTGTGGTTAGTTTAGTTGTATGAAGCAACTGGCCTATAATGATATACTCGTAAAACCAAAAAGTGAATAGAACTTACACAAAACATCAAAATTAACTTGATGAATCGTTCAAATTTTTTAAAACAACGCGTTCATTTGTTATTTTAAATGAACGACTCAATTTTTCAGTTCCGAGGAAATTTCATCTTCGTGGAAAACCTGTATTCTTTTACGATTTTTTTATTATTTTAATCACATCGCAATAAACTAACGTATTCTATAAAATACATAAAAACTAAACTGTACCTCTATGGTCTTCTATCTTCTATCATCTTTATTACTTTTAGAATTAATGCAGTCTCGTACGTAACACGTAATAAATAGATTTAATATTGAAGCAATATTATGCCAGTTCGTCACACAGTGGAGTTTAAATTAAAATATGAATTATTGATGGAGATAATGTTAATAATTTATCACGCATTAATATTAATATAATATGATGGTATGTCGGTAGGAATCTACTAAAAGCGTTACGTAATTTATAAACTGATGAAACGAATATTGTTGATCAATATTTTTCTTTAATTTATTACGTTAATCTCAAAAGATGTCACTGTTTACTTTTGATTCGCTTTCACATCGCCATGTTTGTAAGCACTACATGTGTCTGAATGGCTTTACGTAATTATTGCAATATTACGTTTGTTGCTTTACAATGCTTTTACGATACATTGCCAACAAGTGCCGATATGGTACATCACAACCCACGATAGGTAAGTACTACTTGAAAATGGTGATATACTCGAACAAATACTTATAAGCATCAACTTTTATCGATCTCGCCGAAACTAATTGTTCCTTTTTTTATATTAACCTATGGTGTGTCATATTACATTATACTTATTTAAATTTAAATTGTTTTTTTTTTTATACCATTTAAAGAAAAAAAAAACACTTCTCTGAATTTACGTAGGAAAGGATAGATGTAAACAATTTTATAAATACATAAATACATTATCCGGTAAGTCGGTTCAATTTGCAAAAATGTGCTTTTGCAAAAAATAAGTAAGTTATTACGAAAATATTATCAGCCAGCTTACGGTGGGCCGCTCGGCATTAAGGACACACTAAGGGTTAAACTTCGCATACATTTTTTTTTATTCTTTCTCTTCTCTTTTTTTCTTATTTTATACACCCGTGTGTGTAGGACTATGATATGCAATGCTTACACAAATAACCTATATGTTTTAATCCTCTGTTATTAAGTACCTACCTAAGTAATTAATATTATTTTTTTTAAACTTTGCTAAACAAAGAACAGTCACTTTTTTTATCTTTTATTTTTGTTTTGTTTTTTTTTTTTAATATTATTTACAGACTATGTTCCGTATAATTTGACTATCCTAAAACGGGAATCCTCCTAGTTGGGCAGTCAAAATTTTTCTTAAATAATGTATATAAATTTCTTTTCCAATCAGATATTGACTCATTCAATGACTGGTGTAAAATTAATTGCTTGGAACTAAATGTCGATAAGTGCAAAATTATGTCCTTCTATAGATCTAAAAATCCGATTGTTTTCGAATACAAACTAAATAATAATTGCCTAACAACTGTTCAATATATTAAAGACATTGGTGTCATTCTTGATAGCAAGCTTTCTTTTCGGGAACATTTAAATGTGATTATTAATAAATCTCTCAAACTACTTGGTTTCATCACTAGAATCACTTCCGACTTCAAAAACATAAATACCTTAAGAACTCTTTACTGCTCCTTGGTTCGCCCCCTATCTTGAATATGCTTGTGTTATATGGTCTCCTTTTTATGCTGTCCATATTCGTCATATTGAATCCGTTCAACATAGGTTCCTAAAATGGATTGCTAGGAGGCTAGGATTAGAGCGAGGCAATTATTCGTATGCTGAAATTGAAAAAACTCTAAACCTTTCTCCTTTAGAAGACCGTCGGAAAAAATCCGATCTTATCTGTTTCTTCAAAATTATTAACTACATAATCGATTCACCTACATTATTACAACTCATCCCATTCAATATACCTTCTCGTAGACTCAGAAACAAAGACCTACTCTTCCTCAATCAGCACTCCACTAATTATGGTTACAACTCACCACTGTCCAGAATGTGTAGAATGGTCAACTCACGACAAGACCTTGATTTTTTTGGTATAAGCTTGAATGAATTCTGTCGCTCTTTAAATAAATGATGATATTTTATATTTACTGTAATTTTTGCAAAGTCTTGACTTGACTTGACACTTCTATTTTCTGTTTGCCTTTGCTCTCACGTACCATGTTCATCCTTACAATGTACATTCCCAAATTTTCGTTATACCATGTTATAAATTGGACGTAAGTCCGTAAATAAATAAATAAATAAATGTATAATCTTTTACTAAACAAAAAAAAATGTAATTTTGCTGGACACAACAAGAAAAATACTCAAATATCTTGGTCACTCCATCTCTCTTATAACCGAGGGGACTGGTACGAGTGCAGTTCTGGATTGCAGTCTGCATTCAGTAGATAACTATTTTTAGTGGTTCAGTCACAAAGCCGTTGATATGCTTGGGAGATAAATAAAGTTTCGGTTCGGAATGTCTAAAAAATTACCACTTCGCAAATTAATATATGAGGGCACTGAATACTGAATGATACGAGATTTTTTAATTTTGCATTCAAACTACCTATACACACATAAGTTTCCCATATATATATTAAATTACTATTCCACAATATAGAACTTTACTATTCACTTCATGTGTTATATAAAAACTAAACATTGGCGTGTTATTATTCTCGGAAACATGCAAAAGAAGCGCGCAGTACTCCTGAAAAACAAACAGCTTCCACGATCTAAAAGCATGGCTGCCAGGGGTCAGAAGAAGCATTCAATAACAAAGTAAAAACCTGGCATAAATTATTACACCGGGAAATACCCGATTCAATAAATATTAACTTATTATTCAAAGAGCACCCATAAAGGGGTCTCCACACGGTGCTGCCGCAGTAACAACTGCCGAAGAACTGACTAAAAATCGTATAGTCTGTAGTCAAAAGCGCCAGCCGTATTGTTATTATAATAACAATACGGCTGGCGCTTTTGACTACAGTCAACTAAAGTTCTGCAGCAGTTGGTGCTGCGGCAGCACCGTGTGGAGACCGTCTTAGTCAACACTGATAAAATGGCTACAACGATTCTTGTGCTGACAACAATGATTAATCAATCAATAATCGCTTTATTACGATTGATTCATTAAAGAATCATTGAGTTTAAAAAATTTATTCATTGAGTTTAAATGAATTAAATTTTTTTAACTTTTAAGAGATGGGAAAATCGGTAGGATTTTTTTTAGAAATCTTATTTAACCCTAGATCACTAACCTTCGTCGTTTCGGCTACGCCGTATAAAAGGGAGGCATCTAAGGGTTTATGGAATACAATATTTAGATGTGTTTTACTTATTTATTACAATAATAATTTGTTAACATGTTTTTTTTATTTACTAAAATCACATTTTAATTACTTTGACAGTGTTTTAATTGAGACCAAAGTTTTAACTCATTTGAACATTTTTATTTTTTTAAATGCTTAAATCTTATTAACTAAAAAAACAAATACTTAAAATATTAAAATTAAGTAATACAATCAACAAAAGAAAGAAACATTTTAGAAAAAAAAACTATTAATTAATATATTTGTGACAAACCAGTAACCATGAGTCGTCGATTCGACGACTCATGGTGGCTGAAACGGCGCACACAGGGTCCCTACACAAAATACACATCCGTGAGCCGCGCGAGCTGTGGATCGACTGAGGTTAGCCGGAATCTGGAATGCGTACGACGACGCACTCAAAATTTATACCACTTTTTTCGAGTCCACGTCGTCGTTTCGACGAAGGTTAGTGATCTAGGGTTAAACATCCTCCTTTACTCCTTTCTTCCTCTTTTGAAGGTCAAGTGTGCAAAATTTCATCAATTTGTCACAGAGTTGTCAATATAGCCTCTTGGCAGTCTGAATAAGTGGATGGCCTCAAACTCGTTTCTTCTGAACTGCCGGGAGTGAAGTCCCTGCATGTCCAGAAGAAAGATTGTCAGCTAGAGCCACAGATAGTGGCCGTACTCCCTCATGTAGAGAAATCTCAGAAACTTTTTTGAACCCTCTCCAACATGATAGAGAACCCCAGCTCATGAGGATTCCAGATAGTCGAACCACTCTCCAGCCTACTGCGGATCAAGACATTCAAATTTAAACGCTTATTTAAATTGTGGATATTTTATATTTTGATAACAGGGAAAACTGACAACTAACCACTCAAAAATAATTATAATCGTGGCACCCTAGTCTATACTAATTTTTGCCTCTTTTTAATTTTATGGTTTTCATTCATTTCACCCCTGAGGATTTTATTCGATTTTGGGAACAACTCATACAGGTCTCATGGAAATCGTGTAGTCTCCCAATATCATAATTTAGAGTACATTTTTCTAATAAAATGTATTCCATACCAGTAATTTTAGTTCGATAAAATGTAAGATGAGCCATTTTTAAACCTTTTATAAGTTTTCAATCAAAAAATTTACATTAAAAAAATTACATGTTTATTTCTAATAATACAATTTGAAAGCGTATTTCATCACCTTTTCAAAACAGTTTTCAGTTTTAGTATACCTCCACAAATAATCCATTTATTTGGGCTTTATTGCAAAGCGGATATATTTTAGCCTTCTGACAAAATATGCCTTGGGCTCGAGGGGTTAAAATTGCGCATCAACTTTATCAAATTGAATGGTTTATTTGATATTCAAAAATAGGTGACTCATATTTTATTTTCAACATCTTGTTGATTAAAACCGGAATAATGTTTTATCTCAATCGGATAATTCATTTAAGTGCAATTTGTCGATTCGTTCTTCTCCTCAGGAGATCATTATTTGTTTATGTAAAACTTCCGCCAGCCATAATTAAACATTTGAACGGGAGTGAAAGTATGTTCTAATTAAACCCTTCCATTTCCGCTAATTTATCAGTTTTCTTGTTTTATTATTCTTTTATTTTCCTTTTAGACAAAAATAGTTTTAAAATAAATTTAACTTTTTGGTATAAGAATACCTATATCATGTTAAACCTATTTCTCTGAGCTAACGGGACTATATTTACAATGTTGTATAGGTATACCTACCTGAAAATAATAATATTATTTAGATGATTTTTATACTGCCGTTTTTTCTGAGAAATCACCTCAAAGGCGATGTACAAATGTATAATATATTTCTACAATGTTGTCTTACTTCTATCTGGACTATTTATACTATTAACACTACGGAGCTCATTTATAAAACTGTTGTTGCTCCACATTTGGATTACTGCTCTACGATGTTATATTTGGCCGATAAAGGAAATTTAAATAAACTAGAAGTTATACAGAACAGATCTATGAGATGTTTACTAGAGAAAGGCAAATACGCAAGGATTATTCAAATGAGAGAGGAACTAAATTGGATTCCAATAAAAAAAGACTACTGTTTAATGTGTTAATTTTTGTTCATAAAATTATGAAAAACCAAATGCCAAAATACTTTAAGGATGAAATTGTTTTTAATAGAGACGTTCATAATTACGAAACAAGAAATATAAACAGAGTTCGATTGCCACAAATGAAGAAATCAAAATCACAGAACTGCCTAATGTATAGAGGACTAAAGATGTATGATGAAATGCCTGAAAGTATGAAGAATGAATGTATTCAAAAAGAAATGTTATGCTTACTGTAAAAATATTTAAATTTATCAAATGAAATGTTACATTGTGCTTATTTGTTAATATTCATGTAGTATAAACTAACTCAATAAATAATTAAATTATAACAACTTAAGGCTAACAGATTGCAATCACCGTTTCGGCGATCACTAAAACTATATGTACAATGCATTCGGCCAAAGATCGTGATGCAGCTTACATATGTTGTTTGAATTATATTCTGATCATGCATAAAATATACAGGACCGTACTTACATGGAAGAACACTTGGGATTGATACTGATTACAGTTTATTAGAGAAATTTAGATACAGTTTGCACGCAGAGGACATAATTGGGAGCACATGGGTTATTACTCATGTAATTTTAAATAAGGCCCCATTTGGTCCTAGAATGACTAGCTTATTTTATAAAGAAACAGACATAAAGAAGTGTGGTATTTGAAATTCATCTGATTTAACACAGGTGACTCTGAGGAAATAATTTCCTTCAGTGCCTGTGTGAAGGGCGTTTTTAATAAAAGGAAGCAGATGAATTTTTGTAGTGGGTAGAAATCTCTGGGTTAGTAGTGTATCCAGGAGTGACGGACGTACGAATCCATCCCTCCCATAGCGATGCAAGGCGGCTCTCGCGTCCCGAGAGGTCCCTGCTAGAAATATCATGATATCTTACTCAACCAGTCTTCCCCGATCCGGATGCAGATGCATCCGACGCTAAGACCACTCCAAGTCAAACTCAACTCCATGAACTCGGTAACCACTGCTATGTCACCAAACGTAGTAAATCACCTGGGTTGACCTATGGCAGAGGTGTTGGTTATCTAATAAATGGTTCCCAGTAATAAATCGACATTTAAATATTTAGCGGATTTATTTTCCAAAAATGCTGATTTTACTCGAGGTCCTGAAATTCATTCTTGAATTTATTAACATTATCCGACCTAAACATGTCTCCCAAGTTTTATAATCAATAATTACGCCACTTGGTAATTACGTATAAAATCATTTCTTTATAAGAAATAGTAATGCTGCATAAGAAATGGTTTAAAAATGGATGAACACTTGAGGGGCCTGTCAGTTGAGGATTTTGCAACAAGCCACGGTGAAACAATCGGTCTGTTGGCAACACTTCACAGTTTAACTCCTTTATCTGAACCGTTACAGCTAATTTAACACACCGATTCGGCAATCGGAATGAATCGGCAGATGGCACTGTCTACTAAAGTTATGTGATTTCTAGGTGAAATAACATAATTTTCTGAAGAAAACTGATCGAACAAAAATAATACAATTCTGTTAGTCTGAAGCTGTAAAAAGTCTATAAAAGTGGGCTCTAGCGTTGTGTTAGTTGTTTAATTTGTACAGCTGTTTTTGTCAGAAATGTCTAGGTTATCACAACTATTTTCAGTGCGCTGCAACAATTACATAACGATCTATGAACCATTGAAATAAATATTTAAATGTAAAAAAATTATGCTGTTGTAAAATTAGTTTTTTGTATTGTCTATCAGTGAGCTTAAAAAAATAATTCTCGCCGATACGTCAAAAATATACCTATAACCTGATGAACTTTATCCAACCTTATTTGGAGTAAATGCAATATTGTTTCTTTTTAAATGGAACAAACTAAAAATTAATCACTTTCGCAACTCAGCCGAGTAACCGCCCAACTTCTCAGACCGACCCTAACTGACAACAACTGCTTATAAAAAAAAATAGGCAAGAAAGAAGTCCCCGGAAACCAAATCTCATATACATTTTTGACTTCAAATAAACTCAGGAATTACTGTTTAATGATATACGAAATCCTTTAAAATAGGAGGTAAGTACTCCGATATATCCAATTTAAAAAAAAAATATATATATATATATATATATTAACGACTATTTAATAACTACAAAGTAAAGTAGTTTATTCACAGTCCTCCTCAATACGGATTCCTGTTCCGAGGCGGTCTATAGATTGTTTTATGTGTATTACATAATGATTAGGATCCTTTTCTTTATGTACGTTGATTTCCAAAAAAAAAAGATTTTCGTATTTCCACAAAATAATCTTCATGTTTAGTTAGCCATATTTTAATTTTATTTTAAACATTTTTACCTCCATGATGTTTTTAATTTCATTTCGAATGGCGTTATATAATTTTGTAGCCTGAAAATTACGGGTTTTCTGGCCAAAAGATGTATTTAATTTTGTGATGTTCGGTAGATTTGAGGTTTTCGTCCTCGTAACATAGATGTGTTGGTCAGCAATGTACTCATTTTTTTTACTTTAAATTTGGGTAGAGCATTTTTTTAGTAAAGCTTTATAATATTTATTTTCGGTTGATATTTTCATTTATTCTTTACCTAAATTTAAAACAGAAATTTCTAAAATTCGTATGTAAATTTTATTATTATTCTTGTAATATGGTTTTTGTTGATAAATATTTTAAATTCTGATTGTTCAGTTTATTATGTTATATAGTACTCTTTTATATATTACTATAATTGTACTCCTGAATAACTTACGTATCTATAATAACGTGATTTTTGTAAAAGCCTTTAAGGCGTGAATAAATAAATAAATAATATTGAAAACATTAAAGTTTTATAAATTTCTTTTGCTGAAGTTCCCCATCCAGTAATCCCATATTCTAATTGCATCATCAATTTACCTTCCGGTCCTAAAAATACATTTGTTACTCAATAATGTATTTGAAATCTTTTTCTTTCTTTGAATGTAGAGGCAACACGGAGACACGGTGTGATGACGGCGACGAATAATTGCCAATCTTGTGTTTGTCTCGTCTTGTGTGTAATACGCATTTATTATTATAGTGTAATAATACCCGTGAATTTAAAGTAGGTCAAAGACGATCTACCATACAGTGTTACCTCAAAGGTTAATGTGAATCTTTTAATATTAATGTTATTTTTTTTCTTTTTTCCAGATCCTAATCTGTGATAGCAAGGCCCTTCAACAAGGCTGAAGACATAATATTATAGAGGTATGTTCTTTACATAGTCCATTACACGTGTTTCTACCCATTTACCTGCATTGGTGCTAAAAATTCAATGTGATATTAATTTATTTTTATTTCTAATGTGATATTAAAGTTTGTTGTTTGTAGGTAGGTACTCTAGGCATCTTAAGACTGTTATGTTTTTAGATTTTCACGGCCAAAAGTATTTTCTTTATTTGGTTTTGGGGTTTTATGCCGTGTAGCGCTACCTCCTTCTTTAGCCAACGTTTCGGACAGCGTTACAGTGTTATCAGGGCAGATGTGGTCAAGACAGGTCTGATAAGATATTGTTTAATGCTTATTACCAAATTTTTATCATGATTTTGTTTTCTTTAGAATATGTCTGTAGTCTGTAGACGCCCGTATAAAGTTGAAAATAGCCAACAACAATTTTGGTTTAAAAAGGGTAGGTGGTAGGAACTTGACTTGACTGTATATTATTTTCTCTTCAACATATTTTAAACATGACGTATTTTTGTCACTCCTGTGATTATTTTTTTATAGGGGGCTCCTTTTGTCCAATCTTATTGAAAATGTCTCAAAAGACGTGTTTTAGTTATAGCTTCATCATTTGATTACGAAATTTGGTTTTGCATTGTTGCAGTAGCAATAGAAGACATAAAAAAGAAGAAAAAAAAACAACAATCAATCAATTAATCAATTCCTTTATTCCTGCCCATCATAAATTCCAATATTGGCTTATTAGATTTCCGTATATACCGGTTGATTAAACTCTAATCTTCTTCCCTTCCTCTGAGCACGTTTTCCAAATCCTAAAAAATTTGTGCCTTCTTGTAAACCGGTCTCATCGGGGCAGGAGTGCTCCTGGCGGGGGTGGTACGATCGTATCGTATTGTATGAATGTTATTCAAATATCTATCTGTCTTATCTAACAAACATTCACTTTTTTACGAAATTAATGAAATTTTGTGTCATGTGTGCAAAATTTCCCTGTTAGTCACTGACTAAGTCTGATTTCGAAAAACGCTGCAAAGTCTGGGCAACGATTCAGATTGTTATCGGTATATTTTCATATTTACAAATTGGTACATTCATAATATTGGTTATTCATAATAAATATTACATCAATTATTATTATATCAATTTGTAAGTTGCATTTTGAAATTAACGAGACCTTCGTCTCTTTACGTTGATAAAATATAATCTTCTGTGGAGAGTGTTACTATAGGCTTGAAGTAGGTTCTTGATTCTGACAAGTAAGGCAATAGTTACACGAACCTGTTATTGAAGACGATAGCTTTGATGCCTTACTCGATGAGAATATATTATAATAACATTTACATTTAGAATAATTAAGAGTCTCATTAAAAAGATTTTACTGTCTTAACGCCATATTGTTATATTTTATAAAAATATAATAAACAATATTTTGTGACAATATATTATTTCAAAGGAGTATAGCTGTAATAATATATTGAACGATATGGGCATAATCGAGAAACTCATGTGCACATTTTCGATTATTACCTATAAAAATTCGAAATTTTTCGTTACTTGTGTATTCACATCATTACGATACGTCACACTTCAGAACCTGGCCTACATAGCCTACTTCCCTACAAAATCTAACTTAACCTTGCCTAAGCTACACGAAAATATCTATGTATGTTGAAAATTGTGACCGGACAACTTGGCAAAGTTCATCACCCTTTGAAAAGTGATTAAAAGTGATGAAAAAAAATCTAAGGTAAATAGGTTTCAAAGGGGTGTTGAAATGCCGCTTTGTCGAGTTGTCATGGAACCGTTAAAATATATATTTTACAATCTATATGTAAAATAGGGTGGCTGTGCACTTGTGTAGTGAAAAATTATTTCCTTTTTATAAAAACAAATTGTTATGAATTTAATGAAATAAATTATTGGAATAATAATATATTGAATCTTAAAATAATCGAACTTAACATCTCGAAATAATCGGCCATCGAAACCTATTGTTATACCATAAAAGGTCGTATTTATTTAGTTGATTTTTCGTATGACGGTACCCGTAGAGCTTTTTTACGTTAAAAGTACAACTTTATTTAATTTTTTTTTTCGCTTGAAATACCAGTCGATATTTCATCAATTTCATTAGTAATTTACAATAATAGCCATATGAATGGTGTCCCAATATTCAACAATTTCAATAATTCCAAAAAATGATAATTTATTATTATATTATGTGACCACCGCACTCTCCCAACCGCAGTAATCTCATTTAAAATAAATGATTGCACTTAACCCATAAAAATGTAATTTTGAGTAAATCTGCATTCAATTAGAATCGTGCCTCTCAGAAGTGATTCAACCGCTGCTCGGTCCGCTGCGCGCCGCCCGCGGAGAAATCTCCGCCTTTCGTTTCTTTGTTCAAAATTATAAATATCTACTACGGTAGTCGTGTTAATTCGAATAAAACAGGGATTACGAACCTTTGGCATACGGGTGAAGTAATTTTTTAAAAAATAAACTTCTTGATTCTTCTTTTTTGAAGTGATAATTTCTTTAACACCGTTGTGATTTGAAACTCGATGAAACTAAAATGCTACAAAAAAAAGACACAAACACATACATCTATAGTATGTAATAATCGGTCTTCTCTTTGTGTGGTGTTTGGTAGCCTCCCCATTCTAGTCTACTTTACTTTTTCTACCGCGTGTGAACTGCACACTTGTTTTTTTTTTACTTAAGCTCTGCGCAGGAGGCCCTGAGGAAAATCATTTCCATTAGGGCATTTCATCTTACGGGATGCTGGGCGGAGGGTCTTTTTAAGTAAAGGAAGGATATCAAGTTCGGCCTGGAATCCATCACTCCAACTGCGGTGAAAGTAAAATAAATTGTAAAGACCGACTTTTCGTTAACTAGGGGTCAACTTAACGTCTTTATCCTTAAAATGAGGTAATTTTTTGTTAACTAGGGTCAATTCCGATTTTGCATGAGGGAGGGAATTTTCATTAACATTAAAATGGTTAACTAGGTACAATTCCGGTTCTCCGTGAGGATAAGAAATTATCCATTACATTAAAATGAAAGACTTTTTCTTTAACTGCGATTCCAGTTTTCTCGGATGACAGCGAAAAGGTCGTTAATTTTAAGATTAAAGACAATTCCTCATTTCTAATTATTTAAAAAGTATTTTTTTTGTCGAAGGAAGCAAATATTTGGTGGTGTGACATTATACAAGGGTCTTTTACAAAGCGTGTTTTTAAAAGTGTGTTTTTTCATTCGATAATAATGAAAAAATTAGCTCATTTTAAGGTTAAGTACAATACACTATCCTGAAATTTAACTGGAAACGTCCCTATTTAATGAAAAGTAGTTCATTTTAAGGTTAAGTACAATACACTATCCTGAAATTTATCCGGAAACGTCCCCATTTAATGAAAAAGTAGTTCATTTTAAGGTTAAGTACAATACACTATCCTGAAATTTAACCGGAAACGTCCCTATTTAATGAAAAAGTAGTTCATTTTAAGGTTAAGTACCATACACTATCCTGAAATTTAACCGGAAACGTCCCTAGTTAATGAAAAAGTAGTTCATTTTAAGGTTAAGTACAATACACTATCCTGAAATTTAACCGGAAACGTCCCTATTTAATGAAAAAGTCGTTCATTTTAAGGTGGGGTATTGCAACGTTTTTTTATTGCCTAAAAAAACTAAGCAAAAAATTACAATGATTACAGCATTTTTGTTTTATTTTTATGTTGACAAATAAAGTTTCTACAGCGAGTTTAAGTTTCCCATTTTTAATTACCGCTAAAACGATATTTTGGGGCGTGGCTATCGTGTTACGTCATGAGTTTGGACGCTCACTGACAGTGTTTATTTACGCTGGCCCAGATGAGCGTAGCTTGTGACGTCACAATCCCATTTGCCAACCACGGGCCGTTTCGATTTTGTCTGTTTTAGATCGTCTTTAAAATCAATAATATTGAATGAAAACATAAAAAAACAAACATTTTTAGTATTATTAATAAAATCAGAAAAATGATCTTTAAATATTCCGTACATTTTCAACAGAATCCCTCGTTTGTGGAAAAAACCCATTACTTATCCGGAAACGAAGGAATGAACCTGGATTTTGAAGAGATCATTGTTTTAGAAGGGAGAAAAGCTAATACCGGCTACCAACTCAAACATACGAAATCACCTTGGTAAATATTTGATTTCATCATCTTAAGGAGTAAAGCATCCAATATAAAGTACTATCATGCCAATAGACATCAGACAAAGTACAAGAAAGATTCAAAAAGTTCTTATAATATAAAAAAAAACAAGGTGCTTGATCGTTCACAATATAATTAATTAAATTGTAGATTACTTTGCCATCCCTGGTATAGAACAATAAGTCAACTCAACAATTGACCCAGAATTAATTCGACAATATCGGCAACGCCAGCTCTGGTAGGTATTTAATTTGGGATTTCACAAATTAGACGTTATGTTAATAATGACTTGTCAGATTTTAAAAATAAATTAATTCATCTTCGCCTCATGGCGCCTACTCTGGTTCCATTTGAGATTCATTCATTTTTTCTTGTTTTTGACTTTCAAACACAACTCATAACCTAAATCTTTATGAATTATCATTCTGGAAACCATATTTTGTGAGTTTCTTCGTGATGTTGCGTTATCTGAGAAAGATTTTGACGTCTTGATATATTTTAAATTCTTACATTTTTTTTGGTAAAAAAGTCTGTTATTAATGTTTTTATTACCTATACAATTATTATAAAGATTGTTAAGTACTGATTTCGATATTCAGCACTAGTCATATATACTAGCAATAGTCATAAAACAAATATAAAACTTATTTACCGTAACCGGTTTCAGCCTGTTAAGGCCATCTTCAGACTGCTACAAATTATTCATAACTCACGATTTATATGCACATATGGGGGAGGGGGAGAGGGGTGGTCTACAAGGATTTTATTCGAATATATGGGTTTTCTTATCGTTACTAAGTCGTTTTTGGCTGTCGAATTTCTATTTTTGTGTATATAAATCGTGAGTTATGAATAATTTATACCAGTCTGAAGATGGTCTTAACAGACTGAAACCGGTTACGGTCAATTCATTGAAGTGGAAATAAGTTTTATATTTGTTTTATTATTATTACTGTTTTTTTTTTACATGAATACCTCACAAGAGTCCCAACTGCTCCCGCCTGAAGCCAGTGAGACTATGGCATCCCCAATTGGGGTATGTTGTGAGGCTGAGGGTAGTGGGGAGGGGAAGGAGATAGGGAAGAGGAAGGTGGGGAAGTACCTGGCTATTCAGATCTGGTCACCAAACACGGCTAATGCCATTTCAAGCAACGTTTCAATTCTGAATGGTGGTCTTACACCAGGGCGATACAGAGAATATCTTCCACTCTGGAACGTGCCGCAAATAAACTATTTATTATTTTAAATGAATAAATTGTGAAATAACACAAATTAATCAAATAAAATTTATTTGCCACGCCGGGATTCGATCCCGCGACCTTCGGTGCGCGAGTCAACCGTCTTACCGCTGCGCTACGCCGGCCGTCAGATTATAATACTTTATAATGGAATTCCACCTTGAATTATCAGTCTTAAAAATAGAAATATTGCACAGCACTAGTCAGTTTCATAATTTTAAGATATTCCCAAAATTTGGAGGGTGGTTATGGGTACCGCCGCCCCGGGATCCATTTTAGATCTTTCGGACTCTCTCGGAACATCGCCTTAAACCAAAACCTCCTAGATCTCTGTGATCTAGGCGGTTTTGCTTTTAGGAGACCCACACCTCATACCTTTTTCCTTTCCAGAACTTCCTCTCCTTCCTATTCTAAAAAGACCCACCACACGGCTTCCCCAAAGATGAAATATGTCCTAAGGGGATTTATTTTCCTCGAGGCCTCCCGTATGAAGCTAATGTAAAAAAAATGCTAACTCCAACGACATGAAAGAAAACTGATTTCGCTAGAAATTAGAAATAAGAAAAATTGAGCCTACTTTGAGAACACGGATACAACAACAAACAATATTCTATTGATTTACATATTCATTGAATAAAGATCAAGAAGTGGTATTCATCAACTTAACGTTTCGCGATATCTATAAATATAATCATATTACCGGTTTTCGTTTATTTTTAACCCTTTAAAAGGCCTGAAAGGCTGTAATAATTATCCGAATGTTTTAAATATAACAGATTTTTTGGTTTTTTTCAAAAGTTATAAAATACATCAGTTGAATTTCGCTTAGAAATCATCTCAGAACCCATTTAGATTATTCAAAAGTTAATTACAGGATTTTTGTACACATTCTGGACAAAACTTCCTTCAAAACGCATCAACTGCGCAGAACTCTCACTTTCAACTGAAACAGAGTAACATTAATAACTGTCATCAAAAAGTTTTTAAAAATAACCTACCGTTTTTGATTATTGATAATATCTATATACTGGACGTTTTTGAAAGGAAAATTTTTTGAGGCGTATCTTCGGACTGGTTATAGAAAATGGATTTTGGCGCATACGTTACAACAATGAGCTATATACTCTGTTTAAGGAGCTAAACGTCACAAAATTTTAAGGGAAGACTTTGAAATTTATGAAAAGTCCCTGCCGATCAAGACCGATAGGGCGAAGGAGCCTGGGAAGACCAAGGTTAAGATGGAGCGACAACGTCCTTAAAGATATATCTACCTTGGAGAGAGCTGGCACAAAAACTGAGTTGAGTGGAGGAAGACTCTTGAGCAGGCCAAGAACCATCAGGGGTTGTAGAGCCAAGAGTAATGATGATGATGATGATTATGATAATATCTATGGTCTGTACCTGCACATCGTCACATTTTGTGGTAAAGATATCTATCTATTGCTTCATTACGTTTGAAAATGATGGAAATATAATGTGGTGGCTATTTTGCCAAAAGCCTTCTAAAGGGTTAAAAAAACTGCTTATTATTACCACAAGATTAAAAATAAATTTAAACATTCTGAATTTGAAACACCAAAGAAGAAAGTAAAAGTAAAAGAAAGTTAAGTGAGTGATGGCTTTTCTGTTAAAATAACGTGAAAGCATCTGATTTTAACATGATAACAAATTGATTCAAAATAATAACCATTCTGAGATGCACACGAGCGGTGAATTATTATCACTATTCGGTTAGAATCCATCAATGCAGTTAGAAAAGACATGCCACTTAATTATTATCGGTTATTACAAACCACGCCTTTTTTAGGAGTATAAATTGTGTTATTTGACGAAGGAAACCTGTTTCAATATTATTGTTTTGATTTGGAAATTGAAAAAAGCACGCGTTTTCAACCGGTTTCTTTAACCGGCATTCCTGACGATCTTGTCTGCAATAAAATCATTTTGGGGGCCGATTGTCGAATGTTGCGTAAACACTCGAAATTTACAATCCACGGAGTATTGAAATATTTTGAATGAAGATAGTTTTAATAATAAAAACAATATTTTTACAGAGTAATTCATTTGCCGTTTTCACAAGCATTCGTCACTTTGATTGGACAAAGTTTTGAACGACGATTTCTCATAATCTATTTACCGACGTTCGATTTTGAAGTTGAATCTTACAAGTATGCAAAGTATTTTAGTTTAACATATTCTAAAAGAGAATTTTAAATTGGACGTTTACTTCCCATTTTAGAATATATATACCTAAACATGGAGATAGAGTCATATGCAACCAACTAGGGCATAAACATAGGGCATATATTTTAACATATATTATTTAACATATATTAAACATATATTTTATAAGGTTCTAACTACATTTCTCTAATGCCATTACAAGACAGCTCCACGTTCTAATGAAATATTTTATTTTTAAATTTGTTAAACTAAAATAATTTACTGAAGATTGATTTTCAAAATCATAAATTTTTAAATAATATGAGAATTCGTCCTTGCAAACATTGATATCCCAGATCATGGAAAGGCGAAGTTAGAACCCTACCCATTTTTTACACAACTGCTCTTCGTAAAACGGAACTAAGCTGCTCCTCGTAAAAACGATCAACTGTCAGACGCAAATAAAATTCTATTGCAAAAGGTTCAAAGTGAAGTTAGCACCTTGTAAAATGTAAAGCGAAGATAGAACCATATCCAAACAAAGTTACACAACTAAGGTGAACTAAGTTGCTCCTCGTAAAAACGATCAACTGACAGGTGCAAACTAAATTGGAATTGAAAATGGTTCAAAGCGAAGTTTTAAAACCTTGAAAAATTAGCCTAAAAACTTAAAAAACTTGTTGTTAGAACTTCGTCATACAAGTATCTACGGAAATACAAGACATGGCTCTGAAAAATATTTTGGTTGTAGAAATATGCAAAAGAAATGGTTTTGCATTCAACGATCATCTTTGAAAAAAATGTCAGTTAGAACTTTGTCCAAATAAGGTGATGAAATCCTGCAATATTTAAAGATGGCTAATGCACACGCCTACAATTAATAATCATTTGTAGAATTTCCCTTCATCCATCCTGGAACAATCTCCGATACCACTCACCACAATGGTGAACACCTTATTAAAATTTGAAGCAGCATCTTTTGTTTGAACCAAGTCCCTGTCACGTAAAGTAATAAAATGGTCATTGTTTTAACCACCGCGAGACAAGACTAACTTGGAATGCAAAGCACTGAAATAATCGTAGGCATTGCGCAGGGGCGAACTGGTAATAAAACAGTGGGCCCATGCATTTAAAAAAACTGTTAAACATTTTTTTAAAAGACCAAATTCTATCCAAATAGACCAAGCGCCGATGGATGTCTACTCGGCTAATTGTAGACCCAACATTAAGGTTCTTTTTACACCGAAGAAAAAAACGAAAGCTCTGATCGAAATCATTTTTGTTTGATTGTTTTTTTTTACATTAGCTCCATACAGTAGGCCTTGAGGAAAATAATACGTCATCATAGGGGATGCTGTGTGGAGGATCTTTAAAGAGATGATGTTCTAAGAAGAAAAAGGTATGACGGGTTAGTAGGAAATCAGAGTTTTTTCAGGAGTGACTGAGAGATTCCAACTAGAAAGGTCAAAGGGTCTCCGTAAATCGAACTCTTCTGGTCCGGCCCGCCACTCGGCTGGTGAGTAGGCGCATCCGGTACCAAGACCTGAATACACCTCACCTGATGAACCTGGGCACCCTTGCTAAGTCGCCAAACGTAGCGAACCATTTGGGGTGACCTGTGTGTAGATTTACCAGTTTCTCGCTTGTAAGTAGGTACCACCAGTTTCCAGACACCGTGAATAATAATCATGTAATGTTTCTTTCAACCCTTTTTTTAAATTATAGACTTCCGGCTTCTTTCATATTTACTGTTCTATTCATTTCTTACTTACATTTTTTTTACATTTGTTACTTCTTTTCATTTTTTCTGTATCGATATTGATAAATTTTGAAAAGTTCCTCATTAATCAGTGACAATAGAGTTAGTTAGAAACATTCAGCATTTTCTATAAGTTTTTAACAGCTAAAACGAGTTTAAAAGCATCTTATAAGATTGGAATAAAATTATGCTTGTTCAGTCCGCTCCTGCCAATGGCCGCCACATCTCACGAATGCATAAATAAATATTCTTCAGAAAATCCCGCCGCGAAGTCGTTTTGTATTTTCCTTTCGCGCTCAGTACTTTGACATTGACGCATCAATCATCAATTATTCTGAGAAGGTTAATTCAATGTGTTATGTGGTCGAAGTCTTCCTAGGAAGATAATTTTTCAATTTGCAAACAACCTTACCAGCTAGAAATATTCACCGGCGTTCCACAGGGGACACATTTAGGACCAGTATTTTTTTTCCTTGTTTATCAAATGTATCGTTTTCGATGGAGCTATGATACTCTTATTTGCGGATGATCTTGATTAGGCTTGCTTTGAGATTTTCACAGCATTATTGCAATAACGCACATACAATTTATTTGAATCTCAACAATCAGAGTAGAAGATACTCTCAGTATCGCCTTGGTGTAAGACCACCATTCAGAATTGAAACGTTGCTTGAAATGGCTTTAGCTATCAGCCAGGTACTTTCCCACCTGCCTCTTCCCCATCTCCTTCCCCTCCACAATACCTTCAGCCTCACACCATACCCCAATTGAGGATGGCATAGTCTCACTTACTCCAGATGGGAGCAGCTGGGACTCTTGTGAGGTATTCACATAAATAAATAATAAAAAAAAACAAGTTTGTATCCGAGTGGTCAAAAGCGTTGGATTCTTTCTGAGGTGCCACTGGTTCAATCCCCTGTGTCCTACATCATAGCGCAAACTACGACTGTGAATGACAAGCTTTATCGTGATTATTTTTTGGGTTATTATACCATGTTGAAATATTAATGGGAAAGATTTAATAGTTCTTTGTATCCGGTATTAGACGGCTACACCAAAACATAACACAAGAAACCATTAAGAGAATTAACGGTTGCAACACGGTTTCAGTTTAATTTGTTTAATTTACATGTCTGCCGTGATGATGGACACTTTATTTCTGTCCAAAACAAAAGGAGGTACCGCAACACGACTAAAAAAAAATTGAAAATTCGGTCACACTGCTATTAAGCAATTAAAATTTGTTAACTATGTTAACAGTATCATATCGTTTAATCCAACTAGATCACTAATCAACACGCACATCAATCACTCGGCAGATCCAGTTTTCCGTGCACCATTTAGTTAATTATGTAATCTGTTTGATAACACCAGAGCGTAGAACAATGGGTAAAATTACAGGTACATGCTACGTTCCCAGGGACTGATCCAGTGACCTGCTATGCCATAAGAATACGCCTTCCGTTTAACATTCTTCTCACATAAGCCATATAGACTGCAGTAGACAATAATATAATTTGCTGTTTAGATAAAGAATTGAATGAATTTCTGTTTCATTCAGAATCAGATTTGTTTTCGTTCAATATTCCCACGCGTGCCTTTCTTGTAGAATTTCCTATTACGATTGTAGTCTATATTCACACTGTGCCTTATTGTAGTTAAAATATCTAGTTGTATTAATGTCTAATTTGTATTACTTGTTTTCCCGTTAAAATGTGATTTTATGCGATAAAACAATCTTATTGTGCTATCGGGAACTCTGAAATGGAATTTCTGGACATCTTTTCGATCCACCGTTACCGATTAGTAAATGTTATTCATACAAAATCGCAGCTAGATATCGTCGCATTTAATTGCTACATTTATAATTTTTAAATGTTACAAAATGTTTTTTTTTATAATATCTCCACGCAAGAGGCCCTGATGAAAATTAATTCTCTCAGAGAGTCTTCTTTTTGAGTAGAGGAAGGAGTGAACGTGGGTCTTGAAGAGACCAGGAGGGATGAAAACAGCCCTTTTGTAGGGGGAGGAAACACAGAGGTCGTCATATGGTTATACAACTGAGCTGTTGAACTCAAGAAGAAGTCGTAGAAACGACCCTCTCTCATGACAAACCCAGCTTCTGAGATGCTAACTTGACCCTGGCTTCGATGGAGCCCCCGTGCCTGAGCTGATCACTTAGAATTACACCAATCATACAATGGAAGACATATTGGGCATTGCCCTGTACACCTATGCAAAGTTTATGGGAGAATAAAATTGACTCTAGCATTTAATTTGACATAAAAGTGATATTATTTCTAGTGATTTTGGGGATGTTATGTTACATTGTGTTACATTCTCATTATTTACACAGCATTTACAGTGATCATCATCATGGTAAATGTTACTGAAAAGGGTATCTAAATTTTAAAATTCAAGTAACCAAGAAAAGCCTTGAATTGGTGGGACAGAGTCCTTCAGGGTTGAATTTTCGTTTTGTATTTCAATTTGAATGGTTTGAATTAATACGCAGTAGATAGGTAATTATATTAAAAGTAGAGAACAGAAGAAAATTCAGAGCAATTTTCAAAGAGATAAATACTTACTACTTAGTATACTTAGTAAGATAATCAGTCTATAATTACACATATTGCTCTCTACCTACGTCCGTTAAAACTTGCAGGGTATAGCCGCTAATTACAATTATTGACGTGAAAACGCCAATTTATAAATACAGTTGCTATTTATACATTTTATTTACATTCTATAAGATAACGCTCTAGATTTCTACGTCAAGAGTTATTACCGTAATTATCTACTGTTACCGATGTACCTATATTTAAAATGTTTTACATGCAAACGTATTATTATTACGGAGAATTGAAAGAAATAACAGCTTTTATTTAATGATATTGTAAACGCCGACCAGGTTTCGCTAAGTTAATATTAAATTACCCAATTCAGTTGAAATCTTGTTACCATTCATAATATTTATTAATTTATGGAACGTCTACATTTAAATACACAGAATAAATCGTTTTTACAAACAAATAAACAAAAATTTTAACAAAACAAAAAAGGACATCAAAAAATACACTAAAAAGTAAAAAAATAATTTCGTACGATTGTTATTTTTGGAGTCGTTGTCAGCCAAGGTAACTACATACATAGGTAGTTATAGGTGAAATGTGGAGATCTTGGCTGACACCGACTCCAAAAATAACAATCGTACGAAATTATTTTCTTACTTTTTAGTGCATTTTTTTAAGTCGTTTTTTGTTTTGTTAAAATTTTTGTTTGTTTTTTAATTTTTAGTGACGAGCGTGCGTAAAGAAGTTTTACTTCAAAAAAGAATCATCGAAATCTGTTGGCGTAATATTGAGTTATTCGTCCATTTGTCGCGCACATACTTATTGCAAATTTAAGACATATATGGTTTTCTCATAGATCCCATTGTCAGAACTGGACCAAATTAAAATGGGACCACACGGGAAGCACCAGCTTTCTAATAAAAAAAGAATCATCAATATCGGTTCACCCAATCGAAAGTTCTGAGGTAACAAACATTAAAAATTAAAATTAAAATTTAAAAAATTCAAATAGAGAACCTCCTCCTTTTCGAAGTCGTTTAAAAAACAGTATGAATAAAATAATTTAATTTTTGGTCGAAAATTTTGAAGGTATCTTGTTTGGTTATTTGTATTATGTCGGGTGCAACTTCAACAATGTCAACAACTTAATTACGGCCCTAATAGGATTGACCTCCGTAGTCCAGTGGCTAAGACACTTGACTCACAATCCGGAGGTTGCGGGTTCGAACCCGGCGTGCGCAAATAAATTTTATTTGATTAATTTGTGTTATTTCACAATTAATTCATTTAAAATAATATATAGTATATTTGCGGCACGTTCCAGAGTGGAAGATACTATCAGTATCGCCCTGGTGTAAGACCACCATTCAGAATTGAAACGTTGCTTGAAAATGGCTTTAGCCGTGTTTGGTGACCAGATCTGAATAGCCAGGTACTTCCCAACCTTCCTCTTCCCCACCTCCTTCCCCTCCCCACTACCTTCAGCCTCACAACATACCCCAATTGGGGATGCCATAGTCTCACTGGCTCCAGACGGGAGCAGTTAAGATTCTTGAGCGGTATTTCACTGTAAAAAAAAAAAAAAAAAAAAAAAACGCACGCTCAAGGAATTTCCTCTACATACATAAAAACACACTTCACCAAAATCCGCACATTAGGGTTTTTAGGTAACAAAATTTTCCTTACCGAGAAAAAAACAAGAAGGGGTTCAAAGAATTTGAATAATTTTTAAAATTTGAAGTTAATTCTCAATTTCTATGAAAGTTCTGTTCTACTTCTGTTACTAAATTATGGAACTGAAATAATAACAGAATTTGAAAATTTACTTTAAAATTTGATGAATTGTTAAATTTCTGTGAAGCAATAGCCAGGTAACATGTTAAATGCCCAAATGTGGTAACAATAAACAAATAAAAAATAAAAAAAATTGCGAAGTGCTTTTGAGGCCGTTCTATTTTATAAAGAACAGTAAATTCAGTAATATCGTGATTTATTTTTGGGGGTATTATGCCTTTTGCGCTACCTCCTTCTGATCAAACAGCAGGACGATGGACATTTATGTTGTCCAAAACATTGGCTAAAGAAGGTGGAATGATATCCCAAAAATAAATCAAGATAATAATGTTGGCCTCAAAAATCACAAATCATATCTTAATTTCAGTAAATTTAAACGATTCACCATTTCATGAAAAATAAGAATAAAATAAATAAAATATAAATCAATCTGTACATCTGCCTTGAAGACCCGTTAATGTTGTCCAAAACGTTGGCTAAAGAAGGAGCAAGAGCAACACGGCACAATAACTCAAAAATTCATCACAGTTTTGTTTGGTACCATTTACTATCGTGTGAATAATGCCACACCACCAATTGAATGCTTTTTATCAATAAGCTTTATTCAAGATGTGTAATTATCGTTTCGCTAGGGTTTTAACTATCTCGTTTATTAAACCGTTGTTGCCTTCGAAGTCAGTCACGCGTAAAAATATTAACCCAACAAAGATTAACATTAATTGCACTCTAATTTTTATTAAACTAATTAAAATTAATCCGAGATCATTAATAAATTCTTTAAACACTCTCTGTGTGCAATATTTAATCTTTCCGTCTCCTTTTATACGTAAGTGTTTAAAAATTCAGTGTGATTCAATTACTTTTGCCATAATGATATCATTACTTTTCATTTAAAATAAATTGAGTTCTAGACACTTTCCAGTACTCTCCACTAATGAGAATATTTTTGAATAATCCTGTGTGGAAATGAGTACAAATTATAGATATGTATTTGATATTGCAATGGAGAGCTTCTTTTACCATTAAATATGCATTTAATGCAGCAACTAATTGCTGATTAGAAGAACAGACTTGCTTTTGTTTAAGAATAAATTAGTGGACTTTTCTAATGAAAATACGTTGTAAGCAAAAAAACTGAAACTAATAATAGCGACCACTTCGGTCAAACATCTCTGTAAAATTTTATTTATATCACACAAGAGCCATGGTATTCTAAATTTGGGGCACCAGGATTTTTATGTAATATAATAGGCCTAATGCCAGGAAGCAAATAAAGAAATAATTTGAGTTAGAGTGATGTAAGGAAAGTGTTGTGTATAGGGTTACACATGTAGTTTCAACATCCTTCAACAGACGTCGATAGTATAGGTAGTTACATGTAATTTTGAGGTTCAAGTAGTTTAGAAGAGTGGCGACTATCGCCGTAATAAATAGCTTTAGCTAATATGGGTGTTTTAAGCCATTCCTTAGTTTTTGCTACATATTATGAGTTCATTACCCTTCGCTGAACTGCTAGTGTTATTAATTATATTGATATGCTAATATGCCCACACCCACTATATCGTAACGGTGCCTACGTTGAAAGAACGTACGTATCTAAATAATATTATAACAGATCAGTTCTCTGTGGAACCATCTCAAATTAAGTTGATTCTAATATTATGGTATGTGTCCGTACCAGAATACGAATCATTTCAGCCTAAAAATGATTCGTTCACAATCGTTCATCTACCCGTATTAATTATACTGCCAGAATTACACACGGGAAATGACATTTGGAGACAATTACACCTACTAGAATTAGATTTATCCTACGTGCTGATGATGTTCTTACTCGCCGGTTCAGCGTTCTTATACGTAGTTAAGCCGAAGAACTAAGCTCTGCTTAAGGTCGGCTTAACTAGAAGGACATAATGTTAGTTACTTAGTTTACTACCCACTTCCCATAGCTTTTTTCTTCGCAGAATTTCCTCCGTTCCTTTCCTAAAAAATACCCTTCACGCAGCATCCCCAGAGAAGACATGGGCGTGAGGGAAATTATTATCCTCAGAGCCTCTTGTGTGGAATTAATGTAAAATAACACCTACGCCGCAGTAATTTGTCAACTAACTAACTAATCATCGCAGGGGTAGGCAGAGAGGGCAGACCGCCAAACAACTCAGTATTCGCACACATTCCTTTCCTCATTCACATTCATAGATCGTCTCATACATGCTCTTCTATTATTTTGACTATTGACATGGCCTCTAGTAGATATCTGGTTCAGTTGCTCGTGCTGTGTCTTCCTCGGGCTTCCCCGAATTCTTCTACCATTCACATTTGCGTCATATAATTCTCCTTACACTCCTTTACTCGTTCATTCGCTCTACATGCCCAAACCATCTGCACTTCCCTTTGTTAATCTTACTCATTACGCTTACATCAGTGTATACTCATATAACTCAGAGCTACAACTATAATTTTTGCCCTTCCATCGTTGTACAATCGATATCATAAGAAAGATATTTTTACATAATAATATTGTTCATTACAAAATTACACGTTATTTTTTTTTCTAACATTCAAATGATTACGTCATGAGAGTTTAAAATATAACAAATTCCGTACGTATTACTACTATTGCCAATCAAACCACAATTGTATGATTTTCTCCTATTACGTCCATCCGTAGGTACTTCGGTTTCCTGCTTAATAGAGCCAGACCTCTAGCCATAACTTACGTTTGGAAGATAACTCGTAACTCAAATTACTAAAAAGTGTTGACAGGCAAATAAAAGCAGGTTCCTGGTACTTACCTAAAAAAATTGTGTAATAACGAGGTAAACAAGTAGGTTGGTACTTTTCCATGTTTTCCTCATCTTTAGGCTAACTGTTTTGGCGGTAGGTACCTACACTACCTTCAGTGATGCTCGATGTGTAAAGAAATATAAAAAAAATCAGAATGTGCAATTCATACGCGGTAGAAGTGAAATCTTCAGAAAACTAAAGCAGAAAAGAGTTGGGAGGCTACGAAGCGCCGCATAAAGAGGAGACCGATAGGCTTCGAAGCACCGCACAAAAAGGAGACCGATTATACTATCTCATTCTCTCGCAGGCTAAATCCTATAGATATGTGTGTTTGTCTCTTTTTAGTGTCGCTATTTTTCGTTTCACCGAGTTTAAAATCACAACAGTGCTAAAGAAGTTTTCACTTCAAAAAGCAACACTTTTAGAAAGTTTTCCAGCCAGCATTATGATGAACGATTGAAGGAAAATTCTACTAATCGATATTTTTAATAATCCAATATTGTGTGTTTACTTTCATTACAATAATTACTTTATTTAAGCCGTAAAAGTCGTAATTTTTCAACAAAGAAATTATCAATGTAGCACGATAATTAAATAAAATCCACAAATATTTTACGGTTATCACAAATTAGTCTTTATTTGGAGTAGGTTCATTCAATTTGCAAGTATGATACGCTTCATTAATAGTAAAACAGTACAAAACTATGACAATAACTTTATGGGTTATCACAATAAATAACTTAAAGGAAACTAATTATTTCCTAAACTGCTCGAATCTTTTTTAACAAAAGGGTTACGAGTATCCACTATGGGTTAGCTAAAATAATTTCAGTTCTGCCAGAGGCTTTTCTTGAAGATGCGCGGGTAGGACCGGAAGGCAACTCAACTTTCTCGAGATACTACATGACCTTATATCGGTCAGACCATCTGTGACATCTGTGGAATCCAACCAATAGCATCCATCGCCTGTTATTAAGATGACAATATACCCTAAAATATATTCAGAATCTTAACGTCGTAAGTAAAGAAGCCGTGTATACAAACAGCGACTCGCTACCCGTGTATTGCACGGACCTACTGTCGAATTTGCCCTATCAAAGAAAAGAAGAAGAAGACAAATAATGTGGGAATCTTAACGACGTAAGTGAAGAAAGCGTGTAAACAAATATGGGCTCGCTGCACGGCGTACTGGAGAACGTACGGTGGAATTCACCCTAGCAGGCATTGAGATTAGACCTTTTCACCGCGTTCAATTTAATTAATTCTGAAGAACGTGTTACAAATATTGAAAATGTGGGATGATGTCGCACTGCCGAAGTTATCAATTTATCGTCTAGAAAAATAAAATCTGGTGCTTACCGCTAACTTTAGTTGTATTACAATTTTTTAAAGGCGTTGTACGTAAAATATATTAATGGTAAGGTATTGTTTTTATTAATCTTAAATACAAAGAACTTACATCCCCGGGACAACATCTGAATAAAAAAGTTATTTTAGTTACGAATTCGCCGGAAATGATTAAAAAGTGAGTTTTGAGCAAACAAAAATTATTAGGATTGTGTACCGCCGCGATGTGGGAATGAGAGGAATAATTAGTAGGAGTCGCTACTTCGTTATTTGTAAAGACATTAAAGTGCAAAATATACGTCCTGTTTTTTTTCCTCTCGTTCTGCGAAAAATGAGTGATTGTTAATGGAAATGTATAGAGAATTTTTTTTAATTTTAGGTGACGGAAATTGTCAATCGGGTATTTTCCAGTGGTTGAACACGCGGCCGCTTTGGGTCTTGCAGTTGCGCGCGCCACTGAGCCACCAAGCATTGTTTAGCGCTGGCCACTTTGCTCAGCGTAACAATATATACTCTGAGCCACTTTGTGGTTTCTCGAACATTCTTGAACGTGCCATTACAGATGTGAATTCTACCTGACAATGTTTCTAGAGCGATAGGGACCTACGAACAGGGTGTAGATGATTGATTGGATCATAAATTTTACGTTATTAGACAAGAGTGTTGTTTGAGACTCAATTCACTGAATTTGGAAGAACATAGAATTGTGTGGCAAAGCAAAGTTATGTGGCGCTGAATATTATCTGCGTACTCTGGTAAATATCGACTTTGGCAAAGTGGGTATCTTGTTGAATTTTATTTTGAAGAGAAGTTCTTGAAGGTATTCTGCAGATAAATTCAAATTTAAGTCAAAAGTGTACATGGAAAGTAAAACTCTTCAAAACAAAATGTCTAAAAATTGTTACATAGCCCAAGAAATACAAAAAAGCTTGTTGAATTTACACTTTTCTTAGTTATTTATATTTTTATTATTATATATTTCTTAGCATTTGTTGGCTTTCATTTGTGAACCTGCAACAATTTTTTTTATTAGAATTCATCAAATTTAATAATGTTATCATTATCATTAATATCTTCAAGTTAAAAAGACAGCTATTTTGGCATTCAAGGCCATTATCAAACTGTAGTTATTACATACTGAGACGACTTATTTATATGATTTTATTTTCCCCTACCCTAATTTTATGGTTTTCAAATGATATTTTAGGTAAACATTGATTTATGTTTAATGATATTTTTATATACACCACCATTTAATCAAAATAATCGACGTGTTTCAAAACCAATGGTTTCTTCGTCGGGATAATTATCATTAACTGATATTCTGATGAAGAACTTTTGATACTGAAACTGATTATTTTAGTTATTTATTTTAAAAAGCTTTTACATTACAATGATAAGATTATAAGTTAAAGAGGTCCAACGGAGGGTATCAGTAGTATTAAGGACAAAATAAGAATGAATGAGACAAAAATAAATAATTTTTTATTAAATAGTTAAATTAAAATGACGCTACAAATTGTGTTTGCGATTATTGTAGTACTTATAAAATCAATTATGTGAGGCACTTATCTTAATTTTTAAATTTTAAATTTTATTTTCTTGAAAATATTCTCCTCAGGGCCTCTGTGTGGAGCTAATTTAAAACAATCAAACTAAAATAATAAAAGCGTCTGTTGATTTTTCAAATACTTGCTGTCTGTGCCACGAAGCTTTAAATTGATATTTTTATTATATTTAATATTTAACATCTCAAGGGCGTTTTCTATGACATGCAGAATAGAAAAAATGATGTCGTATACTTGCAGAACACCTTGTAGATTTCTTCCATTGCTATGTAACTTGGTAGATTCTTATGTAACATCAGCAAATAAGTAATTCTTATGGCATTGTCTATGGCCAGAACTAAAACCAAAAAAAGAGAGCAAACGTTTTTGCACCAATTATAGTTTTACCTAATATTGCATTTACGCTTCTGACCATCGGAAAAATTATTAGATTACGCCAATATCACGGTTAACCGTTAAATTCCGTTTTCAAAACGTATTTAGAACGTGGATAATGAGGATGGAATGTCGCGGTTGTTTCAATCGGCGAATGGGTCAATTTTGATTGTTTTTTCAACGTGATGAAACCGCAAACACGTAAACATGACAGTTTCGTGTCGGTTATAATTTGTCATAATTCAGTTATAATGATAGATAGCCAGTCGATATAGGGTAGTGTTTCAATAGCTACGTGAGCATTTATCTTTATTAAATATTTATTATAGTAAAGAGGAAACACAAGCGCCGAGAAATTTTAATAATTATGTATTCTACTAAACTGTTGCTGTCACTGGTCACCCTCCAAATACTTAGCGAAAGGGACAACTGCACCTCAGGCTAATAATATCTGAATAAAATCGTAAAAATCGAGGTTTTGTATTTCCCATTTTTCTCCCCCAAAATTGGACTGATATTATTTTTTTCCTGTATTAGAAGAAAATATTCTATGTCTGTAAGTTTTAAAAAAGATACCTTGTCTAGTTTGTTTACTGAACGTCTGCTGATGGCTTTCATACCAGGCAATTTTAAGGAATTTCGGAGGGTCTTAACTCCTATAAGAAGTAACTAGACGGCCGGCTTAGACCAGCGGTAAGGCTCTTGACTCGCACTCCGAAGGTCGCGGGATCGAATCCCGGCGTGGCAAATAAATTTTATTTGATTAATTTGTGTTATTTCACAATTTATTAATTTCAAATAATATATACCTAGTATCTATATTTGCGGCACGTTCCAGAGTGGAAAATACTCTCAGTATCGTCCTGGCATGAGACCACCATTCAGAATTGACACGTTGCTTGAAATGGCTTTAGCCGTGTTTAGTGACCAGATCTGAATAGCCAGGTTCCCACCTTTCTCTTCCCTATCTCCTTTCCCTCCCCACTACCTTCAGCCTCACAACATACCCCAATTGGGGATGCCATAGTCCCACTGGCTCCATACGGGAGAAGTTGGGACTCTTGTGCGGTATTCATGTAAAAAAAAAACTTATCAAAAAATCAAAACATACCGACAGGCTAGTGATTGATATCCTATATTTTATTAAAAAAATATTAGCACTAGTGTCAAAGAACAGAGAGGAAATTGGGTATACGTTTGTATGGACGAAATGCCGCCTGCTTTACCTCAAATTATAATATTATATTTAATCATTGAAAACTCTATTACTTAATATTAACGAATTTCAAACGAAAAATGTGAAACAGAAATGACAGAAAAAATTCAGTCGCATCTGGGAAATTAAACCCAGGACCTCTTCCTTGCCAAGAAGGGCTCTGACCACTGAGCTAATTCGGCCGTATCAACTTTAATGTTTAACTGTATCACTCATCGAATGAAAGTTATCGACATTATCTTTATTTTATTTAGCGCATATGATTTGGCTGCTATTTATTTATTTGTTTATTAATGACAAACACAGTACATTGTAATACAAGTTATAAGACATTTAAATTTTACATGGTTATGTACCTTTACGTATGTCATAGAATGTCATTTGGTAATTACGCCTGACATATGTAAAAACGTGTTTTAAAACTTAATTATTAATATTATTAAATATTAGCTATATTTAAGTATGCAAGATTCTACCCGAATTAATTTACCTGAAAGAATATTAGGAACACACTTTTTAGGGACACGAGGTCTACTGTTCACAGAACAACTAGTTAAAACACCTGGGATTCCTGGGACCTTACTCATAAAAGAGTTTCAAATTTTACACAATTCATAATAACCATTAATGTAGGGTGAATGGTTGTTTATCGGTTGTGCAAAATTTATAACGAATTTATTATTAATAAGGGGGTCGATATATTATTTTACAGTACTACGCGTAAAAGTTGCATGAACTAACTATATTATCTTTATATTTTAATCTGGCAACCACACCTAATATCGTTATGTTATAGACCACAGAGTACAGAGCTATCATTTTTCGCCAACGTATCCGAAATTCTTGGAGAAGCTTTTGGAAACAAATGAAACTTAATTATTACAATTTTGATTAACAGTAACAACATATATCGTGTCTCGTGCATCATGTAAATATCTCTGTGTTCAGCTGCTTCATTTTTCATTCCCATTTTACCGTTTTGATTGACTGGTAAGAAAAATGCACGCCACTACTGAATAATTAAAACTTCTTGCACTGTTTTCCCTCCTTAGTTACGCAAGAGAATAATTATTATCAACTGTCTGTTTGCGGGGAACGGGAAATCTATGTATTTTCTTATAGATTAATTTCCATTGTGAAACAAAAGAGAGGTGTATCAATTAATTTAAACTCCTTTCTTTAATTCTTAGTCGAAAATAATTTAAAAAATAAAATGAAATGGGTAATACTAATGGCTATTAAGTTGTAGTTCAGCAACGAAAAACGACTGGCCAGGTATTTCTCAAACTTTATAAAATCTTAACATTTTTTTTAAGCTCCTTAAAGGAGGCCCTGAGGAAAAAAATCCATCACTGCCTATGTCATCTTTGGGGATGTTGTGTGGAGGGTCTTTTTAGAGAAAGAAAGGAGAGGAAATTCTGGGAAAAATATATTTGGGGTAGGCAGGAATCTGGGGGTCAATGTGTCCAGAAGTGACGGATATATGAATCCTCCCTTCCTGATGGGCCGAGAGGGTCCGCCTGGAGAGGTCTAGGTTGGATCTCCCTCAACCCATCTCTCCCGATCCGGCCCGGTCTGGAGCCCCAAAAATTCCTGAAAAACCCTCGACTTTATACAGAACCGGATTCAAATAGAGTGAAAGAATCTCCTATCATAACAAACGGACTGCAATCTTTAGAACGCGGGCGACGCGCTATGGGTGGATATGCTGTCCTTGCTCTGCCGGTTTTCAATAAAAGATACTCCTATAAACTAGTGTCATTGATTCCTTCGGCACCGGTTAACAGTCGGGAAACACGCCAAACGCTCGCTCAACATTTACACACAGTATACATCTATCACACAATGTCAACTGGCACCGAGTTCACAACACGTTAATCATATGTATTAACACAGATAATATAAACAAAGGGAGATATGCTATGGGCAGTTTAAACCTTGTGGAACTGTATTTCCTCGTGTCGCCGATATTATTAACCAATACTATTACACACCTTCGCTTACGCTAAAGTATACGCCCCTATTCGAACTCACACTTAAAACTTGTCATTTTCGTTGGCACTAATACTTAGAACAGATTTCTATGCGTACACGTTCCGAACGCATTCGCAATTAGCAATACATAGAAATGATGACGAATAAGGCTTACAAGAATACAAATCGACAGAGATCGACATTTTAGTTAAAAAATGGTTCCAGTTAAAATTTTGATGAAAAATTCTTATTCTCAGAACCGATAAATCGAAACAAGTGTGATCTGGACTCTGGGCACGTTTAACGTGTCCCATTTGTAACAAATCCAAATCAATTGTTTCTAATCTATAATAAGATAACTGAATATTAACAGTTTTTTTGTTTTGTTCAATAACTTTAATCACAATAACACTCACAGTGTGTTTTTGTTGTTGTAAAAATCCATAAAAAGAAACTCTCATTTTTTACTCATGTTAATTTATTTTGTATTTGAGTACTTCACAAGAGTCCCATCTGCTCCCAACCATCTGGAACCAGTGAGACTAGGGCATCCGCAATTGGGGTATTTTATGAGGTTTCAGATGGTGAGGAGTGGAAGAAGTCGAGGAAAATGAAAGTGGGGAAGTACCCGGTTATTCAGATCTGGTCGCTAAACACGGCTAATAAATTTAAAGCAACCTTTCTGTTCTGAATGGTGGTCTTTAACCAGGGTTATACTGAAAGTATTTACAATTAATAATTTTACAATAATAATGACAAGTATTTTGGGCAACGTTGGGTGCTCTACTCGTGTTAGGGCCTTTATTTTGCGATTTCATATTTTGTTTCATAATCTATTTATTACCCGTGTTTTACAGGCAGTTTTTTTAAATAATATGTAAACAGTTATTTTCCTCCTCTTTTGAATGTCAAATGTGCTAGTTTTCATCAATCTCGAACATATGTAAATAAAAAAATTTAAATAAAAAACCCACCTTGGTATAATTAACAAAAATATATAGAAATATGTATGTACAAGAGGTATTTCATTTAGCAAACAAACATTTAAAAAATATATACATATTATTGACCGGTAAAGTGGAGATATTTGTATTTGGAGATACTTGTCGCTTCGATAATTTTGGTGTTACGTTTTTAACTAAGTAATGTAAACGGATATCAATGTATTTTTCCAAAACGGCTTTAGTGAGTTGAACTGAATGATTATTCATTGGTGATTGGTCATATTGATGAAAATAAATATTTTCAAATACTTTGATTCCAACGAAATGTCGTAAGGCTTTGGTTACTAGTTATAATATTATTTTTTGATTTAATTTTCAGTTTATTTTTATCTACAATAGCGTTCTTTATTATCACTTCCATTGTTTTGCAAATGTTTATAACATCAATTGAAGGGGAAAAAAAGGCCAGGTTGCTGGTTTAAAATCGTTTTGGCCAAAGTGAGATGAGCAAATGATGCTATGGCGAGTCGGAAACCGGTTTCCCTTTCTCCCCGTTGCGTCAATCCATTTTTCTTTAATTGTTCCGTCCTTCGGAAATCTGAAATAATTAAAATACTATAAGTTACTCCATTTAAAAACGGATATAAATTATACGTTACCTAAGATAAATAAATTATCACGCTTTTTTGTTATGCTTCTCCCCATCCCGCGAACCCCCCCCCCCCCCTCTCATCACTCCCTCACCCCCGCCAACCCCCTCCTTCGTTTCCCTTCTCCACCCACATAATCCTCCCCCTATCAGATCCCTCGTCCCGGATTCTCTTCCCCTTCTCCTTCCCTTCCTGAGGCTAAACTATATGAAACACGCACATTTCTCAAACTGATCATGCGCCAAAAAATTTACGAATTTTATAACGCCAAAGATTACCGTTATATATATTGAAACCTTCACGGGCGTGCCCACACGAAAACACCAAAGTTTCATCCCAGTCGGATGAATGCTATAGGAAATAATTTTATAATGCTAGAGCCCACCATTATACTCGTATTTAGAAACCTCCATGGGCTCCGGCACTAAAAATCACCAAAGTTCCATTGAAAATAGAATAAATGGTACACGAACACATGCGGAACAAAGAACGATTAATTTTTATAAATAATGATTTTAAAAGAAAATCATTGTATTTGTTTCTACCACCAATCAGCATCTACAACAATAATTATCTACAAAAATAATATGTTTATACATATTTATATTTTTTTTATAAAGCCCTACTAATATTACGAAATATCGATGGTCGGTATTTAAAAGAATTCGCGTCCCCATCACTAGCATCGTAATGGCGGCGATGTTTGTTTTAACGGGGCCTTACGTCAATAAAAACTTCGAATAATCATAAAAAATTGATAACGTACTCTAATTTTGTACTTACCGGTGAAATGAAACTCCATTTATCTTGAAGTTCACATTTCTTGTATTATTTTTGCATAGTTGCACTGAACAAGACGGCGTTTTGAATAAAACGGGCACAAACTGTACGCGGTTACGACACAAAACCAATTGAATGAACGAATTCTTTCCGTATTTACACTCCGCTCCGTAGGCCGTAGTCCGTCCACGGTCTGGCGGCCAACATAGCATATCTCGGGTTTCTAATATCTTTGTGTATTAAGAAGGCGATCTTTCACAAATTTTGACAAAAATAATAATCAATCTGATCTCTTAATTCCTTTGTTTGTCATATTTTCAACGCCTCCGCTGTGGAACGATTTGTCGGCCTCTGCGTTTCCTCCCTCCTGCAACACGTTTCACTCCTTCCTTTCCACAAAAAGTCCCTCCACACAGCATTCTAAAAGATGACATAGGCGCTGAGGGAAATCATTTTCTCACGGGCCTCCTGGGGGGAGTTAATGTTAAAAAAATGAAACAAACCAGAATGTTATTTCGGCCGGTGAAATCTATGCAACTTGTCGCTCCTGTTATTTTTAACCCGTGAAATATCAAAAAAATATTGCTCCGATACGTGATTTTTTCACCTACAAATATTATTAGTTCTATGAAAATCAGCAGATTTCTTTCATTCAAGTCTCAATTTCGAATCCATAAAAATACGATCAGCTGGTCTATTGTCTGTAACAGTGTGAACAATGTGACTATTGCGATTCGTACCAATAGATACCGAATACGGACGTTACCTCGTTGCATCGGAGTTACGTCAGGAATTTAAATTTCTCTAATAAAACACACTGAGTCACTTATGATGTCCTCCGATGGGAGGCGAGAGTGCTCTTACAATGCCAATAAATAAGCACCATCTTTGAACTTGTAATGTATTCCATATGTAAATTCTACTGCACGAATAGGAAATAGAAACCATACTGCGTGCTATTATAATAATAAACATTTTCTGAATGATTGTAATTTAATATCCTTGTCATTAGACGAGGTGTGGACGCATTTTAATTATTTCCCATTTGTTCAGATGCTTCCTGTTGAGCTATAGGTATCATCGCACCCTTTTCTGACCAACACAAAGTATTACAAAGATGATACTCGTCATATTGCATACCCTCTTGATTGAAAAATGTGTTCTATTGGCAAAAAGGTTGTCATAATATGAAAAAGAACAAGACAAAGAAAAATAAAATGTGAACGGTCTTAACGAAACTACTCGAACTGTTCGACTCGAACCCACCAAACTCGACCATTGGGTCCTCTTATAAGTCATTTTATCTATCTCATATTTCAAACTTAGAATTAAAAATATTATCTTCCACTAATTTTTCCTATATTTTTGGCTGCCATATTTTTAAATGATCACAAAGTTCTAAGGAATTGGTTTGTAACTTTGATGGTGGTGTCTCGGATAAACATATCCGATTTTATTTGAACGAGACACCATATTTCACCAGCTAATTTAAAAAATAATAGTAATGTTTGAAATATATTATCTGTAAATTTTTAAGCTTAAATATTTAAAAAAATGAAACAATAAGCGTACAGTGCTTCAGTGGTGTTTATAAATATATATTTTTTTATTTTAAATTATAATGTCACATCGCAAAGTTTCTGCGTAATGTTAAATCACTATTTTAGATTAATTTTTACTACTAGTCGGTTTTCATTACAAATACAATAAATATGCTTTGGATAAATTGAGCTTTTGCTACCATTTCCATCGACTATATTTATAATAAAATTGTTAATTATTACTTTATGAAAAAAAAACGAAAACTACTAAAAAGTGATTTTTTCATAAGAAATGCCTATGAGAAAGAACTTTTAAAAACTTTAATTTTATGGCTAAAATTACGGTGAACGGACAACTCAAAATGAATTCAACTTAACACAAGTTATTAAAAATGATTTTTTTTTTTTTAAATATTTAGGTACCTACATGAAAAATTGGTGAAATAGGTTACGTCGGGTTAGGATATAGGCTTTTTTCATAGTTTTTAATGACTTTTCACGGAGAGAGGTGTTGAGTTGATTCTAAGTTGTCATGGAACCAAAATATCTGACACAATTTCCATTGATTATTTTTTTCTTTCTTATCAAATTATTCTCAAAATTAATAAAAATCACCTTCGCGCTTGAAATTGTTACTTCTATACATCGTTTGCCAAGCGATTTTTATGCCTACTACCTATATTCGTAGCGACATAGGAGGAAACCGGGCGGTATTTTTTCCATACAAACAAATTCCTTAATTCCTCTCTGGATTTTCGTGCTAGTACCTACAAATAAAATTTTTTAATATAATTCTACAGATATCGACCGCTCTTATGTCGGTACGTTTTGATAAGTTAATTTTTAACCCCCGACGTAGGGAATGCAATCTCGACTCGAGATCGTGAATTCGAGATCTCGCGAGATTAGAAATTACAATCTCGAATTTTCGGGAAAAGAAAATGTTATTTGAAAGAAAAAAAAAGCCTCAAAAGCCTCAGTAGTACTTGATGTTCTTCCGACTCCCCTATTCAATGATTTTGTGTCAATTTTGTGGATTGACATATGGACGTGTAAAACGTTTGTAGACCCGGATGTGGTTTTGAGAACAGCTTTACATAAATTGCATTGAGCAGTTAAATTATTAACTGCTTTCTTGAAGTATCTCCATACCGGTAAACGACTGCTAAACTCAACATTCACTTGATGTGGGTTATTTTTCGACATTTTAAGGTACTAACAACGTAAGAATCCAAAAATTATGTTTATTAACTCACATAAACAATAAAAAATGCATAATTTAAGAAAAAGTAATGACCATAACTGCACAACTAAAACAAACAAATGGCTGCCTGCACGCACGCAAGTATCTCTTTCTTACTCACTCGACACAGTTTTATATTACCTGTCCCGCTCGTCATCCGTCGCTAATATTCGTAAATAGTCGGGATAGTTTTCTTTCTTCGGTCGACACTCCCGCCCGACCGTCAGTCAGTCAGCGCACCAATCGCGCCCCGCGTGGACTTGTGTAGCGTCGCTGACTACTGCCGCCCAATCCCGTCGATCTCGAACGGGATCTCGTCATATTATGTTTCGGGATTGATCCGGAAAAATGTTACGAGATCTCGCGAGATCGAGATCCCGCGAGATCGGGATCCCGCGAGATCGAGATTGCATTCCCTACCCCGACGCAAGGAGCGGTGTTATAAGTTCTCTCTGTGTGTCTCTGTCTGTCTGTGTTTCTGTCTGTGGAATCGTAGCTCCTAAACGAATGGACCGATTGTGATGCGTTTTTTTTTGAAGCTGACGTAATCAAGATGGTTCTTAGCAACAATTCATGAAAATCTGTTCAGGCGTTTCAAGGTCATCTGCACTTTTTGTGTCGGGGGTTGATTAAAATTTTGAAAATTTTATTTATTATAGGAGTTAAGACCCTCAAAAAATCGTTAAAATTGGACGCCATCAACGGAAGTTCAGTATATAAACTAGAAAATATTTTTAAAGTATTTAAAAAAAAAGAAAAAGTCTTTAAAATTGGTCCAGTTTTAGAGGAGAAGAATGGGGAAGATAAAACCTCGATTTTGATGATTTTATTTAGATATTATCAGCCTGAGGTGCAGTTGTCCCTTTTGCTCTGCATTCGGGGGTGTAAAAGCGACAGTGACAGCAACAGTTTGATAAAATATCTATTATTCAAATTTCTCGGCGACCAAGTTTCCTCTTAAGAACAACAATAGCTTTATGTACAAACAATGCACTTTTTGGTAGCAATTTAACACGAAATGCAGCAGATAGCGTGCAGCAGATTAAAATCATCCAATTCCACGGCAGAATGCACCTTCCGTGTTGCAGTTTGCAAACTTGCTGCTTGCAACGGCGATGCATCGCGTCACGGCTTCACCGTGAAACTTCCGACAGTTACTTCTTTCTTCACAGGGAAACCTGCAACAAAACGTAAAACACTCATTAGACTAGTTACTCTAGTTGATTAATGCACTGATAGCAGATAGCTCCCCGCTAAACCTTCTGTCACGTGAACTAACGGATAGTTGGCGATGTAACACGATCACATGATCAGTTATTGCTATTACGAAAGCGTGATTACAGATAAAATTACGTATTTGATACACTTTCCCGTATTGAATTAAACTCAAAATCTTGGGTGGTTAACGATTATGCCGTGTTGAAACGGATAATTAAATAAAATCCGCAATTTTTAAGGTAAACACAATTAGTCACGGTTCAATAATAAGACAAAACAATAAACTTTAACAATAATTTTTGGGTTCTTCCCCAAAGAACGAATGGTTTCCTCAACTGTTCGTTTAATATTTTACCAAAAGGGTTTCAACGAGTCTGTAATCACTCTAGGTTAGCTGAAATGACAAGCCGACGCGTCTCTCTGATTGTTCAGTCCTGCCAGAGGTTTGCCTGAAGATGCGCGGTTAGAACGGGAAATCAACTTAGCTTTCTAGCGTTAAAATATGACCTTATGTCGGTCAAACCAGCTGTGACATCTGTAAGCCTGAGCGGCGGGTGAAAAATCTAACCAATAGCATCCCTTGCCCTTAATTAGTAAGAGACGAAGCGATGCGGGAATGCGAATGAAAGATTGAAGAACTATCAATATACGCTCTAAAATAATTAAATTTGCTAAATTGTTAAAATTTCTATTAATATTAGAAAAATCGTTTTGTAAGATATGCTCAATAGAATTTCGTTATAAAACTTCAACAGAATTAAAATAGAATGATTAAATTTCATTTCAGGAAGTTATTTGCCCAAATACAACGAACTACAATGTTTGAAGGACGCCCCGATAAAATATTAAAAATTTTGATGTGCTTTTTTTACTTACATATTATTCATATATTAGCGTAGACCTGTGAAAAAACTCGAAATCAGACTTATCTTATCAAGATTAACTAAAATAAGTTTAAACAAGAGAAATACACATTTCAATATGTTCATACCCATAATTTGACTGTCCTAAAACGGGAATCCTCCTAGTTGGACAGTCAAAACATTTCAATGATAAATTATGTATACAAATGTATAAGCTTGTACTAAATAAATAAATAAATAATAAAAAATAAATATGTATATATTACAATTAAAATAATTTACGTGTAAAATATATTATTTTGTAGGTTTGTACTTTCGCGCTTGTCTGAATCATTTTCACCCATTTCCGCATCCAAATTCTCCTCTCGACCCATCGCCTTGGAAGGGATGGATTTATACATCCGTCAATCCTGTACAATCCATACCCACTCCTCATACCTTTTTTCTTTCCATAAAAATACCCTCCACACGACACCCCCAGAGATGATATAGGTATAGGTGATGAGGGTTTTTTGTGGAGCTAATGTAAAAAAAATACAAATCCGAGTTTATTGAACCAGAGTTGAACAGACAGACCCACAACGGAATTTAGTTTATTTGATGATTGATTTCAATAGTGTTTCGAATTTGAATGTGTTTTTTTTTAACTTCAGGCTTTTATCGCTGGTGTAACTTTAGGGTGAATGACATTCTACGGGCAAACTGACCTAAGCCAGATAGCGAGATAGCATCCCCGATTGGGAAATTTGTGAAAATTGAGAACAGATAGAAAAGGGGGTTTTGTAACATAGTTTTAGCTTCTGAGATCTGGTTACTATTACTAAATAATTTGTTCATAAATTCGGCTTTTACTTTTTTTTAATACATTTATTTGAATTTCGATTTTGCTTGTTTGAATGAATGTACGAAATGGAATCTTAAAAGTGGAAATAAAGCCACTTTCCGACATCCGATCGAACTGAAACTTGACAGATAGACTCGTTGTCGACGACAATGCAATCTATCGACTTTTATTGGCAATCACGCACACGCACGTGGATAGGTAACCATTTCTCTGAAATTCTATGATATTACAGCATTAAATATACGCAATAAATGTCGGTCTTATCCAATCGGGATTTGGCTCAGTTTGTAGTTTTGTTGACTCCAGCGCCAGATAAGTAAGGTTCAACCCCCAGTCAAACAAAAAATAGTTTTTAAAAGACATATATTATAGTAAAAAACTTAGTTTTTTACGGGTTGATTTTTTTTTTATTAAATATTTGGTACCACGTAGCCCAACGTAGTTAAAATAAACATTGGTGAGGCGAGGTCAGGTTGGTAAACTCTGCTCTAATTGGGAGAAAATATAAATACAGTTTGCCTGGAAATAGAAATTCTCCTAGAATTGTATTCTAACGCGAGATTGCGGAGAAGTAACCTAGCTATTTGGAATAGCTGTGGCAAGTGGCAAATGTATGCAGATGTTATCTCGACACGAAACTTCGGTAATAGAAGTACGGCACGCTATGGATTATTACGGTCAGTGACAGGATTAATGATTAATTTAAGTTTCACCCAAAGGAAAATCGATGAAACTCTTATTGCAACATTAGGGTTAGGTACTGTAAATTTTGACTTATTGAATAAACACGAATCTGGAGAAACTTGTGGTTACAGGAAAAGTGGAAGACAGGAAAAAATCACAGATGCACGTGTCTCCAGGGATTGCAATCCCGCAAAGTGGGATTCCGCAATCCTACGGGATCTCGCATTTAGCGCTCCCTATAAAATTCGTATATACTGCTGAATTTTCGGGATTTACTAGAAAAAACGCTTTGGAGTATTTATAGGAAGGGTTAAATAAATCGGTAGAAATTCGGGATTCGGCCATATCGTTACAAGCGTAAAGGCTGAGCAAGTTTTTATATACATATTATGTAGCTCTGGCTGGTTCGAAATGGCTAGTAATGTAGTCGAATAGCTAGTAACTTGCCTATCAACTGACCAAAAAGTATTCCCATTACGTTCGAGTTTAGTACGTTAATGAGTGTCGTATTGGAAGATGAACGGACTGTAATTAAGACAGGCTAAAGTTGATTGTAATGGATATTTTAGAAGTGGTAGAATAATAAATTAGTGAGATGAAAGTAAAGAAACTATGGATACGAAAATGGATTAATAGAAAAGATATACCAGGAACTACAAATTCTCTTCTCAAGGAAATAGCATTGGAAGATCTGAAGCTAATGAACTCTGCTAAAACAATGGGTTCGGACTTAAGTGGTTGAACCAGTGAGCAGTGAAATGGGGGGCGCCCCCCATTTTACTGCCCTTTATTGGCATTTAATCATTAATTCTTATCACAATATTGCTAATATTTACTTTTATTTATATCTAGGTTAATAAGTGATACAGATTCTACTTCAAGTTTTTTTTGTTAGATTTAATAATATGGTTAATAAGTATTTTTTTTAAATTGGCAAATAAATATAAAACTGTATCTAAAATCTTTATCTCAATCAATACTTGACTAGGTATGGATATTATTCACCTCTGTCCAGAACGTGGAAGTAATATCCATACTCTTAGGTCCAGTATGTATAGACTTGTCAACTCGAGTCAAGGCCTTCACTTTTTTGGTATCTAAATTATTTTAGACGGTCGCTAAACAATTGACGATATTTTATAACTTCTATTTCTAAGTCTTGACTTGACACTAATATTTACACTTTTTTCAAATTCGTGTTATTTTATTGTGAATTGGACTAACCACGTTACCACTGCGGGATTGCACTTTTTTTAATATTAGCTCCACACAAGAGGCCCTGAGGAAAAATATCCCTGTATCGGGACCTATATCATCTTTTGAAATGGTGTGTGGAAGGTCTTTTTATGGAAAGGAAGGATAGGAAGTTGTGGGAAGGAAAAAGGTATGAAGGGTAGGTAGGAATCTGGAGGTCAATGTGTCCAGGAGGAATCCATCCTTCCAACTGCGGTGCAAGGAAATAGGTCGATAGAGTCTGTCTGGAGAGGTCAATAGGTCTCTCTCAACCAGTCTCCCGATCCGTCGCCAAAACCTAAACAAACCTCATACCATGAACCCAGGCACCCTTGTTAAGTAACCAAATGTAGCGAACCGCTTGGACGACCTACGCCAGGGGTTTAGATTATCCAATAGATAGTTCCCGGCGGCGATACCCGTACTTGCCTCCCAAATTGAGAATTCCTGCTTTCAATGCAGCGCGGGACCATGAGGCACTTCTCATGCTGCGCTGAGGAGCTTGGTTTCTCAGAGAACAACTAAAAATTATAAATATCGTAAATTTGAAATATTAATTTTATTAGTAAGTTGTTGTTTTCTTTTTTTGGTGAAATAAGAATCCATAATAAATGGTCGGTCTATTTGCTGTCTGTTGTCTAATATTTCTTTATTACATAATTCGAGTAAACACGCAATTCTAAGGAATTATTTAACAGTAATCAAGTGAATCATTCAGTGTATCAGTCATATAATAACTTCATTATTGTAGGTTAAGTCGTCATAACACGCGATCATTGGTTTTAACATCAATAATAATAAAAGTAGTGACCATGTTTATAATTTATTTTGAAAGTGATGAATAATATTGGAATTGGAGTGAAAATTGGAATCATATCAGTAGTAATATAGAAACCATTGTAAAATTAAAAAATAATAATTATTAAACACGGGATCGTAACATAGGTATTTTGATATTTATTTAACCCTTTGAAAAATAATATCTATTAACTTATCCAATCAATGTTGGCGCGCAAAATTCCGATTTTGAAAAAGATTTTTTTTTCTCAAATCTAGATAAAATAATCTTTCTGATGGGGACATTCCGGACATTAGAAATTAATAATTTTGTTTCTAAATATTAAAATTTTAATATTGAAAATGTAAATTGGCTTAAAAAATATATACCTGCGGATTCTCCGAAAAAGTACGTAAAATAAAAGAAACTTAAAATTTTAAAAACAGATTCCTTTTCTTAAGAAAATAAAGATTTATCTTATTGTAAGATGATCGAGTTTGTAAAATATCTGAACAACATAGTTCGTATACTCCTAAGGCTATGAGAAGCATTATTTTTTTTGCTAAAAGAAATCACAGGATGTTCGCATGACAGAAAGAGAAGATAGCTATCTAACTTTTAATAATGCACGGTCAATCTGGGACAATTTGGGTCTCATTATACCGGCATAAGATGTTTTGGGACAATTTGGGTCTCCTGTGATTAAACGGGTTAACGGTAAATCGAGAATACAATACATGCGGATAGATTATGTCAGAAAATTTAACGATCAGAGGAGAAGATTAAGATCTACATTTCTTTAGGGTGGGTAAAATTTCTAATATCTTTATTATGTTTTATGGTAAATTATCCGAACATACCACAAGCCCTTTTTTGTTTATTTTTGCCCTAAGATCAATATAAAATTTTCAGGGAAAACAAAGAATTATCAGGAAAATTGCTTTCTTAAATAATTACTTGAGAATAATGGTCTCTCTGGAGTTAGTTAAATTGTTTGTGGCTTATTGACTTCAAAAACTTCCAAAGTAAGGAAAAAATCGCATGGTGTCATGTCAAGACGATCTTTCTGGCCAATTGCTGATCCACAATTCTTGAAATTACACGACCAGAAAATTTAGAGAGTTATAACAAAACTAACGCGTTGTTCTTTCGTGTAGCTTACCACGTTTACTAATCGAAAGATTGATAGACGACGAGGCGACACGTGTGCAAAGCTTCCAAGTTTTTAATAAAATACACTTATTCGTTATTATAATCGACAAAAAAGCCAGTGAATTAAAGTAAAATCTAACGGATTATGATTAAAAGGCCAAATATTTTCAAGTTTTGACCTTCTTTGAGATTGTTATCAAGCGCGGACAATTCTGAAATCACTTGTATTAACCCTACTAACTACTATTTACCAAAAATGCAGTAATTAAATTTATGTCAAGATTATTATCTATACTATATTATTTTACAGAATCGGCAGCTTTCCATTAAAAAAATCACTCCGATGCAATCACACAGAATCGTCTCTCCAAGAAGTTGAGGTAAATATTGTATTATTTCACTCTGGATTCAAAGTGATATCACTTATAATATTTAAAATCAATACTTTAAAATGTTCCTACTTATGTATATTATTTCACCTAAATTCTGCGACCATTCTAAATACCCATAGAAAATATTATAATTTTAGAGAGTATTGCTTATTGTTTATTGTTTTTTCCCGTTAAACCACAACTAAGCAGTTTGTAACAGGATTTTAATCTTTAATACATAATATTATTACTATAACTACAATAAAGATTGTCACAATTAATACACATACTTAGTACAAACCATTTCTATTTAGTAACCATATTTTCAGCATATATCTCAATGTATTTGTAAAATCGCAATTTTTTATATTACTTGGTAACATGTTAAATATTTTGGGCATATTATATTCCAAGGTTCGCCGTCCGTAGTTATTGTTATATTTTGGAACAAGCATTCCTTCATTCTTCTTCTTATTCTTAAGTTATTATTTTAATAGTCAAGTATACAGAACTGCAATTTAATCTTCTAACGCAGCGTTTCCTAACCTATTTCAACCACGGACCCCGATTCTATTACCTATCCGGTTTTCGAATCGGATGTGTGCGGTGTTTATCCGATCCGATTGTCTGATCAGACAACCGGAAAGCAAAACCTTATGGATGCGCCCAGCCTAAGTTATAATCTCAAATCGGATTCCACTTGTAATCTGTTTCTGTATTTGTTGTTAAATTTGCAATATTTTGATATTTTGAAATACTTCCGACAAAATAGGCCCGAGGCCTGAGGAGTTAAAAAAATACATTAAAAAATACAGTATATATAGCATATCTTGGAAAGAGTGATTGGTCATACCGATTGTAAAATGAGGTGGATCCAAGAATATATCTAGTATCTAGTACCCAGGCTTCCTGGGCTGGTGGTGATGTGTCATAAATTTAATAATAAACCTATCATAAATTTACATAAATTAAATTGAGATCAAAACGTGTTTTTATCTCGCAGTGTGTTAATCTATTTCATATTCTACGCTCCTAATGTGACTTCTTCTCTTTTTATCTGAGCTATAAATCTGTATTTGTATTTATAGAGAAGGGTGGCTTTGGCTTTGTCTGTTCTCTACAGTTTTATTTAGAGATTGGTGAAATTTTGTACACTTGTCCTACAAAAGAGGAGAAAGGTCACCGTCTACATGAAATTTCGAAAAATCACTCCTATCCTCTTTTCCCACTCTATAACTCCTCAGGCCTTAGGCATATTGGTCGGAGTATTTCCACTTTGCAATAAATGCAAATACAAAATGCAATTCAAATAAATGAAATATTTTTGAACATATATTATCCGAAAACTAAAAACTGATTTGGAAAGGTGATGAAACACGATTTCAATTTTTTTTTTAGAAATAAACATACAATTTTTAAATATACATATATTTTTTTAATGCAAACATAATTTTTTTTACAAAACCTTACGTTTTTTCTAACTCTAATTACCGATAACGAAAACAATACAAAATACATTATTAGAACATTTTTGCTAACTCATTTTTATGTGTTCCATGTAAAAATAATTAATAAAAAATTCACATAGTTTATAATTTTTTTTCAAATTGTGGTCAGAAACTTTGGTTTCATAGAGAAGTAATTGATGAAGTTCTCCACACTTGACTTTTAAATTAAGAAGAAAATTACTGTCTGCAACTGATTTCGAAAAACACCGTGTAAATATCGGGCAAATCAAATAGCGAATCAAATTTGTAAATGAAGGTACTCGTATGAGTTATGATTTTTACTTCTAACACAAACTAACATTTTACTTTGAGAATTCCACTATTTTAGATTAATCTTATGAATCGGTTACATATACATTACAAATACAAAAAAATATGCTTTGAATAAATTGAAGCTTTTCTTACCGTTTCCCTTGAATAAAAATAAAGTAAAATTGTTAGTTACTTTATAAAAAAATTATAGGCCTAAACCATTAGAAATGTATAAAAAAACAACTTTCAAATTTTTTTTATTTGGTGGCTTAAATTATCTGTGACAATTTCCATTGATTAACTTTTTATCTTTCTTATAAAATTATTCATAAAATAAATAAAAACCACTTTTGGGTTTGAAATTAAGGTAACCTCTACACTCCGATTGTCTAGTTATTTTAATGGCTATTACCTATATTAATGGCGATATAAGGCACACTTAGAATACACACATTTTTGGCATGTGGCTTCCTTTTAATCCGTCATTCTTCTTCTTCTTCAATGGCGCTACAGCCCATATCGAGCTTTGGCCTCCTGCAACAGACACCTCCAACTCCTCCTGTCCTCAGCGGCTGACTTCCAGTTTAATACTTTTTTTTTTTTTTTTTGTGAATACCGCACAAGAATCTCAACTGCTCCCGTCTGGAGCCAGTGAGACTATGGCACCCCCAATTGGGGTATGTTGTGAGGCTGAAGGTAGTGGGGAGGGGAAGGAAATGGGGAAGAGGAAGGTTGGGAAGTACCTGGCTATTCAGATCTGGTCACCAAACACGGCTAAAGCCATTTTCAAGCAACGTTTCAATTCTGGATGGTGGTCTTACACCAGGGCGATACTGATAGTATCTTCCACTCTGGAACGTACCGCAAATATACTATATATTATTTTAAATGAATTTATTGTGAAATAACACAAATTAATTAAATAAAATTTATTTGCGCACGCCGGGTTCGAACCCGCGACCTCCGGATTGTGAGTCAAGAGTCTTAGCCACTGGACTACGGAGGTCGTCGACTACCTGGAGAAGCTGTGCTGCAACCCCTCTTACCCCGTCTTCCCACCTCAGTCTGGGTCTTCCCACTTTTCTCTTTCCACCTGGGTGTCCAGTCGAAATTATTTTTGGGACGCGTGTATCCTGAATTCTCTGTACATGGCCAGCCCATCTCAGCCATACAATCCGTGATTCTATGTAGTACCAGAAATTAGAATGCTAAACTTTAATATTTCGCTGAATGAAATCTTCTCACTCAGAATTTCTGTTCTAATTTCTACATATTTCTCGTCAGTTTACCTTCAACGAAACTTAAAATTTTTATTCCAATTTTATAATATCATCCTTTATGTTTGATATAATAGTTTTTAGGTATATTAAAGTCATCTTCAGTCTCTTGCGGTTCTTCAATATACCATCCCAGTACATGCCCATATAGGTAATACATTCCACTTGTTTATATGTATGGCCACTCATTACCCACCTTCTTAATAGCTTCCTTCCTCATCTCAACACACATTCAGTGACTTGCGCTAATTTTACGGTCTTAAACCACATTATTGCCAACTATACAATACCTAAAATAAACCACGTAAAAGCCATGTAAGGAGCCACACGATTGTACTGTACGGAAGTTCGTTATAATTATTATTTTTAAACTTGTGGCAAAACTAGGTCCAGGTTCAGGACATAGGGAATTGTTTAAATATTATATCGTATTAGCAAATCACACTGCCAGACTCACACACGAACAATGTACGATCAAGTCAATCAAATACCTACTTGAAATGCTTGGTTATGTCAAGAGTCAAGAACTATGTCGACAATCATCGACTTAGGTAGAAATATTTCGATTGTCCAGTTTATTTCATCTCGCTGTTCCTTCTATTCTATATTTTGTCTCACACTATATATCGGTCGTCCAGTAGATTACGCAAACATCTCTGAAAATTGAAATTTTAGTTGAGTGTTTAGTTACGAGTAGTTCTATTTAAAAGTGTACCCTCTCTCTAGTACAATGCTCAGATTACCATTAACACAAATCAATTAAAATGCCGAAAACTTGAATTAAACAAAATGTTTTCTGGGTCACTGGTAGGATATTTAAAAATGTCATACTAATGTACCGGACCGTTCGTTATGCTTTCCGGTGTTAGTTTATTACATATTTAATATATTTTCATTTTTTTATTTGTCATTATGTACATTAAACTTTAATAGTAAAACAACGTTTTTTCATTTTTTATAAGATTAACCAATTATTTAAACAAAGCTAGAATTAATGATTGATTTATGGCGAGCATTCGATTATTGCTTTTCTCATTATCTCAAAATTTGTATTTGGAGATGTCTGATTAATCAACTGGACGATCGATTTGTAAACCCCAATCGGGGGTAATAATGGTTTACTAATTATTGATAACTAATTTCTACGTTACCTGCTTGTACCTATAATGCCTACAGAGTTTTAGTTGTTTTTGTTTTTATAAAGTTATTACTGACAACCCTGGCAAAATCCAAAACATGTATTTTGTTTAAATGTAAGTATGTTAACTGTAAATCTCTAACTTTAATTCACAGTTGTTAATATGTAAGTCATTAAGTCACTTATTTTAAGTCAGTAGATGCAATCTATAGGAATTTGTTGAATTAGATTAGATTTAGATTACAACTAAATGATACAATTTAATTAACAGTAATGGAGATATGTAGACGTTTCCACCGCCAAATAAACCGCACATTTATTAGGTATCTACTAATTAAACATTAAATATCAGATTGTTTACAAAAATATAAACAAAGGGAAGTGGTTTAGTTGTTTTGTTTCGTAATAATTGTACAAGGATTTTTAGACGAATCAATTGTAATTAATTAAGCCAAGACTGTGAAAAATTTGGGAACAGCTGATATAAAAACCTGACAAGATTCTTCAATATTAATTACGTTAACAGTGCGTAGAAATTCCAACGTTAAATTAAAAGAATTCAGGCAGATTAAAATTATTACACAATTGAAGATAATACTAATAAATCTTAAAGAAAATATGAAAAAGGACACGGAAAAATAAAAAGGCAACAGTCACAACTGGAACTCGAACTCAGGACCTTTGGTCTTACCGGAACAAGCCCTTAACCAACTCGGCAATTGGGACCTCTTATTTTGAAGTCATTTTGGTTGATCTAATATTTCAAATTACCAATACTATCTTCGACTAATTTTTCCCATATTTTTTGCTTTTACATTTTGATAAAAGAAACGTTAGTATCTCACAGCGATTTTTTTAAAACTTTGTTCAGGAAGATCTAGGTACCATAATACTAAAAAAAGGGAAAAAGAAAGTCGAAATAAACACAATAACTTCACATTTGAAAAGAGATTTTTTACCGAACCATTAAAACGGCCACCATCTTGAAACGGAAAGTACAAACAAATTTACAGACAGACGAAATGCAAAACGGTCGTGTTTGCTACGCTCGGTTAATTAATTTTTTCATGAAAAATTATTGCGCTGCGGCAGGAATCAAACCCTAAATCTTCCAAATAAAATATGTTGACCATTAGACTGCGGAGGCTACAACTTTGTAAATATGCCATTTTCACCAATAATTATGAAAGTTTTTATTCGGGACCTCTACTTTAATCGGAGCCCTCAAATTCATTTCAGAAAACTTTCAATCGCGTATTTTACAATATTCCCTCGTAAGTAGATCTTGTTACCAGACCAATCAAACCATATCCAGACGGAGTGGGCAGTGACGCTGCATTCTTCGACTAATCCAGCTAATCACTAATAATCACATGATTTGCAGCATTATCCGGTGCAGTAAACCAACTCTTAGCGGTCCTGGTATTTTAAAACTGCATATTTATAACCTAGCAGGGGTGCCCGACTTCATGTGGATCGGTTTGTCTAGGTCTTGGCGGCGGGTGCTTTTCCCACCTGCTACGTGGCGGGCCGGATCGGGTAAGACCGGTTGAGGGAGACCTTTTGATTTCTCTAGCCAGACTCTCTCTACCCCTTGCACCGCAGTGGAATGAATGTATTCACATGTCCGTCACTCCTGGACACATTAACCCACCCCCCATACCTTTTTCCTTCCCAGATCTTCCTACCCTTTCTTTCCCTGAAAAGACCCTCCACTCAGCATTCCCAAAGATGAGATGGAGAAATTGTTTTACCCAGAGCCTCCTGAGTATAGATTTGTGCCACACACAGCTATAAAAGATCAAAGATTTGGCTTGGCCTATTTCAGCATATCGCTCGCCATATATTCCCATTTGGAATGTACGGCGAGAGATATGCTAAAATACGCCAATACACCACACGATATTTTATATTTTATAGCTCTGTGTGATCTTATTGTAAGAAAAAAAAAAGATTTTAGAATTTTTAAATCTTAATTTTCAATGCTTTCTCTACGTAAAGTTCTTCTTCTTCTTGTGCCCTGTTCGTTCAACGGACGTTGGCAATCATGTTGGCTTTGCGGACTTTGTTTGTTTTTTTAGCGTTTAATTCCGGGCAGTAAACAAAGTAAACGTAAAGTTAGAAACTTAGAATTGGACTGAAAATAATTGCACAAATTTCACGGTGCCAGAGTTCACCAGACTGTTTGCTGCTTCAGCGTGCGCGCTGCTTAATCAAGAATTAAATTTGAATTGTTCATTCGTAAACAAAATCATCGTAGCACAAAGCATCATAATTCAATTTGACCCAATATTTGAACTTTGGCGACTTTTGACATATTACATATTCCATATTATGTGATGTGTTTCAATAACTATCCCTGTAATATAACTATCCCTATAATATAACTTTCCCTATTATATCAATAAGTTTCCCTAAATAGTACACCCGGTGAACAGTGAGCTTACTGTAGATTAACTTGGCCATAAAATCCCACATATAAAATTATTCGCAACTTAGCTTCCATCTTCCATACGATAGTTGACTGAGCGTTGCGATATTAGGCATTTCGTCTATCTGTAAATTTGTTTGTACGTTCCGGTTCCGTTTCAATAAGGTGGCTGTTTTAATTGTTTTATTTATAATTTTAGTTTATTTTATTTCATATTAAACAAGTTTTTTTTTTAATTTATTAAGGCGAAGCTAAATGCTAAATCGCTATTTCAGATTAATCTTTACCACGAATCGGTTTACATTATAAATACAAAAATACATGCTTTGGATAAATTGATGCTTTTTCTATCGTTTCTATGGAGTAGAATTAAAAAAGAGTGTTTAATTACTACATAAAAAATATAAGCCTAAACTACTAAATATTATTATCATTAGAAACGTATGAACGCATAAATGAATCAACTTTTTAAAAATAAAATTTAATGGCTAAAATTATTGTGACGGTTTCCATTGATTAACCTTTTTTTTCTTTTGACTCCCATTTGCCAAGCGAATTTTAGCCTATTACCTTTATTCGTGGTGATGTAAGGTACACTAAGAATACATACATTTTTGGCTTGTGGATTCTAGTCCAGAAGCATGAATTGTAGGTATTTTTTCAGGTCCAATAAAAAAGTCGAATAAATTTTAGTAGCCATTATTTTACCAAATATCTATTTATTAAACATTAAATAATATATTAAACATTAAATAATATATTAAAAACACTAAAAAATTTAAAAAGTTACAGGATGTTGAAGTGACGGGTCTCAAAAAAATGGTGCGCCCTGGTTGACACGATTGCAACCCTCCTAGTAATCTGAAAAAAAAACAAAACAAATTAATTCTTAATCCAAATAAATGCTGCTATGGCCCAACCAAGGAAAAGTCATTTTTTTTTTGCTAAATGGCGAATGTCTGAAATAAAAAAGACATTTATTTACCAGTTTTTTTTACTTTTCCGTTTTTTTTTAAATTATTAAATATTGAAATTTTGTTATAGTTTTGGATAGTGCGATAGAGTTATGTATAGAGAAGGTTCACACCAAATTTAAAGTAAATTGGTTCAGTAGAACTTGAGATATCATGTCAACTATCTCGAAAAAAGTAGTTTCGAGAAAAATGCGATTGAACGTTTTCGTCTTTTTATATTCAGTCTGAATCGCGACACTAAAATGGCTATACCTAACTTTTAAAATAATTCGAATTTTGAAAAATCCTTTTAAGATATGTTTAAATATCACTATCGAAATATTTTTTTTTTTTTCTAGACTAGAATACCCCCTTAATTGTAAAATGGGGGGCCCAAAGTACTCGGTGAGTCCCATTGTCCTATAATGTTTGAAAAAATGTAATATTATTATACCAACTAAAAAATAAAATGGCTAAGTAATGATTAAGAACAGGTAATTTCTTGTATATTCTGACTTTCTTATTCGCATTTTTTCAATATGATTGTGCCTAGGTACCTGCCTGAAGAAAGTTTGCAAAAAGAATTGTCAATGAGATGGTAAGGTTTTTTTGGACAAATTGTTTATTTGTTACATTTTTTTACATAAAATGTAATAATGGTAGGTATTTAATTACTTGCTTAAAAATCTTATGATTTCAGAGGAAATTTTGGTTTTGATTTATTAAATTAGTATATTATAAAAATTATTTTTTAGGCGTGAGTTCTACTGTTCCCAGAACTATTAGTTAAACGAGAGTTAAAATATAGTAGATTTAATTAAAACATGGAATCACTGACCTGATGAGAAAGGCACGAGCTCCGCTATCCGTCTCACCATCTGCAATGGCTGCCCAGCGAGTGGAACGGAGATAACTGTATTGTGACAAGAATTCTTCTACTGATTGTTTTATCGTAGATTACAGATGTGTTGGTGATTGTATCTGGAATGAGAAAAACGTATTTTTATTTTATTTTTACATATATTTTAACTAAATAACCAGGAGGGTAGACTGCCACACAATATTATCTTGTCACACACTCCATGCTTCATTGATACATCGTCAAATACTTTTAAATATACTAATCAAACATGCTATTTTTGCTATAGAACTCTCGAACATTTAATTCATTTGAACATGTAACAGAAAACAAAAAAAAAATCGTCTTTTTTTGCTTATCACATTTAATAATAATAATAATAATTGGATAATTTATAGAGCGCGGTTTTTGTGAAAAATTACCTCAAGGGCGCTTTTCCTTTTTTTTTGCTACCAGCGGTTTGAATTTAAATAAAATCACTTCCTCAAATACATAATTGATATCCAATTCAAGTTTATAATGTAAAACTGGGAAATATTTCATAAAAAATCTTCAGAAAACTTTCAGAAAATGCACTCTTATTTTTCTTTTTCTAGTACCTATAGTCTTAAATTTTAATGTCGTTATTTTATTAAAATCTTCAGAAAACTTTCAGAAAATGCACTCTTATTTTTCTTTTTCTAGTATAGTCTTAAATTTTAATGACGTTATTTTATTGGTCAATGACAAATATTCTTAGCGCTGATATATACGAATTTATAAAGACTGTTCATAATGCTAATTAATAAAATAAAATTTCATTTGCTTTGAATGTGTCATTTTAAAAACTGGAACTAATTGTATGAAAAATTGAGACAATTGATGAAGTTGGTAGATGTTTACTATTGGAATTGTAATATATCGTAATTTTTCACAGGTCTACGTTATTTATTAATATTATGTATATAGTAAGGTAAATTTTTCCTTCCTTCAAATGAAATTATCCGAAAACATCCGGACTAGATATTTGCTGTCAATTTTTTCTACAATTATCTCTGCGCAATAGGCCCTGAGGAAAAAACCCTGAAGGCCTATGTCATCTTTAAAGTTGCGGTGCCAAGGGGTGTTTGAATCCATTCCTCCACTGCAGTGCAAGGCGATGTGTCGAGAGAGACAAAAGTCTACCAGTCTCTCCCGATCCTACCCGCCACTGGGCAAATGCATCTGCCGCCAAGACCTAAACAAACCTCACCCCATAAACTCGGGCACCACTGTTAAGTCACCAAACCTAGCGCGAATTACTTGGGGTAACCTATGGCAGGGGTATTGGTTATCCAATAAATGGTTCTCGGGTGGCACCCGTAAGAGCCTATCAAATTGAAAAAGTTTTGTTTGGTATTTGGCTTCAAATTCAAAATTAAGTTTTGCATGGAAAGGGCCGAGCAGCCTCCTAAGAAAGGTTTTATAAGTTTTGCCCGATACATAATAAAATATCCACAAATAATATAATTTATTTTTGTTTTACTTACAGATAAGCTGACCGAGGAAAGAAAAGTATCGAGGTGTGCTGAGATCGAAATGATTTGAAGATGGAGTCTCCTGTAAGAATAAAATCAGGTAATTATATAATTATACATTTTCTTTAAGTTTGAATCCTTATATCATTGAAGAAGCAGATAATACTAATACATCTAAAAGAAACACGAACAAGACACAGAAAAATGGAAAGGTAACAGTCCCAACTGGGACTCGAACCCAGAATCTCTTAATTTATCAGGACCCAGTGCCTTAACCAACTCTCAACTTGGCCATTGATACCTATATTTTTTATGTCATTTATGCCTGTGCTCTCAGCTTGCGGGTTTAAATCCCGGCGTGCACAAGTAAATTTTATTTATTTGATTTGTGTTTTCACAATTTAATCATTTAAGTTAATGGTATATTTACAGCACGTTACAGACTGAACGATAATCAGTATCACTCTGGTGTAAGACCACCATTAAGAATTGAAATGTGGCTTGAAACAGCTATGTTTTAACAACCATGTTTTTTGCACTAAATCTTAATAGCCAGGTACTTCCCCACCTTCCTCTTCCCCATCTTCTTCCCCTCTCCACATATCTTCAGCCTCACAACATTAGTCTTTATTCAATTTTTTTACCCTTTTTATTATGATATTTGCAATTATTAAGAGGTCACTGTGGGCAACCATTTATTGAAGAAAAAAAAAACATGTACCAGCTTCTTACTATGTTATTTTTTCCCAACTGCCTGAAGCCAGTCAGACTATGGCATCCCCAATACGGGTATGTTGTGAGGCTGAAGGTATTGGGGAAGGAAAGTGGAAGATGGGAAAGTACCTAGCTATTGAGATTGAAAGCCATTTCAAGCAAGATTTCATTTCTGAATGGCGGCATTTCACCATTCATCTGGAGTTAGTTTCAATTATTCAGCCATATTCTTCTATTTTCAGGTGCTGCAGTTCTACTAGCAGTCTGCGTCTTTCTAGAAATCTGCAATGGCTACCCAAACAATCAAAAATCTAATGAGCTCATCAACAGCAATGAGCCGTCAGACTCTGAAACCTCCACACTCTTCGTTCAGCCGCAGAACAGACCCGTATTCAGCACTCCTCGCTACGGCCCGGGGAACGTCACTTGGAAGTTCACAAGAAAGGATGCGGTGACCCCTATACAATACATAACTCCAACACCTACTCAAGGACAGATTAATATTACAACTACTCTTAGAAATGAAGCTCCAACTTATAAAACTGATCTTCCTGATTCAGTTGCAGCTACATCCACCACAATCAACAACAAAATCCGCTCCAGGGGATCTATCAAATTCGGCACAACTCGACAACCCTTCAAACCTAAAGTACCTCACAGAACAATGACAACTTTAAAACCAGAACCAATTGAAACAACTAGACCCAGCTTTATACCAACGAATCCTGTATCCTACAAAGATAAATTGAACACAACCAATAAGCCAATCATTGAAACTAAAAAGGACAAACTCAATAATATAGACTCAGTACCGAGATATACGAGAAGAAATTCCACAAGGCTTCGAGGAGAAGCCTCCAATAAATTTAGTGTTAGTGTCACGACAACACTTCCTACTGTGCACAAGATCAAAGAAAGGTACACTACTACAACTCGTAGACCTATTGAAGTTAAAAAGGAGATAACATCAAATACTATTTTACAGCCCAGGTTCACAAGGAGAAATACTACCAGGTTGAGAGTAGAGGCGCCAGAAAAATCTAGGGCTGAAAGTTTTAAACCTAAATCTATGACTACGAGAGTTCCTGAAGTCCTGATAGCTAGTACAAATTATACCACTACAACTAACAAACCTTCTGAAAAAGCCAGCGAAAGTCTGAATAGTATTGAAGTGGCTTTTGATAATAAATCTCTTCATGAAAAATCTGTAAACAGATCAGATAACATCAAATCCATTGACATAGGCAGCTTTGAGATAGACAAATACACATCAGACGAATTCCACGACGTCAATAATGTTTACTCCCAATCAATATCTCCGGAGATAGAGCACTATATTATTCCAGAAAATGTTTCAGATTACTACGTCAGTGTTGGGTCGGGTTCTTATCCTCAACACGCAGACAACTACATCCATACCAAAAGCCCGACGTCTTCTTTAACGGGGCCTCATCTTGACTTCTTCGACCAACAGTTCAAAGAAGTCTCGGAGAGTATAAAGCAAACTTTGGATCAAGCCGACTATGAGAATGAGCAGTTATCTACAGAAAACACAGAGGTAGATCCTGTTAACTTTGATGATCTCCTGGCAGAGGCACCTAATAATAATACACTTGTCAGCTATAAAAACACTAAAGAAATCATTCTGAATGATTCTAAAGACCCGTTACACAGATCGTCTCTTCATGCAAATGGAAAGAATATTTATTATGAAAAGTCAGTCTTATCAACTGAATCTTACGATCTTACGCCATCAACGGAAGCACCTACAGCAGCTGATGTGCCTAAGGTAAAGGAGGAGACTTCTTCTCCACCTACTACTCCTTCAGGGTCTAATAGGGTCGAACAATACGCTCAGCCAGATAATAGAGTACAAAAGTCCGAACCCACTTCAACTCGACGAATTGATTTCTTTAAAAATAATGGCACAAGAAGGGAGTTCCTCACTACAATCAGAATGAGGGCTCACACAACTCCAAAACCAAGAATCAGGATCTCTTTGAAGACTAATAAAAATCTGCAGAATACAACGGCACCGGCTGATAGGGTTGAAGAAGCTTCCACCGTGAAATCCCCTGAAATAGTTAAAATGTTCCCGTTTTCGCGAAGAGGAACAACTCTCACAACAGTATCGTCAAATCTTGATCCCATCCAGCAGGAACTCAGCAGTCCGTCGAGGGTGGTGGATCCCACCAAGTCTGATCAGGACAATTCCATTCCCACACTCCGTAAGAGAGGTTCAGTGGACAGTTCTAAGAATGTCAGCATCAAGGACAATGATATATCTTCCCAATACACCATCCCTCCAACGGCCTGGGCCCTCATCACTCTGAGGGATGCTCCAGGATCTAAGAAGACAAATGGACCCAACACTTCAGAACCTCTTTTGCCTCTTCAAGCAGATAATGCTATTAAAACTGAAGATGAGTTGCAGAAATTAGAAAAGCATTCCGGTAAGTATTTATTACTACATAATAAATTATTTAAGAGTTGTGTAAAGCAGTGAGGCACAGGAAGGTTGAAAGTAGAATGAATGCTATAGAAATGAGATCCCTGAGGCGTAGGCGAGGTAAACCATGGGCAAAGAATTCTAGGCTGATGTAAGCATAATGAGTCAGATTAAGAAAGAGCTTAGATGGTTTGGGCTTGAAATGAATGAAGAAAGGAGTTTAAGGATAATTGACACCAATGTGAATGGTAGAAGAAGTCAGGGATGCCTGAGGAAGATATGGCATGATCAAGTGAAGCAAATATTTTGAGTCAGGCCATGTCTCAGAATAACAGAAATGTATGAGATGTGTAAATGTGAATGAAGCAAAAGTGTGTGAGATCGAATTGTTTGACCATTCATCTTATATTATCTGCCTATCCCTGCGGAGAAACTGCAGTACGGTTAGTTAGTTAAGGGCAGTATCCAGTTTAGGGCACACTTGAAAGAAATCTTTCCATATAAAAACTTATAATATCTAAATCAAATGTATACACCAACAAGCTAGTGAGGCTAGCTTACAAAAAACCCTTTTTTTTACATATATTTAAAATAAATAGTTTATTTTGGGAAGTAGAAAGGGCCGTAACCTAGTTACATATTCCTATTACCAACATTATTTGTAATTATTTAAAATTATCTTTTCAGATTCAAGTGTCCAGTCAAACAATCCAGCCATCTCAATAACTTACAAATCTAACAATGAAACGCCGCCCAAATCAATTGAAACCAACAAGTTGAACAGTAATCCCATCACTGGCCCAAGTAATAGCATCACCGGACCTAATGATGGCTTTAACCAATCTGCGGACAGCTTTAAAACTGACACCAAAAAGAATTTGATACCTGATAATGACCAGGGATACTCTTCTTACGAATCCATTACAAAGCTGCCAAGCGATGTCACCACTCCGGTTTATGATAAGATTCCTGAGTCTGTCACTTCTGTTAACTTTATGTCTACCGATTACTTCGGTACCGGAAGCACCGACGGTTCTACTGGTGATGATGAAGAAGATGCTGAAACATTATCCTATGATATGAATACTGAAGCTAATGAGGAAACTAACGACTACAACAGCGGATCCATCAGCAACAGTAATCTAGAAATGACCACCATGAACCATATTCCTTTGGTAGAGTTATTTACATTCCCAACTGAAAATGCTGATGCAGAAACCACTACTCAATACTTAACCACAACAGAAACTGTCACCACAACAAAAGACAAAGCAACTACTACAGGTGATATTCAGGAAACTTCTTCCGTGCAGCTTACGGAAGAGCATCCAATCACTTCGACAATAAAAACACCTGTTAGTTCAGACAAAACAAATACAATTATTTCTAAAAAATATGTCACTTTAGCAAGTACTGACAAAACTACCAAGACATATTTTGATGATACTTCTGATGATTTTCCTCAATCAACTACAAATCCTACGACAGTGAAGAGTTTTGAAAGTACAACAATACCCTATCGATTCAGGGTTACAACAGCAACAACTACACCCGACGATGATCTTGATGACTTCAGCTTTACAACTATGTATTCAAGTACTCCTGAATCTGAAATAACGACTACCGTTTCACCTAAAATCCCTACTGAACATTCTAATGCTGCCGACGTGACGACGTCTGAAATCAAAAGTTCTTCTGAAGATATCGAAGCAGCCTCCACAATGTACTATGGCATGACAAGAGCAAATAATGGTGACTTATCAACCACAACGTTTTCACAGACAACAAATGGGTATATCACAGGAAGACCGACAACGTACAGAGTTCCTGATATGGAAAGCAGTACGTTGTTCGTGACGCAGAAATCTCCAGACTCTCGAGAAGGAAAGCATAAAATCATTATAGACGATGAAGACAAGACTGCCAATACTGTTAATTCGTCAGACCAGAATAATGCTGAGGATTGGTTGGATCCAAACGTCGATATAAAGAGCATCGATCCGTACGAGATTAACAGAAATAATAATAAAACAGTGTCTGAAAATGATAGCTCGGAAAATGATACAGACTTCAATGGATCAGAGACAGATACTCCAACCATAGTAAGAAATGAGACTCTGCCAGAGGGTACTGTGACAGAAAAAACTAACATAGAAGTAATAAAGCCAAACCTCTCCGATGGGATGGCCAATGATCGTGAGGATGAGCGCGAGACCACTCCGGGATACGGCCAGGACATGAAGTTCGACACAGAAGACGGTACTGGGGCTGTGGCTGCCATCACCATCAGCGTTATTGGAGTTGTGGCGCTTTTGCTGCTCATCATTTTGCTGGTAAATACATTGCATATTAATAGAAAATAAGTATAGATGCTCATCAAAAATAATAACTCGAATTTAAAATATTTACACAAATAACATTTTAGGTCTTTTCTGAAGGTCCCTTAATATCAATTGCGTGAATATTAAATTACGTGGGATGAAATTTTTATTTTTATTTAGTTTTATATAGATAAAGATAAGTTTTTAGAGTAATAGAAGGTTTGAACAAAGTTCTAAAGTCTGACATTAGAAATACATTATTTATTTAGAGGGTTTGTTATATTAATTTCTATTGTTTGTATTTGAATTTGGCAGGATGACCTACCCCGGGTTCATGGGGTCAGGTTGGTCTAGGTCGAAGATGAATTATTACTCAAATAGTTGAATATTTATCTGGACAAAATGAAAATAGCTTTTGACAAGATATCTAATTGCTGGCTCGTCATTGAAAATCTTTGCTTTAGTATAAATCTTTTTATTTTTACGTTTACTCCACTCAGGAGGCTGTGAGGAAAATAATTTCCCTCAGTGCCTATGTCATCTTTAAGGATGGTGTGTGTAGGGTCTTATAAAAAAAAAGACAAAAAGTATGAGGGGTGGGCAGGAACATCCTAACATGAACCTCAGAACCCCTGCTAAGTTACCATTAGTGAACCACTTGGGACTTATAGCGGAGGTAATAGTTATCGAATAAATGGTTTCCTAGGTGGTGGTACCCTTACCTGCCAGTGGCAGCTTGTGACTTTTAGGGAGGTAGAGTGGTGAGATTGAAAAATAAAACGTTAATGATATTGTGCTGAAAATATGTATACAGAGTGCTCGGGGGGGTAAAGTGCACAAACTCCGGGAGGTGATTCTACGTGAGGGTAGAAGTAAAAAAGATAAATAACTTTTTCAAAATTGCAATTTTTTTTTTTCCATAAAAATATTTTGCCATAGAAGACTATTATTTTTTCAATACAAAAACAATTCAACTTTTTTATCAAAATCAAAATCAAAAAATATTTATTGTACGTATGAAAATACAAAGGGTGTTGCTTATGGGTAGACCCCATTTCTTCCAGCTAACCACGTACATGTTATCCGAAAACTTCCTTAAAACGTGACAATTTAAAAAAAAGTTATTTACGTTTTTTACTTGTACTATCATGTAAAATCACCTCCCGAAGTTGGTGCACTTTACCCCCGGACACCTTGTATATTGATTTATTTTAAAAAATTATTTTTTTTCTGAAAATTTTTCAATTTGGGGATGGTATGCTTCCTGAAACTGAATCCTGAAAATATTTAAATTTAAAAAAAAATGTTTTTTCAGCTACAAAAACATCAATAATGTTTTCAAACTTACCACTCCTTACTTACTTACTTGCTTACTCCAAAGTTACAGACCACCACTGACACCCACCCCCCAAAACTGTGTCTTATGCGTCGATGACACAGGGCGAGTTTACAAGCTACTATCTCGGAAATTCACTATCTGTTAGTAAACTCGCTCAGTGTCATCGTGTTACTTGCTAACTAGCAGATTGTCGACAATCCACGGAAAAAGTTGAAAGGTCCTCAACTTTACACGCTACAAGCCGACTCGTGATTAGTTTATTTGTGTTTCCAATATGGCTGCCAAAAACCAGCTGATTTCGACTGTCAACTAACTGTCTGAAGGATTAGTTCACGTTATTTCCGCTATTGGCGCTAGCAGCTACGTGCGAGTCCAGTTTCCTACAAAAATGTCGCGAGCTACTGAGCGAGTGGACAGTTTTGTGTGTCATCATGACAATCTCACTCGCCGATTCACCCGCTTTTAAATTTAGTAGATAGTAGCTTGTAAACTCGCCGTGTGTCATCGAGGCTTTACTAAAATTATGAAAAATAAACTTACAAGCAAACAAATAAAATAGGAAATGTTTTATGAGGAATGGCTGCGTGGCCTTTTAATACTTAACCACTTAGCAACGTAAGCAGATATACATGTTAATATGACATATATGGTTCCACAGAAATAGTTATAACTCCGTTATTGTTCTAGTGACATCCTCTAAAACAAAAAGTGGAAGCTCAATAATAAATCAAGCTACCCATCACTATTCAAGTTGTCCATAGAAATACATAAAAAGACCTATTCTGTATCTGAATACACGGTTGATACATATTTTACCCGCGAAATTGCCTACGGGCCGCTAGACATTGTTTATTTTTATTATATATTCTTGTATGAAAGTGAGGTTACTAAATTGTTTATTACACATTTATACAAAAGAATAAGTATTATTTTTTACATAATCCAAGATTTTAGTACCGTTTTCACATAAAAACATCATGTGAGTCATTTTTACATTTTTTTAATGTTTGCATTCTAAATTTTCATATTTACAAATGTTAATATTTATTTGTAATATAACAATTTGAAAGCTTATTTTGTAACCTTTCAAAAACAGTTTTTAGTATTCGGCTACATTCAGAAATGTTTCATTTGTAGAGCTTTGATTGTGAAGCAGAAATAACACAAAGTTTTCTTAAATCTGATATTTCGTTTAAGAAGTAAAAAGTGCATATTCGCGATAGATCGGAGTGGTTAAATTTGGAGTTGAGGCCTAAGTACTTAACCAAGCTGAAAAATGATTTTTTTAATTAAAAGATATAGCAAATATCCAGTACGGATATGTGCTACCTTATTTATTTTGTGTTTTAAATTTTAAAAATATCGCCAATAAAGGATAAAATGTTTCATGATTTTAGACATAATTTTGACATTTTTTGCATGTTAAAGGTAATTCAACCATACTATGTAAATGTAATGAAATATAAAATAAAAATAAAACATTGTAAAAAAGGTTTTTGTGCCAAAATTTTAAATTTATATGTGATAAATCTGTGTTCCAGCGTAAATCAGTCATTTTTAATTTTAAATTTAAGCCCATCAAAATGCTTTTCTCAAAAATTTATATTTTTTATTTTATATTTCATTATATTAACATAGTAATTGTGGAAAAAGTTTTTTTTAAATAATTACATTTAATTCACAAATAATTGCCGAAGTTGCCTCTAAAATCATAAAAACTAATGGCATATATATTATAATTTAAATCGTAAATAAATAAGGTAGCACATATCTGTACTAGATATTTGCTATACCTTTTGATAAAAAAAAATGTATTCAGTTTTGTCAAGTATTTTTGCCACAAATCCAAAAAACCGTCCCTCTTAAATTATACCTTCCGAGTACATTTTGTTGTTTTTGCCAAACGGGGAAATTCTTCATAGGTGTAGTTCTTGTAGATTTGATACACAATATCTTCAATGTAATGAGCATAATATTATTTAAAATTCAATATTAAATGCCCATTTCACTGAAAACATTCATGCATTTTTTTTTTCCTTTTATTTGGTGAAGATAAATTCGTTTTATTAGTTGTCATCATTTTGATATTTGAAAAATAGTCTTCCACAGTATATTAGTCACATAATACTACAATTAACCAAGCATAATATTCCACTTAATACTTTAAATATTTAAACTTGGTCAATTGTCTGTATTTTGCAATCATTTATTCCCACGTATTGGTGGATGTTTCCCAATTAATCACATCATTTTTATATAAGCTGGAAAAAATTGCAAAATTATTCAAAAAGACTCTAAATTAATTTTGTGTGTCAAAAAGTTTTGATATATTCAATTCTAGTTAACAGTAAGGCATGGCCAGAATAAATAAATCATTTGCATAAATTAAATTTAAAAATAAAAACAATTTGAAAAAAACATTGTGAAGTTTAATTTTTAGAACTCCGTTTCAATTATAGTTTATATTATATTTTAAAATTATTATTATTATTCAATTAAAACATAAATAAACATAAAAGTATATTTTTTTAATAATTGAACACTTGTAATATTAGGTACATAAAAAAAACTTTGAAAAAAAAAGTGTGTTCGATGATTAAACACTTATACTAATAGGATGGACACTTACTTTAAAAAAATTGTAACTAATTCAAAGACTTCTTCAAACACAATAATTTAAAAAAATATTTAATAATGTTAGGTACTTACAAATATTTCCAAAATTCATGCAGACCGAATAATATTAATTTTAACACATTTAATTTGTAACGTAAAATACTGATTATGATATCATTAATTTATGCAAATCTCAAGATGATTTTAATAAACTGTTGAAGATTAATGGGATTAAAAACCAAGATTAATAAACTGTATGTTAATTTGAGAATTGATCCACAAGATTGTAGAGAAGAGGTGTTGTCACTTGAGATATTTTCTGTGAACTGTGAGTTTGTTCAGACGTTTGTCTGCTTTAAAACTTTATCCAGAGCACGGGAGGGGATATAGGGACAGTCCTGCAAAAAGTGGGATGTTCAGAATAAACCATCCGTTTTAATTCTTCTTTGAATTTTTTTTATATTTCTTTTAGATGTGATATCTCTACATATTATAAATTTAAGTCCTCCGCCGCGTCTGTCTGTCTGTACTCAAAAACTATTGAACGGATTTTTATGCAGTTTTCACCAATAAATAGAGTGATTCATTAGGAAGGTTTAGTTAGGTAGGTATATAATTTGTCAAGGTTTTGTGTAAATTGGTTGAAATATATGTATAATATAGTGGTGGACGAGCGGGCTGGCAAGCGGGCGTTGGGATTTGATTTGTATGCAAATCTTCAGTTTTATGCCGAGTTTGAAGGTCACTGTCTACATTTGATTTCGAAAACTCTGTAAAGCCCGGGCATCAAAAAGTACTGGTCAGAAGTGCCTTTAATCCAAATTTGAAAAGAAACACATGTTGCATTTAGCCGAATAGCCCAGCGTTTTATCTCACTTACACTCACCTGATATCGTAGATCTCCATCGCATTTGAATTTCATAATCACAGTTTTGTATTGGAAATTTAAGCCTCGATTAATCAAATATTTGGATCACGAACACACCCACAAGGCATTTCTTGTGTTCCTCTTTTTTCAATTACTAGGACCTACAAAAGAATAAAACTTCTTACTCTTTGAGTTATATCAACCTTTTGCGAATTTTCTACTAATCTAACAAAAAGTTAGTTTGATTTAAAGTTAGTTTTTAGATAGGTTTAAAAATATGTGTATATCGGTTTGTGGAAAGTTATTGTAGCATCCTGAATTTAAACTGTTTGACTGCTGTGAACCCCTGAGTTATCAAATCAACTTTTAGACCTGCCGTGAAACAATACCATTTTGAAAAATGTTTTTTGTTGCAAAGAAACCTTATTCACCCAAAAAAGGTATTATGTCTCATGGAGACAATTTTCAAAGTCTTATAAATAAATAGATGAGACAAACAAGACAACATGGCCCTAGCACAAGCTCATCAATAAAGATTTTATCGACGATTAACCAAATTAAACAGATTTACTTGACTCAGACCGTTGATTGTCCATTGGCAATCTGCAGTCATGCTTGGGAAAGGTGACAAATTACCGAGTTGTTGAGTTTTATTGATATTTCTGTTCAGGGGCCCTGATGTTTTGTTCTTTAACTAAAGCAAATCTTTCGACCCATTAAGCATTCCAAAAATGTTCTTAACTGTGGTTAAGTACCCTAGTCAGAAGAGCAATTCTATATCTTTTGTGGGATAATGGACGTGATCTCCTGTCATATTTGTGTGATTGTCAAGGCTGTTATTTACTTTTTCTATGTACAAATTAATAAATAAATTAACATATATGACAGTAAATATGTAAAAATCACACAAATCTGACAGAAGATCACGCCCCTTATCTCATAACGATCCCACAAAAGATATAGAATCGCTCTTCAAGTTTTCCAATTTTTTCCAGTCAGATCACCACTTCTTCGTCTGCCTCTGCGTTACTTCCACTAAGAAATTTTTTATTAAATTGTGATATCCTAGATAGTAATTTAATAGGTTACTCTTAGATAGCAGTGTTAACATTAAAACTGTTGATAATGCAAGGATTGAGATATGTTTTTGCGTGTAAAAGCATTTTTCCCTAAAATAATTAAACTTGCGCCTTCTACGAAAGAATATATAAAGATTAATTCTTTTATGTATCACCTTAAAGAAAAATCATTATTATTACGTAATCTTCCTTTTAATTTACTCTTTTTCTGAACTTCCCTCCCCACGTATTCAATGGGACATAGTTATGCAAAAAGCTTCCAACCCACAAAGTTCCACATTTTCCTAATAAATGGATAAATATGAGATTTTTATCTGCTGACTTAAATTAATTTTTAAAAAACTTTCATATGGTTTAAATGTTTTCTGCTGCTTTTAACTTATAAAATATTTAACAACGAAAATAATGTTTGAAAACATCAGAGGTCTGATCATTAGTAACTGCGTCAATTTAATTTGATTTTATCCAATCATCCACGTAGGTTGGACATATTTCGCATTTTAAATGTGATGAATTTTATTTATTCAGAAAATGTTTTTTTTTACATTAGCACCACACAGGAGGCCCTGAGGAAAAAGACAAATTCCCTCAGGGCCTATGTCATCTTACAGGATGCTGTGTGGAGAGTTTTTTTAAAGAAAGGAAGGAGAGGAAGTTCTGGGAAGGAAATAGGTATGAGGGATGGGTAGGAATCTGGAGGTCAGTGTGTCTAGGAGTGATGGACATATGATGTGCAAGACGCATCGGGCAAGACCATCAGACCTGGACAGACCTCACCCCCATGAATCCGGGCACAGCGCCGGATCTGCCATACGTTCAAAAACGTGCAAAAACCGGGCGCCAACTCCGAAGGGGCGCCGTGAGAAAATAAATATTGTATTAAAATTTAGTTATAATATTCCCTGAATCGTTTAAAAATTACCCATAGTACGAAATAATTATTACGCTCTAGCAACACTTTCCAAAGAAACAGAATGCGCACGCATCAGGTTGGTATCAACGGCTTACGAATTTATAGTCAGTTACAGAATTTTTTTACAAATTCCATATATTTAGTAACGTAAGATCTATTTTTCCATATTTCTTTTACGACGAATGGCTGCGATCCAAATTCAATAACCAATCACAGCGCGGTATATTTGTTCTAGAGAATCAAACAAACCGACTTGCGCCTTTCAAAATGCTGACAATTTTAGTTAGTGTGTACGCTCGCTATTGTTTTTTTTTTACGATTTAAGTCTCAGGAGAAGGTAGTTAAATACCATTTTCTTATGAAATCTTCAGTAAATTCCATTAACAAAAGCATCGCACGGTTTGCAGGATGTGCAGGTTGAACGTGTTGAAAGTTATTTGAAGTTCGTCAAATGTATAATAAATATCTATTAGATTTGTTGGATGTTGGATTTGTTATTTTACGGTGTCAGTGTAAGCATCTTTCGTAAGCCGTTGATACCATATGTCAGTGTTTAGTGTTTGTTCGCTCAATTTCGTGTTTGTTCGCTCAACACAGGGGAAATGCAAGGTACAAATTTGAGGTTATATTCTTATTAGATTTTTAAATTTATAACTTAATTTCTATTGGTTGTTAGAGGTTATAAAAGTACTGTGGATTACAATAAATAGAATAATAATTTGAAAAAAACTTTCAGGCTCGCAGAATCTAAAACGTAGAATTCAAGAGCAGAATGGCATTAAAACTCGTTTCCATTGGGAATTTTTTTATTCCAATTTCTCCAGCACCGATAAAAAATATATGTCTTGATTTTATTTGATAAATTAGTGTAAAAAAAAAAAAATTAATAAAAAAAATTGGGGTGAACGAATTTTTAATCAAAATAAAAATATAGGGGGGGGGGCGCCATCGGTACCTACTGCACAGGGCGCCAGATTTGTTAGATCCGGCCCTGTCCGGGCACCTCTGCTAAGTCACCAAACGTAGCAAACCACTTGGGGTGACCTATGGCAGAGGTGTTGGTTATCCAATAAATGGTTCCCGGGGCGAGGGTACCCATATCCGCCTCCCAAATATGCAGGTGGGTTGAACGTTTTCTGCAAGGTTGACAAGCAAAATTGTGAAGCGTTCCACAGTTTTTTCGACTGTCCCTGTGTTGGAGGGGTAAGGCTCTCAACTAGCAATCCGGAGGTCGCAGGTTTAAATCTTAATTTTATTTGATTGATTTGTGCCATTTCACAATTTAATCAATTTGAAAAGATATGACAGATTTGCAGCACATTTCAGAGCGAAAGATACTCTCAGTATCGCCCTGGTGTAAAGCCACCATTCAGGTTGCTTAAAATGGCCTTAGCCATGTTTAGTGACTAGATCTGAATAGCCAGGTACTTCCCCACTTTCCTTCCCCATCCCCACTACTTTCAGCCCCATAACTTACCCAATTGGTGATGCCATAGTCTCACTGGACCCAGGCGATTGGGAGCAGTTGGGACTCTTGTGCAGTATTCACATAAAAAAAAAACTAAATAAAATTTTAAAAGTGAGAATATTATTATGATTCATAGAAAACATACAAACCACTTGAAATGACTTTCTCAGTTTCATCTTGTTGGGTTGGATGCTTTCTGCATAACTACTTCCAATTATTGCTATGGCTTAAACCAAACAAAGATTCTTCCTGTCCCTTAGCAAAAACAACCATATTATTATTACAACAGTCAATTATTATTAATCTTGGGATAAGTTCACCTTGGAGACAAACACTTAAATCTGTTTATATTCTCACACTTCAAAAAGCCTATCTGAAATATTATACAATATACAAAAATAAAATAAAGCTCTCAAATGCAAAAGAGTATCTGAATCATTTTACTTTCTATAAAAAGCTCTCTGAAGAATGTATTAGCTATTGATTGATTTATTTAAAATTATTAAGACCAATTCATTAATATAGGTTTTGTGTCATTTTTTGTTATGCATGATTTTTTTTACATTAACTCCACACATTTTTTCATCTTTGGGGACGCTGTGTGGGGGGGTCTTTTTGAGGAGTGAACATGAGTCTTGAAGATGTCTATGCTGTAGGAGGGAGGAAACCCAGAGGCCGGCAAATCGTTCTACAGCCAAGCAGTTGAACTCAAGAACTAGTCGTGAAAGCGACCGGTTCTAATTGTGTGCATGTGTTGGAGGCGCATTTGCGACTATTCACCAGTGCCGAGGGGATCAATGATGCTAGTTCCTCGGAGCATCTTTCATTGTAATACAAGTAGAACAAGGACAGCATGACAGACCTGACCCTGTGCTCCAAAGAATGCAATCTTAATATAGGGAAATCTATCAAACGGACTTCCCATTTCTGCACAGAGTCAAATGTTTTTTTTTTTCTGATATTTTGGGGCTCCAGACCGGAGGTGGTTACCAATTTCACCAATAAAGCGCGCTTGCGATTTGTACGTGATCAGTATTTGTGAACTATTAAAATTCTGTCTACGTAAACCATTTCTTCAGATGCTCTTTCCTAAGGTTGGCTATCGTCAGGGCAATCTTCTATCGGTATTTCTATGGAAGATGCTCTGAGGTACTAAAGTTATTGATCCCTACGGCACCGGTGAATAGCCAGGAAACTTGCCAAATGCGGGCCCATCATTTGTCTTTTCTACGACTCAATTTTAGTTTAACAGCCCAGCTGTGTAATGATCTATCGGCCTCTGTGTTTCCTCCCTCCTACTTTAAAAATGCCCTCCACACAGCATTTAGTATAACTAATTTTCATCCTTTTATACGGGTGCGCAAATAAATTTTATTGATTAATTTGGGTATTTCACAATTAATTCATTTAAAAATAATATATAGTGTATTTGCGGCACGTTCCAGAGTGGAAGATACTCTCAGTATCGTTCTGGTGTAAGACCACCATTCAGAATTGAAACGTTGCTTAAAATGGCTTTAGCCGTGTTTGGTGACCAGATCTGAATAGTCAGGTACTTCCCCACCTTCCTCTTCCCCATCTCATTCCCCTCCCCACTACCTTCAGCCTCACAACGTACGTCATGGTGTGCCATAGTCTCACTGGCTCCAGACGGGAGCAGTTGGTGACTCTTGTGCGGTATTCATATTTAAAAAAAATATATTTAAATCCTTGCGGATTTTGATTATGTAAAAATATTTGTCATTCTTTCAAAATATTGCATTGGTTTTAATAAGAAAGCAGTGTGTTCATCTATCTTCAAGTATTATTTAATAATAAAAGCAAATTTTTATTATTTATTTTTATCCCAACAAGGGTCCTTTGTTAACATAAGGATATAACTCTATAATAAAAGTCCCAGCCATGTTAACCTTTTGGATGCTGTTAACATAAACAAAATTTTCTCATCAATAACAGCATTGACTTTCTTTTGTTCTCAGGCTTTATCCATGTTTGGTGGCTAGATCTGAATAGCCAGGAACTTGCCCACCTTCCTCTTCCCAATCTCTTTCCGTTCTTAACTCCCCTCAACCTCTCAACATACTCCAATTGGGGATGCCATATTCTTACTGGCTCCAGATGGTTGGGAGTGGTCGATATTCTTTTACACAACTCACATTTTTGTTTAACCACTCAGCAACATAAGCAGATATACACGTTAATATGCCGACATCAGTTAAGTACAATAAGCGTGTTTACACGTAAACGCGTATGTTTATACAGAAATCGTCATAACTCCGTTATTGTTCTAGTGACATCCCTAAAACAAAAAGGAGAAGCTCCATAATAAATCAAGCTACCCATCACTATTCAAGATGTCCATAGAAATAGATAAAAAAAAATCTTTTCTGTCAGATACATGATAGACCGCCAAATTGCCTATCCACTGTTCGACATCGTTATTTTTTTATTAAATATTCTTGTATGAAATTATAAAAAAGTGAGGTGACCAAATTGTTTATTATACATTTATAAGATAGAATAAATATTGTCTTTTATATAATCCGTGATTTTACTACCGTTATCACATAAAAACATCACGTGAGTCATTTTTTAATTTTTTTTTTTTGTATTCTAAATTTTAATGTTTACAAATGTTAATATTTATTTGTAACATAAAAATTTGAAAGCTTATTTCATATCCTTCCAAAAACAGTTTTTAGTATTCGGCTAAGTTCGGAAATGTTTCATTTATAGAGCTTTAATTGTGAAGCGGAAATAACATGACGTAAAAAGTGCATATTCGCGATGTATCGGAGTGGTTAAGTCACTTGCCTAGTGGTTGCCTAGTTCTGAAATCTAGCGACAACCTTTACCAATCAAAAAAGAAAAAAATACTTAACACATTTAATTCCTTTATTGGGTATACAATCTAAAGGGTTAACATTTTGCAATGACATTACAAACATATAGAGACGTTATCGTCCCCAAGATGTCGAAATGACCGAATCGGATATCGACACCTTGGCGCAGTATTTAGTGCAATGGCCCGGAAAGCCGAAGGTCCTGGGTTCGAGTCCCAGAGGTGCAAATATCTTTTTCTGATTTTTCTGTTTCCAGGTTTTCGATTGAGTTTCGCTAATATTGTCTTCATTTTAAAATGGTCCCCACACATAAATATTCTGAACAACAGAATAAGGAAACTAACATATATATTTAGATGTTTAAGAGATATTTTAAACGAAAAATTACGTAGAACCACATACTTCGCTTTCTGTCAATCAATTATACAATACGGCATTATAGGATGGAGCGGTACATGTACAAATCAAACACAAACAATTTACATATCACAAAAACTAATAATAAAAACAATTTTAAAAAACCCTACTCATATTCGTTAGAACTTTTATTCCAACAATTTAAAGTCAGAAAATTAAGTGCAATATATTTTTATCATGCAACATTACAAATTTATAAAGATAATATTCAAAATAAAGTTGCACCATTTAAAAACGACAGAAATCTTAGACAAACATCAATACTTCCTACTCCAAAATGTAAAAAAACACTAGGACAGTTAAGTCATAAATATCTCGGAGTAAATTTTTTTAATTCACTTCCTGAAAAAATCAGAAACATGAACAGTAATATCAAAAAATTTAAAACTCACCTTAAAAATTATACCGAAAATTTGAATTGAATATAAAAAAATAAAACAATTAAACCAATATAATAACACCCCCATACACACAAGCCCTGCTTTTTTATGGGGATAAATCAAATATGTACACATATTATGTAATTAATTATTATATTGAATTTATTGTAATTTATGTACCTTTCTCTGAATAAATAAAAAAAAAATAATAAAAAAATAAAAAAATAAATAAAAAATAATAATTTTTAAAAAAAAAGCATAAAAAATTATTATTTTATAATTATTATATTTTCGGAGGGCTAACTGTCGGGGCATCAATTTTTGGGTAACCATGACAATTTAGTACTAAATCGAAAGGACGGCATTTACCATATCTTTTGCTTGCAACTTTTGAAATCACTACAACATGTCTACAAGTTTTGTAATATCATTGACTTCATGAACTTTTTCATCAATTTTGATGTGTTCCTTATGTAGATATTTTAGAAATACTTTATTCAATTTCAACTTCACCCAAGAGGTTAATATTCATAACAGTCGTGTGGCTTGATTTTATTATGTATTTTGGCTTACAGCATAATACAGATAAGCTAACTAATGACTCGGATAAATGGCTTTCTCAGAAGTAGGTGCTGGCAGCATTTCTGAGCTTCCAATTACAGAATCTGAACCTGATATTATGATTGGCCAAACAGTGACAGATTATTTTGATTTGCTGTGTGTGTAAATTTAAAATATCAGCAGAGTAGATTTGAAATATTTCTTTTACATGTGGTGAACAGTTATTTTTATCTACAGAAAGTAGAAATAGTATTGTAGTATTTATATTTGATTATCGGACAATTCAGAATGAAATCAACTCAACACCTCTTTTGAAAAGTCATTAAAAGTGATGAAAAAATGTATAAAAAGTTGGTTAAATAGGTTACGTTAGGTTTTAGGTTATGGGTTACTTTAATTTTTTTTCATAGCTTTTAATGGCTTTTCAAAGAGGTGTTGAGTTGACTTGATTCTGAGTTGGCATGGAACCCTTAAATTTACTGCACGTTTCAGAGTGAAATAATGTTCACAATTGAAATGGTTTTAGCCATGGAGGTGGATATGAGGTATTAGCTGGGTGCCCGGGTACATAAGGTGAGACTGATCCAGGTCTTGGCGGTGAATATGTCTGCTCAAATACTATGTGGCCGGATCGGGTGAGACTAGTTGGGGGAGTCCTTTTGACCTCTCCGATAGGACTTTCTCGAAACATCGCCTTGCATCGTAATGGGAGGGATGGATTCATGGGTCTATCGCTCCTGGACACATTTACCCTCAGATTCCTACCCACCCCTCATACATTTTTCCTTCCAAGAACTTCCTCTTCATCCTTTCCTTAAGAGACCCTCCACACAGTATCCCCAAAGATGACATAGGCCCTGAGGGGAATTATTTTCCTGAGGGCCTCCTGTTTAGAGCTAATGTAAAGAAAAGGCATGTTTGGTGACTAGATTTGAATATCCAGGTACTTCTAAGCCTTCCTATTCCCATCTCCTTCCCCTCCCCATTACCTTCAGTCTCACAACATTCCCCAATTGGGGATGCCATAGTCCCACTGGATCCAGATGTTTGGGAGCAATTGGGATCCTAATGCATAATTTTTTTTAAAATTCAATAAGTAGGTACCTATTTGATTAATTTTAAGTTTTGGTAGAAAACACAACGACATGGCTGTTCTTCAATAATAATATGCGAATTTTTTGGCCACCATAATATTGTATAATAACTCATACATAGTGCCTAGGTACATAAAAAATCTTATTTTTCATTATCTAGAGGTAAAACTATATTTTTAAATAGTCCAAATCAGTTAAATAGGTCCCTGCACTATTGAAATGATAGATTTCAGCAAGGATATAATTTAAAAATATATATTTTACCTATATTATTATAATTTAACACATCCAACAGAGGTTAACCTCTTTTTAAAGGCAACCAAAAGTGGGTAGAATTGACTTAAGCCCTTATTAATACTTTACACCAAAGAAATATAATATTCTTGATGGGCTGTTTTTTGCTACACATCTATCTATCTACTCACACCATTGAAAAAAAGTATTTTTACTTTTTCTCTTCTTTTTCTGACATGTTTATTTATTATTGTTGAACTTTTAAAACCACTCAAGTGCTTAATTGATTTACCTCAGAATTATGTAAACACTTTTATGATTTTTGTTTTTTTTTTTTTTTTTTTTTTTTATTATAATCTTTATTTATCAAGTTACATAGGTGATTGTACTGTGCCTGTCTCACTAGGAATTCCTGTGTTGAGAGCAGGCGCATTTTAACATAAGTAGTTTAATATAAAAAGAAGAATAAGGATAACAACAACAATGTTATATACATTTAAAGGTACAAGGACAATCAGCATTGTACTAAAGGGAAAGCATGCACTAGGAGGTTATAAAAATATTGTTTATATATGATCTGTCTTTGCTAGTGATCCAAGACTTGGTATCTGATTTGTATTTTACATAATTAGTGTGCTGTCTAATGGTCAGTGGAAGTGTATTATAAAATTTAGTTGCAAAGTATCTGAAGTTTCTTTGACCAAATGTTGTTTTGGCGAAAGGGATAAGTAAGAGATTTTGCCCTTTGGTTCTCGTATCACGAACAGTTTGGATATTGTCAAAAACAGTTCTATGTTTGAATAGGTAAGTTAGTATATTTTTTGCATAAAGTTGCCTAATGTCTTTGTTCCCTTTGTTCTCTTTGTTCCTTTGTTCCCTGCTTAATTCATTGTTCATACCATAGTTCCACTGGCTCCTGTCAGTAGGAACTTTTGTGCGGTATCACATAAAAATTTTCTGTAAATTTCTGTAAAAGTGTTTTTTTTTTTTCAATTGAAGAAGATAACACTAATAATTGAAACGAAAATATGGAAAAGATCAAGACACAGAAAAATAAAAAGATAATGGTCGCAAGACTCGAACCCAGAACCTTTCGTCTTACCGGGATGAACGCTTTATCCAATTGGGCCACTGACACCTTTTATTTAAACGTCAATCTTGCATCTTCTTTGTCAGATTTCAGAATTAACAATATTATATTCAACTAATTTTTTCCATATTTTTATTTTTCTTTAACTTTTTCACTTTCATATTTAGTGTTATCTTCTTCTTCAATGGTATTTTATATTGATGGGAATAACCTTCAAAAGTTATGTATAAAAGAGATGTGTTCTAAAGAAATTAAGTATTTTTTTATTATTTTTAATTGATAAACTAATGTTTAAGACAAGATTTTTGTGCATAGCACAAAGGGTAACAATTATTATAAGCAATAATTATTAGCCTGAAACACTCATCAACCTTGAAAAAATCTCCCGAGAAAAGATAAATGCCGCCGACGGGACTGCTCTACCAACTGAGCTACGTCGGCTTATCTCCCACCCGCCAAATAATTCAATATATACTAGTGTTTCATTCAACAATTACAGCTTATTACATTTTTTCACCTGAAAACAACCAACTTTATTTTTTGTGAGAAATGCATTATAAGTGCTAACTCTCCCACTAGATGGCGTCGAGACAAATTATGTCTACATTGTTCGGTGGAATACTTTAACTTGTCAAATATTAATTATTATTTTTAATTGGTAAACTAATGTTTAAGACAAGATTTTTATGCATAGCACAAAGGGTAACAATTATTATAAGCAATAATTATTAGCCTGAAACACTCATCAACCTTGAAAAAATCTCCCGAGAAAAGTCCCGTCGGCGGCATTTATCTTTTCTCGGGAGATTTTTTCAAGGTTGATGAGTGTTTCAGGCTAATAATTATTGCTTATAATAAAGTATTTTTTTAATTGTGAAAGCAGCGAGTCCCAACTGCTCCCATTGAGTTGGTGATACAATTTTGTTATTAATTTGCTGCTTTCAATAGTGAAACATCTCAAATATTGATCATGCAGTTGATTAACAATGTCAGACATCTCCAAATATTTAGCTTTGAGACAATGAGGAAAGCAATATTCGAATGCTCACCATAAATCAAATATTATTTACCCTTGTCTGAGTTTCACATGTACTCAAATAACGGTCCGGTACATTAGTATTACATTTTTTAATTTCCTACTAGTAATCCAAAAATTTATTTTGTTTGTTTGTTTATTTCACTACAAGTTTTTCTGCATTATTATTGATTTGGTGGTGTTTATGAGTAATCTGAATATTGTACAGATAGAGGGTACACTTTTACATATGACTGCATACTCAACTTAAATGGCATGGAAAGCAATAACGTACCTACACAAAAAAAATTATCGACATATACCTATGAGTGTTAATTTTTTAATATTTGTCTGTGATTTTTTTTCAGTCTCCAAAACAGTTATACACCAATATTGTAAATTATTTAAGTATCTCACTATAAAAAGGCATCGATTGGTTGTTTCAATGAAAAGTTTGTAAAATTGGTTCCACTTAGAACTTAACATCTGTTAGTAACTTTGAAAACAAAGATTCATAAATTCACTAAAACTCATCCAAATGGCTTGTTTTGTTCCAGATGGTAGCCCGTGGCAGAAGAACTGGTGGTGGATATGGCCAGCGCTGTACTCCCGTCTCCCTGGACTCCTACAGCCTGGACAATGTCTCCGTCAATGGATCCACACGGCGCAAGGCCAGGCGGCCATCCAAGAGGTCCTACGGGAACCCAGCATATGATGAATCGGTAAAAATCACACAATCGGATACAACTTATACCATCTTTTATTTATTCATACTGTGAACCCATTGCATAGTACATATTATGTACCCATTCATTTGTATTCAGTGCCAATAATTTTGATGAAGGTTTTAGGTTTTCAACTATTTTCCAACAATTTGGGTCATTTTCTAGAATGATTTGCCTGGAAGGTCAATTCTGAGATTAAAATCAATATTCAAAGTTACAACTTCGTGTTCAGTTCTTAAAACCCCGTTTATTAGAAATATGAGTAACATTAGAGAAAGAATCTACATATTAACAATTTTTTTACAAATGCAGGGAGCCACTTCTCACCCGATGCAGTTTGCCGCATTGACCAACTTCTCCCTGGACCAAGAGTCCATCGTTAGCGAGTTCAATGAGATCCCAGTCATCACAGTGAGAGCTGATGAGATACCGCCAGGCTGCGAATCCAAGAATCGATTCTCCAATGTGATTCCTCTGCCAGAGACCAGGGTCTCCCTCAAACCCATGGCTGGGGATGAAACATCAGACTATATCAACGCTAATTATGTCAGAGTAAGTATTTTAACACAATACAAAACCAAGTCTTTTCTTACTTTTATACTAACAGCGCAAGGCGTTTAGGGAGGCGGGGGTGGGAATCATTAATTTGATAACCAAATAATCAACACCTCGGTCACCCCAAGTGGTTCGTTACGTTAGGTGATTTAAGAAAGTTGCCGAACTCGTGGGGTGAGGATTGTGCAGGTCTTGGCAGCGGATGCATCTGCCCACCAACTGCCTTGGTGTAAAGGCCAATTGAGGGAGATCCTTTCACCTCTCCAGTCAGACTCTCTCGACCCATCGTCTTGCACCGCAGTGGAAGGAATGGATTCCCACATCCGTCACTCCTGGATACACTGACCCCCTGATTTCCACCTACCCACCACTTTTCATAACTTCCTCTCATTCATTTTCTTAAAATATCCTCCACAGAGCATTCCGAAAGGTCCGGAGAGAAATTATTTTTCTCAAGGCCTCCTGCTAATGTTAAAAAAAGTCATGCTGGGTTTAAATTGTAAAAATATTGTTTATTTTTAGGGTCCCAAAAACTTGAAGAACTACTACATCGCCTGTCAAGCTCCCATGGCCTCCACTGTCACCGACTTCTGGAGAATGATTTGGGAACAAAATTCCAGAGTTATCTTGATGCTCACGGAGTTCATGGAGAATGGAGTGGTAAGTCAACTGCATAACCTCACAACTATTATGTTAAACAGTACTAAAACCGAACCCTAACATTTATAGCAATCAGTAGGTACAGTAATTTTCGTTCTTGCTACCTGCTGTAGAATTTAGATTCAATTCATTTTACTACCAGTCTGTTTATCTGTTCATATTTTACTAATGGGAATGTTTCCTTCTTCCAGGAAAAGTGTTTTGAATACATCCCACCATCCGAAGTATCCGATAACAAGCGCTTGTTTGGAGACTACAAGATATTAGTCAAGAAGCGCGAAATCCGCGACAAATACATTATATCACAACTGCAACTGAAGAACCTCAACACGCGTACATGGCGCGAGGTGACACACATATGGTACTTCTGGCCCGCTAAAGGAGTTCCTGAAGAATGCCACTCCATCATAGCATTCCTCATAGAAGCTCGCAGTTATTTAAAAGCTTCTCAGAATGCTAAAGAATTTGATGAAGACGGGCATGATTCTATGCTGACGTACAACGGAAGTTCTTTAGCCACGAATCAAACGCAGATTTCTATCGATCCGGATGAGAGCAACAATTCTAACGAAGACGGCGAAGTGAATATCTACAATGTTCAACGAGGAGAGAAGTCAAAGAATGGTGCCGTGAAGAATGGAACTTTGACCTTAGGAGATGGGAGCCGTGGGGGCCCCCTAGTGGTGCACTGCAGCCCTGGAACGGGGCGCACTGGGGCCGTGATAGCCTGTGATATCGGGATCAGGGACTTTGAGATGGTCCGGACAGTTGACGTACCAAAGACTGTTTATAAAATCAGAAGGGATAGGGCCAACAGCGTCCAGACTAAAGATCAATATATATTTATTTATAAGGTATGTAACAACAATATTTACTTATTTCCAAATTTTTGTAGCACCGTTAATGCCCTTGAGCGACAGCTACCCAAATTTGGGTAGCTGGGTGATTTTTAGGAATTAAAATTTATTTTGAATTTTCCACAGTTGGCTAAAATATGTTTCGTCACTAGTTTGATTAAACTTCTAATGAATACAAAAAGATGTCACTAATGTTCCACTCATGGAATATTCCAGATAATTTTTTGTACTTTGTTGCAAAAATGTCTCACCTTACGTTTTTTCGAATTAAAATTATTGAAACACAAATATTTTATTAGAAAAATGTGTTATAAAGGTTTCCATCACAAAACTTGTATCATTTCATGTAAACAAATCAATAATAAAAATTGAAGAAGATTGAAGAAAAATTGAAGAAAAATTGAAGAAGAAGATTAGGCTAATAATCTAAATGAAAATATGAAAGAGAACTTTTTCATAATTGTTATCTTCTTCTTCAATGATATATTATATTGATGGAAATAACCTTCAAAAAGTTATAAAAAGAGAGTTGTTCTTATAAAAAATTAATAAAAAATTCACATAATTTCATAATTTTTTCTAAATTTGCGGTTGGAAACTTTTGGTTTCATTTATATGTATATTTTAATTCTTCTGAGGTTCACTTTCAGATTTGAATACAAAACATGGTGTTTTCTTTTTCTATCATATTTCTCACCATGACAGTAAGGGTGACACATCTTTTTCTATGACAAAAGTGAACAAATTAGTCTGAGGTGTTAATTTGTTCGATCGTGAATTTTTCTTCAGTACCTAATTAATATAATTTTTTTTCAGGTACTCAGCGAATACGCAACAAAACTCACAGGAGGCGTGCTAGACTCCATATAGAAACTCCATGACAATTATTTAGCTACTAAAATGGTATTATATTATGACCAAAATTAGGATTAGGCACTTTGATATAAGTCCTGTAAGGAAAACATTCCTGACTCACGAAAAACGTTTATAAATAATTTAGATTATAATTTATTTAAAACTTGATCTATGAAAGAACATAATACGAGGGTAGGCTGAAATTTGATAACATATAACGATAAGCATGCTGTTCAACTCGCATTGACATAGCACTAGAACACGTCACCATACTTCTGCTTCTCAAAATACACTGGATGAATACAACGACTGAATTTAAACCTGCGCATGCACATAGAGGGGAAATGTCACTTCCACATTCCAGCTGGGGCGCTTCTGGAGGTTATTTTGTTCGCGCTCTACAAGGATGTGTGCATCACTTTTCAGCCTACTCTCGCATTTACTAAAAAAAATATGTGGAAAAGATTAGAATGACAGATCAAGTTTTTATTTTTGACAAATACAATTTCCACCTTTTCTTCTACCGACTTTATTAAAAATTAATACATATTTATAATAGACAATTACCTGCGTACATATTAAGTTATTAACCAATTTATTAATATTATGTGACTGAAAATATTTAGAAAATCTCAAAGTATACTCGTAATTACGAAATAAAACCGAACAAAAATCATAATACGAAATGTTCAAGTTTTACAGATATTTAAATGCAATAAACTTTTTCTTGCCTTTAATACGTAAAATTAGGTAGGGGTCATATTATTTATGACAATAAATATGTAAATCGAATACATAAAAAAATATTTTTACCAATAAAAAGTTTTCTAAAGTTACCTTTGCAATGCATAATATAATTTAGTGTTTTAAGGTGATCAAATTTTATCTAAGTAATTTAGAAGCATTAAGTTTTATTTTATTTATATGTATATCAATCGTCCAGTTGATTTGTCAGAAATCTCCGAGTACCATGTTTGAGATGATGAGGAAAGCAATATTCGAATGCTCTCCATGAATCAAATATTATTTACACGTGTGTGTGTTTTACATGTTAAATATGCTATAGAACGACATTTTGAAATAACCTACTAGTGACCCTAAATCATCAACATTTTGTTTAATTTGCTACAAGTTTTTTTGCATTCTAATTGATTTTGTGATGTTTATGAGTAATCTGAGTATTTTACCAGATAGATGTTACACTTTTTCATATAACTGCATACTCAACTCATATATTGATTTTTCGGAGATATCTGACTACTCAACTGGACGGCCAATATATGTAGCTTCCTGGTGGTATATATGGCAGCTTTACTGTTTCGTAAATTAATGCATATCAATTATTGTTATGTTGGGGAAATGAAAATATCGTTGTCTTTTCTTAGGCAGCCATTGTTCAGTTTTTTAAATACATATAAAAACAGGGTAATTCAACATTATTATGTTTTGTTAAACCTTTTTACGTAACTTTGTTTCCGTTATTTTTATCCCTTATTTTTAGAAATCAGCTCAAAACATTTCGATGAATCATTTATTCTCGATGAAAATCCATCTCCGCATAAGTTATCATAATTATCGTTGCTACATTGGAGGTTATCCACCACTTACCCGCCTTGGTATAAGTAACAGATGGTTACTCCTTCAAGGCTCTCTCGCAAAGATTCTAATTTTTTTGAAAGAACGAATCTACATTTTATTTTGAACGAATCTAGATCTCCAGTTTCCCTGCATACGTTGTTAGTAAGCAGTATTCAAGTGCTTAGCAGGAAATAAAGATACAATAAGTGTTAGTATGACCATAGACAAGATTGGTGATAGTCCACGAGGGGGCAAGGCAATTATCGTTGCTACAGTATTATTCTATTGCTGTCTTCCTCCGGTTTCGTGTATCGTTAGTTTTATTCATTTATATTCGATCTGGCGTTTGTTTCCACAGCCACCTTAGTTTAGATCTCTTAAAACCCAATCACTGCCAAGTGACCAGCTCAGGCACGGGGGCTCCATCGAAGCCAGTCAAGTTAGCCTCTCAGAAGCTATACTGTACAGGGCCCGCAGATACTTTAACCTCTCAGAAATACACTTTTGTTTATTAAGTGTCCCTTAGAAAACTGTCAAAACGTGATAATATTTGTGTTATTTACGATTTTTACTAAAAGCTTCATAAATCACATTTTGGGAAACGTAGCCTCATTATAAAAACTAGTTTGGAAAGGTTATAAAATAAACTTTCAAATTGTATTATTACAAATAAATAATAACATTTGTAAATATTAAAATTTAGAATGCAAACATAAAAAAATTGTAAAAATGACCCGCGTGATGTTTTATGTGAAAACGGTACTAAAATCACTGATTATGTAAAAAAAAAACACTTATTCTATTGTATAAATGTATAATAAACAATTTTGTTACCTCACTTTTTTACCATTACATACAAAAATATTTTAATAAAAAACTAACAATGTCTTGAACAAATGACAATCAAACAAGATGGAGGTTCCATTTGGCTCAGATAATTAATCTCTATGTTCCATAGATATTTTTGAATACAGACGCGTAGCATTGTTCATTATCGATATTCCATTTTTTATTTCATGGTAATCCGTATACTAGTGATGGAAATAAATCAATTTTTGTAAAATCTCGCACGTTTACATCAAAAGACGCTCTAATGTCTTGACCGCTTTTATTATATTTGCGTCTTTTGACACTCTAATGTTCCGAGTGGTTAATAGTACACAACTGCTGATCTTGTACAAATCGCAAGTGCGCCCCACTGTTGAATTCGGTAGCCACCTCAGGTCTGGAGTCCCAAAATATCTGAAAAAACCCTTGACTTAGGCGGAAACGGGCTGTCCGGTTGATAAATTCGCCTTCCATAATAAGCAGATTGCAATCTTTAGAGCAAGGTGTAAGAAGGAATGCTGTCTTTGTTCCACCATTATTACAAAGGAAAATGCTCCGAAGAACTAGCATCATTGATAACTTCGACACCGGTGCATAGTCGGGAAACACGCCAAATGACAAGGTTGACACTTTTTAAATGAAAAATGGTTGCTATTGTGACTCATTCTTGAGTTCAACTGCTCGGCTGTAGAATGATTTGCTGGCACCTGTGTTTCCTCTCTCCTACAATATGGGTCTCTTCAAAAGCCATGTTCACTCCCTTCTCTCCTCAAAAAGACCTTCCCCACAACATCTTTAAAGATGACATGGGCCTTGAAGGAAATTATTTTCCTCAGGGCCTCCTGTGTGGAGTTAAAGTAAAAAAATATATGTACCTGTATATGACATTATCCATAAGAGAAACCTCATATTTTATTTACTTGGATCACAAAGCTTATTTTTGCAGTGAAATTAACATAAATTGAATATAATTCCATTATAAAAATTAGATTTTATTTAGGGCTAAATTGTCCCTTAGGCTTATGCGGTGATGGATTTACAGCGAAGTTATGTGATGAAAGTCAGCTAAGCACAAATTCTCAAAAACGCTCTTATTCAATATAATATAACCTGCAAATTTAGCATTTAAATATTCTGGAATGATAAATTAATATTGTTTGTACGTAACTGTTGATGAAAGAATGTATATTGTGTAAAGATCTTATTATATTTAATGTAAATAATGTTTAAGGATGTATTTAAAAACATATTTCTAAAAAGACAATCATATTTCCTATTCTATATAATAAAAATAATTATAGATTGAACATTATTAGTTAATATATTATTTTAAGCAATAAATATCAATGATGGTCTTCCAAAAGAATTCTTCCAAAATGTTTACTGAATGTAAAATTTTTAATAACAACAAAATAAATAAATGTTTTAACAAAAATCTACCTGTACACAAAAAAGTAGTGCTTTTGAAGAGATTTTATTTATAAATAATATGTAAGTAATATTAACCCTGCATAAAATTGTACAATTTTGACAAAAAATATATTAATTCAACTTGCACCAAAAAAAAAACAGCTTTTAATGATAATAAATTTATGTATTGTTGTTATTTTTTTTTTGTTATCGTAAATTTGTGTTGTAATCGTAATAAATTTGTTGGAATATTTTGTAACTTTAAATGTTAAAACTCAATAAATGTGATGTGTTGGATGCATTAATAATTGTTTTTATATATTCCTAACCTACGTACCTTTTTAAATTATTTGTGTTATAATCAATAAAGTTACAATATATTATTATATAGACGCGCTGTAGAAATCTCAAAGTGGCAAAACAAGTTAATTGAAGTGCTTAGACTTAGTAGTTTTAGTACTAAATGCTGCCTCTACATAAATTGCACTAAAAAAACTGCCAAGATGCCCTCATGTGTGATGAGAAAATGTTTTCATTAATGTTACGCTGAATTCCTTAGGGTCATCGGGCATTTCCCCCCAATCTCCCATTTACTTTTCTTTAAGGCACCACAGAGGATCCGGCCAAGGGGTGCGGAAGCTGAGTGTGGCTAACGGCTAAACCGAACATCATGCGCATTCTTGCTGGGACTGCCAATCGATTGGAGAGGAATCCCACCCGTTTTTCAGTGCTATACCCTTATTATTTATGCACTGTGCCTTCCTACCTACAGGTGCTTGAAGGATACGCTGGAAGCAATCACCCAGCGTTTGCCTCCTCGTGGACTATCACCAACCTGTCCCATTGTCTTATCGATAGTCATACTAACACTTATTGTATCTTGTATTTCCTGCTAAGCACTTGCTTGCTGCTTAACAAACAACTTATGAAGGGACACTGGAAGTCTAGATTCGTCAATTAAAAAAAGTCCTTGCGAGAGCGTTGGAGGAGTAACCGTCTGTTACTTATACCAGGGTGGGTAAGTGGTAGATAACCTCCAATGGTAGGACATGACCATACGGACCCCCAGAGGTCTTCAGGATCATTCAGGGGGTCTGTGGAAAATTAAAATTCAGTTAGGGGTCCGTAAGGGGAGGAAGGGGTCCGTGGGCCAAAATAGTAATGTCATGGAACTAATTGCACTCCAGAATGTTCTACACTTAATTCAACTTCCAAAATTAAATATCTTGGTGTATATATAGATCAACATTTTAAATGGAAAACACATATTTGTGAACTTGTCAAAAGAATTAGGAAATGTATATATATATTTATAAGACTCAGAAATATTTTTAGACTGGAAAACCTAAAAAGAGTGTACTATGCAATTGTTCAATCTATATTACAATACGGTATTATAGGATGGGGAGGAACATATGATGTTGTTTTAAATCCTCTCAAAATAGTTCAAAGATTAATAATTAAGATTATATTGAAAAAACCATCTACATTTTCTACCGAAAAAATCTTTTCAATATTCAAAGTAACTACAATAGACAATTTATATAAAAAATATTCAATACTACAAACTTTCAAAGAAATACAGCTAAAAAAATTACATTTCAATATCTCAGCAAGATATCAAAACAATATTAAAATTCCAAAATTTAATACCAAGCACATCCAAAATTCCTATCTGTATCATGGTATAAATTATTTCAACAAACTCCCATTAAAAGTAAAAATTATTGAAAATAAAAGTAAATTCCAAACTAAATTAAAAAATTACCTGAAACAACTGTAAGAGCTACATTACTATTTCACTTAATTTAAATCTGTTAATCGACACATCTCAAGTTTCTCTTACTATATCTATTGTTAATAGTTGCAATATTATTATTCACCTACTCAAATGATAACATTGATAACATAATTGAGTATGAATTCAATCACCAAACACAAGAGCCTTGTCTCTTTAGGGTGAGGAAAGGCTTTTATTACATTAATATTACAAATCTGTTTAATATGTAAAAAAAAAGTATAATTATTGTAAAAACAAACAAATATTAAATAAAATAAAATTTTTAAAAAATGGATAGTAAAGCAATAAATAGAACTTTTTTAACTAACTAACTAACTAACTAACCATCACGCCGTTTCCCCGCAGGGGTAGGCAGAGAGGACGGACCGCCACACAACTCGATCTTGGCACACACTCTTTGCCTCGTTCACATTCATACATCGTCTCATACATGCTCTTCTATTATTCCGACTCTTCACATGGCCCGACTCAAGTATCTGATTCACTTGGTCGTGCCATGTCTTCCTCGGGCGTCCCCGACTTCTTCTACCATTCACATTTGCATCATATATTCTCCTTACACTCCTTTCCTCGTTCATTCGCTCTACATGCCCAAACCATCGGAGAGTCCCTTTCTTAATCTTACACATCACGCTTACGTCAGCCTTGCATTCTTTGCGGATATCCACGTTTCTCTCACGATCGTACATGGTTTTACCACACATTCGCCTCAGGGATCTCATTTCTACAGCATTCAGTCTGCTTTCATCCTTCCTCTGCCAGTTCCATGCCTCACTGCCATACATCAGGGTAGGTACCAGCACTCCATTATGGACGGCTAGTTTCGCGTCTTTGGACAGTTTTTTATTACCGCCAACGGCATTCAGTCCTCCATTAATGGAGTTACCGGCATTCACCCTTCTTTCAATATCTCTATCAGCCTTCCCATCTTTCGTAAACATACTACCCAGATACACAAACTCATCCACCTGCTCCAAGTATTCATCATTCACAACTATATTGCATACTGTTTTCGTACTCTCTCTTTCAAACACCATGACTTTAGACTTACTTACATTCATCATTAACTCATTCTTCATACATACTTCGTTCATCCTAGACACGAGAGACTGTAGATCTTCCATACTGCTAGAAATTAGCACCGCATCATCAGCATACAAAAGGCAACATACTTCCAGATTACTCAATTTTGCGCCCAATCCCATCTCTTTCAATTCTTGCATACAATTATCCATGTATAGATTGAATAACCACGGTGACATTACGCAGCCTTGTTTAACACCTTTTGTGATGTCAAACCACTCCGTAAAATCGCCGTTCACCCTAACACATGCAACGCTTCCCTTATATAGCGACGCAATTGCCTGAATGAGCTTCGTATTCACTCCGTACTTGGACAACACCTTCCATAGCTTTTTCCTGTCAACTCGGTCGTACGCTTTTTGTAGATCTACAAAGGCACAGAAGAGTTTCTGGTTTTTTGCAAGAAACTTCTCAGTGAGCATACGCAATGAGAAAATCTGGTCCATGCACCCCCTTCCACTCATAAAAGCACCTTGCACATCCCATATTTTATCTTTTGTTTCCATTCTTACCCTTTCAATCAATATTCTACCATACAGCTTGCCCACTGAACTTAGAAGGCTAATAGCCCTATGATTCCCACATTCCATACGTGACCCTTTACCTTTGTATAATGGCATGATTACAGCCCTTCTCCAATCTAATGGCGTATAACCCTCCTTTAAACATTGGTTAAAAAGTCTGCACAGCCATGTTAGAATAATACGACTATCTCCTTTAAAGTATTCGGCAGCAATATTGTCGAAACCCACAGCCTTGCCACTCTTCATGCATTTAATTGATCTTTTTATTTCATCCATACTGATTTCGGTAACATTCACTCCATCATCGTTCATAACCGATTCACCGCTGGGATCACAACCACTCGGGTTACTTTCGAAGACTTCCTCGAAATATTTCATCCATCTCTCTTTGATTTCATTCTCATTCGTCAACATTTGTCCATCTTTCGATTTTATCACTTTCATGCTTCCGTTCTCTGGACCACTCCGGGACCTTTTGACCTCCTTCCAAAACAGTTTTATGTTTTCTTGGAAGTGGTTTGTCATTTTGATTCCCTCTTCTTCTTCCAGGCGTTTCTTTCGTTCTTTCACCCCAACACTTACTCTTTTCTTGCATTTTTTCTAGAACTTTTTTATTTAAATAATAATAGATGCACTCATACCAGGAAGCATCGAAAAATGAAAACATTTAAATATAAATAGCATTATTTCTATTACATGGGAACTCCGTAGAAATACAACATGAAAATTGATTTAATTTAGGAAAAAACAAAGACAATAAAAGTTTTGCAGAATTATCAAGGAAAAATATTCACGAAAATCTAAGATATACTATAGGTAGGTACTTTATCACTTATCTGAATTCTTGACACAACATCAGTTCCAATTTTGATAAGGAGAATTAAAATAATTTTCTGTTAAAAGTATTATATTCTGGGTACTTTATCGCTTGTTTGAATACTTAACCGCTTCTGTGACAAGAGCGAGATTTCTTGCATCCTTGGCCGTGCCCAGTGGCCGGCCATAGAAAAATAGCGAGTTTTCTCGCTCTCCTTTGATCCTCTATATCAGGGGTCTCCAAACTTTTCAGCCTTAGGGCCATACTCTTTACTCCAGTAAGTTCCTAGGGCCAAAACCGTTTTAATTTTCCTGTCATTATCATTCATGGTTCATGGGGTGAGGTTTGTCCAGGTCTTGACGGCGGATGTGTCTGCACGACTGCTGCGTGGCGGGCCGGATCGATAGAGACTGGGTGAGGGAGGCGTTTTGACCTTTCCAGCCGATTTTATATTTATTATTTTATCTCGACTCATCGCCTTGCACCGCAGTTGGAGGGACAGATTCGTACGGATTCATACTACTGGACACACTAACCCCCAGATTCCTACCTACCCCTCATATATTTTCCTTCCTAGAACTTCCTATCCTTCTCTTCCTTAAAAAGACCCTCCACACAACATCCCCTAAGATAACATAGGCCCTGAGGGAAAATAATTTCCCCAGGGCCCCCTGTGTGGAATTAATATAAAAAGAAAATAAACGCTTGCTAAATTCGCTTACTTTTTTTTTAATTTTTTTTTTTTTTTTTTATATGTATACCGCACAAGAGTCCCAACTGCTCCCGTCTGAAGCCAGTGAGACTATGGCATCCCCAATTGGGGTATGTTGTGAGGCTGAGGGTAGTGGGGAGGGAAAGGAGATAGGGAAGAGGAAGGTGGGGAACTACCTGGCTATTCAGATCTGGTCACCAAACACGGCTAATGCCATTTCAAGCAACGTTTCAATTATGAATGGTGGTCTTACACCAGGGCGATACTGAGAGTATCTTCCACTCTGGAACGTGCCGCAAATATACTATATATTATTTTAAATGAATAAATTGTGAAATAACACAAATTAATCAAATAAAATTTATTTGCCACGCCGGGATTCGATCCCGCGACCTTCGGTGTGCGAATCAAGCGTCTTATCCGCTACGCTACTATTGTATTGTATTGTTTTGTATTTTCACGACTACAACACGAAATCTGGTGGTTACATGCGGAAACAGGTAACCCTCTATCCATCGCTAACTGATAGCGCTAGTAGAACTTTTTCTCGAACAATCTCGTTGGTTCGATACTATATTTGTCATTATGCTTTACCTAGCAAGTAAATAAAACCGAGTTTCATCATTTTGTGTTTTTCATCTAACTTATCACAACAACAATAAGCCATTAGATGTCGCGGGCCTGATTGATGACACTGGTTATTAGCTGTCGCGGGCCGAATTGATGACACTGGCGGGCCGGACTTGGCCCGCGGGCCGTAGTTTGGAGACCCCTGCTCTATATCATACATATTTATTTATTAACGCCCTAGTGGGCTTTTACAACAGAAATTAAAAACATTAAAAAATTAAACATCATAAAAGAAATGAAATACTATGAGTAATAAGAAAAAATCAGTAATAAGACCAGAAATACAATAAAGTGCAATGTGTAAAAGCTAGTTAGTATGTATAAACAAACAATTATATGTGTAAACAATAAGGTTATAAATTACTGGTAAGATTTTAAATGAGAGAAGGTTTTATGAAAAGAACAAAAATAAGAAAAATTAATTATTAACAGATAAAATAGAGATGAGTTGTATTATGAATAAGCAAAATAATATCGGGCCTAAGTGAGATCCCTGTGGTACTCCGCTCGAGGCTGCAAATGTATAAGAAGTAAACGAATCAACCTTGACCGCTAAGTACCTTCCCAATAGATAACTCTTAAACCATTCCAAAATATTCCCTCTAAATCCCAACAATTTCAGTTTTCTTAATAAGATTTTGTGGTTTACTTTATCAAATGCCTTACTGAAGTCAGTATATATGGAATCAGTTTGATGTGATTCAATCAAGGCATTAACAATATCATTCGTATACAATATTAAATTGGAAAGGGTTGATCTTCCTTTAATAAATCCATGTTGAAGCGGTGAGATGGTGGGATTAATTCGGGATATCAACTTGTCTAGTACTAGACTTTCAAAAAGTTTGGGTAATGTAGACATGGTGCATATTGGCCTGTAGTTTTTTACGTCCTTCTTATTACCTTTTTTGAAAATGGGCGTCAAAAGACTAAACTTCCAAAGATCCGGGAACACACCTGATGAGAGTGACTTTGTAAATAACTTATGTATAGGATATGACAATGTATGCATACAATTAACTAAGAACATGGGTGGAACTTTGTCAGGTCCTGCAGATTTACGGGAATCAAGACTCTTTAACTTGGATATAATATCACCAATAGTTACAGTACAGTCAGATATATCAAGAGTCTCAACCAAATCAGAGCATGTGATATTGCTATCTACATTTGCATTAACATATACACCACTAAAAAAATCCGCAAACAGATTGACAGTTTCCTGGAGATTTTGAGATACTTTAGAATCGAATGACATACAAGTAGGTATATAAGTACCGTGATCTTTTTGAGATTTGACATATTTCCAAAAGAAATTTGAGTCGTTCATGATAGAGCCTATATGTCCCGTTTTTTTATTTATTTAAAATATGGAACACACAGAGACATCTATTGGGATGATTTTATTTATTTTTTAAATAAGAAATGATTTATTTTAATTAAAAATTCACGGCCTGTTGTACAAATGTACACAGCTACACTTCTACCTACTGGCATTTAAACGGTGAAATTCAAAGCAAATCTTTGTTCATTGATTCAATATTACACAGACAGACAGACACACAACCGAAATCATAAATAACCAAACCACCCACACCGAAATGAATATTGTTGATCAAGAATGAATTTGAATTGTTAGGGGAAAAACAAAAAAGCCCCTCTTTTGGTTACTGAAGATCTCTTCAAAAAGATTATTACATATGACAACAGATGGCAGTATACAAGCGTTTTTCTGTTTTTCATCTTCACGAGATTATTGTGGCAATGGAAGCAAAATTTCGATTACCTACTACTTGTTTTTCTAACAGCTTCCACTACCCGGCTTCGCCAGTGATTATAATGAATAAGTCAATCAATTTATTTTGTTTTGTCGCCTTCAACATAATCAACAACAATATATTTTTTAAATATCTGCTAAAACGTCCCAATTCGAATTCGAAAAGAGATAAGGATGGAGTACAGACTACTACTATACTAATATATCTACAGCCTGTATGTCGGACGAATATCTACAGCTCATATTATGTTGGACAAATATCTATGAACTTCAGAGTGAAGACTAATATCTACAGCAGTGGCGTAGCGAGGGGGGGGGGCGGACCGCCCTGGGTGCCACCCGATGGGAGGGATGCCACCCATCTGAGTGTCAAGAGCACAATTCTCTAGCCACCCCCCCCCCCCCCACCCCCAGGAGTGACCAATTTTTTATGTAGTCGAAATTTGTGTTTGTCAACTGTCTAAGGGGGGGGGGGGGGTGACACCACCACGTTATCCGCCCCGGGTGCTACCCATGCTAGCTACGCCACTGATCTACAGAGCTAAGTTCGGATACATATCTATGACGGTCCCAGTGGTGACAAATATCTATGGAGCGTAGGTGGGACTAATATCTACACAGAGGGCAGTTGAGCAAGAGGTTTTACGGAAAAGCATAAATTACGTAATACTAACCTAACCTGACCTAACTTAACGTGAATTAAGTTTTTTAAACTGTATATTATGCAATATTACGTTATGCCAATATGCTATAGGTACATAATTGCAAATCCAACCTCTGCCAGTGCTGTGGATATTCGTCAACATCACCTGTTCCATAGATATTAGTCAGAAGTTTGAGCTGTAGATATTCGTCCTCAATTTGGTTCTCATAGATATTAGTCCGATTTGTTCAGTTTTTGGAATTCCTGTAGATATTAGTAGACGCCTCCGTACGAGTGTAGCTTGACGTTATCCTCCCCTTCCGGTGACGTCTCAGAGGGTTCTTATGACGTCAGAACTAGTCCGAATACGTTTAGTTTACAGCTTGTAAAATACACAATAAATAAAAATATTTGAAGTGTGCACAAAGAGGACATCGATACGCTACGAAGCACCGCACAAAGAGGAGACCGATAATTCTATCTCTTTCTCTCGGAGGCTAAATCCTACCATGAAGTAGGCGTCCTGGCGTAGTCTCGGGAGGTCTCCGGTCAGGTTGTAAGGCTGACGCTGCTTTTTTGGCCTCTTTCGTTTCAACGCCAAGATGGGCGTACTGGGAGGAGAGATTGAGGGTTATCCTTGAAACACTTGTGTTTTTGTACGGATATAATTGTAACTTTATTTATAGGTACTTTACAATCGAGGTTGACTGGCAATTAGTTAGTTTAATTGAGTCGGTAAGAGATTAGAGAGAGAGTGGAGAAAGATATTAAAGAGAATCAGAGAGAGAATTCAGAGAGAGAATTCAGAGAGAGAAATCAGAGAGAGAATGAGAATGAGAGAAAATCTTTTTAGTGTCGTTTTTCGTTTCATCGATTTTCAAATAACAACTGTGTAAAGAAGTTTTCACTTCAAAAATACCAAAAATATCACTCTTCTGGGGTTTTAAATTGTAGTGTAACTTTGTAGAGCACAATAGTGTACAGGATAATGTGTTTAGTTTCGATTTCTTTCTATAGATGTCGTTAGTATAAATAGTTATTTGTAGTTTTGAGGTGTTATGTATATAACAGATGTCCGTAAGGTGGTACCTTACGACAGTGACAACTGTCGCCGTTCGTGTCTAATACCCGAACGTTTACGGTAATAGCCGATGATATCCGATGGATAACTGGGAACCTTCAGTGTCGAGTTCCCTTCCTTGAGAATTACCCAGAGCATCAATTATAGCGGACGATTGATACAGTTAAATATTCATTGTAAACCCCACGATGAACAAAGTAACTTAAATAAATAAAGAAACTTGTAATCTCGACCAACCACAAGCTTTGTTGAAGATTCCAGAACATTACATTATTTACGTACATAATACCCTTTCTTGTACATTTTACATTCGAATACTGGAAAAATATGTATTATGTGTAAGTGAATGAAAATAAATATAATTATGTAAAAAATAACTTTTCACCGATCCTCAAAAACAAAATAATGTTATTTCGTTCGCCCAAGCCTGAATATCTCACTTCTGATAAATGGCCTGCAAACTGCGAACGTTCGCCATTTGTAAGCATATTTCAAAATTTCGAGTAAAATTAATGGTCTGACAAACTTTACATTTCGTCACTTGACTGAATATTAAAACATTTTACGCTCTTTGACAGTTATTCCCGAAGTGGATGCTTCCGCCCCCTGAGGGGGGAGGCGGTAGTTTATGACCCGTGGGGGCGCTGGGAGGCAAGAGGTTGTTGGGAGAAGTGGGCTAAATAATGAGAAAAAGGATGAAACGGACAAAATGCCAATTTTGATGACTTACCAATTTTCTATTTGAAGAATCAGCGTTTCAAGAAAAGTAAATTTCGGTTGTATATTCTGAACTTGTCTTGAAAGTAGGAAGTGACCACGAAGGTACTCCCACTTAGGTTGCTAAAAGTTGAAATTGCCTTATCGCGTCCAATGATTGATTTTTGATCGGAGTTTGGAAAACCAATATTTTCACATAATACAAACAAAATAATTTTATCGCCTTTTGTGATTTGAAACTAGATGAAGCGGAAACGACACTAAAAAGAGACAAACACATACATCTATAGGATTTAGCCTGCGAGAGAATGAAATAGAATGAAACCTTACCTCATTGACTGTTTTGATTGTGAGCTCATTTTTCAAGGCTCCTATTGGTTGAGATTGTGTGGGTGAAGATTTCACTTCTACCGCAAGTGAACTGCACTCGATTTTTTTACATTAACTCTATAAAGGACCTATGTCATCGTTAGGGATGCTGTGTGACATTTTAGGAAAGGAAGGAGAAGAAATTTCTAGGACGAAAAGAAGCATGATAGGTGGTTAGGAATCTGTGACAGGAGTGTCGGACTTAAGGAAATATTCCTCCTACTGCCGTGCAAGGCGACGTTCCGAGATTCACTCCCACAACCAGTCTCTCCTGATCCGGCCTGCCACACTGATGGTGTGCAGACCCGCCGCCAAGTACCAGACAAACCTCACCCCATGAACCCGGGCACCCCTGCTAAGTCACCAAACGTAGTGAACCACTTGGAGCGACCTATGGCGGAGGTGTTGGTTAACAACTTAATGGTTTACGGGGCGGCGGTACCCATACACGCCTCCCAAATTGAATTTGCAACAAAATGAAATTTAGCGATTTTAGGAAATCTAATAATTCAAAATTATACTGAAATTTGCACATTTAAATAAAATTAATATTATAAATTCACCTTTCCTTTCTCTGTGATTTTAAAGGATGGCCTATAACACCCTCGAAGGGTGAAAGCAAGAAATAATAGAAAAAAATGTTAAAAATGTTTCCATAGAACTGATTTTCTAGGCTTATGGAGAGATACTAAAAATGTTGCTCTGGAGCAAATTCTCAGTGTTAGATACTTTAAGAATCGCTCGATTCTCAGTGGTAGATACTTTATTTGTCCAAAGAACAGCTTGAGGTATTCGTACTTATGTCCTTGGGAAAGATGAAATTTTCCACAAATGCTAGTTTTAGGAGATTTTTCATTGATTCCTCTCCAGACCACCATTTTTAATAAGGATACAAAATTTCAGTCGATTTAATGACATAGTACCCGAGATATAGGCTTTTAAAGTCCAAACCCAAGCCTTGAAATGTGCCAATGGGAAAGATGAATTTTCCAAAAATATTACTTTTAAGAGATTTTATTTTTGATTATCTCCAGACCATCATTTTATTAAATATCCAAAATTTCAGTCGGTTAGAGGCCATAGTACCCGAGATATAGGCTTTTAAAGCCTGAACCCAAGTCTTGCATTATGCCCGTAGGAAAGTTGCATTTTCCATAAGTCGTCTTTTTAGGAGTTTTTTTTTATTGATTCCTCTCAATGACAATTCTTTTTTCCTTCTCTTTTCTGTAGGTAAGTACCATACTTTTTATTATTCCTATTTGACGGCTCATAGTAGAAACCACCATGCGAACTCTGGCGGGATAAAAGTTAGTACCATTTTAAACCGAAACCGGAATTTTAAACAAATTTACAGAAACTCCAAATGGTGGATTTAAAACAGCACTTCGCTAAGTTTAGGAAATTATATAAACATGCGAAGAGTATTTATATCCCAATAATAGCTTAGACCGAGATAAAATAATACCGGTGTTATTTTAAAGGAGAAATTTTAGATGAAAATTTAGTCGAAATAACAATTCAGGGAGAGGCTAAAAATTTTATTAAAATTACTTCACTTTAATGTTATCTCTACAAATTTGAATGGGTCTAACATAATATTATTTTTGTTTCGATAAATTTTCAAATAAAGTGCTCAGTTTATGGAGGGCTGGGTTCTATGACAATTGATCCGACAACAATTGGCCAGCCGACACTTGGCCCGCCGACAGTTGATCCGCCGGACAGTTGATCCGCCGGATACACATATTTTATCTGGTATTTCACGCTAAGCACTTGCATACTGCTTACTAACAACGTATGCAAGGGCATTGGAGGTCTAAATTCGTTCTAAACTAAATGTAGCTTCGTTCTTTCAAAAAAAGCGAGTCCTTGCGAGAGCCTTGAAGGAGTAACCATTTGTTACTTATGGGCGGGTAAGCGGTGGATAAACTCCAATAAAAAATAATTTAACTGGATCAAGTTAATTTTTTTTTAAAGATACAGTTAAATAGTTGTAATGTCGAAAAGGTGGAGAGATTTAGATACCTCGGCAGTATTCTCAAGGAGACTCTTGACCCAGATATAAAGATTAGGTGCAGAATTGAAGCAAATCCCTCTTCTGCAATGACAATATCAGCTTAAAACTAAGGCAGAGAATGCTAAAATGTTATGTGTGGTCGGTCTCGGTTGTGAAACATGGACATTGAAAATAAATACCATGAACAGGTTAGAGGCTTTCGAAATGTGGCTTCACCGGAGAATGCTCAAGGTCCCATGGACCGACATGATCACCAACACAGAAATTCTCAGGCGGGCTAGAGCAGATACAGAACTGCATACATTAATTAAAATCAAGAAAATTTCATATCTGGGTCATATACTTTGAGGGGAGAAGTATCACTTGCTTCATTTAATATTGAAAGGCAAGATAGAGGGTCGCCGAGGGCCTGGTAGGAGACAAATGTCTTGGCTGCGAAATATACGAGAGTGGACCGGCATTAGAAATGTGGAGGAGCTATTCCGGGCAGCGCAAGACAGAGAGACCTTTTCAAGAGTGATCGCCAACGTCGGGGGGACCTGATAAGGCACACAAAGAAGAATAAAAAAAAAGTTAATCCGCTGGACAGTTGACCCCTCCGGACAGTTGATCCCTCTTCCAATTGATCCCTCGAACATGATCTCTTAAATGATTATTTCTTCAAGTAAGTGTGCAAAGAGTACGGTCATACATCAAAGTCATTACCAAAGTCGATACGCTTATATCTGCAGGCATCTGAGTGGAAATCCGCTTTACAAATATTTTTACTAACAATATCCCCAAAGGAGCATGCGATGAGGATATAGGGCCGAATAAATACGACATACTTATATGTGCGTGCAGTCTGTTTAGGAAATACGAAAAGGCGAGCAATAGCTGATTTGACATTTATACACAAAATTTTAAATAATAACATTGACTGTACCCATTATTACTAGACCTGCCCTAAGTGACAAAAGCGTATTATTTCCCCCTCCTATTGGAACCATTTCATCGGAACCGGCTGGCATCGTGTATGGCTTAGCGTTAATCTAAAAAATGTGACGTCATCATTCTTATGCGAGCCAGCGTCGAGCACTCATCGGTGTATTTTACGAAATAACACGTAAAAAATAGTGGCTTGTGTTTTGAAAACGTGTAAAAATAGAAGTGAAAAAGAGAATAAACCCAATTGTCGTATAACATTCCATAGGCAAGCATTGTTTTACTTTATTTTAAGCTCACTCAGTTCACATAATATGATCGTTTTTGTAACATATATGTACTATCACTCGAGATACATGGCGTGTGCCCGTCGCTGTTTACTGGGGTAAGTAAATTATGAAACATTTGTAAAAGTGTCTCAACTAAATACGGCAACAAAATATTAAAAAGGCGAAAATAGGCGACCTTACTTTGCCATTTTGGCAAATATGGTCATGACGCGGCGAGCAATTCGCGCTCCCATGTAAAAAGGTCTATTCATTCAAAAGCAGAGTTTACTTTTAAGAACTAAATGATGATATTATAATGCGAAATGCCTATATACTGTGAGATTGAGTTATTGACGAATCACATATCACCAAAGTCATCTTCCCGCTCTTCGTCCCGCTGTAGTTGGTTTCTACCCCTCACCTTTCTGTTCTGGTCTAGTAATATTCATATGTCTATGACTGTACCGAACTTCTTTCCCTAATTAATTTTAACATACCATTAAGACGTACACGCCATACAAAACTATACCACACGCTTAATTACAAGACAAATGCAGCAAGTAATTCGCCAATCAATCGTGCTCTTCATATGTTCAATAATATTGATCTACGACATTTTCTCCGATTCACTGCCCAAATTTAAAAAGACCATCATGTCAATAATATAAATTGTTCAATGCGCATACATACATACATACACACATCCTCTCTCATACACACACACCTTCCCACTACAAACATCACCCGGTAATTAATTACTTGATATGCATACCATAAATAAGACACTACAATGAAGCACATAATAATAGGTACCCACCATGAAATATACTTATTAATCGTATTATACTGATTAATTGTAAATTGTTTTCACCAATTTATCTAATGTACTGTTTTTTTCTGTTTATAAATAAATAAATACTATGTGTCTACTCACACATAATATGACCAAGTGCCCACGAATGTTTAAGCAGAGAAAATACACGCTGACAACACTGTCTACGAATTCATATCGAATTGGGTAAAAATATTAATAAATTGGCAATTTTCAATTGAAATACTAACCTAAATGTGCATTGGCAGTCCGTATTTTCTTTTTGACATTAGGCGGGAGTTATTTGGTTAAATAGGTCTTTATTCATATTTCAACCATTTTCATTTCTCGAAGATTGAACGGAATAAATTTATTGCATTATTTAAGTAAATGGATCGCGTGTACGACTTCGTTCATTTCTAAGAGCCTTGGTAGTTCAATCCGTTCATTAAATAAGCCATTAATTTTTCATAACGAACGACATTATTCCAAAATATGTATATTTTGATAGTCAACCGAAACATATCACTAGGGAGGCCGCGCTAAAATTTATCAATCATCGGTCGCAATTTCTGTTAACAATCGTAGACCGTGCTTGCAAATATTTGATATCTAACGAGAGATGTCGGATTTTGTCAATATCGTATTGATATACGGTTTTATCGATTGTCCATACCAGACCTTCTGCATTATTCTCATACCAAGAACATTTTTTCCATATTCCTCCACCCCTCCTGCGATTGATCTAAACAAATAATCTGTGCAACAATAAAGTTGTTAAGCTTGATGTTATTATTTGTTATTTATTTAGGTCAATGATTATTGCTATGAAGCGTGCACTTGTCCTTGGCGTAGTTATTTTCAAGTTTTAGGAAATTCGCTATCAGTAAACACTTTCCACCAAGCAGAATTACCAACAATAATCAATAACAACAAACGGTAGCTAAGTGAAGTGCTCAAGATAAGAATAAAAGGTATCAATGCAAATATTTTTTTATTTATCGACTTACCGATATAATCACACCTCTGACGTCTTTAAAATGAATTACATATTTGGTATCAATGAGAAATGAATTACGATTTTAATTCGCCGATTCGCCCAAGAGTCCCAAATGCTGCCAACCTCCTGGAGTCAATGAGAGTATGGCCCCCAATTGGGGTACGTTGTGAGGCTGGGGGTGGAGGGGAGGGGAACTAGATGGGGAAAAGAAAGGAAAGGATTTTTTATAAATATATTTTCAGATATTTTTAATTTATAAATACCGTATTAGAGTCGCAAGTGCTCCCATCTAGTGACAGCGGGACTACGGCATCCCCAATTGGGGTATGTTCTGAAGCTGGAGGAAGTGGGGACGGGAAGACGATGAGGAAGAAGGTGGGGTTATTATTACATCTAAAGACATTTCATGCAACTTTTAGATTCTGAATGGTGTTCTTTCGTCAAGGCGATACTTAAAGTATCGATCATTCCGTTATTATATTATTTTATGAATAAGGTCCTCGAAAATAATTATTTCATAATGTTTCCAGTCAATGTCGTTTAAGTGCCAAGGCATTATTTAATTGAATAGGTACGTGTTGATTTTTCCAATTTTTTAAAGTTTTATGATGGAGTGATAGTTACAAAAAAACGAACATTTTCGACCTACATACCTACCCACCATTGTTTAATCAATGAGTTGAACTTTCAGACGCCGCTTTTTTTTACATTAGCTCCACACAGGAGACCCTGAGGAAAATAATTCCGCTCAGGGCCTATGTCATCTTTGGGGATGCTGTGTAGAGGGTCTTTTTAGGAAAGGAAGGAGAGGAAGTTTTCGGAAGGAGAAGGGTATGAAGGGTGGGTAGGAATCTGGGGGTCAGTATGTCCAGGAGTGACAAAAATATAAATCCATCCCTCCCAGGCTAGGTTCCGATAGAGTACGCCTGGGTAAGTCAAAGGGACGCCCTCAAAATTCTCTCCCGATCCGGCCTGCCATGCAACTGGTGGGCAGACGCATCCGCCGCCAAGACCCGGAAAATCCTCACCCCATGAATCCGGGCACCCCTGGTAAATCAACAAACACAGGGAACCACTTGGGGTGACCAATGGCAGAGGTGTTGATTATTCAAAGACGAAACTGCAGGTGGGGTCACAGAGGGGTTCAGCAAGAGTGGAGATCCGCCCCTGCAATAGATCATACCTAAGTTGCGAAAAATACCAGTTTAGTTGGACAAAGACATTTAATGCAAACGTCAGAGTTTTGATTTCAAGGAGTAATAATTGATCTCTGTGATTCATTTTAGAGGTCAAATATTTCATAAATTGCTTTAAAACATTTCCTAGTTATAACTCGTTTGAACTACCAATCGATTTTCATTTAATCAAATGAAATATTCGCGAAACCACTCCTATATTTTCACCATTCCAGACCAATGTATAATCTCAGTATCGTTCTTAAATTTCTTTCCTAGATTGTGTACTACGAGGTCTTATCTTAATTCCAAAATATTGGAGTATGTTGTGAGGCTGAAGGGAGTGGGGATGGGAAGCAGATGGGAAAGAGAAAGGTTGGTAACCTAGTTTTTCATATCTGGTCACCAAATACGACTGAATCCAATATGAACAACGTTTCAGGGCCAAAAAAATATATGAAACGATTTGTGACTGATAACACATTCATTTCGCTTTTTTATAAATGTGCAAAAATTGTTCGGCGCACGAAATAATTTAAAAAAGACTCGGTGCGTTGTGCTGTCTAATGTGGACGTAGCCTATATCAATATACGTTATCAATAATATGTAATAATTCTGACATACTTGCACTGCCGTGTACACATCTGAGCTGGGGACACAACAAAGATATTCAAATACAAAAGAGATAGGCTATGATGTCCGCGCGACTGTCGCCGAACTACGACCTAATGCGCGTAGTTTGCATACAAAAACAATTTGTTCATTTTCTTGATTTTTTGAAGGTGTGCATTATTATTGGTTAACAATATGGTTTGAATACGGAAAGAATTTGTTCATTTAGTTTAGCGTTCGTTTAGTTTATTCGTTAATTGCTAAACAACACCGGCGACACCCGGAAGCGCAGTCTCACCTAGTAAAAACGGCAAATAGCACATCTCCTTTTATTTCAATATCTTTGGGACACAATACCCATTAGCGAAATGGCACTAGCTGAGGGTGTGCTATAACAATGCATACAGGCAACTTCCGTTAATTCCGCAGTTCCGCATTGCATTCAGGATGTTCACAGAAGGAAGTGTGCACTCTTTCCCCCCCGATCACCTCTTCGCCACTGACTAGCCAGCTTCTGGGGCAGGACAAGGAAGTCATCCAACATCATTGTCAAAATTCTGATGAAAGATCGTTTAATTTTAATCTATGTATGTACCGAATTTTATTCTTAGCTGTTCTATAGCTGCCACTATAGCTGTTCGTGTGAGAATCATGGGATATCCAAATTTACCCCTGCTGTCCCCTACCGCTACTATTCCCCTCCCTCAATCACCCCTGCGTGTTCTTTCCCATTCATCCCCGTTCCCGTCTCCTGTCCCGCTAACCTCCCCCCTTCCCCGAATCCCCCTCCCCTCACCCGCTTTACCCTTCCGCCTTCCCCCCTCCCTCGGCCCCCCTCCTACATTCCCTTTCCGTCCTTTCGGATTCCTTTCCCCCTCCCTGCCGCTAAACTATACGAAATACAATTTTTTTTTAAAACCATCTATTAATTGTAATTTTTGTATAAAAATTTCATAACGCCAGATATCATCAAAGTTTCTACGCAATCGGATGAATGGCTTAAGAAATAATAAGGGAGAAATAAATAAACATTCATTATTGCGTATAAAGAAAAGGTACGTACCTAGTGTCTCTTTGTTCGCGATAAACTCAAAAACTAATGAACGGCGGAAATAATTTCATATAAAATCACTATATCTATCAATAAATTCACTCTATGGATTGCTTTATCCTCCTGTCCTACTGGATTAAAAACTTAAATAAAATTAAAATAAATAAATATGTATAGGTATGTGATACGAATTCCGGTTGATATTTTTTTGCGTTCAGACAAACAGTTCTCCAACTCGTCTTGGGAGGAGATTACTTCTTGGGAAAGAATAGAGTTCTTTTATGTTAATCTGGGATTTATTTAATACTTCGCGTGTACAAGTGGTGACTACGATAGTCGGCCTAACTGGAAGCTGACTAAATGAGATCCGAATTGAATGAGCTCCTGCAGACTGCACCTAGGCCCTTGGCCCCCCTGGTGCCCAAAATCCGAACTAAATTAACCGCCATCTAGCGGTCTTTCGGGACAGCTCTTAGCACAGCCCTCTATGTGACAAGCTCGGAAGCTGTTAGATATACGTACCAAAATATTTTTTGTTCTTGTTGATAAAAACACGTCAAGGTCATTAGTAAGTAGGAAAGAAAAATGACTTCATTAATTCGCACTGAATTCCTCCCCTAAATTTGGGGTACAAATTTGGTGATTCTTTTCAGAAAGGGTACGACAGAATATCTTGTGTAGAAATACATTCACTTAACATTTATTATATCACAGTTAAATTATAACATAATACAAAGGAAGAATGTTTTTAATGGAAAACTTTAAAAACTAATCAAAACTGAATTAATAAGTCATTATTGTATTATTCAGAAAGTCAGTAAGTCTGTGAAAAATTATTGAAGATAAATATTACGAAGTTGTCCCCCTCTAAATAAATATCCTCTATTCTATCAAGCCTTATCTTGACGGCCTAAGTGATCGAGGGGCAAGGCTCTCGTCTAGCAATCCGGAGATCGTGGGTTCAAGTCCTGGCGTGCGCAAATAAATGTTATTTGATTAATTTATTTATTACTAGCTGACCCGACGAACTTCGTACCGCTTCAGAATCAATAACTGTTGTGTTTACTTATTAGCTGAATTACATTCAGTTTTTTTTTAATGTTAAAAATTACACAATGAAGCTATTATCGATGCGCACTGTCAGTATTTTGTTTTTGTCAGTATCGGAGATGGCGTTGTGTACGGATTTATATTTTTTTGTGATTTTCTTACTTTTCCACTTACTTACGGGAATTTCGTTTCATTTTCTTTATACGTGTGAGTGAGATTTATTATAATTATTGTATTTTTCCTTTGGAGGGGTGCAGACATACGTTCACCGTTTGTCTCATTTTCGACTATTGACCTTAAGTGTGTAAGAAAGATGAGCAGCATTATATGTTTAAGAACAAAAGTAAAACCATCAGCGCATTGACATTTGACGTTTTTGAATTTTTGGAATTCACTGACTACTAAGTATTATATTTATCACAATATTGCTGCAGCTCTTTCAAAAGATGAGAATTCGTTCCATAAAAAATGTACGAGGAAAAGAATTGTCTTTTTTTTGTGAATTTTTCCGTTGTTTTAATAGCTATTCTGCTACTCAGGGTGGAGAAAAATCCAACAAATCAAACATCATAAAAATCGGTCCAGCCGTTCTTGATTTGTAAATGCTGTAACTAACTCGACATTGTTTTATATAATACTAGCTTTTACCCGCGGCTTCGCTCGCATGGTATTAGTGGGAAATTACTGTCATAATTATTGGCATAATTGTTATTATTCTTGCTTTTTGTCTAATAAAAAAATAATTATTGTTTAATAGAAAATTTCACTATTTGAGAATGACATTTCGCAAATAAAAATTCTATTTTAGAAAATATTTAAATTATATAAATTTATTTTAAGTACTTACTCCCCTAATTTATTCTGATGATTTCGCCTCAAATAGGAATTAGTATTTTATTCATATTTGAATCCAGAGTAACCTAAAGAAATAACAAAATTATAGCCCACCTCAAAAAAAAATCATTTTTTCCAAGGTAACAATTTGTTTGATGTTTGCAATAACTCGATTTTGTTAGGGACAGAAAACGTAAGAAAAATAATTGCATAACGCAACAGCTTATTCATAACGCCAGAGCTTACCAATATATATATAGCCTATGTTACTCGCAAGTAATGTAGCTTTCAATTAGTGAAAGAATTTTTAAATTCTATTCGGTGTTTATTGCGTGAAAGAATAACACTCATCCATACAAACTTTCGCCTTTATAATATCTATAAGATTTCACAATTTATTCATTTAAAGTTATATACAGCATATTTACGGCACAATCCAGAATGGAAGATACTCTCAGTATCGCCCTGGTGTAAGACCAACATTCAGAATTGAATCGTTGCTTGAAATGGCTTAAGCTGGATTTGGTGATCAGATCTGAACAGCCAGATCCTTCCCCACTTATCTCATCCCCATATCCTTCCCTCCCCAGTACCCTCAGCCTCACTATATACCTAAATTGGGAATGCCATATTCTTACTAGCTCTAGGCAGGAGCTGGCGGTATTCACGTAAAATTTAAATATCCCACCCCCCCTTTTGATTTCTTCTAATTATTATGAACTAGGCTTTTAAATAAAATTAATATACAAATTCATCTTCCCACTCTCCATAATTTGAAATGATGACCTAGAACACCCTAGAAGGGTGAAAGCCAAAAACATTTAAAAAAAATATTCACGAAATACAGGAGGAAGTAATATGCAACGTTTTAATTTAAAGCGTATAAAAAAAGTAAAGTGTTTTTTATAACCATAAAATTAACAATAATATATATTTTTTAATCATTAAAGACAATAATAGTGACTCTCAAAAGAAAATTTGAAACAAAAAAATCAGAAAAGATACGGTCACAACTAGGAATTGATTCCAGGACCTTAGCCTTGCTGGGGCTCTGCTCTAACCACTGAGCTAATTCGACCTTACTTATTAGCCTACATACTTTTATTGGTTGCCATCTTTATATATATATTATTAAGATTACATACACAAAGATAGCAGCCAATAAAAATTAGCGTTAAATAAATAAAAATAATGTTGGTAGTCCTTAGTTGAGGTCTTAATACCGTTAGATATGACTGAAGGGGATAGGGTTGAATTAGTTCAGTGGTTAGAGCAGAGCCCCGGCAAGGCTAAGGTCCTGGTTTCAATTCCTACATGTATGTATCTTTTTATGTTTTTTTTTTTTTTCATATTTTCGTTTGCGAGTCGTTAACATTGTCCTCAATGATTAAATCATTATTCTTATAGTGATTAGTGGTTATTACAACATATTTTTTTTAATAAAGTTGGGCTAATTTTCGCATTTTAATGTAATGTGTGTAGGAGTAGCAGATATATTAATTACAAAAATTAATAAAACGTATCATTTGCATATAGGTAATACTAAATATACACACGTGCCAAATTTTTAAAACGTTTCACTTTAAATTTAACTTGAGATTAGAATGTAATTTATGCGAATTTAAAATACATAATTTTAATAATCGAGACTAATCGAGTTCATATCAGATATTATAAAAGGTTTACTCAATGGCATTTCTCGTTCAGATTCTTTTATGTGCATATATTTTCTATTGGTTTATTGTTTTCAAACTGCGATCACTGAGAATCTGTAATGTTATGGATCAGTTAGCTAAATACTCTACCACTAAACAAGCAACGTTTTGTAATGATGGTAGTTGTAGGAAATCTAAAACATTGTCAGGTTGCCAAGTGGTGCCCGGGTTTGTGGGGTGAAGTTTGTCCAGGACTTGACGGCAGTCGCGCGTGCCAATCTCGTGGCGGGGCTTATCGGGAGATATTTGGTTGAGGGAGACCTTTTGACCTCTCCAGCACAACTCTCTCGGAACATCGTCATGCACCGCAGTGTGAGGGATAGATTCATACGTTAACACCCTAACCCTATCCATCCCTCATACCTTTTTCCTTCACAGAACTTCCTCTCATTGATGGCCTCCGTGGTCCCGAGGTAAGACTCTCGATTCACAATCCGAAGGTCGCGGGTTTGAACCCGGCGTGCGCAAATAAATTTTATTTGATTAATTTGTGGTATTCCTCAATTAATTCTTTAAAAAAATAATTTATACTATATTTTCCGCACGTTCCAGAGTGGAAGATACTCTCAGTATCGCCCTGGTGTAAGACCACCATTCAGAATTGAAACGTTGCTTGAAATGGCTTTAGTCGTGTTTGGTGACCAGATCTGAATAGCCACCTTCTTCTTTCCCATCTCCTTCCGATCCCCACTACCTTACCTCATAAAATATACCAATTGGGATTGCCATAGTCCAACTGGCTCCAGGCGGGAGCATCTGAGTCTCTTGTGAGGTATTCACATAAAAAAGTACCGGAAACCAAGACAAGGAGCGACGGGATAAAAGAAAATCATCTAGTTATTTTGTTTAAAGAAACTTGCAAAATTTTAAGAAATCTTAATTTTCCCACGTGTTGAAAAAAAATTTTAATTGCTGTAAAATACAAGGAATAAAATTTTACATTAAAAAAAAAGTAGGTCGCTAACCGCAATGGGATTAGAACTGAATAATGTGCCACCCTACCGGGCTACTGACAGTGACCACCTCCTTCCCTCTTTATTATCTATATGGGACACGTCAGGCCCAAACACATCGTCCTAAATAAGCGGCTGTCCCTAATAAGCCAAGTTCAAGGAAGATGATTTTTTTTTTAATTTGTCAGTTTTTTAATCTTTATTAAATTTTAAAAAATATATTAACTTTTTTTTTTTTTTTTTTTTTTTTTTTTTTTTTTTTTTTTTAATGTAGAGTTCTTTATTTATAGGTTTAAATTATTATATTATAATTTTTTCACTTAATTACATTTTATCACAAAATGGTTTTTACACGGTTATAATAATTACGACTAAACCGAACTGCTTCTCTGTTCTGAAGATGTTCTCTTCAAAAGACTATAGACGTAATGATTAATAACTCAAATAGTAATATTAATAATAATAATAATTAATGCCAGCATTCTTATAAATACCAACCAGGAATTATTAGATTCCTGGTCAAATAAAATTCTTCACGCAAAACACTTCAATTATCTCAACCAAACATATGTTGACAAATTTTCGTCAAACAAATGGTTGAGTATTGGAGAGTTGAGCGCAGAAATAGAAGGCTTTATGCTTGCCATACAAGATAGAGTCATTAATACTAAAAATTATAGGAAGCATATCATCAAAGATGCAAATCAAATTGATGATTTATGTAGAAAATGTTTGGCTTTTCCGGAAACTATAGAACATATTATATCGGGATGTTCTGTATTAGCGCCGTCCGAGTATACATTTAGGCACAATCAAGTTTTAAAAATAATTCACCAAAGTTTGGTAATTAAACATAACTTGATTGACTGCCGTAATGTACCATATTATGAATATGAACCAAATTCATTTTTAGAAAATGAATTTTATAAAATTTATTATGATAAAACTATTCTGACAGACAGAACAATTAGTCATAATAGACCCGATATAGTTTTACATGACAAAATTAAGAAAATAACTTATATCATTGATGTCGCTATACCAAATTCTTGTAATATTCAGAAAACTGTTTCTGAAAAAATAAGAAAATATACAGATTTAGGGAATGAAATTAAAAGAATTTGGCATTCTCAGACTATAAAAATATTACCATTTGTTATTTCGGCTACTGGCATTATACCAAGCTCTCTCATTCAAAATTTAGGCGTATTAGATTTGTCAAAAAATTTGTACATAAAAATGCAAAAGTCGGTCATTTTAAATACATGTAGGATTACGAAAGATTTTTTAAATATTTATATTGAGGGATCAGTAGGATTTATCGGACCAGTTAGGATTTCATCAGAGCCGAACCCTCTGATATGAAAATATCTGGAGTCGGTGAAATATTTTCCCATTATGTTTCTGGTGGATTGACGTATTGTTCTTGTATTGTTTTATTCTTATATAGTGCAATTACATTGCGTTAATTTACTAGATATTCATTTGTGGAAAAGTGTGTGGAAGGGTTTAGTCTTTCATTTGGGAAAGATTCAACCCGGACATGAAATCTGGAGCACCGTAATGAAAATTTATAATACTTTATTTCACATAAAATTGAACAATAAAACATATGTGGAAACTTTGACTAGCCAACTAGGAATGGATCCTGTTTTAGGCCAGTAAAATTGACAAATTTAATTTCATATTACATTGTTTACTAACATAACATGTTATTTATAGCAGGAAAAGGTGTTAATTATGTATTCCTAACAGTATATAATTTTGTACTCATAAGAAAAGAAGACAAATAATGATATCTTAAAATCAAATTCAGATATTTTCCCCTAGAGCGCTTAAAAACAAAAACAAAAACAAATAAAAGATAAAAGATATAGACAAGACTTAGACATACGATTTTAGATTTTCACGACCAAAAGTATTTTCGTTATTTATTTTTGGGGTATTATGCCGTGTTGCGCTACTTCCTCCTTTAGCCAACTTTTCGGACAGCGTAACAATGTCCGTCATCACATCTGCCCTGATGAAAGACACTGTAACGCTATCCAAAACGTAAGCTAAAGGGGGAGGTATAGCAACACGGCATAATACCCCAAAAATAAATAAAAAATATATTAAATTAAATAATTGTGCACTAACGGTAGGTACATATTTATGAATATGAAAAATAATATAATTAAATGTACAAATAACCCGAAAGATGACTTTTTGCACGTGCGACAGTGTAGGTACTATGAATTGAACAACTTTTCGATGATAAATGTCGATGGACGGTGAACAGCCGTCGTGGGCGAAGTCTTCCGAAATACCTACTGTCGAATGAACCTTGCGTTTTAATTGCCCTTAGTACAAAATTCGTTCACTTTTTCACAATTTGTCCCAATTAAACGGAATGGATTAAATATAAAATTATTATTATGTTCTTTATTTTGTTTCTGTTCCTTGATTTTTGGCCCAAATAACCGGCTGTCCCGCTAAACCGGTGTACCAATTAAGCGGAATCGAGTGCACTATGAATCTTCGAAATTTTATTACAAATTCAGTTTAATGCGATGTCTTTCCACTTTTCATCCCCTGTTGTTGACAATACTGACATTATAGCCTTCAAAAAAATATCGATCACGCGGAGCTATAAACATGCTAATAAGAACGTAAAATAAAAGAACGTATTTGATTTTAAAATTCACAGACTTAAGAAAATTTTAAATACCTGTTCATCAAACATCCTATTCAACATTGTTTTTAAGAGAAACAGCGACTGGAGATTGTATTTGTTAATTAACGTTATTAAATCAAGCAAGATCCAAATAATATTATTCAACTGGATTTGTCCACATTTTTTTCTAGTTACAAGTGCTAATTTGCCTTTGCAGTAGGTACATAAGAATATTGAATAAAACTAAATCAAGGATTTATTTATAAAAGAAATCATTACCGAGGTCACGCATTTAAAATTTAAACTGAGGTAATTTCGGATGAAATCTTTCGTTGGTCAGCTGACGATCGGATCATTAAACCGGATAATAATCTTACGAATAATATTATGGTTTTTATAGAACTGTTTTCAGAGAAAAAAACGCCTTAAGAGCGCTTTTCAACTAAATCTATCTACCCTACAAATTATCTGGTGACTAACAAGTACTAATACTTACCTAGTAACTTGCATAATCAGAATATGACTACCTATCGACTTACAATAAGGCGTGTAGTAAGTGCCATTCAATTAAGACTTGTAACTGATGACTTACAACTAGGCCCGGTTTTTCAGTATGGGTACTTAGACATTTTATGTGTCAGATTCATTTGTCGAGATTACGACCATAAAAATTATGATATATTACAGCAATATCTTTCAAGCCAACGCGACGTAAAATTCAACTGAAATACCGGCCCTTAGACTTACCTTCAACGGAGACTTACAACTTAGAACTTACAAATTATTAACTCACAACTAATGTTTATAACTAGCGATTTACAAGTTATGTTAGTGAATTGTAGGATAATAACTAATGACTTACGGGTTACAGGATAATAACTACTGAATTACAGGATAATAACTAGTGACTTTCAGGATAATAACTAGTGACTTACAGGATAATAACTAGTGACTTACAATCACATAACACACCTATCTTTGAATTTATATTTAAAAATAAATGTGTTGTTAATTACATACCGTGATTTAATTATTGCGTGTTATGATTATTACAACAAACTTGTTTTACCAACAGCTCTGGAAAACACATGTCAACCCAAGTAGGTTCGCAACGTTTGGTTACTTAGCAGGGGTACCCAGGTTCATGTGGTAAAGTTTGTTTAGGTCTTGGCCGCGGATGTGTTTGTTACCTACTGCGTGGCTGGCGGAATCGCGTATTTACAAAACCAATACCTGTTCAGTCGCGGCGGCGACTGAAATGGGATAGGGTTTGTTGTGCATAAATCACTTACAAACCCTATACCGATTCAGTCATCAACACGTTTCGTTGCTCTATCTGTTTCAGTGACAGTGACGACTGAAAATATAGAGTAGCTTCTGTTGGTGCAGATGCACATTTTTATATGTTTATTTTTTACATTAATAAAAACGTATACCTACAAAACATAGCTTGCGTTATATTCCCAAAAGGTAAGAAACCCATTGTGGGATCATTAATAGTACAGTTACAGTATATTTTGATATGTAATAAAAACTTGCATTACATATTTTGTCGTTTACTGCACACTCTTTGTTTCAATGACATTCATACATCGTCACATATGCACAGAAGTCCTTACCTACTACTCTATAATTACGGTCATCACCGTCACGGAAACAGATAGAGCAACGAAACGCGTTGGCGGCTGAAACGGTATAGGGTTTGTAAGTGATTTTTGCACAACAAATCCTAAACCAATTCAGTCGCCGCCGCGACTGAACCGGTATAGGCTTTGTAAATACGCGGCCGGGTCGGGAGAGACTGCTTGAGGGAGACCTTTTGACCTCTCCAGTCAGGCTCTCTCGACCCATCACCTTGCCCCGCAGTGAAGCGTTGGATTCATACGTCTGTCACTCCTGGATACATTGACCCCCAGATTCGTTTTACGTACCTACTTTATTACGTACATTGTACTTATCATATTATTAACATTGTTTGGCTTAATACGATAACTATGTAATTTCCTATATCAAATGAACAATATACGAGGGTAGGCTGAAAAGTAATGCACACATGCTTGTACAGCGTGAACAAAATGACCTTCAGAAGCGCGCCAAGTGGAATATGGAAGTGACATTCCTCCTCTATACGTACGCGCAAGTTTGAGGTCGATGAATTCATCCAGTGTATTTTGAGAAGCGGAAGTATAGAGGCGTGTTTTAATGGTGTCAACACAAGGTAAATAGCGTGCTGTTATCGAATTTTTAACCGCTGAAAAAGCGACTCCTACTGAGATTCATCGTCGTTTAAAGGAGGTTTATGGTGACGATGCTGTTGATAGGTCTACTGTTAATCGATGGGTAGTAAAATTTCATGATTGTAAACCTGAAAAAGCAATAATTGTTGATGAAACACGCAGCGGACGTCCGATTTTGATACAGATGATAAACAATCCAAACTTGTCCACGATTTGATTCAAAATGACGGGTGAATCACTCAAAAGCGTATCACAAACCATTTTGAATATCCAAGGATCCTGTCGGCTTTATTGTTGAACAATTAGGCTACCGTAAAATCTGTGGACGATGGGTACCACGCCGTTTCACAGACGAGAACAAACAGCGTCGATTAGAGCCTCTACAAAACCTGAAGATTGAACCGATTCCATACTCTTCTCACTCTCAGTCTTTCACCTTGCGATTTTTATTTTTTTTCCTCTACTCAAAGACACCTCAAGGGTAATCATTACACCTCGGACGATGAGGTGAAGGCATCTTTCAAGTCCTGGATTCGAGAAATGTCGGCAGAATTTTTCACTTACATATTGAAAAAACTTGTTACACGTTGGGAGAAATGCGCTAGCCTTGGCGGCGGCTATGTTGAAAAATATATAAGATTTTGAAGCTTGAGAATCGTACTTTAATGTACTTTTTGCCCGATCTTGCTATTTGTTTTTGTTCGTGTTTTACAAGCATGTATGCATTACTTTTCAGCCTACCCTAGTATATAATATATATTTTTAATTTTCCATATATCAACAATCGTGATGCATTGATTAGCAATGATATGAAAACAATGAATCTATCTACATTGGTAGATATAATCATTGTTTATCGATAATGTGGTAAAATGGTTTTCATGTTGAATGTTAAGTAAATTATCATAGTTTCCTAGAATAAGCTTGTTTTTGTAAAATATTTTTCTAAATTGAATAATCAAAAAACATTTTCATTTCTCGTACATATTCCTTTCAGACTGTACTCATTTCTAATTCCGTTGGAACAAAATTGGAATTAATGATGAAAAAAAAATGTATTGACAAAAGTGGAGAGAAATTGCAGGGTATTACTTTAGACTTGTTCCTGAAGTTCTGGGAAGACCCAAAACGCACAGAGCCTACCTAGTTACAATTCGCAATCGGAGGTAATTGAAATCCTCATAAATCCAATTAATATTAATAAAGACGATGCGACGAAGCGCAATAGTTCTTGGTATCGGGTAATTGACGGCCACACCAAAACTAAACGCAAAAAACTATTTTAGATGATACTGCAATACCAGCTCTTAAAGAGTTGGAGCTGGCAACACGGAATCACATAAACGTACATAAGCAAACACTTAACCACAATCATCGACTGCATCTCTGTCCTGATGACCTACACAGTACACTGTAATGCTTTCCGAAACGTTGGATAAAAAAGGAAGTAGCGGAACAGGGTATAATGACCTAAAAATAAATCATGATAATGGTGACCGTACAACTCATAATCAACTCAACTCGACATCTCTGATAAAAAATATATTTAAAAAATAGGTTAGGTTATTGAGTGTTTTTGCAAAAAAAATTTCATTGTTTTTAATATTTTTTTTTACATTAGCTCCACACAGGAGGCCCTGAGGAAAATAATTTCCCGCAGGACCTATGTCATCTTAAGGGATGCTGTGTGGAGGGTCTTTTTAATGAAGGGCAGGATAGGAAGTTCTGGAAAGGAAAAAGGTATGAGGGGTGGGTAGGAATCTGAGGGTTAACGTGTATAGGAGTGACGGACGTATGTATCCATCCCTCCAACTGACGTGCAAGACGATGGGTAGAGAGAATCCGGCTGGAAAGGTCAAAAGTCACCAAACGTAGCGAATCACTTAGGGAGTCCTATGGCAGAGGTGTTGGTTATCCAATAAATGGTTGCCGGGGCGGCGGTTCCCATACCCCGTGACACGAGGACTTTTCTTGACGTCAATGAAACTACTTTATTGCTCTCTCGTGAGAGCAAGACTATAAATGTCTCCTGTATGATCTCCTATTTATACTTACACCTTTTGGAGAAAGTACGAATGACCACCACAACACGGCCATTTGCCTAGCATTGTGGTCGAAAAAAAAAATCAATGAGTAAAGACAACTTTAAAAAAAAAAGTTTCTTAGTAGTTATGTTCATTATAAATTGAGATAAACTGTCATTGACATCTACTACAATCCTTTAATTTCTAACGCAAAAGTACTGCTACTTTATAATTAATAAACTAACCGTATTCCCCATTCCTAACAGAGGACGGACCGCCAAACAACTCGGTTTTGTCACACACTCTTTGCCTCACTCACATTCGTACATCGTCTCATACATACTCTTCAATTATTTTGACTTTTTACATGGCAAGACTCAATTATCTGATTCACTTGATCGCGCCCGACTTCTTCTACCAATCACATTTGCGTCATATATTCTTCTTATACTACTATCATTCATTCGCTTTTCATGCCCAAACCATCTGAGGATCCTTTCTTAATCTTACTCATTTCAGCGATTAGGCGATTTCTGCCAATAAATATCAGACTTTTGTATACAGACCTTTTCTCCGTCCTGCTTAAAGCAAATATATTTAAATGTGAGTTTATTTATGTATTACGAGTATGTTTGTAAAAGTATTTTTTGAACTGATTTGTATTATACTTATGTATATACAAGTTTTTTGAATAATGTTTCCAAATGTTTGACAAATATTCTTCCTCTTCTTTTCGTGCCCTGACTGTTCAACGAACATTGGGTATCATGTTGGCTATGCGGACTTTGTTTACTGCGGCCCGGAACAGCTCTACAATAGACTGGCCAAACCACTGTCTCTGATTTTTCAGTCATGATGTTCTCCTTCTTCAGAGATCTTTGAGAGATCTGCATTATGAGATGCAAGATCTCGCACGTTTCTGGATATCTCATCATAAGTTCTAGATCTTGAAGTATTCGGATTTTTATTGTTTTAATAACTTCTTCTTCCTTATTCATCCGAACCATAACATTTTCATTCGTAACTCCGTCCACACAGCTTATTTTGAGTATTCTTCTATAGATCCACATCTCGAATGCCTCATGTCGCCTTATCAGTTCTTCAGTAAGCGTCCATGCTTCCATTCCATAAAATAATACCGAAAACACGGAGCATCTGACCATTCGCATTTGTAATCCAAGGTTGAAATCATCAATAAAAGACTGCTGAACATCTTTTTCATGCGGATAAATTTGCACTAAACTGCAAAAGTCCTACGGCCGTTTCATAAATGTATATGTATTATATTATTTAAAAAATAGAAATGTTAAGCACACTTGAGGTTATATTACAGCGTTTATCAATAAAATATCCTTTATAAATGCACTACACTAGATCAGTTATCACTGATTCAAGAGGTAATAATATAATCAATTTCGTTATATTTCTTAAATATAAAATAACCTATTTGAATGAGATAATATTGTATTATAATTTTTTTGTATTTTACCAATATTTAATAATGTATTAACTATGCGGTGGCAGTCGCGCCGAACGGGTTAACAAAGAAAACTAGACGCCATCGCGCACACATCCGGCACTGAGTTGCGCCGCGACGCCGCCGGGTATATACGGGCGTCGTTTTCCATACACCAACACTTGTTGCTCGCCTGTCGTCCTGGCAGTACGGCAGTACGCGCGGTACAACCTACAAATCAAATCAAACCTTGCAACCACCAGTGAAACATTGTCAATTCTTTCAATCAATCATAATTTAAAGTTTTAAAAATATGTGAAAAATATATTTAAGTGTTTTTTTTTTGTTTAAAATTTTTTACTCTCTTTGTTACGCATTTAAAACTGAATTGCATAAATAATAATAATTGCTTTTATTGCCGTAAAATCAATGTTTTCGGATAATTGTCAACGCTAATATTTTGACCATAAAGTTAAAATGTAGTTCTTGATTCTTGCTTGGAAAACGTGAGTATAATAAACTTGTATTTTATTTGAGGCTGTTTCTTGTCTGTCTGACATTTATGTATGTCAGTTAGTGTTTATTGTTTTGTTATGAAGTGTCGATGGCATTATATCAACTGCAACGATAAGTAAACCTATCATTATGCAGTTATTTAATTTTATGTAATTATATCAAATGCCTTTTACATTTCAGTGTAATTTAACATAGTTAAAGCAACTCGAGTATAAAGTAAAACAAATTATATATATTATATTTGCCCTAATGATGGACACCGTAACGCTGTTCGAAATATTGACTTTAGAAGGAGGAGGTGCAAGACGGCATGATACCCCAAAAATGGCAAACTTTCGAAGTGACTGGACTTGCTTAACATGAATATTTTTTAGAGAAAATTTTTAAATTGACCTTAATTACTATAAAAGATAACTATTGGCATCCGGGACGATTGAAAATACTGCACTTAAAAGTTCAATTACGAAAAATGTTAATTTTGCTTTCTTTGTATGGGATGACAGCTGAAAGCGATTTTCAACAATTTGTGTCCGTATGCTGTGACATTTGTATCGAAATGTTGAATGCAGTGTTTTCCATCGCCCCTTATTACAAATATTTGTATTTTATAGTCATAACAGTGAATCAAGAGGTTTTTCTAAACGAGTCTATTCATCTGTACAGTTTACCCCATTTTATATTCGTACATTGATATTTAAAAAAAAACAATGTATCAGCCAAGTTCAAATGGGTTAGGAAATTTGCTAAATGTAAGATGATACCATTGGTGATGTTCATAGATAAAATTTATATATTGTAAGATTGGTGAGAGAGAGTTTGATAAGGTCTAATAAAAATAACATATTAATTTATGTTATGAGCAGGTTTTATAACACTTTTTTCTTCTGGATCTAAAATGAACCACAAACCTTACTAAGGTCGGGAGATCATAAAATCTTCAGCCCCTCGGCGATGGCGTTTAATTTTTAATTGACCATTAGCGTCGCTTATCGCATGCCTTCAGTTTAAGTAAGAACATAATCAAAAACGTACTGTCAATATGATGGTGACACTACGTTTTTGTAAAGTAAATCAATAATTGGCTGACCGGATAACTCAACAATGTGCAACTACATCACTCATTTGAAAAATCGTTAAAAGCGGTGAAAATAAATGGTTAAATAAGTTACTTTTATTGATTTTTCAAATGGATGTTAAAATGCAATTTTGTTGAGTTGTCACGGAACTCAATAATTGACACCTATTGCAATACTTTAGATTTATAACACAGACCTTATTCTTTGAGCATTCCTTATTCTAAAATTCTGTGGTCAAGTTTTTGAGATTTTAACCCGTCAGTCTAATTTGTTCGTTTTTGAGAACAACTCATATAGGTCTCATAGAAATATTTGTGTGTTCCTTACTATCATGGTGAAAAACGTTATTTAAACGTTATTAGAAAGAGAAAACACTACGCTTTATATTCAAATCCAAAAGTTAAAAATAAAATAATTAAAAGTTTCCGACCTCAAATTGACCGAAAAAAGATAAGTGACAATAATGTTTATAATAGGTACATATGTCTAAGAAGATATGTGAGTAAAATAATTTTTTCTAAGTAGAGCAATTTTGAAAACTTTTTTACGTTTGCATTAAAAATATTTATATTTCAAAAATTATGTTTATTTCCATTTATAAAATATAAAGGCGTATTTCATCACCTTTCAAAAACCATTTTTTGTATTCGGATACGTTCAGAAATATTCAATTTATTTGGATTTAATTTCAAAGTGCAAACATTTTGACCTTCTGACAAAATATGTCCGAGGCCTGGAGAGTTTTACTTGGAAACTGACAATAATTGAAGCAACGACGAAATTTTTTTTAAATTAATTTTTTTTTTCCGCTGGGAGAGTATAATGAATGTCACTCAATTTAATTAATTAATGCCTCGCCTTTTGAAATGTGGTTTACGAATTGACCTGACGAATCAAGCGAACGTTTTACCTCTTTTCTAAACCTAATTTTTTTTCGTTTTACAACAAAATTTTAATCGTATCTCGTAGGACAGTTTCACACGCGAATTTAACACTTTTTTCGCGAAAATGAAAATGTAAAAATGAATGTTTCTTTGATTGTCCTTTATGCGTTCCTAAACCATTCGTCCGATTGCGATGAAACTATGGTGAGTTTTGGACACACTTTCAGCAAAAGGTTTCTGTATACGTACTGGTGAGTTCTGGCGTTATAAAATTTGAATAAAAAATAGCGGTAGGTGGGCGCGAGAGGTTTGAAGAATGTGTTAATTTCATATAGTTTAGCGGCAGGGAGAGACGAAAAGCGGAAAGCGGGAGAGGGAGGGGAACGCTGGAGGAGGCAGGGGAAGGAGAACGGGAACAAATGGGAAAAGACACACAGGAAGAACTTATTTCTGTATTTAAATGGCGTTGCAAGGCACGCCGGGAACTCGCTAGTTATTTTATATAAAAATTAGGCTTTAAACTTTAAAAAAACTACAAAATTCCATGAAAAACTATCTTTACTAAGTCAGAATAATGTTTTTAATTGTTTCATGTCGTTCATAAATTAGAAGGCATTTGAAAAACGAAATTAAAAAATGATTTGCAAATAATTTTGCGTTTTAATAAAAATCATTAATTATTTAAATTTATTTTCCAACCCTGTTTATGACGTTAAACATTTTCTTATGTTGTTTTTTAAACAAACACCATGGTCTCCTTGATTGTGTATGTACGGATATTTTTTATAATTATTTATTTACTATTGCTGTGGCGAATTTCTGCTTTTCTCTGCAAGTTAGTAATCATAACCGTTTAGTATTTAAGTGAACTAATCCGTCGGGTTTCCACTCAGGCGTCGTGTGTTCAGTTCCTTCACTAGCTACGTCCTCCATCATTACACAAGCAATATTTTCCGCTAATAATGTGATAGTAGGAATCTTTCAAATATATTCGGGTGTTTCTTTAAAATAAATTAAGGGTAATTATGCGTAACTTAACCTAACCTAACCAAACACAACAATGCAACGCGATGTGAAGTATGTAGTTCTAGGACAGACGTTTAAGACATATTACTTATATTTCATTACCTTCAAGCCAATCACCAAAGTTTAAAAAAAAATATTTACTTAAATTTAATAAAAAAATAATTATGTAATTTAATAAATAATTTCATCATTTTCTAATCAGTCCTCGGAAAATTTCGTAATATTAGCCCTCATTAAATTATTATGGGTAAAGCAGAAAAAACGAATTCCAGGTATAAGAATAAATAGTACATTTGACGGTTTCTGATTGAACCCCCGAGGGTAGGAAGTGGGAAGCTAAAGGGGTCCTCTCGACGTCTCCAACGACGCCACCGATATCAATTCCGACGTCGCCGGCGGCGCGCGTCGTTTAATCCCCCGCAAGGACCTATTAAAACACACAGTTTTTGTTAACGTCGTTAGTCCAGAAATCTATCAAATTCGACACGAGTTGCGATAATGAGTTGGTTTTAATTGGGTGTGAACTAAATACAATAAATTGCACAACAATTTATTATTGGCGTAATGCAAGGAATCGTGTTTTTTTATGTAGGTTTATGTTAATTTTATTGTTAATGTCATATTTAATACAATAATCAAATACATACATATAGAATGTTCATTAATTTTACAACTTTATTTCGGTATACTATAGTAGTTAGGGGGCATCCATTAATTACGTGAGCTGTGTTTTTTTTTCAATTTAGACTCTTCCCCCCACTTGGTGAGATGTGAGATTTGGTGGGACCTCCCCTCCCCCTCTCGTGAGATTTGCACTACAGTTTTTAAAGGACTAAATTTATTAGCAAATTTATTTAAATTTAATTTAAAAACAAAAATAAGTAATAACAGACAACAGCACCATCCTCCTTCATTTAAAAAATATATATTTTTGTTATCTCTATAATAATATATAGATAACAAAAATATGTTTTTTAAATGAAGGAGGATGGTGCTGTTGTCTGTTATTACTTTTTTTTAAATTAAATTTAAATAAATTTGCTAATAAATTTAGTCTCTTTAATAATATATATTCTTTTCAAGTTGCCATGAGATTTTTATTGACCCCCTAAGTTTAAATAAAATTTGATGAGATTTTACTGGACCTCTCCCCCCCCATTTTGAGCTCACGTAATTAATTGTAATACATTTACATTGTAATACACCACAATACAGATATGATTTTAGATTTTCACGACCAAAAGTATTTTTGTTATTTTATTTTAAGGTGTTACGCCGTATTGCGCTACCTCCTCCTTTAGTCAACATTTTCGAAAAAAAAAACGTACACACAACCGAAATTTTTTTTTTTAAATTATTTGATTTGGTTCTATGATAAGTTTTGATTAATACTCTACCACAAAGTAAATATTTTCAAAACACATAAAATATCCAATTCCTAATCATAAGATTGGGTTGTTTCAACCACCGTCACATTTTTAACAATTTTTACTCTCCCCAGTATTAGAGGCCCATTTTAATAAAAAGAAAACAGCAATGCTATAACTAGGCTAAACAATTGATTACAAGGGCTGTTCAATTGCGAAAAAAACACAAAACGGCGCAAAATGTCCTAACCTTACATTAATTAAAATTGTACATACGGAAAGCTGAAATTAAATTAGGGCCTAAATTAGAATTAGGTTTTTTTGAGCTGCAAAAAAGCTGTATTGTTTTGACTCCGTTCACACGCAGTCTATATCAGCACATTTCTCGTGTATATGTGGCACACCGGTGCTTAGAGGAAAAGGTGATAATGTGTATACAAGAAGATAAGACAGACAAGAGCTTAATGACAATGAAGTGCGCACGACTTTAAACGTTTAGGTAATTCTCTCGTTAATTTAACCGATTAGACGGTTTACCTGTCGTCAAGGCCCATTAAACTTGTATTTTCACTGTAAATTATTGACTAAATACCAACTGATGGACATTGATACTATAATTTCGACTAAATCTTTTGTTTGAATAAATATATACAGGATGTCAAGGGAAGAACTTGACTTACCTGTGATTCCTGACATTATTTGTAGTAAAAAATGTGAACGATATTTTGATCTCCGGTGAGATATACGATTTTTTTTTTCAGCTAAAAACATTAAAAATAACTCTCTTGATATTGGGGAGTAGAGGTGGGGTTAGAGGATGGGCGATGACTCGGCTAAGTAACCAGTAATTGGAAGTTTTTTTTTGTTTGGCTTTGAAGTAAAAAAAAAAAAAAAAAAACAACATGTGAAAAGGTCTCCGCAGACCAAAACTTAGTTTACATTTATTATTACTCCAAATACTGTCATGGAATCGCTAGTTAAAGTTTAGTCAAGAGCGTCTCTTAACACCCTAAATATGCAGACAGGTTTTTTTATTGATACGTTAGCGTATTATTTATTATAAAACATTATTACCCCTTGCAAAATAAAACAGTTGACGTAGAAAATTTGGAATAAAAAGTAAATAAGCCGAAATAACATAACCGAAAACGATTTTTTCCTGCTTACAGTTTTTCACAGGCCTCCGTGGTCGCAGGATAAATCGCGGGATCAAATCCAGGTGTATTTTATTGAATTGTATTATTTCACAATTTAATCATCTTAAATTATATGTGGTATATTTGCGACACGTCCCAGAGTAGAACATACTCTCAATATAGCCCTGATGTAAAACCACCATTCAGAATTGAAAAGTTACTTGAAATGACTTTAGCGATGTTTGGTGACCAGTTCTGAATATCCAGGCACTTCCCCGCCTACCTCTTTTTTTTGGCGAACACGTTTGAAATTTCGCGAACTTGGCATTCAAAACAAGAGGATGGTCAACGTCTTCATAGCATTCGAAAAGTCCGGGCAACGTCGTGGACTTCAGTTAGAGTCAAATAAAAATAGTACATATACGGGCTGATAATTATATGCAAGTCGGTACGTAATATGTAGAATCTTATTTTTCTGAAAGCCACAACAAAAGTTTTAGGGTTCGAAGTTGGTATTCAATATGTCGAAAATAATACAGATATTACGAATTTCTAGAAAACATTTTTAAAAACTTTTTATTAGATTTCCAAGATGTAGTAGCTCTTACTAGAATGAGTTTCATATTTTCCCTGCCATTACTGACGTATTTCAAGTTTTATCCGCTAGGGAAAAAATTCCCTTGGGGATAAAACTTGAAGCCATTTTAATAATTATAGAATATTCTAACGCCATATTTACTGGAAGAATGCGGCGGGTTTGAAGGTTGCCGTGATAGCTCAGTGGTCAGAACAGTCGGATACAATACCAATTTCCGAAGCAGATCAGTAAGGCCATTGGCTCCGAATTCAGATTCAAATGTAACTGGTTCTAAAACTGTCGTATTAATTTGCATCTTATTCCAGAGTAGTAGACGTTCTCAGTATCGCCTTGGTAATGTACCACCATTAAAAAAACTAATCTTCCACTTCCTCATCTCCTTCTTCCCCATATTTTCTTCAGCCCCGGAGTTACACTGGTCTTTAATTTCACCAGAAAAACAACAAACTCCTTTTCTACATTGTTTTAATATTTTGTATTCCAACCAATTTCCAGAAAAGAAGATAATCTAAGTATGCCCGGTGAATGATTACAATAAAATCGCAATATTTTCAGTATTATTGGGAGGCGGGTATGGGTACAGCCGCCCCGGGAACCATTTATTGGATAACGAACACCTCTGCTATATGTCACTCCAAATGGGTCGCTACGTTTGGTCACATAGCAGGGGTGCCCGGGTTCATGGGGTGAGGTTTGTCAAGATCTTGGCGGCCAATGTGTCTGCCCACCTGCTGCGTGGCGTGCCGGATCGAGTGATACTGGTTGAGGAGGTCTTTCGACCTCTCCAGCTAGAATTCAACACAACGCCTTGCACCGCAGTTGAAGGGGTGGATCCATACGTCCGTCACTCCTGGACACACTGACCCCCTAATTTCTACCCACCCCTCGCACCATTTTTTTCCCTAGAACTTCGTCATCTCCCTTTCCTTAAAAACCCTCCACACAATATCCCCTAAGATGACATAAGCCCCGAGGGAAATTATTTTTCTCAGGGCCTCGTGTGTAAAGATATTGTTAAAAAAATAATAATTTTAAATAAAATATTTTCTAATAAAAAAACGCACAATTACTCAAACCCATTTATTGAAACAGAACCTACTCCTTATCACGAATTGTTCAAGATAACACACGGCAGAACATATGTTCTAGCAAAGCATAGCATGAAAAGAGGAATGGTGCAATTGAATGAAATTTTTAAAAATTATGATATATTTAATTACTCAGAAGTGTATATTGCCAAAATAATGTTAAGTCTTTTAAATTATGAAATCTCGTAGGTACTGTAAACGGATGACTAATCTGTTGTAAGATCAGTAATTTAAAAACCAACCACTCATTTCGTTTGGGAAAACATTATTTAAACACACTTCAAGCAGTCAATGTTCACTCTATCCGATATCCGAATAAGTCTGAAGATTTAGATTGATTGATGTTGATAAGTGAAGTGAATGTACTGAGGAAAACCTTTATCGTCTTTCCTAGAAATGATCTTGAAATATTAAGAATGTTTATAATAGAGATGTTAGGAGAATTCGTTCGAATTCTAATCTTCTTATTTTTTCGTGTGATGGGGGTCAGAAGGGGACATCTAGGTCTGCGAGGCAGTCGAGGGCCTCAGACGAGGCCCTGTGGACCTCATCAATCCCGCCAAGGAATGAATGGAGCGGGCCACATGTTCGGGATCTGCACCGCACCTCATTCACACATGGTCGACTCTTTATTCATTAACCAGCGGCCGAGAGTTCAAATTACGTCGAAAGATGGTCTTGCAATCGTACACTTGCAAATGTACAGGGCGGTTCCGATGAGAAAGATTGATTTTTCCCCGTACCAGCATTTTTAACTAATAATTCAATATCGATTTTATTTCAATCAAATTTGCTTTAATACTTACCTACTTTCAAGTTAAAAAGCTCAAACGTGTGATGATAAAATTATTATAGTGGTGTACTTTTTCTAATTATTTTTTGATCATGAGTATTTATAATTTTTCAATAAATATCTAAGCAAAATAAAGTGTAAAAGAAAATTGAAATATTTAACTTTTTAGGACCGTAAATAAATAGTCAAACGGAAGTATTTTCGTCAAAAAAGGCGTGTGCTAATTTTTAAAATCATTTCATTTAAACTATAATTAAAATTCTGAAAATTATCTTTTCCAAATGATTTATTCTACCGTATGATTATATGATTTGAAATGTGTGTTGTACATAGACATACAAATAGCTAGACGAGAACTTACAGATGAGGGGTAAAAACCAACTATGGCGGGACGAAGAGAGGAAAGAGACTTGTGATTCGCCAATAAATCAATCTTACAGTATATAGGCACCTCGCACTATAATATCACCATTTAGTTCTTGAAAGTAAAATCTGCTTTTGAATGAATAGACCTTTTTATATGGGAGCGCGAATTGCTTGCCACGTTATGAACAGATATGTCAAGTCCAAATTCGCAAAGTAAGGTTCTGAGTATTTTCATAGTCGAATATTTTGTTTCCGTAGACACTTTTACAAATGTTTCATGATTTACTTACCCCAGTAAACAGCGGCTTTGTGTTTCGCGTCGCCATGTATATCGATGTCATAGTATGTGTTCCATAGACATACAACTTCCGTGCGTAAAATGTACGATAAGAGCTCGACACTGGTCCGGACAAGAATGATGACGTCACATTTTTTAGATTAACGCGGGGCTCTCGCAAGCCCAGCCGGTTCCGAAAAATGGTTCCAATGGGAGGGGGAAATAACACGCCTTTTATCACGTAAGGGCAAGTCCATATATTTTGTACGTCCGTGGTGTTGTACAATACAATATTTTGTTTGATAACAAATCTGCCAACGACCAACGGTATAACCTTTTTAAATTAAAAATAAACATAGTTTTTCGAAATGTAAAACTTAACTTTACTAGATAAAATAACAATCTTTCGAAATCAATTTATATATTTTTGTAGAAAGGAGTGGGTACGTCTAGAATTTGAATTAAAAATGACATAATTTCGGTTTTATCTGCTTATTCCCTCAAGGTAGGTACAATCTATGCATCATGTGGGCACGGCGACTATATTCCAATTCTAATAAGGAGAGTCCGATGATTTCTTTTGCAGTGCGGTTGTGAACTGTGCTCTTAGATCCTAATCTTCTAACTTAACCTTTCAAATTTTCCTGCTTTTTTGTTCAATGCGTTAATAATTGGTTAAATGGTTTTTTTTTGTTAGCCAGGATACAAACCAGACCATTTGTTCACATTTTATTAATGCAAATACACATCCTTTCAAAAGTTTTTAGAACTAAATATCGCCACTGCTCTAATTCGAAATTTTTAGTGCGGAAAGCGGAGTCTTAACACATTCCCTCACACAATCTTTTAGCGTTTTCAATAAATACATTATAGAATGTCATCTGCATTTCAGAGTTATGATTTTATCGTACGTTTTATTATTCAAATGATATACTTCTAATAATACAACACGAATATGTGTACATAATATGTACTACGACGTGTGTTAAATACTTGCAAGAGTTGCAAACAAAACTCATCGTGTATGTCACTTTAATGTTCTCTTTGAATGAGCTCAGTCATAAGAAGCTTTCAACCCAATACAAGCTTTTCGTATGAACAGCAGGTAACTTTATTACGTAATACATCTCTTACTGTAGAATGGCAAAAAAGAGAACCACCTTGTTTAGGAAATACGGCTGCAAAACTAACTGGAATTTGGGACAAAACTGACTTGAATTGCGAACAATTTTGTTAGTTTTATGGAATACTTAAACCTATTCATACGAAGGGTTTGGAAGTATACAAGTTTTCCATATTGGTAAACTGATGTAATTTTCTTTTTAGCCTTTTTCATCCTTAGGGATGCTGTGTGGAGGGTCTTTTTGTGAAAGGAGTGAATCTGTTATAGGAGGGACGACACACAGAGGCTGGAAAATCTTTCCACAGCCGAGCAGTTGAGCTCCAGAACGAATCGTAGAAACAAAATTTTCTCATGTAGGTAATACACGTCAACTGTGCACAAATGATTGGCGCGCGTTTGGCATGTTTCTCGACTGTGCACCGGTGCGCTTCAAGGATGCTAGTTCCTCAGAGCATCTTTCATTGAAATATCAGTAGAACAAGGATAATGTAACGTAAATGGACTTATTATTACGAGTTACGTGCATATTATGTGTTTGCATACAAACATATTCACATATTTCCTCTCTTGATTTTGACAGTACCTACCTAGTGCAAATATTTGAAAAACATGAAACAGAAAAATAAAAAGGTATGATTAAACGAGAGATCCTTTTAATTTTTCTGTTTCATGTTTCGTTTAGATTTATTAATATTATCTTCTTCTTTAATGACATAATATCTGCGTTTATGTACAACAAAGCAAGAGCTTCGAGGTAAATCCTTACAATTTATTTAAACACAATGATAAAGCCACCTCCATATAAACGTGATAAACCGCCCTATACCCCACCGTTATGTCATATAAGAAAAGGAGAAAAAGATTGAATAATATTTTTTCCGTTTTCAAAGAGGTTATTGTGCCACAATTTTGACTACCTACCCATCCAAGAAAGGAAGGGTTTGGTTTTGTGATATTCGCATTGCTTCGTATTTGGAAACATCTCGAAAGGCCTTTATTTCCAACTTTTCTATCGATCAGTGTGAGTCTCCGATCAGCTAAGTGATTTGTTTAGTTCGGTTGGGAAGAGCGTGTTTATGGGTTTAAGGAGTGTTGAGCCAAAATTTCGGCTGAACAGTTGATCAGTAGGATTGGAAACAACGAACGTAACTGTTTTTATACAGTCACTAAATCTCAAACCTTTGCTCTTCTCCACCGATCACTTTATTGTCTCAAGATCACTGTTTAATATTGAAACAGCTTTGGGACTTCTCCATATATCCCAAGATCCTGTTCAATATTAAATTATATTATAAACTAACTAACCCGGCGAACTTCGTACCTACCGCCTCACAATCAATAAATGTTGTGTTAACTTATAAGCTGAATTAAATTCAGTTTTTTATTAAGTTAAAAATTACACAATGAAGCAATTATCGATGCGCAACTGTCCGTGCTTTCTTTACACGTGTACATATTTATTGTGATTATCGTGTTTTTCCTTTGGAGGGGTGCAAACATACGTTCACCGTTTGTCTCATTTTCGACTATTGACATTTAGTGTGTAAGAAAGCAATATATGTTTAAGAACAAAAGCAAAACAATCAGCGAATTGACATTTGACGTTTTTGAATTTTTGAAATTCACTCACTATTCGATATTATATTTATCACAATATTGCTGCAGCTCTTTCAAAAGATGAGAATTTGTTCAATATAAAATATAGGAAAATAATTTTCTTCATAATTTTTTTTTTTTCATGAAAATTTTCCGATGTTTTAAGTTATTCTGCTATTTGAGGCGGAGACAAATCCAACAAATAAAGATCATAAAAATCGGTCCAGCCGTTCTCGAGTTATAAATGGTGTAACTAACCCGACTTTGTTTTATAGGTAGATATATAATAAAAAAATTGTATCTCCGAGTAATTTGGTCGAAGATCTGTTCAACACGTTGCGAAGAGACGCTTCTCGGTATAAAATGTCATTATTGTGAATACTATGGTTGTCTTTATTATCAGTAAGTCAATTCCTATAATTTTGAACTAACTTAATTTACTTCTTCAAATTTTGCAAATTCACTTTGTGGCACCATTTTATTAATTGAATAATTAAAACACTTTGTTTTTACCACAATAATCTTTATTTAAAAAGTCGACATGTTTCGAGAACGATGTTCTCTTCATCAGGACAATATATGTACTCAAAATTGTACATATATTGTCCTGATGAAGAGAACATCGTTCTCGAAACATGTCGACTTTTTAAATAAAGATTATTGTGGTAAAAACAAAGTGTTTTAATTATTCAATTAACTTAATTTATTTCATAATTCATTACCTAGTATAATACTTCAGACTCAAAAGATAACAGACACTATAAATGCCTACCATGTAGATTTTAATAGAAACCAATGTCGTCACTGAATTAATACCCTTTGGTTTTAGCCCATTTATCACACGTTCTGTCTTTGTTATACTTGCCTGACATCGTATATCGCCATCCAATATAATCTAAATGAAAATTTCGTAAATAGATTTTGTTTAATGGTCTAATTTTGTTAAATGTTGCCTGAAGCTATTGAGACTATGGCATCCCCAATTAGGATATGTCGCTGAAGGCAATGGGGGGGGGGGGGAAGGAGGTGCGGAAGAGGAAGGTTGGAAGTACCTGATTATTCAGATCTAGTCACCAAACACAGCTAAATCCATTTCTAGCAACGTTTCGATTCTGAATGATGGTCTTACACAAGGGCGACACTGAGAGTAAATCCGACAGCCTTACCCCTCGACTACGGAGACCGATCAAACAGATGATGATGAAACACATTTTTGAAACACGTTTTTTTTTATTCTATAAGTTCTGCAGTGACTGAGTCAAGCTTGTGAATGAATTTTATTTGCACTTTTTATTGCCTTCCCTTACGAGTTATAAATAAGTTTCTTAGGAATAAGTTATTAGGTAACTCAGGGTAGTAGTAGAGTTAAGTACTCTTATGAAAAGAGCTCAAATCTTAAATTTGATTTAAAGTCGAATTTCAGGAGCCGAAGATCAACAGGTCTCGAATATAGACTAAATTCGTGGCACGTATAACAAAAAATATATACCCTAGCCTTTCCAACACAACACATACTAAAATTAATTAGCGCCCTGTTCACACAGAGGCTCCCCATCACACATAATATATATATACTGTACAATGTACATACAACCTCCACCCTCCACCCTCCGATGAGTATTTCATTCTGCTTTTAGTGCGTCATCAATACCATCAACGAAGGTTACACTTATTTTATCGTAACAGATTCAATCACTAAATGTTCATGTGCTTAAAAGCTTGGTTGTAGAATTATTTGCGAGCTTCTGCGTTTTTATTGTTTTTACATTAACACCACACAGGAGGCTCTGAGGAAAATAATTTCTTTCAAGGTCTTTGTCATCTCTTGGGGATGCTGTGTGGAGTTTCTTTATATGGCCTCCGACGCCTCCGCGGTTGAGGGATAATAGCAATTAGAAAGTCGAGGGTTTAAAACCCGGCGTGCGCAAGTATTTTTTATTTTATTGATCAGTATTATTTTTCTCATTTTATTAATTTTAAGAACTGTAATAAATATATAGTATATTTGCGGCTCTTTTCAGAGTGGAAGATGCTCTCAGTATCGCCATGGTGTAAGATAACTATTCAGAATTTAAATGTTGCTTGAAATGGATTTTTGCCGTGTTTGGTGACCAGATCTGAATAGCCAGGCATTTTCCCACTTTCCTCTTCCCCTTCTCTTTCCCCTCCCCACTACCTTCAGCCTCACAACATTCCCAATTGTGGATGCCATAGTCTCACTTGCTCTTATGCTGTATTCACATTAAAAATAATTAAATGAAGCGGAGGATGTTCTGGGAAAGCAAAGGGTTGGTAGGAATCCTGAGGTCAGTGTATTCAGAAGTGACGGACGTATGAAACTAATCTTCCGCTGCGATGCAAGACGATGGGTCCAGAGAGACCAACTAGAAATATCAAAGGGTCTCCGCAAAACTCTTCCGATCCATCCCACCAATCAGCTGGTGCAGAGGCGCACCCGCCACCAAGACCTAAAACACATATCATTCGATGACCCCGGGCACCCCGTCCAAGTCACCAAACACAACGAATCACTTGGGGTGACCTGTAGCAGTGGTGTTCCAATACATGTTTCCCTGGGCGGCAGAACCCATTAACGCCTCCCGATTTTTCCCTCCCTTTTAAAAAATGCGTATCTTCAAGATCCAGATTAACTTCTTCCTTTTTCTCTTATTTGTCGGAAGAAGGTGTAAGCTCAGAGAAAAACCTAATAGCTTCCTTGTAAAGTAAAAATTATATTAAACGTAAGAAACATTTTGATCCCTGGCGTACCACCGACAGTCTTTCCATTTACAGTTGATGAATACAATTTTAAAGCGAGATTTTTAAATCTTTTGCCTAGTACTCTAAAATAAAAGCAATCAGTTAATGTTTTCCGTCCTTGATAAAGATACAAAAGAGTAGAAAACCGACCTTCAGAAGAGTAATAATACATCTCAACTCAACCAACCTACGTGAAATTTAAGATTTATTTATATCCCTTATTTCGAGAGACTCATTTTAAAAATCGTTATTTAGCTTTATTCAAATTTTTGGGGTTTTATGTATTCACATTTAAAAAAAATATTAATTTGCATCTTATGTAAGATGATAGCTTAGTGTAAACCTGATTTTTTTTAAATCACCTTATAGGCTATTATTTACCCTATGAGACATCAACATCACTAATACATACATTATAATGCAGCAAAACCCTAAATCGTCTTCATTTCTCCGTTCATTATTTTATCTATCAATCAAAACCTTCAAGCTTTGGAATTCCATAGATCAGCTGGTAACATTAGCGGTATTTGTGAAAACTGGCAATATTATGCAAGTATTCTTAAATGTAGTCGCAAGTTTGAGTAGAGAAATATCAAGCAGCTGAGTTCAAAACAGTTCTCAATAATAGATTGTTGTAAACAGTAGCTTAATGCTTCTCTCAGATATCTGGAACGAGTTAAAGTTAGTTAGAACAAAGAGGCGATAATCAGTGTGAAAAACAGAAGGAATAAGATAGACAGCTTTTTTGTGTTTGATACAGAACGAGAAATTCAATACTTTTCCATTATTTTCCTGTCACTCAATTTAGAATAGTTACTCTGAAAGTCGATTCCTGGAAATATAACCCTAAACACAATAAAATTCCACACTTTAGTATGCCGAGTGTTATCAGCAATCTTTAGAACTTTCCTGTGAGATTGTAAAGGTATTTGATAGGATTCCAATAGTTTTAAATTAAATGTTTTACTGACATTAAAAACAACAAATAAAAGAAGGCTTATTAGGGAAAAACAAGTTTTTAATATTGCTTAGCGACCGTCAGGGGAGTCTAGGAAACTACCCCTGCTCAGTATCAAGGGGATAGATTGGAACATTCGGGTAATCTAACAAATGTGTTTAAAATTTTCACCCTGCGGCGCAATTTGTTATTTGTCTAGGGATATGAAATTTCGCAATATAATAATTATACGAAAAATTAGTTACCTACACCGCATTTTAATTTTCGTAATGTTTAATTAATAATTTCTGTAAAAGCCAATTTGCAATTAAAATCTGTTTTCCAAACTATTGTTGTTTGAACAAACAAACTACAATGTTTACAAACTATTGTTTATCTACTAATGGAAGGTTTTTCTTTGTGAATGCTAGTGACTACAACAAAATGAATAGAATTCTAGAAATTTAACAAAATAACAATAAATAAAATATTTATTGTTTGTAACAGGTGTGTTTGTCAGGTGACAGGTGAGAGGCCATCTATTTTATTTAATAACTTATTATATCGGAAAAAACTAATTTATTTAATAACTTATTACGTCGTCAGGCAGATGTTAGTCAATTATATTTTGGAACATTTTTTTTAAGTGAAAACTTCTTTAGTACCGTTGGGATTTTAAAACTCTTGAAAAATTAGCGACACTAAAAAGAGACAAAACACATACATCTATAGGATTTAGCCTGCGAGAGAATCAGATAGAAAAATCGGTCTCCTCTTTGTGCGGTGCTTCGTAGCTTCCCCACTATTGTCTACTTTAGTTTTCTAATGATTTCACTTCTACCGCGTGTGAATTGCACACTCAGTTTTTGAAGTGAAAATTTCTTTAGCACCGTTGTGATTTGAAACTCGATGAAACGAAAAATAGCGACACAAAAAATAGATAAACATATACCTACGTCTATAGGATTTAGCCTGCGATAGAATGAGATAGAATAATCGGTCTCCTCTTTGTGCGGTGCTTCGTAGCCTCCCCACTATGAAAGACTTTAGTTTTCTGAAGGTTTCACTTCTACCGCGTGTGAATTGCACACTCTGATTTTTTTTTATTAATATTCCTTCTGTTTGAAGGTTGGCAACACGAGGACATGACGGGAGAATGAGTTCCGGTTCCTTACTATTACGTGTTTACCGGGTTCGATGTCCGGTGTCCGATGGTCTCAATATTAATTAATTATGTTATAATAATAATAATCTTGAAGTCTAAAATTCCGGAAAGGGCCGTAGAGATTCCCCGTGGTCTAAATTCTTCCTATCAACGTCAATTGCAGATAATATATACTAGAAATGGTATTGCTGATTTTGTCTACGATCAAATAAAGTCTTAAAAAAACACAGCTGAAGGTGAAATTTCTGTTGTTTTTTTGTCTAATGAAGTAGCCACATCGAATTGATTTTAACGGTAAATTACAGTAGTCATTTTTTCCATACAATTGTCATATTAAGTAGATCAATTGAAGGTTTTGATTTAATTTGTTTTTCCGCATTTAATCTCACAAAAAATGCATCTAAGACGACAGTGACTTAACTATTTAATTATTTGCCTGGTACAAATTGTTTGCACATCAATTCACGCCATAACAATGATGGAAAGGTTTTGAATTGATTTCTTGGAGCTTAAATCATTTTATTGTAGTATCTGATCAACGTATTACAATTGTTTTCTCAATACATTACTGAAATGGCACTGCGATAAGTCGATGGAAATGTGTTGTAGGCGTGTCGGTGTTTCCGAAGTAAGGTAATTATTATCTTACTTCTCGAGAAATTGATAAAATATTTTCAACAAATTTAATTATTGCCTTTCTGTGTTCTATTAGGCGAAATCGTATGTTTCCAAATTTTTACCTATGTATGTGGTAGATACTTTCAGTATCGCCCCGCTGAAAGACCACCATTTAGAATCGAAAAGTTACTTTTCTAGTTTATTTGATGGCTAGATCTGAATAGCCAGCTTCATCCAAACTCTTCTCCCAGCGTCTCCTACTCCTTCCCCACTCTCTTCAGCCTCACAATGTATCCAAATTAGGAATGTCCCACTGGCTCCCACAGTGTTGGTTCGTGCTATGAAGCAGGGGAGGCTATGGCCCCCCAAAAAATATTGAAGAATCGGGTGAAACGATACAAGATACCCTTATCCATTTATAGTGAAACTTTAACCATTTTTTTTAATTTTACAAATCTTAAAATATCTTCCGTTTAAATATTACACTTGAATAATTTCGTATTTCACTAGGACAGGTGGTCTACTACATGTACACAGCGCAGTACAATAATACTCTAGGGAGGCAGAGATAGGGCCCGCCTCCTAGGGACGCTGATTTCATATGGGCGGAGGGGATTTGGGAAGTCATATTGAATTCAAATGAACGGTAGCCGTTGCGTGGTCGCGTGTTGTTTAGTCTGAACCGCGCCTCACAAGACACTTCCGATGTAGAACCAACCATTTACGACTAGCTTTCTAGTGAGCAAGTTTTGTTTTGGTTTTGTGATTATTTGTGACAGTACGCGGCAGTAGGTACCTACGGAGTAAGGCTATTTATCTACTTGTCTGTCTTGTGATTTGCATGTTATTATCATTATTATCGTAGTTTGACGTAAGTAATAGTTCCATTGTTTTTTTATAGCTTAGATATAATCGGTATGTGTAGGTATACATAATTACTTTCTTTATAAACATGTTTGTGCCTCCCCAATTTCCATCCCCGCCAACCGCCATGGGGCTCCGGAATATTGGGAGCAGTTAGTACTCTTGTGCGGTTTGTGCATAAAAAGAACATACTTCTAGGGGTTAACTTTTCAGTGTGAAACGACTATTAAACTATTTAGTTAGGGTAATTAATTTACATACCTTATGATTTGCGTTATTATTGTATTAGTAACGATTATTTGCTTTTCCGCGATAACCAAACAATTTAATGTTGCGGCCATTTCTGTAGAAACGTGACTAATGCACAATACCCTAAGTGACATAAATATTACAGTAAAATGGTATGTGTCACATTATGATTTATACAAATATGTATGCGCAGTTTACCTTTGAAATTCTAACCTTTTATACCTAATAATAAAGGTAATGTACAGTAGTAATGTTATATTTTGCATTAGTCAGAAGTATACTGGAATATGCCTCGCCAATTTGGAACCCGCAGTACAAAGTATACATAGATAGCATAGAACATATTCAAAACAAATTTATGAAATATCTTACCTTCAAATTTAACAATAACTTTGAATGCACATTTCAAACCTTGCGAAAAGGCGAGCAATAGCTGATTTGACATTTACACACAATATTGACTGTATCGAATTTCTTTCCCTAGTTAATTTTAACATACAATTAAGACGTACACGCCATGCAAAACTATTCCACACGCTTAATTACAAGACAAAAGAAGCAACTTATTCGCCAATAATCGTGCTCTTCATATGTTCAATAATATTAATCCTAATTCTAACATTTTTCTCCGATTTACTGACAAAATTTAAAAAGAGATCATGTCAATAATAAAAATTATTCAATGCGCATACATACATACATATATACACACATACTCACACACACACACCCTCATACCTTCCCACTACACACATCACCCGGTAATTACTTAATATGCACACCATAAATAAGACACTACAATGAAACACATAATACCTAGGTACCCACCATGAATTATATTTATTAATTGTAATTTTTTTTCACCAATGGATAATATAATGTACTGTTTGTTTCTGTTTATAAATAAATACCTTTGTATTTATCTATTCTATTCAAACAGATTATTTCATGAGTAGGTACATCCTACAAAATATAAAAATACACTTCAAAAACAATAGCATTGACATATATTACCTAATCCTTTCGGATTATGACAATATTACTTCGAACTGCTGCCAATCTTACGCATTTTTTACTTTGTAACACTTGAAACAGGAAGCCTGTTGCCAACTCAGCTCCTTAAGAGCTAGATTTAGCTTAAACATGGGGCCGTCAGCTCCAGTTTGCGGTTTAGTTCGTTTTTTTTAAATTATCTAGCATTACCGTTTTTTACACAAAACTCATGAACGAAAAATGACAATTTAAAAGTTACTTCTTTACGAAAATAATTTCCCGCGAATTTTCGGTCCCAACTTAGACAATACAAGATTTTGGCTCTTTTTAGCTCCTTTTCACGTGTCTGGCTTTGTTTTAAAAATTGAGTTGGTAGCACTGGTTTCTAGACAAAATTGTGTGGACGCAACGTTGCTAGACGCTAAACGAAACTACTTTATTTTTACAAAATGTTGAACCCTTCATATAGCTGCTACTAAAACAATAGCTACTAATACAGGGTTTGACAACGCGTGTCCGAAGGATTTTGACTGGCGATTCCTGAGCATATTTGAAGTTTTAAAAAATACCGTCGAATTGATAACCTCCTCCTTTTCGAAGTCGTTTAAAAAACGTGGATGTGCTGTCCGTTGATTTTTTTTTTCAATTCAGAAATATCAAAAAGATCACGCTGCTACGCGTGGCAACGGGATCACGTGAAATGTGCTTTCTCTCTCTCCTCTATTACCTTGCTGCTAGAACGAGACGGAGAATACGCAAGTAAATTTAATTTAATTGATTTGTATTTTTTCACAATTTATTCATTTAAAATAATACGTAATGTATTTGCGCCGCGTTCCAGAGTGGAAGATTTATTTATTTAAGGACAAATCGTCCATTAACATATTGTGCGGAAACACTTGCAAAACCTCTCTGCATTATATATAATAAATCAATGAACGAAGGCACGGTACCAGAAATATGGAAAAGAGCATACGTAACACCAATCCACAACAATGGTGAAATAAAAAATGTTAAAAACTATCGGCCGATTTCAAAACTAACAATATTCAGTAAGTTAATGGAAAAAATTATTTACAAATATCTAAGCCCACAACTGAATCATATCATTACAACAAAGCAACATGGTTTTACAAAAGGCAGAAATGTGGAAAGTAACCTCGTTCTTCTTACTGAATTCATTGTCGATCACATGGACAACCGCACTCAAGTAGATATCCTATATATACAGACTTTGCCAAAGCATTTGATAAAATTAATCAAAAACTATTACTCAGAAAACTTTGGTCATTATGTATACGTGGTAATTTATTTCGTTAGGTTACATCTTATATACTCAAGAGATCACAGGCAGTAGCAATAAACGGCTTCGAATCAGATTTTAGTGAAATTTCCTCTGGGATCCAACAGGGCTCTCATCTCGGACCATTGTTTTTTTTATTTTGTATATCAATGATTTGGTCAATGTTGTTAAATACTCTGAAATAGAATTATTTGCTGATGATGCCAAGCTATACAAGTCAATAAAAAGTCAAAATGATTGTGTCAATTTACAACATGATTTAAACAATATATTTACCTATTGCCAACAAAATCAACTATTTCTAAATGTCTCAAAATGTCATCACATTACCTTTTCAAGAAATAAAAATAAAACATTATTTAATTATTCTATAAATAACAACAACATTGCAACAGTCTCAGATATTCGTGATCTTGGAATAACCCTTGATAGTAAACTACAATATAACTTTCATATACAACAAATCACAAATAAAGCTGCTAAAATGTTAGGTTTCATCATAAGAAACACAAAACTTTTTAATAGCATCAATATCATTAAGCAACTCTACTTTGCCTATGTACGGAGTCATCTGGAGTTTGCATCAGTTGTTTGGTCTCCATTTTACAAAATCCACATAAACAAAATTGAGGCAATTCAAAACAAATTCCTAAAATGTCTTTGTTATAAGTCATTTGTAAGATTTAATAATTATGCAGAGGCAGCTTCACACTTTAAAATTGATTCATTGAGTGTACGAAGGCATCATATGGATGCACTATTCCTGTATAAAGTAGTTAACAATGATATTCAATGCCCAGAGTTGCTAAATAAAGTTCATTTCAATGTACCTGCACGTTCAACACGCTCTTCTGTCCTGTTCAGGGTGGATCAATGCAAGACAAACTGTAAGCAGAATTCTTGCCTGAACAGACTATGCAATAGTTATAATAACGTATTATCCAATGTGGACATTTTCAATTGCGAACTTACCAAATATAAGACGTCCGTAAAAGAATATTTCTCTGATGGTGAATAATGTTATGTTTTTTTATGAAATAAAAAATTTTATGAAATAAAAAATTTAATGAAATTAAAATTTTTATGAAATTTAAAGATAAGAAAATTATAGTACCGGGCATTTCAATAAAAAGAGGGATTTTTCAAGGAGACTCATTGAGTCCTCTTTGGTTTTGCTTAGCATTAAATCCTCTATCTAAAATGTTAATTAAAAGCAAGTTTGGAATAAAAATTAAAGGTAATACTAGAGAGAGAAATATAATTTCTCATTTATTATTTATGGATGATTTAAAATTATATTCGAATTCTGAACCAAATTTAGAGAAAATGATTAAAGTAGTTAAAATTTTTTCAGATGATATTAAAATGACTTTTGGTTTAGATAAATGTAGAACGATCCATATAGAGAAAGGTAAAATTGTAGATGGAGACGAGGGTATATTTAGAAATTTCAAAATTGAAAGTATGAAAGGGGGTGAGGTTTATAAATATTTAGGATATCCGCAATCAAATAGATTAGATCATACTAGTATTAAAAATGATATTAGGATTAAATTTAAAACTAGGATCAGAAAAATTTTGAAATGCAATCTATCTGCTAAAAATTTAGTAAAGGCGATAAATTCTTGGGCAATACCTCTATTAACTTACTCATTTGGCATAATTAAATGGTCTAATACAGATTTAGATAGCTTAGAACGATTAATTAGAACTACATTAACAAAATTTCATTGCCATCATCCAAATTCAGCTGTAGAATGAATTAATTTACCCAGAAATTTAGGAGGTAGAGGTATAGTCAAAATAACATCTTTAAAACATAATCAGGTTGAAATGCTAAGAATTTTTTTCCATAGGAAAGCTGATAGTTCAGAAATGCACAAAATTATTTGCAAGGCAGATAGAAATATTTCACCATTAAATTTATACGACGAGAATGCCAGCATTCTTATAAATACCAACCAGGAATTATTAGATTCCTGGTCAAATAAAATTTTTCACGCAAAACACTTCAATTATCTCAACCAAACATATGTTGACAAATTTTCGTCAAACAAATGGTTGAGTATTGGAGAGTTGAGCGCAGAAATAGAAGGCTTTATGCTTGCCATACAAGATAGAGTCATTAATACTAAAAATTATAGGAAGCATATCATCAAAGATGCAAATCAAATTGATGATTTATGTAGAAAATGTTTGGCTTTTCCGGAAACTATAGAACATATTATATCGGGATGTTCTGTATTAGCGCCGTCCGAGTATACATTTAGGCACAATCAAGTTTTAAAAATAATTCACCAAAGTTTGGTAATTAAACATAACTTGATTGACTGCCGTAATGTACCATATTATGAATATGAACCAAATTCATTTTCAGAAAATGAATTTTATAAAATTTATTATGATAAAACTATTCTGACAGACAGAACCATTAGTCATAATAGACCCGATATAGTTTTACATGACAAAATTAAGAAAATAACTTATATCATTGATGTCGCTATTCCAAATTCTTGTAATATTCAGAAAACTGTTTCTGAAAAAATAAGAAAATATACAGATTTAGGAAATGAAATTAAAAGAATTTGGCATTCTCAGACTATAAAAATATTACCATTTGTTATTTCGGCTACTGGCATTATACCTAGCTCTCTCATTTAAAATTTAGGCGTATTAGATTTGTCAAAAAATTTGTACATAAAAATGCAAAAGTCGGTCATTTTAAATACATGTAGGATTACGAAAGATTTTTTTAAATATTTATATTGAGGGATCAGTAGGATTTATCGGACCAGTTAGGATTTCATCAGAGCCGAACCCTCTGATATGAAAATATCTGGAGTCGGTGAAATATTTTCCCATTATGTTTTTGGTGGATTGACGTATTGTTCTTGTATTGTTTTATTCTTATATAGTGCACTTACATTGCGTTAATTTACTAGATATTCATTTGTGGAAAAGTGTGTGGAAGGGTTTAGTCTTTCATTTGGGAAAGATTCAACCCGGACATAAAATCTGGAGCACCGTATGTTATGTATTACGTGAATAATGTTATGTTTTTATTGTTTTATATTTCTGTAATGATTTGATTTATATGTACAACCTCTCTCACTGGCTACCAATGTAGTGATAGATTTTTTTGTTTAGTAATGTTTCATTTTATATAAGAAAAAAATTGTTTTATATTTTTTGTTTTTTGGTTTTTGTTTTATATTATTTTTGGATTCATATTGCTTTTTTATAAAATTAATTTACATTCTTATTATGCTGTCTCAGTACAAGTAAAGTCACAAGGAGGAAATCCATAATTGGTTTAATTTTGGCTATTTAATATTATGTACAAACTGAAATAAATGTAAACTGTCGATTTCCTGAAAATTAATAAATAAATAAAAATAAATAACAATAACACGAATAAAAAAAAGAGATGACAATGAAAAGAGAATACATATAGATGAAGAGTATTGATAAAATACATTTAATATAAAAGTACATATAGAAGATAACTACAAGAAGCTTGAAGATGGATTTAAAAAGACTTTAAAAAATTAGGTTACGTATCGACTGCCGAAAGTAGGAAATAGTAGAAAATAGGCTTACACCAAAAAATTCAAAGTCTCGACATTCTGAATAAAGGAGAATGATATCCATAATTACATAATTGGTAGAATGTTGATTGAGGAACAGCAATTCATTATTTCGGAGTCTACGGGAAGAGATCTTGAACTGGATGAGTTGTAACATAGCAGGTGTGTCAGTAATACTCTTGATAATTTTGAAAATGTATATTAGATCAGAGTCTTTTCTACGATTTTATAAAGAAGAAATGTTTAAAGTTTGTTCAATTTCATCATATGAGTACTCGTCTCTTGATACTCTCAGATATAAAAATACTCTCAGTATCGCCCTAGTATAAGACCACCATTCTGAATTGAAACGTTGCTTGAAATGGCTTTAGCCTTCTTTGGTGACCATATCCCTACATTCAGCCTTACAACATAACCTTATTGGGGATGCCATAGTCTCACTGGTGCCAGACGGGAGCAGTTGGGATTTTGTGAGGTATTCGCAAAATAAGGTTAAAAAAAATTTAAATAAAATAAAAAAATACATTTCACAAAAACTAAACGTTTGTTCATATGGATGATCAAGGCATTAAATAGTTCAAACCGTCTTCAGTTGAGGAACCTGTAAAACAGGCAGAGCATTACAAATGTGATAAAAAGCACACCCACTTAGAAAAATTAGCCTAACTAAAAGAAAATCAATTCTATTAGAAACGTTAATAAGCTTTTCAAATATTTTAAAGGGAGAAAAAAGCTACAAAATCACCACAACAAGTACAAGGTAGTGACCAACCTTCCTCTATGCTTTTTCCTTCCAATCTTTCACTTTCTGCCCTGAAAGCTTCGCAACATTCCTCAAAAATACTGTAAAATTTCCACTGTTACCAAGTACTTGGAACTCTTTTAAGGGGGGATATCTTATACAAGGACAAATATCTTTGATCCAAAGATAGGAATTTTCTAACGGATATCCTGTACTTGAGATGTTGAGAGCTTGGAAGCTGCTTGTGAAATACTATTTTAGTAACAAATCGGAAATAAAACTTTACAACACACTTTCTGAAGATTATTATATACGATTTGATTGTAAGAACGGAGATAAATCGGATACTGTAAAAGTATTTCTACTGGGGATTAAAGATATTCTTTTTCCGACGTGCATGGGGATACGTGAAACTACTGAGTGAAAGAAATGTTACAGTAAAATGTTTATGAACCATACATTTGTGTTATATAAATAAATATTCTTCACTTTTACAATGTGTGAACATTTCATTGGTAGTTTTTTTAAGTAATGGAATGTAAGTTTGTATTTCATTTTATTTGGTGCCCAACTGTTATACCGATTCAAAATACAATTGAAAATAAAACTACAAGTTTTTCTTGCATCTCCCTAACCTAACCTAACCCCACAGCGTTTCTCCTTTTTAATCCATTTTTTACACCAATTCTCTTTTTGTTTGGTTAGGTTCGTTTAAGACAGGTTTTCACAATGTAATCGTAAGCCTTTCTTCTTCTGGAAGTTTGTTATCATTAGACAACCTTCGTCTTGCAAACTACATTTAATTGGAACTGCTGTCTTCCATTCATCTTCCTCTATTTTGTCACTCTGCATACATACATAACCTGCAAAATACTAAAATAGATAGTCCCGAATTGCTATCCGTCTATGATTTAAATGTTCCAATTAGGCGTACAAGGCACACCACGTTTCTTCGTATAGAAGTCAACAACACTAATGCAGCAAATAACTTACCAATTATTCGCGCGATCACAACATACACCCACTACGAAAAATTACTGCACATTTTTATAATTCTTTGCTAATATACAAAACTGATTTATTACATTGTTTAGCGTGATGTAGATTATTTTAAAATCACTTACACTAAACTTTTCAGTAAACTTTTATTAATAGTCAATAATTACAATTCGTGAGCTCGTAATTCTTGATTTCAAAATTTCTCTCCAACTCTTCACACAATTTCTTCCTACTATATTTTTTACGGTGCTCCAGATTTTATGTCCGGGTTGAATCTTTCCCAAATGAAAGACTAAACCCTTCCACACACTTTTCCACAAATGAATATCTAGTAAATTAACGCAATGTAAGTGCACTATATAAGAATAAAACAATACAAGAACAATACGTCAATCCACCAGAAACATAATGGGAAAATATTTCACCGACTCCAGATATTTTCATATCAGAGGGTTCGGCTCTGATGAAATCCTAACTGGTCCGATAAATCCTACTGATCCCTCAATATAAATATTTAAAAAATCTTTCGTAATCCTACATGTATTTAAAATGACCGACTTTTGCATTTTTATGTACAAATTTTTTGACAAATCTAATACGCCTAAATTTTGAATGAGAGAGCTAGGTATAATGCCAGTAGCCGAAATAACAAATGGTAATATTTTTATAGTCTGAGAATGCCAAATTCTTTTAATTTCATTTCCTAAATCTGTATATTTTCTTATTTTTTCAGAAACAGTTTTCTGAATATTATAAGAATTTGGAATAGCGACATCAATGATATAAGTTATTTTCTTAATTTTGTCATATAAAACTATATCGGGTCTATTATGACGAATTGTTCTGTCTGTCAGAATAGTTTTATCATAATAAATTTTATAAAATTCATTTTCTAAAAATGAATTTGGTTCATATTCATAATATGGTACATTACGGCAGTCAATCAAGTTATGTTTAATTACCAAACTTTGGTGAATTATTTTTAAAACTTGATTGTGCCTAAATGTATACTCGGACGGCGCTAATACAGAACATCCCGATATAATATGTTCTATAGTTTCCGGAAAAGCCAAACATTTTCTACATAAATCATCAATTTGATTTGCATCTTTGATGATATGCTTCCTATAATTTTTGGTATTAATGACTCTATCTTGTATGGCAAGCATAAAGCCTTCTATTTCTGCGCTCAACTCTCCAATACTCAACCATTTGTTTGACGAAAATTTGTCAACATATGTTTGGTTGAGATAATTGAAGTGTTTTGCGTGAAGAATTTTATTTGACCAGGAATCTAATAATTCCTGGTTGGTATTTATAAGAATGCTGGCATTCTCGTCGTATAAATTTAATGGTGAAATATTTCTATCTGCCTTGCATATTATTTTGTGCATTTCTGAACTATCAGCTTTCCTATGGAAAAAATTTCTTAGCATTTCTACCTGATTATGTTTTAAAGATGTTATTTTGACTATACCTCTACCTCCTAAATTTCTTGGTAAATTAATACGTTCTATAGCTGAATTTTATTTTTGTTATTATTATTAGTCGTATCTCCATTGATTAATTAAGATTAAAAACAATTATCATTCCAAACGAAATTACTAAGATATTGCATGGACATACGTAACAGGTACTTTAACTATTTGACATGAAATATGCCTTCATTATTACTTACAGTATACATGTCTAAATAAATTTTAAATTGTGTATTCTCTTTATGTGTTGCTCCTCACAATGGGGTGGTATATGCTCTAAGCATCGCCCTGGTAAAAGACCACATTTCATAATCGAAAAGTAGCTTAAAACGGCTTTAACTATGTTTAGCAACCAGATCTGCAGAGCCAGTAAATTCCCACACTTCCTATTTGTTTTTTGCTTCCCATCCCCACCCTCTTGAGCCTCGCAACATAACCCAATATTTTAAGACGTAATAATTCCACTGACTCCGCACAACTGGAATCAATTAAGACTCTTGTGCGGTATTCGCATATTGAAATATTGAATTGTCATTTTGGGAGGCGTGTATGGGTACGGCCGCCCCTGAAACCATTTATTGAATAATCAACACACCTGTGATAGTGGTACCCCAAGTGGTTCTCCTCGTTTGGTAACTTAGCAGGGGTGCCCGAGTGCGTATTTCCTTTTCCGTGTTCAATACGAGGCACCCATGCCTCGAAATCAACACAGGTAAAAAAGGAAGTGTGTGCATAAACGCACAATATAATGGATGGGCAATAAAACGCCAACAGCCTTACTAATAAAATAAATAAAAACACTTTATAATATAGTAGGTACTTATAACACTTTATAGTACCAATCTTATAAAATAAATTCTCTAAAATTAACTCGCATGTCATCATAATAAAAAAAACATCCCAGGTTGAATGGTTTGTTTGGTAAAGCTGGGTTTGTCTAGCGGGTATGTGTAATTATTCTAATACATTTCTTTCCATGTTCTGCTGCTATAAATACAGGTACAAACTTGTCCATAATTCATTCACTTAACATGCCTCGTACTGGACACGGGTTTGGGAAGGAAATTGGCGTTACAAACCCGTGCACAGTAGGATGCCGCTTGCCTTCTACTTCTACTGGACTCGGGTTTGGTGGATAAATGGTGTTACAAACCCGTGTTGATTTCGAGGCATGGTTGCCTCGTATTGAACACGAAAAAGGAAATACGCTGCCCGAGTTCATGGTTCATAGGTTTGGGGAAATTTAGGCGGCGGATACTTTTGCCACCTGCCGGTGCGGTGCGGGCCGGGGGAGACCGATTGAGGGAGACCTTTTGAACTCTACAGCCGGACTCTCTCGTCCCATCGCCTTACACCGCAGAAGAAAGGATGGATTCAAACGTTCGTCACTCCTGGACACATTCACCCCAGATAATTTTTTTTTTCGAAAGTAACATTAATATTCTTTCTTTACAAGTTTACGATGAAATATGAAAGGTTGTACCGACGCAGGTGGTTTTAAAGTACATAATACATATGTAATAACAATAATTTAATAAGTTTATGAATTTTCAATTTGACATACCTACGTCAAAATCAGTCACACATTTACGTAATTTTGATTAATGTACTATTCGGTGGTGAATATATATTAGCAACTTTATATCAAATGAATCTATTTCCACTCAGTCTTGATACGTGTTTATTCAAACCATATTTCATTTGGACTTATGGCTTACGATTCAGTCAGTGGTAATCTGGCAGTGTAGAGTAGTGGTACTCGTAAAATACTGCATTAAAGTTACGATAGGAACTCCCGGGACACGAGTTCTAATAACACATTAAGCGATTTATGGGTCAATCGTAAAATAAAAATACTTTTTCAATCCCCATTAAATCAATGTTGCCATTATATGGAATGACATTTTGGTAGGTGTTGATCAACTATTTTCTTCGGTGTTGCGAAAACTCTCGGAAAGTATGTGCCTAATGAAAATTAGGTCTTGGCTATTGTTGATATCAGAAGTGGCAACACTTCGTAAGAAATTCTAATGAATACACGGTGTCTAGATGATTGTGGTTTTCTTTGAACTGGATGCCAGAATTGTTCCGCATGAATGAGAAAATTGTGATAAACAAAATGTTTCTTTGTGGAAATGTGACCATAATAATAATCATGTAAGTATCCAATTTACTTTGATTTGGCGGCTTATAATAGGTAGATCAACTGTTTTTTTGTGTTTTCTTACATTAGCCCCACACAGGAGACCCTGAGGAAAATAATTCCCCTCAGGGCCTATGTCATCTTTCGGGATGCTGTGTGGGGGGTCTTTTTAGGAAAGTGAGTAGAGGAAGTTCTGGGAAAGAAATGGGTGTTAGGGGGTAGAAATCTGGGGGTCTAGAAGTGACGGATGTATGAATCCATCCCTCCCACTGCAGTGCACGGCAATGTTCCGAAAAATTCGGCTGGAGAAGTAAAAGGGACACCCTCAACCATTCTCTCCCTTTCCGGCCTGCCAAGCAGCTGTTGTTGGTTAGTTAGTTAGAAATAACATTTGGTACTCTTAAGTTATTATTCGTTTCCTTCATCTTTTCTTTTATGAATGCAATTTTATTACGTAATTTTGTTTCCAATTTATTTTAAACGCTGTTCATTAACCCCTACAGCCTACAGCATTTTTGGGAGATATTTCTTCCAGCCTGACACGGACTCATTTTGTGTTGTGAGGTGAGACATATTATTTCAGGCCAGAAAGAGAGAGCACCACGCTTTAAGTAGGCATACAAAAGTTTGCCATAGACGCTCCCGAAATTTTTTAAATGATAACTTCTTTACCACCGTTGTGGTTTAAAAATCAATGAAACGAAAAATTGCAACACTAAAAACGTATATAATACATACATAAACATATATTACATATATTATATTATTTAGCTTGCGAGAGAATGAGATAAAATGATTTTTTTTAGGCTCCTATTGGTTGAGATTGTGTGGGTGAAGTTTCACTTCTACCGCGTTTGAACTGCACTCTTTTATATGAAAAGAAAAAAGTGAAGTGACGATAACATTTTTAATACCTTTGCCAAAAATAGGAAAAAAAATAATCTAAAATAATATTGTTAATTCTGAATTCGAAATATGAGATTGACAAAATTGATTGAAAAATCAAAGATTGACAAAACAGACTTAAAAACGAGAGGTCTCAGTGTCCGAATTGGTTAATGCGCTTGTACCGGTAAGACGAAAGATCCTGAGTTCGAATCCCGATTGGCTTTTAATTTTTCTGTGTTTTATTATTGTTCATATTTTCATTTAGATTTATTAGTATTATATTCTTCTTCAATGATAATTATTGTATTTTAAAAACTTTTTAACTTATATTTATTTTTGCGTTTCTGGACACCTCGTACAGTTGAAGGCGTTCGGGATAAAAACACTTCAAAGTTGAATATCTGATCAAAATCTAGAGTTGTTTCAAGTGCCGTCATGCATTTTTATCATTATTTTGCGATGCAACTATGATTGAATCAGATATATACAACAACAGAGTATACCTATGACGTACTTACGTACACACTATCCAATAGTGATTGGAAAATTTAGTATCAGGCGCATCGTCGTGTGTGTCGAGTGTCAATATTGTATTGTATAATTAAATCGCTTTTTATAAGAAAATTTAATGAATTTCAAGGTTATCTTTTATTTTTTGTTTATTTGATTGTTGATTTGATTAATCGAGATGGTCTGATTAAGACTGGTGTATCCGGCTCTTAGGTAACTACGTACTCAGTGCATTTCCACGGGTAGATAAATGGTAGTGTAATCGGATAATCAAAATTTTTGTATTGTATGTTTCGATCGACTAGTTGACTATTCACATATCTCTTGAAAATCGAAATTTGAATTGAATATGCAGTTGTATACGACACGATTGTACCCCCCCATCCAGGAGCACCCCTGTCCCGGTGAGACCGGTACACCGAGGGGCACTGATTTGTTAGGAATTGGAAAACGTGCTCTAAGGATAGGAAGGAAGTTGGAGTTTAATAGACCGGTAAACATGGCAACCTAATAAGCCAATATTGGAATTTAGAATGGAAAGGAATGGATTGAGGGTCATTTTTTTTCATTCTTTGAATCTTTTTATTGCCTCTTCTCGGCTCTTTTTGGATCTTCTTGTCTATTTCTGGCTGATTTTTCCTCTTCTTGGATCTTGCCTCTTGTCTTCTTGGCTCTTCTTGCTTCTTCTTGGATCTTCTAGTCTCTAGTCTCTTCTTGGCTCTTCTTGTCTCTTCTTGTATCTTTTTGCATCTTCTTGCCTCTTCTTGCTTTTTCTTGTTTTGGGATCTCCTCGTCTCTTCTCGGCTCTTCTTGCCTCTTAATGTCTCTTCTTGTCTCTTGGCTCTTCATGCTTCTTCTTGGAATTCTCGGTTCTTCTTGTCTCTTTTTGGCTCTTCTTGTCTCTTTTTGTCTCTTCTTGTCTCTTTTATGTAAAATTTCACTCTCTATATACTAAATACTCAAATTACTCATAAGCACCATCAAATCAATTATAAGCAGATTAATTAACAGAAATTATTATTAAGCAGAAAAGCTTGAAGTATACACAAATAAATGTTTCCTGGCTCACTAGTAGGATATTTTAAAATGCCATATTAATATTCCGAACCGTTACGCTTCCTCGTATTATTTTATATCATACTTAGGTAATATATAAAACCAAGACACGTGTAAAAATAGTATGTTATTTATGTTGAGCATTCGGATACTGCTTTCCTCATTTTCTCATTTTCTGACTAATCAACTAGACGAACGATTTGTATGCTTGAAAATGTCCTTATTGAAATTTCGAAAAAAAATTAAAATTATTTTCAGCTACAACATCATTTACGTCGAATTTTTCTATCTTAGCACTCTAGCTCACGAAAAACTCTGTGCACGCCACTGGGCTGAAGGTAGTGGAGAGGGAAAAGAAATGGGGAAGAGGAAGTTGGAGAAGTACCTGGCTATTCAGATCTAGTCACCAAACACGGCTAAAGCCATTTCATGCAACGTTTCAATACTGAATGGTGGCCTTACACCATGGCGATACCGAGAGTGTCTTCCACTCTAGAACGTGCCGCAAATATACTTTTCTTGAGCACACCGGGATTTAAAACCTCGACCTCCGGATTGCTAGTCGAGAGCTATACCCCCTCGACCACGAAGTTCATCAAATCATGTTTAAGATAAAATGAAAAAATATTTAAGATAAGATACTTTTAATATGAGAGATGTTTAAGATAAGATATGTTTAAGATACGAGATGCTTAAGATATGAGATGTTTAAGATAAGAAATGTCCAAGAAAAGAGATTTTTACGATAAGAGATGTCTAAGATAAAGATGTACTTAAAAATGATCTAAGAGGTTTTAGAGATGTTTAAGATACGATTGAAAGATCTTAAGAGATATTTATGAGAAGTTTGAGAGATGTTTTAACAACAGACTAAGATGTTCAAAAGTTGTATAAAAGAGTTAAAAAGGTGTTTAACTGATTGAGAGATATTTATATGTTGTTGATGTTTTTTTATTGTTTATTGTTTTTTCCCGTTAAAACGCAACTAAGCAGTTTGTCAACAGGATTTTAATCTTCAATTACAATTTAATTACACAGACATAATAATATTATTACTAAAACTATACAGATTGTCACAATTAACACACAGACTTTTCAGCATATATCTCAATCTATTTGTAGAATCGCAATTTTTGATATTACTTGGTAACATGTTAAATATTTTGGGGACATTATATTCCAAGTTTCGTCGTCCGTAGTTATTATTATAGCATTCCTTCATTCTTTGTGATCCTAGTATTATGTTCATGTTCCGCTTTCCTCTTATATTCAGATTCAGATATATGCTGAGTCATTATGTTGAACCATAATAGGGCCTGCATGTGATTTGAATGTTCTAGTATATTTAAGATATTATTTTTATTAAAAAATCAACCCGAAAAACAAGTTAAATTCCTATATCTGTTTTCGAATGTCTTTTAAACCTTTGAATTAGGATTGAACCTTCCTACCCAGTGATCGGCATCAACCGCGATCCCAACCGGACCCAATCCCGAGTTGGAAAGGTGGTGCTTTAATTTCTTCGAATTTCAGAATTAATAATAAATAAAAAATATCCGCGTGTATGCGCATGTCAACAACAAAAAGTGGTAGAATGTACTGTAATGCGACAACAAATATATCTGCCGAGTTTCAGCTCGATCAGATGTCGGGAGGTGGGTTAATTTCCGCTTCCGAAATTCCGCTTCATTCAAAAGTGAATTTCAGATAGATGTATTTAAAAATTTAAGAGACGATCACAATATATTTAGTAGGGACATTCCTAGTGAGGAAACACAATGTAGGATGTATTGTGATAGGATTTAGCATATATTTTTACTTAAAATTCTTTCAAGATTCAAGCTAAAATTGAAACGTACTCAAGAATTTCCATGTTGACTGAAGGGGGAATAACCAGACAAATCCGGAAATATATTATTTTAAAATCAAATTTTAGACGTATTGACTCTTTTCCACAAAAAAATTATACATTGATTTCGACAGGACTGTTCTTTTATCTAATAAAGCTATGTTTTAAATTTTGAGAAAATATGTTTATTTTTAGTAAAATCAGGTTTTACCGTAGGTCGTTTGCAGATTTGTTAAATTTTCAAACAAAATGTTGTATTTTACAACACACATTTCAAATCATATAATCATGCAGTAAAATAAATCAATAAATTATCTGGGAAAGCTATGTTTCAGAATTTTAATTTTAGTTTAAATAAAATCATTTAAAAAAAGATCCGCACACGTGTTTTGTGACAAAAATACTTCAGTTTGTCTATTTATTCACAGTCTTACAAACTAATATTTTTAAGATTTTTTTTCAGTTTTATTTTGCTTAGACATTATTGAAAAAATGTTGATTACTTATGATAAAAAAATAATTACAAAAATACATAATTTTAATAGTTGAATCATCACGCCTTTATTTTTGAATGTAGGTGTAAATTAAAGCAAATTTTGAATGAAATAAAATCGGTATTGGGTTATTATTTTAAAAAGCTTGTACGAAGAATAATTAATCTTTCTCATTGGAACCGCCCTGTACGATCGTAAGAACATCTTTCGACGAACTATGAATTCTCGGCAGCTGGCTGGTTAATGGCCCTGAACCCTTAATTTTTTATTCCGTTACAAGTTTCTTCAGAGTGCATCGATTCCCGTCAAAGGTGAAAAGATACGGAAAATTACGTTGTCTTAAACGAGCAAACACTAAATACTAATTAAGGAATTCCTAATGTGTACTTTCAAAGCACTTTCAATTTAGAAATCGCAGCACGAAATTCCTTTGAAGAGCTTTCAAGGGATGTTCAAAAAGTAAATCAGATCAAAGTTTAACGAGAGCAACCAGAAAGCACACAGCCAGGTTTACATATTATTAAATTTGTTTTCCTCTTCTCCTGTTCCCCAACTCGTTACGTCGGCGTTTTACACGGTGCTTTTTTTCATTCGGTATCCATTTGAATCGTCTTTTCATCTAGATTCGGGATGAAAAAAAGGACGGGTTATATTTTGGTCCCGATTTTTGTTTTTTTTTGTTAAACCCTCAGGCCTCGAACATGTTGTCAGATGGTCAGATTATTTCTGCTTTGCAACAAAATTCAAGTTATTGGAATATTTTCGAACGTATCAGAAAACTAAAAACTTTTTTGTATGGTGATTAAATATGCCTTCAAAATTTATTATAAAAATGAACATTTATTTTTTGCAAATATATAAAAAAAAAACTAAAATAGTTCACGCTCCGTTTTTCTAACTAAAATTACTGATAAGAAAAAACATATGTACATTCTATTAGACCAACTATTTATAAACGTTTTTATCGTTTCACTTTTTTGGCGTTTCATGTAAAACTAATGATTAAAAAAATTTAAAAGTTTTATAATTTTTTTTGACTTGCAGTAGGAAACGTTGGATATTTATTTCGTTATTTATAATTTAGAATATTGATACAAAAGACCATAACGTGTGTTTATTTCTGATTGTAAACATATATTACTATTCGGTATCGTGAATTTCACGTTAATTTTTGATGATTTTTTTACTGCAATGGCAAATATCGGAAGATGCATTCATGTGATCTGCGGTTATGTTCAACTTGTTGCCATTTTTCGACGATTTAGTACTGTCCCGTACCGTCATCGTAAATATGAAAATTATGATCATGTAAACAAAGATATTTCATATGGATCACAATATTATTTTCATATGGAGATCGGTATGAAAATAACACTGTCCCATCCGTCCAATCTACAAAGAAGAGCCCAAAGTGATCTTTACCTAGATATTTCAAAGCAAGAATATAAATTAAGTTACTTTTAGCATTTCCCTGAAAGTTTTTCTCAAAGGGAATATAATCGACGACATGGTGTATGGCAGTGAAGCATGGAACTGGGAGAGGAAGGATGAAAAACGATCCCTGAGGTGTATGTGTGCATGAGGTACGATCATGTGAAAAAAGTAAAGATTCGCAAATGACCCATACATTCCCATTTGGAAAGTGCGGCGAGCGATATGCCGAAATAGGCCAAGATGAATAAAGCTGGCCCATTTAACTCTAAGTGTGTCACTAGCATAAAGCAATAGTTAGATAATTAAAAATTGTGTAGTTATGTTTTTGTGCTACACGAAGTCTTTGCAAACAAAGGCAACTAGACATTGTTAACAAGCCATATTTTTAATTTTATTTTTATGTGTATACGGCACTGCTCCCGTCTGGAGTCAGTAAGAATATGGCTTCTCCAATTGGGGCAATTGGGGTACGTTGGGAGGATGAAGATAGTTGAGAGGGGAAGGAAATGGGAAGAGTGAGTTGGGAAAGTACCTGGCTATTCAGATCTGGACGCGTATTTCCAATCCATAACGCAATTCAGTCGCTCCACCGACTGAAACGCGTTAGGGATTGGGAATACGCGATCTGGACCATGGGGGTCTTCGAAGAGATTGTAATAAATCGTAATCTATTATTAATTAATCACTATTATTCAAGAAATTTGAATAAATAAGATCTTTATTCAATTGCAACCAAAACCAACCGAAAACAGAAGTATTATATAACGCTGACGTGGGTACGTTACCGAAGTACCTGCAGCTAATTAGCACTTTTCAGGTTCGTTTTATCGAGATAAATCCTGACAAAAGCGCACTTAATGCGATATTACGAGAATAATAAATTCTCCTCAATATTTTCCAATTTCATATTGAAATAATTGAGTGAGGTGGTGTTACTTAGGTTTCGGAGAATTTGAACATATTTTTCAAGCTCTGTAAAGTTTCTTTTCAAGTACTGTTTTTTGTCATTATTGGCCAGTTGTGCCACAACTGAAATGATAACTTGAATTTCAACTCTTAATTTGATAAATTGATCAAATTCTGTGAAACCACCCGTCCTTGGCGGAAATATAATAGTTTTGCATCTGAATTAATACTTTTCAAGAGGAGGGGTTTAAACTTTAGTAAGTTGTTATGCACCCGCCGCCTGCGATGGTTTCTGTACATAGTGGTGAGCTCTTGCTTTATGAATTATTCCCTAAACTATTCATCTAAATAGAAGATTGCGATGAATCTTTGGTGAGATGTTGTGAGCACGCCCGCGAAGGTTTCTCTATATATCTACTGGTGAACTCTGGCATTATGAAATTTGTATGGAAAAATTGCAATATGTGACACGAGAACTAATTGAAAACTGAATGCACCGGGACTGAACGTACGGAACGCGGAAGAGGAAGGGGAGAAGGAAGGGGAACTCGCTAGTTAGGTTAATAAAATAGGTTACGTTAAATTAAGTTATGGGCTAATTTTTTTTTTTTAAATCGTAATTTTTAATGACTTTTCGAAGAGGTGTTCAGTTGAGTTGATTCTGAGTTGGCATGGAATCGTTTACTGCGTTTCTGCACTAATTCGTTTGTTCTTCTTTTTTGCTTTCGTTTCTCTAGTCGTGTTAAAAATCGAAATATTTCAAGTAAACCTTATTTATCATTCAATGTTACACGTGTGATATAATGTGATAATACATTATCTTAAAAATGTAGGTAAAATGATGAATTATTAATACATACCTACCTGTCATCTTGTAGCTTGTAGAATTCCTACATTATCCCGGCTACCTGATGTGTTGTCATTTAATAACAAAATTAACATTTGTAATTTTTCATCGATCATGTTTCAATAAAATGCAATAAAAGGTTATCATTTATGGCAGGTCTGACGTTTGCTTTGGTAGTTCAATGATTTAGACTCCTCGATGTAGTTAGACTAGTTTAGAGCGGTTGGCCGGTTAGAAAGCCTCAAATTTATTATTATACATAATGCATTAATTTTATTTTATTAGCCTTCTTAAGTTGTTCTGGAGAAAATACTTATGTTATATTACGTATTGTATGAAATTAGCCTCTTAGAAATTGGAGATACTGTACAGGGCCTGCAGATTCTTAAATAATACATAACTGCCAACTCAATACAAATCGCAAGTGCGCCCCACGTCTGAATTTGGCAGCTAACCTGGTCTGGAGCCCCAAAAAATGCTCGACTCTGTTCTGAAACGGGTGGTCCGTTTGATAGATTCCCCTATCTTAACAAACGAATTGCAATCTTTAGAGCATTGGAGGTTATCCACCACTTACCCGCCCTGGTATAAGTACCAGATGGTTACTCCTTTAAGGCTCTCGCAATGACTCTAATTTTTTTTGAAAGAACGAATCTACATTTAACATTGAACGAATCTAGACCTCCAGTGTCCGAATAATATAAAGCAAGTCAGGAATAAACTAATTAAAAAAGATAACAGATAAACATAAAAGGCAGCTGCTCGCAGGGTAATGGCATCTTACGTATGCTGCAAGCATCTGCAAGAAAATATAATGAAAACAAGTATTGTGATATGAAACACCCTTGGGTCGGGTGGGATACCTACCTCTCTCGTCATCTGGCAGTACCAGCCAGAATGTGCATAGTGGTCGGTCTGCCGTGAATGAATCTCAACGTCCGCGCCCACTGTTCCTCGGTTGTGCCTTGACGATAGTGATTGGGAAGTAGGGGAACGCACCCGAAGACTCTAAGGATAGAATCTTTAGAGCACATACTTCTAGTTGGATGCTCCGAAGAACTAGCGTCATTGATCCCCTCGGTACCAATGCATGGTCGGGAAACACGACAAACTCGCGCCCAACATAATGACGGTTGACATTTGTCACATGAGAACGCGTCCTTTCTACGACTCTTTCTCGAGTTCAACAGCTCGGCTGTGGAATGATTTGCCGGCCTCTGTGTTTTCTCCCTCCTACAACGTAGGTCTCTTTAAAACCTATGTTCATTCCTTCCTCTCTTCAAAAAGACCCTCCACAATCCACATAGCCATCCACAAAGATGACTTAGACCCTGAAGGAAAATATTCTTCTCAGGGCCTCATATGTGAAATTAATGTAAAAAAATTTTAACACATTTATCTTATAAAAAGGTACAATTTCGTAAAAACACAAATAAGTTTTTACGAAAATAGAATCAGCTGGCAGACGGCGAAAATTTAGCGTCGGCACTCCAAGAGTTAACAATATGTACTCGTATATGGACAATTAAATATATTAGGTACTTCTTCTTCTTCTTGTGACCTGTCCGTTCAACGAACGTTGGCTATCATGTTGGCTATGCGGACTTTGTTTACTGCGGCCGGAACAGCTTTACGGTAGACTGGCCAAACCACTGTCTCAGGTTTTTCAGCCATGAGGTTCTCCTTCTTCCAGGGCCCCGTCTTCCGGCAATCTTTCCCTGCATTATGAGATGCAAGATCTCATACTTCTCTGGATGTCTCATCACGTGTCCAAGATATTGAAGTTTTCGGATTTTTATAGTTTTAATAACTTATTTTTCTTTATTCATCCGAACCACAACATCTTCATTCGTATAACCCTGTCCATCCAGCTTATTTTAAGTATTCTTCTTTAGATCCACATCTCGAATGCACCAAGTCGCCTAATTGGTTTTTCAGTAAGCGTCCATGCTTCCATTCCATAAAATAATATTGAAAACACGTAGCATCAAACCATTCGCATTCGTAATCCACGGTTGAGATCATGACTGCAGAACATCTTTTTCATGTGGATAAAGTTGCACGAGCTTGCTCAATGCGGCATTTAGGTACTGTGATCATTATTATCACATGTCATCAATCCTCATTAACTAATTACCAAAATACTTATCAAATTTATAACACGTATGTAAGAAAGAGTAATAACAATAATTGGATAATTTTTGAAGCTCGGTTTTGTTAAAATCGCTTCAAGATTTTTTAATATTAAACTTACTTTATTGACTAAGAGTGGTCCTGTTTTAACTCCACAGTTTTGCATTTTACCAGTCTGTAAATTTTTTTGTACGTTCCGTTTTAGGTTCAGGATGGGGGTAGTTTACATGATTCATTAAGGCTCTGTTACCGGCCCCAAAAAGAAGAAGATGGAGAGATACGAAATAACGAATGTTAGAGCGCTAATATTTACACCGCCAAAATCGATGCAAAAGTTGCGAAAATCTTTAATAAAACACGACTCGTTTAAAATAGAGCAAAAATCTCTTGGGGGCTGACTAAAACATTATTTAATGAAACACTGTATTTTTTCATACATATAACTTGTAAAATAACGGAAACAGACTTGAAAATAAAAAAATTTGGAGCATACTTTGCGATATTTTTTCTATCGAGGGATTTTCATATAATTTGCGTTTCGGCGTGGGGAATGTATAGATAGTATCTTCAAAAATAACATATATTTTTTAAAGAGCTTAAAAACTTCAAATGTTTAAGGGAGGTTTGCAAAGAAATCGGTTGAAATTCGAATAGCGGCCTCTTAAAGATTATTTATTAAACGTGAAAACTAGAACGATTTTTTAAGATATAGAACTATACCTATGTTTTATACGTTTTGCTTTTTTAAAAAATACATTGTCTAGTTTGTATACTGAACGACACGCAAACGTGTAGTGGTCGATATCTATATTATATTAAAAATATTTGCAATAGTGTCAAAATCCAGAGTGAAAAATGGGGAATACGTTTGTTTGGACAAAACGCTGCCACAAAACTTGCTCTTATAAACTTGCGGTTAAGGCCTCATAAGTTAAGGCATCACAAATACATCTGACCTATTAAAATCAGTGTTAACAGATTGAATGAAATGTAAATGATAAGGAAATCTTGATTTGCGGTAATAACATTTTTGTGTGTTTGTTTCAGGTAAGGCGCTCAAGGATCCAGATAGTGATAAATTCAATCAGAAGTGGCTAATTATTGTGAAGCGATTGATAAACAAAACTGTTCTTGTTGAACACAAATTGCTTAGTGCTACCGCAATAGACACATCGCAATGAGGTCTAAAAGACAGTTGGTTCCCAGACAATTAGGTGGAAATTGTCAATAATAATTATAAATAATAAATAAACAATCAATATATAATAAAAAAATTCACAGTGAAGTCTTATAAAACAAGTGTTTAATCGGGCGTTCTACAATTTGAAGAAAGTTTAAACTCTATTAGTGAGAAACTGGCTGAATAATATAATTTTTTATTTGCTACAATTTTTGGATTACAAGAACGAAGATTTTCGGTAAAGGAATACAATTCTTAGAAAAGATCTAACTTTTTTTTTGCTCATCGTAAAACGGTCAATTACTTAAATAGTGTTTAAATATTGTTAAGGATTTCAAAATGTCTGATACTAATCTTGAGGGACGGTTCAGCGTGACTAAGGTAGAGGCTGCAGACGATAGGGGCAATGGTGCTGGTGCGTTGGGCAAGTCCACCAGTATTCTCCTGTCTCCCTTGCGGGAGGGTCAGCAGTTGGATTCAATCTCCCCCGGCGTGTGGGGAGACCCAGAGGGCCTGGCGAGGAGGAAGAGGTCTCTGGCGCAGATGACCAGGGAGGCACTGCCGAGGCTGGACAATTACAGGAATTCCAGGAGAGCGTTGAAGAGACCCAGCTTGGGTGAGCTGCACGGAGAGATAAAAGAAAAGGTGAGATTTTTGTATTTAACTGATTCAGTCAATGAGTCAATATTGCTCTTCGCTTTACTCAACTACAGAGAAGTTTTATTAATTCTGATGTGAATTTTAGCATTAACACACTTCTACTAAAGGTCAGATTTCACATAAATACATTAAAAAAAAAAACTAAATTATACGTGATGAAAATCAGTGAGATGGAAATGGACATTAGATTTAAATATGTCAGAAAAAATCACGAAAACATCTGTGAAACTTCTAACACTAAGATGAGGTCGCTATCTCACAATTATAATAATAATTTGTCAATTTTTATAACGCCATTTTTTGTGAAAAATATTCTTAAGGGAACCGTTATGTATGATATCAAAGTTTACAGAAACAACTGAACGTCTTGGTAAAAATAAGGCTTAGGATGTGGCACAACACCTTTCGAGATAGTTTTAAAATTTGAAGAAATAATTAATTATAGCGTCCATATTTCTTTATATATTGCGTCCGTTTTTTTTTAAACATGTATTTTTTTTATATAATTATTCATTATAAACACCTGCTAAACTGCCAAACAGTTTGTTAGCAGGTTTTCCACAATTTCACAATTTTAATTATAACACTAAAGCACACTTATAAAGAGATACAATTACATAGAAAATAGATGTAGATAAATAACTTTACAAGTGAATACAATACAAAGACATAAAATATACAGACGTATAGATATAATACAGGCAGCATACTCATAAGCACACACACAATCAAAGGCAGGCTTTATTTTTTTAATGTTTTCTATTTTCCTGCAATATAACATTTAAAATATAAAAAAAGTAAGAAGAACTTGTAATAAAATCAATCATGTATTGAAACAGGTATGAAGAATTTAAAAAAGTACACATTAACAATACAAAATGAACAATTTGCAACGAGAATTCCATAAAACCTACCCATACACAAATATTATTCCAATAAATGATTCCGAAAGACTAAACTGATATTTGATATCCGTTGAGAATATCTTCCATTTACTTTTTACTTTCCTCTTTCGCCGGAAATTTCGCCTAGCATTGGCGAAGTATTTTTTGAGCGGAATATTCCAGGAAACATAACATAGGTTAAGAAATAAAGTATTTGATTGACGTGACTTTTATTCACGCTTTCGTGATAAGGTCGACTGTCAGTAAAACAAAAAAAGACTTATAGACAACGTAGCAAAAATTGATGCGAACAAAATACCTACACAAATTACTCGCATACAACATGTTTCAAGTTTGTTAATCGATTTCAGAAAAGCAAAATGCTCTGAAATTCGTCACTTAACTCGTCATTGAACGCAATAAACTTTACTATAAAAACTTATTTCACATATTTATTAAACATAAAATTGTTCCACTGTGTGTAGTCTAATATAAATATACATATTGCTTGTTTAATATATTTTTGAATAAATATGTTTCTTTCTCCAAGCTTAAACTGGGTTAAACTTATTTCACCGGGAACTTAGCTATATATTTAGATGCATTTGAACAGAAAACCCTTCTATATTTTCGATTAGTTCATTCTTTTAAGTTTTTGTTTTTACAATTGGATTTTGATCCCTGAGGATTTTTTTTTTGCTTTTTTAACAAATTAATTTTAATTAAAAACAATTTAACCTCGGAATCTATGCCATCTTTGGGGATGCTGTGTGAGGAGTCTTTTTATAGAAAGGAATGAAAAAGACGTGGTGAATCTAGGGGTCAATGTTTCCAGGAGTGACAGACGCATGAATCCATCCACCGTGGTGCAAGGCGATGGATGGGTCGAAAGACTCCGGCTGTTGTGGTCTAGGTTAAGTCTTTCTCAAACAATCTCTCCTGATCCTGCCCGCCACGCATAGATGGGGAAACCCGTGAAAACAAACAACAAACAAACGTACGAACCACTTGGTACGACCTATGGCAGGGGTATCGGTTATCCAATAAATGATACCCGCAATCCAAATTTGTCATAAATTTTCTTTCGTTTTTTCTTTCTATGTGATGTGTGTGAAAGTCTTTATTGTTAATAGTTTGTCTCTAAAAAAATATAATGTTATAGAAAATTCTTTATTTAACGCTTATATCTAATTCGTTAACCACTGGAGCGCTTTTTTTCACAATATGGTAATATTAAAAATACCTCGTATTGCTTTGATGCCAATTTTGGCAAATTTTCCCTCGTTTGTAAGTTATTAAGTATAATTTAACGATTTTATAATCTTTTTTTTATAAATCCTACGAACATGCGATAATCGACATAAGATAGTTGAATTCATTGGCTATATAGAACTATAATATAATCAGTTGCTTATGTCCCCATATTAAAATTTGGAGGTATGATTTTTTTAATGGGGGCGGAAAATATTCAAAATGATCATCAACAAATCTCGAGCAAACGGAGAAAAAGTTTTAAATTGCGCTGTCGCTCCAGTGGTTAAGCATTTTCTGTATTGATTCGTATTTATTCACCGGGATGAGTCGTGTGTATTCTAAAGTTAAATACGTTTCTCATACTACGTCTATTTACGTTAACGTTTTGCAGAAATTATCACCTTCAATCCTCCTCGCTTAGCTATTTCACTTATCAGCTTGACCGTAATAATATATTGCAAAGCAAGAATGAATTTTAACATTGACTGCACCCTGAAATAATATTGCAATTTTAAAATCAAAACATTACGCGGATTTTCAACGATTACATTAAGCCAAAAAAGCCGAGGATTTGACCGTGGCATTACCACACTGGCGATTTCACACTGGTTCTTGCCGAATTATCCGATTTCTTCTGCATTTATTATTTTATTATGTATGAATGAATAAGACTTAGTTGAATCAATTAACCGTGAAAATATTGAAAATAAATTTAAAGATATTTTAGCAAATTTCGTAATGTGACTAAATATTTTTTCTTCTTCGAATTATACACAGTGTTAGCTTGCCGTAAAGGCGAATGAATGCCTATAGAATACAAAACTAGAAACATTGAATATGTCGTAATCCATCTGTCTTTTAACTATCTTCTTCCATTTATCTATATATATATATATACATATTTATTTAAAAAAATAAAATAAAATTATATACAGGGTATACAGCGTATCGATCATCCAGTTGATTAGTCAGACACCTCCAAATACTAAGTTTTTATATTTAATTAAATGAAGACAATATTAGCGAAACGCAATCGAAAATCTGGAGACAGAAAACACAGAAAAAGATATTGGCACCTCTGGGACTCAATAGGTGTCGCGCATTAAAAATAAAAAGGATAAAACTAGACACTATCTTCATTGCATTTAGTTGAATCTTGCAATCATATAAAGATAGCAGCCAATAATACGTGCGTTAAGAAAATGAAGATAATGTTGGTAGTTCTTAGTCGAAATATAATATAGTTAAAAGTGACCGAATTGAATATAGACGCCTTAGCTCAGTTGGTATAGCACTTGCCATGTAAGCAAAGGGTCCTGGGTTCGAGGCCCAGAGGTGCCAATATTTTTTTCTGATTTTTCTGTCTCCAGATTTTCGATTGAGTTTCGCTAACATTGTCTTAATTTAATTATATATTATAATTTGAGATTTTACTCATAAAAAGTAATAATGTTTCGAGATAATGATGAAAGCAATATTAAAATATTCACCATAAATCAAAAATTACTTCCACGTATGTATTTTTTTATACATGTTAAATATGTTATAAAATAACACCGGGAAGCATAACGGTCCGATACATTATACGACATATTAATATTTCTTACTAGTGACTCAGAAAAGATCATTTTTTTGGTTTATTTCACTACAATTTTTTCTGCATTATTATTAATTTGGTGGTATTTACGAGTAATCTGAATATTGTACTAGATAGGGGGTACATTTTTACACATAACTGCATATGCAACTCAAAATTTGATTTTTCTGATTTTTTTTTAAAGAAAAGGCAAACATTCCCGGATTACGAATAACCCATAAATATTTGCAAATCTACTACTACCATCACAAAAAGCCGAATGTCCGACTTATCAACTGGACGATTGATATTTGGAGTAAAAAATATTGATGTCATTTCGCCGTCTGGTGATATTTTTTTCAATTAAAAACAATAAAAATCACGCGTCGCAACTAAGCAGTCAAGTTTTGCGTAGCGGCGAGAAGCGTGATAAGCTCTCCGTCTCGTTCTATTATAGCAACACGATAACACACGAAACAGAAACCGTTGCGATGCCTAAGGGTGAGATCAGTTGCGATGTATGTTTGAAAAATATTTGTGTTGTTTTTAATTGAAATAAACATCATAAAAAAACATCTACTTTTTTTTACTTCAAATATACTCAGGAATCGCTGGATAAAATCCTTTGGATACGTACTGATTCACAACCCGTATGTACGTATTATTTATTCAAGATATCCCTAGTGCCTACTTATACAGATATACCTACATAATAATAATAATAAGCCTTATTTCTTTAGACGGTGGCAACCTTCAATTCTTATTTTATTTATTGGAAAAGACAAAGAGTCATCACGTACCATCTCCGATATCTTAAATAATCTCTAATATCGTTTTATTAAAAGATGAAATATAAAGCAAACAATAATACGCGTAGTTCCAAGACAATAAGGTAAAAGCTTAAAAGACAAAACTCAAAGTAATAAAATTCTTTACATTAAATTAATACATTTTTCAAAAGAAGCAAACAAATTGTGACTTGACATTTTAAATGAATAAAAAGAAAATACTTTTTTAAATAAATTTTTATTACAAAAGCTGTGATATCTAAAATATTTATTTAAAACAAGAAACTATTTGTTTGAAACAGCGTAATCTTATGAAAGGTGACTTCGTGGAAATTAATGGCGTCGTGAAATAAGCACAGATTTTCCTGTCTGGAATTTTTAAGCTTGTTCAACTATGTTTAGCTCGCAACATAATTAGGTACCAACGTGAGATATGAAGCTTTGAAATATCGCGTTAATTTAAAAAAAAAAGTTAATATTGGTACGTTGGTATCATAGACACCGTAGATATCAATCCAAAGTTTTGAGCGGTGCAGACTGTACTTTATACTCTCGTTTTAGTACGTGTTCGCATAACATCAAGATTTAGGTAAGGTTAGGTTCACAAACTATAGTGTGTGAACTATTGTGGGCACTTTTTTATTTACTAAGGTTACGCTTTAATAGGTGTCTGCATAACATCAGGAATGCAGGTTTATACAGGCTCATTGTATACCAACTTTTCGTCGGCTGGACACAAAAAACCTAAGTCTCCATGAAAGTTGGGCCCCCGGAATACTTATATTCAATATGCTATCGGTTAAGGGAAAATACAGAGTACCTACAACCAGTGACGGCTGGTGTTCATAAAAATAGGTGGTGCGCTAAAATAATAATAATAATGGTCTTTATTTCAAAATGTGGGAAGGTGAGTGCAATCCCACACATACCATAGAGATATCCCATAAATCTTGGACCTACCTACTCTAATTAAAATAAATTCAATTATGAAAAAAATCCTACCTATTTGTAAATTAGGTCGATCCTCCATTATCTCTGGGTGCATGCAACACATTGAGTCTAAATTAATTATATTTATTAAGATAGATTAAATTCTTTTAAAGTTTAACAACATCGTTCAATCTAAACAGATATCATAAGGATTGTGAGTTGTGAGGAACAACTCACTGAAAAAGCATTCCATATTCCATTATTTTAAAAGAGTTCTAGTAAAATAAATATTGATCCATCACCATTTGTAAAGTCGCCGCGATTGTAAATTCAAATTCAATAACAGTTGACTCCTATCCAGAAAATTGTATTTAGAAACTTATTGGCACGAAAATCGAGTTAAAATAATGTTCAGTTTATCACACATCCGAAAGTCTTCCTTACGCTCCGTAACTCCAATGAAATATATACTGTCATAACTCATAACAAATAATGTCCGCAATGTTTGTTGTTATGCTGTCGTTCGTCGATGCTGAGTGAAACATAGCATGAAAAAGAGTAGATATTAAAATAAAGACACGATATGGATAATAATATGACACAAACGTGTCCCCGTTTAACATGCTACAGAACGAACCATTCCTTTTGATGTGGTGGAAATTTTTGGATCGTCACCGGCGATTTCGTAAAATTTGCAAAGCATTCAACCTACCTACGATTTTGGCTCATTATAGAATTATAGAAGAACTCCTGTGATCGCTTTGCAAAATGAACCACCACTCTGAATATAGGCACACAACGATCTGCTTTGTAAAGGGGTCTCCACACGGTGCTGCCGCAGTAACAACTGCCGAAGAACTGACTAAAAATCGTATAGTCTGTAGTCAAAAGCGCCAGCCGTATTGTTATTATAATATATTATAATAACAATACGGCTGGCGCTTTTGACTACAGTCAACTAAAGTTCTGCAGCAGTTGGTGCTGCGGCAGCACCGTGTGGAGACCGTCTTACGCGGGCAGTCCAGTAGGCACCTATAACGCATGCATTATAACCGAGTGTATATTGTGAACTGTGATGAGGCGTGTCGGAAATAAATATGTTTTTTGGCGCTCGGAAATTTTTAGATTTAAATTAATTAATTAGATTAGATTTAAATTAATAGATATATTTTGGGAGTGCGGCGCTCCTCCGCACCTTAGAGCTGGCCGCCACTGCCTACAACACAAAATTTGACTAAGTGTCCCCAAGGGGTGTTCAGAGAGGATGTACCACCGAATAACAAAGGATAAAACATATATAATTAATAACTGATCACATTGTATAAACCACTATATTATAAACAATATCAACATGTTTCGATAACAATGTTATCTTTATCAGGATAGGTTAATACTACATTAATATGTTAATAATTAACATATCCTGATGAAGATAACATTGTTATCGAAACATGTAGATATTGTTTATAATATAGTGGTTTATACAAAGTGATCTGTTATTCATTATATAATTAATGATGCGAAGTCTGAAGAAGTGATAAAACATATTTTCATTCAAAATAAAATCAATGACAAAACTAATTGTCTGTAAATTCAAAAAATCACACTGACCAAAAAAGAAAATGTAAATAGATTCGTTTGATTTCCGTACCGATTTTAAGTTTTTAAATACAATTTTGTAATTATTTTAATTTCGGAAGGCCCTGCTATCAGTAGATCAGTTGTCGGGTTACAAAAAAACTATCATATTTTTATTTGATCGTTAAAAAAACACAAAAACTTTAATAGAGAGGAAATTAAAACTACATCACAGTGGGAGACTTAATTTAGATTAACGAAGGTGTGAAGTAAGTAGGTACTAAGTACTTATAGTTGGTAATTGGTAAAAACCTGTAACACGAAGCCGGACATTTAGCGAGCATTAACTAATGAAGTTACTATCGCCGGCTATCATGTTAAGTACGACCAATTTCCCGGAAAACGTCACAACTTGCCACAAGAACTACAAGTCATATTAATAATTTACGTTAACGTATATTAATTGCGTTAATATCATTATTAAACTTCACACGTGTATTGTGTGGGAATATAAAGGGAATAGCAACTACTACTAGAGGTGTTCTGCTGTTTTCCCTTGTGAGCAATAACACATCGTGTTTATTACCGTCTTAGTTGCAATGAATATTTAATTAACTGGGCTTAACGTCCGTTCTGATAGATCCTTTTATACATTAGCTCCATAAATTTCCTCGCGGCCTATGTCATCTTTGGAGATTCTGTGTGAAGGGCATTTTCAGAGAAAGGAAGGAGAGGAAGTTCTGGGAAGTAAAAAGGTACCAGGGGGGGGTCTATTAACGTATTTGGGTTGTAGATGAATTAGGTCAATCAATCCTTTAGCTTCAAGTTTTTAGAACACAATCTAAAGCCGGATCAACATATGTATCATTTTACAGTATCAGATTACCGTATCGCTAGTGTGGACGGATGTGATACGCATTCACATGATACGCTCTTTAATATGATACGTAGGTACGACCCGTTGTTCTCTAGACGGTTTTCGCCCGACAATCGAGGAAGATACAGAATTACTTGAGGTGTTTGATGCGCAATCATGGAAATATATGTACGACTAGAGTATACGATACGGTGTTCTGGTACGTTAAAATGATAAAAAAATGTAACAAAACCATCATATATATTTTATTATTTCGAGCTATGTTGCTAAGTATTTAATCTCGTATACCTTCTCTTTCCCGCATAGGGATGCTATTGGTTAGATGCCACAAAAGTCATAGATGGTCTGACCGATATAAAGTCATGTGGTATCTCGAGAAAGTGAAGTTGCCTTCCGGGTCCATCCGCGCATCTTCAAGGAAAAAATCTCTGGCAGGTCTGACATACGTTCAGCTATACCGGAGTGAATAAAACTTTTAACCATTTTGCTAAAAGGTTAAACGAGCGGTTGAAGAAACAATGAATTTCCTTTGGGCTAAGTACACATAAAGTGATTGTTATAGTTTTGAACTATCTTACTATTATTTAACTACGTCACACTTGCAAATTAATTGTACCTAATCCAAATAAAGACTAATTGTGGATTGTATTTAGTTACCACCACTACAACACATAATTCTCCCCTTCCTTAAAACTCCTACAATCTTTTCCAAAATTCAACACAACACATCACAAGAAAAAACGATTTTTTACTATCTTGATTCCTAAAATTCACATTCGACGCGAAGAAATAAGGGTGCCCAAAATTTATTTATTTATTCACACCTCTTTGAGTTTTTACACGGTAATACAATTTTCTTTGGCACATGCACTGAAGAGACAATTCGATATATGTGTATTGTGGACGTATCTACGTGTAAGAAGTAAGCAAAAAATTTGCTTACTTCTGGTTATATTTATGAAACATTTTGAAATATCGAAACTCTACCCAGGGGTCCTAGCATCCTAGCATGGTCGATCGATAAGGATTTACAGGATAACTTTCAGTAACTTCTCAGTATTCCCTAGGACAACTGCAGACTGCTTACGTACAATGTACAAAGCAAAATTAGAATAGGATAAAAAAAATTTTGTTATAGGTTCTTCTAAATAATAATTGAAATAGATATTGTAAGACTTTTCTAACGTCTTCTAATATTTCACGCTTCCTGCTGAAAAATCTCTAACCCAAATTAAGTTACATGACAGAATCGTGAATTTACACAACTAATTCTCAACGATTATTATTCACTTGACACGTGATTTCTTTATATTGCCTGAGAAGCCACGGGTGAGCTGGTAATCACACGCTGTACACACAAGTATCTGTAATAATAACACTAATAGGCAATATATCAATATCAATCGAAGTGAGACAGGTTGTAATACCAATAATTTACAGATAATACTGGGATGATTGTGACATATCTAAAATGTAGGTCCGCAGCGACGCGACGAGTAAAAATAATTATATTACATATATATATATATATATATTTAAATTGTGTGCAGTTCGCAACCGGTAGAAGTGAAACCTTTAGAATACTAAAGTAGACAAATTGTAGAGGCTACGAAGCACCGCACAAAGAGGACACTTATTAGTCTATCTCAGTGTTTCTTAAACGTATTTAAAGAATCATCCCCTTTACCACAGTAAAAATATCTTTATATGAAATGAAAAAAAATTACGTGGCAGTAACCTTCATAATACGTTTGTGTAATTAAATGTTTTTTTTTTTAATTTCGTATAAAGCGGTATTTTTTTAAATTTACGAGAAAGAAAATAATGTAAGCGACAAAACAAAGCTAAAAAAAAAAATCATTCATAATAATAAAATCTGAAAGAGGCTTCCATCTGTTTTCAAAAACAGTTTTCATTTTAGTATAAGTTCAGAAACAACGGAACTATTGAGAAGAATATTGTCAACCGTAAATACTTAATTATAAATAAATTGTAAATCTAAAAAATCTTTAAAAGTAATTCGACAAAATAAATCCAGAATACCTCGGGGGTTAACAACAAATTTGTTGGTGTTGAATCGGTTCCGCTGTAGGTTTTTTCACAAAATAATATGTATTGAACTAATATTTTCATTCCACGACAGTTGATCCCTTGACAGTTGGCCTTTCAGCATGCTTATAAACAAATGCAGTCGGTTTAGGGAAAATACGGTATACCCACTTACACAAAATACAACTAAGTGTTCCCAAGGGGTGTACAGAGAGGATTAACCACGAGTAATAAAAGTATAAAACATATTTTTATTCAAATGCATCAAGATAAAATTACTACACGACACTGTAAATAATTTAGTTTGGTATTCATACCAACTTTTTTGTATGTAAAAAATGTAAAAACATATATAATTTTACAATTATTATAATTTCAGGGGGCCAACTATCGGGGGATCAACCGCCGGGTCACGGATATTTTAAACAATTTTTTTAACATCAAAATAAATCTACAAAAAAAAAATACATTTATAGCCATCAAAATGTAAATAAACTCAAAACCACGGAAATATCATTACCTCTATAAAAATGACTTAAATGGGATCTTTGTAATAACTTTTAAAGGTACACTTTTTCATTATTATTTGAAATTAATTATTAATATCCTTTGATAAAAGCTCTTCTCGGTTCGGCCGCCCGAGTGCACCACACTTTGCTCATAAAAACACATAAGATTATTCTGGCCCTGCTTTGATATTGTACGAGATTTGCTTCAAGTGCATCATCATACGTCTGACTGAGATTGCGTTTACGTTTTGAGAAGCTCTTCGGTCAAATAAAATGCAACCCAATAATACTTCGTCGCCTCAGTTCGTATTTGTCCAACAGACCATTTGAGTTTTTGTTCAATCTTCACTTTAAAATTAAAAATATAGTGTGAAAAGGGATAGTTATTCACTGAACTAAGAAGTATTTAAACTAATTGATCCATTTCCTATACGGAAATAACTTTATCATAAACACCACAATAATGTTTTATTGAGATAATGAAAGAAAACCTTCTCCTCCTGAAAATTTTTCTAATGGTCTGTTGGACAAATACGAACTAAAGCGACGACTTGACAATATATTTATATCAATCTAGGTCACCATATCTGTTGAGAATCTTCAGATATTAGAGTGTGAACAGTTTTATATGAAGGTCATTTATTATTTTTTTGCATTCCTGAAAAAGATTACATGTACTTACGGAGAAATTGTTAAAGTTAATAAAATGATTTGTGCCGAATTTGAAACGCCTCTTAAATGAAGAAATTTACCTTTCCAATGTTGTTTATCTATCTAATGCATAGATTCTCAACGAGGGCGATAACGCCCCCTTGTGGGCGTTTGAGACTTTCAGGGGGGGCGGTAGAAGACCCAGAGAAAATTAGGGGATGTTGAGATGGCACAGTGAGGCTTGGGCAAGTAAAAAAAAATAAGGTTTAAAGGGACAAAAAACAGGCTAATCACGTACTAATAAAGCAAAGTAAACACTAATATATTAATGTTACTGTAATCATTTTTATCACAAATGCGAAAATTCACATATTTCGGTAGTTCGGGAAGTGGATGAAAATTGAACTGAAAGATATTATGACATTCAGATCTACATTAAATTGGATGATATGAACATTTTTATTTTTTATTATATAATATTATCATCTTACGTGTATTATTATTATTAAGAATTGACATAATATCATGAATACAAGAAGGAAGGAGGTAGCGACCCGGTACTCAAAATACAAAATAATTGTTTTTTAACTTGCTACATTATAAATTATACACATTCATACTAATAGAAGAAAAATGTAGCATCGCTTATGAAAAAACAGCCGATCAAAGAATATGCGTCTACTAATGAAATATGAAGAAAAAAAAATAAATATGGGTATCTTTGTACTATCTACTGTTTTCGAAATTGTATTCAATAGCACCATTTCTCTTGTCACGCTGTGCTAGAACCTCAGTTCTGCCGTGTGATATCTTGAAGAATAAGTCGTTGTTACAACTTCGGCCGAAGTTTTCAGCCACGTATCAACCATAGCAATCAAAGAAAGATGGAATACTAATAGAGTTATGTAAAAATGCTAATTTTGATTGATGTCCTGGAATTTTAGTGTCATTTTCAAAATTGGAATTGATGGTTTATAGAATTCAGGCAAGCAATAAAGTACTTACCTATGATTTAATATTCTTTACGTAAAATTATTTCATTGTCATTTTCCAAAATAGAACTGATTGTGTGAAAAATTCAAACCATCCCATGATTTTTCACGGGTCTGCGCTGTTAGCCACTGGAGCAACAGCGCAATTTAAAACTTTTTTCTTCGATTGCTCGAGATTTTTTGGTGATCATTTTGGTGATCACCCAAATTCAAAAAAATCATACCTCCGAATTTTAATACGAAGACATACAAACTGATTATAGTTCTATAAATATAGCCAATGAATCGACCTATATTTTGCCGATAATCACATATTCATAGGATTTATAAAAAAAATGTGTAAAATCGTAAACTTTAATTACTTACAAATAAGGGAAAATTGGCAGCAAAGCAATCCGAGGTATTTTAAATAATGCCTTATTGTGGCAAAAAGCGCTCCAGTGGCTATGAAGTAACTTAGGTGAAGCCATACAGTAATGAATAATTATAATTTGTAGACAGTAAAATTGAAAATCATTAAAAAATGTTAGATTCATCGGCAATCATTGTCATTAGAATATTGTGTTTTAATAAATTTTTTCTTTATTTATTATTATTAATAGTTTTTTGTCGGTTTTGTGAAGGAAATTGATGGGAAGGGAAGTCCGTGCGGATAGAGATGTTTTAATGCTTACGAAGAAAAGAAGATTAAATAAATTGGATCGAGGCAGACGAAAAACGAAAATATCACAATGTCGACAAACAAAGAAATTTTAACAATTTACTTTTTTATTTATTTATTTAGGTTTATTATTATTGTCGCCCTCACCAGTTACCTTCGTTTAAATATCTAATACATCACTCGGACGGGTTGTTTTGACAGAATTTAACAGTTCATCAAATTTAGAAGATAGTTTAGTTACGGAGAAGAATGTAATTTTAATTCTGCCAGTATATCATGTTGGGCCAGTTACTTCACAGAACTGAAATAATATCAGAACTTGAATAGAACTTTCACAGAACCTGAAAATTATCTTCGAAATTTGATGAATTGTTTAAATTCTGTTCTAACGACCCATTGTTTCACAGAAATTCAAATGTAACATTGTCATCAAATAGCCATTCAGCGCCATTTGGTTTTTTCTGGACTTGAAAGGTTCCCGTTACCTGCCGATTTTAATTCCATTCCAGTTTTTGAACAAATTGTGAACAGCAGAAGAGGATAACAATCATGCTGTTAAGCTTGTCAGCTTGTAGAAAGACCGGCGAATCGGCGCTTAACGCGAAATACTCGACACAATCCTATTATTACCTTCGTCAAAGGTAAAATTTCATGTTTGAAAACTTTTGATCCCGGAAAAAAATTAAAAATTTCTTCCGGGAAAATAGAAAAATCTTATAAAAAATCTCGGAATGTGTGGGAAATTGTATAAACGTTTTAGAAACTTAGAAATTTCTAGTTTTTTTTTACATTTTCTCATCCGAGATGCTGTTTGAAAACTTCAACGGTTCTTTTTGAAAATAACAGAGGGCGCCACTTTCGTTTACAACAATCCCAACTGTACAGTCATTAAAATAATAAAACTGTCAGATTAATTTTTGTTCCAATTGGGAGAATGGCATTTTTTATGGAATTCAAAAAAATTGTTTCCAGTTTCGTTTCCGACATTAATTACTATGGAACTGCCTTGAATTTTATAGACTAACTTCAGGAAATTATATAATTTTTTTTTGAAAATTAAGTCGAGATGAATCTTTTTATACAGCGGCAATTAAACATTTATTGTTTTATTGTGGAAAAATAAAACTACCTACTTACCTAAAACAAACCCTTACAAAGAATCTAGCGAAATTTTTATCGATAAGCATCCCTTCTACCCAAGTGATAATAAAGTACGTAAGGAAACCCTGAAAGGGATGAAAAGAAGGGAAATAATGAGTTTTTATTAGTTGGGATACTTCATATTGTTCTTGTAACTTCTATTATAGTCTGTTGTTTGTTTGCCAATTTCTTAATTGCCCCTTTTACCGTAAGTATTAGGTTTTTTTTACCGACTGGTTGTTATATTTTTATTCGATCTATTATTATGTTTAATTACATAATTTTATAAATTTCTGCTTCCATAGGTACGAAAAGCAATATCGTAAAAGGTTTATCTTTTCTTTTCATCTTTTCAGAAAACTCAAAAAGGTTTCACACAAAGGTTGTAATTAAGTTTAAAAATACGCTCGTCCCTCCATTGTTCTAAGATAAATACAAGACTTGCTTCAATATTTATCCTAATTTTCACGAATTTTTTTTTACAATATTTTAATTCCGTTTAAAAGTGCTGCTTTACAATTTTTACAATTCTGGTAGGAAACAAAAAAAGGACCAATATCAAAATATTAACTTCCTGACTAGAAAACTTATGTAAAGTCAAATGCATTATTACTATCATAGTCAAAATCAGACACAAATTATTGTTGAAAGTTTTGCCAAAAATCTCTTAATCTTCTTTTGTGATAATTGTTTACCTATACTTAATTAATCATTGTTTACTATTATGTTAGTATCTTTAACAGCATCAAAATGATATCAATTGCACGTACAAATAGATCCCAGACATTTATCAACTTTGTCAGAAATTTCCTGTTGATTGCTTGATATTCAGTTATTACCAAAATCCGTCGATAAAATCCAGATAAACCAAGCTTAATCTACTTGGGCCAAATTTGCACACATTTTTCTGAGAAATAGGTCTTATTATGTAGGTAGTTGTTAGATACCTATTTCACGTTCATAAAGATCCCAGACGTTCATCAACTTTGTCGCAATTTCCTGAATAATTCGCAATTGTATCAATTTACTGCTGATTGCTTGATATCAAAATGTAGTTAGTACCAAAATCCATCGACAAATTACGGATTAGTCAAATTTCCAACTTGCACACAGTTTTCTGAGAAAGAGATTTTATTATATAGGTAAGTGTAAGTAGATACCTCAGAAATTTGTATATTCATAAAAGTGACAAAATTTATTGGTACATACTCGTATAATTGCTATTCTTTTAGGGCGTACATGGTAATCGACATACGATGATGAAACCAAAAAAATAGGCTACGTCAATCAAAATAAAAAATAAAATCTATTTATTGATTTTAAACCATATTATTAAATAATTAAGTTTATCCAAAATAACATTTTTGCTAATTTACCACTTGACTTTGGTTTAAATAAGAAGTTGTGAAAGCATTTACAGTCATTGTTAGGATTTTGATTGCATCCAATTGTTAATATTTTCTAGGTCGCTTTGTGCATTTTCTAGTAAGATGTCTAAATCTTTACCCCGGTAAAAAATTGTCTTTCTGTCAAACTTTGTCAGCAATTTCCTACTGATTGCTGTATATTCAAATGCAGTTATTACAACAAAAAAATCCGGATAAATCAAGCATTATCAGTTATCACTGCGGGACAAATTTGCACTCAGTTTTCTGAGAAATAGGTCATTAACGTATCTAAAGATCCCAGACATTAATCAACTTTGTCACAATTTCCTGCTTATTGCTTGATATATATTTCAGATGTCAAAATCCGTTGATGAATTAGGGATTAATCAGGCATCGTCATTATGGGACAAATTGCACATAGCTTTCTGAGAAATGCATCTGATTATATAGGTAGGTAGGTAAGTCACAAAAATGCTATTCATAAAATTGGCGAAATTTATTGATACGTTTAATTGCACAATCCTTTTGTGCATACATGGTCATTCAAATTTAGCAAATCAATGATTATGTCTTCAATCAATACAAAAGATATGATCTCTTTATTGATTTTGGATCATGTTGTTAAATAATTACCCAATAAAAATTTGATGCTAATGATGACTTTTATGTTCTTAGGAGAAGAAGTAATGAAATCATTTACTTTAATGGTTAGGATATTTGATTGCAGCTAATTGTTATTTTTTCTATATTTATTTGTGCATTTTCAAGTAAGATGTCTAAATCTTTACCCCAGTCGAAAATTGTAGTATCTTCTGCATGTAAAAAAAAATTTGAGTTTAAATCTAATTGCGAAATATACATTGACATAAACTTGGAACAGTATCGGTTCTAGTATGGATCCTTGTGATAATTAACCATTTAGATAATAATATTCATTTTAAAATGATTGTTTGCAATGAAATCATTATATTAATTGTTAGGATATTTGATTGCAGCCAATTAATAATCTTTTCTAGGTGTCTTTCTGCTTTTATAGTAAGATGTCTAAATCTTTACCCCAGTAGAAAATTGTAGTATCATCTGCATACCAAAAAAAATCACAGTTTACATCTAATTGAGAAACATCATTGTCTTAAATTTGGAATAGTAGTGGTTCTAGTAAGGATCCCTGCGACAATTTACCAATTAGGTAATAATATTGGTTTTAAAATGACTGTTCGGAAAATATGTTTTTCAAAATCTTGTTAATTGATAGACAAATTGCGTTAAATTTTTAAGAATTTCAAGGATGACGTGAAGGGATTTATGTTAATACATAATAATTGAATTTTACACGGTTTGAAATATGAAAATACTATCACGAGAATGAATGAATGCTGATAGATGTTAATTTGTGAGTAATTAGTATAGTTAACGATTGAGTCATGAAGTTTAAGTGTAAATTTTGTTGATCTATTGCTAATATAAAGAAGGTTATAATGAAAATCACTTAAATGTAAGCGCTAAAAATCCAAACTGTTAATTTGCAATTGACTATGATTGTTTTGCGCAACTGTTGTGCGTCCCAGAAAGAAATAGATAGACAAATAAAGCCAAGAAGGCTGTAATTGAAAAACACTTTAATAGAAAACTCTGCCTGACCATTAAATGTAGAAAAGTAGGGTAATTGGGAGTTAGGCTTTTTTTTAAATAGGTTATATTGGTTAATATTCTGTGAACTAAAGGTATAAATAACAAATGAAACCTTGGCTTCTTGGTATTGATTTAGATCACCAAACACAATTTTTTTTTAATGTTTTCATAAGTTCACCTAACCGCAATTATGTATTCGCAAATAAGTGATTACGCTTTTTTTCTTTATATCAATTGAGTCATTGAAGTCGTTGATTCTCTCCGTTCATTCAGTTTTTTTTCTATCAGTTTTCTCTCAAAGGTCGGGAGCAATCGTTCGAGACTTGTAAATTCCATATTACTTTTTTTCTAAATATACAGGTCGAGTCTGTTTTAACATAGTCTTTAAAAATACCAAAGGGGTATTGCACCATTCTCTTGATGGCGTATCCATTGGATAATGTATATTAATAAATAAACAAATAAATATTCGTAATAGGTAGAGACAAGGGGCAAAGCTCTCGACTAGCAATTCGGAGGACGCGGGTTCAAATCCAGGCGTGCGCAAATAAATTTTCTTTATTAATTTTTATTATTTTACAATTTTGTTCATTTAAAATAATGTATAGCATATTTGCGGCACGTTCCATAGTGGGAGATATTCTTAGTATCGCCCTGTTGTAAGACCACCATTCAAAATTGAAATGTTGCTTTAAACGACTTTAGCCGTGTTTGATGACCAGATCTGAATATTCAGGTACTTTCCCGCCTTTCTCTTTCCCATCTCCTCTCCCTCCCCACTACCTCTAGCCTCACAACATATCCCGATTGGGGTTGCCATAGTCTCACAGGCTCCAGAGTGGTACAGCTGGAACTCTTGTGAGGTATTCACATAAAAAAGGTAGAAAAATGTAGCCACTGTTCATAGGTTCGAGTACTGAATAGAAAACTCGGACTATATAAATAAATAAATCTATATCGCAAATCTAAAATCTAGGAGTAAAAATTCTTAGGAATAAGCTATCAAAAGGATGGTGAAATATCTTTGAAATACCCTATAAGTCTGGTAAATCTTAATTGATACCACAAACATCGTATCCTCAATATGATTATGGTGTTAGTAACTAACTAACCTCCACGTCATTTCCCAATAGGGATAGGCAGAGGGATGTAAAGCCTCATAACCCTATCAAAATTTTAAAGGAAAGGTAGAAACAAAATAAGAAGATCGGAAGAACTGGATTATTTGTACCTAGTCACTAAACATAGATAAAGCGGCATGTTAAATGAATGTTTATTTTAATGAGACGAATTTAAATGATAATTTTAATGAGGTTAATTTACCAGGTCGATTCGAAGAAAGTCGGATTAATAAATAAATGCCTTTATAAATCTTCGCAACTCTTGATTTCGAAATTTTGCTTTTAATCATAAGTAAAATTTGATTTATTCTCTTCGATACCGTCAAATATTTAATTACTGTCATTAAGATATTCCTGATAACAAATGAATGTATTTATCTTGACAACATTTCCGTGTAATTTGTCTTCCATTCATTAAAATGTCAATATTTTTTTACTAGTTTTGTGTTACTAATCTTCAGTGATATCAGATATAAGATAATTTTTCTTTTTATCTTCATTCAACCGCTTCAGCAACTTTGAATAAATAAATACAAAGACAGGTTGAAGTCATACTAATCGAAGAAAATACAGCACTTCTTGTTTTCTCCTTCATAGATAAAACGAAACGAATAAGAAAAGGATGGCAATTCAGAGATCATGTGTGTGCGGATGTAATAATAGCATTACAACGGCGTGCGCATCTCTTTATTTTAATATAACGCATGAATTTGGTAAGTGACACAAATGCTCATTAGTAGCGTGCTCTCTTGCTGCTAATGGTACCTACTGACACACATACTCATAAATAATCATGCTTATTACCCCTTCCTCTCGCGAACCAATGACCATGCACATTTGGGCGTGACACACATGCTCCTAGGCCTAGGTAACATTTGCTCATTAGTAGCAAGAGAGCATGCTGCTAATGGGAAAGTCTGTCGGTAGCATTATGTCATATTGTTTATTATCTAAAATCGCCAAAACGAGGTTGGTTATTCACCATTTTACTCCTTCAAAACTGTATCGATTGTTTTTTTTTTACCAACAACTGTATTTGAGAAAATATTCTATGTCTGTTCCTTTTTCTTTTTTAAAATACATTTTCTAGTGTGTATTGTGTATACAGAATGTGTATTGATGGAGTTCAAACCAGGCAATTTTAACGATTTTTGGAGGGTCCTAACTCCTATAAGAAGTAACTTATCAAAAAAGGCAAAGTACCTACCGATACGCTAGTGATCGATGTCTATTTTATATAGTGTTAAAATCCTAACAGGAAATTGGGAAATACTTTTGAGTGGACAAAACACCGCTCGGGTTCCTCATATGATACAAAATACTGACATAATATGTCAGTATTTTTTGTATCATATGAGGAATATGAAATAAAAGGATAAAAGGAATATGAGGAATATGAAATAAAAGGAATATATTATATTATGAAAATAGGGAGAGGTGAACAAAGGGGAAGGCGTAATAAGTATATTTCGTGGAATAATAGAGCGATTTACTGGAAATATGTCTAGAATAGGATTAAAAGATAAATTTATTTGGATGTTCAATATACTAAAACTAAAGTTATTATTTAGGGATTTTCTAGTTTCAAGTGCTCCTAAGTTTTCTAATTAGTTGCCTTTATTATTACTGTGAATAATTTTGGGCAATTCTGAAAAATTATTCTTCCTTAAATGTCTTAAATTAATTTTAATATTTTCCTGATAAAGGAAGGGTACCTTTGAAAGCGGCAGAGTGTGGAATAAAAATAAAGTTGTCTGTATGTGTTTATGAAATAAATTCTGAAAACTGCCTTTCATCCCTGCCGCCAAAATATGTAAAACACACATTTTCATTTATACAAAAAAACGACAGAGTTTACATTATATATAGCCTATATGTTATTCTGATGTGTGAGCTATATTATTGTAAAGTTTCATTAAAATCAATTCAGTAGTTTTTGCGTGAAATAGTAACAAACACACATACATCCATACAAACTTTCAACATTAGTAATAATGTATTTTCCTTTGGAGGGATACAGACATACGTTCACCGTTTGTCTCATTTTCGACTATTAGTGTGTAAGAAAGAGGAGCAGTATTATATGTTTAAAGATTATGGCGAGCTACAAAGTAAATGCATTATTTGCAAATTAATTTGTAATTCGTTCAGAGGATGAATGACATTGACAGTATTATAAATTATATACTTCTAAAAGTCTAATAGAACTTAATCCATTGGAGCAGATAATTGAATTTAAATTCAATTTATTTTTGTGACGATAAAACGCTTTACCATTATCCTGGATTAGTGTTTGACAATCAACATACTCGTATATATTACTTTGCTACGTCATTGGGCGACCAAAGCGAGGCGTTTTGACTTCAAATTGTCATCCCTATTCTAAATAATTATTCCAATTACTTATCTCATTATAATTAATTCTTTTAACGTTTTATACTTTTTAATACTTTACATTAAGTTGTGTGGCACTTGCATTATTTTCAGATTAACGCTCTTATAAATAATGTAATGTAGTAAGTTACTCAAGGGACATTCAAAATTGAAGCGTTGCTTGAAATGGCTTTAGCCGTGTTTAGTGACCAGATGTGAATAGCCAGGTCCTTCTCTAGCCTTGCCCCATCCCACTACCTTCAGCCTCACAAAACCCCAGTTGTGGATGCCATAGTCTCACTGGCTCCGGAGTTGGGACTCATATGTGGTAATCACATAAAAACATCACATAACCCGGGAAATCCTGCTAAGTTACCAAAAGTAGCGAACCACTTGGGGTGACCAGCGGCAGAATAATTGGTTAACCAATAAAAGGTTAACGGGGCAGCGGAACCCATACCCGCCTCCCAAATTTACTTTTTAAGTTGAAGATTACTAGTTGGAGACTACGTAGGTTCTTTATTTTAATTTTTTTTATATTACATGAGATTCAAAAGAAAATAATTTCCATCAGGACCGATGTCATCTTGTGGGATGCTGTGCGGAGGGTGTTTTTACGGAAAGGAAGTTCTGTTAAGGAAAAATATTTGAGGTGAAGGTAGGAATCTGAGGGTCAGTGTATTCACTACGGTGAAAGGCGATGGGTTGAGAGAGTCCAGCTGGAGAAATCAAAAGTTCTCCCTCAACTAGTCTCTCTCGATCCGGCCTGCCACACAGCTGGTGAACAGACGCATCCACCGCCAAGGGCGCCAAGAACTAGACAATCCTCACCCCATGAACCCGGGTACCTCTGTTAAGTCACCAAACGTAGCGAACCACTTGAGATGTTTAAGAACCATTTGAGAAACCTACGGCAGAGGTTTTGGTTATCCAGTAAATTGTTCCCGGGGCGGCGGTACCCATACCCGCTTCCCAAATTGAAAGTGTAATCATTAATCATAATAAATATTTTATCTATGATTAAAATAATAACTTGCGGTTATGAGGTTTGGTGAGTTTTAATAAAGATTGACCTAAAAATATGCACCAAAAAAGACCTCACTTGACAAACCTAAAAGCGCTTTTTGTTCAAAACATTTTGTAAAAATATCGTATTTCGCACTTAATGATCCGTGCACGCAGAACTACATTATAAATAATTTCATTTATTTTTTTGAAAAAATAAGTGATTTGGCTTTTTTAAATAGGTATTTAACTTTCCCTTTTCAAGGGTGATGGCTACTGTTTCAAAGAAATTACCAACTAAATCACCGAGTTATTAATTTATAAATTATTTTCACAACTTATTGCTGAGTTGATAAAAACCCAGGCCTCTTGGGTCCAATTCCTGGGTTCTGGGTCCTCAATCATTGCACAAGCCACATCTTTTGATGGTAGGAGAAACTTTTTAGACATTGCCCAGTTATTCGTAACCCACGAAGTTTGTCTTTCTTTAAGGCGATGCACCACGTGGTATACCTTTCGGAATCGGGCCACTAACAATAACACTCCTTATGTAGATAACGATAAGGTTTAAATTTCAGCTTAACTTAAAATCACGTCTACCTACCTAAAAGTGTTTTTAATTTTATTTTGTGAAGTTCAGGTACAAATATTAAAATGTTTTCGAACATTTTTTAAATAACGTAATTTGCCACATAATACAAAAAAACCATAACCGAAAAGTGTTCGAAAGTAGGAAGATTTTTGCACTTGAAAGTAGTTTTTAATGGTCTGACACTTTATATTTTTCTGGGCTTATAAAAATACTTGATTATATCAGAGCCTAAGAAGTATTTTACTCGCAGTATTTAATTAGGATGCCCGGACTTTATACAGAGTTTTCGAAATCAAATATAGACAGTGACCTTCCTCTTGTTTCGAAGGTCTCACAAATAATAATACAAATCAAATCCATACCACCCGCTTGCTAGCCCGCTCGTTCACCACATACAGACATACCTACTCCTTAATCAATTTACACAAAACCTTGATAAATTATATACCATGAATGATATAAATCACTCTATCTTCTGGTGAAAACCGCATGAAAATCCGTTCAGTAGTTTTTGAGTTTATCCCAAACAGACAAAAAGACAGACGCGGTGGAGCACTTTATTTTATAACTAGCGGACCCGTCCATGCGTTTCTCTGGCTAACGAAACACAACGCCATCTACTGGATGGTTACCCAACCTTTTAACTCACACCACCATCTGGTAATTTGCATACAAATCAAATCCACACCGCCCGCTCGTCCACCACATACATACATTCTCCTTTAATTATATATTTCAACCAATTTACACAAAACCTTGACAAATTATATACCCCTTCTTTGTTCATGAATCACTCTATTTTTAAAACATCTTTCGGTGAAAACCACATGAAAATCCGTTCAGTAGTTTTTTAGTTTAACGCAAACAGACAGACAGATTCGGCGGAGGACTTTAATTTATAATATGTATCTAGAGATATTTCTAAGCCATCAAATTATCGAACTAAAAACACTTGATTTAACATTACTTTGTAGTGCTTCACCTTCAAAGCAATGTTTTAGAATATTACGCATGTTAATATAGCCAACATCTTCCATTTTGCTTTGCTCAATATTTTCGTATTACCTGTATAACACGTAGCATTTTATGAGCAAGTCAAAATGCACGAAGCAAGTATGGCTTTTCAGAATCATTAAATTAATTGTAACTTACTCATGAAATCCATCAAATTCGTGAATTTACTTATGACATTAAAAAGCAGTTTCTGCTACTAACTTCATGGACGAATAAACACTTCATGATTTGTGACTTGATTACATCGCTAAAACAAGAATGTTAAATGTTTGCACTAGTTTGCAGTGATTTAATGTTATATTTTATTGAGAAAGCGTTGAAATGTTGTTTTCTCTGTTCAAATAAAACATTACTCGCATTTTTACCAAATAAGTAAATATGGATGAGAAGGCGAGTAAGACTTTTCAAAGGGGTGTTAAATGCCACTTTGTTGAGTTGTCATATGACAGATTGGTAGAGAAAAATTTGTTGTGCCACCTCCCTCTTTAAGGCATTTAACGACATTGAATTGTCAGTATCAAACGTGTAGTGTGGACACTGCAATGCTATCCTAAACGGTGACCGGCCAGCTCAGAATGAAACCAACTCAGAACCTCCTCAGAAAGGTCATTAAGAGTGACGATAAAAAATATTAAAAAATTGGTTAAATAGGTTAAATTGGGTTAGGGTTACCAGCTATTTTAAAATTATTTTTTCGTAGCTTTTAATGATCTTTCTGAGGTGGTTCTGAGTTGGTTTTATTCTGAGTTGGCATGGAACCGTCCTAAACATTGGCTATTGAATTAGGTAGCGACACACGTCAAAATACCTCAAAAATAATTCACGAATAATTTTAACAAAAACAAAAAACCACATCTAAATATGTAGACACTATTTCAAAACGTAGGTACCTACATCACAAATAGGATTTAATAGAAATTAAGGATTGGTTGTTTCACGGAATTTTAACAATTCACCATACTTCAAAGTTAATATTCAACATCTTTGAAAGGATTCTTTTTACATGAGCTTCACATAAGAGGCACTTCGGAAAATAATTTCCATCAGGGCCTATATCATCTTAAGGGATGCTGTGTGGAGGTTTTTTCAAAAGAAAGTAGAGAAGAAGTTCTGGGAAAGAAAAGGGTTTGAGGGGTGGGTAGGAATCTGGGGGTCGGTGTGTCTAGGAGTAATGGACATATGAATCCATCCCTCCAACTGCGGTGCAAGGCAAAGGGCCTCCCTCAAACAGGTGAACCCGGGCACTTTTGAGAAGTCACCAAACATAGCGAGCCACTTGGGGTGACCTACGGAAAGGAGTTGGTTATCCAATAAATGGTTCCCGGGATGGCGGTACCCACACCAGCCACCTAAATTGAACTATAATAAGTTTTGTAACTACGCAAGTATTGTGAATCAGTCGGCCCGTGGTGGAATAATAATAGAACTTTAATTTTAACTTTGAAAATTGATGATTTGTTTAAATTCTGTAGAACAACCCGTCCTACGAATTACAAATTAGATTAAATGTACATAATTAAATTAACATTATTAGTGCGAAATATTCTGGGTATCCACTATTTGGTCTCCCAATTATGAGATTCATAATTATAGGATAGAATTCATAAAGAAGAAGCATTAGGAACAAAGTTCAATTGTTGAACTCCATCAAAAAGTATTTTAGAGAATGTCACACTAAAAATCATATTTGTTTTTCTTCTTACTGAATACATCTATGTATGTTTGTATATTTTAGTTAACGGGTCTGATTTCCATGTGTCTGTATTATATCTGGAACCAAACTTTACAACACCCTTCCTCCATGTTTGAAATAGATAGAAAAGATAAATAAGTTTAAGGAAAAAATCAAAACATGGGTGAAAGAAATTAATGCAGACATACTAGAGAATGTATTAAAAACATCATAGAAACTATATAACGGAAAATCAAAGAAATCTACCAGTCCGCCTCAGCACAGGAGCACCTAGTGAGGAGGACTAAGAACAAACAGATGAAATATTTATATACATTATCATATCTTGTAATTCTCATCGAACCTGTAATTAAATAGTCACTAATAAAAAATAAAAAATAAAAAAAACTGCACCTATATATTGAAATACATGACTATAGTAAATAGTAATTGTACATATCTGTATTAACTGCATTGTATTAACTGTACACGTGACTGTATTTGTACATATATGAAATGAAAACTCTTCTTCCATCCACAAGCTAATGCTTTTAATGGAAGACCAGTAATATTATCATATGTAGCAATTTTAAGATAAACAAATTAATAAAAATAAAAGAAAGTTAACTCGTATAATTAATTGCTTATCGTGAACGAATATCTGGTCAAATAATGATCGACTTTCTCACTATGCTACATTCTCTGACAGCCAGACGTAAACTTTATGATGTATTGCTTCTACAGAAAATTGTGCTTTCATCAGTTGAAAAACCAAAAGTTTTTGAAAATCAACGAGAAAGATAAAATACGTCTTCTGTAATAAAGCTTACCACACAAATACATAAATAGGTTTTTCTTTACTGCTCTAATGATGAAGTAGACATTTTTAATGACCGTATTGAACACTTTTAAAATAAAGTTCTACCATTAATCAATTGGTGCTGAAGGTCTTTTTTAATCCCCGACGCAAGGAGCGGTGTTATAAGTTTGACTTTCTGTGTGTCTGTCTGTGGCCTCGTAGCTCCGAAACGAATTTACCGATTACGATGCGGTTTTTTGTTTGAAAGCTGACGTGATCGAGATGGTTCTTATTAAACAGATTAAAGAGGAAACCCGGTATTTTAGCAAACCTTTGCTGTCACTGTCGCTTTTACTCCCCCGAATACCGAGCGAAATGAATAACTGCACCCCAGACTGATAAGACCTAAAAATAAAATCATCAAAATCGAAGTTTTGCTTTCCCCATTTTTCTCCTCTAAAACTTTAACGATTTTTAAGATATTTTTTACTAACTGTATTGAAAGAAAATACCACATGCGTAGGTACGTTTAGTTTTTTTTCAAATGACATTTCTTTTCGTATACTGAACGTCTGCTGTTTGCGTTCAAACCGGGAAATTTTATTGATTTTTTGAGGGCGCTAACTCTCCCATAAGAATTACTTATCTATATCTATATTATATTCAGAAAATATTTGCACTAGTGTCAAAATCCAGAGAGGAAAATGGGTAATTCGTTTGTATGGACAAAGCGCCGCCCGCTTTCCTCTTAGGTAAATCAACTGAACACCTCTTTGAAAAATCATTAAAAGCTATAAAAATTTTAAAATTACCCTTAACCTATAACGTAACCTATTTAAGCATTTTTTAACCCTTTTAATAATTTTTCAAAGGAGGTGTTGAATTGATTTCATACGGAATTGTCTGGTCACCGAAACGAACGTCGTAGTGTAATGTAATAATAAGTAGGTACTCCGTTGTTTTATCATACAAAAATAAATTTTTTCTAAATAATTTTCCTTATTTGTCACCAGAAATAAGTACTTTTAAAAAATGTCTTACCATTCCAAAAATTAAAACGATCAATTGAACGCATATTCAGATCTATCTTACCAAAAAGGCAAAATTTCTCTGAAATAAATCCTCGGTATCTGCCTGGGTAATCTTATTATTAAAATTTCATTTGGTAGGAACAAACAGGCGTAATGATGAATGCATAATGTATATTTACATTGATGTGGGAAAATTGCCATATTTCTCTGTATATAGAAGGATTGAATTGAGAAGTTGATTAAATTCTGTAGATATGGGAGAATGAAATAAAATAGCACAATTTTTAAAAAGAAAAACTATCTTTTTATAACTTTTGAAGGTTATTCCCACCAATGCAATATATCATTGAAGAAGAAGGTAACAATAATAATCTAAACGAGAATATGAAAGTGAACTAGACACAGAAAAATAAAATGGTCGCAATTCGCACGTCCCAGTTAAACGAGAGGTGCTGGGTTCCAATCCCAATTGTGACCGTTATCTTTTATGGGAATAACCATAAAAAGTTATGAAAAGAGAGTTTTTCTTATAAAAATTGAATATTCATTTAGATTTTTATTAAGAGTCAATAGTTCCGTACACATAACATCGGGTATATTTATCCGTGACGCTATCTAGGTTACGAACTAATTCTTAAGGGGTCTCCACACGGTACTGCCGCAGAACTGTAGTCAAAAGCGCCAGCCGTATTGTTATTATAATAACAATACGGCTGGCGCTTTTGACTAGAGACCATACGATTTTTAGTCAGTTCTGCGGCAGTACGTACTGCGGCAGTACCGTGTGGAGACCCCTTTAGAATGATTGTTTCCAATAAAAAGGGTAGTTGCCTATAATATGGGAAAAAATTAGTTGAAGATAATATTGATATTTCAAAATTTTTTTAAATATTAGATTGACTAATATGACGGTTTGACATAGATGGCAATGTCGGAATTGGTAAACGCGCACGTCCCGGTTAGACGAGAGGTTCTGGGTTCGAGTCCCAGTTGCGACCGTTATCTTTTTCTGTTTTTCGTCTCTTGTTCTTTTTAATATTTTCGTTTAGATTATTATTGTTATCTTCTTATTGAATGTTAAAATACGCTTTTCTGTGTGGGACCCGACTGAGCCTGTGGCCTGGATAAATTGATTGTCCACGACCTGCCTTAGAATGGCCTTCCATCTATATTGCATTCCATTTGAATTTCGATGCAACAGTGTACTAATTTAGAACCCACATCCAATCAATGGTATTCCTAGGGAAGAGGATATGAATCTAGAAAGCTTTCTCCCAGTCATTGAATAAACTAAATTCCTTGATATCAAAGGAAGCAAATGCTTTGGGGTGTGACATTATATATTAACTAGCTGAAGTCCCCAGCGATGCCCAAGCTTTACACAGAGTTTTCGAAATTAAATGTAGACAGTGACCTTCCTCTTGTTTTGAATGTCGCACGTGCAAAATTTCATCAACCTCGGCATAAAACTGTAGATTTATATACAAATCAAATCCACACCGCCCGCTTACCAGCCCGCTCGCCCACCACATTTATATACTATATATTTCTACCAATTTACACAAAACCTTGACAAATTATTGTTGGTGAAAACTGCATGAAAACCGTTCAGTAGTTTTGAGTTTATCGCGAACAGACAGACATACGCGGCGGAGGACTTTATTTTATAATATGTAGAGATAATTATACTGTCGGTTGAGGGAAAATATGGTATACCTACTTACGCCAAATAAAACTAAGGGTGAACCACCGAATAGCAAAAATATAAAACTTTTTTTTTTCAAATGCATCAAGGATAAAACTACTTGCCTACAGACTGTATTCACCAACGTATAAGTACAAAAATCGATATTGCAAATAAATTCGTTTGATATCCATGACAATATATAATTAAAGGTATATTTGAAGTCGATTTTAGGTTTAAAATTGGTAAACAATGCACAAAAAATTATAATTTCGGGTGGAGAACCGTCGGGTCACCGTTACACACAATAAATAAAAGCTTTACTAATACTCTACCACACCTGTGGTCTTGATTCTATAATATTTTCATTAAGCATTTTCAATTTACACTTTACACTTCCACGTCCAATTAATTTCCTTTAGACGATTTGTTCTACATTAAAGAGTATCAATAATAATTTTATTATTGTGTTAATCAGTTCAATTCAATTCAATTAGGAACGATCTCAAGAATTAATTGAAATCTTGTACAAGACTATTGATAAAATCACAGAAATCATTTCAATATCATTGACAATCCCAAATAACAGCTTAAATATTATTTATAACCCCTCGAATTTAGTTGGGGACCTTTTTCATATCGGAGTACTATTCAGTCGAAACATCAATATAATTCAAACGATTTCTCGAATGCTTGATTTTCCAGTTACGTATTTTCACAGCTTTTCTGTTTATCTACTCTTGAGTATTTAATGTATATATTTAATAAACTCAGCAAGTAAGGTTTGTTTTTTTTTTCTCCGCCGAGATTTATTTGTAGAATTTAGTGTTTGTTCAATGAAGCATGATTTCTTTCCGTATGTTCAGAAGAAATCAGGTACCAATCCTTTGCTTCATCTGCATGCATACATCCTTGATAAAAAATTCAAATTTGTGAGTATTTTGGCACATACATTTGCTGCTTTGAATTCGATACATTTTCTTCTTTTCATGACTTTTACACTTGTCGTGGGTCCCGCCGCGCGCCGCCCCGGGAACTATTTTTTGGATAACCAACACCTCTAGGTAATTTTTTTTTAGATAACCAACGCCACAGGCCACCCCAAGTGGTTGGCTACCTTTGGTGCCCGGGTTCACGGGATGAAGTTTTCCCACCAACTGCGTGGTAGACCGGATCGGGAAAGACTGGTTATATGAGACTCTCTCGGAACATCACCTTGCACCGCAATGCTAGGGTTGGATTACACACTACCCCCAGATTAATACCCACCCCTCATACCTTTTCCTTTCCAGAACTTTCTCTCCCTCCTTTACTAAAAATACTCTCCACACGGCATTCCCAAAGATCACATAAGCCCCAAGGAAAATTATTTTCCTCAAGGCCTGCTATGAGGAGATTATTTTTAAAAAGTCACTTGCATTGGATTTGGCATAAACGTTTTCTTATTTTAGAAACACTAGAAAATTGTACGAGAAGATATTGCAGAAATATTCCAATCATTTTCAATCAGACATGGAATGGGTGCAATTTCCGGACCCTAATAATAAAACATACATTCAAATGTCGTGACTTTCTATCCACGTTTACATCGAGGATCACAAGATTGCTTTGTGATTTTCTAAACATCAGTTTCACGTGACAAACTCAATTTGAATACTATTTTTCCCGTAATAAACCTCCGCTTTCAGTATTTATTTACATAAAGTAATTATGTTACACAATACCAATCTCACCCCCTTTCGTCTATCTAAAAATGTCTCAACAACATCGCTCGGGTAGATACTAGCAATCCTACCAACAACAGAAACATTTATTAAGTACATCCCAATACGAGCTTTGCAAAACAAAAATGAGATGGGTCTGATTTTTCTGGATTTGAAACATCAGTAATTTTTATAATTTTTTTACACACATGAGGCCTTGAAGATAATAACTCCCCTCAGAGCCTATGTCATATTTGGGGATGCTGTGTGGAGGTTCTTTTTAGGAAAGGGAAAGAGCGGAATTTCTGAGAATGAAAAATGTTTGAGGGGCTGGTAGGAATCTGGGGGTCAGTGCGTCCAGGAGTGACTCACGTATAGAGTTCTGCTGGAGAGGTCAAAAGGTCTCCCGACACGTACAAAATGTGTGAAAGCCGTACATGTATGAGAACGTAAAACATCTGTACATAAATTTGTCTCGGAGCTGAGTACAGTGCTCAAATACAGCGAGAGGCGCGTTCCGTAACACATTTCTCTAACCCTTATCGAGAGTTACCTATCTCGCATTTCTATATCCTTTCGGTAAACTGAAAGCGTTCACATTTCCCACGAATCGCGGAATTGTTTATTGACTGTTGACTCTGATGGACTGTTGACCGTTGGTTGTTGACCATTGAGGTGGTTGGTTTGGTATATTTATGCCGTTGAGTGTTGACTGATGGCAGCTGGGTCGGGTAGTTATGTAGAATGACTAGTGCAGACTAGTGGATCTCTTTAAAAGTAAACAAATGCTGATAAAATATTTCAAATCTAAAAGAAGTACGTTTTATGAACTTTATTTCGAAAAAGTTTTAGAAAGAGATGAAGAAAAAAGGGAGCTGTAGACGATGTTTTTTTGTCTAGTTTCCAATTAATCTTCTTTTCGTATGGATTCGGGAAGAAAAAGGGACGTGTTCTCTATTAGTACCGATTATTCCTAAAGTTTAAGATGGTGGATGATAATTGACATCTCTGTCGTCTGTCATTGTTTATTCCATTTATATATAAAGTATTGATACAAGGCAATAATTTATGTGCTGTTACTGATTGTGCATGTGTATCTATTCTTATCGGTAATGTGAATTTCGCGTTTATTAAACTGATGATATGTTGAGCGTAACGGCACAGGCATGGACATAAATGACTGCTGCTTTCATATGATGATCTATGGTTCTGTCCAAGGTGTTGCCATTTATTCATTTATTTAAACGCCATAAAATGGCTTTTACATTCAAGTGATAGGTACATGATATTATAAGCATACAGTGGTACACAGGAGATTATCAGTATTACAATAATAACAAAGTATGAATGTACATTTAACAAAGCATGAGTGACAAAAGCAAGTATTTAGGTATAGGATACTAGTATGTGTGACTAAACTAATAATCAATGTTATAAAAATAGAGAACATATTATTTAGGATTACCTATTTAGAATAAAAAATATGTAAACATAATAAAAATAAAATTTGTTCTCTAATGGCAGCAATTTTAATGATATCGTAATGTTGGCGAAATAGTAGGGCGCTGTCGTCTATGACTTTACGATGGTAGGCGTGGTTGCCAGATTAAAATATACATATATAGCGTTAGTTAATTTTTACGCCACTATGTGAACCTTCATGTTTTTTTTAACATTCATCAGTTTCGACTGCCCAGAGCTGGTGAAGCTATGGCATCCCCATTTGGGTAAAATTTGTATTGCTGAAGTAAGTTGGGGAGATGAGGAATAGATGAGGTTGGGGAGATTGAACAATGCCTGACTATTAATATCTCGACATCAAACATAAATTTTGCTATTTAAAACAAGGTTTCCATTTTGAGCAATAATTTCTAACCAGAAATCTTCCACTCTGAAATGAAGACCAGATTAAATTCAATGGTAGAAGTACAAAAAATGCATTATCGAGATGAACGGTAGCAATAAAAACTTAATCGTTGGTTGCAAAAATATTACGAAAAGAAAGAAGCATCAAATATTAATGGTTTTGTACCAGTTAAAGAAAAATGCAGATCTGTTGTAAAATATATCTATAAACTAATATGACGTCATGGTAAATAGAAATATTTGAATTTAAAAAAATTGTAATTGCTATATTATTTATTTTCTTTGTTCCTTTTTTCGCTTTCTGTGTATTTTGTATTTTAATTTGCTTATTATTATTTCTGCTATTTCACTAGTAGCTTCGATAGGTGGCGATACATTCTCCACCAGGTAACAACAAGACCTTGATTTCCGCATGCTGTGAACATTTTTAATTGTATTGTTAATATCTACGCACATCCCAGTAATGTTATAATTGTTAACACCCTGTAGATGGTTAATATATAAATAAACAAAACACCGTATTTTGTTTCAACGTTTAATTTTTGAAATTACGAAATTTAAGATTTTTTTTTAAATTTGATTTCCGCATGCTGTGAACATTTTTAATTGTATTGTTAATATCTACGCACATCCCAGTAATGTTATAATTGTTAACACCCTGTAGATGGTTAATATATAAATAAACCAAACACCGTATTTTGTTTCAACGTTTGATTTTTGAAATTACGAAATTTAAGATTTTTTAATTTACGTAATTCACGAGACTCCAAATTTATTATTTATGAACACATCAGAACAATGATAATTACTGCAGAATGATCATGAAAATGTACTAATTGATAGGGAGGTACTTTATCACTTATCTGAATTCTTGACATGTCAGTTCCAATTTTGAAAATGATAATAAAAATAATTTTCTGTTAAAAATATTATACGATAGGTGGATACTTTAATGCTTGTCTGTATTCTACACACAATCAGTTCAATTTTGAAAATAATTAATTCAAAGTAAATTTGAGTTAATTGAACTAGGACACACTGGTGACGTCAACTATACTACCACAATATTTCACAGTTATTCTAATAAATACGTAAAAATAAATCAATAAATAATATACATTTTCCTATACTCAATTTGTAAAAGCCCAATAAAGCTCTAGGGGTCCAATAACAACTGACCATAACCTTGGGTTTTGAGAGTTATTGACTGCCAAAGAATGAAATAAAATTGTGAGTATTTATGTTTTGCTGAAAGCAATGTCACCTTCTTAGGGGGTTGAACTCTGCTATAAGGTCCTTCAACCCTTTTATAAGAGTCGGGTCTGTCCCCTTAAGACGTGAGATTTAGAAAAAAAAAATCTTCGACTTGATTAAAAAAATAAAGTGACCAAAACTTGCGTTCGATAAAAGTCTCCGTTTTTCTTTACATAACTTGTCTGGCCTAAAACGTAATGGCACGTTCTCACCAGTTCTATTGGTCTATTATGCATATGAGTATCTGTGGTCATTGATAGAACGAAAATTAAAGTCTATCCAACGTTGGATTTCTATTCCATAGAAAAGCCTGTTTTCACTGTAGTATTTCATAGACTCTGTGAAATAGAATAGATTTGGGCTTAACGGTTCTATTTTTTCTTTATTTGATCCTGATTCTAAGAAGGGAATTTTAAACGCGATGCTTTTTTTATGATTTTGTATAAATTCCGACAGGAGTGCAAAGTTATCCGTATAATTTATTATCGGCCTTATAAAATTTGTATAGTTTGTAAAATGTGTGTATTTAATATATTCAGAAAATAGAAAAAAAAAAATTTAATTAACTTTTTATTTAAATTATTCACTCTGAATTAGATTGTTGTGAACTCCTGCATTTCATCGAGCAACAAGGCAAAATTAGCTATTGCATATATTTGTGTATTCTTTATACATATTTATCAGAAATTAATAAATAAAAATAAAATAATTAATAAATATTTTAAAGGAACACAGGGGAGGGTGAAGGAGGGTGGGGGACGAGAGAGAGGCGGAGGGAGGGATTGCAAAAGAAACGTAGTAGCGGTAGGGGATAGCAGGGGGTAAATTTGTTAAATCCATGCATCTCACACATACAGTTGTATGTCGCCTGCCCACGATTCGGAAAAACAAAAAAACAATGTGTATCCAAAAGCACTTCAATAAACGGAATTAAAATTTAAACATGTTTCCCTGAGTGGCATTGCAACACATGCCGGGTACCCACCCGCTAGTAAATAATAAATAAATAATAACTAATGACAAAGCAACGACTCCCATAGCAAAAAATCTCTTTGCCGAACAATTAACTTTTTGGTGAACGAGGCTTAACAAAGATCTATTCTTTACTTCAGATCTTATCTTTAAAAATCTAAAACTAGGCAACTACAAACAACTTGACTTATTAACTGAATTCACATTCTAGCTTTCATCAGAGATCGGTAAATAATTTCCCATTGAACTGGTGTTTTCAATTCGATTATTTAGATTAAATAATGAATTATTAATATCAGTCAAATAAATGGCTCATCGGAGATGGAAACGCACTGGATTATTGCCAAAACACTTAGAAACCAATGGCTGCAATCACAAACATATTCCACGCCACCGCATAAACGCAACTCGTCTTAAGGTGTATATGTCTTTTTACGTCTTTGCTTCCCGCTAAAATAATAAAACAGTTAATTTATCGCAAGCAACCGAATTCTAAAGACTTACCCACTAAATAAATCTAATGTGAAACCAAAAATATGCAAATAAATTATTTTTTTACATTGGGCGTCAAAAGTTTCCGGCGTGTTTTTTTAAGCTTTTTATACCTAATTCATAGCATTTGAAACGTGTCGCAAAATAACCAGACTAAAATTCTCTTATGAACATCTCTGTCAGTTTCCATTCAGAATCAGGCTGGCAATAAATTAGAGGCGTAGTATCTGTGTATACCTGAAAATCCTTTTATTACAGCGGTATACTAGTATTTAAATACACGGAAAATTTATTGAAAAAAGTTTTCAGCAGTTTTTATTTCATATTGTATATATTATATTGGCAACGTAGACACTTAGAGTCAGCGAAAAAAGCGGAGAGATGCTCTCTAAATGAGGTGCAGGAGAAAAATGTTCAAGTTTACATGGACAGCTAAACGCACAAATGTGTCCATTCTGGAAGAGCTAGGCATCCACAATAGACTCTCAACTATCTGCCTACAATATATTTTAAGATATTTTGGACACGTTTCTTTCCAAACTGAAGACTCCAACTTGGAGAAACTCACAGTCAACAGTAAAGTGTTTGGTAAAAGAGGCAGAGGAAGGTCACCAATGTGCTGGAGTGACCAAGAACCACTGGCATCCGGTAGGTCGGTATTCGCAGCTCTCCACACAAGTATGTTTTTAGAATAAATAATTTAACAATTTTAAAGATTCAGAAGAATTTCTCGTGAGAAAGTTGTTATGTGCGCAAAACAATCTTTGACGTTGGCCAACAATAATTGATAAGAGTCCATTTTTTCAGAATTAGACAATATTTCTAACTTAAAATAGTGGTATTCCTTACCAAACAAGTTCTATCGCTCCAACTCTCGTGAAGCGACGGACCAATTTGATTAAATTAGTTTGCATATAGAACGGACGCCCGACATTCCTGAAATATGGACCCAACTACGCTGCACTCTAAAAGCTCACAACTGGCTGCAAATTGGCTATCGAAATACACAAATTCAATTACGTGCAACTTCGGATACGAGAATTTTGATCGAAATTTTGTCATTCATACTGCAAGGCTCTCCGGCAAATTGAAACTAGGTTGAATCATATTAATAATTTTTTGAAGTGAAAACTTCTTTAGCACCGTTATGATTTGAAACCCAATGAGACAGAAAAGCGACACTAAAAAGAGACAAACGATTTAGCCTGCGAGATAATGAGAAAGAATAATCAGTCTCCTCTTTGTACGGTACTTTGTAGCCTCTCGGCCTCCTCTTTGTGTGGTGCTTCTTAGAATAAAACGTAAGATAATGTTTAAACTTGGTAACAATATGATAATAAATAAACCCTACAATTATCCTACTCCGGATACTCATTCGTCCCATCCCCTCGAATTTTGTTTTCTGAAGGTTTCCCTTCTACCGCAAGTTAACTGCATACATGATTTTTTGCATTTTCTACATGCTGTGTGGAGGGAATATTGGAATACAATTAGATATCAATTAGAGATCAGAGATATTGGAATACAACAAGATATCAATTAGAGATCAGATATATTAAAATACAATTAGATACCAACTAGAGATCAGAGATATTGGAATATAATTAGATATCAATTAGAGATCAAAGATATTGGAATACAATTAGAGATCAGATATATTGGAATACAATTAGATATCAATTAGAGATCAGATATATTGGAATACAATTAGATATCAATTAGAGATCAGATATATTGGAATACAATTAGATATCAATTAACACGGGCATTAGCCTAGTATTGTAGTAAAAAAAAACTTATAAATTTTACTTTCAAGAAATCTATGAATTAATAATAAAAATAAATTAAAGATCAGAGATATTGGAAAAGATACAATTAGATATCAATTAGAGAACAAGGATATTGGAATATAATTAGATATCAATTAGAAATCAAAGAAATTGGAATACAATATTTTGGATTCCAATGTCTTTGGTCGAGATTGTCCGGCTGGAGAGGTCAAAAGGTTTTCTCATCAAGTCTCTCCTGATTCGGCCCGCCACCCAGTAGATAGGAAAGCGAATATACTGCCAAAACCGGGATATAGACAAATCAGGGTTCATGGGGTGAGGTGTGCCTGTTTTCAGGTTACGAGGTTTTGGTTATCCGATAAATGGTTCCCGGCCGGTGGTACCCATTTCCGCCTCTCAACTTCGGCATGTTAAATATGTTTTTAGCTAAAGCCTAATCTTGATAAGTTTAATTTCTGAATTAACCATTCACAAGTATGATTTGGAAATTTTGGCTATCCACAGAATAAAATATGTCGTAAAAAACCAAGCTTTCAAATAATTGAAAAATTGAGAATTCAAGATGTTTTTCCGTTCTTTTGATACATTTTACCCTACCCTTGAATGGAGAGCTCTCAGCTCTTTTATGGTATTTTTCATTCAATCGAATACCAAAAGTATTTCTATTGTAAAACATTCAAAAGAAAAAAAACTAGCGCTACTAGTGTTGGGCACAAGTCGCGTGTTTAGCATGGTTGACTTTTGTCACATGAAAACAAGTTATTACCGAGCTGTTGAATGACTTCGTTGATTGGTTATCGAATTATTTGCTGAAACTTGCGTTTCCTCTATCCTTTTTGAAGTAAAACTTATTTACGCACGCTTGACTTGGGCAGTAAGCTGGCGAATGCGTTACTAGAGCGTTACGAAAAGTGAGGCGAACGCTTCGTATATTACTGTAGAAGCAAGAGAGAGCAGTGCGCGCGCACAATTTCCTTCTCTCTTCATATCATACATATAGATGGAGCAGAAGTTTTACTTCGGTTGTGTGGTCTAAAGCACCCCCTTTTTTTAATATTAGCTTCACACAAAAGGCCTTGAGTTAAAGAATTCCCCTAATGGACTATATTATCATCTTTTGGGATGCTGTGTGGAGTTCTTTTTAAATGCAAATGAAGGAGACGAAGTTCTGGGAAGGAAAAAGTTACGGTGTAAGAGCATTGTCTTGCACGGCACTGGGAGGACTTCATACGTCGAGAAAGTCCGGCTGGAGGGGGTCAAAAGGTCGCCCTCAACCAGTCTCTTCCGATCCGGCCCGCCACGCTACAGGTGGGCAAACGCATCTGCCGCCAAGACCTAGATAAATCGCACCGGTTGGTCACCAAACGTAGCGAACCACTTTGGGTAACCTATGACAGATATCTTACAAAACATGTCTCTTTAAGACCCAGGATCATACCTTTTTAGACCCTCCGCAAAACATCCAAAAGATTACAAATAGATTGCGACATTTATTATGGTAGTGATTCATGATCATAATGATTTTTGTTGATCCGGTATTGCTTGAATTGATAAGCTTCCGGATTCCACTACGTAATACTAGAAGTCAGGATTTATTTCAGTGCAGAAATTCTGGAACTAACTACCATATGTATTCCTCTTTACCCAGAATATTAATGGAGGGAAATAATTATACCAAGTCAGTGGACATCTTCAATTTATCTTTAAACAAATTCAAAATACTGTTGCTGAGGCAGTTCAGTTATGTACAATAAATATTTTATATTATTTAATCACAGTGTAATTTGTAAATGTTAGTGTAAATAAATAAATAGCTCATCAGCTGCTATGACGGACACCGCAAGGTTTTCCAAAATGAAAAGTCAAACATATTAATACCATTGATCGTGAGAATCGCATAATAATATTATCAAACGTATGCAAAGGTTCATCGATTGGGAAACAGACAGTCAACAATTTAAATAACGTCAGTTACAAATATATTAAAGACTTCAAGCCAAAGGGGCATAAGTGAGAAAACCCTGCTTTTCAGACTAGCGATAGAGTGAAAACTTAATGTATGTAGTTAGGTGTTTTCTAATCTAAAATAAGAAAAATTCAAATGATAATTATACCCTAATTAGCAATACAAGGTGATCTCCGGCAAAGTGGAATAAGAGAGGTAGGTACTGCGTAAGATAACAGAACAGACTAATAAAAAACGTATAATGTAGATTGTAGAATAACCCAAGAAATGCCTTGTGGACGTGTTTCTAGATCAAAATAAATATTTGCCTAATCGAGGCTTAAATTTCCAACACAGAACTGTGTTTAAGAAATTTAAATGGGTGGGAGATCTACGATGTCAGGTGAGTGAAAGTGAGACCGAGCGCTGGGCTATTGGGATACATCAGTGGTAAGCAACTCGCGGCCTGCGAGCCCATTTCTTGTAGCCCGCACGCATTTTCGTACTTCCCACTTGGCTAAATAAAATTACGATAAGAATATTGAACGATTTCTGCTGTTTTGCAAAAAAGGTTTAGCGGAAATATTTTTCTCGGTTTTTCTTCAAAGTTTTGAATCAGCAGCTCAAAATAATAAAATGGTTTTTACACCATACTAATATTATAAATGCTTTTGTTTTTTTTGTTTTTGAATGTTTATTTAGATGTATGCAAAAATTTTTTCATACATCTAGTAAAAAAAATATAAACAAATACAATTGATACAGTTACATTTTTACAAATACAATTTAAGTGGAAAAAAAAAAAGATTACAAAAATAAAAATAAATTTTGAGGAAACAGATATGAGAATAATATTTGAAAGATTTTTATGAATCAAAAAACATTCTTCACATATAATGCACACATCCTACGAAAAGTGCTAAGACTTGAGGCTTCATTTACGGCATTTGGCAGGCTGTTAAAAAGTTTTTGTCCTTTATAAAACGCGCTATTTTGTGTGCACGAAAGTTTAGTTTTGGGAAGCCTAAAGTCTCCGCGTCTTCTCGTAGGATAGTTGTGAACATTTGATGCGAAAGTGCGTGTGTTTGTTAGTTACGCTTTCCCGCCTAAACCACTAAACCGATTTTTTAAATTCTTTCACCAATAGAAAAGCTACATTATCAGCGAGTAACATAGGCTGAATATAATGGTAAGCTCTGGCTTTGTGAAATTTGTTTAAATGAAAATGTGTGTATTTCATATATTTTAGCGGCAGGGAGGAAAGGCAGGAGGAAGGTGGGGTTCGCGGAGAGTTAAAAGATGAGGGAAGGGGAAGGCGGGGAAGGTGGAAGGGAACGGGGACGCACGCGAAAGAGCTTGCAGATTTCTTTGAATTGCATTTCAAGGCATGCCGGGTACCAGCTAGTATTCTTATAAAGGCAGAATTTCATGGTTCGACCTTAAGTGTAGAAAAAAATCACCTTCGTAGCGCAGCGCTTTTCTTGTTGAGATCATATTGAAAATTGATAAATTGTCCATCCAGCTAAAAAGGTAGATCGTACGCTCTATTAAATGGAGCATTTGTTCCATTCAAATTTGTATGGAAAGCACTTCTTCTTTATTCTATGTTAAAAACAGCGATTTATCACTTACATCTTTTTGACATGAGACAGTCGATATGTATTCAAACAATTCCTCGTGAACTACCTACTCTTTAAAGATAACACCTTTAATACTATCATAATTGCCCTCTCTAAGTACTTACCTCATTTGTGACGTCTGTCCTTGCGTCTCCCGCGCAGACGCCAAGCAGTCTAAAGCAGTTAACTGCGGTACCGGCCGGCCAGCTGTCACGAGCTGCAAACATGGACGCCGTCTTGACAATTAAAACCTCAATTCAGAAATCTAAACGTGCTAATTGCCCGACACGGTAGTTCAAAGAAGATAAAATCGCTCTATTTGAGTAAATCGGTGTTGTATCAATGAGATAAATAGGAAATGAAGGCTTTTCATCGCTACTAAGTGATACTTTGTAACGAAGAAAACTTGATTTATCATCTTTTCGCATTTTCCAAGGGCTGTTGCACACAAAGTGGAGAAAAATGAATTACAATACGCTTGTTACATTCGTGGAAACATCGCGAAATTAATTTAGGATTCAATGTTTAGACAAATTATCTCAAATACCTACCTACTTCATGAATTACGTTAAAAATGCTTTTATTAAGTGATAAATATAATAACAGTTGAATTCATCCAGATAATTCGGTACGATCGTTTATTCCCTGGAGGAAATTCGTTTAAAGGGCATACGAATTACAATATTTATGGATTATTTAATCACTCAGGCCTCGAGCCTATTTTGTAGGAAGTTCAAAATATTTCAGCTTTCTAAAAAAATTCCAAATTTCTGAACGTATCCGAAAATTGAAAACTGTTTTTGAAAGGTGATAAAATACGCTTTCAAATTTTGAAAAAAATGCACACATATTTTGAGAGTTATCGTCAATGACGTTATATATAATGTAATTTCATTGGTTATCGTCAATTCTTTTTTTTGTCATTTCGTGTAAAAATAGTAATAAAAAATTCCCAAAGTTTCATAATTTTGTTCTTCTTTGAAACCGTCGGTTCAAAGAGGTGAGCATATTAATTATTTTGTGGTTAATTTTTAAATTTGAATATAAATCGTAGTGTTTTATTATTCTAACACCGTTTAAAACATATTTCTAACCATTGTAGTAGGGAAAACATTTCTATGAGACCTATGTGAGTTGTTCCGAAAACCGAATAAATCAACCTGGTGGGTTAAGAATCGTGTCGTTTACGTCAGATATTATTTTACAAATACAACAATTTAAAAAAAAAAGATTATGACTGCGTCCTCTTCTTTATAATATCATAACTATGAATAATTTAAAAACAACGTATTATTCTTATTTAACTATATGTTTATTATAGTACATTACAGTATTTTATAAATACGGTATTTTTTAGTTGAGGTGTCCTTACTTTTGTGTCTTAAATTATCTTCTTAAGTCATTTTCCACTGACGAGATAAAATACAATAATTTTTTATGTCGGCCTAAATATAATCATTAAATATTATCAACGTTCCTAACCACATGTGTGTGGCCCTCATATTAATTACCCATTATAAATACATTTTCCATGTCATAAATTTAAATTTTAGATTAATTTAACCTTTATCGCGCTTCGCGAAAATGAAATTCCATCACGAATAACCTTTACTTCAAATATATTATATCGTAAACCCTAACACGAAAGATACAAGTATGGCGTCATGAGAACTTACCCCCATATGAGTCAAAATATCTGCACGTAATTATTATCCTTCTCTTCTCTGTAATTATTAATAAATAATTATATATACACATTTATTATGTAGAGGATGATTTATCTAATAAGTAACCAAATTGTTTGTGGTATTCAGATCTATAATGTGATATTCTATGTATTAAATATTGTCCCTAGACTCTTAAACTGTTTACGTCTGTATCTTTGTTTATGCAAAACCAGACCAAACCCCAAACCTACACTGTAACTCAGTCTAGACCAGTGATAATCAACCTTTTGAGCCGGAGCGCCAATTTATCCATTATCAACTAGTTCGCGGGCCTCAGAGGGTGGGGTATAGACAGCTTTACATTGTTAAATTTGTATTTAACGGTGTTGCCAACCTGTTTGTATTTTGTAAAACCGGATTTTTTTATTAAAATAATTAAAGGATGGAAAAAGAAAGCGCCGCAGGCGATAATTTCATATCCAAGGCCAAACCAATTATTGCTGTCGATTTTTATCATTCTGAAATATAAAAATACCTACTTGCAATTTTGGGTAACTTTTGGTATTTTATAAAACAGAAACCTTTAAACCTCAGGCTAATTTGTTCACTTTTGGGAACATTTAATATAGGTCTCTTAGAAATCGTTCTGTGTCCCTTCCTATTATGGTTAGAAATATGATTTAAACGGTGTTAGAAAGTGAAAACACAACGTTTTTTGTTCAAACCTAAAAGTTAACCACAAAAGAATTAAAATTTACAACTTTATGAAACCAAAGTTACCGAAAGCAATTTGAAAAAAAATTTAACTTTTGAATTTTTTATTAATCATTTTTATACGAAACTACAAAAAAGTGAGTTGATGATAACCTTTAAAGTATCTGTGTATTTTTCTTTCGTTATCAGTCATTTTATTTATGTTTGCATTAAAAAAATTATATTACTCAAATTATATGTTTATTTCTAATAATAAAAATTGAAAGCTTATTTCATCACCTCTCAAAAATGTATTTTAGTTTTCGAATAATTATAGATTTCAGTTAAAAGATTTTGGTTTTCGAATAGTTTTTTAAACATTCCATTTATTTGGTTTTTATTACAAAGCGCCCGAGGCCTGAGGGGTTAAAAGGCATTAAGCATTGGTCCTGACAAAAAAGCGCTGCGCTGCGAAGGTGATTTTTTTTCGACATCGATCGACGAAAGTTTGTCGAAAATAAGAATAGGGCCACACGAAATTCGCTCTCGGGCCGCGGGTTGTTCATCACTGGTCTAGACATTAAAGCAACGATACTCAACCTGCGGCCCGGCAAGCTTTTGTGTGCGGCCCTAAACACTTTATATCAGGAACTTTATTTAAAAAAATCTATCATTCTAAATTTCGTATATCTTGAGATTCGTTTCGTCTTTGACGCACAGATAGTGATACTTGAAAAGGATTGTCATTATGGTTCACATAATCTGGTATGAGTACGTGGGTGGGATACGCTTTTTTAGATTTTCACGGCCAAAAGTATTTTCGTTATTTGTTTTTGTTATGCTGTGTTTTTTCGCTACTTCCTTCTATAGCCAACGTTTCAGTTTTCGACAGCGTTGCAGTGCCCATCATCAGGGCAGATGTGTAAGAGTGTTGCTATTGCAAACGCTAGATTTATTCCCAAAAAACAAATATTTGGTACACAAGTAGGTACGCGCGCAAATAATTTATAAATAAAAAAGTGCCACTTCTATAAACTATCGCATCAATTATAAATAAAAACTGGTTTATGTCATTGGTTAGTCAGGTAACTAATTGCAAATTTTAACCCCATTTCTTGCTGTCGTATAAAGTATTGTTCGGTTATAATTTAAATAATGTCCAATATTTCTTTGTTGGGGGGGGGGGGGGGGGTTGATAATTTTTTTTCGTCATACCAGTATAGTGTTGCGGCCCGCGTAACTTTACAAATACATGTATGTGGCCCGAAGAGAAAAAAGGTTGAGTATCGTTGCATTAAAGTCTAGAATAAACATGTATCTCGTTATCACCCTAACAAACTAACACAGACAGTTCCAATTTGACTAGAAATTACTTTTGCTTTGTTGTTCCGTTCGCTACGTTATTTCCAGGCACAGTTGAACTCCATTCCCCCTTTTCCTAAAGCCTCGATGACACACGGCGAGTTTACAAGCTACTATCTACTAAATTTAAAAGCGGGTGAATCGGCGAGTGAGATTGTCATGATGACACACAAAACTGTCTACTCGCTCAGTAGCTCGCGACATTTTTGTAGGAAACTGGACTCGCACGTAGCTGCTAGCGCCAATAGCGGAAATAACGTGAACTAATCCTTCAGACAGTTGACAGCCGAAATCAGCTGGTTTTTGGCAGCCATATTGGAAACACAAATAAACCAATCACGAGTTGGCTTGTAGCGTGTAAAGTTGAGGACCTTTCAACTTTTTCCGTGGATTGTCAACAATCTGCTAGTTAGCAAGTAACACGATGACACTGAGCGAGTTTACTAACAGATAGTGAATTTCCAAGATAGTAGCTTGTAAACTCGCCCTGTGTCATCGACGCATAAGTAATTCAGAAATTAAATTTTTGATGGTTTTTTTTTATATTTTTTTGATAATACGGAAAGCACGGGGCAATTATACACTTCTAAGATCTTTATGTGAGCAATTTAATAAATAAAAATATATTTATTTGTCAACAGGATGAAACGGAAGCGGATTCAAAACTACCCCCGGAAACTCAAGGACATGTCGGAATAAAGCTCGGATGGATACAGGTAAAGATCCTTTCATGTCTATAAATAATATTAGTACCAGTATTTATACAATGTAGGAAATGAGAATATCAATACAATTTTATCTTAAAAGTAAAGATCGGAACACAATTATTATTTAATCTGGTATCCTATTTTAACTTCACGAAGGAAGAAATTAAATTTTAAATTAACAAATTGATAATGAAATTACTGGTCCATAAAAATGTGGAATGAGTGGAAGAAAAAATACAATTTAAAATAGCACGAAACAATTTGTTGAAATTTTTTTATTGACTCGCTTTGTCAGGTACATACGTACAAAAATACAAGCATCAGCTCTTACCATTATTAGACACATTTTTTAAATTTTTGTTAACCATTTACCTATTGTATGTTTAGGGAGTGCTGATACCATGTCTCCTCAATATCTGGGGCGTGATGCTGTTCCTCCGTCTGTCCTGGGTCGTGGCACAGTCAGGGATAGGTCAGACTCTCCTCATCATCGGGATCTCTGCCCTCGTGTGTGTCATCACTACACTGTCGCTGTCGGCAATCAGTACCAATGGAGAGGTCAAAGGCGGTTAGTACCTATATTTACATAATTTTAGCTAAAAAGCAGGAAATTGTTTTTTTTTTTATGTCTGAAATTGCAAATATTATGGGAAGGTGAAGAAATGTCTAGTACCGAAACACGTGAACACCTCCATACATGTCAGCGTGTTGATGTGGAAAGGCGCTGGATGCCAGAAAAAGGCTCATGAAGAAGAAGAAGAGAAGCAGAAAATATTTTGACGGACATTCATGTGAAAGACACATCAGAGATGTGTTCGCCTGATGGTTCAGCATCTAGATAGAGTGAAATAATAAAGAAAGTAAACAATATTTACAGGTGATGTAATGAGAGTATGATTAAAACAAAAGAAAACATTTAAGCATTTTGTCCCACTATCACATAGCAGACCCGGAGAGAATGACCGTGGCGAGCAGCCTGGCCGCAACGAGCTCAAGTCTCTTAGCCAGTTTCCCGCGAGTACCCTTGAAGAAGAGTGTATGCGCCGAGATACTCCCAAAGTCCTTTGGGAATGAAGTGAGCCTCCGGTCACCGCAGGCAGGACGGAAGGGAACCGGAATCGCGCAAACATTCATCAGGCCCACTCATGACGCCGGGGGAGGCACCGACGTGGTTTATGGGACAGCCGCATCGGGTTTCTGTAGGGATGTAGGAGCCGGGTCTATCCGTTTCACGATGGGGAGAGTTTGGTACGGCAATCTAAACACAAATAAAGGTGTTAGTAACATGTTAAAACCAAAAGAATGAAGAAAATAAGTTGTGATCAACAACAAATTGGCGCTACATAATAAATTTTGCACTATTGACCGCCAAAACAGTGACCTTTCTTTTGTTTTGGCGGTCAAAAATGCAAAATTTCATCAATCTCGTAATAAAGTGATACTCACGGTTTTTTTCTTTCTTTCAGGCGGTATCTACTACATCATATCCCGCTCCCTCGGTCCGGAGTTCGGGGCTTCTGTCGGTATAGTGTTCGCCTTTGCCAATTCTGTGGCGGCGAGTATGAATACTATAGGCTTCTGCAACTCTCTCAACGATCTGTTGAAGAGCAACGGGCTGAAGATAGTTGATGGAGGGAACAATGACGTCAGGATCATCGGAACCGTCGCATTGTTGCTGATGATCATGATCTGCGCTGTTGGGATGGAATGGGAAAGCAAAGCTCAGGTAAATTGAATGTAAAGATTGCATAAATAATAAAAATGTGGCCTAATGCCGCAAGAACCAAAATCTAGGTGGAAAAATGAATATGTCAAAACAGTCTACATTGACTGTTTCGACACATGGCTTGTGAATCTTGACATTGACTTTGTCTTCTTGTATCTTTGAATGTGGGGTTTTATTAGTAGTTTGGTTCTTTTAGAAATGGAAGATACTAAGTAGTTCTTTAAAATAAATTCTTTAATAAAACATAATTTTATAATTAGAGGAGCTAAATTGGCTTGCAAACTAGGTACACCATAATACATTGAAAATATATTTTAAGAAGTACATTAAGCAAGAAAAAAATTGGTAGTATGTACGTACTTCTGCCTATCAGAATGCACCATTAAGCAGGGCGACTCAACTGCTTGAGCATCGACACCTTCAATGTCACCTACAGAGAATTTAGTAACTATCTCTTGACATACGTCACAACATAGTTAAACTGCCCCCCATGCACCTTTTAAAAAAATATTGTAATCTTCTTCATATTTTTTTAGTATGTAACTGTATTATAGAGAACCTGAATAAAATAAATAAATAAAAGTAAGTAAGTTTTAAATAGTAATTTGTAAACCTAAATGTAGAAATAAATATACAAAAAAATACCACAGAAAAAAATTTTTGGTAACATTTTTAAAAAGGTTCAAAATCACCAATAGGAAATAATTTTGTTATTAAAATAAAAACGGAGTTTTTAGACGGGATATTTATATTTATACGAAGAAAGCGAAGATTTTTTTGTATCTTTTACGGTAGCCTTATTATTTATTTTTATTTTTAACTTTATGAGTGAAACCTCAAATTGTAATATTTAATTAAATAAAGACAATATTAGCGAAACTCGATCGAAAATCTGGAAACTCAATCGGAAATCCGGCCGTAGCTGCGCTACCAGGTCGTTGGTAGCGCAGCGACCTTGAAAGTCGAAGGTCCTGGTTTCGAAACCCAGAGGTGGCAATGTCTTTTTTTCTGATTTTTCTATATCCAGATTTTCGATTGAGTTTCGCTAATATTGTCTTCATTTAATTAAAACATTTTTACTGTTTCACTGTCCAATAAGTTAGTTGTTTGCTGACATTTCAGAACTTCCTGATCGCAATCATCGTCGGAGCCATTCTGGATTTCTTAATTGGCACAGCCATTGGTCCAACAGATGACCTGGCGAAAGCCAAGGGATTTTCTGGCTTTCAACGTAAGTATTCTTCCACTTCTAAAATAACAACAAAATAATATGCACACTTCTCCCATTCAAAAAGTTTGATCCGTGATTTTCGGCATCGTGAAATTCGCGTGGTTGTTTTGTCCGGATCGTCATTTCAATGGTTATCAGAAATATCTTTAACTATCTAAAAAGTCACTATGCCACGTAGTTTGGATTCATATTTTGATGATTGTTTGTTTGTTTTGTTGTTATTGATGTATCCAAAAAGTTAAAACTTTATAAAACAATCCATCAACGTAATGGAACACTCAGCTATAAAACTAGGCCGAAACTCGGAAATCATTTCTTACCGAGAATTTCTCATTACTTTGATCGATTATTTTATAAACTTTGGAACTTTCTAGCTCCTTCAATAACAAACTGTTATTCAACTTTTGCGTTTGTTTTATCCAACTTTCTGCTACTGCTGTTTGAATGCATTATCAACGTTCAGTTTAGTTTTTAAATTAAATTTAGAAATAACATCAATTTTACGAGTTTGTCATGCTACTGGTCCCCACGTTGAAAGCCAGTGTCATACTTCCTGGGGCCAGGGTGACACTGAAGCCACGTAGGGTCCAGTGTTATACTTCTGGTCTCCAGAAATATGTCCCTCCCGGGGGGGGAACAAGTGTTAAGCAGGCCCCCCGGGGGCAATATGCCTCGGCTTGGAAGGCTCAGCTCAGGGTAGTAGGGCTCCTCCGAGGCTGTCGATGGTTGACTCCAATGAAACAAGGTTTAGGCACAATTCAAATGTATTCAATAATGCAAGGGTGAACATTACAGGCAACCAGGTAAGCTGTTTAAGGCCTAGCATAAGAGAGAGAGAGAGGCACTAGAAATACTACTGAATTTAGGCTCGGAAATACTATAAGAGGGTTTAAAATCTCACGTGGCGTCGTACGGATGCAGGCAGCTTCCTACGAAGTGGAGAGATCTAGAGCAAAGCTCATAGATCGGGTGCAGGAACGGGGCGGCTCGGGGTGCGTGGGCGGCTTCTCGGCATCATGGTGGGCGGATTCGGTCAGCTTACCGAACCGGTGGGTGATAACGGTGAATTAAGCGGCTATCGGCAATGTAGGCGGATTAAAAGCCGGGCGGCCAGGGCTGCCATGGTATAAAGTAGGCGGCAGTAGGATTATACAGGCGTCTGTCGTGATAGCGCCATACTGGGATCGTAAGTGAAGACTTAATTAGCCGCGTCAAAGGGTGGCATACTGCCCGACAGTACGTAGTAGTGCGTACGACTGCTCGCGCCGTTGTCTGAAATATGTCTGTTGCTTCGGTGAACGGTGGCCGGAGTTCTCTGTCCGTGATGAGCGAGACGGAAGACTCGAACGTGTGCCCTATAAGGTAATGTCTTCTGCCATTGGCTGGATTTCGCGCCGTGTAGCCATATATGGTAATGTCTTCTGCCAGCCTGAGAGGGACAGCAATAATCACGCGAGAATGTACATGTACTGAGCACGTGACACACAGCTGCCTGCCGCTTGTATAGTCCGTTCGTAGAATTTATGGGCAACTCATAACACTACCCTCCTCCCCCTGAAAAATGAAGGGAAAAGGCAGCGAGGCTGATGCAGGGGACCACGACCTTCCATACAGCATGTGATGCGATGATTGCCACAATGTGAGGTACAGAGCTACCTCTTCACCAGGATTTAAACACTCCCTACCTAAGAGCCAACAAAATTTTAACTACCTGTGAGCCAAGCTAAAAAAAACTAGCAAAAAACTGAACAAAGGTTGCCAACTCTCTCAAGAAATTAAAAAAATGTGACGTACTTAGTGCGATACAAGACACGCTAACGAAGGTGCATGAAGAAATAAAGAAAACATGACCCTTCCGAGAAGGATTACTACCATGTAAAAATCTTAAAATTAGACAAAAAATTTCCAACCCTATTCCTGTTATGGAATATTGTACGCTGACCAATGTCATGAAATGATCGAAACCACTCATATTCGCGTCTTACAATAGAATTCTTAAAATTATACAACTTTGTTTTTATACACTTTATTCCTGTTATGGAATATTGTACGCTGACCAATGTCATGAAATGATCGAAACCAACTCATATTCGCGTCTTACAATAGAATTTTTTAAAATTATACAACTTTGTTTTTATACACTATGCTATTTTCACAATTCAATTCTAACCCAAATGTTAGTTTCCCGCACTCTCAGCTTGTCATGGTTTGTCTGGTTTGCATTTAATTATCAGGCATAAACGACCATCCTCTCATGTTCGCATATAATTGTAAGGTAATGCTACAAAACCTATCATGAATATTAATTTTCAGGCATAATATGAATCCTCTCATGTTCGCATATAATTGTAAGGTAATGCTACAAAACCTATCATGAATATTAATTTTCAGGCATAATATGAATCCTCTCATGTTTTCTCGACTCACCCTCGGTGACCCGTACAGCGCTGTACTTGGTATACTAGAAATATACCCTTGCCGCAACGACATAGACAACCGGATAGATCCCTTGGAATCCTCACGGTGAACTTGCGTTCGACGAAACCACATAGGACACCCTCTAGGTGTTCCCACCAAAAAAACCAGACGAACCGTAATGACCATAAGTGCAATTACATTATTCTCTAATAAGAACAATACGACCCGAATGACATAACTTTATGACATTACCGAGCTAATTTACTCAACTGGGTGCATACTCTTAAATCTTCTTACTACGAGAAGTACTACTCCTTATTTGAATACAGTGATATAGCAAGTTACAAAACACCGTACAATTGCGTCCTGATATGGCAAGGACTTTACACGCTGGCTTACCATATTGATACCGAAGTAATCAATTACGTGTTTACAAAATATTTATATAGTAATTTAATTAATTACATTTATCATAATTAAAACACTTGAATATACATTTGTTTACCCACCAAAAACTCTATGTGTGTGAGTACAATTTTGTTAAATAACTTTCAATTCGAGTTTGTTTCAACTCAACTTAAACTCTCAGGGTTTGACTACGTAAGGAGAGAAGAAAAAAAAAAATTAAAATAAATAACAACAACGCCACGTATTTTTACACAAAAAATACGAAAATTTAATACTACCGACAATGTTATTAGAAGAGGAAAAAATTTTTTTAATTGAGTAACGAATTTCTTCCTAACACCGGAATCATATATACTTTCATTGTTCGGAAATTCGCGTTTCCAACAATCCTTCTGCTCTAATTCTAAGGAGTTTAGCCATCCTATCACGCTTTGGATTATAGCTCACAGCCGAATGACACGTTAGGTCGATACCCAAGTTCCATCCTATCGGACTTGTAACAGCTCTATAATACCACACAACGAGTAACCGTTGTTATATGATCGCGGAAGAAGGTTAAAATTCGATACCACCACAACCTATGTGAACCGAATAGTGTTGTCTATTGGGCCTATTCTGATAACAAAAATGTGGTAATATTATTATTACATTGCCTTTTCATCGTGAATTCACTCCAACATACGCTAGAATTGAGACATACCCCGTTAAGGAGTGAGTAACTACCCGATTGTGAACGTTTTACCGCCCCAATTTCTCCTATATCGCAACGTGTAAGATGTCCAATACTATAACGATTTAACCTACATGTGAGAATAATTCGACAATGAAAGAGATTGAAAAACCCGAAAAAAAAAAAGGACAAAAAATAAAAAAAATTATAATTGAAATGATATTTCCATTTATACATGACCTTATATTAATATATACACAAGGTTATTTACAACCATAAGGTTCCTAAGTTTCTTACTACCCAATGACCTACCCCAGTATGATGACTAGGTGCCTTTATACCTACCACTTGTACAAGAATTTTCTTATGCCGTCTCTTGCCAACGAAAAGAAAAGAATATGCTTGCATATTCTTTCATTGCATCTAAAATTAAGTAATTTTTAGAATGCAAATTGTTCCACGAAAATAGAAATTAGGTCTCTACTTCGGTCCCGGGCAGGATACTGAATACCTAACGCAGTTTTTTCTAATGAAAAACCTAGCCTAATTTAGGGTTCCTTGAACTACGCCCTCAATCAGTGTAACGTGTCGTGTTTCTTAGACGAATTTATATACTTATGTAACCATATTCATATATAAATTTAAAAAACATTTTTTTTTTTTTTTTTTAAAAAAAAAACAACCTAAGTGGCTACGCACTAGGAGAAAGTAATAAATTATTACTACCAATAATAGTCATTACAATAAATGAACTAAATATCGCATCAGTAATTTCACTAGTGTAAGGTGAGTTACCTCTTTTTTTATAATAATAATAATGACAACAAGTCTTCACGTGCAGACATACCGGCGTCCCAGATTGTCAATACTTGTGATGACGATCCATTAAGAAAGGAATTGTATACAACTCTAATAACAAAGGTTAAGTTATATGCGTTATAACCTCGTACTAACCACTAGGGTTCATGACGTCCTTGGGTTATATATACAGGACAATACAATACATGTACCTCGTGAATAAATTTACAATTTTTTATTAAGGTCATCCAATGATGGACAATAATGCTGACTAAGTCATGTAATCAATGAAACTGATACATATTCGCATTTTACAACCTTATGTAGAGGACAATACAATACATGCACCTCGTGTTTAAATTTACTGTGTCATTATAATTTGTAACCAATTTCTTTTCCTACTGATGGACTAATTTCCATACTCTGTTCTGTTTTCCTGTTTTCCTCTCCGTGTAATTCTCAGGATACGCCTCCTATAGCGTCGGTCATATTATAAGGATACCTCCTATAGCGTTTGGCATATTATAAGGATCTCTCCTATAGCGTCGTATAATTATCAGGCTATACTATAATCCTCTCGTGTTTTCAAGAGATACGTTTGCAAACGTCTATCTCCGTGTGGCCACACCGTTACGTTCAGAGAACAGTAACCTTGCCTTAGTTCACCAACACAAATGAGAAATCACCTTCCTCAAATGCCTGTGCTTCGGCAAAAAACAACACATAAAAATAACACAATATCCAAAAAAACAGAACTTCATTAATTATTTTAAAATTTATGTTACTACGATTTCTATAAAATCTTTCTTTAAAAGGTTACTCTATATTTAACAAGAATCGTTTCCAAATTTTAACAACACAGATTTAATAACACCGCTATACGATGCGTAATACACACTGACTAAGTCGCTCAAATACCTAAGTATTCAATTCGTGTGTTTATCTTTAACATTACATGTTATAAGCTAACAATTTATATACATATTTAAAAAATGAATCATAACTGAATTGCTAACGACGTTGCTTCTTCTACAACTTCAAAAATTTAAAACTTTTACTTGTTGACTGATTATTTGAAAATTCCTTTTTTTAAAAAAAATTCCATGTCTATTATTTATTTACTTCTTAATTTTGACAATATTATCCAATGATAACTTTTTTTTCTAATAACTTTCCACTATAAGTCTCAGTTTAATCTCAACTTTTCTGTTCATAATTTTTTTAACTTTTGTTTACTTTACTATCATCATGTTTAAAAAAAATTCCATTGTATTTAACTATATAAGGCGCCATGACATTTTTCTAAATTAGCTATGTCAAAACTATACGAATTTACAATTACCTAAAGCTTACTTGAGGGGTTAATTCTCTATTTCCAATTTTTTCCTATATCACAATTCTTTTTTTTTTTTGTTCAAGATTTCACATCTTAACAATCCCACTTTACCCTAATTCTGAGGAAGGCATTCCTATAACGGTTCGAAACCAGAATTGTATACGCGGGTACCTATGTATCCGTAGTACATTTCTTGAGTTTATTAACTCAATATCTAATATGATATAATTTCCTAACAACGATCACGTTGACATATTTATGAATACGAGAAAAAATGAAGAAGACAATTTCTTATAATTTTTATAACCCTTTTCTTTAATACAAGTAAGACATTAATAATTGGATTCTATTCACTATTTGTTTTTGTTACTAAATGACAATCTCGATTTAACTGTAGTGGTTTACTTTTTAATTCTATGTTTTACTAATTTTCCACAGATGTTTCCAAAAAAAACTTATTTAATCTTTTCTATCCTGAAATCCATTATACTGTTATTTATTCATGTAAATTTGTTGCCGAAATCATTCCTACATTCTTATGAAAAAAAAACTTAATTGAAGCTAAACATTTAAATGTTCTTTGTTCGAGAGATTATTCTGTTAAATTTGACAAGGATTTCACTTTAAAATTCTTCGTTATTTTTTATTTAAAACGATAATTTTTAACATATGATGCTATTCACTTGTTTCCTTTGAAGTGTCTTTCCCAACGATAGTTTATTTTATTATCCGCATACTACTATTTAGAGTGGGATAGTCCCGATTAAAAACAAAACATGTTCCAATACTGTCTCTATGGTAAATACCTATAGCATATTGTTATGGTTGCCCATAATTCATACGAACATACTATACAAGCGGCAGGTTGCCCATAAATGCTACGAACGAACTATACAAGCGGCAGAGTTGCCCATAAATGCTACGAACGAACTATACAAGCGGCAGGCAGCTGTGTGTCACGTGCTCAGTACATGTACATTCTCGCGTGATTATTGCTGTCCCTCTCAGGCTGGCAGAAGACATTACCATATATGGCTACACGGCGCGAAATCCAGCCAATGGCAGAAGACATTACCTTTTAGGGCACACGTTCGAGTCTTCCGTCTCGCTCATCACGGACAGAGAACTCCGGCCACCGTTCACCAAAGCAAGAGACATATTTCAGACAACGGCGCGAGCGGTCGTACGCACTACTACGTACTGTCGGGCAGTATGCCACCCTTTGACGCGGCTAATTAAGTCTTCACCTACGAACGAAGTATGGCGCTATCACGACAGACGCCTGTATAATCCTACTGCCGCCTACTTTATACCATGGCAGCCCTGGCCGCCCGGCTTTTAATCCGCCTACATTGCCGATAGCCGCTTAATTCACCGTTATCACCCACCGGTTCGGTAAGCTGACCGAATCCGCCCACCATGACGCCGAGAAGCCGCCCACGCACCCCGAGCCGCCCCATTCCTGCACCCGATCTATGAGCTTTGCTCTAGATCTCTCCACTTCGTAGGAAGCTGCCTGCATCCGTACGACGCCACGTGAGATTTTAAACCCTCTTATAGTATTTCCGAGCCTAAATTCAGTAGTATTTCTAGTGCCTCTCTCTCTCTCTTATGCTAGGCCTTAAACAGCTTACCTGGTTGCCTGTATTGTTCACCCTTGCATTATTGAATACATTTGAATTGTGCCTAAACCTTGTTTCCTTGGAGTCAACCATCGACAGCCTCGGAGGAGCCCTACGACCCTGAGCTGAGCCTTCCAAGCCGAGGCATATGGCCCCCGGGGGGCCTGCTTAACACTTGTTCCCCCCCCGGGAGGGACATATTTCTGGAGACCAGAAGTATAACACTGGACCCTACGTGGCTTCAGTGTCACCCTGGCCCCAGGAAGTATGACACTGGCTTTCAACGTGGGGACCAGTAGCATGACACTGGCGCGCCAACTGGGCCGAAGTCTTGTCGATTGTTGTCTCCCTAGAAACATAATTATGTAATCTTAGCTATAAATATTTTATATTTGTGCTCCCATCAACAACGGTAGTTCTGTGTGAATTATTCTAAACGTCGCGAGTCCGTCGGCTAGTGCTATTCGAGTGTTAGGTATTTTAAACATCGCTTACTACCGTAGCATTCATTCCCACGCTATTACGTTTCTATCGTGGCATCTTAGCTATAAATATTTTATATTTGTGCTCCCATCAACAACGGTAGTTCTGTGTGAATTATTCTAAACGTCGCGAGTCCGTCGGCTAGTGCTATTCGAGTGTTAGGTATTTTAAACATCGCTTATTACCGTAACGTCTTACGCTATTACGTTCTATCGCGGCAGTCAGAGTTGTTCGTCATTCGCGCGGAATTTTTTTTTTATTGAGTAATGAATCTCGTTATTTTAAATTCTCCGAGTGGCTGCTGTGTAAGTTGCGTTATTTCTTCCTTGAAGAGCAGTGGTTGTTTCCAATAAAAGGTAGTGACTACTGTCGGATTGTGCTCGTTCACATCCGTTCCCCTGTAATAGGAAGTTGTAAATACGACTGCCAGCAACTGCTCTCGTCTTATATTATTCGTCCGAATTTTTTTTTGCTTTGTTCATTATAATAACGCATAATCATGGAGGCCACCATACCAGTAATGGATAGAATATTAAATTTCGAGAAAGCAAACGCGTCGGTAATAAGAAAAATGTTGATGGATAGAGGCGTAGTTCCCAAAAGAGCTTTTTTAACTTTACGGAAACAATGTGTTGAGTTTAACGAATCCCGGAAGTTGAATTATAAAATAAACGTTAAACGAAAAGTTCAATAAATAATGAGTACAAGTTATAAAGTTAGTTTTCGTTTCTCTCAATAGGTAGTTTTAAAACGCAAAATGGAAAACGACGTTACATAATGTTATAAAAGAGAAATTTTAAAGCAACAAATTATTAATTTTCAAAACAGAATAAGTTAATATGGAAAGCTTCCCTTGTAATATTAGTTAAAGCCACAATTGTTATTTTTCTTCATAGAAGTTTTAATTTATTGTTAATACATTAGAATAAATTAGAATTGTAATTTTGATTGTTGATTGTCTAGGGCAGAGTAGCTAACTGCGTATTAGATTAATGAACAGTTCAGGACAAATGTAGATTAATAACATAAATTGTAGAAAAAAAAGGAATAAACAAATTCAGTCAAAAGTTTTTTTTAAGAAACAAAAGTTTAGGTACAGATCGGTGAAAAATAGTAAAGTTCTTAGAAGTTTAATGTTGTTTCGTTTGAAAATCATGAGTGTCATGAACCCACGGTTAGAGATCGTACATCATTGAATTAATATTCCATATTTCACAAATTAGAAAACACAATGTTGTTAAAGTAATAAACGTTCGGGAAAGGAAACAAACTTGTATATAAAATGTATATAAACAAGGCAACGTGTATATAAAATGTATATAAACAAGGCAACGTGTATATCAATGTATATAATTGGCTTAGTGTTTTTTTTGTTAGTTTAAGTTCTTAAAATCTATCTGAATTGCTTTCGTACTAAAGTGGTAGAAAATTAAATAAATTAGTGAAAAACAGTAGAACATCATTTAAAGGAATAAATTCCAAACTACAAGGTATATGTTACTAGGTACTTGAATTTTCGAATGTTTATCTAAGGAAGGTTTAATAATAAAATTTTGTATATGCTATAGGTATTTACCATAGAGACAGTATTGGAACATGTTTTGTTTTTAATCGGGACTATCCCACTCTAAATAGTAGTATGCGGATAATAAAATAAACTATCGTTGGGAAAGACACTTCAGAGGAAACAAGTGAATAGCATCATATGTTCAAATTATCGTTTTAAATAAAAAATAACGAAGAATTTTAAAGGGAAATCCTTGTCAAATTTAACAGAATAATCTCTCGAACAAAGAACATTTAAATGTTAGCTTCAATTAAGTTTTTTTTTCATAAGAATGTAGGAATGATTTCGGCAACAAATTTACATGAATAAATAACAGTATAATGGAATGCAGGATAGAAAAGATAAAATAAGTTTTTTTGGAAACATCTGTGGAAAATTATTAAAACATAGAATTAAAAAGCAAACTACGACAGTTAAATCGATATTGTCATTGCAATTTAGTAACAAAATAAATAGTGAATAGAATCCAATTAATAATGTCTTACTTGTAATGAAGGAAAGGGTTATAAAATTATAAGAAATTGTCTTCTTCTTTTTTTTCTTGTATTACATAATATGTCAACGTGATCGTTGTTAGGAAATTATATCATATAGATATTGAGTAATAAACTCAAGAAATGTACTACGGATACATAGGTACCCGCGTATACAATTCTGGTTTCAAACCGTTATAGGAATGCCTTCCTCAGAATTAGGGTAAGTAGTGGGATTGTTAAGATGTGAAATCTTGAACAAAAAAAAAGGAATTTGTGATATAGGAAAGAATTGGAAATAGAGAATTAACCCCTCAAGTAAGCTTTAGGTAATTGTAAATTCGTATAGTTTTGACATAGCTAATTTAGAAAAATGTCATGGCGCCCTTATAAAGTTAAATACAATGGAATTTTTTTTTAAACAACATGATAGTAAAGTGAACAAAAGTTAAAAAAGTTATGAACAGGAAAGTTGAGATTAGACTGAGACTTATAGTGAAAAGTTATTAGTAAAGAAAGTTATCATCGGATAATATTGTTAAATTAAGAAGTAAATAAATAATAGACATGGAATTTTTTTTAAAAAAAGGAATTTTCAAATAGTCAGTCAAACAAGTAAAAGTTTTAAATTTTTGAAGTTGTAGAAGAAGCAACGTCGTTAGCAATTCAGTTATGATTCATTTTTTTTATGTATATAAAATTGCTAGCTTATAACATGTAATGTTAAAGGTAAACACACGAATTGAATACTTAGGTATTTGAGCGACTTAGTCAGTGTGTATTACGCATCGTATAGCGGTGTTATAAAATCTGTGTTATTAAAATTTGGGAACGATTCTTGTTAAATATAGAGTAACCTTTTAAAGAGAAATTTTATAGAAATTGTAGTAACATAAATTTTAAAATAATTAATGAAGTTCTGTTTTTTTGGATATTGTGTTATTTTTATGTGTTTATTTTGCCGAAGCACAGGCATTTGAGGAAGGTGATTTCTCATTTGTGTTGGTGAACTAAGGCAAGGTTACTGTTCTCTGAACGTAACGGTGTGGCCACACGGAGATAGACGTTTGCAAACGTATCTCTTGAAAACACGAGAGGATTATAGTATAGCCTGATAATTATACGACGCTATAGGAGAGATCCTTATAATATGCCAAACGCTATAGGAGGTATCCTTATAATATGACCGACGCTATAGGAGGCGTATCCTGAGAATTACACGGAGAGGAAAACAGAAAAACAGAACAGAGTATGGAAATTAGTCCACCAGTAGGAAAAGAAATTGGTTACAAATTATAATAACACAGTAAATTTAAACACGAGGTGCATGTATTGTATTGTCCTCTACATAAGGTTGTAAAATGCGAATATGTATCAGTTTCATTGATTACATGACTTAGTCAGCATTATTGTCCATCATTGGATGACCTTAATAAAAAATTGTAAATTTATTCACGAGGTACATGTATTGTATTGTCCTGTATATATAACCCAAGGACGTCATGAACCCTAGTTGTTAGTACGAGGTTATAACGCATATAACTTAACCTTTGTTATTAGAGAAGTATACAATTCCTTTCTTAATGGATCGTCATCACAAGTGTTGACAATCCGGGACGCCGGTATGTCTGCACGTGAAGACTTGTGTTATTATTGTTATTATTATAAAAAAAGAGGTAACTCACCTTACACTAGTGAAATTACTGATGCGATATTTAGTTCATTTATTGTAATGACTATTATTGGTAGTAATAATTTATTACTTTTCCATCCTAGTGCGTAGCCACTTAGGTTGTTTTTTTTTTTAAAAAAAAATTTTTTTTTAAATTTATATATGATTATGGTTACATAAGTATATAAATTCGTCTAAGAAACACGACACGATACACTGATTGAGGGCGTAGTTCAAGGAACCCTAAATTAGGCTAGGTTTTTCATTAGAAAAAACTGCGTTAGGTATTCAGTATCCTGCCCGGGACCGAAGTAGAGACCTAATTTCTATTTTCGTGGAACAATTTGCATTCTAAAAAGTACTTAATTTTAGATGCAACGAAAGAATATGCAAGCATATTCTTTTCTTTTCGTTGACAAGAGACGGCATAAGAAAATTCTTGTACAAGTGGTAGGTATAAAGGCACCTAGCTCTCATCATACTGGGGTAGGTCATTGGGTAGTAAGAAACTTAGGAACCTTATGGTTGTAAATAACCTTGTGTATATATTAATATAAGGTCATGTATAAATGGAAATATCATTTCAATTTTAATTTTTTTTATTTTTTGTCCTTTTTTTTTTTTTCGGGTTTTTCAATCTCTTTCATTGTCAAATTATTCTCACATGTAGGTTAAATCGTTATGGTATTGGACATCTCACACGTTGCGATATAGGAGAAATTGGGGCGGTAAAACGTTCACAATCGGGTAGTTACCCACTCCTTAACGGGGTATGTCTCAATTCTAGCGTATGTTGGAGTGAATTCACGATGAAAAGGCAATGTAATAATAATATTACCACATTTTTGTTATCAGAATCGGCCCAATAGACAACACTATTCGGTTCACATAGGTTGTGGTGGTATCGAATTTTAACCTTCTTCCGCGATCATATAACAACGGTTACTCGTTGTGTGGTATTATAGAGCTGTTACAAGTCCGATAGGATGGAACTTGGGTATCGACCTAACGTGTCATTCGGCAGGTAAACTATAATCCAAAGCGTGATAGGATGGCTAAACTCCTTAGAATTAGAGCAGAAGGATTGTTGGAAACGCGAATTTCCGAACAATGGAAGTATATATGATTCCGGTGTTAGGAAGAAATTCGTTACTCAATTAAAAAAAATTTTTCCTCTTCTAATAACATTGTCGGTAGTATTAAATTTTCGTATTTTTTGTGTAAAAATACGTGGCGTTGTTGTTATTTATTTTAATTTTTTTTTTTTTCTTCTCTCCTTACGTAGTCAAACCCTGAGAGTTTAAGTTGAGTTGAAACAAACTCGAATTGAAAGTTATTTAACAAAATTGTACTCACACACATAGAGTTTTTGGTGGGTAAACAAATGTATATTCAAGTGTTTTAATTATGATAAATGTAATTAATTAAATTACTATATAAATATTTTGTAAACACGTAATTGATTACTTCGGTATCAATATGGTAAGCCAGCGTGTAAAGTCCTTGCCATATCAGGACGCAATTGTACGGTGTTTTGTAACTTGCTATATCACTGTATTCAAATAAGGAGTAGTACTTCTCGTAGTAAGAAGATTTAAGAGTATGCACCCAGTTGAGTAAATTAGCTCGGTAATGTCATAAAGTTATGTCATTCGGGTCGTATTGTTCTTATTAGAGAATAATGTAATTGCACTTATGGTCATTACGGTTCGTCTGGTTATTTTGGTGGGAACACCTAGAGGGTGTCCTATGTGGTTTCGTCGAACGCAAGTTCACCGTGAGGATTCCAAGGGATCTATCCGGTTGTCTATGTCGTTGCGGCAAGGGTATATTTCTAGTATACCAAGTACAGCGCTGTACGGGTCACCGAGGGTGAGTCGAGAAAACATGAGAGGATTCATATTATGCCTGAAAATTAATATTCATGATAGGTTTTGTAGCATTACCTTACAATTATATGCGAACATGAGAGGATGGTCGTTTATGCCTGATAATTAAATGCAAACCAGACAAACCATGACAAGCTGAGAGTGCGGGAAACTAACATTTGGGTTGGAATTGAATTGTGAAAATAGCATAGTGTATAAAAACAAAGTTGTATAATTTTAAGAATTCTATTGTAAGACGCGAATATGAGTGATTTCGATCATTTCATGACATTGGTCAGCGTACAATATTCCATAACAGGAATAAAGTGTATAAAAACAAAGTTGTATAATTTTAAGAATTCTATTGTAAGACGCGAATATGAGTGATTTCGATCATTTCATGACATTGGTCAGCGTACAATATTCCATAACAGGAATAGTGTTGGAAATTTTTTGTCTAATTTTAAGATTTTTACATGGTAGTAATCCTTCTCGGAAGGGTCATGTTTTCTTTATTTCTTCATGCACCTTCGTTAGCGTGTCTTGTATCGCACTAGGTACGTCACATTTTTTTTAATTTCTTGAGAGAGTTGGCAACCTTTGTTCAGTTTATTGCTAGTTTTTTTTAGCTTGGCTCACAGGTAGTTAAAAATTTGTTGGCTCTTAGGTAGGGAGTGTTTAAATCCTGGTGAAGAGGTAGCTCTGTACCTCACATTGTGGCAATCATCGCATCACATGCTGTATGGAAGGTCGTGGTCCCCTGCATCAGCCTCGCTGCCTTTTCCCTTCATTTTTCAGGGGGAGGAGGGTAGTGTTATGGTTGCCCATAATTCATACGAACATACTATACAAGCGGCAGGTTGCCCATAAATGCTACGAACGAACTATACAAGCGGCAGAGTTGCCCATAAATGCTACGAACGAACTATACAAGCGGCAGGCAGCTGTGTGTCACGTGCTCAGTACATGTACATTCTCGCGTGATTATTGCTGTCCCTCTCAGGCTGGCAGAAGACATTACCATATATGGCTACACGGCGCGAAATCCAGCCAATGGCAGAAGACATTACCTTTTAGGGCACACGTTCGAGTCTTCCGTCTCGCTCATCACGGACAGAGAACTCCGGCCACCGTTCACCAAAGCAAGAGACATATTTCAGACAACGGCGCGAGCGGTCGTACGCACTACTACGTACTGTCGGGCAGTATGCCACCCTTTGACGCGGCTAATTAAGTCTTCACCTACGAACGAAGTATGGCGCTATCACGACAGACGCCTGTATAATCCTACTGCCGCCTACTTTATACCATGGCAGCCCTGGCCGCCCGGCTTTTAATCCGCCTACATTGCCGATAGCCGCTTAATTCACCGTTATCACCCACCGGTTCGGTAAGCTGACCGAATCCGCCCACCATGACGCCGAGAAGCCGCCCACGCACCCCGAGCCGCCCCATTCCTGCACCCGATCTATGAGCTTTGCTCTAGATCTCTCCACTTCGTAGGAAGCTGCCTGCATCCGTACGACGCCACGTGAGATTTTAAACCCTCTTATAGTATTTCCGAGCCTAAATTCAGTAGTATTTCTAGTGCCTCTCTCTCTCTCTTATGCTAGGCCTTAAACAGCTTACCTGGTTGCCTGTATTGTTCACCCTTGCATTATTGAATACATTTGAATTGTGCCTAAACCTTGTTTCCTTGGAGTCAACCATCGACAGCCTCGGAGGAGCCCTACGACCCTGAGCTGAGCCTTCCAAGCCGAGGCATATGGCCCCCGGGGGGCCTGCTTAACACTTGTTCCCCCCCCGGGAGGGACATATTTCTGGAGACCAGAAGTATAACACTGGACCCTACGTGGCTTCAGTGTCACCCTGGCCCCAGGAAGTATGACACTGGCTTTCAACGTGGGGACCAGTAGCATGACAATATACAAAATTTTATTATTAAACCTTCCTTAGATAATCCTTTGAAAAATCAAGTACCTAGTAACGTATACCTTGTAGTTTTGAATTTATTCTTTTAATGATGTTCTACTGCTTTTCACTAATTTATTTAATTTTCTACCACTATAGTACGAAAGCAATTCAGATAGATTTTAAGAACTTAAACTAACAAAAAAAAACACTTAGCCAATTATATACATTGATATACACGTTGCCTTGTTTATATACATTTTATATACACGTTGCCTTGTTTATATACATTTTATATACAAGTTTGTTTCCTTTCCCGAACGTTTATTACTTTAACAACATTGTGTTTTCTAATTTGTGAAATATGGAGTATTAATTCAATGATGTATGATCTCTAACCGTGGGTTCATGACACTCATGATTTTCAAACGAAACAACATTAAACTTCTAAGAACTTTACTATTTTTAACCGATCTGTACCTAAACTTTTGTTTCTTAAAAAAAACTTTTGCTTGTATTTGTTTATTCCTTTTTTCTTCTAAAATTTATGCTATTAATCTACATTTGTCCTGAACTGTTCATTAATCCAATACGCAGTTAATTACTCTGCCCTAGACAATCAACAATCAAAATTACAATTCTAATTTATTATGATGCATCAACAATAAATCAAAACTTCTATGAAGAAAAATAACAATTGTGGCTTTAACTAATATTACAAGGGAAGCTTTCCATATTAACTTATTCTGTTTTGAAAATTTATAATTTGTTGCTTTAAAATTTCTCTTTTATAACAATATGTAACGTCGTTTTCCATTTGTGATTTAAAACTACCTATTGAGAGAAACGAAAACTAACTTTATAACTTATACTCATTATTTATTGAACTTTTCGTTTAACGTTTATTTTATAATTCAACTTCCAGGATTCGTTAAACTCAACACATTGTTTCCGTAAAGTTAAAAAAGCCCTTTTGGGAACTACGCCTCTATCCATTAACATTTTTCTTATTACCGACGCGTTTGCTTTCTCGAAATTTAATATTCTATCCGTTATTGGTATGGTGGCCTCCATGATTATGCGTTATTATAATGAACAAAGCAAAAAAAAATTTCGGACGAATAATATAAGACGAGAGCAGTTGCTGGCAGTCGTATTTACAACTTCCTATTACAGGGGAACGGATGTGAACGAGCACAATCCGACAGTAGTCACTACCTTTTATTGGAAACAACCACTGCTCTTCAAGGAAGAAATAACGCAACTTACACAGCAGCCACTCGGAGAATTTAAAATAACGAAATTCATTACTCAATAAAAAAAATTCCGCGCGAATGACGAACAACTCTGACTGCCGCGATAGAAACGTAATAGCTTGAGAATGCTACTGTAGTAAGCGATGTTTAAAATACCTAACACTCGAATAGCACTAGCCGACGGACTCGCGACGTTTAGAATAATTCACACAGAACTACCGTTGTTGATGGGAGCACAAATATAAAATATTTATAGCTAAGATTACATAATTATGTTTCTAGGGAGACAACAATCGACAAGACTTCGGCCCAGTTGGCGCGCCAGTGTCATGCTACTGGTCCCCACGTTGAAAGCCAGTGTCATACTTCCTGGGGCCAGGGTGACACTGAAGCCACGTAGGGTCCAGTGTTATACTTCTGGTCTCCAGAAATATGTCCCTCCCGGGGGGGGAACAAGTGTTAAGCAGGCCCCCCGGGGGCAATATGCCTCGGCTTGGAAGGCTCAGCTCAGGGTAGTAGGGCTCCTCCGAGGCTGTCGATGGTTGACTCCAATGAAACAAGGTTTAGGCACAATTCAAATGTATTCAATAATGCAAGGGTGAACATTACAGGCAACCAGGTAAGCTGTTTAAGGCCTAGCATAAGAGAGAGAGAGAGGCACTAGAAATACTACTGAATTTAGGCTCGGAAATACTATAAGAGGGTTTAAAATCTCACGTGGCGTCGTACGGATGCAGGCAGCTTCCTACGAAGTGGAGAGATCTAGAGCAAAGCTCATAGATCGGGTGCAGGAACGGGGCGGCTCGGGGTGCGTGGGCGGCTTCTCGGCATCATGGTGGGCGGATTCGGTCAGCTTACCGAACCGGTGGGTGATAACGGTGAATTAAGCGGCTATCGGCAATGTAGGCGGATTAAAAGCCGGGCGGCCAGGGCTGCCATGGTATAAAGTAGGCGGCAGTAGGATTATACAGGCGTCTGTCGTGATAGCGCCATACTGGGATCGTAAGTGAAGACTTAATTAGCCGCGTCAAAGGGTGGCATACTGCCCGACAGTACGTAGTAGTGCGTACGACTGCTCGCGCCGTTGTCTGAAATATGTCTGTTGCTTCGGTGAACGGTGGCCGGAGTTCTCTGTCCGTGATGAGCGAGACGGAAGACTCGAACGTGTGCCCTATAAGGTAATGTCTTCTGCCATTGGCTGGATTTCGCGCCGTGTAGCCATATATGGTAATGTCTTCTGCCAGCCTGAGAGGGACAGCAATAATCACGCGAGAATGTACATGTACTGAGCACGTGACACACAGCTGCCTGCCGCTTGTATAGTCCGTTCGTAGAATTTATGGGCAACTCATAACAAGTTGTTGCAGTGATACTATTTCTAAACCTATTTCCATACTTATACACACTATGCAGTCGATTTAGAAAAAACACAGTATACCTAATTACATAACACACAACTAAGTATCCCCGAAGGGGTGTGTAGAGAGAATGTACCGCCGAATAACGGAAGAATTTTCATTCAAAATCATCAAAGACTATTAAAATTTGATTTTATAATTTTTATAATATATATTTGTTTCTGAAAATCTACTCCCTTGTTTGAAAGTAGTATTTATTTGCAGTGGATGTATTAGAACAAAACTGGAACGCGGACTACCGCTATAGTGAGAAGGTGAACCAAGACTTCTTCTCAGTGTTCGCCATCTTCTTCCCCTCCGTCACTGGTATCCAGGCTGGTGCCAACATCTCTGGGGACCTGAAGGTAAGTCCACTCACGAGTTGTTGAATGATACATCATCATTTTTATAAGTCCATCCATCCATCAATGTTAACAAGGCCGACTACAGTACAGGTCTTGGCGCGCGATGGATTTTTAAGCATCACGTGTCAAGATATTCGTCGATACTGCTTTATTGTGTTTTTTAGCGCAGGAAAATTAAATAAACATAGTGATTAGACTATTTTCAATAGTGAAGATTACTTATCAACACCAGTGACTTCGTAATTTGTCGGACGCGCGCCGGAGACTGTACCTACTCTAGTCGGCCTTGCAATAGTAAATTCTTGACTATTGTTTCATGGCGCTTTCACACGCACGAAGTATTGAATTCCGTGAATCTAAATTTATAATATGGTTAACGCAGTTCAATCTATTCTATTCTTATTTTATTCCCTACAGAGCATAGCACCATCCCTCTCTGGGTTATCATAATCATTTATTCATTCATGATTCACAAGACAAGTCTCTTTCTTTTCTTTTGGTATGTTTTCAGAATAATCTTTAACAGTTGCTTTTAAAATAGAATTCGAGAAATCGTTTTTGTACTTTCTCCCGTGGGGTTGAATTATTTATCTCAACTTTGAGACAGTTACCGACTTTTGAATATAAATCGGTCTCTTTACTCGTGAATGTTTCAGTTTTTAACATCTTACTAATTTAATAATTGAAAATTATATCCAGTGATCTGTTTAACTTGTAACATTTATACGTACCCTTCTTGACTGTCAAAATTATAAGCCATCAATACAGCTACTTCATTAAATTTTAGGAGAAGCAAAGATAGGTTTATAAATTAATTACTGATACTGTTAATATGCAAAAAATATTTTAAAAACACTTAATATTCCACTAAAAAAAGTACTCAATATTACCGTCCCAACAAAATTATTGTGTTATTCTTTGTGAATACTTCTCCCGCGTTGATACCCAGGAGCCATTTTTTACAAATATTTCTGGCATTCTCCTTTCAAGGGTGTTCTAGGCCATCATTTAAAATTATGGAGAAAGGACAGGTTTTAGTAAAGAAATTTAGGGGAAATTTCAAAATTATATTTAAGATTGGAATCGATTTCAGGCTTAGAAGAAATGAGATGTTTAATGGAGGGAGACAATTTTAGATAACGCTTGACAGAGAGAAATTTGTTTAGAGAGGAACAATCAAGATATATTTAATTAAATGAAAACAATATTAGCGAAACTCAATCAAAATCTGAAGACCGAAAAATGAGCCTTCTTTTCGCGGAAATATAGATAAACCACTTGTACTTTTTGAAATTGCAAGCAACGGTGGTGGTCGTTTTGGAGGTCCATTCCGAGACCCTAGTAAGCTTCCAGGCCTCATTCCTGACCGCCCAGACGCTGAAATGTCTTTCGCAAATTCAGAAAAAGAATCTATCATGATAACATCTTTCAAAATATTAGTTTTATCCTCTTTCTCCTTCCGACACCGTCTTGTTTTCTAATCCTCAACAATCTAAATACGCCGTTTCCCCGCATGGACTGCCAAATAACTCGGAATACGAACATTCTCCGTGCTTCATTCACATTCGTATACCGTAATTCTTTTGTTCACAATCTTCATTTATTTAATTCATTTCTGTGGCCCATTTATAGTTTACTAATTTTAAGCCGTTGTGTTCTACCTTTCTCAATTAAAACGTTTGTGCAAGAAATTGGAAATTAGAAAAAAACCCTAGATATTTGATATATTCAAAAAAATCCCAGACTAAATTATTATGATGGTGAATGGTGATCTCTCGCCAAGAACACTGAAAACATTTTTCTATTTGATAATTTTATTCTAATTTTTACAATTTTCAAATATCATTACAATGTCTTGTTTTTATTTTATTTCCAAGGACCCTGCGTCATCCATCCCTAAAGGCACCCTACTGGCCTTGGTGATCTCCATGTTCAGCTACGTTGTGTTCGTTCTGTTCGCCGGTGGTGCCGCCATGAGAGACGCATCTGGCAACATCACGGATCTGATCAACGGAACCATCGCCAGCTGCGTGCCTAACTGTGACTATGGTCTGCACAACAGCTACTCGGTAAGGATGCTTGATATGTTTTGTCTAGTTTGTTTTCCTGTCCTGCAAATCTTTGAATACCCCAATATGCACTCACGGGGTTAATATATACATTACGTTGTGGGTTTTTTAGTTAGAGCAAAAAAGTAACTCATGTAGAATTTGATATTTTGTAACTAAATTTTAGATTAATTCTGTGTCTGCTGTTTGCAGCGTAGATATTTTGTTTGTACTAGAGCACTGTTTACTGAATTGTTTAGAGTTTAGACATCAAAAAATCACCTTATTATGGAAACGGGGTTTCGAATTTCAGAGCCCATGTTACCTTTGAGGATATTTTTAAGAAAGAAAGGTGAAGGAAAAAGGTATGTGGGATGGGTAGGAATCTGGGGTCAGTCTTTCCAGAAATGGCGGATGTATGAATACATCCCTCCCACTGCGGTGCAAGGTATAGACAATTCGTACAGGTTGTGCATACTTATTACTGATAGATACCTAGATCCTCCGAATGGATATATTATTATAAACGCACTTTTTTGTTCCCCACGGGTATTCGATTTTCGGGATTCTATTAGCATACCTTTTTCACCCAGCGAGCTATGCGTATGTTATCCCTTTCTTTGAACTCCTTTAAATATAGCTATTTTAGGACAATTGATAAAACCTATCCAGAGAGGTTACCTCATTATGATAGGATCATAGTTTCCATCGCCAACATTTTATTAAACCAATATTTCCTTCCTCTTTAGGTAATGCAACTGATGTCCGGCTGGGGCCCCTTCATCTACGCCGGTTGCTTCGCGGCCACGCTCAGCACGGCTCTCACCAACCTGCTCTCAGTGCCAAGACTCATCCAGGCGCTGGGCATCGACCGCATCTATCCCGGCCTTATCTTCTTCTCCAAAGGCTACGGCAAGGCGGGCGAGCCGTACAGAGGATATGTGCTCACCTTTTTGGTGGCAGTCGTCTTCTTGTTGATTGGTGGGTTTTTATTATGTTATGATTATGAAAGTTTCTTGAAATAAATAACATCTTCTTCGCAATAAAACACTAAACGTGTCTATTCATTTAGACTTAAAACTATTATAATCAGGAAAAGTGTTTAAATCTCTCTGTAGACAGAAACCTAAATGGAGGGGCGAACCTATGTACCAGAGACATCTCTTGGATGAATCTATAAACACTGTGCCATCTATGCTACTTCGTGTAAATGCATTCTGATTTAAAATTACATCAAATTAATAAATTACTTTGTTTTTACCACCATAATTGATTATAAAAAACTGACATGTTTCGTAAGCCAAGCTTACTTCATCAGGGTTTTAATAAAACTATTTTTTTTTAAATAGACATAGAACATGGTGTCAAAAGAAAAATAACAAACATAGACAAATAGTAAACAAAGACAATAGTAACAATGTACAAATGATAATGGGTAGGGACAATGTGCAACAATTTACAAAGGAAATAAGTTTAATATTGGATCATTTAAAAACAATTTTTGAATATTAATAATTTTCAAATTAGCATTCACACTTTTCTGATCTTCAAATTTCAAGTTTATCTAACTGAATACCATTGACACCACAATGCATCAATTCTATACCACTGTTGTCAAAGGTATGACTAGTTTCCAACAAACGGTTGGCAAACTCAGAAAAACTGTCGTTATTTAATGATTTTAAATGCTTTTTAATCCTTATTTCAAAGTTTCTCGAAGTTTTACCTATATAAAAGAAACCGCAATCATTACACTTCAATTTGAAGATTCCAGATTTTTCATTTTTGAATCTCTATCTTTAGTATTTAATGTGTAGGTAATTTTTAAGTTTGTTATTTGCATAAAATACAGGAAAAATATTTCTGATTTCGTGTTCTGTTGTGTTTTCACGTTACTTATAATATTTTTAATTGGGATGTCGTTACAAAGTTGGTTTACGCTTTTACGTTTTACGCTTTTTTTATTTCTCAGTGTGCGTATTTACCTACCTACACTCTACACGTAGTGTAAAATCTGATAACTTGAACGATTCTATGAACTGGATTCTAAGGTTTTTTGCAAAATATACAAGAAAGGGAGAAATATATTATTGCTTACTTACATGCTAAACAGTAGGTGGGTACCTATATAATGCGATTGCAATTCGGTATGGACCTGATGAAAAAAGTGTTAAAAAGTTTGCTGCTGCTAGGTCAACTGCTAACTATATTGTTTTCTTTACAGCTGAACTGAACTTGATTGCTCCACTGATCTCAAACTTCTACCTGGCTTCCTATGCGCTCATCAACTTCTGTACCTTCCACGCTGCCCTCATCAAACCTCTGGGCTGGAGGCCTACTTTCAGAGTAAATACTTTAAATTTCTGTTATTCAAAATCACATATTGTTAATTAGTTTCTGTTTATATAATTGGTTTGTTATAATATATCAACCATCAACCAATTTAAATCGACAAAATTCGTGTTTTTCTCTAACTTGGTGTTTTTGTTTTATTTCAGTACTACAACATGTGGCTCAGTCTTGTAGGATTCATCATGTGCGTGGTGATCATGTTCCTCATCGACTGGACAACGTCACTCATCACTTTCATCATTATATTTGCACTTTACCTGATCGTCGTATATAGGAAACCAGGTCAGTAAAAAAAACTTTAACTGCGTCTATGTGAGAACGCCAAAACCATATACATTACTTACCTACATTGTCTATTATCACAGCAGATATAGATAGTGATGCGTGCATCTTTATTGCTCCCTTGAGGTGATTTTATCACGAAAATGGCGCTATAAAAATCATCCAACAACTATTATTATTATTATCAACCCTCTTGGGGCTGATATTTCACTATCATAATTAGTTATTTATGTGGATTTCAGCGATTAGTTTTGGCGAAGGTGTCAAGTTTCGGATACCAAAAACTATTAAGCTCAGCCCCGTCGCCTCAATTAGTAATAATGATTTTTTGTGGATTTCAATTGCTTCCGTTTTTAGGGCGTGCTCGATCTTTTTGGGTCTTCTCAGGACTTTAGGAAACACGGTTTTACTTCTCCATACATAAATGCACAATTCACCACAATCAACGCATCTGCTCTGATGATGGAGGCTGTAACGCTATCCGAAACGATAGCTTAATAAGGTGGAAGCGCAACACGGCATAATAACCCAAAAATAAATCACGATAATGTTTCTAATGTATTCGAGTAAGTTAATTTATAACCAAGCGAACTATAAGGAAACATTATTTTTTGGTCTGTTCAAACAGAATAAATTAAATTATTGTGACAAATTTATTTTGCCGTTATTGGAAGACAGATCAAGGTACTGTGAAAAAATTACAGTATCCGCATTTTAACCTAAAAAAACGTGGCCATCGTATCTAATCGTATTGATTGAATTGTAACACATTTTTCTTGGTTCGTAGGTACGAACTTGCTAACAAATGAAGCCAGTAAAGTAAAATAACTAAAAAAACTTTTTTTTTACAAAATAAATTATTTGGTATATTTTGTCACATAATTGAGGTGAGCCCGGTGGCTCGAGATTTAATCTCATAGCGTGTTGCATTTCGTTGCGACAAGAATTGAACCTAAAACGTATTAAAAAGGTGCATAGGCACGAAAAATCTTGGAAAATCGCGCCACAAAATTTGAAATTAAAAATGGGGATGTAAAGTATATCTAAGTATGTTGCCTGTTGTATGCTGATGATGCGGTGCTGATTTCTAACACTATGGAAGATCTACAGTCTCTCGTATCTAGGATGAACGAAGTATGTATGAAGAATGAGTTAATGATGAATGTAAGTAAGTCTAAAGTCATGTTGTTTGAAAGAGAGTACGAAAACAGTATGCAATATAGTTGTGAATGATGAATACTTGGAGCAGGTGGATGAGTTTGTGTATCTGGGTAGTATGTTCACGAGAAATGGGAAGGCTGATAGAGATATTGAAAGAAGGGTGAATGCCGGTAACTCCATTAATGGAGGACTGAATGCCGTTGGCGCTAATAAAAAACTGTCAAAAGAAGCGAAGCTAGCAGTCCACAATGGAGTCCTGGTACCTACCCTGATGTATGGCAGTGAGGCATGGAACTGGCAGGGGAAGGATGAAAGTAAACTGAATGCTGTTGAAAAGAGATCCCTGAGGCGTATGTGTGGTTAAACAATGTATGATCGTGTGAGAAATGTGGATATCCGCAAAGAATGTAAGGCTGATGTAAGCATAATGAGTAAGATTAAGAAAGGGACCCTCAGATGGTTTGGGCATGTAGAGCGAATGAAAGAAGAAAGTAGTGTAAGAAGAATATACGACGCAAATGTGAATGGTAGAAGTCGGGGACGTCCGAGGAAGACATGGCACGATCAAGTGAATCAGATACTTGAGTCGGGCCATGTCAAAAGTCAGAATAATAGAAGAGAATGTATGAGACGATGTATGAATGTGAGTGAGGCAAAAAGTGTGTGCCAAGACCGAGTTGTTTGGCGGTCCGTCCTCTCTGCCTACCCCTGCAGGGAAACGGCGTGATGGTTAGTTAGTTAGTATATATAATTATCGTTACTATATTTCCGTGAAAGTCTTTCGTTCGTCACTGCGCAAAATTTATATGTTTCTGCTTAATTTACTTTTTAAAGTACCTCAAGATCTACATTCTACATGAAAATAACTCGCATAACCATTTCCATTGCGGAGTTATGACTGATTATGACGTAAGCGCACTAACAAGCAACGGATAATGCTCAATTTTTAGAATATATACGTCACTTAGTGCAACAACCATTGGGCCACAAGATATATTTAAATATTTAATGACGACAAAATCATTTCATCGCTAACTCTGGCGGGACCCTTGGGAGCCTTTTGAAAAACCTTTTTCAGATTAAATTTTCTTTCTCACGTCACATAGCAGTGACCAATCGGTAGTCCGGTCCAGTTCACTTTATTCTGTGTTATTGACTTCTTGAAGGTCTTGACAAAACTGATAGTATTTAGGTTTACTCCAAAATATCAGAATGCGATCGTACCGACACACCACCGCAACATCTGTTTTGTATATTTTCTGTAGTTTTGGATCCTTAATTGGCAAAAAAGCCATAAAAATGAGCCCTAAATACATTGAAAGACTGGAAATCTAATAAACAAGATTTATGATAAATAATTATCCTGCAAAAAGCTTATTTCCCGCACATATATTACCTTTTTTTCTTCACCAGATGTAAACTGGGGATCATCAACCCAAGCGCAGACCTACAAGACAGCCTTGACATCTGCCTTCAGGATGACCAACATTGACGAGCATGTGAAGAACTACAGACCACAGATCCTGGTTCTCTCAGGGAAACCCCAAATCAGACCTCCGTTAGTGGACCTCGCCTATCTTATCACTAAGAATAACTCGCTTCTACTGTGTGGAGATATATCTCAGGTAATTTTTGATCACTGACACGGACGTACAAAATATATGGACATGCCCTTACGTGTTAAAAAACGTGTTATTTCCCCCTCCCATTGGAACCATTTTTCGGAACCGGCTGGGCGTGTCCGGACCAATGTCGTGCTCTCGTCGTACATTTTACGCGCGGACGCTGTATGTCTATGAAACACATACTTAGACAATGAAGAAGACTTGGCGAATCACAAGTCTCTTTCCTCTCTTCGCCCCGCCATAGTTGGTTTTTACCCCTCATCTGTAAGTTCTCGTCTAGTTATTTGTATGTCTATGATCACTGATTATTGTGTTCACATTATTTTTTATCCACAGCAGGATCGTTTTCTTCAAACCGCTGCCTTACTGCTTGTATGTTCATTAGACCATTTTGCAAATTTTACAAGTTACATGCGACGTTTTTTCCTGTTTTTACAGGCAAATTCTAAATAATTCTCGACTTCGGTCATTTCATTTTATGCGTGTGTATTACAGGAAATGTGTAAACATCAATTTTCGAAGTTTGAAGCGATAATGTGACCATATTATGACTATACAGATGGATATTGAACATGGGTTGAAAATATTGATTGTTTTGGATATTGAACACATCGTCTGATGATTGGACAATTCGGCTCCCATAACTTTAAGATCTTTTTAGTTCAATACGCCAAATAGTGGTAAATTGTATGTATAGGGTGATTTTCAGATCGCACTCAACTTTTTTTTCTTTTGAGTAATAGTTGACTTAAATTGTTACTTTTAAAGACACAAACAGCGTCCTTTGTGATTTTTCATCAAAACGGTACTTTATAAATCATAAAAATAAAAGTCGTAAAATCTAAATAAAACCTCGTCACTCTAACATAAATACCGTGTGCTTGTGATGTCTACGTTCAAATTCCTATTCGCTAATTACCTGCCTTATAATATCATCTTAGCCGACATAATTAGGTAAATATTAAGATGTTAAATAGTCATAATTGTCAATCGTTTAAAATAATCAAAAATCAAATCATTTAACTAATTGATGTCACGTGTAATAAGATTTGATAAATGGGTCATTATTGAATTCGACCACACAGCGACCAATTCGATTGTTTACTTTTCCTGGGTGACAGCCATCAATCAAATAATTTACCGATTTAATAGTCAGTAAAACAACAATAAAATTATTACCTATTTGTCTCATGTAATTAACACTCTACACAGACAATTGAAGCCATTATCAAGTTAAATCGCAGGCGCATCACTCATTGTATTACTTACTGGTAAAACCAAAGGTTAGGCGTCTTTGTATGTCTATGTCTAGTTTAGGGCTCAATAGCCTAGAAGAAATTCATTGTCTAACAATCACAGAAGTCATTGTGATGTATTGCGATTGTCTGCCATTATCTGGGCCAATGGTATGGTTAAAACGTGATCCTAAATCCTAAACGATAACTAAGGTGACGAATGATTGAATGAACACGGAATACTAATCTCGGAGATAATCTAGAAACCACAATTGTCATGTCCAAGATGTCCATTTAGACATATTAAATTGAACACAGTTTTTCTTATATTTAATGAGTCTTTACTGGATTCAAGTGTAGATTTAACCATTAGTATGAGCATCACCGAAAGCAAATAGGAAAGCATTTGAAATATTTTCCAAGGGCCGGCTCAAACAATTAACAATGACAATGGGTCCTAACCTTTCTTTACACTTACGACTAAATTTTACAAAAATTGAAATTTTTAAGTAGAAGTTTTATAATTTTTTTAATTACTTCGTATCTACATCTACACTAGTAGTTCTATGAACATGAATAGTATATAGACCTCGCGTCCTAGAATGTAGGTACGTTTCCAATTGTCGGATGATAATGCAAAACTGACTATTTCAAAAAACTCAACTTTTCAGGAGAGGCAAAAAACTGTACCGACTCTCACAAGCATAATACTTTTTTTTTTTTTTAAATAATAACTAAAAATATTTCAAACCATTTCTGTATGTAGACTCCGGGCTCGATGAGAAATATTTCAAATTAATATTTGAAAATAATTTTTTTCAAAACATGACTATTTCCTGCAAAATAGTGCGTTTTAATTTGTATTGGAAATAGTTCACTTTGCCATAACATGGAATTAGTCACTTTTGCAGAAAAAGGTACCTATTTTTTGGCTGGAAATAGTCAGTTTTGCAGAAAAGGGTGATTTTCAAATTGAAAAATTAGGAGGATTTAGTCATTTTATCGTAAAAATAATGATGCCATTCGATTCCTTGGCCTCGAATTAGTCTGACTGCATATATAACTCAATTTAGCCCATTTTGGAAATAGTCAGTTTTGCATTATCACCCCACAATTTATCTTTTTTAATAAATCAAAACCAAAATTACTAAAGTAGGTACTTAAATATGTACGTACTAAAAAAAAAAAAACAAAATAAAATGTTTTATATTTTCGTAAAAAATAATATCAAAAAAGGAAAGTAATTTTTTTCCAAAGAAAAATAACTATTTCAATGACAATCCTTTTTTTAGACTTTCTTTAAGCAGCTACCTGCAAGGTAGGTATCATCATCATCAAATAAACAAGACGATTTCACATTTGAAAAATAATCTTTACTGAAGCCAACTAGCCAACTAGTAAGGCTTGCTTGGATAATGATATTGATGCAGCAAATTTTCGTAAACGGAAAAGGAACAAACAAACGAATTTACAGACAGACGAAATGCAAACTGGTCGAATTAAAGGTCTTCACTATGCTTAGCCGATTATATCCATCCTGACATACCTACTTGAAATGTTTTCAGCAAAGATATTCAAATACAAAAGAGATATGCTATGATGTCCGCGTGACTGTCGCCGAACTACGGCCTAATGCGCGTAGTTTGCATACAAAAAGAATTTGTTCATTTTCTTGATTTTTTTAATTTTTTGATTTTTTCTTGGTTAACAATATGGTTTGAATACGGAAAGAATTTGTTCATTTAGTTTAACGTTCGTTTAGTTTATTCGTTAATTGGTAAACAACACCGTCGACAACCGGAAGCGCAGTCTCACCTAGTAAAAACGGCGGATAGCACATCTCCTTATATTTCAATATCTTTGGTTTTCAGGTAGCAATAAGCCTATAATTCTTTCACGTGATATTTTGTTATTTCATCAATTTTGTTTTTTAGCTATATAAAATTTGGGGAGCCACTTGTCAGCATTGCGCCCTGTGAACATATTGGTAAATGAGCCCATAGATTATAAAGTGCAATTATTCTTTGTGTTTCAGATCAACATCTCGTACAGGAAGAAGGCGATGAACGACAAGCAGAGTCAGGAGTGGCTACGAGACCGCAAGATTAAGGCCTTCCTGTCCACCGTGGATGGGTTCAGCTTCGAGTCCGGCGCGCGTGCACTGGTTCAGGCTGCGGGCATTGGCAAACTGGCGCCCAACGTACTCATGATGGGCTTCAAACAGGAGTGGCGAACCTGTCCGTGGGAAGACCTCAATGCATACTTCAATGTTCTGCAGTAAGTAGACTCGTCATTTTGTGCTTGGTGTAATCTGAAGATTAACAGCTTTAGCTTCTAATTCAAAACTGGCGCACAACGTTTTCGTGATGGGCTTCGAACAGGAGTAGTGCACCTGTCCGTGGGAAGACCTCAATGCATACTTCAATGTTCTGCAGTAAGTAGACTTGTCACTTTTTGCTTGGTGTAATCTGAAGACTGAGACTTTGCGAACTTGAAGTGAAATGATACAAAACTGCGCTATAAAAATATAATGTTATTATTATTAAGAACCTTAGCTTCGAATTCAAAACTGGCGCCCAAAGTTTTCGTGATGGGCTTTGAGCATTTTTAGCGCAACTGTCCGTCGGAAGACCTCTATATATAGTTCTGTGTGCTGCAGTGAGTATAGTTTTCACTTAGGTACTATTTGATATAATATGAAGACTAACAGCTGTAGCTTCACGTTCCAAGCTAACGCCCAACTTAAGAGACATATTTTAAAATGAGAAAGGAATTCGGCACTGGCAGTGCAATTTAACTATTTATGGCCTTTCGATGATGAATTTGTTGTTGAATCTGTGCAGGTCATTTTGAGAATGCGGGTAAATATCCATAATTTCAAGAGGTAACTATTATTTCTTCAGTGTTAAGGTGTCCAGTAACAACGATCCATTTCGAATCTCGAATTTAGACTCAGGTTTCAGTTTCTTCATTTACTTTTGGAGATGAATCCATCTTCATTTTTGAAGTGAGCGTCTTTATATCAGCCAGTAATAATTATTTTTCTTCTAGCAATGCCTTCGACAACCGCATGGCTGTGACCATCCTACGTCTTTCTGGTGGTCTGGACTTCTCCAAGATAACAGGAGACGATGAAGCTGCTACTCCAGGGGGCGTGCTGACCAGCGGAGCCTCCAGCGGGGACCTGACCATCCAGCACCGAATCCTCAACGGAGGACAGATGATGCACGCTGACTCCAACCTGGACATCTCGCATATGGTGCAGAACGAAGCCTCCCTGTCCAGCGTATATACTAATAGTCTACCAAATCGTAAGTCTTCATTTAAAATCAGTATGTACAACTTGTAGGCATTAAAATCCCTGTGCAGTATTCTGGGCTGTGACGTTTAAAGAATTTATTCTTTTCATGGCCACATATTCAGCTAGTTTTTTTGCCCACGCCGGGATTTGAACCTGCGACCTTCAGATTTCTAGTCGAAAGCTTTGCCCTCGCCGATTTTGATTAGATTATCTGCTTTTTTTCAGCAAAACTCGCAAAACACCAGGTTCTCAACGAGATGAAGCCGAAGAAGAAGGCACTTCAAAAGCAGATCATCTACCAGACCCGCAACGGAATCCAGCTGTCCAAGGAAGTCCTCAGCAAGATGACTGTCTTCCAGAAGAAGCCCACGAAGGGGACCATCGACGTCTGGTGGCTGTATGATGATGGAGGACTCACCATTCTGCTGCCGTACATCATATCCACGAGGAGCAACTGGGCTGGCTGCAAGTTGAGGGTGTTCGCGCTGACTAACAGAAAGAATGAAATGGAACTGGAGGAGAGAAAGTAAGACCAATTCAATATTTTCAATACTTTATTATCTGCATTTTGTCATATTTTAATAAATATTTTATTGTAGGTACACAAGCAGAGCTTCGGGGATGGTACCTAAATATTTAATAAAATATTATGTTTTTGGTTATGTTAGTATCATTCACCTAGTACCTACCTACTTGAGGGATTGAATATTATTTCTAATTTGTCTGTTTGATGATTTTCGCGTACATGGGGGGATTATTATTATGTCTAGTTAGCGAGACTTTATCAATGAATTGTTGTTATGTTTTTACTTACAAAAATATTTACGGTCTTTTTCAGCATGGCGAACTTACTGTCGAAGTTCAGGATCGACTACTCTAGCCTGACGATGTTGCAAGACATCACAGACAAGCCCAAGGCTTCTTCCACTCAGCTCTTCAACAGTCTGGTCAATGGCTTCAGGGAATCCGATGGAGCTCGCGAAGGTAAGAATAATTATGGTTCATTTTGTGTTCAATAGCTCGGTGTGAAATGATTTGCAGGTTTTTTTGTTTCTTCCCTCCAACAAAAACTGTACTTAGCATACCGTCTTCTCTAGTGGTTGTCATTGCTGAGGATTGTGACTCCAATTTCTCTTGTGAACAATACTCTTCTACTTCTCGCGGTCCTGTGTGCTATTACCTACACAAACACCTATGATATTTGAAGAATGAATCGACGCTTCGGTTTTCCGTCTCTGTTTCTCCTACCTTCCAATTTCTAACCATGAGATGCTCCATGTTCGAGTTCTCACTTTGGCAAGCAACATGTCAAAGATGTCTTAGGACTTGCTAAAAATCACGGCGTTGCCCGGGTTTTACGCAGAGTTTTTCGAAATCAGATGTGGACAGTAATTTTCCTTTTATTTAGCTTTTTTTTAGAGGTGGGAAAAGGGGATGGGGTAGTTTTTCTAGATCTCATGTAGACAGTGACCTTCCTCCTGTTTTAAGGTCAAGTTTTTTTTTAAATTAGTTCACACAGGAGGCCCATGGGAAAATAATAATAATAATTCCCTAATAAAGGTCTTTTAGAAAAGGGAGGAAAAGAGGGGAAGTCCTGAGAAGGAAAAGGGTATTAGGGATGGGTAGGAATCGAGGGGTCAGTGTGTCGACGGACGGACTTACGAATCCTCTCCGCCACTGAGGTGTAAAGCGATGTTCTCAGAGAGTACCTACGGCTGGAGAAGTCAAAGGAACTCCCTCAACCATTTTCTCCGTATCCGGCTTGCCACGCAGCTGGTGGGCAGAGTTTGCATAATTTCATCACCCTTGGATCAAGCTGTAGATTTGCATAAAAATTAAACCCACACGCCACACCCACCGGGGCGTTCTTCTTTATAAATAGATAGATAGAAAAGGGATATGCTGTAAGCAGACAGTTGATAGAAGACAAGCCTTTAGAAGACAAAAGTCCTGAAGGAAATCTTCTCTCCAGAGTTAAAAAATCCTGAGTTAACTCATATGTTTACTTATTTTACAGAATGCCGAATCACAGACACAGAACTGGACACTCTCCAAGAGAAGACAAACCGCCAGCTCCGTTTGCGAGAGCTTCTGATGGAGAACTCGATGGAGTCCTCGCTGGTTGTAATGTCCCTTCCCATGCCCAGGAAGGGCACCGTGCCCGCACCCCTCTACATGGCGTGGCTCGAGATCCTCACTAAAGACATGCCCCCAGTGCTCCTCGTCAGAGGAAACCAGACCTCTGTCCTCACCTTCTACTCATAATTTTAAGGTTACCCCATTATCTCAAAGATGGATGAACTACGAATACGAATGTCTATTATGTGACCCATATGTGTGAATCGACTGTGCTGAGCGCAACTACAAAAGCTCGTTACAGTGTTACACGAATAAGTTGGCATTAAAGGGCGCTGTCGTCTATGACAACGACAGTATGTGTGATTTTAAAGTGAAAAGATAGAAGATAGCTTAGATTAAAATGAAAAGATACACCGTTAGTTCATATTTACGCCACCGCCAACTTATACGTGTAGCACTGTACACTAATATTTATATACAGTGCTTTTATTGTAGAAAAAGAGGTAAGGGCCGGAACATGGTTGCTTTTTTTAAATTAAAGTTTTCAAATATTTAATTTAAGGTTAAACGTCACGTACGTTATAATCTACGCATTCACAGATGGCGCCAATCAAATTATTTTAGGTTTTTAATGCTTTTTGCACGTTACGCTTTAAAATCTTAAGGTACATTAATTGTTCACGCAAGTACATATTTAATTAGAATATAAATAAATAGTTTTGTTCTTAAAAAAACCCAAATCTTTCAAGTAAGGCTGAAAAATTCAATTTTGTATCGGTGCCTCAATCCAATTTTGTATTTTTCAGCCTTTCTTGAAAGATTTGGGTTTGTTTATGGACAAAACTATTTATTTCTATTCACATTAAATATGTACGGGCGGGAACAATTAATTTACCTTAACATTTTAAAGCGTAACGTGCAAAAAGCATTAGAAACCTAAAATAATTTTATTGGCGCCATCTGTGAATGCGTAGATAATAACTTACGTGACGTTTAACCTTAAATTAAATTGATTATAAGCATAAAACTCGCGTGATTTCGAAAACTCGGTTCAATTCTCATCCAACGGGTCGTCTTCATCCATTTACATATAACTGGATAGCCACTGGAGCGATTTTGGTTGAAAAATTGACCACCTTTTTTTTCTGCGATTAATAGCGGTCCAAAAATGGACCACATTTTCCTACCAATCGTAAAACATTTACTGTAATTACTTAAAACATTTCCTTGGCCAGCCATTCATTTTAAAACGAAGCTATTGAAATGCTTTATCTATTGTGACAATAGATAAAGCACATCCGATTTTTCCCGCCGAATTTCTAATCAGCTGTTTACAGATAAAATAAAGTCCCTTTTCCATAGATTTGCACCTTTCATTATCAAGTATACCGCAGACAACATACAGAAATCGAAAATATTCTATGATGACTCGAATAAGTATCCCTCACGGCCAGGGCCGTCTTAAACCAGGCTGGGGCCCTTGGGCACACAAGAATTTGGGGCCCTTTTGGAAAGTAAAAAAAGCGAATTATAATAATATTTTTTTACTAAGTATGACTATTTATTATATTGTATTTGATTACCTACATATTATGTAGGTAATCAAATACAGTATTATGATATAATATGTCATTAATGATATTAGAATGCTGCTGGTTTTTGGGTTACGATTACGATAACGGTTTCTTTCGGGATTTCTGTTGAGCAAAATCTTCTATTACATCCTTAAAGCCAATTTTTTTAAGGATATCACTTTCTATGCACATAATTGACAAATCACACATTCGTTCTTGTAACATTGTTGTTCGCAATTCATTTTTAGGGCATCTTGGGCTTCCTTTCTAGTGTCTCCTGGTTGATTGATGTCACTTGCGATTGAAGACAATGCTTCAGAAATATTTAAATTACCATTTTGCAAAGCATTAATAGCATTGGCGCGTGTAGACCATCTAGTTTCCGAAAGAGACTTCAGAACTCTATTTGCACTTGCGATCTAATGTTTCATTATCACCACGAAAAGCAAGACCCCTTGAAGCCAAAAATTTCATTACTGCAACAATCATCCTAAGCACATTCTTCCAATAGTTAATTTCTGTATTATATTGGGACAGCAACTCAGTATCAATTCGTCTAGTAGTTTTCATTCTTGCAACATAATTCATCATAAATTCCCTGTGCTGTAAACTGTTCTCATGCTATATCAATAAGTTACTTATATGCTTCCAATCTTTATATCCATTAGGAGAACTTAAATTATGTCCAGTACCAGTAGTGGTATTAAATAGACGGCAGCAATAACTGTATACAGATTTCTTTGCTGGTGAATAAAGGAGCCATTTTCTTTCTAAAGACTCACCATTCGTCAATTCACGAATAAAAATATTTTTTGTCAATTATCTATTTTTCGTTGTACCATTTGAATCTGGAAAACTTGTAGAAGTTTCTGAGAAGTCACTATTTTTATTTTGGAAAAACTCTGGCTCTTTTCGAATTCAAATATCACGGACTTCTTCCGGTAAAATGTTGTCACAGTAAGAACCAGGGTCAGGAGACACAGATGCATTCTCTAAGCTTGCAGTTATTAATTCACAGTAGCTTGAAGTCGATGGTTCAGCATCTAATGTGTGTTTGACATTTTCGTCACACGTAACCTCTCTTTCCTGGTGACATTCAGAGGTACTTTTGTCTTGCGGTGATGAGAATGAATAATCCATTGGCTTATTTGTTTCTTCAACCGTAAAAAACGAAGTAAGCTTTGGAAGTTTTTCCGTTATTTCTTTGAGCTAAAACTTTTTTTCTTTTTTGTTTACTCCTTAAATATGTTATTTTGGAAAAAATTCGGTTTATGGGCGAAATTCCTAAAAAATAAAACTAATTATTTTTATACTAACTATGGGCCAGGGAATCCGAATCTGAAAGAATTAGGCGGCGGCAAGCAATATTAACTGAATTACACGACTTTAAATTTTCAATACACACATAAGAAAACAGCCATTTTAAAAGCATTTTGACACATGAAAACCATAGAAACCATAGAAAAACAACAATTTAAGTGTGGCCATTAAACAATAATATCATCGAACATACCTTATAAATCAAACACATCTTCGTCGTCTGGTTTGTGCCCCTTTATACCGCCTGCTCGCGTCAATTTAAAAAAAAACATCCCAGTTTTCAAGTAGTTTAGCGGCTACGCTAGGTTTGTGTAACATGGTTTGTGCCCCTTTATACCGCCTGCTCGCGTCAATTTAAAAAAACATCCCAGTTTTCAAGTAGTTTAGCGGCTACGCAAGGTTTGTGCCACATGGTTTGTGCCCCTTTATACCGCCTGCTCGCGTCAATTTAAAAAAACATCCCAGTTTTCAAGTAGTTTAGCGGCTACGCAAGGTTTGTGTCACATGGTTTGTGCCCCTTTATACCGCCTGCTCGCGTCAATTTAAAAAAACATCCCAGTTTTCAAGTAGTTTAGCGGCTACGCAAGGTTTGTGTCACATGGTTTGTGCCCCTTTATACCGCCTGCTCGCGTCAATTTAAAAAAACATCCCAGTTTTCAAGTAGTTTAGCGGCTACGCTAGGTTTAGGTAGCATGGTTTGTGATACAAAAGTGAGTAAAATTTATAAAAAGTAAGTACTTAAATTATAAACATGTTATTTTACGTTATTGATATTACTGATTAATGGCAACACTTAATTTTATGTGGTGTAACATCTTTATTCTTTTTCTATGTTTTCTTGCGACTTCGATAGTGTCAATTTTTGTGTCTGTTTATAGCAAATTTTAAAGTCGTATAATTCATTTAATATTGCTTGCCGCCGCCTAATTCTTTCAGATTCGGATTCCCCAGCCCAAAGTTAGTATAAAAATAACTAGTTTGATTTTCTAGGAATCAGAATGCTTCCAAAATGGCCATTTTCCTATGTGTGTAAAAAATTTTTTTAAAGTCGTATAATTCAGTTAATATTGCTTGCCGCCGCCTAATTCTTTCAGATTCGTATTCCCCGGCCCATAGTTAGTATAAAAATAACTAGTTTGTATTTTTAGGAATTTCGCCCATAAACCGAACTTTACCCGTTATTTTCGACATAATGAAATAATGTTTAAACAAACAAATCAAAACTTCTGTTCATCTTACTCAATTTTAAATATCAAACGAAACAAAATAACGGTACTCACTACTATCAGACTACAAGTTTAACCTGTCACGGGTCGGGCCTGAGGGGGCCCCTTCCCTTCCCTCTCCCTAACAAAGCACCACTTTGAATTGAATGTTTTGTGGATTAATTTTGAGCTATCATTTATTTTATTGACCGAAACACATTCCTAGAACAATAAACTATGTACCAAAACAACATTACTTGCGTTAATTTGATAAATTGATAGGTTTTACGATGTGTTCGTCAAGTATCACGCATCAGATTTGCATCACGGCAAATTAGACATTTCGATTCGAACGATAAATTATTTAAAAATATTCTGGTACCTATTGCCAGGTGAATGAAACTAGAGGTATCATCAATGATGTTGGTGCAAGCGATTCTGACTTTGTTCTTCATGCAAATTCTGTACACAGAAGGGTCAAAATCGCACTCAAAATTATTTTTTCGAAATTTTTTCCGCGCGCATGCGCACACACCGCCCGCATTTTCGCGTTTTGCGAGAGAAATTGTCGGTCCTTCGGGGCCCCCTAAGAATGGGGGCCCTGGGCACGGGCCCCGTGTGCCCTTATGGTGAAGACGGTATTGCTCACGGCAGTTTCAAGTAAAAGAACCTGCAGGATTCGCGTGATTATAAACTTCACGATTTTTTTGTATTTTTTTTTATAAATCGTACAAATATGAGATAAACGGTAAAATACAGGTTAATTTATTGGCTATAACTCACTATAATAATTTTTTATAACTTCATGATAAAATTCGAAGGTATGGTTTTTTTAATGTTGGCGAAAATTTTTTTAAATTACCTTCTGGGAAATCTGGAGCAATCGAGGCAAATTACTAAAGTGGTCCAGTGAGGCTGACAGGTGGTGCTTTAGTTTACCAAGAAGCTTGTATGAAGCTTGCGTTGTTAGGGTAATAATTAGATTGATTTTCGAAAACCTACCTCCGTATTCACTTGTAGAAATTGAAACGGTTTTCAAAACCTTTATTTGATTAATGGCATAATGATTTTTAAAGATATATTTAAATATTTTATTACTGACTTTATTATACGTCTTTTCGAGAGTCTTCTTCGAGTTCTTTTTAAGTTAGTTACGTTAGCAATTTATTAAGAGAAATATTAAAACAATTTATTAGGTAGGTACTTCTAAAACATCGAACAACCATTCGAAAACATAACCCTCTAAAAAAAGCACTGCTTATATAATATATATTTAAATATGAGTCACAGTCGTTCAAAGGGTTAAGATTATTAATGTGCTAAAATAACTTATTGTGATCACTAGGAATTAGTAAAAATTATGTAGTTTCTCAAGAAAATTTATTGTAGGTTAATTAGTTGTACAATAAAAAATGTATTATATTTACATATTTAATATGTGGTATTATTAAATGTTGTGTTGCCATCAATAAACTATATTATTATACACCATCAGAAAAAACAAAACATTTTATTTAATAATTTTTTAGGTTTAGTAGGTAGATAAATATTTAAAAAAAACTTTTATATTGTTGTGGCTTGTCATAATAATTATTATTTATATTAAAGAAATATCTTGTTTAAAGCTCTATATTAATTTATTAGTACAGTTTATATAACTGTCCAACAGTTTTAGAACTCTTACAGAGCCAGAACAAAGTTGAAAGCTTTTAAGTTCTTTCGGCCAGTATTTAATTAATTGCATTTCATGTATGTTACCATATGTAGATAATATTATTTCCTTTATTATTAGGAAATATTTAGGTAAGCTTTGATTTTTCTTAAAATAAAAACAAATTACTGAAATTGAAATAAAGACAACTAGTTTTTTAATTTAATTTTTTTATTCCTCTCTTGCCTCCAGTTTTCATGCCTTTCCTCTTTTCTCATGTCTTTTCTTCTGGATCACTTCCTCTGGAGCACCCACTTTGCCATGATTTTCCGTTTGCCCAGATTGCCTAGCCCCTAGCCCATCACAGCCTTTGGGAACCTACAGAACTTTAGAAAATATTCGAGTTACGGGGTTTAACGTGGCTACCAACGCTTAAGGCTTTTAAATATGTTACAAGTTCCAAGGACGGTGAAATTTCTTAGGGAATTTCGGAATACTTCCAAGGTATTTTTAATGTGCTATATTATTTCTTATTTCAAATGAGTTGCATTTTCTATGAACCTGAGGAAAATAATTTCCCTTATGGTCTATATCATCTTTGGGGATGCTGTGTGGAGGTTTTAACCAGTTTTGAATGCCGTGAACAAAACAGTAATGAAACCTGAGATGAAATCAGTGATAAACTATGAGATGAAATCACCGAAGAAAACTAGTTACGAAACCAGCGCTGAAATCAGAATTATCAAGTATAGATTTACAAATTTGTACGCATAATAAGTCTTCTATAAGTAGGTACTAACCTACAATCGGTGTCCGGAAACTCGTAGTACACATCGGAAACTGGTGAGACTAAAAAAATCGAAAGAATCCAAAGAAAAATCTTATTTTTGGCAACCAAAGGGTTAAAGAAATTCTGGTGTGCAATAAATAATATTGTGCGCGACTGCTGTTTAGCCTTCCGAAGGCATTATCAAACTAGTAAGCATTTACAGTCAATCTATCTATGAATATTATTTCTATATAGGAGCTAGTAACGGAAAACATGTGTGCAGTTCACACGCAGTAGAAGTGAAACTACTAACCTACTAACCGTTTTCCTCTTTTCTGCATACATATTTACCAAATGCAGCAGGATCCTCGTTCAAAAATAAGGTTGAAATAATGATCAATTACCTTGCATAACAGAGTGTGAAATATCGTTGAATTGTCAGGATTCACAACATTCGAGGAATGCAAGCAAATAATATATACCTTAATATATTCCAGGGATTTTAATCAAATTCTAGCTCCCCGCAAACCTTCCAAACTTGAAGAAAGTGATCAAAATATAATATCTAACAGGTCACTTCATGGAGTTCGCTGAACACATTTTTTATAATTATGTTAGGTTATTTCAAACCTGTCAGATTTTAAATATTCAAATAATTCCAAATGCACACATTTCTCAGCAAATGAAAGAGCAAATTTAGTTCTTAATAGTATGTAGGTACTACTGTGCTAAAAATTGTTCCAAGTAGCGTCGTTTCCGTTTTATATCTCAACCAATAGGAGCCTTGAGCGCAGTTTGATGCTTCGCAGGTGCCGTAGTGCGTCATTTCCGTTTCATCTGAATTTCAAATCACTCTTGGGGCTAAGGAAGTTTCACTTTAAAAAAAAACTTTTAGGGCCGGGTCCACAAATTTTTGATTTCTTTTTTTTGAATTTTCAAGTTCGTAGAGTTTTGAAAGACATTTAACCGCTTATATTAACACCTAGCGACTGATTTTTTAAAATTTGACCTAAAAAATACTGGTTTCGGATTCGATTTACTCGAAATCGAAAGCTCAAATCATTAAGTTTTATCACCACTGTGATGATCTCGCCTTTAGGCCTACGAAATAATTCTTTTAAAATTGAGAGATCGATTTAGAAATATATTTAATTTTGTAACAGGGTATGGTTTCAGAATACAATTCTCTGTTCCAACTCTTAAGGGTGATTTATGAAACCGGGCCATTACTAGGAAAAACACGTGTGCCAAAATACTTTGGTTGGAGGAGGAATCCTAATGGATATTTCAGGTTCATTATCAAGTCAGGGGCGGCCGATGGATATTTGCCCGAGTGGTGACTGACTTTAACGCGAGCAGATTGGATTTACGAAACAATTATCTGGTGAATTTTCTATGGCAGTAGGAAAATTGAAAATTAGTCAATAAGGATTGCTCGTTGGTGTATTTAAATATACTAGCGCGACGCGCCGATTAGGGGTTAAAATATTTAACATATTTGTCAAAATAAGATTGCAGAATTCGTTAAATAGTGACGCACGCAGAAAGAACGAAAACGTGTACAGACAATGCTTATATAATGTTATTATATAACCAATAAAGTCGACGCAAGTAATTAGGATGTGTAGTGAATTGAAGTACGCCACTGAGCTCTTCTTTTAAGCGTTATTGGGATAGTTTATGACTCCGGCGCAGACGAAATTAGTTTACACCACAAAAAATAACGAACATGGTTTCTACACAAAATTCTCTGAAATAATAGTTATTATGTGACAGAACACGATTAAACGATTGAGATATGCATATTGGGAGATGTGCTTATCACTTAAGATTTGAAAAAAAGTGACTAATAAATTATTGAAACCACACAAGTAGATGGGTGGGAGTCGCGGGGCAGGGAAGTGTTGGAGGGGAGTCGGGGTAGAGGAGTGTTAGAGGGCAGTCAGGGAAGGAACCTAGGGCCGCGCAGACGGGATAAAAATCATCGAGTTTTGATAAACGGCAGAATAATAATTTGGTGCGCGTAAACCGGGAATAATTCAGATAGTTATATATAATAATAAAGGAAGTCGGGGCAGGGAAGTGTTAGAGGACAGTCAGGGAGAGATCCTGTTGAGAATTAAGATCGTCAAGTTCTGAGAGTCGCGAGGAGACCAGCCCGGTGCTTCTAAATCATTTTAATTAAACAAAGAATAGTTCGTCTTTATTAAACAAAAAGAGTCTACGCGAATAAGGAAGTCAGAGATTGAGGCTTGCGAGTTCATATCTGTAAAGTTAGATAATATAATTTGTAAATTGAGGCGGTCGGGACGTACTTACGGGGCACTTAGCAGAGTCAGGATAAAACAAATCAACGCGAGAATTGTGTTCGACGGCTGCATCTTGGAATAAATAACTGCATGACGGGTTGTGTTTTAGAAGTGCTTGTTTAATTAAATATTATTGTAGTGAATTGATTTGTGAAATTATTTTGTGCAACAAGGCGAATTTGGTAAGTTTGTATAAAATTATTAACATATTTAGTACGGGCCTTGCAGGAAAGAGTCAATTAAGGTTTATATACAAGCCTTAGGAATCTAGGACCTTTTTTTGGAAGTCGAGCGGAGCTTTGCACGTTTCCGGGTTGACCGGCTAGCAAGTACCTTTGTTGGGTGAAGTTATTCTTGAGACGAGACCGTTGTAAAAATAATAATTTGGGGTTCAATGGACTAAAATAGCATTTGAAGCACAAAGTGCGCTTTCGGGCAATAAATCTTAGACGAGAGACTTCATTTAAAAGACGGGATTTTGAAACCACAAAACAATAATAAAACCCTTTAAAAGTGCTTTGTTGGTGATCTAGAAAATTAGGTTACTGGGTATTCTCCAATACATAACGGGTACCAAAATACATAGGTATAGAATGTAGGTATAAATTAATTTGTAAAGCGCCTTGGAGGTGTTAATTATTATTTACGAGTTTCGTAATAATATTTTTAAACGTAGTTAGGGGACTATATTTAGGAAAGGGTTTTTGAAAAGGCATTGGGTAATTTAACAGTTTATAGAATGGTGCGTAGCATGGGCATCTTTGCTTACTAACAAAATCTGACATAATTAAATTCCCATTCCAAAAGTTTCCCACACCTTATTCCAAATTTTAGGTATCACAACAAGTCTACTACATAGGACTTTGCATAAACTTGGTTCGATAATTTATCATATAATCACCTTTGGTTCACGTTTAGGTATATTTCTTTCGACTTAGCAAAAAACTTTCATATTGTCGGTTGAATGCAGCCGTCGGTAGGTATTCACATTTTAGCGTGATGCGCTATATCCACCTACTTAATTAACAAACTCTTTTTCTTCAAACTTAATTGAGCGGGTTACGACTCGAGAATGGTCGGCGGTTGTCGAATGAATTAACGGGTCCGGCTTTCCTATTTCACCATGAGGAAGTATCTCACGCGACTTTATCGGGGGCGATGTGATCGAAATGCAGGTGGGCTTACACTATTTTCCTAATGTGGAGGCGAAGTAAGCGATGGTCGTGTCTGGTCCGAGCAAATTGGAATCCCTTGTGATCACATCTCGGTAACGTGGATCTCGTACCCGCTCTAGACTGGATTGGAAGCGTGGCCGGAGCCATTCCATGATGTCGACGTATGTACGTCACTAAGGCATTGGGGGACTTCAGGAGAACAAAGGACGTGCACCCATTTCGCCCTCCCTCTACCGCCGCTCCGAGGTACCAGCGGATAAAAGTTGTCGTCGCGGGAGGCCAGTTTGATGCAGGACGAAGATTACGATCTGGCCGGACTACCTTCGTCATGGGGGAAACGAAGTGACGAAATTTGCGTGGGCTTCACTACCTTTTAGGTTACGCTCGTGTGGGGTCTGCCTTGTCGGCGGAACGAAGGGAACATGACATATGGAATCGTTTGGCAACCGATCGGCGGTTCTTTGTTGGAATCCGGATAAGTTTTCTTAACTACTTTTGGTTTACGCTTAGGTAGGTATATTTCCTTCGATATTCGATTTAGCCAAAAACTTTCACATTGTCGGTTGAATGAAGCCGTCAGTAGGTATTCATATTTTAAGCGTAATGCGTTATATCCACCTACATAAGTAGCAAAAGTTTTCTTAACTACTTTTTGGTTTACGCTTAGGTAGGTATATTTCATTCGATATTCGATTTATCAAAAACTTTCACATTGTCGGTTGAATGAAGCCGTCGGTAGGTATTCATATTTTAAGCGTAATGCGTTATATCCACCTACATAAGTAGCAAAAGTTCTCTTAACTCCCTCACACTAGGAATAGGGATCATCCAGCATCAGGGTGGGAAAGTACTCTGGACGAAAGTGCAGCGGGGGAAATAGAAGGGAGGGAAGCCAGATTCACGACCTGGTGCCTTTCATTCTTGGACCCAGCACCCTGGACGCCGAGCTTGACCTTCCTTCTTTGAGCTGATTTTTGAGCTTGAGGTTGGGGTACGCCTATCGTAGAGCATATGCCCGTAACACATATAGGGGAAGGTCCCAAGTTACGCTTGTGTATGTTATGCGAGAGGACGTATTTTTCATTCAAATCAAATACCGATGACCATCGCGATTGCAGGCTGGCGCATGTTTTGTAGCGTGCCTAGGAAAAACGTAATCATTATTTCTACTGGTTCGAGGCGGCGTGCTGGACGGAGAACGGGACTGTTGAGGACATGAGTGACTGCCAAGGCGAGGATCGGTGACATCAAAATCTTCCTTAATTAAATTCATACATCGCCAGATCAGAGGAGAGAGCGGCCCCACCGATCTCCTGACATTGCCGATTGTCTAATCAACTTCGGTTTAATGTTTATGCCGATGCTTTAGGAGTTAATGGAACTCAAGTCATCGGCATGCTGAAGAACTTCAACATCATCATCAATCCAGAGTAGGATGTCAAGTTCCAAAACCTCGTGCCACCCACACATTTCCTGAACAGTTCCTGACATCGGCTATCACACCATTAATCGGAGCAGACCCTCATATCAAACGGTATGAGATGACCTCTCATCATCATCATCAACATATTTATAATTTGGCGGCGTAGTGGTCGATATTATTCCCATTATCACTCTATGATCCAGAAACACACATCAAACCCTTTCCCGACAGAAGGCAAAACATGTCGATTTTCATTCGTCGCTTGAGACCTTAACATTCTCCGGAGGCGTTGGAATTGGAAGCTGATTCGGCGGTCTATGACCATCACCTTATCAGTTGGGCTATGGAGGAGTCCAATTATTTAAACAGCACATGTTCTGTCTCATGTTAATCCAAAATACCTACCCGTAGAATCAAATTAACAAGATAAAACAAGCTAGCTAACTAACAAACTGCATCTAGAACTGTGAGTGTAGAATCATTGCAATCCGTACTGCTTGAGTGTAAATCTTTTGTTAGAATGTACATAAATGTCAAATTATCTTCATGATAGCATTTTATAGAGCTGCAGAGAGTACGTGACATCGCATCGAAAGGTAGGATCTTCTCAATTCGCCGTTTGAATGTAAATTTATATATTAGATGCTAGGAGGGAAAATGCAGATTACTTCAATAAAAATAGTCGTCGATGAGCGTAGGTGTTTAACAGGTGCTAGGGGAGGAAGCTGAACGAATATAGTTAGATAATTAGTTATTTTTCAAGTTAGTCAGACCCAGTCATTGTTATTCGAAGCCTTGCAAATTGTAACACGCCATACCTAAAAGAACAAGGGTATACCACAAATAAATTATTAATTAAATTGGATTAACTATACCAAACCACTCAAACAAAAAAGTACACAACGTTGTGGGGTTAATTACAATTGATTAATTAAGAGCATCTCGTCACGTTTGCATAAAAGTATTACGTGATGGGGTTGAGAAGGCGCTTCAAAAGAAATGCAGGGGAGAGACGCGAGAACGGGCGAGCTACGAGCTTTTTAAAGGCCGAGCGGGGTAGCTGTAGCAATGTAGCAGCATTTGGTTTCAAAAGTTACTACTACTTCGTAGAGGGGGGGGGGGGTTTATCACAGTTTTGCTAAGTGACCAGGAGGTATGGTATTACAAAGTGTTGCATTTTGCTGGGTTTTATACAATGACTTAAACAAGAATAGAAAAAAAAAAATTAATACAGTAGGTATAACGGTTCGCATGTCATCCGAAGATGACTGAAAACACAACGAAAAAAAAAGTAAAATACTAGGCCAATAGATGTGTAGCAGAGGAATTAGAAACAGGTTCAAATGTCATCCGAAAATGACTGAAAACACAACGAAAAAAAAGGTAAAATACTAGGCCAATAGATGTGTAGCAGAGGAATTAGAAACAGGTTCAAATGTCATCCGAAAATGACTGAAAACCCAACGAAAAAAAAAAGTAAAATATTAGGACAATAGATGTGTGGTAGAGGAATTAGAAACAATAACGTTTACATTAGCTTAACTAGATAAATATAGGAAAGATAGGCCGATAATCTCCAACTTCCGATGAGACGCAGGTTAAAGGTGTCATGTTTTGAGGGGAGTAGCGCCGTACGTCTATAAAAGGTGAAACAAAATTAATCAAGAGAGTAGGTAGTGCAATAATGTACACGTTAGCTTAACCAGATAAATTTAGGAGAGGTTGGTTGATGATGTCCAATTTCTGATAAGACGCAGATTAAAGGTATCATATTTTGAGGGGAGGAGCGCTGTACTCCAATAATATTTGGAACAAAAATTAATCAAGAGAAACTAATGATATCCCACCTTCGATAAAGTGAGAAAGGGTGTTACGTTATTAGGGGAGATAGTCCTTCAATAATGCATTCAATATCAGATCGCCGGGGTGATAATATTGATGTTAGTCAACCTTTAATTGGGTTTGAACGTTTGGTAAATTGGATACCGGACGATTAGTTTAAAAATTATGCAATCGGACCAGCGTTGAGTAGTTCTGTTTACCAGAGTAAACATAGATAATCTACCCTAATCGTTATATTGAATAGAGATAGTTTAACAAAAAAAAGGGGCACCAACAAACGATAGAAAAAAGGGTCCCTTTCATTTTGAGGGTAGATCATTTAAACATTTAACACTCAGCGTGAAGAACAAAAAAAAGGGAGGTCGTGTCAAATAGGTTTGTGCGTTTAACGTAACGGTAAATTGAAACCCTTCCTACAGCCGGTCATCACAAGAAGTGGGTGACAGTCGGAATAAAAGCATTATTTTGAAACGTAATTTCAAAATAATCTGTACAGGATTAAACGAAATTAGTTTAACTAAATAGTTCAAAGAAACAGAATCTGTTGAGAAACAAAATACATGCAGAATAAACATTAGTGACGTGAACCGGATTAGGCGTGAAGACAATAAAACCAAATTAAAGATAGGAGAGGTAGGTAAAATGTTAGGCAACCTCCGATAAGTATAGGGAATAAAAGGTATTCCGATGTGAGGGGAGGAAGTCGGTTCTTGATGGCAAATTAAAATTTTAAAAATAAATTGTTTGCTAATATTCAACCCGACTTACAGAATAAGCGTATCCAAAATGTTTAATTCTAATAATGCACTAGATTTAAAGGACTACAATAATAATTACGTATTCAAACGTATGAATCTAAGGAAATAAAAAAATGACTAGGTATTGTAGACAGTTGATTTCTCAGCAGTTAAAAATTTATAGATGATATTGGTCCCCAGTACCAAATTGCTAAATTTAGAACAACGGTCAGGTCCATTTTGGGAAAAAACAAACAAAAAAATAAGGAAAGGTCGGTCACACTCGTATCATCCGTAGGACGGACGAGTGGTAAAAACATTGACAGAAAGAAAGGAAACCGCGGTAAATTATTTATAATACAATGTTTGGTGAAGGTCGGGCTCCGTCAGCGAAGTAACGCCATAGATAGCAAAATATTTAATGATTTTCTTTAGATTCGGATTACAACTCATAATTTAGAAAAGGTGAGACTTGGAGCATTGGAACATTTATAATGTTTAGTAGTAGATTGTGGAAGGGTTTACAAATTACGCAAACAGAGTTTATTGTGAAGCGGTGGGTATTTAAAATCAGCGTAAATAGGTGATAAAGTTAGGCAGAAATTAAAATTTGGATTAATTGGTTTAGAGGCAATAATAGATACCTAACTGCTCACATACTATATTGTCGGCTTATGTGGGGAGTACAATAGGAGACAGTTAGGGTACCATGACTAGGTACCGTTGTAGGTGGTAACCGGGACAAATTCCTGGAAATATGTAGGCATAACGCAAGGTACATTGACCGTAGTTTCAACATTAGACAAGCATTGGGCGAGGCCGAAGAAAAAACGGAATAGGGAAGGGATGCGATGACGTACAGGACAGGACCGGATTAGGAAATATTCATCATTACAATTTTGAAAAAAAAAGGGGCACAAAGATTTTAGGCGAGTCCAAACGGGCTGACTACTGCTGAAGTTCTGGAACAAAATAGGTGGTTGTAGTTTGGATTTATATCTACCTCCACTATTTTTTTCCATAAAGGGGAGACTGTGATGATCTCGCCTTTAGGCCTACGAAATAATTCTTTTAAAATTGAGAGATCGATTTAGAAATATATTTAATTTTGTAACAGGGTATGGTTTCAGAATACAATTCTCTGTTCCAACTCTTAAGGGTGATTTATGAAACCGGGCCATTACTAGGAAAAACACGTGTGCCAAAATACTTTGGTTGGAGGAGGAATCCTAATGGATATTTCAGGTTCATTATCAAGTCAGGGGCGGCCGATGGATATTTGCCCGAGTGGTGACTGACTTTAACGCGAGCAGATTGGATTTACGAAACAATTATCTGGTGAATTTTCTATGGCAGTAGGAAAATTGAAAATTAGTCAATAAGGATTGCTCGTTGGTGTATTTAAATATACTAGCGCGACGCGCCGATTAGGGGTTAAAATATTTAACATATTTGTCAAAATAAGATTGCAGAATTCGTTAAATAGTGACGCACGCAGAAAGAACGAAAACGTGTACAGACAATGCTTATATAATGTTATTATATAACCAATAAAGTCGACGCAAGTAATTAGGATGTGTAGTGAATTGAAGTACGCCACTGAGCTCTTCTTTTAAGCGTTATTGGGATAGTTTATGACTCCGGCGCAGACGAAATTAGTTTACACCACAAAAAATAACGAACATGGTTTCTACACAAAATTCTCTGAAATAATAGTTATTATGTGACAGAACACGATTAAACGATTGAGATATGCATATTGGGAGATGTGCTTATCACTTAAGATTTGAAAAAAAGTGACTAATAAATTATTGAAACCACACAAGTAGATGGGTGGGAGTCGCGGGGCAGGGAAGTGTTGGAGGGGAGTCGGGGTAGAGGAGTGTTAGAGGGCAGTCAGGGAAGGAACCTAGGGCCGCGCAGACGGGATAAAAATCATCGAGTTTTGATAAACGGCAGAATAATAATTTGGTGCGCGTAAACCGGGAATAATTCAGATAGTTATATATAATAATAAAGGAAGTCGGGGCAGGGAAGTGTTAGAGGACAGTCAGGGAGAGATCCTGTTGAGAATTAAGATCGTCAAGTTCTGAGAGTCGCGAGGAGACCAGCCCGGTGCTTCTAAATCATTTTAATTAAACAAAGAATAGTTCGTCTTTATTAAACAAAAAGAGTCTACGCGAATAAGGAAGTCAGAGATTGAGGCTTGCGAGTTCATATCTGTAAAGTTAGATAATATAATTTGTAAATTGAGGCGGTCGGGACGTACTTACGGGGCACTTAGCAGAGTCAGGATAAAACAAATCAACGCGAGAATTGTGTTCGACGGCTGCATCTTGGAATAAATAACTGCATGACGGGTTGTGTTTTAGAAGTGCTTGTTTAATTAAATATTATTGTAGTGAATTGATTTGTGAAATTATTTTGTGCAACAAGGCGAATTTGGTAAGTTTGTATAAAATTATTAACATATTTAGTACGGGCCTTGCAGGAAAGAGTCAATTAGGGTTTATATACAAGCCTTAGGAATCTAGGACCTTTTTTTGGAAGTCGAGCGGAGCTTTGCACGTTTCCGGGTTGACCGGCTAGCAAGTACCTTTGTTGGGTGAAGTTATTCTTGAGACGAGACCGTTGTAAAAATAATAATTTGGGGTTCAATGGACTAAAATAGCATTTGAAGCACAAAGTGCGCTTTCGGGCAATAAATCTTAGACGAGAGACTTCATTTAAAAGACGGGATTTTGAAACCACAAAACAATAATAAAACCCTTTAAAAGTGCTTTGTTGGTGATCTAGAAAATTAGGTTACTGGGTATTCTCCAATACATAACGGGTACCAAAATACATAGGTATAGAATGTAGGTATAAATTAATTTGTAAAGCGCCTTGGAGGTGTTAATTATTATTTACGAGTTTCGTAATAATATTTTTAAACGTAGTTAGGGGACTATATTTAGGAAAGGGTTTTTGAAAAGGCATTGGGTAATTTAACAGTTTATAGAATGGTGCGTAGCATGGGCATCTTTGCTTACTAACAAAATCTGACATAATTAAATTCCCATTCCAAAAGTTTCCCACACCTTATTCCAAATTTTAGGTATCACAACAAGTCTACTACATAGGACTTTGCATAAACTTGGTTCGATAATTTATCATATAATCACCTTTGGTTCACGTTTAGGTATATTTCTTTCGACTTAGCAAAAAACTTTCATATTGTCGGTTGAATGCAGCCGTCGGTAGGTATTCACATTTTAGCGTGATGCGCTATATCCACCTACTTAATTAACAAACTCTTTTTCTTCAAACTTAATTGAGCGGGTTACGACTCGAGAATGGTCGGCGGTTGTCGAATGAATTAACGGGTCCGGCTTTCCTATTTCACCATGAGGAAGTATCTCACGCGACTTTATCGGGGGCGATGTGATCGAAATGCAGGTGGGCTTACACTATTTTCCTAATGTGGAGGCGAAGTAAGCGATGGTCGTGTCTGGTCCGAGCAAATTGGAATCCCTTGTGATCACATCTCGGTAACGTGGATCTCGTACCCGCTCTAGACTGGATTGGAAGCGTGGCCGGAGCCATTCCATGATGTCGACGTATGTACGTCACTAAGGCATTGGGGGACTTCAGGAGAACAAAGGACGTGCACCCATTTCGCCCTCCCTCTACCGCCGCTCCGAGGTACCAGCGGATAAAAGTTGTCGTCGCGGGAGGCCAGTTTGATGCAGGACGAAGATTACGATCTGGCCGGACTACCTTCGTCATGGGGGAAACGAAGTGACGAAATTTGCGTGGGCTTCACTACCTTTTAGGTTACGCTCGTGTGGGGTCTGCCTTGTCGGCGGAACGAAGGGAACATGACATATGGAATCGTTTGGCAACCGATCGGCGGTTCTTTGTTGGAATCCGGATAAGTTTTCTTAACTACTTTTGGTTTACGCTTAGGTAGGTATATTTCCTTCGATATTCGATTTAGCCAAAAACTTTCACATTGTCGGTTGAATGAAGCCGTCAGTAGGTATTCATATTTTAAGCGTAATGCGTTATATCCACCTACATAAGTAGCAAAAGTTTTCTTAACTACTTTTTGGTTTACGCTTAGGTAGGTATATTTCATTCGATATTCGATTTATCAAAAACTTTCACATTGTCGGTTGAATGAAGCCGTCGGTAGGTATTCATATTTTAAGCGTAATGCGTTATATCCACCTACATAAGTAGCAAAAGTTCTCTTAACTCCCTCACACTAGGAATAGGGATCATCCAGCATCAGGGTGGGAAAGTACTCTGGACGAAAGTGCAGCGGGGGAAATAGAAGGGAGGGAAGCCAGATTCACGACCTGGTGCCTTTCATTCTTGGACCCAGCACCCTGGACGCCGAGCTTGACCTTCCTTCTTTGAGCTGATTTTTGAGCTTGAGGTTGGGGTACGCCTATCGTAGAGCATATGCCCGTAACACATATAGGGGAAGGTCCCAAGTTACGCTTGTGTATGTTATGCGAGAGGACGTATTTTTCATTCAAATCAAATACCGATGACCATCGCGATTGCAGGCTGGCGCATGTTTTGTAGCGTGCCTAGGAAAAACGTAATCATTATTTCTACTGGTTCGAGGCGGCGTGCTGGACGGAGAACGGGACTGTTGAGGACATGAGTGACTGCCAAGGCGAGGATCGGTGACATCAAAATCTTCCTTAATTAAATTCATACATCGCCAGATCAGAGGAGAGAGCGGCCCCACCGATCTCCTGACATTGCCGATTGTCTAATCAACTTCGGTTTAATGTTTATGCCGATGCTTTAGGAGTTAATGGAACTCAAGTCATCGGCATGCTGAAGAACTTCAACATCATCATCAATCCAGAGTAGGATGTCAAGTTCCAAAACCTCGTGCCACCCACACATTTCCTGAACAGTTCCTGACATCGGCTATCACACCATTAATCGGAGCAGACCCTCATATCAAACGGTATGAGATGACCTCTCATCATCATCATCAACATATTTATAATTTGGCGGTGTAGTGGTCGATATTATTCCCATTATCACTCTATGATCCAGAAACACACATCAAACCCTTTCCCGACAGAAGGCAAAACATGTCGATTTTCATTCGTCGCTTGAGACCTTAACATTCTCCGGAGGCGTTGGAATTGGAAGCTGATTCGGCGGTCTATGACCATCACCTTATCAGTTGGGCTATGGAGGAGTCCAATTATTTAAACAGCACATGTTCTGTCTCATGTTAATCCAAAATACCTACCCGTAGAATCAAATTAACAAGATAAAACAAGCTAGCTAACTAACAAACTGCATCTAGAACTGTGAGTGTAGAATCATTGCAATCCGTACTGCTTGAGTGTAAATCTTTTGTTAGAATGTACATAAATGTCAAATTATCTTCATGATAGCATTTTATAGAGCTGCAGAGAGTACGTGACATCGCATCGAAAGGTAGGATCTTCTCAATTCGCCGTTTGAATGTAAATTTATATATTAGATGCTAGGAGGGAAAATGCAGATTACTTCAATAAAAATAGTCGTCGATGAGCGTAGGTGTTTAACAGGTGCTAGGGGAGGAAGCTGAACGAATATAGTTAGATAATTAGTTATTTTTCAAGTTAGTCAGACCCAGTCATTGTTATTCGAAGCCTTGCAAATTGTAACACGCCATACCTAAAAGAACAAGGGTATACCACAAATAAATTATTAATTAAATTGGATTAACTATACCAAACCACTCAAACAAAAAAGTACACAACGTTGTGGGGTTAATTACAATTGATTAATTAAGAGCATCTCGTCACGTTTGCATAAAAGTATTACGTGATGGGGTTGAGAAGGCGCTTCAAAAGAAATGCAGGGGAGAGACGCGAGAACGGGCGAGCTACGAGCTTTTTAAAGGCCGAGCGGGGTAGCTGTAGCAATGTAGCAGCATTTGGTTTCAAAAGTTACTACTACTTCGTAGAGGGGGGGGGGGGTTTATCACACCACCAAATCAACTCCAAATGTGCTGTCGATTCACTATTTTCCCGCTTGAATGAACTATTTGTTTCTGGACACCGTGTTATTGACTGTCGGTAAAGAAAGGTTCTTTATTGACAAAAGATAAATTTAGGATAAGTTTGTAAATCTACATCTGCATAATAAATATAAAGTATCCACACACCTATTTATACCTGACAATCCTTTAATAGGGACCAGAAAAAGATATTCAAACCAAACGTTTATTGCTCCTCGTGCTTCATACTCTCAATCAATATTGATTTTTTTTTAAACTTTGCAAAATAACTTTGTGGCATTATTGATTATTTAATTAATAACAAATCACTTTGTTTAAAACACTTTTTTAATTAACAATATCGACATGTTTCAATAACAATGTTATCTTCTTCAGGATGTGTTAATAAATAACACATCCTGAAGAAGATTGTTATTGAAACATGTCGATATTGTTAATTAAAAAAGTGGTTTAAACAAAGTGATTTGTTATTAATTAAATATTGATTTTGCTTGGTTAACAAGTGAAAAAGTTTAAAAAAATGTTTATAACATTCATTTTAATTAAGGGTAGGTTTGACTCCTGAAAATGCCTATAAAACTTAAAGGAAAGATATACCAGACTATTGTTAGAAACGCAATAACGTATGGTTCCGAATTCTGGACTATGTACAACTCATATTCTTGGCAACTCGAAACAGCAGAAATGCGAATGCTTAGATGGTCAGCAGAAGTATCAAGTACAAGCATTTGTGGTTGCCTGGGTTTTACAGACATAAACAGTAAGCTGGAGAAATGACAGCTGAGATGGTATGGGCACATAAGACGGAGACCATCAGACCACACAGTGAAGCAGGCAATGTCTATGTAGCTTCATCGGCAGTCATCCAGAGGAAGAACTACTGGATGACTCAATGCTCCAAAATATTAAAAAGAGAAACGGCCTGGATGAAAGCGATACCCAGAACCGAAGAAGATATAGCCTAAGAACAAGAAGAGCCGACCCCAACAGCCTACCTAGGCAATGAGTTGGGATAGTGCAAGGAAGAAGAAGGTACACATTACTTAATTTCATCGAGCAATCTATTTGCAATATGTTTGTGCATGTATTATGATTGCTACCAAATATTTTTCGTTCGGTAAACAGATGGGTGGAGGTCGATCTTAGTTGTGATCTTATATATTTTTTTTTTCTATAAGTTTTTATTCCAGTAAAAAAGAAAATAACATTTTCACTTACTTAACTAGAATATTGAATTCATACATAGTTTTTACATTTCATAACCTTAAATTACATTAGATTGCAGTACTAACATTTATATAACATTATATTACCGTACGATATTATTCACTTTCACTACTTTGTTTTTTGTGAATAAACATGAATAATTTTTTTTTGAATTTGCACATACTTTTTTCGTTTTTGATATCATCTGGAAGGCAATTATATAAATTGCCCCCCTCGTGACTAATTGATTGCTTACCGTAGTTAGTATGAATGGTGTTTAAACGTATGTTACCGTGTTGTCGTGTAAAATGTTTGTGTACGTGTACGTGTACGTTTTAATCAATTCTGTTTTTGTATGTATGAGTTTATTATTTATGTTGTATATAAGGAGACATATATTGTACTCGTATAGTTTTCTTAATGTTAGCAGTTTTGTTTCCAAATATAATTCTTTTGTGGATGTTTTGGATTCGTAGTGAAATAGTTTTTTGATTAGCTTATTTTGAATTATCTGTAATTCATTGATGTATGTTTCATACGCATTTCCCCAGATTTCAATCAGGTAATTTAGGTGCGAGTGTACGAGACAATAATATAAACTTTTTTAAAATTTAATTGGTAATAGATATGACAACCGACTAAAAACGCTAATTAAGGGTGTGATTTTATCTTTTCCATCTTGTATATATTACTGTATAAATATTCGTAAACACTATCAGTCCTCTCAAAATCAGCTTCACCTTTGGCTGCTTGTGTGGAAATCCTGAAAAAAAAGAAGCAACGATCAAAACCAAAACTTAGTACTTAAGTAGTTAAAATTTACTTGAAAATTTGCAAAAAAATCAGGTATGTGGTGCGTCTTTAAAGTAAATGAAAGATTATAGGTGATTTTTTATAAAACTGTAGCTACATACCTCAAGTTCTTTACAGGACAGTATGAGCAGTTCTCGCATCAGTGGAACTGCACCACTGCATGACCTGATCTGGCAAAAAAACAAATTTTGGATGCTATAAACTGCGGCATCTTCTACTAGCACAAGGTCCATCATTTTTCCACCATCATTTTACCCCTTCGGACGAGGGTTGAACTGTTATAGATTGTTTTGCAGTTTAGCATCATGTATTGGCATTGATGGGCATCCTATGTTAGAAGGTCCGTCACATAAAATTGAATCAATAGTTTCCAGAGTTCGTCTTTTAAACAATCTTTTTTGATAGTCGTTCATCTTGGACAAGTCAGGCAGCAAGCTTTTCAAGAAATCTAGATCGGCGTTAGAGTATAGTGTGTTTGCATCGTCCTTCCTCGAGCTGATTACTTCATCAATAAAATAATTGTTTTCTTCCTGCGAAATGCTTAGTTCTCTTTCTCGTTTGATTGGTCTTGTTTTTGTAAAGCTCTCAATTTCAGTTACTTGACCACCTATAGTTGAGTTGACTTCTAGCAATAAGTTTTTAGAGCCAAGGCATTCGGAGCCCACAAAGATGGATTCAAATTCACTGGCGTTGCTTTGTGGAGAATGCGAACGGTCATGAATATTTTTAACCTTCATGAATGGCAGAAAAAATTCATTGCATTTTTAAGGTAGTACTCCTTGTATTTTTTATGGACTCCTTTTCTGGTTGCTGGGTATTTGAGGCTGTGGGCAAACACAGTGCGGAGATTTTTCCATTTCTCTTTGCACCTCGTAACAAAAAAAAAAGGATAAGTGTTGTTACCCAAATTAATTCAATTTTTAACTTTATGAAAAAGAAAAATCAGAAAAAGATATTGGCACCTCTGGGACTGAACCCAAGACCTTCGGCTTTCCGGGCCACTGAGCTAAGGTGTCCCTACCCAATTCGGACATTTTTTGTATCATACTTCGACTAAGAACCACCAAAATTATCTTCATTTTCTTAACGCATATTTTATTGGCTGCCATCTTTATGTACGATTGCAAGATTCAAACCCGGGTAACAGAAACGCGAGGCGTAACCATGGCAACCTGTCTAAGAAAATCGACTAGCAGTGCTAGTTGTGTTTGACAACGTCGCCCTTGACAACTGGTCTTTAACAAGTTGCCTGTGTGCAGACCGCCAATGAAATTCACAATTTGCTGTACTGTGGATAGCGATTGAGTTGCCAAATGTTTTTTTTTCAGTTTCTCCGTGAGCGGATGCCCTAAGTCTAAAAGGGATAGAAATGACAACCTAGTCTCCTTTACCAGAAGTAATCTTCCCAACAGGCTTTCCATTGGTATGCTTGGTGTAACTCTAAGTGACCAGCTCAGGTACGGGGGCTCCATCGCACCAAGAGTCAAGTTAGCCTCTCAGAAACTGGGTGTACTGTACAGGGCCCGCAAATACTCGTACTTTAATGGAACACAATTGCTGACTCTATATAAATTGCAAGTGCGCCCCACTGACTAATTTTGCAACCACCTCTGGTCTGGAGCCCCAAAATACTTTTAAAAACCCTTGACTCTGTGCAGAAACGGGCGGTCTGTTTGATAGATCACCTATCTTAATAAACAATCATTATAGCATAGGTATCAGGTGGGAATGCTGTCCTTGCTCTACGGGAATTTCAATGGAAGATGTTCCGGGGAACTAACGTCAATGATCTTTCGGCACCAATGCATGGTAGGGAAACACGCCAACTGTTTTTACACAGTAAACATTTTTTGTCACATAAGGGGTCTCCACACGATGCTGCCGCAGCACGTTCTGCCGCAGAACTGACTAAAAATCGCATGGTCTGTAGTCAAAACCGCCAGCCGTATTGTTATTATTCACCAACCGTATTATTATTTCCCTTCTGCCGGGCCCCCCCACTCCTTAAAATTGGGCCGTTAGTGGGCGGAACGCCTTCGGTATTGTTATTATTCACCAGCCGTATTATTATTTACCTGCTGCGAATTCGCTGTTGTTGCAGCCGCTGAAGGTCCGCCCTCAACTTGACATGTTAGGACACGTCATTTCTTCATTTCTCGTCGGAGAGCGTTTCGCGCGGTCCTTGACAGCGCCTTGTACGAAGTAAATATTATTATTTTACTCATCGCGCCTGAAGAGGAAAAAGAAGTTTGGGTAGGAATTTTTGATTTATACAAGACTTGTACAAGGACCTTCGATGCTTGTGGGATATTTCCGACAAAAAATATTTGCGGTGAGATATTGGTAATAAAGCCATGGAGTTGTTGATAATAACGTTTATAATAAAATATGAAGGTATGGGTTTTTATTTTTTTAATATAAAATCCGGCTAATTTGTTCAGCTTTTGAAACAACTCATATAGGTCTCATCGCTGTGTCTCCCTTACTACCATAATTATTAATATGATCTAAACGGTGCTGTGTCAGAAAGATAAAACACCACGTTTTATATTCGAATCTAAAAGTTAACCCCAAAATAACAGAAAACGTACTTACACCTTTATGAAACTAAAGTTTCCATCCAAAATCTGAAAAAAATTTGTGAAATTGTGGGAATTTTTTAATTAATTTTATTTTTACAAGAAACGACAAAGATGTGAGTGGTTGATAATGTTTATAATAAATTTGCCTAATAAAATATGCGTGTGTTTTTATTTTTTTTTCTTTATCGGTAATTTTTGTTAGAAAAATACCAGGACGTAAAGGGACATTTTTAAAACTTTTTTTATTTTGCGTATCAAAATTTTATATTTCGAAAATTATACAGGGTGTAAAAGCACGTACCCGAGAGATTTTAACCAGCGATTAACAGATTAACTAACTAACTAACCATCACGCCGCCGTTTCCGAAGACGGACCGCCAAACAACTCTGTCTTGGCACACATTCCTTGCCTCGTTTACATTCATACAACGTTTCATACATGCTCTTCTATTATTCTGGGTCTTGACATGGCCCGACTCAAGTATCTGATTCACTTGATCGTGCCATGTCTTTCTCGGGCGTCCTCGACTTCTTCTACCATTCACATTTGCGTCATATATTCTACTTACACTACTTTCCTGGTTCATTCGCTCTACATGCCTAAACCATCGGAGCGTCCCTTTCTTAACCTTACACATCACACTTACATCAGCCTTGCATTCTTTGCGTATCTCCACGTTTCTCACACGATCGTACATGGTTTTACCACAAATTCGCGCCAGGGATCTCATTTCTACAGCATTCAGTCTACTTTCATCCTTCCTCTGCCAGTTCCATGCCTCACTGACATACATCAGGGTAGGTACCAGCACTCCATTATGGACAGTTTTTTGTTGGTGCCAACGGCGTTCAGTCCTTCATTAATAGAGTTAACAGCATTCATCCTTCTTTCAATATCTCTATCAGCCATTCCATCTCTCGTTAACTTACTTCCCAAATAAAAGAACTCATCGACCTGCTTCAAGTATTCATCATTTACAACTATGTTGCACATTGTTTTCGTACTCTCTCTTTCATATACCATGACTTTAGACTTACTTACATTCACGATATCGTCTTTTGAAAGTGGAAGAAATTTGGCAGACGTACTATTTCTACGAAAAATAGCTACCTCTATTATATCTACCATAGAGGTAGCTATTTAATTAACTAAGAGTGAATTACTAGAAAGAATTTAACTAAGTGTGCCTATCAGACAAACCAGACAAAAACACGCATTATACATTCCTCAATGCAACACTAACTCTAAACAAAATACAATCATTCACCGCGCTTCACTCATCTTTAACATGACATACAGTGAATTCGACTTATTTAACACAGTACCTAACATTTTCAAATCTAAAATGAATAAATAACATTTAAAAATACATACTACTATTTACACAGAATAAATCCATCCCTTTCCCCTCCCTTTCACCATCCCATCCACATAACCTAATTTAACTATTTTTCTTTATACCTACTCACTTAATAATTTAATATACATCAGTGAAAACCTGTTATTGGTAAATTTTTTATGCATATGTATTTCATCAAACATTATTTCTATAAACTGTTGATTTTCCAAATAAAATAAAATTATTAACTCATTCTTCATGCATACTTCGTTCATCCTGGACACGAGAGACTGTAGACTGTAGATCTTCCATACTGTTAGATATCAGCACCGCATCATCAGCATGCAATAGGCAACATTCTTTCAGATTACTAAAGTTAAAGTACTTTATAGTACTTAAGTACTTTTTCCCGAGATTATTTGGAGTAAAAAAATTTAAAATCATTTTGTGTTTTCATTAAAACATTTAAAATATTATTCCATCACACGCCGCAACTGATAATTCAATAGAGAACGCGTTTATGGCCTAGCGGTCATTTGACAAGCGTTGCGTCTCGTTCTAGCGGTACTTTAGGCAAACGAGACAGCGCTAGTTTACTCAAACCCATCCCATCGTGATGGGATCAGTAGCGTCATGTGATCGAAAAACACAAATATTTTTGTTTTTAATAAAAAAATATATCATTTTTTGCTCAATAATTTCTTTTACGAATCGGATTATTATTTTCTGTTGTCAATAAAGCCAACGCTAGTCCAATACGTTGAAATTTCGAAAGTATTGATCGATGTGACGGAACCATGACACGTTTGCGCACAGCGCGGGCGCTCCGAACACGTCTGCACAGCGCAAAAACTAAGACCTTTCTGCAAATTGAATGGTGTAGTGGCAACCGTCAATCTGCTGTACAGCATGCAGCACAGCAAGAAGTGACTAGAAATCGCATGGTGAGGAGGCCACTTAAGAATGGGTCGTTTCACGACTCATTCTTGAGTTTTCTTGGAAAAATTATATCAAGCAATTTAGCAGCAGAAAGGTCACCAGCACAAAAAAAAACGTGACAGGAATAACCGTCGTACAAAAAGTTAGGTACATATTTACTTTTCAAGTATAGAAACCTTATATTTTGTTAGTCACTTCGCGAACCGATACGGCGACAATCCGCGGCCATTAGGTACGTCGCTGATATGTTGGTATCCCTGATGCATTAACAAGAGCTAAATACATGCTAAATACGACCGTAGCCATCTTCGTGGGATACATGAAGAGGCTACGTTAATAAAAATTATTCGTAATAAGTAATAAGCGTGTCAGAGCCTATCCAAAATTTACCAAAAATTCTTTTGGGAAAATCGGTCGGAAAACAGGTCGAAAACAAAATAAACAAAAAATAGATTTGTAACAAAGTCTAATGCGACGGGAGTTCCAACACTCTTGACTAAGAATTCATATAAAATAAAGCTTACCCGAGTCATCGACTTCGTTAGCAACCCGAACCCAAGCTCTATCTATGATTTCACGAAAGTTATAGTCTTTTCTAGTTGTGTCGTAAAGGCAGGGAAACCGCTGTACGGCTTGCAAAAATATTAAATTGTGTTCCTCTGCCATTTTTGCTATGACTTTAAAAAACCTAAACGAACAACAAGAAATTATCAATACTATCGAAATTTTTTTGAAAGAGAACACCTTTTTGATAGAAACAGCAATATTTACTAGATTGAATGTTTACTAGATTTGCTTTACGAGATATTTTGACTTTTGACAGAACATCAGCATCGTGTGTTGCTAGTTGCCATAAATAAACCAATCACCAATCCCCTAGTTGCCTAGCAACAGTTGCCAGTCGCCAAATTTACTAGCGCACGCCGCGCGCCAGGTTTTGAACCCGCTATCTCCGTCTAGCAGTGTCCATAAATATACCAAACCGCCCATGCTGTGTCTGTGTGCCCGAAAAAGCTTTTTTTATAGAAACCTTTTCAAATATGGAACAGATTGCAAAAAAGATTGTGCAATATGATCTTGACTTTTGATTTTTGATTGCTGGTGCAAGAGGCCTTACCGGCCTTACCCTTACCTTACTTAATGCTTACTTACCTAGAATATTTTATTTATAATATTATGGGGAAATACGGGCCCATAATATATAAAATGGATATTTTCCTGAATCGGAATAAATCTTGTCCGTGCGTTGGTTGTTCGAGTTGGAAGATTGGAGTTCGAGTTGGCCCTGGATCGCTTCCAAGGCGATCGGCGATGGCTGGTTCATGCGAATTGGCCCAACACATCAGTCTGCGCAATATTATCACGGAAGAATAATATAAATTTTTTATTGTTTTAGCTTTACAAATCGAAATCAATATTATGGACTCCGAAGCACTAACTGATAAGATATGGCGCCGAATCAGCTGTTCAACGTCCGCCATTTTGGAGTTCGGAGTTGGAAGGTTGGCTTCGGTGTGGAAGTAACATTAGGCTAACAACCGAACTCGGATCCAGAGGTCGCGTATTATTTCACCCGGATTCATTCACACGTGTAATAATCGGTATAGAAAAGACTTATTACTTTTTTTAGTGACCAGATCTTAATAGCCATATACTTTAATATTGCATAACCTTCCTCTCTCCCATCTCCTACTCCTCCTCAATCCCTTCAGTCTCGCAACATACTCAAATTGGGGATGCCATCGCCCGAGACCCGGGCATTTGGGGTTATGGCACGGTATTCACAAAAAAATATCATTTCGGCGTCAATAAGTCACCTAAATTATTAATTTTTGGGTAACGGTGGATAGAGACAATGAAAGATGTTATGTAGTTCTGTGTCTTTATTGTGTAGACCAGGGTTTCCCTAACTGTTGATTCGCCCTCGTGTGTGGCGGGGTTTAAAATAAAATATAAACTTAAAATTACGGAGGAACAAATGAAAAAGCTATCGATTTTAGAAATGACACATTTATTCTATTAATACAAAAATCAGGTGTTAATTATTAATCTAGTGTTAGTCTTATTCCAGGTACTTAATTAATTAATCTTAAAATTAGATTGTCTGTTTGCTTAATTCTACGGTAAAAGTCTTTATGTAATTGTTCAGAGTTTAATCACTTTGGCGGTTAAAAAAACCAAATAAAATGTTCAGTCACTTCCCTTTGGTTGCTGATGATGGAGTCTCCGCGTGTAACTGATCGTCCTGGATGATACACTGGCACTTAACTAATGTATTAATTGTTTTCACTGATTATTGCACAAATCGCACAGGTCGGGTGGTTGCACAATTTCTTGTCGAAGGTTGAATTTTTTTAACAAATCCCTGTTCGGAATTTTTCGCGGTCACTTGGTTGGACTTCCTGGCGGAAGTTCACGAACGTCTCGGCTGTTCCTGGTTGGAATCCGCGAGTGTGTTTGTCAATTTCCCTGGTCGGGAATTGTGCGGGGTCGCGAGCTTCGGACCCACTCCGAAAAGCGGAGAGAGACAGCCCTGTTTGGGCTGTAAAACGGGACACTCCGATGGATAAGCGGAGTACCACCCCCTAGCCGGGTAAAATGGTGAATCCTGGGTGAAGGAACCGCGTCCTCGGTGGACGGTGAGCGGTGATTGCTCCCTGGCCGGGGCAAATGGCGACCGGTCTTGGTGGTGAAAAACTCCTCCTTCTTCCTCCTTCTTCCTCCTTGGGCCCAGGCGTAGATCTTCAGAACTAATTCCATCGGCGGCGGCATTCATTGTCAAACGAAAAGGATTTATTGCCCCTCGCTCCGCTCAGCGATGTCGGTTTGTCCGGCCTCGCAATGGTTTGGGGTTTTATTAGCCAGGCAATGTTGGATGTTTGTTCGTTTGCCATTGCCGAAAACATCCTGGCTTTCCAATTTTTATTACGCTTCTTTGGCTTTAGCCGCTAGTTACAAAGTTTATTGTTATATTATTTCTTATTTCTAAAATTATATGATGACTTCCCATGACTTCCTGCCTAAATATTTTAAGACTCCTTTGGGTTTACCGACTTATTCTCGCTAGTTAAGCCAGCTGGGAAAAGATCGCACATCTTTTTCAATTCTGTGAATTTTTGGCATTTAAATACCTAAATGTACATCGCTGTGTTCCGCGGAATACTAGGGTTCCGCCGAACCTGAATAGGGGTTCCGCAACAGTTTGTCGGAAGAATTTCATTTAACATAATATATAGATATTCATATTTCAACAAACTGAAATTATTCACAAGAAATTATTATTTGTATAAATATTTTACAATAGTTCTTAAGTTAGGTACTAGACCCTTCCAGGTACAGAGACTACCCTTTATGGAAGTTGTAAGAGCCGTTTATGCTGTTATTGCAAGTCTTCATTTTACATACAAAACAAAATCTTGAAATTTATTACTGTGCTGTGTAATACTGTGATAAGGGTCAATAATATTGCATACGTGCGATGTGGAAACAATAACAACGAGATAACGGAAGTGTTTCACGAAATTTCTGTTCCCAAGGAACCCAACCATATTTTTTTCGAAAACGACTTTACCTGAAAGTAAGGAAATGTATCTATCAGTAGAAATCAAACAGACTTACTACATCCTTGTTAGCAATTAGTCGAACTAAAAACACGCATTGTGCCGTAAATTTTGGTGAAAAAAAAAATTACATTTTTAGATTTCATCAGTTCAATCTAATCATTTTGATTTTTATCCTGTCTTTTTTTATTTTTTTTTATGTGAATTCCTATCAAGAGTCCCAGCTGCTCCCGTCTGGGGACAGTGAGAATATGGCATCCCCAATTAGGGTATATTGTGAGGCTGAGGATAGTGGGGAGGGAAAGGAAATGAGGAAGAGGAAGGTGTGAAAATACCTGGCTATTCAGATCTGATTACCAAACACGGCTAAAGCCATTTCAAGTAACGTTTCAATTCTGATTGATGGTCTTGCACCAGGGCGATACTGAGAGTATCTTCCACTCTGGAACGTGCCGCAGATATACTAAATATTATTTTGAATATAAATTAATTGTCAAATAACACAAATTCGTCAAATAAAATTTATTTGCACACACCGGGATTCGATCTCTCGACCTTCGGATTGTGAGTCAAGAGCCTTACCCCTAGAACATGGCAGTTTTACATGAATATTTGAATGAATTAAATTTTAAAGTATTTGAAAAGATTTCCAAAGATATTTAAGAATGCGTAGGTACATAACTTGAAAACAACTCTTTCGCCGAAAACTGAGGATTCCTGGGTTTGAAATCCATTTTCTGTGATAGCTAAATCGGTAGACTTAAGCGCAAGTGAGTATGAAAATCTAATTGATTTAATTAGTGACTCTGACTTGAAAAAAATACAAAGATCAGCCTTTAAATGATTTCTGGGCGAGTTTATCAGAAGCAAATTTATCAAAACAAGCTTTTTTTGTTTTTCTTCCGTTTTTACAACCTAGGTATTTATGACCTAAAAAATAATAAGTGTTCCGTTAAAATTTACGAGTTCGCAACATTGCAGAAAAAGTTTGGGAAACCCTGGTGTAGACAGTGGTCGTATATGACGATGGGATTCATAACAGGTAGATCATATCTCGGCGGGATGTGGATACAAGGCGAAATCTACTTGTATTTCGGTATACATCACGATGGGATGCATGTGACACGTCACGGGGGGAAATGGATGTGTGCTCGACGCGCAGCGGGCGGAGACTTGGAGATGATGATGTTGTGGTCAACTAGCGGTAAAGATCACGGATTTTTCTGATTCTCCTGTAAGATGCTCGACTTTTTACTTTAGTGGTGGAGATGGTGGATCATGAACTCCTCCAGGCCGATGCGTCGCGAATTTCGCCGGTCGCGGTGAGTTGTTGAGTACCAGACTAAACTGAGTAATTAGACTGACTGTGAGCGCAGCGGCGGCGTTTATATGAGAGCGCTAAATGCATCGAAAATTAATTTATGCTTTACCAACGTTAACTACGATAAAGGAAAATATATTGTGATCATTAAATTTGTATTGAAACGCACAAGATCATTTTGCAAAAATTCATCAAAACTTTTCAGTTCATCAATATTAAAACACATCTATAGCATCCGGGTCCCAGGCCAGCATAAATGAATACAAATATGAGAAAATTGAAGATTATAAGCCAAAAAAAAATAGCCTTCGAATAATGTATCTTAACGCGAGAAGTATCAGAAATAAAATTGACGAGATTGAAGAAACTTTAAAGAACATCACACCGACTGTACACGTACTTGCAATATCCGAAACCTGGTTGGAAGATGGTGAGGAGTGCTTCTTCAACATCGACGGCTACCAAAGTGCATTTGCGTCTCGCACCAATGAAAGAGGAGGAGGGGTGATTCTCTACACACACCATTCACTAAATGCTACAACTATTGAAAAACATTGTAGTGAAAATTCCTTCTTAGGAATTAATATCCGCAATAGAAATTTCAAACCGTTAAATATCTATGTTATCTACAGAAAGCCTACCTCAAACATTAACGAAGTCTTAATGTATCTTGAATCTATTTTAAATAACTGTAGAAATGATACCCTTATCTTTGGTGATTTCAACATTGACATTCTTCAAAAAAATAATACATCTCTTAAGTACATCAACACGCTAGACTCTTACAACTGCTTCATATGTAACACATCCTATCCTACACGAGTAACAGATACCTCTACTTCTCTAATAGACCATATCATCTCAAACAGACAAAATATTTCCTCAACTACTGCAAATATAGATACCTGCCTAAGTGACCATAACATTTTGATATTAGATTACCAAAACAGCTTGAAACATCACACTAATAATAGAATACATTCTTCTTCAAACAACACCAAAACCGATAAAAACATGTTAAAAGCATATTTCGAATCCCACAACTTTCCACACGAAACCACCAGTAATGCCAATGAAAACTTTAATAATTTTAATGAATACATCAAAACAGCAATAAAATCATCCCAACATAAATCTGAGATACGTATAGGAGACCAACGGAGGGGTAATACTCCATGGTTTGATGCAAAATTAAATGCACTTATCAAACAGCGCAACAATGCGTTTAAACTCTGGAACAAAAATCAGCAAAGTGATATATTCACAGCACTGAGAAATAAAACAAGAAATCAAGTTACCAACTATAGAAGATATGCTAAAACTAAATACTACACGAATATATTTAAAGAAAACCTGCGTAATCCGCGACAGACATGGAAAACAATAAATGCAATTCTTACAAATAGTTCGACACCCCAGAAAGATGAAATTAATTATCTTTTGATTAAGAATGAAGAAATAACATGCCCAACACAGATAGCTTCAACTTTTAACAACTTCTTTATATCAGTTGGGGAAAACTTAGCAGCTACAATTGCATCATATCCAGATGATTCTATCACTATAAACACGGATCAAAAAGCAATCCAGTCCCTATATATGGCCAAAACAAATAAAACAGAAGTTCTCAGTATCATCTCTCAACTAAAGTCTAATGCATCTCCAGGTTTAGATGGAATTACACCCGTGCACCTGAACTTTTGCAAAGATATATTAGCTGACCACCTTGTTTTTCTTATTAATCAATCCCTGGATAGTGGAATCTTCCCAGATCAACTAAAGATAGCAAAAATAATTCCGATTTACAAAGATGATTGCAAAAAAAATCCTTCTAATTATCGTCCTATATCCATCCTCTCTGTTTTCTCTAAAGTTTTTGAAAAGGTTATTAAGCTTAGGCTCACTAAATATCTCTTATCAAACAATTTACTCGCATCCCAACAGTATGGATTCAGAAACCAATCTAACACAAAATGTGCTGCTTTCGATTTTGTATATGCCCTCCAAAAACATATAGACCAGGGTAAGCATACTGCAGGCTTATTTATAGATTTTAAAAAAGCTTTCGATACGGTTGACCATGAGATACTACTAAAGAAGTTAGAACACCTAGGCATAGTAGGCACTCCCCTGAAGTTACTGTGTAGTTACCTCTCTAACCGACACTGTCAGACCTTTGTTGGAAAAGGGACAAGCAGTATGGGAACGATAAAATTTGGTGTGCCTCAGGGCTCCGTACTTGGACCATTACTATTTTTAATATATATAAATGATATTGCTAAATGGGGACTTAAGGGTACAATACAACTTTATGCAGATGATACAGTGATTCTTTATCACAATAATGATTTAAACGAACTAGAAAAGGAAATGGAAAGGGATATATCTTGCCTGGCAAACTGGCTGCGATTAAACAAACTTAGCCTAAACATAAAAAAAACACATTACATATTGTTTGCAAATAAAAAAAATGTAAGTCTTAATATAAGTCTTGATAATAACCGCCTTGAAAGGGCTGATGTTACAAAATATCTTGGCCTTTTCATTGATTCACAACTCACATGGAATCACCAATTTAAACATGTTCTATCCAAAATTACTCCTATAACTGGTGTTTTATATAGACTTCGCGGGTTACTTCCTCCCTCTCTATTAAGATCGATTTACCATGCTATGATTCACTCACATCTAATATATCTCGCCGGAATCTGGGGATTTGCTACAAAAAAAATGATTTCAGAAGTCCAAGTCGTCCAAAATAGAGCCCTGCGAAATATATTCAGTTTACCTTGGGATACACACGTCAAAGACATTTACAGAAACACCCAAATACTTCCTTTTAACACCATTCCCACTTTTGAAATAACAAAAACTATATTACAAGTAATTCAACACTCGGCACATTCCAACACTACACTCAATTACAATTGCGACGTACACCAACACAACACAAGAAATCACAACAAACTTCATATACCAAAAATCAAATCAACAAAATATGGACTAAGATCCCTAGAATACATAGCGTACACAAAATATAATCAACTACCCAACGAGATCAAATGTGCAAGTCAATGTAAAAAGACCAAAACTAAAATGCTCAAACTTCATTTTATGAATGACTATCTGAAATAATAATGTTGTGTATGTCCTATGATATGTCCATTCAATACATACAGCTATTTGTTTCATGTAATGCGTATCATTCCCGCAATGAGTTTATTAACTCTTGGGAGTACAATGCTTTATATAATATACTATATTCTGTTTTGTATACTTTTAATAAATAAAAAAAAAAAAAAAATAAAACACGCAGTTGCTCGATTGGTTCGTCGATTCCAAAAAAATTTCAACAGTATTATCAAGCGTATTAAAGTCACCGAATTATGAAATTTACCTAATAGAAAAAAAAACGTCGATATTGATTCCTCTCACCCATGTTTCCTCTTTTTGGTGTTACCATTTCGAAAAAATATATGATATTTATGACGTTCAGGCATTATTTTAGGAGGGCAACGGGTGTGAGCCGACTGCCGAAAGTGCCGAAAGCGACGCAGTTTGCAAAAACAAAACAAACAAATGTCAGGGCTACTCAAATTTATCAGTGTATTTTCATAAATATTTATGTCTCGATCGATTGGGCGCGTTCGTTCTTCCGATGGAGAATGAAATCAGTTAGTTAGTTAGAATTCCACAATATAGAAACTGGCTGTGGATAATCAATGCGAAATAATTGTTAGTTTGGCGCAACAAAAGATTTTTAACGCTTAAAATGGAAGTTACCATTGCGGGGAGTGACAACCACAGTGATTCCGATATTAGTGAAAGTTGGACCATTATTGACAAGACTGCGGAGAGTATTGACAATCAAAGTCCTGTGATTAGTTCGAGCAACGATCAGAATGGACATAAAAGGTATTTATTTACTTTTTTCCAAATGACATTCCATTGTTGTCAAATACGTATTCTAAAAATAAATCGCGTTATTCACGTGAATTCGCACAATTTGATCTCAAATTTCTTTGTATCGCATTAAAACATTGTTTACCAATTTGATTGTCATAATTGCCCTTCGTTTTCAAAACGTTTCAAGGATTTTTCTCCCCACCCTAGCATGAAAGGCAGCAGTTTCTATATGTTAAATAATATTAACTTCATTTTGGTCATTATTTAGAAACATGTAAATCAACACAACATTATTTTAATTTATGTGAACTACTTTTAGTAAGTCCAGTGATGCATTGATGGAAGAGGAGGGCGACACAGATGGGGTGGCCGTTATCAGCGACGATGAGGAGAGGTCCTCTTCTGGCTCTCCCACCCCCTCGTCCTCCCCCTTCTCCATCAAGCCCTCCTCCCCGCGCCCCCGAGACCCGGAGACCAGCTCCGTGTCTACCATCCGAGACAGCGAGGACGAACTCCCGGAAGACTTCTACCTCTCTGAGAAGAAGATGAAGTCTTACGTTCACCGGCGGAATAACCGAATCAGCAACCTCCTGAACATCGTCCTGCTAGGAACTGTCGTAACAGCCGTCACCCTGGCCGTAGGGTTCATGTGGGGGATCAATGACACCTGCTCTCTCGACATGCTCAACTCTGTCAACAGAATCCTCACCAACCTGCAGAAACTTCAACACGAAAACGAAGTCCTCAAAAACAAAATAAAAATGATGCAATACATGCGACACAAACCTATCAAAAGCGATCTCGATTTCGAACAGTTTCTTCAACATGAAATGTTTGAAAACAACATTCTCTTTGATCCACCTCAAAAGGTTGACAAAAAATTTATCCCGAGAAATATTAACAAAGTAAAAAATCACAATGTTAAAGGAAGCGAAATTTTGGATTATGATAACCTCGAAATAAACGACAGCGATGATGCTTTCCTTGAAGCTGAAAATGTGAGCAATGGAGCAAAAGGGGTTCAGAATGTTTGTTCCGACCAGACACCACAAATTGGGCAGGAAACATGCCGTAAAAAAGAAACAAAACCACAATTTAATAATGTTTATCATTATTCCCAAGAAGTAAATACTGTTAAGCCCAAAGAAACAAAGGATAAGAATTCTGGGAAAGAAGCCAAAAAGGCAGCGAAAAAAAAAGCGAAAAAAGCCAAGAAACAAAAGAAGAAGATGCAACGCATGGCAGCTATCGATGAAGATTACAAGACCTTCCAAATAAACAATGTCGACAAAAATAACAATGAAATAGACGATTGGTACAACAAATTATACGACGGGCGGCAGACCTTCCGGGAGAAGGGAATGGACTACTATATCTGGCAGAACAAAGCTAAGTGGTACTTCAAAAGGATGAACCGCCAAAAATACAGACGCAACCATCAGAAGTATAAAGTTTATACACCGGAAGGAAGGTTTTGATGGTGACAGTAAATACTGTTTTGTTTGGAGAGTCCTATATAATCAATTAGTGGGCGAGCTGTGCCTAGGTTAGGAGCACTTTTGCATGTTGTAATATTTCGGATAGTGTCACTAGTTTAGAAAGTACAAATTAAGTTAATTCGAAAGTTCACCGATATATCTCTAATATAATTTTTAAGTTCTCACACATGGAATAAAAATAATATATGAGGCAAACTCTACAGTTTTTTATACATGAAGGATCGGAAAACCTTCCGTTTCAATTAAAACTGTGCTGTAAAAAACAGGTGGCAAAAAACTATAGAGTTATTAATTAGACATATAAATCAAATTTCAAAGCAACTGGAGTGCACAATATTTTTATTAAAATTGATGACTTGCTTTGATTTTAATTAGCCAATAAAATTAAAGGATCGTAGAATAAATAATATGCATGTGAATTAGAGTTAGGGAAATAAGACGATATGATATTGTCATGAGGTGCGATGATTTCTGGAGATATCCATCCAATAATAACTTTATATGGTAAAAATTCTTACTTTTCACAATTGTACTTTTTTCATAAACAAAGCATACTTTTTACAGTCATTATTTGATCAAAGTAAAATCTCATAATAAAGTTTGATTTGTTTACAAAAAGGTTAATTTAGTTTGACCCTTTTGCAACAACAAGCAACGTGTCTTGATGGAAATTGAACTAAACCGGTTTAGTTTGGTCTGCATTGGAGAAATGAATGTTGTCAACTAGTTAGGCAAGCCTAGGCACAGCTTATAGAGAGTATTATGATTATTCCAGTGTTTGAATAAATGTGTTGAAATAATATTCTTGTTGGTTTAATAAAAACCCTTTATTGAAGTGTTTGTGATATATATATTCCTAAATTTGATTCTAGTTGTTAATCCTTCCATGGCGGCACCAAATTATCCGAATAAATGCATTTAATCAAATTCATTGTGTTGAATCTAATTCAATCACTATGCTCAAAGTATTCAAGGACTTCAAATGGTTTTCAAACACCAAATGTACCTGGAAATAAATACAGCTTGGAAGCAATTTGAATGATTTTTTAGCTTTACTTAACAAATCATGACTCACGTATTGTGAAATATATTCCGCATTTCAATTATTAAAATATTATGTTTATGTAAATGCTATTTTTATTTTAATGTCACGTCCGGCAATAATTTTCAATAGGCATTAATAAAAATGGGAATGTTTCGGATTGTAAACTTTTTATTGCAATTTTTACCATTTGACTAAATATCACATATTATGATATAATTTTTTTACTGCCACTCTGTGATATCATGAAATCTTTAAAGTGTACCGTATCATAAAAATATTTTGAATACTAATAAATGTTTTACGAAATGAATGTTGTTTTATTTACATGAAAAACCTTGTTTCAATAAATAGTCTTGCAATAAAAAAATTACTTTGGCTGGTTATGCAGTAATGTCAAGCAGTGGGGCATACCCTTTTTGTGTGAATACTGCACACAAGAGTCCCAACTGTCTGGAGCCAGTGAGATTATGGCATCCTCATTTGGTGTATACTGTGAGGCTGAAGGTAACGGAGGGGGAAAGAGGTAAGGCCTGGCTATCCAGATCTAGTAACCAAACACGGTTATAGCCATTTCAAGCAATGTTTTAATTCTGAATACCTACCACTGAGAACTTCATTATAATTAATTTTTTAAACAACTAAAAACTAACTGATAACCAAAATCTCTGCAATAGGTCACCCAAGTGGTTCGCTACGTTTGGTGACTTACTTAGCAGGGGCGTCCGGATCTTGGCAGCGGATGCACCTGCGTGACAGGTAGAATTGAGAGACTAGTTGAGGAAGATCTTTTGACCTCTCCAGCAGGATTTGGGCTGCAGTGGAAGGGATGAATTCATTCGTCCGTCACTTCTGGACACACTGACCCCCAGGTTCCTACCCACCCCTCATACCTTTTTCCTTCCCAGAACTTCCTTTCCCTAAAAAGGCCCTCCCTACACCATCCCCAAAGATGACATAGGCACTAAGGGGAAATATTTTCCTCAGGGCCTCTTGTGTGGATCTAATGTAAAAAAAAACTTATTCCTTACGATTTTTTTTATAGAAAGTTTACAAGGGCCCTGTTAGAGGTCTGCCTTTTAGCAGACTAGTTTATTTCACAGCATTAATCCAATTTTCAGTCCTCATTAGCAGTGGCGGACTAAGCCCGTCAGAGGCCCGGGGCGGCAAAAAAAGCGAATGAGGCCCCCCCCTAGTATAAAAAGTTTATGTAATTTTGCAAGATTTGGGGGCCTCACTGTAAAAAAATGTTTTTTTTTGTATTTCAGTTTCTAAAAAATGCATTTGTTAATAATGCTATCACCTAATGTTTTAAGGAAATTCTAAAAAAATTCAAGAAAGTTTTAAGGCTCGGTTCCCGGCCCCAAAAAGAAGAAGATGGAGAGATAGGAAATTACGAATGTTAGAAGAGCGCGCTAACATTTACAGCGATAAAATTGATGCAAAAATCACGAAAATCTTTAATAAAACACGAAACGTTAAAAATAGAGCGAAAATCTCGCGATAATTGTCTTTAATTTTCTTTAAAGAAACGCTGTGAATTTTTTCATACATATAACTTGTAAAATAACCGAAACAAACGTGTTTATAATAATTTTTGGATCACACTTTGCGATTTTTTTCTATCGAGAGAATTTTATATAATTTGCGTTTCGGCGCGACCAATGTCTAAATATTATCTTCAAGAATAACATATATTTTTTTAAGAGCTTAAAAACTACAAATGTTAAGCGAGGTTTGCAAGAAATCGGTAGAAATTCGGAGAACGGCCTCTTAAACTGTTTGTATGTTGGAAAAAAAAGCTTTCAATGCATTTTTCTCGAAACTACGTTTTTCTACCTAGTTGACGACATCTTAGAAAAACTATAGATCCGATTTGCATGCACTAAGTCTTAAACTGTTTGAAAATACAGTCACCATGGCACCACATAGGGATTTTATTTATAAAGGGCCTCCGGGTTTCTAATTTTGTGACCTCCTATTTTTTTTTAAGAATGCCGAAAATTTTCCATAAAAATTCGAATATAACATTCGCTGGTCCGCCATTTTTTCTTTTTTTTTTAGATACGAAAATTCCCCTCCGTGGTGCCATAGATACCGGTTTTTTTTTAAAGTTTAAGAGTTTGTACATGCAAATGAAAATGCAAATGCAATAAAAATACATTCAGGTGGATGTATAGTTTTTTTAATATGTTGTCAACCACGTTAAAAAACGAGTTAAAAAAATTTTGCGAAAAACGCATTCAAAGTTTTGCTGAAGGATAATTCAATATACGCAGTTTCAAACGGTTTCATATAAAATGCTGTAAAAAAAATTTGGTGAGAGCATTGCTAAGTGAAAATTAACTTTAAAAAAAAATTAAGAACATTTTTTTACAGTGTCGTGCCTTAAGGCACCGTATCCCCGCTCAAAGAGAAGAAAATGCAGAGATATGTAATTACGAATGTTTGAGAGAGTTCGCTAATATTTAAAACGGTAAAATTGAAGCGAAAATTGTGAAAATGTTTCATAAAACACTACTCGTTGAAAATAGAGAAAAAATCTCTTGGGGGCTATCTAAAATAGCATTTGAAGAAACACTGTGAATTTTTCCATACATATTAACTTGTAAAATAACTGAATACCTAGGCTAGGCCCAATGCCTAGGGCAGGGGCCCTGCATCGATCGGGCAGGGGCCCTGAGACGTGCATTGCCTAGGGGCCCCGACAAGTTTAAGCCGGCCTTGACAGGGCCCTATTGTCCATAAGGCAGTGTAGGCCTCTGCCTAGGGGCCCACATCGTTCAGGGGCCCCTAAGGTAAAGGGGCCCCGGGGCGTGCATTTCCTAGGGGGCCGACACGTTTACTCCGGCCCTGACTATGACCCTACGTGTGGATTGTTTTATAAATTGCCCCTTCCATTTTATTTTATTTTTATGAACGATGCCATAAAATTTACATTAAAAATCGAAAAAAAACATATAAGTAAACATTACATTTAAACATGTAAGACGTATAGGTAACTGCCTAGGAGCCCCGCATTGGGTAAGTGCCCCTAGGGTAAGGGGGCCCCAAGACGTGCATTGCCTAGGGGCCCTGAAAAGTTTACGCTGGCTCTGGCAGGGCCCTATTGTCCATAAGGCAGTGTAACACACTGTCTAGGGGCCCCGCATCGGGTAGGGGCCCCGAGGCGTGCATTGCCTAGGGGCCCCGACATGTTTAATCCGGCCATAACTATGACCCTACGTAGGGATTGTTTTATAGATGTCCCCGTTCTATTTTTTTTTAATGAAGGGTGAAAGTCTACCATAAAAAAACGAAAATAAAATTCATTCAAAAATAAAACGCATTCTAAGTTTTGCTGAAGGATAATTCAACATACAAACTGTTTCAAACGGTTTCACATAAAATGTTATATCTCCGTCAATTTTTCGAATTTATTTTTAATAAATTTGGTGACAGCACCCCTACAAGTGCGTCAATCAAAAAAAGATTTTTTTTTTTTTTTTTACAATTAGCCTTGTTTAGAATTTGGTCAAGGGAACATGGAGGCGTTTGGGGGCCCCCCAGGACCGGGGGCCCGGGGCGGGCCGCCCCCCCCTTAGTCCGCCACTGCTCATTAGATCTTGGCATTATCAGAATGCAACTAGGTATGGTGAGGAGCTGCGTCTTCCTCGACCAAGTCTTCCAATAATCTACTCTGTACTCCAGTTGGGTATACTTGTTTTGTCACCCCTCACGATGTGACTAAGGCGGCCCCTAGACGATCAATTATATTGAGCAATATTACGAATTGCGCAATATTATTGACCGTTTAGGGTTAATACTGAAGATTGCGCAATGATTGAACAAAAGTTTGAGCAAGTTTAATTTTTATTGCATCATATTTTTCCATTGCATTGTGTAGGGTCAGTATTGAGCAATATTTTTAGGCTGTGTTTTGTCTTTTGACGAGGAGTACAGCAAAAAGAGAATCAAAAAGTTAAGGAAATAGAGTTTTTCGTCAAATGTAGCAAATTGTACAGAGAATGCCATCTCTGTGGGATGTCAAGAGTAAAATATATCATGATCGTGATAAAAAAATGCTGCTTACGAAACATTGTTGTCTAAATACAAAGAGATGTTTCCACAGGGCAAAGATGATGTGAAGAAAAAATTCAATTCTTTAAGAACCAACTATCGGAAGGAGCACAAGAAACACTTCCAGTCGAAAACATTGCGCAGTTCGTTTATTGTGCAATATAATTGATCGTTTGGATTCTAAGCGCCTTTCAATCTTACTGTACAATAAAATATATTGTATAATGTTATTGTAGCGACTAGGGGCCGCTTTAGATATTGTCAATACAAAATATTGATTAAAAAAATAAGACTTTGTTAACATAAATTTATTTTAATTCCTTATATTCTAAGTAAATATATTTGCTTTGTAATAATTATGATAATATACAGTTTATTACTAGGAATTCATGATAATAATATAGATACAATACAAATGTTTGATTTAAAATACGAAACACCGCTGCCTCGGGACTAGAGCGCCGGGCCGTCACCACCCAACCTGCTGTCATCCCCGCACCGCCACTCACTACTTCTAATATTGCATTCAGTAAGGCTACACTACTTGTCAGGAACACAAACATTACACAATAGAAACAGAGGTTTGTCTGAGAAACTGTGACTAAAATGCAAAGGAATGTATTGAGATGTTCTTAAAGCGAATATACTAAAAATAATTCATATTCTTAAAACTTTGAGACACAACACAGAAAAACTGGGTATACTAATGCGCTAGTTCATGTCAGATTGATAAACAAATTGGCATTGAATCATTGAAGACAATATTAGCTACTCTAAATCGAAAATTTTAAACAGAAAAAGATCAGTCGCATCTAGGAATTGAATACAGGACCTTAGTCTTGCCAAGCATTGCTCTACCAGGTGTAATCGTGTAGAGCAGAGCCACGGCAAGGCTAAGGTCTTAAGTTTAATTCCTAGATCCAAACATATCTTTTTCTGTTTCGACGGCCGGCGTGGTCTAGCGGTAAGGCTTTTGGCTCGCAGACCGATGGTCGCGGGATTGAATCCCGGCGTGTACAAAAAAAGTTTTTTGATTAATTTGTGTTATTTCACAATTAATTAATTAAAAATAATATATAGTATATTTGCAGCACGTTCCAGAGTGGAAGATACATCAGTATCGCCCTGGTGTAAGACCACCATTTAGAATTGAAACGTTGCTTGAAATGGATTTAGCTGTGTTTGGTGACCAGATCTGAATAGCCAGGTACTTCCCTTTCTTTCTCTTCCCCACCTCCTTCCCCTCCCCATTACCTTCAGCCTCACAACATACTTTGGGGATATTCATATACTCATAATTGGGGATGCCATAGTCTCACTGGCTCCAGATGGGAGCACCTGAGACTCTTGCGAGGTATTCAAATAAGCATAAAAAAATTGATTGAGAGTAGCTAATATTGTCTTCGGTGATTAAGTATTACAATTTGAGGTTAAAATAAAAAAATGCATTCTTTTAAATTATCTAAGCAGATTCTGCTCTTATTTCCAACCACAGAATAAAGAATAACACTAGAAGTGCCTTCCATACGTATTTAGCCTAATAGCTCAGTGCTCCATCTCACTTACACTTGCATGACATTGTAGATCTCCATCGTATATGAATTTCGTAAACACAGTTGTGTATTGGCAATTTAAGCCTCGATTAGGCAAATATTTGTGACACGAAACACGCCTACAAGGCACTTTTTGGGTTATTCTTTACTCTATATTTTCAACTAAGCAAACGGAACTCGTCAACAATAATCAATCAATTACAGCAAACATTGCATCATTTGACAAAAATATGTTTAATTCATTTTATTGTGCTCATCCCTTTTATGTTACATAATATTACTAAACATTTGCACTCTGCGAATAATTTTAGTTTTCTGTGTTCATTATTAACAATACATAATAAAATACTTGTTCCGGAGAATGAACGTGAAATGATTACGGCGTAGCATAGCTTAAAATGTAAAGTATTCTTAATTAGGTAGATAAAGTAAAAAAGGTTTAATTAGAGGATTTGTGATACATAGTTCTATCGGATAAAACAATTCAGTCGTAAAAAATTGACAAATAATATTGGTAAACTAAATGTAATTGCATGAATAAGAATGAACACTTTATTTGTATGTATGTAGATAGAAATAAAAGGATTGTCAACATTACCGAATTATAAAAACGAGGGCTTCTGATTTCTCCTGTTATTTGAGTTTAAGAGAGAACGTAAGTCACAGCAACCACTGGAGCGCTTTTTGCCACAATATGACACCATTTAATACCTCGGATTGCTTTAATGCCAGTTTTAGGCAAATTTGGTATGATTTTCTTAATGTCGGCGGAAAATATTCAAAATGGTCACCAAAAAATTACAAGCAATCAGAGGAAAAAGTTTAAAACTGCGCTGTCGCTCGAGTGGTTAACAACAAATAAAATGATTGTAAACATGATTACATTATGTAGTTAGGTACTTAATCTAAGCATTGTGTATTTGAAAGAGAAATATTTCCATTTTCACTTATCGCTATTTCCAAAACCTCGATCGATATATCTATTTTTCATGTTAAATCTAATATCATTCATAAATTAGTGTCACCAAATAGTTTTAAAACTGACGTAACATTATTCTTATAGCCTCACATCTAGGCAAGCTTCAAATTCTCAAAATAAGAGATAATTTCGCCAAGTGCCAAATTTGCGATTTGAAGACAGCCATGTAAGGTTATTTAGTTAATTACTAAAGAAGACCCTTGTGTATTTCAAGAACAGAAAATCACACTTATAAAACAATAAAGTTAGATGGCATATTTGACTGCGCCAAGCAGATGTTACAATGTTTCCAGACATTTCGTCAAACATTATAATAATACAATACATTTCTAACATTTTATCACATTAATTTACCATTATTGGGATCTGATTGGCCTAATACTTAGTTTCCAGAATGGGTCTATAGCCTAATTATAAAAACGACACTTTAAAACTAGCGTAACATTATCGAAATGAGTTTCATACGGTTATTCTGTAAACAAGTTCCTCACTCGTTGAAAACCACTGCCAGTATAATATTATATTTCTTAAATCTTCATTAACTTCACACATACAGTAAGATTCCTTATATATGTTGTAACATTGTAAATTATCATCAGTATTTTCAAAGTCAAATAATAGATGCTTGAAGAAACTTTATCCCGTGAAGAAGATCATTAAGGCATGATAATCTCAATGTTTTAACCACTGGAGCAACAGCGCATTTTACTTTACCGTTTATCTCATATTTGTAGGATTTATAAAAAAAATATAAAAAAATCGTTATGTTTATAACCGCGCGATTCCTGCGTGTTTGTTACTTTGAAACTGCCGTGAGAGGTACTTATTCGAGTCAACATAGAATATTTTCGATTTCTGTATATTGTCTGTGGTATACTTGATAATGAAAGGTGCATATCTATGGAAAAAGGACTTAATTTTAACCGTAAACAACTGATCTAAAATTCTGCGTGAAAAAAATATTTTCAAATTTTATTTTTTAACATCGTTATAAAATAGTCTACGAAGTTCAGATGTGCGACATCTATGGTCATAATAGATAAAGCATTTCAATAGCTTTGTTTTAAGTCCAAAATAAGAAACGTGGGAGCTACAAATATATAAAAATAAATAAAAAAAACTGAATCAAGAGATAATTGCCTTTTTTATCCGAAAAGCTATCAGAGACATTTAAAATGGCGCCAATATATGGCAAAAATCGCTCCAGTGGGTTAATGAATTTTGCTGGTGTTGTAATATTTTACTAACATTAATGAAGAGTTTCATGAAATATGTTTGATCAGAAGTCATAATTTAATCAGAGAGGCTTAAAAGGCTAATATGTTTAACAGGATTGAAGCGAGACTTCCATATTATCAGGACTCTCTAAAAATTTATCCCAAACAGTTATCTAAAACTCTGTATTTTAGGACAAGTGTTTAACTAACAATAAAGGTTTACATTACTAATATTATAAGATTCTTAAATGTTTAGTAACTGTTCAATAGATTTATAGTTTACAAATTACAATACATTAATTAAATTAATTTACAAGTGATCTCTAAAATGTAGCCCATTTTATACGAAATCTTCTTTAATAGTTATGTACGAGTAAATGGCGTGCTTGTGGCCATAAAACAAAATATAAATATGATTTAAGTAAAAATTACATACCCTTTTTTAATAAATTTTCATATTTACGTTGAAGTCTTAAATGACTATCAAATATTCCCAACTATATAGAATATTATATTTAATGTAATTTGCATAATACTTTCACTTATAATGCTTCTTCCAAGTAGGTTTTAATTAGCAAACCGCTGTTTAAATCAATTTGACCGAATTTCAACTAGAAAAGGCATCAAAAAGTATCACAAAACATCTAATGGAAGTTTTACATAATTTAATAAGTACATCAAACAAAACTAACTTCTTGTATATATTACCTTTTGTATCAAATTTGAATCGTATTCATGTGCAAGTCAAGCATGCTTTAAAAAAATTTCAGCAATCAATAAATTAATAATAATAATGTTAAATGTTTCAAGGGAAATTAAAAAATATATCATGCATTTGTCAGAGTAATCTTCAACAATATATGAGGGGCTCAGCGGAAAGGTGGCCCAACCCACAAAAATTTGTCTTCAGCGAAAACATCATATATTGTTATACGTATTTATTCCAAAGATCCTTTGAAATCAAAAAAACTAAAAATGGGCCACTGTGGCTTCATAGATATGACAAAAATATATAACAATATGATGTTTTTGCTGAAGACAAATTTTGGTGGGTTGGGCCACTCTTCCGCTGAGCACCTCATATGTATTTAGAAAATTTGTTTTTTACTATCAAAGCGACGCTTGACCGAAGAATGTATCGTTTTATAAACTTTTTTTAAGATTAAAACAGTAGGTACTAAAAATAAATTTAATTGGATATGAGAAAACAGCAAAAATATTTTTTTACTTGAGAAAGTAAGTAATTTTCATAGAAAATTAACTTGCTGCAAACAATAAAAACTTATACAGACTTTTTGATGTTATTTTTTATACACATAATATTTCTATTTAAAAATGTTCACGAAAACTTTAAAACCATTCAAACATTTTGTAAAGTTAATCAAACTGAGCAAAAAAAAAAACAAAGTGTGCAATTCACACGTGGTAGAAGTGAAACCTTCAGAAAACTACAGTAGGCAAGAGTGGAGAGGTTACGAAGCACCGCATAAAGAGGAGACCGATTATAATATCTCATTCTCTCGCAGGCTAAATCCTACAGATGTATGTGTTTGTCTCTTTTTAGTGTCGCTATTTTTCGTTTCATCGAGTTTCAAATCACAACGGCACTAAAGAAATTTTTACTTCAAAAAGTGGACTACATGTTTTGCACCAAAAATGGACCTGCAACCTTCAGACTCAAAGTAAAATGTTTGAATCATTATGGATATCTGTTATTATTATTATTAATGTGTTTTTTTTTTAAATACAGTTAAACCCTCTTAAACAGTTCTCTCTTAAGAAGTTTTGTGGCTTAAGAAGTTTTTTCAGTCCCTCGGTTCAAAATTGGCCCAATTTTTCTCACACATAAGGTTTTCCTGCTTAAGAAGTTTGTTTTTTACGGTCCCTTGGAAAACTTCTTAAGAGGATTTCACTGTAAACCCTTTTTATCACACATATTATTCTCCACCGGCTCAATTTGAGTTTAAAATGAACTCCCATCCACCGATAGCTGCCAACAAATGATAGAAAATTGTAAAAAGGGAAACAAATTATAAGACAAGATACAAATTAATATATACATTGGTCATGGCTTTATTTAACATTGGTCATTGAAATAGATATAGGTCTTTAGAAGATCAGCCAAAGAATTAATGTAAAAAGCCAAGATTGGTGCTGATATAGATTATTTAATTTAACGGTTTAATCTCTAACCTCAAATGTCAATTTAATATTTTCCAGCAAATAATATTAACTTGGCGTTTTAAATTTATGAATTTGAAATAAATGTTTGTTGTTAGATTAGGTTGAAAATTAATTCATTCAGATGTTTCCTTAACAAAACAAATGGTATGAAGTTTAAATTTCTTTATCACACATGACAAGCATTGAGTGAAATAATTATGAGTTTGGTAAAATTAAATATTTTAAAAGGGAAAAATAGTCAGAATAACAAGTGAAAGGTTTTATAAATATGTGGTGCCTCAAGAATTTGACAAAATAAACTCAAACTATCAAATAAGAACATTACTATTGCAGCGAATAAAACAAAATTGGATTATTTTATTGTGATAATGGCTATTCGAGGATTGACAGATTAATATAAAGGACCATTGAAAGTAGCGATGAGTAGGTTCTGCATAAAAGAACTCGAGTTCTAGGAGTAGTTCCAGGTTCCGAGTTCTCAGTACGAACTGGGTACTGTGGAGAGCGATGGCGGGTGCCGAGACGCACAGTTCCGGCCCTGAATGTTGAATTTGGACTCGGACCACTCACCGAGAACTCGCACAAGTTACGCAGGGGTGTTGGGGGAAAGCGGGTGTCAAGAAGCGACACTGCCGAACAGTGGGCAGAGGCATTCGGTTCCGAGTCCGAGTTCTTTAGGAATAGTTGATTTGAAAAAGCAGTGGGATCCGCTTCCCGCAAAGGACTCGTGTTCAAGAACCCATTCCGGATGAACTAACGCATCACTAGTTGAAATTGATCCGTTGAAACTATGAACACAAAAAATGAAGAGGCTTGAAATAATTTTAGTCAAGTTTCATAACTGAATTTGAATAATCAGGTACTTCCTAACCTTTGCCTTCCTCAGCTCCTGGCAGTGGAACTCTAATATGGTGTAAAAGAAAAATATTAAATAAATAATATTGAGGTAACGGGTGTTTTACATGTCGCTTTTTTCATCCGGTTTCCATATGGAACATCTTTTCACCCAGTTTCGGGATGAAAATATGGATGTGTTCTATTTTGGTACCGATTTTCATAAGGTTTAAATGGATGATTTTAATAGATGGCGAATTACCTGACATCTGTCATTGTTCTTCGAAACTACATTATTTGGAAATTTTGCATGTTTGTTTCATTTCATATTGAAAATATTGATAAAAAAAACTGCAATATGTAATTAAATGAAGACAATATTATAATTTGAGTTTTTACTCATAAAGTTAAAAAAAAAAAAAAAAAAAACTGCAATATGTGTTTATTACGGATTGTGAGTGTATTACTGTTCATATTGAGAATTTCGAGTGTATTTATGATTTGTTGCCCTTTTTTTACCATTTAGTACGGTCCCAAAATATTATTTCTTCTCTAATGGCAATAAATAATGATGAAAATAATGATCTTCTAAAAGCAAAGATATTTCATATGGGTCCAGGTGTAGTTTCCATATGGAAATCGGTATGAAAAAAAACCTTGTGTAAAATGCCATTAACTCCGCCTCATTTCATTTTTCTGAGGTCAAAATTCAACATGAAAACTATATATTTGGTTACTTCATTTAATTTGTTGCCAGATAAGAACTAATATATGTACATATATATATTTTTATAAACCAATGAGGACAGAGAGAGGCAATACATAGCATACTCCGCCGATTACAAGAAATAATAACATTAACAAATGTGTTTCACTTAAGCGATATAAATAATATTTTAAAAAATTCAGTCAGTAAATCAAACCTTAATAAAATGATGGTACAAAGAATGAATCCACATTGCATGAAGGGTGAAAAATGGACAATGTAACACTGCCGTCGTAAGCAAAAAGGCAGCTAGACATTTGCAAGTCACATTCTGATGTACTGTTTATTACAATAGGTGAACAGTCCCGTACATCAGAATGTGACTTTTGAAAAATCTTAGCTGCCTTTTTGTTTATGGTGGCAGAACAGTTGGTCGCAAAATATATGCAAATCACAGCAACAAAAATCAACACAAATTACTGCAAAAATATTAACAATCATATTTTGCTTCATTATGATAGCCGTACAGACACATAAAAACGAAGAACACTAGAAATGTCTTCCATTTAACATGTCGACATTGGTTTCCATATTGATTAAAATGGAAACCAATGTCGCCCCTGACTTGGTACCTTTTAGTTCTAGCCCATATAAGACGTGTTCTGTCTCTTTTGTACTTGCCTGTCATCGTATATCGCCATCCCGTTTGAATTTCATAAAGATGAACGATATGAAATTTAAGCAAAGGATGGTCAGACTTTGGGAACACGAAAACACGCCTACATGGCACTTCTTTTGTTTTCATTATTCTATGCTTACAGCAAAATTTGTAAAGTTTATCAAATTTGAAGAACAAACTCACAACATTTAGAAACACTGAACTTATAATTAATATAAAAGCTCCACGTCAAACCTATTGTCAGCTTATTAGTAACAACAATCCAACAAATTCAGATTTACATTAAATTAAGCTAATACATACCAGTTTACTAATGAACAGGTAAAGTCCACTTTTCCTAGTTAAACCCTCAGGTATGTTTGGGTAGGTACTTTCACAAATTTAGGTTGTGATATATGATTTAAGGTGTTAGAAAGAGGCAGGTTGTATTTGCATCTAAAAGTATACCATACACTTCCAAATAATTGTAATATATTCCAAAACACCATCGATTTGTCAAAGTTTGTAAATTTTTTTATTAATTATTTTTTATATGAAAAGAAAAAAAGACTGAAGTGAGAATAATCTGACATATTGGTACAGAGGCCTACAGTAATCAAACATAAAAGAAGACAAAAGAATAATTTATTTTATTGTGACATATTTTTGCAGCAATTAATTTAGCATTAGATATTTTTGGTGTTGTTTCGTAACAGCTTGCGGCGCAACAAGTAGATCTAGAAGACGACAATAATAAGACAATGAGAATTGTTCTAGGTTGGCTCAGTGGAGGGACGGGGGTGGGGTGGGGGAGTGAGGGTAGGGGCGGGGAGCAGGGGGATGTTATTCCCCCGTGTCCACCCACTTGGCCTCCTCCGCTATCCTGTCCAGGCAGTCGCTGAGGTACTGGAACTGGAAAAAAAATTTACAGAGTTAGTATTAGATGGCAAAAGCAAAACTTATTCATAGAAGTATTAGCGGCAATAACACATTCACTTCTGAGCAACGGTACTACTCGCCACTTCAGGCCACCACGCGAAGAGTAAAGTGTGAAAGTAAGTAACGGTTTACAGCGCAGTCCATTGTAAGACTTTTCTTCATCAGAAAGGCACGTAGTATCATTGCTCCGAAGTGTACACTAGTACGCATCAAACTTAAAACCGGACTGAACATGGTACAATCCATTCTCACGCATTTACTGACTTTACAATGAATGTAAGCAAAAGAGAAAGAAAGATGCATAAAAACACATGTGTGACAGAGAAAGGCGTGGGCGGGGGGGCGTAACACTTTTCTGTCCTTAAACTCGCTTATTGTGACAATTTCTGATCAACATCAGGCCAGTCTAAAAGTTTGGCGTGTAATGTATTTTTGGATGAGCCTATTGGATGTCAAAGTTACTTGTAATGAACTGACAGGCAGATTTTGATCAGTATTTAACTTTAATGATGCAAACAAAATAATAATCGACACAGTCAACAATCATTAATTTCTTGATCGGCGATGCAAAATTTTCGACGTACGCCACTGTGTAGAAAAAAGTGTATATTTGACACAGAATTGATGTTGATTAATATTTGGTTGTGTAGTGACTGTAACTCACATAAGGTGTGAAGATATTGAGGCAGCGGGGGGGCCTGTCGGGGCGCTTGCAGTGCACCCGCAGACAGCCGCTGCTGGGGTCGGGCTCCCATTGACTGGGCAGGAACTCCAGGACCTGCGGAGGCGTCTCCAGCGAGCCGTCCGCTCTGCATGCGTGGAGGGCTAGCGACGAGAAACCTACAAACAAACAATACAATCAATGCGCTGTAATTGGTGAGAAGACAATACTTTTCTCTTTGGAAGGTGTGGAACTCACTAAACCGCATCTTGTGCACAAATGGGGCATAAAGTTGTTTCCTACAATGAAATTTCATATTTTTTACAAATGTATCATATTAATTAGAGCAGTGATTCTTAACGGGTGCGCCAGCGCCCCCCTGTGGGCGTTTTGGAGGTCTGGGGGGAGGTTTTTTAATTTTTAGCATTTAGGGGGCGCTGCAAAAGTTTGAGTGGGCATTTTGTCAATATAGAAAATAAGCTCATTACACAAAAATTTTAACTGAGGTTTAATACTAATTATACAATGTAATAATAATGCGTTTTTTTATACTTCTCATAATTTTTCATTTGTAGTAGGAAATCCATTGCGTAAATGGACTTCCTACTAAAATGTGTACTTTTTAATTTTCGTTTCAGGGGGGAGGGGGGGCGCTGGATAATTTTACTGTGGTAAAGGGGTCGATTCTTTCAATAGGGTTAAGAAACACTGAATTAGTGCATGCTGATGACGACATCTCCAAAAATGACAAAGTTATGAGCTTTCAAAGTAAACTTGCAAAACAATCAAAATGTTGTAAAGCATGAGACATTACAGTAAGTCTGCAACGGTACTGCAGCACTGCGATTCGAATTATGAAATGTGTCTCTTGTGACGTCACGATACATGCATACATTTTACGCAAGTTCACTTAGAAAGCTCATAACCTTGACATTTTGGAGATGTCAAAAAACTAATTTTACTATCATTATTAACTCTTTAAATATAATACAAATCACTTTAAAAAATAGGAGACAACATTATTGTGCGAATGTGTATATTTAAACAACAGAACACACAGTAGAAGAAAGACCCAGTTCTCCAGAGACACATCTGTACTGAATCAAGAGATTTCCGATGCCTTCCAACTGGCTGTATAACTTTGGTATCTATCTTTGACCTTTCACAATATCAAGAAGAGTTCATAATTAGTAATTATCCATCATGCAGGTACAGAGTAATGTTAGAGTACTCACCAACAGTGGGCATGACCTTCCCTTCCTTGCGTGAGTCAGTCTGGCAGGGCGGGAGGTGAGCCCGTCCATATCCCGGCAGTGTGCGTGCCAGAGCCAGGTACTCGGAGCAACGAGACAAGTCCTGCAGGGCCTTCAACTGGTACAGCCGCTCACCCGCCACACAGGTTCCACGGTTCACCTCTTCCACAGCCTAAAATACAACAAACAATTGGTCAATGGAGGAATGAGTTACACTAAATACAACCATTTATAGGTGTAAGGATTACAAAGTTATGTTAGGCAAAGAATAAGCTGGCTGAATCTTGAAGAAAGATGTTGTTAGGTTACACCCTCATACTTTCAACTACCTCTAGAGTAATAATAAAAATGATGTTGTCCAAGTTCCAGTAGGAGGGGAGATTAATTCATCATAAATTTGCAATGTTATCGCAATGATTCTCCTACCAGTATTTTATTATGATAAAAATTTTAATAGTGGTCCGAGAACGGTACCTTGAGGAACTCCAAAAAAAATGGTTACACCCAACAAATTATTTTGGATGAGAATTAAACTAACCTGCCAGAAGACAAAGCTGGCGGCCTGTGGATCATCTCTCAGCATCTCCGCCTCAATGTTCAGGTTGAAGAGCCACTTCCTCACAGTCAGGCAACTGCTGGAGGCGGTGGAGTAGTTCTGGATATACAGGGCGTGGGGACATTCCTCGGGCTGAAGTTTACGCTCTGTACAAAAATATATGTATAAATAATGATTCTTGTAAATACCAATTGGCACAGTTACAAAATCAAGAAAATGATCAATGGCCAATTGGATTCTGGTACCTACCAAATGATTTTATCCTTCCAACATCCACCGAGTAAGCAAGAATACATTTTCTTTCTTTCCCTTAGATTCTTACAACCAACTTCCCTAACGGATAATTCCCATGGATGGGAAAGTCTCACTTGTTCCAGGGATTTAGGATTCTTTTATCATTTAAATGCAAAAATAATGAACTTAGATTTTTGGACCGTAGTTGTAGATTAAAACTTTAAAAAAAATCGATAATAAATGAAATTCATTATTATAATAATGCATTTCAAAATATAAAGTGGGACAATAGTGGGCTTCACAAGTTCCGCAAACTCAGGAAGTAGAGTGATAAGAACATGACATAAACCAACAAGGTCACAGAATTGAACTGAATTTGCTATCTACATTGCTATTCAATCCATAAAATCGTAATCTACATTTCAACAAAACGTGATTCACGAATTACACTCACCAAAATTGTACTCTATAATCTCAAACAGGTAGAAATATTTGGCCACCGCTTTGGACAAGCCAATCTTCTCGACCACAGCCCGGTACACATCCTCGGCGTTGGTGGACTTCTTCACGGAGACTGTGACCACCTCGCGGTCGGGCAGGAGTATCTTCAGGTCAACCGGAGAGGCAGTGATGGAGTCATCCGAGTCTGTGAGGAACTCCTGAATTGGATCAGATTCGGCTATGACCCGCACAGCACAAACCTGGAACACAATATTGTTATCCCATAAGTAATTTAGTTGGTAACAACAAGAGTCCAAGAATATAACAATTTGAAATACCAATTAACAAATCGGTGCCATGTTGATTAATCTTTAACACCTATTACAAACAGCTATTACCCATGGTGTCAACTTGTTCGCTTTTGGGAACAGCTAATATCTATATTCTCACAGAAATCGTTGTTTCTCCCTAATACATGATCTAAAACGGTGTTGGAAAGAGAAAACACCAAGCTTCATACTCATATCTAGAAGTCAACCACCGAAAAATTAAAAAAAAAAAAGTGAATTTTTTATTACTTATTTTCACACGCAAAAAAATTGAGGTAACAATAATGTTATACATTCAGAAATATTCTATTTATTTTGATTTTATTGCAAAGCGAAAATACCATAAATTATCCAAACTTCTGAAAGTATCTTTAAGAAATTTAACGGTCAATATGCCAGAGTCCTAGAGGATTAATAACAGTATCTCAAAAACTTAAAATCATACAACCCTGGACAGTTACTCTGAATTTTTAATATTTCACAACAATTATATTACCTTTTCTAAATATTGCTCCAATCCTCTCCGACGAGCATCCAACTGCTGTTCACTGAGAGCAAACGGCCACTTTCCGGGCAGTTTTGGGAAATTAAAGCCTGGAAAAATAAGGTCACATCTAATTTATTTCAATAATTAGTAGCGTAGTAGATCATTGTCATTAACAATGATTTTGAGGACAATCTGCATTAAAAAATTCTAACAATTGCTTTTTCAACTACAGATTACCTTAAAAAATTAAATTAAATAACGACCGGTAAACTAGTTCTGACAATCTTCAGCACAATTATAATACCTACAAACAAATACTTAACAGGGATCATAGGAACCTTGTGTTAATTTAATATCACATGCTGATATTCAGGCATCGACATGAACAATAAGGGTAAGGTTAGGTTCAGGACATCTCTGAAATACTAATCCCGGTGTACCACAAGAATCATACTTAGGGTCCATTGTATTATGACAATGGTGTTCTGGTATTCATATGAAAAAAGAAGGTTAGTTCGGTTGCAATACCTGCAAATTCCTTCTTGAGCTGTGCATGTAGGTTGGAGAACTCCCGGTAGCGGCGCGAGCAGAGGTGGCGGCCGGCCATGTAGATGTTGAATGCAACATACTTCTGTCCGGCACGATCCACGCACTGGTAGTCCGGCACAGAGATGGGTAGCGAGCGCTTCTCGCTGTAGTCCACGTAGCTGTAGCCGGGGCCATCGTCGCAAGGCTCCAGTCTCTCTGCTTCCTGGAAGGGACAACCAGCAACAGTTGAGAAAATTGCATTTTAAAGTTGTTCAAACTAAGCCCTCAAATAGCTTCTATCACGCAGAAATTTTATTTTTAGGCATAAATAGAGCTGCACATTGGGAATAAAATCATAAGAGTTTACAAATTAAAGATTTTTCGCAAAGTTATACACAATGCGAGTTTTCACCCTAAAATAACATATCAATCTGAAATTTGATTGATACATCAATGACAAATGGGCTGATCAATCGATTCCATACAAGAATTAGGCATTCAAAAAGTTGGTACCTATAGTTTGAAAAATGACAGTGGAGATATGAAAACTTTGTAAAGAATTGACTTTTGTTTTGAAGAATTTTATTTTCTATGTACATTTATTACTTAAATGGCATTAGGTGGTATTTAAGTTACAAATGTACATGGAAAATAAAACTCTTCAATACAAAATACTCATCTAGAAATTGTTACACAGTTAATGCCCAAAAAACAAAAAAAAGGTTTTTATTAGGCAAGACAATTTAGAAGCACTTGAACTAAGGAAAGCCACTAACAGTAAGGTAGTTAATAACCAACTAAATTTAAATAAAAGTCCCATACTAAGATTGTTCCCTATTGACAAAGAACACGCCGGTTCCCTTCCCAATTCTCCATCTTCACCTATACCTACTTCCTCCGTTACTTGAGGAGTCCAGCCCATTTGGTTAAATCATGTATTAGCTATAACACTCATGTAAATTAATTTTAGCAGAGATTGTACTGCCCTGAAGAAGCTACGGTTGTAGCGAAACCCGGTCGGCATAAAGTATATAAAATAAAAGTGGTGTTTACAAAGTTATTGTTTTATTTTAAATTAAAAAACAAAAAAAAGGATTGACTAGATTGAAGAAGTTAATAGAAATATATGGAAATATTGAAGAAGAAAGGTAAAGGTACAAATGAAAATTGCTACAATAAATTGGATTTATTGGCCAGGTTTTATCATTTATTGACTTTTATAAAAAAAAAATTACAAGAGGAGCCATACCATAGTGGTATTAAAGATCCACCAGTAAACCAGGGGAAACAAGGGGGGTGAATAGGAAAGAAATTAAGTCGTTTATTGGGAGAAGCACTGGCTAAAATCAAATGTGTTGCAGAGAATTGCAACCATCAGGTTTTCAACAAAATTTTGAAGGAAAGCGTTCAATCTGCAGTAAAAGTTGATCAAACTGAATAATAAACTTGTTAAAAGAACCTACTGGAAAAGGAGATAATATGCTGAACAATAAATTTATAATTTGAAGTGTTTATTTTACAATGTACACCAGCAGTTGTCAACCTTTTTGAGCCCGCGTACCCTTTCACTCTTACTACAAATTTGTTGTACCCCGTAACCCTCCATCTATCTTGTGTTTTGTGTATACGTAAAATGAAAGACATGTTTGATTTTGGGAGGCGGGTATGGGTACCGCCGCCCCGGGAACCATTTATTGGATAACCAACACCTCTGCCGTAGATCACCTCAAGTGGTTCGCTACGTTTGGTGACTTAGCAGAGGTGCCCGGGTTCATGGGTGAGGTTTGTCCAGGTCTTGGCGGCCAATGTGTCTGCCCACCTGCTGCGTGGCGAGCCGAACTGAGATACTGGTTGAGGAGGTCTTTTGACCTCTCCAGCCAGAATCCCTCAACCCATCGTCTTGCACTGCAGTTGAAGGGATGAGTACTAAGAGTATGGATATTAGAGAGACGGCATGTAAAGTGTGCACACTGGCCCAAATTGTGAGTTTTCAAAAATTTTACCGAACGGTTTTTAGACGGCTGACATTGGTTTTTACACCTCGGTCGCGTACAGAGCTTCCAGTAAAACGTTCATAAAACATAGAAAAATGGTCCACTGCGCCGTAAAATTGTGTAAAAGTAGTTCTATGAAGACCTTTAAGAAGAAAGACGGTCTTACCTTTCACATATAAGTGTTTAAACATCGCTTAGATATACATTTTATAATAGTCGACGTGTTCATTTCAACCACCACCGCCATCGGCCCATCGCTATCAGATGAACTGCGAATGCCAATGGGCCGAATCAGTCAACTTAAATTATAATAATTAAAAGTTACCAAAAAACTTTTATTTTTTATTAATCATAACGCACGAATATAAAGTTCTGATTTACACATGTCGTATGTACGTGTTTTTTATCGTTTAGCTTATTCATTTTCAAACGTTTTTACTTCGTCTTTTTTGCACTGTTATTTTTATTTATTTTCCTACTAATTTAACACTCCTTTTACATAATATATTTCCAATTTTAATTCATAGTATATAATCACTGCACTGTTATGTAAAAGTCACATTGACATGCCCCCGTGGTCGAGGGGTAAAGCTCTTGACTAGCAATCCATCGCGGGTTCAAATCCCGGTGCGCGCAGATAAATTTTATTCGATTGATTTGTCTTCTCAAAATTTAATAATTAAAAATAATATAAGGTATATTTCCGGCACGTTCCAGGTGGAACATACTATCAGTATCGCCCTGGTGTAAGACCACCAATTATAATTGAAATGTTGCTTGAAATGGCTTTAGCTGTGTTTGTTGACAAGATCTGAATAGAAGGGTACTTCCCCACCTTCCTCTTCCCTATCTCCTTCCCCTCCCCACTACCTTCAGCCTCACATCATACATGCCATAGTCTCACTGGCTCCAGATGGAAGCAGTTGGGATTCTTGTGATATGTATATAAGTATATGTATTATATATAAATATATATATGTATTCGATTACAGTGTTATACATATGTACATATTCGAATTTTATGTTATACATATACGTGTGTGTGTGTGGGTGTATATATAGGGTGTTAAGGGACGTACTTGACTCACTCTAATCGGTGATCCTGACATTATTTGGAGTAAAAAATGTAACGAAATTTTGGTCTTCGGTGACATTTTCGATGGTTTTTTTTTTCTACAGAAACATAAAAAAAATGATATGTGTTGAACACATAAAGGCGGGGTTAGGAGTTGTTCGGTTACTCGGCTGAGTGACCAACAATTAGAATTAAAACGTAGCTTTAGCCGTGTTTGGAGACTAGATCTGAATAGTCGGGTATTTCCCCACCTCCCTCTCCCCCATATCCTTCCCCTCCTCACTTGCCTTCAGCCTCACAACATACCCCAATTGGGGATGCCATAGTGATCACATTAAAAAAATATATGTTTAGTTTATTGTTGATTGTACTTTTTTGTTGACGTATTGCACGTAAATTTTAATTCTTCTCATAATAAAGTCAATGTTGGTTTTGGAATTGTCATTTAATAATAGATATATCTTGATATCCGACGATGTTGTGTAAATTATTTAGGTGCTGGATAGCTGGTGGCAGCAAAATTTCTTTGTTTTCGAAAATATCATGAAGACGGGGATCATTTGACTGCTGGACACCTGGGAGTAGTGATATATTATCTGGGTATCCGACGAGCCTGTAGGGTGAACTTGTATATTTCTACCATCCTAAATTGATGACAGCAGTATAAACTCTTGAATCATTTTTTTTATGAACATCTGGTGTCAGCAAAATATTTTTTGTTATCCAACAGTAATAAGTTTCGTCATCAGTCGGAATAATTCAACATGACATTGGTCAGATAATTGTATCTTCCGTTAGGTTTTTTTTTCTCGAATTATTGTCACATGTCTGTTTTTTATGTGATTTTTTGTGGTCTGGATGAGGAACATACACCAGGACATTTTAAAAATTAAATAATGTAGTCTCAAGTTACTTAACTTACTCAAAAGTCTTTTGTTAAGTACTTCCCTTTCCTCATTACTTATTTTTCACCACCATTCCTTGTTCAGAAAACCAATATTATATATATGTTCAAAATGTATTCAAAAATTACGAACGTTTTTTTTTAATAAAAAAAATAAAACATTGTGAAGCCCATTCCCAATTCGGCCCTTATCTCCTGGCGGCTGCCCTCCCCCCGCACGCTGGCCGCTTTACCCCGTCTCTATCCTCACTTCTCGGCGGCCACAAATTTTTAGAGCTACACTGGATTTGCCCGTTCTAAAAGCTTCGAAATACTATTGCCGCTTCCTTTCAATTATACTTCCATAATAATAATAATAATAATTGGACAATTTGTAGAGCGCCGTTTTTGTGAAAAATCACCTCAAGGGCGCCATGGATGAGTACATGCGGCCGTCATTCCTGGACACACTGACCCCTAGATTCTTACACACCCCTCATATCTATTTCCTTCCCAGAAATTCCTCTTCTTCCTTTCATTAAAAAAACCCTTCACACAGCTTCCCCTAAGATGACATAGGCCCTGAGGGAAATTATTTTCCTCAGAGCCCTCTGTGGAGCTAAGGTAAAAAAAATGTAATTTTTTAATACTCTGACAATTTGGGAGGTGGGAATGGGTACCGCCACCCCGGGAACCTTTATTGGATAACCAACACCTCTGCTATAGGTCACCCCAAGTGGTTCGCTACGTTTGGTGATTTAGCAGGGTGCCCGGGTTCACGGGGTGAGGTTTATCTAGGTCTTGGAGACGGATGACCAGGACACACTGAACCCCAGATTCCTACCCACTCCTTAAACCCTTTTCCTTCCCAGAACTCTCCTCACCTTCCTTTCCTTAAAAAATCCTCCACACAGCATCCCTAAAGATGACACAGGCCCCGAGGGAAATTATTTTCCTCCAACTCTCCTCGTGGAGCTCATATAAAAAAAAAAAACCTCTCACCATTACGTGAATTTAACAATCAAATCGCACAAATACAATTAATGCAATTTTATACAGAGTGTAGACGACTTCGGAAATTTCTAACACACGTGCGAAATTAAACAAATTTTGGTCCACGTCTTTTTATTTCGAGGAAAAAAAAAGTAAACCGCCGAAATTTGAAAACGTTGAGCCGAGTCTTAAAAAACCTACATTCGTGCCACGGTATGTCGTACTCCCAATTTTGCTTCGTGATACGCGTACCACAAGTTGAAAACCGCTGATGTACACTGTTAATTACTTTTTCTAAAATTCGCTACCGGTTTCGAAATGCACGCGTCAGTCATTCACTAGCATTTTTAAAATAACTTAAAATTATACAAGTACAGAAATAATAAGATATTGTTGGAAGGGGGTAGTGTGGAGGAGATTTGAATGGGGTAGGGTTATAGAAATCACAATAAGGAAACATGGTCAGAAAAGGTGATTTATTTTAATGACCGACCGAAGGTCGAAACTTTTTTAGACATGTAAAAAATAGATTGTTTACGGTTATTTGGCTTATTTTTAACACTTATTCAGACAGTTAACACGTGTTAAATTAAATAAATAAAAAACAATAATTGGTATGTGAAATTTTTTTATTTTTTTTATATTCCTTCTATAAAATAACAAAACATGTTAACTACTTCTTGGAACTTTTCGTTCGGCTGACTTCGGGTGAGTTCGTGGCTCGTGTGTCACCCGCCATCATCAGCAAAATACTCAATTAATGAGGTACTTCCTTTAAGTGTTGATTATTGACAAATGTTTGTTCCAAGAAGTAGTTAACATGTTTGTCAATTTTGATTTGTTTTATAGCTTTATATAAATAAATATATATATTTATTTTTTTACATACTCCAATTATTGTTTTTTATTTCATTTAACACGTATTAAAAGAATTTTGTGATTGTAAACGCAATAATAATTAAAATACTCAATTAATGAGGTCCTTCCTTTATAATGTAAGTGTTAATTATTGAAAAAAAATTGTTCCAAGAAGTAGTTAACATGTGTTGTTATTTTTTTATAAATTTTGTTTGTTTTATAGAAGTAAACAATATTATTTATTCAAATACTTCAATTAATGTTTTTTTTTATTTATTTAATTTAACACGTGTTAACTGTCTGAATAAATGTAAAAAATATGCCAAATAACAGTAAACAATCGATTTTTAACATGTCTAAAAAAGTTTTGGTTTCGGTTTCGGCCGAAACTGAGACAGACACCGAAGATCCATTTCGGTGGAAAGTCCTGTTTCGGTCGGACTAATTATTTTGTTAACTATATTCATTTTGTTGTTAATTTCTAAGGCGGACAATTAATTTATTTTTAGTAATAATGCTAGTTTACCTGCTGTGTGACAGAAATAACCGTGAGGGTCAGGCAGTCCCCTCCCGACTTGATGAGGTCGACCACCTGCTTGTGGGTGGCACCCTCAACGTTCACCCCATTTCTAGAAAAAGGAAAACGTACATCATTAATGATATTTCGAAGGAACGTCACCGTCATCACACCCTTCTATGGACAGAACAAATCCACATTTATAAAAATGCGTAAAGGTAAGAATCGAACATAATACCTACATAAATATATATATATTTTTTTTTATAACTTCTTAAGACCCACTTGCTCATAAATATGTATTAATTTTAAGGCTCCGTAGCAGGCCTTCAAAAATAAGAAGATGGTTTGAAAGGGTAATACGTAACCACGTATGTTAGAGGGAGCGCAATAATAGTAAAAAAGGTTTAAATTAAAAGAAAATTGTGAAAATATTTAATAACAACAACTCGTTTAAAATTGAATAAAAAATTCAATCAAAAAATGTCTTAAGTAGCATTTAAAGACACACTGTGAATGCTTACATACCTAAAACGTATTAAATAAAACAACTAAATGTGGTTTTTATAATTTTCGGAGCATAGGTACTTCAAGATTTTTTTCTGTCAAAGGAATTTCAAATAATAACTTTTTCAACTCGGCCAATTTATATAATATTACCTTAAAATAATATATATGCCAATTTATATAATATTATCTTAAAATAATATATATTTAACATATATTTTGTATAACTTAAATAGTTCAACTAAAAATATGGTATACGTCGGTAGAAAATCGGAATACGGTTCCTTTAGTCTAAGTTGAAAGTCACTAGCTATAAAAAAGTCTTAGATGAAAGTCTCTAGGGAAGGAAAAAGGAGGGGTGGGTAGAAATATGGGGGTCAGTGTGTCCAGAAGCGACGAATATATCGACTCCTACAGCGATGCAAGGCGGTTGTTCTGAGAGAATCCTGTTGGAGGCCAAAAATCCTCAACCAGTTTCTCCCGATCTGACCTGCCACGCAGTTGGTGGACAGACGCATGAACCTGGGCACCCCTGATAAGTCACAAAACGTAGCGAACCACTTAAGATGACCCAAAGATATTGAAATATAAAGAGATGTGCTATCCGCCGTTTTTACTAGGTGAGATTGCGCTTCCGGGTGTCGCCGGTGTTGTTTACCAATTAACGAATAAACTAAACGAACGAATAATTAACGAATAAACTAAACGAACGCTAAACTAAATGAACAAATTCTTTCCGTATTCAAACTATATTGTTAACCAATAATAATGCACACCTTCAAAAAATCAAGAAAATGAACAATTTTTTTTTGTATGCAAACTACGCACATTAGGCCGTAGTTCGGCGATAGTCGCGAGGACATCATAGCATATCTCTTTGTATTTGAATATCTTTGGGATGACCTATGGCAGAGGTGTTGGTTATCCAAAAAATGATTCCCGGGGCGGCGGTAGCCCGCGGTACCCATAATCACCTCCCAAATTGTAATAAAGTTTTAACTTAGTTAAGTTGCTAACTAAGTGACAAGTTATAAATCTTAGTTGTAAATTACAAGTAATAAATCTTAGTTGTAAGTCACACGTAATAAATCTTATTTGTAATAATAATTGGATAATTTATAGAGCGCCGTTTTTGTGAAAAATCACCTCAAGGACGCTGTACAATTTATTAAGAATTCTTAGGTTCTATCTAATTTTACTATTTACAAATGGTTACTATTGTAAGTAATAAATCTTTTTGTAAGTTACAAGTAATAAATCTTAGTTGTAAGTCACAAGTTATAAATCATAGTTGTAAGTTACAAGTAATAAATCTTAGTTGTAAGTCACAAGTAATAAATTATAGTTGTAAATCACACGTAATAAATCTTAGTTGTTAGATACTACGTCACCATTCAAATATGTACCATCACGAATGGAAATATTTGGAGAACTTTGAATGTACGTATATAGATTATATGGGAGAAGTAAAATAAATAACTATAAATATTATTCATTGATTACACAACGTTTGCTCTGGTTCAAAAAACAACAATGCAACAATTTGTATGTTGGAAGTTTAGATTAGAAATAGTAGACCCAACCTAAACAAACCAATTGTATGTAGGATTTTTCTTCGTATTCGAAAGAATTCCATTTTTAAAGAATGTATAAAACAAAATCAAAGCAGACATTTTGACAGATGGATTGATTACTCGAGGGAAAAAGTTCGGAAGGAAAACTAGTAGGAAAGAGATGGGGTAAGAGAAAGATTTGAGATTCGTTGAAGGTTAGAGTAGTGATTTTACGAAAAATATGTAAAAACGTGCCATTTGAGGATAATTGACAGGGGATGAGAATTCGGAATAACGTGTTCTGCAAACGCACAATATTGAGTATTATTGTTAGGTTTCATTGAAATATCCGTTATTATGCTTTAAAACTACATTATATATTGAAATATGACATCACCGGTTTGGAGGTCGGAACGGGGAAACTCTAAATAAAAGTAGAAAGACAGTGACATAAGTCAAAAATTGTCGTTCTTGAGTTAAATACATACAAATGTTCCTCCGTACCTATCTCATTTTAAAATACCTTAAACCGGTAGAAATTTCAAATTCCCAGATATGTAACAAAACCGGATTTAACAGTTTCGAATTCAAAAAATCAAAAGATTTTATTAATAAAGACTACGGCGCTATGGCACTACAACAAAACTAAACGCACAAAACCATTTAAAATTATACAGTAGTATCAGCTCATAAAGGATCGGAGCTGGTAACACGATTGTACATACATAAAGTACACCTCACCCAAGGGCGGATCCAGCTTTGGCGCCAGGGGGGGAGGGGAGGTCACATAGTCGTGGTCAAGTCACAAGAAGTAATAATTTAATAATAATAGATACAAGTAAAAAGTAGGTATTTTAAAGTACTTAAATAAAATCTATAATGTGACAAAAAATATATAAAAACATTATGTTTAAAATTTTTAATTAGTGGTCCACCTAGGTCCTGGACCCAGCCCAGCAAATGTACATATACATATACTTTTTTAGAAATTTAAAAACTTAAGGTGTTCAAGAGAATTATGTTATATAAATCGGTAGAAATTCGTAAGGTGTAAATAAAATGATTGATACCTAATCACTAAATCTACGAAGCTTGAATTTCGTGTTTAAATGCAACGCTGGATGACTGCAGATTGAAGTTTCCGTAACGCAATCATATATTTAAAAAAAAAAAAGGTAACACAACCGAAACATTTTTCACAATGACAGTGGTATCCGTAAAGTATAAAAAACCAGTGCAAAAAATATATCATTATAGGACGATTTATTTTAATCAATCACGTAATAGAGGAGTGATTTGACACTATAATATTATAATGTTAGCACCGTACAGTGATTGAGTTGCAGTGTTGGACATTGAACAGTGAACAACCCTCTCTACAGTCTGTTCAAATGTACATTAGGCAGATCTGACCACAAACCATTGCAGTAGTCGAATCTGGAGACAACATACACGAACATTAAAATACTTTACTAGAGAGTCAGCAAAATGTATAGGCACACAACTAATTGTGATATTTTTTTTAAAGAAAGGAACATTCCCGGGTTAGGACTACCTTACAAACATTAGAAATTCTACCACTACCATCACTCTAAGCGGAAATGTTGCTTGTATCGTGATGGAAGACTTAGCAAGCCGAGGAAATGAACACTCAACCCGCGATGTCAAATCAAACACTGCGTGGTCTCTTAAATACCTAGGAACTAAATTTTATTACATAATGCCAATAAATTGGAACTTTGATTCAATCGTTTTGCTTATCGCAAACAAAAAAATCAAAAGGCATTGTATGAACACGAACTAGTTTTTGAACTAGGATTATTAAAAAAATATTGAATGATATTAATTACATGGCATCTTGTTGACCATTTTTTCATGAATTTTAGTGCAAGATGCCAAAAATTTACCTTTTAACATTTTTTCAATAATCCTAGTTCAAAAACTATTCATGCTTCACAAATTAAAATGCCGTTTAATTTTTTTGTTTAAGATAAGCAGAATGCCCGCAATCGTAGTCACCGCAAAATACTTTTTGAAGTAAAACTTCTTTACGCACGCTTGACTTGGGGAGTAAGCTGGTGAATGCGTGACGAGAGCGTTACGAAAAGTGTGATCGGGCGAGGCAAACGGAAGTTGAGAGGGAGATATAAGTTAGTGAAGATAGAAAGAGAGAGAGAGTTAAGTTTCGAATATTACTGTAGGGGCAAGAGAGAGAGGTGCGAGCACAAGGAATCATTTATTGAATAACCATGGTCATATGTCACCCCAATGTCATATGTTATTTTATAAGTTAGTGAAGTTTTACTTCAGTCGTGTGGTCTGAGTCTAAAGCACGCTCGTTTTAAAAAAAAATTGAATGGCTAAGTTGCCATGTACTTTAGCAATGAGTGAGGATTTCGATCTGAAAACTTGTAAAGTGTGCTCATAATATGAATAAATGTGTGGTGAAAAGTTCATAGTTGTGTGTTTATTTAGCACGCCAAAAGAATTCCCAAAAAGACAAAAAAAGCCTTCACACGGGATAACCGCTTTAATGGAATAATTTCTATTTATGTGATTATAATGATAGACACTCATTTAAGCTGACGCTAACGATGCTTAAACCAATCTACATAATTATAATGGTGATTATCGTAACATCTGTGTCCGTAATAATTTTATTTATAACGTGAATAATTTCCATATTAACTGGTGACGATTATATGAGATGTCTGATTAGCGCAATCCAATTGCATAACAAAATCAATTGTGCCAAAATTAAAATATATTTTAAAGTACAACACAAGTCCCAAATCTTTGAATTTATCGCGCTGAGATCAGTCTATTTGCAAAAAGAAATGTCCATTGGTGTTGCCGAGATATCGCAGAAATTTATTTACAGAATTATTCTGTTCGTATATAGATAATAGGTTCAAGAAGGGAAAAGGTCAGCTTGCGAAAAAATTGTATTTTAATCCTAAAGTTTTTTTTAAATTCTGTTTATTTAAGTGCCTTTGGATAAACAATATTTTTTGTTTTTTCAGTCTGGTCACACGAATAAAGCAAAAGGTTTTCCGACGCATGAGCAGGCCACAATAAAGCTGTCCGTGTGAGAAAAACGTTTTTTTTCCAAATTTACCCCATGCTATCACCTACCTTCCCCCTTACCCCACCCGTGTCCCCCCCCCCTCCGTTACCTCGATCCAATTCCACTTTCCACAAATCCCCTCTCTCGTTCCCTTCCCACGACCACCTCCAACCTTCGTTCAAGCCCTCTTCCGGATTCCCCTCCCCCCGGCTTCCATCCCTGCAGCTAAACTATATGAAATATACACATTTTGCTCACGCGCCACCCGTTGTAAAATATTATAATAATTTCATAAAACCAGGGCTCGCCATCATATATAGAAACCTTCGCGGGCGTGCGCAGAACAAACCGCGAAAGATGAATGTATACAAAATACTTTCATAACGCCAGAGCTCATCAATATACTCATTATTATATAGTTTCATTCAGTTCAGTTTTAGTGCCACAGACAACCCGCGAGTTTATTTTATTTTTATTTATGTACATAGATTTCTTTTACCCACCTCACTAGACTAGAAGTCTGTTACACTGCATTACACACATTCTATACTGCAGATCATCATTATACTATATTTAGGGCGCACAATAAATCACTAAAGTTTCTTCCCAATCGGATGAAGGTGTAGGAACGCATACGGGCAAACAAAGAAACATTCATTATTAAATGTAAAGATTTTTTTAAATATGTAAGTATAGGTAGGTATTATTACTATTTTTCTCTACCATTCAAAACTTTAAAACGTTAATATTTGAATATCACTTATTTGGATTGGTTTCTGTCTTTAAATGGGTGTACCTATCGATGTATTATTATTGCACGCTGTAGATTCTACAGAACGTTGTCTGGTATTTTGTCTAGAGGTAGAGAGAGGTAATCCCAGGTCTCAGGCGAAGGTGAATCACCTCGGAGGCAACTTCGCTGCCCGATGCCCACTCGGAAAGAGTAAAGCGGATTTTACGCGTTTTTTGCCAACTACACAAATAGAACTACCATAAAACCGCTCGCTTAGAATTAACAACACGGAATGCAGTATCTTGAAACGTGCCTATTTGAGTATCATGGTTACACAATTCCTGTAACCAAATAATGCTTCAAAGGATTAAAACCATTTTGGTGTCTATAAGCAAGATGTAACTATTGCCCAGCATTCTATATAGGAAAAACTGCCAGAAATGTGTATGATTTAACACATGAGGTAGCCCCCCCTTCATAAAAGGTTTTTTTTTAAAGAAAGATAAATATTTACGGGTCACAAAACTGGATCATCTTAAACCATCAATACACGACATCTTCTTTCAGCCCGATTCCAATTAGAGACCAAAGTCAACGTATTTCGCTTTACGCGATTGCTATTTTCATCTCTATTTTCATATCTACGATTTCAGTTAGCATCACAGCAAACAGCATGGTTCATGTGTTGTTTGCAGTGATGACAATTGAAATCGTAGATATGAAAATAGAGATGAAAATAGCGATCGCGTTAAGCGAAAAATGTTGACTTTGGTCTCTAATTGGAATCGGGCTGAAAAAAGATGTCGTGTATTGTAGGCATAACTCACTTTTTGCAGTTTCTGAGTTATAGCTTGAAATGAAGGCTCCAAATCATAAATCCAGTTCAGCCAGAGAGAACCAATCATAGAAATACTGTCTTGGTTAAACATATACAGTTTTTCTCTGATTGGTTCCCTCTGGCAGAGCTAGATTATGATTTGGAGCTCTCATTTCAAGCTCTAATCTAATCAGAGAAATACTGTCTTGACCAATCCCAGACAGTTTTTCTCTGATTGGTTCCCTCTGGCAGAGCTAGATTATGATTTGGAGCTCTCATTTCAAGCTCTAATCTAATCAGAGAAATACTGTCTTGACCAATCCTAGACAGTTTTCCTCTGATTGGTTACTTCTGGGAGAGCTAGATTATGATTTGGAGCTCTCATTTCAAGCTCTAATCTAATCAGAGAAATACTGTCTTGACCAATCCTAGACAGTTTTCCTCTGATTGGTTCCCTCTGGCAGAGCTAGATTATGATTTGGAGCTCTCATTTCAAGCTCTAATCTAATCAGAGAAATACTGTCTTGACCAATCCTAGACAGTTTTCCTCTGATTGGTTACTTCTGGGAGAGCTAGATTATGATTTGGAGCTCTCATTTCAAGCTCTAATCTAATCAGAGAAATACTGTCTTGACCAATCCAAGACAGTTTTTCTCTGATTGGTTCCCTCTGGCAGAGCTAGATTATGATTTGGAGCTCTCATTTCAAGCTCTAATCTAATCAGAGAAATACTGTCTTGACCAATCCTAGACAGTTTTCCTCTGATTGGTTACTTCTGAGAGAGCTAGATTATGATTTGGAGCTCTCATTTCAAGCTCTAATCTTATCAGAGAAATATTGTCTTGACCAATCATAAAACAGTTTTTCTCTGATTGGTTCTCTCTGGGACAGCTAGATTACGGTTTGGAGCTCTCATTTCAAGCTCTAATCTAATCAGAGAAATACTGTCTTGACCAAACTAAGTTTTCTCTGATTGGTTCCCTCTGGCAGAGCTAGGTTATGATTTAGAGCTCTCATTTCAAGCTCTAACTCAGAAACTGCACAATGCAAGTTAGTTCACTATGCTTTAAGACGATCGAATATAAAATCTACTACCACCACAGTAAGCGGAGAATGTTGCGCGGGTCGTGATTGGAGGACTAGCCCGCCGTGGAATTGAACTCATGACTCCTGGGACCAGACGAGATGCCATCTCAGTCACAGACCGGTCGAATAATAATGTTACTATTTTAATTGTGCACACACAATGTATTTTTTGATTAATTTAATTTACACCCTGATGATGCTAGTTTTAAGCGAACCGATCGGTCTCGATATATTAATCAAATTTCGTGGTTATAAATAATGTTATATTTTATTCGATTAAATTAATTATTTGCGGACGAATAAAAACAACAGAACCGCAATGCGTCAACAACGAAGCAATAAGGCAAAGCCTATAATACTAACTTGCTGAAAACGCAATGAATTACTTTTTACGATTTTTAAGCATAAAATTACGACATTTTTACGCAAATTTATTCGCGACAAGAAACAGCCCGAATCACAAACCATGGCATCACATTCACACAAAGAAGATGGATCATTTACAATTCTAAATAATGGGGGTATTAAGCCTTTGTGGGGTGTAATTTCGTGTGTAATGCCACAGTAAATGACTCGATCAATGTAAGCCGCGCCTAAAATACTAAAAAACACGTGTAAAATAAATCCCTACATCAACGTTATGAAAGTATTTATAATTTTAAATTGTTATTTTGTACTTTTGAATGTAGGTGTAACTTTGTGGTTATCTATTATAAATAAATGGAACAATATTTCTTTGTTAGAATAACTTATATATTTTATTAATGCCGAGCGGTTTCCTTCTTCGAGATAAACATATACATACAAATAATGACTTGACAATTACAAAACAGTGCGCAAGTACAATGTATTAGGGGGCATCCATTAATTACGTGAGCAGTTTTTCTTCCAATCTAGACCCCCCCTCCCGCTCGGTGAGATACATTTGAGCCAATTCGTATATTTTTTTCAAGTAACGTGAGATTTTGCTCCCCCCCCCCCCTCCGTTTGTGCTCACGTAATTAATGGATGCCCCTTTATTAAGTGTTTTGGTAGGGGAGGGGGCGTGGCTAGGGATTAATGAAGAGTGGCGGGAGGAACAGAACGGAAATTGAAAGGGAACATATCTAAGATAAAATTACAAGATAATATTTTTTGTTTTTTGATAATGGACTCTATTAAGGGTTTTTTTTTCAAAGGATTCTAAATTATCTATGTGTTTTCCTTATTAATTATTATGAAGAATATTTTATTTGTACTTATATCAACAATTTTATTATTATAAGAAGACGTGAGGCTACCAAATGCAAACACATTGATTTATGAAAAACAAACGCCAAAATGCAAGTTTTATTTTATTTTGTGAAGTTCAGGCCCACATTATATTAAAATTATTTTCAATCATAATTTAAAGAACTTAATTTGGCACGCTTTATGTGTCATAAAACCATAACCGAAAAGGAGTTCGTAACAAGGAAATTTTACACTTCAAATTTTTTTTTATCGGCCCGACACTTAATTTTTTTAGGCTTATAAGAAGACTTACCGAAAATGCTCCACTAAAGAAAAATGCCAAGGTGTGATCTACTCGCAGTATTTAATTAGAGCGTATATAAAAATTGGTAAGTGATCAAATTTACAAATGATAAAACACACGATTTTGAAATACTAAAATTTGAAAGAAAACAGGTAGAAAAAAAGGATTTAAAATGATTCGAACCTGTTAAAATACCGAAACTGAATTTAGTTGTTTGAAGATTTTGGCGCTACCTTTTCAGGATATTTCAGGTAAGCTTGAGAACTTGCGATTTTCCTGACAGATACGAACTTTACCACTTTTACAGTTGTCAACTTTGTCACGTGGCCGTGGGTTGGCAACTAGCAACCCCCTGAAACCTCTTCGCAGAGAAATATTCATTCATTTTCACGAAGAAAGGCTAAGAACAGAAATAAATTATCACGTAAAAGCCGGCGCAAAGGTTCCATTTAACGGTTTAAGTTTCGAGGGGGTTATTTTAATGTGGCGTAATCAGACTCTAACGAAGGGTCCATAAACGACAGCCTTGGGGCAGATAAATTTCTGGTTAAAGTAATGCTTTGTATTATTATTTTAATTTCCTTGTGGAGACGTCTGGTGGCGCCAGGGCGGGGAGGGGGAGTCACCGCGACGCCATGATCGTCGCCCCATCGCGCGTCGCCTAATTGGCGACAAGAAAACACAGTGTGGCGATAACTCAGTCATGCAGAGTTTGCGTGTCGATAAGTGAGTACTGTTTGGGGGTAGGGACTATAATAGGGGGTGGGGAGGGGATTGGTAGACGCATGACTACATAATAATACATGAACTGGACCTGTGTAAATACGGTTATTACAGCATTTTCATTTGGACAATCAAACGTAAAAAACAACGCTATCGAACTAAAATAAGTTGGCATAATAATAATTTTGAGACCGAGACACAATAAAACGGAACGTTTAAAAATGATAATCAATTATTATTAAATTCATAACAATTGTTACAATTATTGCTTGCTAGGGAAAATTCATTTTGTTTCGGACATTTTTGTGAAAGAGACCGCTAAAAAATACAAATATTATAATATGAAATTATATTAGATTTTTCTGCTTCTTGAATTTTCGAGTAACGGCAAAGCTTCGCATAAGTGGCAAAAAGGTTTGTGGACAAGGACACTCGTTCAAAATACCTGAAAATTTTAGTTCCAAATTTTCAAATGAAACATCATTGCTGAAAATCTTCCCGTATTTAAATTTGATTTATACAAATATGCAGATGTACCCACTCATGATTGATGGCTGTTCTAGAGCAAACATCACATTCATCATCAAAGTGACAAGCACACAGTACACACTTTCAGTGGCGACAGTTTTGAGTAGAAATGGAAACGAACTTTAAAGTTATTTAAATTAAAATTCGTCTTTTACTCATTTTATGATACAATTATCAATTTTTACATGCCAATAGCTATTGACGTAATTTAAACGTAAGCAGCTTTGATTCAGCTCTTACAGGCAAAGGATTTACGATTAGGGTAGATTAGAGTTTGCAAATCCCGCACCTTTTTCAAATCCCGTGAGACTGCGGAATTTCGTTAAGGGATATTTAGTTGAATTAGAGGTAAACTAACTAACTAACTAACCATCACGCCGTTTCCCCGCAGGGGTAGGCAGAGAGGACGGACCGCCACACAACTCGATCTTGGCACACACTCCTTGCCTCGTTCACATTCATACATTGTCTGATACATGCTCTTCTATTATTCCGACTCTTCACACGGCCCGACTCAAGTATCTGATTCACTTGGTCGTGCCATGTCTTCCTCGGGCTTCCCCGACTTCTTCTACCATTCACATTTGCGTCATATATTCTCCTTACACTCCTTTCCTCTTTCATTCGCTCTACATGCCCAAACCATCGGAGAGTTCCTTTCTTAATCTTACACATCACGCTTAGAGCTAACATTTCATTAATATTTTATTGTTAAATTTTTATTGTAATTTAATTTATAACAATTACTAGCTGACCCGGCGAACTTCGTACCGCATCAGAATCAATAACTGTTGTGTTAACTTATTAGCTGAATTAAATTAAGTTTTTTGCTTATGTTAAAAATTACACAATGAAGCAATTATCGATGCGTAACTATCCGCGTTTTGTTTTTGTCAGTATCAGAGATGGAATTGTGTACATATTTATAATTTATGTGATTTTCTTACTTTTCGACTTACTTACGGGAATCGCGATTCATTTTCTTTATACGTGTGACGGAGATTTATTATATAATTATTGTATTTTTCCTTTGGAGGGGTGTAGACGTAGACATACGTTCACCGTTTGTCCCATTTTCGACTGTTGACATTTAGTGTGTAAGAAACAACTTTTTCCTCTTTCAACTCTTTCCTGAATACATCCATAAACTTCTATCGCAATAAGTATCTCCCCTTATACTCATATCCCTATGAAAATCTTAAATTCTATCCAAAGGTGCACCAATCTATAGGTATATGTAAAAAATATTTAAAAAAACTCAGCTCAATCCAGTAATGCAGAATTCAACAAAATTAATGAAAATAACTGGCCAAATTATATAAAAAATTTCACGGATGTTTCCAAACTCAGTTCGGACTCCCATTGCGTGCCAGTGTCTATGCACCTTACAGCAAATTGTATTTCCCACGCAGACTTCCCAAATAGTGTTCCATTTTCTTTGCTGAATGCATAGCTATCATAGAAGCTTTACTACTCGTCAAATCTCCCAACATTAGAAATGATCTCATCCTTTCAGGCTCACTTAGCTCACTACAAAAAATAAGCGCATCCCTTCTCAATTCCAGTAATGACTCTCTAACCTGCTCTATCCGAGACCTCCTGCATTCCATGTCGCTGGCTCAAGTGTTAGTGGTTTTGGCCTGGATCCCACGACACTTTGGTATTGTAGGAAATGAAAAGGTTGATTATATTGCTAAGGAATCCATTGCCCATAGTCCATTAAGTAGTATACCTATTCCTGTAAGACACTATTTCCCTATTTTAAAAAATAAGGGACAACGCCAATAGTCTTCTGAATGGAAATCATCCTCTCTGATAAAAGGTCACCAGTCACTCATTAATTCAACCTTCTCTTCCTGTCAAGCCCGGGTTTCAAAAATATACTTCCATTCCTAAAAAAATACATCTCTTCCAACTCGAATGCTTCTAGGTCATACTTGTTGTCTTAGCCATCTCGCCTGATTCCACATAGTCAATTCGCCTTATTGTGATTGTGGTTCAGAGGACAATTTAGACCATAATTTTTTTGAGTGTCCTATAAATTACCAATTTCCAAACTACATACATGAATTGGTAAAACCTAAAATTGAATTCTCTACCAGTGTACCCTGCCTTCTTAGTCTCAACTCTCCTGAAATTCACTATTTTTTAGCAAAATTTATTTGTAAAAATGGCCTTAACATTTAAGCATCAATCACATTTCTTTCTCTTCCATACGTATGCATTTATTCCTGCATATTAATACAATTGTACCGGTTCCTATTTTTGGGAACCTGTACATCTTCCTAACTAACTAACTAACTAACCATCACGCCGTTTCCCCGCAGGGGTAGGCAGAGAGGACGGACCGCCAAACAACTCGGTCTTGGCACACAGTCTTTGCTTCACTCACATTCATAATCTCATTCATACATCTTCCTACTCTACTATTTTGTAATTACTATCAATACCAACTCTGCATGTTAGTACAACTTGCATAATCATATGAATATTTGTCTTAGCCTATTGTCTATATTTGCTAATATAATTTATCTATTCCATGTAAAAAACTGAAAATGTAACTAATTTTAAAAAAACCTGAATATGTCACTAATTTAAAAAAAAACTGATAATGTAAAAAAAATGAAAATGTGAATATGAATAATTTTTAAAATAAAGAAATTTCCAAGGTCACCCTTAATGGGTGAAAGCCAAATAAATAATTTAAAAAAAAGTTTAATAACAAAAGCAAAACAATCAGCGCATTGACATTTGGTGGTTTGAATTTTTGGAACTCACTTACTACTCAATATTATAGGTACTTATCACAAAATGCCCGCAGCTCTTTCGAATATGAGAATTCGTTCCATAAAAAATGTATGGGGAAAAGAATTTTCTTAATAACTATATTTTTCGTTAATTTTTGTGATGTTTTAATAGTTTTTATCCTTTCCCGGTCGGAGACAAATCCAACAAATAAAAGAACATCAAAATCGGCCCGGCCGTTCTCGAGTTATAAATAGTGTAACTAACCCGACTTTGTTTTATATATTAAGATATATCAAACGAAACATGAAACAGAACAAGTTAGTAAACTAATTTTAGGCAAAAAAACTTTTTTTTTTTAAACATTCAACTTAAGCAACCCTTTTGATGACCTTGAAACGCATGAACAGATTTTCATGAATTGTAGCTAAGAACCATCTCGATAATTTCTTTTTTTAAATTTTTTTTTCTTTATTCAATACAAAATTAGGTTACATTAGTGGATTTTTCGACCACCATGCTAATGCTAGGCTGATGCCCGTGTTATGGTGGTCGATTTTACATAATTTAGTGCAATAACAATCAGACGTTCGTGTAATATTTGTGACGAAAATAAATATAAAATAAATATAATTATAAAATAAATATAAAAACTCTATCAAGAGTGCATTAGAAATGTATTAAATGGGTACAAAACTGCATAAATATATTGACATATATTTTGTACTACTTCCCTCCTGTTATAATAATGTAATTTTTTGTTGCAAGATTACTATTTAATTTCTAGACACAATATAATGGTATGATGCGAAAATCTATAATTTGTTTCTCATTTTGGTAAATTATATATGTATAAATTAATCCAATTGTAAAGTGTTGGTAAAATAATGTCAGCTTTAAAAAAAACGCATCATAATCGGTCCATTCATTTAGGAGCTACGAGCTATCACAGACAAAGACACAAACAGACAGACAGACACACATAAAGTCAAACTTATAACACCGCTCCTTGAGTCGGGGGTTAAAAAGGTAACGGTCACAACTGGGACTCGAACCCAGGATCTCTTGTCTTTTTCGGTTTCAAGTTACTTTTAGATTAATTATTATTATCTTCTTCTTCAGCATTTTTTTTGTAGGTATTAATAATATTAAAATATATATATTTTCACTGTATTTTTCAATAATACTGGTATTAAAGATAATTAATACGAAATAACAAAAAAAAATTGTAAAATGTAAAAATGGATCCTAAACGGGCATTCTTAATTCTGTCCCGTAATCCCACGATTTTGAAAAAGGTGCAGGATTTACAAACCCTAATTATAAGTCGTCATGATAAGACAATGATACTACCTTTTTTTCTGAGAATTTCCATAAAACTACTGAATGCGACTTATAACTCAATGCTAATTTCGAAATAATTCTTAAAAATACAGGTCGAAGAAATCGTAACTTAAGAGAATAAAAATAACTCCAGTTTGACCAACTGAAATCCCGAACCATTAAAAGGACTGTACGAACAAATTTATTGAAACTCTTCCACTTAACAGACTAAATCTTAAATGAATTAAAATATGCCAATGTACTCAATGACAACCATTTGAAATAATTCTAAAAAAACATGTAAAACCATCAGAGGTAGGTAGAACAGTTACAGTTTGGCTATCTGAAATCCCGAAAACACGAAATTCAAGTGGAGGGCACTTGAGATATTCCCGGGGCCTCGTGAATTGCTTGTTACTCTCTCGAGAGGCGAAAGTTCGAACAAAGAGATCGCAACTCTTTGAATGGTATAGCGTCTTTGTCTGCCCCATTAGCTACAGGCGGTTTCAGACTTGTCGCAAGATACGACTCCCTGCGTCTATTTTATCCATGATAAACGTCACCTTCGAAGGCCACAAAATATTGTGGCTTTCCAAAGAGCAAGATCAGACCTACCTAACTAAAGTATGTAATATTTGGGATGCTTTTTAAAGGAAGGAATAGGTCAACCTAGATCACAAAGAGGCTTATGCTGAAACTGGAAACACACATACAATTTCTAGTCCATTCAGCCATCTTTGAACTTTTTTAAATCTGCTGATATGTCAAAATCAAAGCAGTAGATTTTTTATTGCGTTGATATTTTTCTTGTGGACATTTCGACATTATTCTCACGGCCCCTAACAACGGTTACTGGGTCTGTTCCAGGAAATTCTCAAAACGACAATGAAGTCAATAAAATCAGGCACATATATTACGTACGAGTATGAATTCAAAGCTCAATAAGCGCTCTTGTTAAAAGTTCAAGTTACGATTTCAAAGAAGTTTACAAGATTAATTCCAGAAGGCATTGCGGGTAATTCAAATATGTATATCAGCATATATAGATGTCATTTTGCCACCCGATGACATATTTTTGAAATTTATTAAAAACAATAAAAATATTTTTCCATCACACGTCGCGAATGAGAACTCGGGTATAGCCAAGCGATTCACGTAATAAGCACTCTGTCTCGTTCCAGCGGTAACACATGAAACAACACGCATATCTCGTGGTCCCGTTGCTACGTGTAGGAGTGTGCTCAGTGGCGACGTGTGATTGATATTTTTTGTTGTTGTTTAGTTTGTAATAGAAAAACAATGTCATCGGACGGCAAAATGACATTTACTTTTGTACCTACTCCAAATATGCTCAGAAATCATCGTTGGTTAAATCCTAGTGGTACACGCAGTAAAACCGTAATTTACAAGGAATTTTGAGTATGACAATTAAATCAATATAATCATGCGTATCCTCGGTATGCGCTCATATTAGCACTTCTATTTGGTGATTTCAAAGAAGAAATTCACGAGTATGCAGAGAAGTAGATATGTATTCGAGTGCATATTGTAGTCTGAAGTTAATGTGAATAATATGCAAATGTAGGCAGGTATATTATATCGTGTGTAGTGTGCATTATGTACAAGAGTCAATGCTCGTGGGTAATCGGCTATGGTTGCGAGGCGAGTTCTCCGGAGTCACGTAGATTAGTGGAACCGGTCGGGTTTCCTGGAAATGCCGAGGATTTCTGGCCAAAACTAAAAAAAAACAGTAGCAAACGTACTACTAATAATAGAAATATATTCAAAGTAATCTGCATTAATTAACAATTTTAATTGATATTTTCTGGGTTGAATAATCTTATTTCAAGCTTAGTGAAACCTTTTAAGGGTCAACTTTAAAAAAATCATAATCTGCACGTCCATTAATGGTGGTAATGTAACTATTTTAGGAAAAAGCCATTTTTGCAAGTTATGCTGTAAAATATTACAACGAAAAAACGAGTGCAGTTCACACAGAAGAGAATCCTTCATCCACACAATCTCAACCAACAGGAGCCTTGAAAAGTGAGCTTATAATCAAAGCGGCCAATGCGCGCACTTGGACCGTTGTACACTAATTAGTTCGTAATATTCCAAAAGAATGTCAAAAAGTGTGCAATTCACGTGCGGTAGAAGAAAAACCTTCAGAAAAGTAAAGTAGACAAGAGTGGGGAGGCTATGAAGCACTTCACAAAGATGAGACCGATTATACTATCTCATTCTCTCGGAGGCTAAATCCTGTAGATGTTTGTGTTTGTCTCTTTTTAGTGTCGCTGTTTTTCGATTTATCGAGTTTCAAATCACGACGGTGCTAAAGAAGTTTTCACTTCAAAAATACATCGCTCAACTGAAAGGTTAATCTTTATTTTTTTATCTCTAAAACAGTTGGTAGTATACTATGAATTAGCGACACGCCCTGCAGTATTCAGGATCGCAAGATCCATGGTAATTAATATTAATTAATAATTACCGGCTCTTATGATAGGATCATTACCCGAACAAGACTTGGATAAAGGAGATATTAAAAAGATTTAGTAATAATGATCAAAGAGGAGGTGGTTTATTGTCTGCTGTTAAGAATCATTATTCAAGTTAATCGAAAAAATAATGAAAAAAGCGTATTTTATAATACCTACCTTTGTTATGGCTGGTATATCAGCCAGTCCGTATCCTTGCTATATACGAAATTCCTCGCTCCAGTTTAAGCGGGCTAAATCTACCGCTCATGCTTTGCTAAACCGCAGAATAGTTCTTGAATTAGACGCCGAGGCGCTAGCAGCCAATTCTGACATTTACGCAAATAATATTTGAATACTTCCCATTGAAATATACGTAAATTGCCTAATTTTACAAGTGTGGACTATTGTATTCATCGAGCCATGTTGCCAAATGATGTTATTAATTGATAAAATCAATCAAAAATTGTCTGATAGTGGATTTAAAAAGTTTCAATGTCAGGACAGTTTGTTTTCAGCGGTTAATTTCATTAAAAGTGCACTGACTTTAGCAAAACAAATATTAAAAATTAGTGTACTCGCATATAGCAAAGATTGACTCATAAATTAAACCCACCTAAGAATAAACTGCCGTCGTTTTTTGAAAGATCGCGATCACAATACGACGCAGACAGTCGAGAGAATAGATGTACAATTCATATTAGTAGCAGTAGATTTTTTAAAAAAAAAAGAAACACATTCCTCTATTAAATTCGTAGACAATACACGTGATACGACTAGGCTTTCGACCTAAATACGGATTATGTGCCAAGCTGTGCTAAGCTCGACATTCCAACCAAGCGAAGCTTATAATCAACTGGTATACCGGGCCTTTGCCCATTCCAAAAACTGAAATTCACTGCCACAAAACTTCTAAGAAAAACAATTCCTACTAAAATTATCGTCATTATTATTAATTATAACCGTGAAAAGTTTAAACACCGTAAATTTATAATTAAACTTAACTTGACTGCTCTATCTTGAAACTACTCAACTAAATTCAAACAATTTTCGCTTAAAATTTCTTAAGATCTCACTAACAATTTATTGTAAGAAAGTATTTAAGGTTCATTTGGAAAACTTACTCTTCATCAACTTATAACTAGGGAGCAGGTACCGCCGTCAAGGGAAACGTTTATTGGATAACCAACACTTCTGCCACAGAACACCCCTAGTGGTTAGCAACGTTTGGTGACTTGGCAGGGGTGCCCGGATTCATGGCGAGGGCTATCTAGGTCGTGGCGGCAGATGCGTTTGCCCACCTACTGCATGGCGGGCCGGATCGAGAAAGACTGGTTGAGGGAAACCTTTTGACCTCTCCAGCCGGTCTCTCTTAAACCACCGCCTTGCACCGCAGTGGGAGGAATGGACTCATACATCCGTCTGTAGCTGGAAGCTGGACACACTGTGCCCCAGATTCCTACCCACCCTTCATACTCTTTTCCTTCCCCCAACTTCTTCTCATTCCTTCCACACAGCTTCCCCAAAGATGACATAGGCCCCGAGAGATTTCTTCAGGGCCTCCTTTGTAGAGCTGATTGAAAAAAAAACTTGGTAAAATGATACATAGGAAGGTAGGTTTCTAGTTACCAATCTTTTCTAAAGTAAGAATAAAAAAAACATCAAACAAGTAGACACCGACATTCTCATTATTAACAAATACAGCGCAACAATGTCATCTGGGTAGGCGACCAAAAAAGTAACTAACACAATATTTGAATATTTGTGAGAAGCCTTAATTTGTCGAATAACAATACCTACTTTAGACGATTTTCTCAGAAAAATGGCGCTGTAGAAATGATCCAAACATTATGCTTATCATAAGATTGGAATTTGGGCTAATCGAAAATAAAGCAGGTATACAACTCAAAGAAACCGCACCATTTCATAAAAATTGTTATTAAAATGTTGTAAGTGCCTTATAAACATTATTTGCGGATCTTTATACAATTTAAGTGCGTTGGAAAAGATTAAGAATTTATTGGTTATTTGCACAAGTTATTGATACGGCCATGTCTACTGGAAGGCCGGGGGGAGATTGCAAATAACTAAGAGTGATTCTGAAAATAGGTTTCCTGAACAAAATACTAGGAAGCCTAGGTACTCTACGCAAATAAGTCAGATAATATTGTTTTGTAAGGTATTTATTTACAGAGAAAAGGCAATAATGTGACCTTGAAAATAATTAGGTACTTCTAAATAACCTCTTCCCATCTGCATCCTTTCATTCACACATTAATATGCATCAACATACCAAATACGAGATGTCATAGTCCCCTTGGCTCCGGACAGTTGGGACCCTTCTGGGGTATTCAATATCTACAATCTACACACAGTTCCTGGATTTAATAAGTTAGTTATCGTTGTCACTAGCTTCATTTAATTTAAAAGGTTGGGTGTCCTCGCGTGTTGATTGTTTTACAATTTCCCCTCTCAACAATTAAGGAAGAGTTGTTTCAAAGAAATTGAACAACAACTCATAGAATTTTTAAAGTTTATTTTCACGTTCTGTGCAAGTTTGATTCAAGTTCTGTTATTATATCACTATATGCCAGTTGCTTCATAAAACTGAAATAACCACAGAACTTGAATATATAACTATCATAGAACACGAAATTAACTTTAAAAAATTTATGGTCTGTTTTTTTCTGAGTTACATACAAAATTTATGAAAATTCGGACACACTAAAAAAGAATCTATGTATCAGATTCGAAATAAACGTGAAAAATATAACCAATCGGGGTTTCCACCAGTACCTACCCCTGAACACCGACTCCGGAAAATATTGATCGACAATAATAATTCACAGTTCAAATCATTGGGATAGTCATCTCATCATTCATCAGCGCCTAAAATATAACGTCAAAAAATATAATAACGGAAAACTTCTGTCAAAATTATATCATAACCTAAATACACAACAGCGATAACAGAATCCCAGCTGTTTAACCACAGAAATGATGATAATAACAATAACAGTAGTTGACTGGCAGTGAATTTCCGTTGTGACTTCACGAATGCAACGGACCGTGGACAAAAATACAAAGCCAATAATTATCATAAAGAATTACAGAGATTAAAATCAGCACGATTTGCCAAAAGTTTAAATTCACGTGGGAGTATTTTTAGCAGCGAGGCTAACAAAGCCTAACAAAGAAAACGAAGAAGAACTTTGGGTAGGTACTTGGTAGACGTCGCTTTTTCGCTTATATTGGAAGGGTAATTCAAAAATTGCCATAGTGGTACCTTAAGAGTCTTCATTTTGAAAACAGTAATTATTACGAATAAAAAGGGATTGATAAATATTAAGAATGTTTTAACTTTAGATTTTATTTGACATTAGCTCCACACAGGAAGCCTCCTCTTGAAAAACTCTCTCAAGGCTTAAGTCATCTTTGGGACCCTGTGTGGAGGTTCTTTTTATTGAAAGGAAGGAGAAGGAGTTCTGCGAAGGAGAAAGGTATGAGGAGTGGGTAGGAATCTGAGGTCAGTGCGTCCAGGAGAGATGAACGTACGAATCCAGTCCTCCGACTGTTGTGTAAGGCAATGAGTCAAGAGAGTACGGGTGGAGAGGTCTCTACAGATCCGGCCCGCCACGCAGTAGGTGGGCAAATGCATTGCCGCCAAGACCCATACATACCTCACCCCATGAAATAAATTATATTCTAACCTTAACAGATTTCAGTAAAACACCAAAACACCAATACTGTATTTTAAAATGAATGAGAAGATGTGGTAATAGTAAAATCTTTATCAAACTACAATTTGATAACTTTGATATTTTATCCGATTTAGTTCTGTAAAGTTTTATAAAGGATTTAGGATTAACGGAAAATCTGTATGCCCACTAAAACTCCATTGATTTGCTTGGTGTAACCCTAAGAGACCAGCTCAGATATGGGAGCTTCATCGAAGCCAGAGTAAAGTTAGCCTCCCAAAAACTGGGCGTACTGTACAGGGCCCGCAGATACTTTAATAGTACACTGCTAAGCCTGTACAAAATCACAAGTGCGCCCCACGGTTGAATTTGGCAGCCACCTCCGGTCTGGAGCTCCAAAATACCTGAAAAACACCCTCGACTCTGTGCAGAAAACGGGTGGTCCGTTCGATAGATTCTCCATCTTAACAGACGGATTGCAATCTTTAGAGCACAGGCGTCTGGTGGGAATGTTATCCTTGTTCTACCGGTATTACAATGGAGGATGCTATGAGGAACTAGCGTCATTGATCCCTTCGGCATCGGTGCATAGTCGGGAAACACGCCAAACGCGTGCCCAACATTTGTACACGGTTGAAATTTGTCACGTGAGAACGGGTTGATTCTTCGACTCTTTCTTGTGTTCAACGGCTCGGCTGTGGAATGATTTGCCGGCCTCTGTGTTTCCTCCTTCCTACAACATGGGTCTCTTCAAGACCAAAGTTCATTCCTTCCTCTCCTCAAAAAGACCCTCCACACGGCATCTCAGATAACATAGGCCCTGAGGCAAATTATTTTCCTCAGGACCTCCTGTGTGGAGTTAATGTAAAAAAAAACTAAATGGAACTACCTAAAACTTGTTAAAAGCTTCTAATCTACAATACACAGGGTCTTAATTTATTTACTTAAACCAGTGAATCCTGGCATTATTTGGAGTAAAATTTTATGACTTTTTCGACGACTTTTTTTTTCAAAAACAAAGAATGAAAATTCTTTCGCATTTTGTCACTGTTCACTCTGCCGAGTAACCGCCCAGCCTCTTACCCCGCCCCCAACTGTCCAATACTTACTATTTTTTTTTGTTTTTGTAAAAAAAAAATCAAAAATGTCATCGGAGAACAAAATTTCATTAGCATTTTTAAGTTATAAAGTAAGACACACGTTCCTTAACACCTGAATAATGAAGTGCGAACATGACCGGTTCTACTAAACGACAAGTTCAGAGAGATTACGAACCATAATTTTGAGAATTAAAGTAAAAAAAAACATCATACTAGTCTTGAATATTAACATAATTTTCGCGTAAGTGATATCCTTAAAATGGCAGTGAATTCACTTGCAATAAAAGTATTCAAATCATGCATAAATTGCATATGCTACATGGATTATTATCGAAGCAAGACCCACGCTTGCGATAAATAATTATGGCGCGATCATATGATTCGCCATAATAGTCAGTAGGTAATACTTTGCATAATAGGTATTAATTGGAAATTATACGTATCTAATGACTAGACATTGGTAGGTAGGTGGCATCTGGTATCACATGGCGATGTGGTAATACTATGGAAGAAGAGTATCGATCAAGCCGACGTGTTGCTATTCAAAGTTTTGTATTTTCCGGCGTTGAAGAAATGATAGTAATCCGTAGACGGGTAGGGTAATTGTTCGATTTTGTTTCAGTTACATTGTTAATGCAAGGGTGCTATTTTCGATTAACCTTTACTACGAATCGGTTTACCTCACAAATACCAAAAGTTATGCTTTGGATAAATTGAAGCTTTTCCCGCCATTTCCGTAGAGTAGAATTAAAATAAAATCGTTAATTTTAATATATAAAAATGTACGGTTCTTTGTTTGTTCCGTATGCGTTCCTAAACCGTTCATTCGATTGTGATGAAACTTTGGTGAGTTATTGTACGCACGCCCGCGAAGATTTCTATTTATAATGGTGAGCTCTGGGGTTATGAAATTTGTAAGTTGGTTCGCAGAGGGATGAAAGGCAGAAAATGTGGAAGGGAAAGCGGGAGAGGAACGGGGCGGAAACGGAGACGCTTGGGAAAGGACACGAAGGGGAGGGGTGGAGGACGCGGAAGGGAAGAGGGGGGATTTCAAAGGAGATATAGTAGCGGTAGGGGATAGCAGGGTGCAAATTTGCTTCCATCACGGACAGCTAGCTATATGTGGCCTACTCACGCGTCGAAAAACCTTCTGATTTATTCCTGTACCTACGCCCCAGACGGAAAACCAAAAAAATATTGTGTATCCAGAATAACTTCAATAAACAATTTTTTTTTGTGGCATTGCAACGTATGCCGGGTACTCTCTAATTACTTAAAAAAAAAATAAGCGTCAACTACTAAAAATGTATTTTTCTTTAGAAATGAATGAACGCAAATAAGAAACGACTATTTAAAAATACAATTTTATGGCTAAAATTATCTGTGACAGTTTCCCTTAATTAAGTTTTTTCTTTTTTATAAAATTATTCACAAAATAAATAAAAACCACTTTTGCACTTTAAATCGTGACTTCTAGACTCCTTTTGCCAAACGATTTTTATGCTAATTCCTACATTCATGGAGATATAAGGCACACTAGATAGAATGCGTGTATTTTTGGCTTGTGGCTTGCTCTTACCGGCATCGTAATCGCGAAATAATAGTAAAATTTAACTGTTTTGAGGTCAGGGTCATCTTTAGGAAATTTGTGGGGGATATTTTAAAGAGAGGAATGAGTGAAACTAGAAGGTCCTTTTTGAAAGAACGAGTAGAAAGAAATGCCAGCGGTTTCCTGAAATTACAATACCTTTAGAATGTATTGAAATTATAATTCTTTCCAAGAAAATCCAGCTTTGTCTATATTGCTTTCTTTGTAAAAAAAATTGATATTTAATAGAAATTTTTTTACAGTGGAGTATTAAAAATCTCGAAAATACGAATGTTGTCAATGACAAGAATTGACAATTTAGGTAGGTACCTACATTAATATATAATAATACTATGTTTTTTTGAAATTCGATGTAGACAGTAATTTTCCTCATATTTTGAACGTCAAATGTGCAAAATTTTATGCATTCTGCTTTTAGGGATGGGTAAAGGGGACGAAGTTAATTTTTCTAAATCTCGTGTAGACAGTGGCCTTCTTCTTGTTTTAAAGGTCAAGTGTATCTTTAAAAATACACTTTGTATAAAAAACCAAACCACACCGGGATACTTCTTTATATAGTATAGAAATGTGATATCTTTTGTGTAATTTTAAGGCTTTGTTATAAAATTTGGCCAAAATATTTAATAATAATGATTCTCTTCCATTAACTAGCAATGAATCTTTCTTTGCTTTCATTCTGCTTGTCCTCGGCATCTTCTTCCAATTATCTATAGATTTTTCCCGACATCTTCGTTCATCCGCTCTACACCGTCGGCGTCTACACGTCCAAACGAAGTAAATCTAGATCGGCCTTGCATTACCTTCCTACACAAACTCCTCAGAGAGTTCATTCTACAGAAATCATTACATTTCTTCCTTCCTCTTGTCAGTTCTATACCCATACTTTTACCCACAAGAACAAATTATTTAAAAAGAATTCAGACAACTTAAGAAATCACTTAATGTTTGATAAGTGAGATGATCACTAATTTCAATAAGTTTGAATAAAAAAATCTTTTCAAACACATACATCTATAGGATTTAGCCTGTGAGAGAATGAGATAGCATAATCGTCTCTTCTTTGTGCGGTGCTTCACAGCCTGCCCGCTCTTGTCTACTTTAGTTTTCTGAAGGTTTCACTTATACCGCGTGTGAACAGCACACTTGTATTTTTTTTTAAATATATATAACCTCTTGTGGCCTACCGAGGTAAAATCATAAAATTAAGTTCTGTTGTGTGAACCCGGTTGAACCCGTGGAGTATAGGTACATCGTGTATGGCGTGAAACGTGTAGATACTTGTATTGTAGCCTTTAGAGATTCAGAAGGCTTGGATTGGAATCGTGTAGGGTGGGAACGCTAATAATAGGCAGAGATATTGATAATATAATAATATATTATCCCAATATTAGACGCGAGAAGATTTACGCCCGATTCGTATTATTTGTACCCGAAACGTTGTAACAAACGAGGTGGAAGCATAAATTTCCCACAGTTAATCAGAATTTACATTTATAAAATTAGTGATGGGTATAATCAAATTTTGGCAGTCGATAATATGCTCGTTTCCGTATCGAATGAATTAATCGGTCGTTTTACTTTGTTACTCGCTTACGTATTATTTCCGGTAATCATATACACAGCTGTTGCAGCTTCCTTGATTATGCCATTCCACTTCTCACGATCAAATACGTTTTTTACAAGGAACGTATTTATTGGTTCATCCTGTGATAGTATGTTTCGAAGCCAGCTGATTTAGATTTTAGATTTTCTTGACTACTAAAAGTACTATCGTTATTTATTTTTTGGGTGTTATGCCGTGATGCGCTGCCTCCTTCTTTAGCCAAAGTTTCGGACAGCGTTACAGTATCCATCATCTGCCCTGATTTGAAAAAAAATCAGCAAAAAACATAGATATCAAAACCACGGTTCTTTTGTGGACATAAAATTGGGTCTACTAAATGATTTGAAATAACTTTTAATAGAATATGTCGGGGGAATTGCATCTTGAAGAAGACAATCGACAGTTTTTCTGATTGATTCTCTCTGGCAGAGTCCTCATTTCAAGCTCTAACTCAGAAACTGCAAAAAGTGAGATAGTTCACTACGGTTCATGACTCATGACGATCCAGTAGTAGTATTCTTTAATCCCAGTGATTTTGGTTACTTGAATTGATTTCGGAAACCTCCAAATAAGAACGTTGAGATTACAAGTTGCTTTATTTACGTTTATCATGTTTACAATGAATATTTGACTGGACCAGACGTCCTTTCTATAGTAGGCACCAAGTTCGTTCACTGATTTCTGTTGTGGGTCTTGTGAGATTACGGCTGAGCGAATAGAAGACGAATTAAAGATATTATATATATAGGTTCATTGGTTGACCAAGCTTGTCGTTTCGCACGTAATAACAATGTTGAATGAATTTATATTTATTTATTTGAAATTGTTGAATTCACATTCCAATGCAACTATGTATGTGACTTTATCTGATAAATTAATGCAAATACACGATTTGTTTGCAAAAATAAATCGTAAAACGCGTGCCAAACATTTGAGAGGATTTGCCTGTGTAAAAAAGAGGAATGTACATCGATAAAATAATATTCAGTCATGCTTGTTATTGTGGGACGACATAAATATTTTATAAAATACTTAGTTCTGAAAAAAAAAAAAAGTTGTAGAAAAGTACCGTTATTAAAGTTGGCGATATTGTGTTAAGAAATTTTAATAACAATATGTTGGTAGAAGAACAAAAAAATATTAATAGAAAATAATTTCCCTCAGGGAAATTTGGGATGCGGTGTGAAGGGCCTTTTAGTGGAAAGAAAGGAGTGAACATGGGTCTTGAAGAGAATCCTGTTGTAGGAGGGTGGAAACACAGAGGCTGGTAAATCGTTCCACAGGCGAGCTGTTGTTGAACTCAAGAACGAGACGTAGAAAAGATCCGTTTTTATTCGACAAATGTCGATTGTATACGCCGGTGCCGAAGGAATCATCTTCCATTGAAATACCGGTAAAACGAGGACAGCATTGCCACCCGACGCTTGTACTTTGTACTTGTATTGCAACCCCTTTGTTCAGATTCGTTGGTGTTTTCGGGTATTTCGGGGATTATAATTTAGTTTTTCGTTCTTTTACAATAATTTTAATTGCGTTAATATCGATCACACTTATCTACTGCTCTATTTATTCGTATATTATATAAATTATAGGTAAGTATCGATCATAGAAATTTTAAAATCTATAAAGGACAAAATGTTAATTATTCAAGAAAAGGAAAGAAAGTTTATTTTTTTATTAAAAAATCATGTCTCCTGTATTTATAGACCTATAATGATGTTTTTTTTAATTATAGAATACGCTAACCAGCTCTTTCAGAAACATTTATTTAATAACAGTATTTAACTTATTTTTATTTAACTAATTACCGCATTCGATATCATGTACAATGTGTAAAAGTATTTACAGGAGTAAATAAATATCTAACAATATTCCAGATGGTCAGACAATACCGATATGGAAAGACTCTAGACGCATATTTTTCATCCATAAAATTGGTTTCCATGTTTCCTCGATTTTATAAATTGTGTTATTTGCCTTCCGGGAAAAATTACTATCTAATACGAGAAATTCGTTTTCAGCACTTCGAATCTTTACTAATGGCAAAAAAACATATTATCGCAGTTCTATTATGAACTTTTTACAGAACCGTATTAATCATAAATAATGATTCACTATTTAATTTTCCTGGATTTTGCATCCTGCAGATATTTATTACCACAAAAGCAAGAACCTCGTTTAATTATAAATGAAGCCTGAACTAAACAAGCATTTTTATATTCTGTAGTACAGCAGAGGTAGACAGAAGCAACAGTGTTCCGCTGTCGGAAGTAACAACAAGAAAGATTAATGGCAGTTCGCTGCTCGCCCTCCGGCCACATAGTAGCAGTAGGTAAGGGGTAATAACAATAAGTAATATAATAAATAACAAGTAATAAGGAAAGTTCAGAACTAGACAATAAATAAAACATAACAAGAAACATTCCCAGCTCTTCCAGCGGCCGGCGGCCGATCTGTTACTTGCAACAAACAGACTTTCTCAGCAATGATAAAAGATTGTAAGTTGTTTTATGTCCATTTTGTCAAGTTTAAGCAGGGTTGCTGTTATTTGATGCGAAATATTTAACCCTCAGACCTCGGGCGTATTCTGTTGGAAGGTCAAAATATTTTCGCTTTGAAAATAAAATCCAAATAAATGAAATATTTCTGAACGCATCCGAAAACCAAAAACTGTATTGAAAGGTGATGTGATGAAATAGGCTTTTAAACTTTACAATTCGAAATAAACATACAATTTTTAAGTATAAAAAATTTGTTTGCAAAACCATACAAAAGTATTTAAAATGGCTCACCTTACGTTTTTTATAATTAAAATTAATGATAACGAAAAATAAATAAAAACAATAATATTTTATTGTACTATAAATGTTATCGTCTCCTCACTTTTGTCACCAAACGTAGCGATCCACTTGGCAGAGGTGTTGCTTATCCAATGAATGGTTTCCGTGGCGACAGTACCCATTCCCGCCTAATTATTTTTACCCACCCAGGCGTTCCGTGTTCCGATTCCTCACGACTCAAGCAACATTTTCGGCTTACTGTGGTGGTAGTAGGAGATTTTCAAATATTGTCGGGTTATTCGTAACTTTAGCTTAATCTTGAGACAACCAAAAGATAGAAAATAAAGACAAAATTTGTACTTTCATTGTAATTTTTCAAAAAAGATTTACTGCATTGTAAGGCTTTTGGGCGTCTTAATAAAATATTTAATCAATCATAAAAAAAATAGTTCCAAATTTTATAAAGAATAGAACGCGAACAAAGCAAACATAATATTATGTACAATAACGAACAGCTGAAAATGTACACATTTTCTTTTCATGTTTACTTTATGTAAAATTAACATTAGAAACACTAGAACACCTTGGTGTATGTTCTACTAGTAATATGTTCATTAAACATAAATTCACATAATTAATTATTATTAACATATAATCAAATGCATATTCAAAAAGAACCGGACTCTTGTTGTAGTAAACAGAATAATAAAACCTTACTATGTTAGAAATAAAACGTCCCCTGTGAGGCGATAGGAGTTTGTGTGAAACTCACGCAAACAGGTGTTAAACTAAAACAAAAGTTAAAAGTGTGTCATGTGTGTTGCCGGGTAACAACATTTGCCCTGGAAGCAGAAGTTTGTCGCAACACCACTGGTTTAATTAGTGGCATAAATCCAGCCGGCAGCCGGCAGGTAGCGTAAGTAATGCGAGATGGAATCGCAAAGAGACAATCCAATAAATTCCCAAAGGGAAAGTTTATCTGGATTCGGATCACGATCCGCAAACCTGATCAGAGGAGCGATTCTGTATCTTTTGTGGTTACGGAAAAGATTCCACACTCGACTGTCAAATTTGTGATTGTCTATGGCTTGCAATTGCTTTTTCTATGGGTGAGGTCAGATGTCGCCGATTGTAACTAGTTTGAAACACGAAATACTGTAATTGTCCATGATTATTTATTAATTTAATGTACGTTTAAAGATGCATACCATGGATTTAACATATGCCAAGTTTCGTTTCAATCTAAATATGCATGAATTATTTAGTTTACCCAAATTAAGAAACTATTTAAGTCAAAGCTATTGAGGCACTTACATAATAAATGAATGTTTGGGGACGAAATACATTAATTATTTAAAAAAAAAACCGCCGCACTTTTCGGCACGGATTGCGGGAATTACACTTCATTTCAACAAATACTATAAGAAAGAACTATTTCCCCGGGAACCATTCATTGGGTAACCAACACCTCTGCCATAGGTCACGCCAACTGGTTCGCTAAGTTTGGTGACTTAGCAGGGGTGCACGGTATCATGGGGTGAGATTTATCCAGGTCTTGGCGGCCAATGCGTCTGCCTGCCTGCTGCGTAGTATGCAGAATCGAGAGACTGGTTGAGGGAGGTATTTTATCCTCTCCATTTATCTGTCTCCAGAATCTCTCGACCCATCGCCTTGCACCGCGGTCGGGAGAATGGCTTCATACGTCCGTTATGCCTGGATACAATGACCCCCACCTCTCGATACCTATTTCCTTCAGAACTTCCTCTCCTTCTTTTCCTTAAAAAACTCTCCACACAGCATCCCCTAAGATGACAGGACCTGAGGGAAATTATTTGAGTGAAACTAAAATAAAATAAAAACATGCATAAAATAGGTTATTAAGTTCTTAATTTGGGCAAACTAAGTAATTCATGCATATTTAGATTGAAACGAAACTTCACATAGGTCAAATCCATGGTATACAACTTTAAACGTACATTAAATAAATAAATAATCATGCATACTTACAGCATTTCGTGTTTCAAACTAGTTGAAATCGGCTACAGCGCCGACAGCTGACAACATATCAGCCCATAGAAAAAGCAGTTGCAAGCCATAGACAATCACACAAATTTGACAAACGATTACATAAGTATGAAATTTATATTCTTTTCCTTATCGACAAAAGATACAGAATTGCATGGCTCCTCAGGGCTTTCGGAGTATTTACCTATCGCTAGTAGTCACACTTCAGTTAGCAGTTGGGTATCGTATCGCCGAGAGCACATCGAATACATACTTAAGAGCGTATAACCAGCCAGCGGCCGAAAATTCACATTTCGTCCCAAGAGGTTCTTACGATCGTACAGGGCGGATCCAATGAGAAAAATTAATTACTCTCCGTACCAGCTTTTTAAAATTATAACTCAATATCGATTTTATTTCATTCCAAATTTGCTTTAATTTATACTCATATCCAAAAATGCTGAAAGGCGTGTTGATAAAACTATTTAAATTACGTACTTTTGTAATCATTTTTTGATCATAAGTATTTATCATTTTTCAATAATGTCTCAGCAAAATAAGAATGTAAAAAAAAAATGAAATACTCGTATATTAGTCTGTAATTGCGCAAATAAATACACAAACGGACCAATTTTCGTCAAGAATCACATGTGTATATATTAAACACACTTATATATATATTGTTTTATGATTTTATTTAAACTAAAATTTAAATTCTGTTACATACGTTTACCAGATAATGTATTGATTTATTTTACTGCATGATTATATGATTTGAAATGGGTGTTGTATAATAAATGTACTTTTTTGAAAATTTAACAAATCCGCCAACGACCTATGGGATAACTTTATTATACTAAAAATTATCATTTTTTCTGAAAATTTAAAACATACGTTTACTAGATAAAAGAACAATCTTTCGAAATCAATTTATAATTATTTGTGGAAAAGAGTCAATACGTCTAAACACTAATTTAAAAATGACATATTTCTGGTGTTCTCTGGTTATACGCTCTTAATCAGATTAGATTACATTTGGATACTTGTCAAACGGAAACTGATTAGTCTGCCTAACATCCGAAATGGCGGCCAAATGGAAATAGATTGGATTCCACACAATCCTAGCTCTAATGTACATTCTGATAAACTAAATTTAAATTTAAATGAACTTTTGACCTATTTCCTTTTGCCGGGATGTGTATTTTTACTATTTTTCCAAAGAAAGTGTAATTTAACTTAGTTAATTAATGCAGGGCTAGGCAGATAATGAGAGAGTGCCACAAAGCTTTGTCTTGATCTTGAAACATATTCCTTGCTTTTTTAATTTATTTAATATGATACCGCACGTTCCCTACCACCTGGAGACTGTGGGCATCCCCGATTAGGGCGTGTTGTGAGGATGCAGGTCGTGAGGAGGGGAAGAAGATGGAGAAGAGGAATGTGGAGAAGTACCTGGCTATTCAGATCTAGTCACCAAACACGGCTAAAGCCATTTCAAGCAACTGTTTCAATTCTGAATGGTGGTCTTACACCAGGGCGATGCTGAGATTATCTTCCACGCGGGACCGTGACGCAAATATACCTTACATTATTTTAAATGATTAAATTGTAATAAAAAATTAACCAAATAAAATTTAATTGCGCACACTAGAATTGGAACCCGCGACCTCCGGATCGCTAGTCGAGAGTCTTGCCCATCGACCACGGAGACCGTCATAGACACTTGTATTATTTATTTTATCTTGTCAACAGAGGCGTTTTCAAATTATTCCATCCTACTACTTACTTACGCAGGTAGTTGTTTTAAATTAAATTTATTCAAGTTTATTACATTGTTAATATACTGTACCTTTCTCACAAATAAATACTGTGTTGAGAAAGTAGATTGTAATGTAGTAAGAACTACTCCTTTCAGGACTTCATTAATTGAGTAGAACTGTCCACCAAAATTCTTAATCAATTTCAATACGCCTCCAATGCCTTCATCAACATGGTTTTTATTTTCCAATCTCATTCGTAATAATGTTACCGGCTTCCTACCAAACACGCATTGAGACCATTAAGGGTAATTAATTATCTTCTCCCTTTTCAGAGCTAACTGCGTAATGTATTTTGTCAGCAGCTGAAAACCAAATAACGGAAATAATTCGCCAAATTCTGTCGATTCGAGATCCGAGACACGCCGTGGCTTGCATAATTAACCAAATTGCATAGAGAGCTGCTGTATTAATGTAATTGTGCAATAAATGCTTATATATATATATATATTGCAGGTGCGATGATTGCAAATGTCTTTTGAGACCAAGAGAAAGCGCCTGACGATCGTCAATATTAACTATTAACGATCTTGTCTATGACGAAATGCAAGAGATCGTTTACTGAGAAGAATTCTACACAGCTTATTAACTGCTTGGTTCTGTATTTCATTTTGCATGAAAATTCACGGAGCATCAGGTAGGACTATTTTAATTTACGCAATGACAACAAAAGAAAACAAACTGCCCAGAGTCTTTTGAAATTTCATGGCGGACATTGGAAGATTTGGCACAGTGAAATGTGGTTTTATTATTGACAAAGTTCTCAAAATACACCGGACAGATAACTAACATACCTATAGGTGAATGAAAGAAGAAAAATGTTATATTAACGACACATTGTGGAATAATACATCAATTCCAAGGACGCCAACTAAAAATCCAGGAGAAGATTTATGAAAGACGTGATAGAAGAAGACTTGGCGATGGCATACCATGATTTGTAAACCTGTATGACCAGTAAGAGAGCAGTTCTGATTTCTGATGTCGACTTGTTCCGGGTTGTCTTTGTCCAGGAGGAAAATTGCCTTGACTAAACAAAGCGTTCAACCATAGACTTCCAAAATGATACGACTTGCCCTAACACGAAATCTGGATATCATTTCGACGAGCTGGATCATAATTTTGGTACCAGGGGGTCAAGCACAGAGAAATCAATAACTTTACAATATAGGATCATAGGCGTAAGTTTCGAAGATTTTATATCGATATACCGAGCACAGTTTGCCAACCGAACCGATATTGACAGGAAATAAATAAATAAAAATCGGTACACTCTGGCGATACTGGCTGACCTGTCTACGCCAAACACCATACGATTACGTAAAAAAAAGTTTATGAGGTCTTTATTTGTATTTCAACCACTTTCGTTTCTAAAAGATCGAACGGAATAAATTTAATTCATTTTAGATGAATTATTTAAGCCTATCGATCGTGTATCCGACTTCTTTCATTTCTAAGAGCTTCGTTAGATAAATCCGTTCATGAAATAAGCTAGTAATTTTGTATAACGAACGACATTAGTAAGAAATGTGTGCACATTGATTATTAACCGAAACTTATCTGATATTATGGACGCCGCGCTAAAAAGTATCAATCGTCGGTCGGAATGTCCGTTAACAATCGGTGACCGTGCTCGCATATATTGATAACTGACCATAGATAACGGATTTAGGGTTTTATCTAGACCTCCAGGAGGGTTCGAGAATGCTTTAAATAAACTATTACATCAGCCGTAGTTTAGTCATTAAAGAGAAATATTACAATGGAGTTGTCTGTACAATGTCAGATTCATTTGCTGACAAATCACAGAAATGGAGACGGTCACGCCGCGCCGCTTCCTATTTATTCCTTCCTATATCTTTTTCCTATTTTCCCTGATGAGTTGGTCTATCGATTTGGATGTCTACGCATTCAACAGATTACAATTTAATAAGGAGGAACACAATAACGAGTTGTCATTAAGCCGTAATTTAGAATTTAGAAAAAAATGTATTAATTAAAAATATCTAATTAAAATTGTGAACAGCTGTCATTATGAAGTTCCCAAGGATGAACACGTTTTCAACTATCCTGCAATTATTTGCATAATTTATTTTAATATGGTATTTTCAGTCATCCGTGTTATAATTAGGTTTATTTAAAAGCGGTGATATATTATTATAAAAACGAGTCACGTATGAAGTACTACGTATTACTGCGAACAGTACGAACAGTAATCAGTACGAATATAGTCGACATACCTTGTTGTAAAATTGTTTTGTCTGCAAAACCTGATGGTTTTGTTATCGGACAAAAATGTTTATATAATTATAATTGGTTTTTATTGAAGCATCGGACAGAAGTGGTTGCAGTCAGAAAAATCGATAAGACAACACTTTCTACGCTATATATATACTTTCATTTTATACCCCGATGTACAAACACAAAAACGTATTTAGGAAGGATTAAGGGTGTTCAACCTCCCCCTCCCCTTAGAAAAAATATAATAGTAGAAACTCGTAGATCACATTCCTGGAAATTACAATAATATTATTTGCATATCTCGTTTATAAATGTGATTTGATATCGTCCCCTTCCCCTTTCAGAAAATGTTTTTATTATAGTATACATTTTCAGAAAATAAAAACTGAAATTTTCGTAATTTTTTTCTGAATTCGGAAGCATGTACTGTTAAGAGGCACGGCTGGGGGATTTTTTTGTACAATACTTAAATTTTAATGTGAGCCCAAAATACTTTAAAAAAACTGAAAAAATTACCAATTTAAACAAAAGACATAACGAGTACGGATGCGTGCTACTTTCGCTATATTTAAATTATAAAATATGTACGTGCCATTAAAGAATTCAATTTTTCATGACTTTGAAGGCATCTTTGGTATTTTTGGTCGGCTGGTAAATATTAACAATAAAAAGTGTGCATTACAAAGTGTATTTTCCATGTACAATCAAAAATTAAATTTATATTCGACAAAATTTGAGTTGCTACGTAAATCAACAAAATGATTTTCTTTTACATTTCATTATATCTATTAAGAAGGTAGAGCAGAAATATTTTTTTAATTAATTATCATTAACACGATAATTATCAAAATTGCCTATAAAATTGATACACATGAAAAATCGACGTCTCCAATGGGCCAAATATTATAATTTGAAAAACAAATAAATAAAGTGGCACATATCCGTACTAAATTAAATTAAATACCTTCTGAATAAAAATATAATTTTTCAGTATTTTTGTTTTAAGTTTAGTATGAAAAAGGGTGAGCAGCCGTTTTTCTTAAGAATTTCAAGACTAGATACAAGATACAAGCTTTCTTTGTTTCGAGATTAAATAATTTGGCATAAATATATTTATTTTGTCGTCTAATGGAAAATGTCAAATGATGGAAAAACAAACAAATAAACAAAAAGTGGTAAAGTACCCCGGCGTTCCACGCAAACACTTCAAAGGGTCATTGGATAAGGGAATAATAACGAGAAACCAACGCCAAGACAAATAAGTGATTGAAGGTCGAAATTGTGAAGTAAATCGTAGACTGTATAGTATGACTGTATAGGATGAAGAACGAAAGTGAAAATGCAAAAAACATTATGGCAAAACTAGTAATCCAAGATGGCCGCCTTTCCCATTTTCCTTTGCAATTACTCAATTTTCAATTCATCCAATCAATTGAATTTTAAATTTGATCTATAAAAATAAAAATAAAATTGTTTAGACATTATGAAGGTACTTTTTCTAATTTTTCTGTGTAACATGATTTATAAATTTTATTCCTTTTGATTAAATTTAATTGCGCTAACAAAAAATGTTAAAAGATGCGAAGCTAGCAGTTGACAGTGGAGTGCAGGTACCTACACTAATGTAAGGCAGTGAGGCATGGAACTGGCAGAGGAACGACGAAAAAAGACTGAATGCTGTAGAAATGAGATCCCTAAGGCGCATTTATGGTAAAATCATGTATGATCGTGTGAGAAATGTGAAGATTCGCAAATAATGCAAAGCTGATGTAAGCTTAATGAGTAAGATTAAGAAAGGGAAGCTAATATGGTTTGGGCATGTAGAGCGAACGACCGAAGAGAGGAGTGTAATGAATATATACATATGACTCGAATGTGAATGGTAGAAGACGTCAGGGACCCCCTATGAAGACATGGCACAATCAAGTGAACCAAATGCTTGAGTCGGACCATGTTACAGAAGGGTATGTATGAGACGATGTATGAATGTGAATGAAGTAAGGAGTGCCGATGGTCAAACTAATCTTCCATGTCGAAATGGTTGAAATCGAGATCAATGATAAATATCCATATTGCCGTATCCCCTATGATTCTTTCACCGTACAAGAAACGTGCCGGGAGAAATAACATTACAGTTAACGTAAAGGAAATATTCCGCACGAATCCGTGCAATTCTGGATTCAACAATAAAGTGGTCGCTAACCTAACCTAACGCTGGTAGTAAACCAACTAACTCGAACAGAACATGCGACCGCTGTCCATTTTCACGCAATCAACCAAATTTACAGCGAATAACTCGGTAAGGTAGTTCGTAATGCTTCACCATGCAGGTAGAGGAAATGTAAAAAAAAACTACAACTGGTAGATGCCTTACGTGGTGAAGTACCTACCACCATCTCGCGTCCTACCTACAAATCAGAATACGATATTGCCTGAAGTTGTTAAATGTTTGCCTGAAGTTTAAAAACTGCGAAAGCTCTCGAATAGTGAGGCTGTTGTCATAAAATGTGTAGAGATTATTGTTCCTGAAATTTCTAAGTAACACCACATATTTTTAGAGCTTTGAAATAAACATTTAGGACGGGTTGTTTAAAAAAACTGACGGTTTCATCAAATATTTTAAGTTGATTTTCACGTTCTGTGTAAGTTCTACTCAAGTTCTGTGATTATATAATTATAATATAATAATAATAATGATTTATTGTCTTCCTTACTTTAAAAACATCTAGAGATAATGATATCCTCACTGGGATCTCCCGTGCTGAGGATTTCATTTACATATTTTAATTTAATTATAAGAAATTAATATGAATTAGTTATAAACAAATATCATGTAGTATTTTTTTTTAATTCAGTTCAGTAGATTCGGTTTTAGTCTGTATTTGATATCAGTATATTTTCTATTTCTGATCTCCCTATATTTAGTATCCAGCTTTTTATTTGAGATTTAAATGTTATAATGTTGAGGTTTTTGAGTGATAGTGGTATTTTATTGAAGAGTTTAATGCCATAATATAAGAAGCTTTTTTGCCCAAATGTTGTGTTAGTAGTTACTTGTTAGATATGTTTTTGACCATGAGATCTAGTGTTTCTAATGTACGTGTTAGTTGTTATTTCTTGGGTTTTGTACTTATGAATGTAAATGAGTATAGTTTTAGAAAATAGTTGTTTAATTGACATGATGTTACGATTATTGAAGATTTCGTCAGTGCTAGTTCTTACAGGAACTTTCATTACGGCTTTTTGAGTTTTAATTAGTGGATTAAGTATGTTTTATTTGCACTGCCCCATCCGATAATACTGTATTCTAATAGTGATTGGCAGAGAGCCATGTAAATCTTGATTAAGTCTTTTTTTAATGAGGACATTCCTGATAGTTTTGAAAAAAAAACTTAGTTTTTTAATTTTATTATTTAAATAGGTAATGTGTTCGGTCCATTTTAAGTTTCGGTCAATTTTTAGACCCCGATACGTTATATGGTCAACGTTTTCTAATGAGGGACAATTATAATGCTCAATGCTTAAAATTATAGGTCAGTTGCTTCATAAATCTGAAATAATCACAGAACTTGAGTAGAACTTTCACAGAACGTTAAAATTAATTTCAAATATTTGATGAATTCGTCAATTATTTTTAAACAACCCGTCCTAAGTCCCTAGTAAGCGAATATGGTTTGAAAAGGAGATATCTAAATACGAATGTTAGAGAAAGCGCGCCAATAATAAAATAAACATGTGTGCAGTTCACACGCCGTAGAAGTGAAACCTTCAGAAAACTAAGTAGACAAGAACGGGGAGGCTACAAAGCACCGCACAAAGAGAAAACCGATTAATCTATCTCATTCTCACGTAGGCTAAATCCTGTAGATGTATGCGTTTGTCTCTTTTTAGTGTTGCTTTTTCGTTTCACGGAGTTTCATTTCACAACGGTGCTAAAGAAGTTTTCACTTCAAAAATCTTTTCATATCGTATTTACACTTTACACACCAGTTAAAAGTGCTTTAAAGATAGAGATAGGAAGGTATAAGGAAATTATCTTTTTTATTTATTTTGCACTTCATAGATATATATTTTATAAATTTTTCACGGTTGTTGTTCAATTAAATAAATAATAACATGATCGGGTCGTTACTTTGTTCAAATGATTTAATTTTTATTTATTTTCTCAAAGTTCACAGGGCTTTGCTGAACTAACACAAACAACTTTTACGGTTGTTTATTAATTAAATAAATAATAATACTAACATAATCGGATTGTTACTTTGCTCAAATGTTTTACTTATTATTTATGTTCTCAAAGTTCACAAGGCTTTGGAAAACAAACATAAACAATTCACGAAATAATTCTGCTTGTAAGCAGCAAAATGGGGAATGAGAGGAACAAAAACCTAGAATTGCTAATGATAAAATTAATAATACACCAGTCCGGTTCAAAAGATGCATTAAAAATACCTCCATGAAAGGGTGAAACGATATAAAACAAACCTCTCAGTGACTATATCAATAAAATAAAGTGAAACTGAACATTGAAATGTTAAAAACCAAAACTAAGAATTAAAAGGACTTTTTAACGCCTGACGTTTCGGAAAGATCTCACTGTCCAGGCCTTATGTATTGACTTTTGTCTCAAACTGATCGCTTTCGCGTGTCTGTTCGGTTCAGAAGTCAAAACCTAAGTGGTGCATATCAATTCTTATTAGGTATTGTATTAGGTCTATATATTTTTTTTCCTAAATAATCAATGTACAATAACCATTAAATGTAAAAAAAAAAAGAAGAAATAAAATACTTTCTACTAAAACACATAAATACTTGTGGTTGTCACACTTAATCATCATCATAAACACGTAAACGCCTCAGCACAGGTTCTCCTAGTGAGATGTTCATGAAACATACAATATTACCATCAAACAGTTTTACCTTCTCAAACCTACCTTACACCCAAAATAATAAAATGTAATATGTAAAAAATGTTTTCAAAATATACTATGTAAAAATGTTAATAATCAGGTAAAAACTGTAATGTATAGAAATAAATAAACTTGAACTTGAAACCAATTTTTCAATGAAGTTATCGTCAAATATTTAATATTGTGAGACCTGTCCATGTTATGGAATCAAACATTAATGTACATCTGTCGATGTTTTGTATGCATGTAGAGGTGGTAAGATTCATGCTAGATGAAGATAGAATACCTACGACAGAAACGGATATTAAATAAATAAAACTACGTGATATAGCCAAATAGTTGACAATTATTGTTCAAAGTGAGTGGAAGAATGTTATCCAGATCCTCTAGGATATTGAAATCGATAACTTTACAATATCGGATCGATTGGCGTAACTTCTGACGATTTTATATCGATTACCCCAGCACAGCTTCACTGTTGATAGCCGAACCGATATTGACAGAAAATAAATAAGACATCGATATACGCTGGGAAGACTGGCGGATCTATCCACGAAATCACATTCCAAAACGTCAAACGCCAATCAATTTTGAAAAATATTAATAATTTGGCAATATTGAATTGAAATGCTAACCCGATTATGCTTTGGCAGTCCGCATTTACTTTTTGACACTAAACGGGAGTTAATTAGTTAATGAGGTATTTATTCACGTTTCAACCATTTTCATTTCTCAAAGTTCGAACGGAATAAATCGATTGCATCTTAGATGAATTATGTATGTCTACGAATCGCGCATACGACTTCTTTCATTTCTAAGGGCTGGTGAATCTACATCGCTTTTCGAGCTTTCGTTTTCGAATAAATCTAGTGCGAAGTTGAATTTTTTATGTAATATATTTTTTTTAATCGGCTGCTAGAGGGTTAATATCAGCTGATGAATGTTTTTTAACAGCGATGAAGCGTAGACCCGCCTCCAAAAGTATTTGGAATCCTTTAGTTACCGAAGAAAGTTTAGAAAAAAATGAGATGCACAGATCAAACGAAGTTTTCGGGTTCTCTATGTTCTATGTGATGTAGATTCTCAAGTATCCAGTTTGTACCTCGAGTTATTATAGGTATTTCTAAGAATGAGAAAAGAAGAGACAAGAAAGAACAAACAATACCGCGAGTGACTGGCGGCATCCGGTCGGATCCTGTTCCTCGACCTCGGGATGAAGTCTTCCGGCCTGCAGACGCTGTGCAGAGATGCTGTCAACATGGCCCCAAACTCGCAGATAAACAGGACTCAATAGGCGGATGCAGGCATCTCCTTATTGGATACAACAGTCTCTCATAAAATGTTCCAGAATGGACTTGAAATATCTGGTTTTCGAGTTAAATCCCACGGGACTAAGAGAACGGCAGTCATATACACATATAGAGCACTTGTTATTTATTATAGTGTTATTCACGGATTTCCATAAAACATCTAAAAGATTACTAGAGAGAATTCACAGATTTGTCTCAAATTACAGATTGTTGAATGAACTCACTTACAAATAGCGAAAAAAAAAACTCACGTAAAGAGTGTTATTCACAGATTTTCCTCAAACATCTAACTGAATCCTAGAGGGAATTCACAGATTCGTCTCAAATTACATATTTTTGGGTGAACTCACTGAAAGGACTTAAAAAGCGGGTATAGGAATCTCCTTACTGAACACAACAGTATCGTCTAAAATGAACTCGAGAGAGCCTATTTGAAGCCTAAGTGAAATCTCAGAGGCATCACCAAACGGACAATAACAGACCACACTCAAAGATTGTCATTCACAGATTTACCTCAAATAACTCATTACTGAGTGAATTCACAGTTTTGCCTCAAATAACTCATCACAGAGTGAATTCACAGATTTGCCTCAAATAACACATCACTGAGTGAATTCACAGATTTGCCTCAAATAGCATAGCACTGAGTGAATTCACAAATTTGTCCCAAATAACACAATATTGAATGAATTCACAGATTTGTCTTTAACAGATTCCTGAGTGAACTCCTGGGTGGACTCAACGTGTGAACACTCACTGAGCGGACTCACAGAACCGAATGTATGGAATTCGACACGTTTTAATACAATAAGCGGTCTTACAACAGCAGCATTTGTGTCGAGTGGTGGTGGTTTGGTGATAGTAGTGATATGCAGGTGGAAACAGGGTCAAGCAGGCTCACTATCGCACTATCAGCAATACAGCGTGTATAGATAGAGTCGCAATAATACATACATACTCCAGTCAGATCAACACAGGGTTTCGACACTTCATCGAATTGGCCGGTCAAACCGGAATATATAAAAATAAAATAAAAGTCTTTTCTCGGTGTAATATTTTATTCAAGAAGAAGTGAGTTCCTTTTTTTCCTATTCGTCCCCGTTCCCCTTCCGCCTACCCTTCCCCTCACGCGTTCTCTTCCCTTTCCGCCTCCTAACCACTCCCGCTTTACCCGTCACCTAATGCAATTTTATACGCAAATTTCAAACGCCAGAGCTCACCAGTATAAATATCGAAACTTTCGCGGACGTGTGTCCAACAACTCATCGGATGAATACTATAGGAAATAATTTCATAACGCCAGACCTCACTATTATACATAGAAACCATCGCGAGCATGCGCACATCAAATCCCCAAAGTTTCATCGCAATCGGATGAATGGTTTAGGAACGCATAAGGGACAAACAAAGAAACATTATTTTTTTATATATTAAGATAATTATAAAATATCTACTTTTTAACGATTTAACCCTGTTTGTAGCTCGAGCGAAATAAATATATAAACCAGTTGTTTTTGTACATTTGACGGATAAGAAGATTGATAAAAAATTCATCTAACGTCAGCCGAATTCTTGATGATTCGAACAGTTTTTCCCAACAGTTCTCTGCTAAATGCTAAATTCAAATAAAACAGAAAAATATGTACGTAGACACTATAACAATATTGTATATTTTGCTACCGATGAAAACATTAAAATCTATAAACAGAACGTGGGTGTACTTTTTCGAGATATATTTTCATACCGATACTGTCAATATTAAGAATCGACATTCGAAACTAGAAGAGCATGTGAATGGAAAAAACAACAATTCATTAATAGAACTGTTTACAGATATTAAAAATATGTTTTCATCCAAACGGATAAACCTACGTCACTCTCAGTTTTCATCTCGATTGAATCGTAAAATTTTGATGAAATTAATGGACTTATATTTACGAAAGAATTATTAAGTAAATATGTAATCAAATCTAAAAATATGAATAAAAATAGACTCGTCGACGACGAAGGATAATTACACTTCTCAAGCTATTGGAAACAGCTCAAATAGGTCTCATGTAAATCGTTGTATCTCCCTTACTATTATAGTGACAAATATGATCTAAACGGTGTTAGAGAAAACACCACGCTTTATAATCGAATTTAAAAGTTAACCACAGAAAAATTAAAATACTACCTTAAAATACTCACCTCTAAGAAACCAAATTTACAAAAAAATGAGGTGACAATGACGTAATATATTTGTTTGGTAAAATGTAGGTATGTGGGTTTTTATTTTTTTTTGTTGTCAGTAATTTTAGTTAGAATAAACTTCGGGAGTTTCATTTTTAAACTTTTACACGTTTGCATTAAAAATTTGAATATTTCAAAAATTATTTCCAATAGTTAACATTTGATAGCGTATTTCATCACCTTCCAAAAACAGTTTATAGTTTTTAGATACATTCAGAAATTTTCGTTATTTGTTTTTGGGGTGTTTTGCCGTGTTGCGCTACCTCCTTCTTTAGCCAACGTTTCTGACAGCGTTGCAGTGTCCATCATCAGGGCAGATCCGGCAGATGTGCCCGATGATGAACACTGCAACGCTGTCCGAAACGTTGGCAAAAGAAGGAGGTAGCGCAACACGGCATAATACCCCAAAAACAAATAACGAAAATACTTTTGGCCGTGAAAATCTAAAAACGTTAAGAAATGTTCGGTTTATTTTGATTTTATTGTAAAGCGGAAATTTTCTGACCTGACAGAATATGAACGAGGCCTGAGGGGTTAATGTTATTACTATTCGTGCAACTATCGTTTTAATCTGACCCATGCATGTTTAAAAGTTCAATAATAAATCTTGCATTCTTGCTTAAACTATTTATTTCATATTTCCCGCATTTCATTGAAAAACACTTAAAATTATATTGCGTCTCTCATTCGATTTCAACATTACTTTTTTTCTTTTCTTATTGAAGTGGAAAATAGGATAATAATGATAACGTCAGGTTATGAATTAATCATAATTGCTCTGACCTAGAGACCTGGGAAGGCAGTAAAACCTATTCAAATTTCACGAAACCAGAGCTTACATATTTCCTAAAATAGACCCTCGGTATAGCAACCCTAAATTATTGTTTATTATTATAATATGTAGATACATTTAAGTAACATAATTAGAAACGCATCAAAAGTTCCAATTTGGGAGGCGGATACCCAACACCTCTACCATAGGTCACCCCAAGTAATCCACTACCTTTGGTGATTTAGCAGGTGATGTACCCGGGTTTATGGGGAGAGGTTTGTCTTGGGACGGCGGATGCTTTTTCCCACCAACAGCGTGGCGGGCCGAATCGGGAGGTATAATGTTATCCTTCCCGAAATGAGTTTTATTAAACTCGAAGGGAATAATGTATTATAAATATTATGATATGATTTTATAACAAATTATCACTAATTTAAAATTTAAAAAAATAAACACGATATGCCATCAATTATGCAAACAATTAATATATTATTATTTTACAATTACGATAATGATCTTGTTTCCGCCCCTCTAAAGTAAGATTTTTATCGAAAAAATCCGCTTTTCATAGCTCAAAAAGAGAATGGCGGAGGACTTCCTTTAGAATTCTACAACCTGAATAACCAAATAACACCCTACAAACACTCCACGACATCCACTTAACTTTTACCAGAACCACACAACGAAATAAACCGAATAACTCGGCACACCAGACACTGGGAAATTGGTTCGAGATTGTTTGGTGAGAGGTTTAAAGGGGCTTCCAGGATGATGTTGAAGTTCTGCCGTTTGGATATTCAATTTTGGGGTTTGTAAAGGGATTTTCGAGGATGTATATGGCTGAGATATATTATTATATAACTATTCAAGTGTCTATCATCTTCCTTTATCCTTCGTCAATGTAGAAAGGGATCTGCGGGAAAAGGCCGCTGGCAGATATATCTACTGAAACAAATATTGTATTTTTTTTTTCAATAGCTCCACACAGGAGACCCAGGTGAAAATAATTTCACTCAGCGCCTATGTCATTTTTGGGGATGCATTGTGGAAGGTCTTCTAAAAGAAAGAAAGAGAGGAGAGGAAGTTCTGGGAAGGAAAAAGATACGAGGGGTGGGTAGGAATTGGGGGGTCAATAAATGATTCCTAGGACGGCGGTTCCCATACCCGCCTCTCAAATTGAGAATATTGTCTGCCTCGGTTCATATTGTTACTTAAGTCAGTAATTTTGCATAACGTAGGTACGACATTATTAAAAAAGTTGTATACATTGACAGTTGTCAGATATGGAAAAGTGTAAGACCACCAAAATTAAAATTTTGTTAGAAATGGCTTTAGCTGTGTTTGGTGACCAGATCTGAATAACCAGCTACTTCCCCACCTTTCTCTTTCCCATCTCCTTCCTGTGTTTGGTGACCAGATATGAATAACCAGATACTTCCCCACCTTTCTCTTTCCCATCTCCTTCCCCTCCCCACTACCTTCAGCCTCACAGTATACCTCAATTGGGGATGTCTCACAGGTTCTAGGCGGTTGGGAACAGTTGGGACTCTTGTGCGGTAAAATGCGGTGTCACAAAAAACGGTTAACCGAAGCTTATCTAACACCCAAGAGGCCGCGCTAAATTAGGCGACTTTTATCTACGGGCTGTCGGAATATTTAACACCAATTATTGACCGTGCTCGCACATACCGCCTAATTTCTAACCGGCGGATTTAGTCAATGTCGTACCAATTGATGTAGGGTTTTATTGATCGGCCGTCCTGGACCCCTAGCACGGTCGATCGGTTAAGGATTATGTCGATAATATTCGGTAACTTCTCATCGTTCCCTAAGACAACTGCAGATCGCTAACATACAAACAACAGTTAGAGCAATGAGAATAATACTCCGATAAAATAGATGTTTTTTTTTAAAAAATTATTTCTGGCTTTCACCCTTCAAGGGTGTTCTAGGCCATCATTTAAAATTACAGAGAAAGGGAAAGGTGAATTTATATATTAATTTTATTTAAATGTACAAATTTCAGAATTATATGGAAGATTGGAGTCGAGTTCAGACTTAGAAGAGATGAAATGTTGAATGGAGGGGAGGCAATTTTAGATAACGCTTGATAGAAGAGAGGATATTTATTTAGAGAGGGACAACCAAAAAATATGTGATCTAAAGAGCCCACATCTAGACCACAGAACGTACAATCTGGGGAGTCAAGGATGTGAATTTTAAAAAGGTGAGAAGGAACGGAACAATGACCGATTCTCATTCGAATAAGTGAGGAAATTTCTTTTTTGGAAAAATGGGGAAATTTTTGAAACCACGGTTTTGATGGGATAGTCCTTTGTATTGAGGCGTAGCGAGCTCCCTTGGATTGACTGGCAATGTTCCAATACTCTGTCCAAACATTGCGGGATCTATCTTTGATGATGGAAAAAATATCAGATAGGGGAATATGGTTTACGAGGGTAACAATAGGGTTGGACGCTCCTTGTTTTGCCAAAGAATCTGCAATATCGTTACCCACTATGCCAATGTGTCCAGGGATCCAAACAAGAATTACGGTTTTTCCAGAGCTTTGAATGGAGGCTATCAGCACTCTAATGAGGCATACAAAGTGATCATCAGGATGAAGAAGAGGACAGGATTTAAGTTTTTGGAGGGAACTGAGAGAGTCAGAGAGAACAAGGGAATGTTCACAATTATTTTTGATTATATATTTGAGTGCTTCAATTATTGCAATGCACTCAGCAGAGAATATTGAAAATTGGTTTGAAATTGAATAAAATATTCTATCATTAGAATTATTGTGGTAAACGTTAATACCTATACCACAGTTAGGAGAGTCAGGAGATTTGGAGCCATCAGTAAATAAAAGAGAAGAGTTGGGCCATTTAGAAGAAATAATGTCATTGAACATATTATTAACAGTACGGGCTGGGAGATTGGAATGACTTTTAAGGATGCCGATCCCTTCCAAAATTGTTGGAGATAGGGTGACGTGACTATATTTTAATTTGTATAGTGGAAGAAGATCATTTTGGATAATTTGAAGCTCTGAGAGAGAGCGAAAATTTTTACAGATGGCAGGAAGAGGTTTAGTTCGAGCTCTGATTGTAGATGAATGTGTTGAGTCTTTGAACAACGAAACTCTGGGAATAACCTGATGACATTTAGAATTTAAACATTTAAGAACAAATTTGTCAGCAAACAGTTGTCGCCTTAAATAAAGTGGGGGATCAGAACATTCCACTTGAAGGGAATTGATGGGCGACGACTGCATCGCTCCAGTTATTATTCGCAATGACTTTGATTGAATTTTGTCTAATTTACTGAGTGCATTTTTGGAGGCAGTACTAAAAAGTGGGCAGGCATAGTCGAGATGACTTCGAATAAGTGCATTGTAAAGCAACTTAATGCAGGTAGGGTGAGCACCCCACCAAACGCCAGTCAATGATCTGATGATATTTAAATTTTTTTCACATTTAGTAACTATATTGTGAATATGGGAAGACCATTTAAGTTTCCTATCAAATGTTACTCCCAAAAATTTTACTTCAGAGGCGTTGGGGATTGGAGAGTTTTTAAATAAAATTTGAACAGGAGGATTTTTATGACGGTTTGAGAAGGTGACACACTGACTCTTTTTGACTGAAAGTTCCAGACCATTTAAAGTGAGCCATGTGCAAAGGGCATCCATGGCTTCATTAAGATATTTGACGGCAAGAGGGATGATTTTGGATGATAAGTAGAAAGCTAAATCATCTGCGAACTCAATAACTTTTACTTGAGGGGGAATAGAGACATGCATATCGTACGTGTATATATTATACAGTATAGGGGATAATACATCGCCTTGGGGTAAACCTTTCCAAATTGATCTACTCTGAGGAGTAACATCTGGTAGTTCAATGAAAATTTTTCTATCAAGAAATAGATTAATAATAGATTGGACAAACATGGGGGGTAGGCCAAGGCCTAAAAGTTTTTTTTTAAGGATTGGGATGGAAACATTGTCAAAGGCACCTTCTATGTCTATAAAGACTGCAAGACATACTTCATGGTTAGAAATGGATAAATTAATATCAGTGCTGATGATGGCAAGGTTATCTTGCGTAGATTTTTTTTTCCTAAATCCAAATTGAGATGGAGAGAGAAGCTGATTACTTTCGACAAAAAATTCTAACCGGTTTTTAATTAATTTTTCATAAATTTTACTGAGGGTGGATGAAAGAGCAATTGGCCTGTAGTTAGATCCAGAATTGGGTGATTTGTTTGATTTTAGGATTGGGATGATTATTTGAGAACTCCAGTCATCAGGCATTATGCCAGACTGAAAGATTTTATTTAAGATGCTTAGGAAGTGATTTAGAACATTATCATTACTATTTTTGATAATGCTATAAGGAATACCATCTCTGCCTGGAGATGAGTCTTTGACTGTTGATAAACAATTTTTTAATTCAATTAAAGTGAATGGAGAGTCTAGCCAATGATCAGACATAGGAGTGTTGTGGATGGGAGTTATTTCATCTAAGTTAGGTACAGAAGGGGGGGCAATTTTGTCCAAGAACTCATCTATCCATTTAGAATGAGACGCTCGAGGAGATGTTGAACTGAAGGAGGATCGAAATCTTCGAATCATAGACCAAACTTCCGAAATTGGAGTATTCGGAGATACTGAACTGCAGAAGTTGTACCACCCGGATCTTTTTTTTGACCTCAATACCCTTTTGGCATTGGCTTCGGCATTTTTGTATATAAGATAGTTCTCCATAGTCATATTGTGACGATACGAAAGAGATTTAGCTTTCCGAATTCTCACTACCTTAGAACATTCCTCATCCCACCAGGGAGTCGGAGGGAGTTTTTTAAGAGATTTGGTTTTAGGGGGAGGATTTGATTTATGTATTGCAGTTATGAGCATTTTTAAACTTTTACACGTTTGCATTAAAAATTTGAATATTTCAAAAATTATTTCCAATAGTTAACATTTGATAGCGTATTTCATCACCTTCCAAAAACAGTTTATAGTTTTTAGATACATTCAGAAATTTTCGTTATTTGTTTTTGGGGTGTTTTGCCGTGTTGCGCTACCTCCTTCTTTAGCCAACGTTTCTGACAGCGTTGCAGTGTCCATCATCAGGGCAGATCCGGCAGATGTGCCCGATGATGAACACTGCAACGCTGTCCGAAACGTTGGCAAAAGAAGGAGGTAGCGCAACACGGCATAATACCCCAAAAACAAATAACGAAAATACTTTTGGCCGTGAAAATCTAAAAACGTTAAGAAATGTTCGGTTTATTTTGATTTTATTGTAAAGCGGAAATTTTCTGACCTGACAGAATATGAACGAGGCCTGAGGGGTTAATGTTATTACTATTCGTGCAACTATCGTTTTAATCTGACCCATGCATGTTTAAAAGTTCAATAATAAATCTTGCATTCTTGCTTAAACTATTTATTTCATATTTCCCGCATTTCATTGAAAAACACTTAAAATTATATTGCGTCTCTCATTCGATTTCAACATTACTTTTTTTCTTTTCTTATTGAAGTGGAAAATAGGATAATAATGATAACGTCAGGTTATGAATTAATCATAATTGCTCTGACCTAGAGACCTGGGAAGGCAGTAAAACCTATTCAAATTTCACGAAACCAGAGCTTACATATTTCCTAAAATAGACCCTCGGTATAGCAACCCTAAATTATTGTTTATTATTATAATATGTAGATACATTTAAGTAACATAATTAGAAACGCATCAAAAGTTCCAATTTGGGAGGCGGATACCCAACACCTCTACCATAGGTCACCCCAAGTAATCCACTACCTTTGGTGATTTAGCAGGTGATGTACCCGGGTTTATGGGGAGAGGTTTGTCTTGGGACGGCGGATGCTTTTTCCCACCAACAGCGTGGCGGGCCGAATCGGGAGGTATAATGTTATCCTTCCCGAAATGAGTTCAACCAAACGCCAGTCAATGATCTGATGATATTTAAATTTTTTTCACATTTAGTAACTATATTGTGAATATGGGAAGACCATTTAAGTTTCCTATCAAATGTTACTCCCAAAAATTTTACTTCAGAGGCGTTGGGGATTGGAGAGTTTTTAAATAAAATTTGAACAGGAGGATTTTTATGACGGTTTGAGAAGGTGACACACTGACTCTTTTTGACTGAAAGTTCCAGACCATTTAAAGTGAGCCATGTGCAAAGGGCATCCATGGCTTCATTAAGATATTTGACGGCAAGAGGGATGATTTTGGATGATAAGTAGAAAGCTAAATCATCTGCGAACTCAATAACTTTTACTTGAGGGGGAATAGAGACATGCATATCGTACGTGTATATATTATACAGTATAGGGGATAATACATCGCCTTGGGGTAAACCTTTCCAAATTGATCTACTCTGAGGAGTAACATCTGGTAGTTCAATGAAAATTTTTCTATCAAGAAATAGATTAATAATAGATTGGACAAACATGGGGGGTAGGCCAAGGCCTAAAAGTTTTTTTTTAAGGATTGGGATGGAAACATTGTCAAAGGCACCTTCTATGTCTATAAAGACTGCAAGACATACTTCATGGTTAGAAATGGATAAATTAATATCAGTGCTGATGATGGCAAGGTTATCTTGCGTAGATTTTTTTTTCCTAAATCCAAATTGAGATGGAGAGAGAAGCTGATTACTTTCGACAAAAAATTCTAACCGGTTTTTAATTAATTTTTCATAAATTTTACTGAGGGTGGATGAAAGAGCAATTGGCCTGTAGTTAGATCCAGAATTGGGTGATTTGTTTGATTTTAGGATTGGGATGATTATTTGAGAACTCCAGTCATCAGGCATTATGCCAGACTGAAAGATTTTATTTAAGATGCTTAGGAAGTGATTTAGAACATTATCATTACTATTTTTGATAATGCTATAAGGAATACCATCTCTGCCTGGAGATGAGTCTTTGACTGTTGATAAACAATTTTTTAATTCAATTAAAGTGAATGGAGAGTCTAGCCAATGATCAGACATAGGAGTGTTGTGGATGGGAGTTATTTCATCTAAGTTAGGTACAGAAGGGGGGGCAATTTTGTCCAAGAACTCATCTATCCATTTAGAATGAGACGCTCGAGGAGATGTTGAACTGAAGGAGGATCGAAATCTTCGAATCATAGACCAAACTTCCGAAATTGGAGTATTCGGAGATACTGAACTGCAGAAGTTGTACCACCCGGATCTTTTTTTTGACCTCAATACCCTTTTGGCATTGGCTTCGGCATTTTTGTATATAAGATAGTTCTCCATAGTCATATTGTGACGATACGAAAGAGATTTAGCTTTCCGAATTCTCACTACCTTAGAACATTCCTCATCCCACCAGGGAGTCGGAGGGAGTTTTTTAAGAGATTTGGTTTTAGGGGGAGGATTTGATTTATGTATTGCAGTTATGAGCATCGATTTGAAGTTATCGTAGTCATCTTTGACAGATAATACATCGGAAGAGGGTAAATTTTGTATAAACTTATCCATATGCGAGTTAAATTCGTCCCATTTGGTGTGTTTTGTTTTAATCTTCGTCGAAATATGGGACTTGTCTGAATGGAAAGAAGTTTGATAAGTGATGGTGATCGGGAAATGATCACTGGAGCAAGGATCGGGGGACACCGCCCATGAGGAGAGAGGTGCCAGATTTGTAGAGCATATGGAGAGATCCACTGCACTGGGGTTTGTGTTGGGGCGAGAGATTCTCGTAGGAGATCCGTCGTTCAAAAGGAAAAGGTTGGATTCATCTAAAAAATCCATAACATTTCGACCATCTCGATCAGAGAAAGCAGAACCCCAGACGGGGGAATGGGCATTAAAATCGCCCAATAAAAAGAATGGAGGGCTTAGTTGACGGACAATTTGTAACCAAGCTTGCTTATTGAAGTGAGATGATGGGGGAATATAGATAGAAACAAAGGATGTGTCCTTTATTTTAGCTGCAACCATTTGAAAGTCAGCATTGGGGGGTTTGATATTATTTATTGGGGAAAACGGAAGGGATTTTTTAATAAAAAGGGCAGCACCGCCGCCCGTACCTTCCAGGCGATCATCACGGAGACAGGAGTACCCTCCCACATTAAAGTGGGTGGATGGAGTAAACCATGTCTCCGAGACAGCAGCCACAGAAACAAGGTTTGAATTTAATAGGTTAAGAAGGTTCGATTTGTTAGAAATAGCACTGCGGCTATTCCACTGAAGTATTCTGACATCTTGAAGTGCCATTTTGAACAAATGATTTTAACGTGGAAATAATAGAAGCAGCGTTGGACGGTAGATTAGTTTGAGAAGAAATTAGGTCAATTAGAAGCATAATAAGAGTTTGTATAAATGAAGAATTATCTTGCGAGAGTTGTTCAGAAAGCTTTTGATGGTTTGTTGAGGACGAATTATAGTTGTTTGCGCACCCATTTGTGGCATTTGAAAGAGGAGAACCATTGGGATTTAAGAGAAGTGAGTTGTGTTGTTGCCGATCGTATCCAGGAGCCGGTTTAGAGACAGGGTTTTTGTACATAAATTTAGTTGATCGAGAAGATGTTGAGGAGAAGGGGAGAGGGTTGGATGGAGAGTTACTGGATAAAACCTCGGCAAAAGATTTTTTGACAGGCGGGAATAGTTTAGAAGCCTGCAGAAAAGACAAGTTTTCAGAGGCCATGGAAATTTTTATATTTTTTTGGCGAGTTTGTTCAGGACAAGAAGAGTGAATGGCGGAATGAGCGCCTGAGCAGTTAAAACATTTAGGTGAAGAGAGAGAAGAACATTGGTCAGCCGTGTGGTTTTCTCCACATTTGAAGCATCTGGGAGGGGATCTGCATGCAGCTTTGGTATGACCAAAACGGCAGCAATTGTAGCACTGGGTGGTGGGGTAAGTATAAATTTCAACTGGTAAGGAGTTGAAAAATAAATAGATATGGGAGGGAAGAGATTGTCCTTCGAATGTGATCACAACAGATTGGGAGGGCTTCCAGGAAACATTGCCCTCAGAGGTGTCCTTATAATTTAGCCTCCTGGCTTTTATGGGATTGCCGATATGTTGAGGGGTTGAAAGAGAAGACAGAATTTCTGGAATGGACAGATCGGTCGAGATACCCCTGACCAGGCCCATACGAGAAACATTGAAAGTTGGGATGTACGCCTTGAATTTAGAATTAGATGTAATAAAAATGTTTTTAATAAAGTTGTTGGCGGCTGAACCTGAGAGGAATTCAACAGAGATTCGGAAGCGACCCTCGGCTTTTACACCTCCGGGCTTAATCGAAAGGTTCTTGTTGGTTGAAAGGAATTTACCAAATTCAAGAGGATGTATGGTTTTACCTTGCTCAGTTTTTTGCGCATAAACAATGTAGGGGCCACAGGAATGAGTAGAGTAAAAATTGGTTGGAGGAGGTTGATGAAGATCTGTTAGAGACTGAGAAGTAGAAGGAGAGTCATGCTTTACTGGGGAAGAGGGACTAAACTTCCTTTTTTTGTGGAAGTTAGAATGACAGATTCACTGTCAGAAATTACAATATTTTCACCATCTGGAGGGTCAGGGGGAGGATCTGGGGGCTTTTTAGGATGTCCAGGAGGGAAATCCTCCTCCATTGTTCACAAAATTACAAAAAAAAAATATGTATGGAAAGTGACAGTAGTGAAAAAAAGGTTATAAATATCTGGAAATCAGCGACGAAAAGTGACTCCTGGAAGATCGGAGGGGAGAAGAATCCTCAAGGAACAACACACTACACTTTATTGACCAGAAAACATAAAAATATTAGTTAAAATAATAAAAAAGATTATTTTTTTTAAGAGAGGAAAAATAGATGTTCAAAAGGAAATAAAATGTTAAAGGAACTAAATTGGCTTACCGTGAAACAGATGCTGACCTTGAACACGGTGATATCTATCCATAAAATAGTAAACAACCTGTTACCAAAATACTTATCAAGTAAAAAATTATATACAACAAGGACATTCACAGACATAACAGAAGGACATACAAGAAATCAGGCTACAAAAAAAGGACAGAGCGAATACGCAGATTAGTTTACTGTACAAAGGGATGAAGTTTTATAACACGCTACCAGAAAAGTCCGTACCAATTGGAAGGTTCAAGATGTATTGTAGGAGCTACATAAAACTGGAAAAAAATAGTATGCAATATGTAATGTGATAATCAGTTAGCAAACATCTATCTATTGTCAAACGTAAGCATTCGATACTGAATTTGTATTTTAAGATATTACTTTTTCTCTTCTTTTTAATATTACAAAATTATATATTTAACTCAAGCTTCTATGAGGAATACATAATTAACACTTTTTTCCTTCTATAAATAACATGTTATGTAAGTAAACAACGTAATATGAAACTATGAATTGAAATTTGTCAATTTGACTGGCCTAAAACAGGATCCATTCCTAGTTGGCTAGTCAAAGTTTCCACATATGTTTTATTGTTTAATTTTATGTGAAATAAATCATTATTATTATTATTAAATTGTACACTTTAATGTACAAATTATTAAAATAAAATAAATAAAGATGAAAATATTAAAAGAACACATAGTGATGAGAAGTTGCCTAAAGTCATCGATCGACCGTGCTAGGGTTCCTGGGGCAGCCTTATTCGGCCACGATAACGTTCAAGTAGCTTGTTTTCAGCTTTCTCCCCACACTTCATTTTTACAGCAGAGCATCAGGAAAAGAGGCTAAAGGTAATATAAGAGAAGCCCTTGAATATTTTTCTCCGAAAATTTTCCTTTGTGTTAAATCTTATCAAATGCTCTTGTCTCACTTCACAAATTAAAATCAATACCTTCTGATCACGCAGCCTACTTATCGATCTGCCAAATAAGAGAGCAATTGCGTACGTAACATTGGAAAAGTTACGATGGCCAGGTGCTTTTCTTGCCTGGATTCCTAGCCATCGGGAGATCTCGGATAATGAGGAAGTCCATTCATATGCAAAGCAGGCCATCTCCCACGGAACTTGACTTCTGAGTACACTCATCCAATCTTCTAAAGAAGATCTTCTTTCAATCTGGAAGAATATGTTTGGCGAGTGGAGACGATGGAAACTCGCAAATATTCAAAGGTCAAGCCTATTTTATCCAAAATCAGCGAAATTTCCCAATAATTTTTTCTATCCACCTAACATTTCAGCATTCTACTTTCAATTTAATTATTTCTATTCTCGTACACGCAGTTTACAGGTTCCATAGAAAATATATCATTTGTCCTCAAACCAATTTACAAAATGCATAATAGAAAAAATTAAAGCAAATTGTTAATTACGAACCCTCTACCCCTGTTGTGTATTTTTTCTCATTCTCATTATGTTGTTTTTCTCTTTTTATAATAATAATAATATTTGGATGATTTATACAGCGCCGTTTTGTGAAAAATCATCTCAAGGGCGCTGGTAAATGGCCAATCATATTTATCCTTGAAAATTATCTTTTTATATATGGAAAATGTATTATTTTTTATATAGGTTCACAGTTTATTTTAATTTAACTATGAATTCTTGCGGAAACTTCGCTGCTTCATGTAATATGTAATTACAACATGTACCTAATTAACAACCGTGTAACATGTAATTACCTTAATGAAATATGTATAACTGTTTTTTTCACTAATAAACGAAAATAAAAATAAAATAAATAATATATTATTTTTTACCTTTACATAAAAACTTGTTCCTCTCTTTTCTTTACCATACCACTTTCTGTACCATACACTAAATCATGTAAAAGCCCATCAGGACGTTGAAAATTAATTACCTGTAAGAATGGGTTAAAGTAGTAGTAGTGTTTCGTGAACACCACTGGGAGAACCTGTGCTGAGGTGTTCGCATGTTCTAGATTCTAGATAAAGTGTTATTCCACCGTCTCTCAGAGGATACTGTGGTTCCACCCATGGCTCCAGTAGTATATATCATTGGGTTAGTAGCAGTTAAAGTACATCATAATAGTATAAATACACAATGTCGTCAAAAAAAGAATACTAAATGAAGTTAACTTATAACCAGCCAACGGCTGAAAATCCACATTTCGTCGAAAGAGGTTCTTACGATCGTACAGGGCGGTTTCAATGAGAAAGATTAATTACTCTCCGTACCAGCTTTTTAAAATTATAACTCAATATCGATTTTATTTCATTCCAAATTTGCTTAAATTTATACCTACATCCAAAAATGCTGAAAGGCGTGTTGATAAAACTATTAAAATTATGTACTTTTTGTAATTATTTTTTGATCATAAGTATTTATCATTTTTCAATAATGTCTCAGCAAATAAGAATGTTAAAAAAATTGAAATATATTAGTCTGTAAATGCGCAAATAAATACACAAACGGACCAATTTTCGTCAGGAAACACATGTACCTACTTATATATTTTTTTATGATTTTATTTACTAAAATTCAAATTCTGTAACATACGTTTACCAGATAATGTATTGATTTATTTTACTGCATGATTATATGATTTGAAATGGGTGTTGTATAATAAATGTACTTTTTAGAAAATTTAACAAATCCGCCAACGATCTATGGTATAACTTTATTATACTAAAAATTATCATTTTTTCTGAAAATTTAAAACATACGTTTACTAGATAAAGGAACAATCTTTCGAAACCAATTTATATTTTTTTGTGGAAAAGAGTCAATACGTATAAACACTGATTTAAAAATGACAAAAATTAGTATTTAAAAGCATTACATATCACATAATTATACAATAATATTATATTTTTAAGTAGATCTAGTTATACAGGGTGATCAGGGACGTTCTTGATTTAATTTAACTAGTAATTTCTGAAATTATTTGGATTAAGAAATATAAAATTAATTTTAGTCTCCGGTGAATTTCTTTTCAATTTTTTTTCTTCAAAACCAAACGAATTAAAAATATTCCACATGTCGTCAAATGTCCAAATGTCAGGAATAACTGGTTAAATTAAGTCAAGTGTGTCCCTTAACACCCTGTATAATTTAAATACTAATTTGATGTATCACCTCGCATGGGTTTAACTGTTGAATAAATCCAAATTTCAAATTACTGTTTTAACAATGTTCATACTAAATTAATATATAGCTATAGGATCCTTTAACATTTTCACAATATAATAAAAAAGTCTAAATAAATTACTTAATTAACTACTCAGAGCGGTTTTACTTCCATGGAAAAAGGCTTAATTAATTAAGACGCCTATATTATAAAAAGAAAAAAAAAGTTTACATAAGAACTTAATCAAATTTTCGGTTAGTAGATGGTTTCTTAGTATAAATTTCATTGAAGTTACACGAATTAAATAGAGTGCCCATAAACAGAAAACCTATTTTATTGGCCACTTCATACATATAAAGAAATTATTCCAACTAAATACCTTTTTATTTCAACGTGAATCATTATTATGTACTTTGGTCACGTTCGCTGTTTTGGCTGAAATTTCCATACCACGCTATAAGACCAACATTTAAATGTGTTTTTTGCGGATTAAGTTGATCGATGTCGGCTGTTTTCAGGGACTGGTAGCCCGGGAGGATAGCGTATAAAGATATGTAATGTATATATTAAACTTGTGGTTTTGGTTTTTGATTAGGAGAAACATGTCGAGGTGTGGTCAGAATCTGTGATGACAAGTCGTACGCCAAACCCCACTCTTTGTTGGTGTGAAAACCACAGATCCCAAGTTGCTCGAGATTAATAATGATTATTATATTAAGTAAGTAAGTCATCGTTCTGTGTCAAATGTCAACTTGGCGGCAGAGGCTTGTCTTGGTGTTTGACAGACTCAGCGCAAAATTATATTAACGCCATGCATTTTCTGAAATGACTTTAAAATTCGGGAGTGATCAGATAGGTTTAAATTTCCTTATTATTATTTTTTACATTAACTCCACACAGGAGGCCCCGAGGAAAATAAATTCTCTCAGAGCTTACGTCATCTTTGGGTACGCAGTGTGGTGGGTCTTTTTGTGGAAAGCAAGGAGTGAATCAGGGTCTTGAAGATACCCATTTTGAAAATCGTTCCACAGTCGAAGTGTTAGACGTAAAAATGTAAAAACGACCCGTTCTCGTGTGACAAATGTAGACTGTCTATTTAAAATATATGTGTTTCCCGACTGTGTAACAGAGCTAAAGGAATCAATGACGCACATCAAATCTTCACACATCTTTCATTGAAATAAAGTTAGAACAAGGACAGCTTCCCCACCCCTGCTCTAAACTATAAAGATTGCAATCCGTTTGTTAAGATAGCGAATCTATCAAATCGACGAATTGAAGGTTTTTCAGGTGTTTTGGGGCTCCAGAACGGAGGTGGCTGCCAATGTACTTCATCACGTCGACCGCCAAAAAATCAAAAGCGTGTTTTGTTTTATTTTGTAACGCCAATTGCCTAAATTTTAAAATATATTCCAATCAGAATTCGAAGAACTAAATTGTAAAGAGCCGAACTGGAAAAATAGTAGTAGGAAACGAAGTAGGAAATCCGTCAAACATTTCAAAGCATTTTCACACGACTGAAAATTGTATTTTTGTAGGCTTACGAAAGATGTAGGTACCTACTTACGTAAGTATAAAAAATTATTTGATCGTTAATACTCGTAATATAATTATGAAGAATGGTTCTCAGTAAGCGGCTTTCAATTTGGCTCCGCCGAATTATAGGTATCAGAAGAGCTTTGTACTGTTTATTGAGAATTAGATTTATTATTATCCCATTTGATGAATAAATCGAGATGCCACCTTGTTTGGCAAAAGCTATGCTTATGTTCAACTCGTATCTCTTACAATTTATAATATGATTTGATAAATTACAAAAGACAAACCCATACCAATGGTACAAAAAATTTTGTAATATAAAAGGATATACTTATCTAATTCATTGATAAATGCAGGATATTTTTCATATTTATCAATGTCTTTATACGTTTTGAAAGTATTACAAATCTAAATATTTAATACTCTCAGCGTAGCCCTGGTAAAATACCATCATTGCTTGAAATGGCTTTACCCGTGTTCGGTGACCAGGCCTGAATAGCCAGGTACTTCCTAACAATATTCTTCACATCTTCCTCCCTTCTTTACTCCCATCAGCGTCACAACATACTCATTAACAACCCACAACATTGTTATTAACTTCACACAGAAGGCCCTGAGGAAAATAATAATCTTCAGGGCCTATGTCATCTTTGGGGACGCTGTGGAAAGGGTCTATTTGTGGAAAGGAAGGAGTGAACCATGTAGGAGGGAGGAAGAGACTCATGTTGTAGGAAGGAGGAAACACAGAGGCCGGCCAATCGCTCCACGACGTTCTCTCTCCCTCTTCCATATTTCCTAATTAATGTAACTCTGTACTAATTTTAGTTAAGTTTTATTTATAGCCCCGAGGAAGGTTGAACGAGGCCGAACTGAAACCGGTTGGTGTTTTATATATTTCCATAAATTTCAACAAAATGGTTCTCAAACAAAATGTTTTTAACCCGTGAAAAAGCACGGGATGTTATAAGTGTAGGATTTATGAATCCGAAATTATTAATAACAAATTATCTCAGGACCATTGCCTATATCTAGATTTGTCAATTTTTGAAAAAAATTTAAACAAAACAAGTACACACTTCAAATTTTGGAAATCATCACAAACTTATAAGCGAAGTAGTTAGTATGTTTGATGATAAACTAACACATGAAAGAAAACATTGTTAGAAAATTATAGCAGGAAAGATGTATAAAAAATTAGTGTCGATTGAATACAAACTCAACGATGCAAAATGTCGATATAAGAAACGGTTCGATTCAAGAACGAACCTCGACTGGATTACCCTTTCCACCGGCCATGACCATTTGATCATTGGTAAGTTAGTCCTGCAGGCCGGGAGATAAAACAGACTAAGTCAGCGGAGAAAATAACTAACGGGAAAGGAACATAAAAGCGAATCCTCTTTAAAATCGATGGAACGAACGATCCTCATACACCAATTTCAAGAAATATGTATAAGGTTATAGCTACAAAAGTGTTTGATATTAATGCGTGGAGATTTCTGATTCTTCATTCTTGATAGATGAGATAGTTTAAGAATTTAGACGATTGGGTAAAAACAATGGTAGATCACCAAAGTTTAATAATTAAATTAGGTAAAATTATTTTTGTATTTTTAAATTAGGTGTAATTTGTTTCCAATGTCATATTAGGAGGTAATTGGTTAAAACATTTCACTCCAATTTATTTGTAAAACATTACAGTAATATTTGTAAAATATATTGGAGTGAAATGATTAGTACTAAACCAAGATTGTGCAAATTTTGATTTCCTGTACTCTTTCTAACATTATTCACTCTTCAGAGAAAGCTTTTCCAACAAAGCTGAACCCTTCTACAGCCTTCCACAGCGGTAAGCATGTAAATTCCTACCAGATGTTTTGACCTGCGTGAGTTTTAAGTAATACGACTTACGACCTACAATAGTTCCAGTTTCCTAAAACTTAGGGTGTATTTCACGAAAAAAGGTATTAATGAATAAACAAACGTGAATTAATATTTAGTTATTCAGAATCAGACTAAATTCTGTCGTGAATGACATAAAACTGTGTGTAACAGCTTTTCGTTAAGCCAATGAAACTCGCCTCGGAAGGTAGATACCATACAACGTTAGCTTTAGATACGATATATTCTAGTCATCTGTTAATTTGTCATTTGCCCCAAAGCCTATTATTGTTTCTACGATCGTTTCCAGGCCATTAACCAATTTACAGGCAATTAGGCTCGCAAGTTCGTCACTAACCCGTCGTGTTACATTACATCGTGCAGCTGTAGTTTACAGAGTATCACTGTTAATTATTGCTAATGCTGGAATTACAACTGTACTCGATGTTTTTTAATCGCTACATCTCCTCTGGTTCCCTGTTTCCTCACACATTGGTATTCAGTTACCATGGCAGATTGAGACGTACGATTTAACAATATCAATTAGAGTTTAATGATCGGGAGATCATTTGATTAATTTATGGCATGGATAATAGATGCCGGTGTGGTAGCTAGAAAAACAGATGGATAAACTATAGTGGGAAGATAATTATATTATAATGATGAAGTTTTCTAGGAATCAGATTCCAGGGATGGCCTAAGGCACTCTTGGGTGATTGGGAGTTGGGACACTGACCCTCTTGTGTTAAGACGAGACAAAAATAAGGAGAAAAATAAGATAGAATAGACAAAACACAAGGATTGCACAATAAAGAATGGGAGGATCTGAACTGGTAATGGGCATACCACGCTGTAGGAAAAAACATTGTTGCTGCAAGACCGATTTTCGAAACAAGCAATGAGTCTATTTTCCTATCTAGTTACTTACTTATTTATTTACGGACAAATAGTGCATTATTTACTATATAACAATAACACGAATAAGATACAGAGATGACAGTGAAAGGAGAGTGCCTACATATGAAAAGCATTAACAATATATAATATAAAATTACACATACAAAGTTAACCACAAGTTAAAGCATGAAGAAGAATTTAAAAGGCTTTAAAAAGTACACATTGCGTATCGACTGCCGAAAGTCATTTACTTGCACTGGCTTGCACCAAAAAATTCAATACTTTCATTAGCCTTGACAAGTCTCGACATTCTGGATAAAGGAGAATGATATCCATAATTAGTAGAATGCTAATTTAGTAAAAGCAATTCATTATTTCGGAGTCTTCCGGAAAGTCTCATATTTTTAACAAGTTTTTATTGGATCTGCAGCATTGACGTATGATATCTGGTCGAAGATCTGCAGTATACGACAATAATAGGCCACTTGCATGTATTTCATAACGACTTGGAAAAAATCGTGTGGATAGATTTTTTTACTAAGATTACGAAAATGTTAGTAAATTTTTTTATAAATGTAGTTTTTTTATTTTTAAATAAATAAATCCATTATTTGAGCTCGTGACGTCACTACATGAAAATGTCCCGTCTCCGATTATGTTCCCTTAATTTTGTAAAATTCCATACTGATAATTTTTTTTTTATAAGGCAACACTTTGATTTCCGGCGAATTTTTGAATTTGCATTTAACGTTCACTAGATTTATTGTTTGTTCTATGCGAACTTATCCTTTGGTTTGATTTTTTGATAAAGATGGCGGTGTTTTTACAGATGTTACGAAGAGAACCCCGTACAATTTATTGCTATTCGTGTGGAAAACGTTCTTTTTTTTAAATGATTTTCGGCTATGTAATTATTGTTTTTTCGCACCCATAAAATATGTCCCGTCTTTCCGGTTTATAAAAAATGGTCTGATTTTTCAGATTGAAATTTTCAAAAAATCGCCAGGGTTTCAAAAATACGATTAAAAAAAATACAGAATATCTTAGAATATTTGCCTAAACCGAATTTTTTTTTAAATGTGATGCAAATGGCCTATTATTACCTCTTTTACATTTCTCGTATATCATTTCTTTGGCAGGTGGTTCACATTCTAACTAACTAGCCATCACAGGAGAGGTAGGCAGAGAGGACAAACCGCCAAACAACTCGGTCTTGGCACTCTTTGCCTTATTCACATTCATACATAGTATTATTATATTCTGGCTCTTGACATGGCCCGACTCAAGTATCATTCATTTGATGGTGCCATGTCTTCTTCGGGCGTCCCCAACTTCTTCTTACGCTCCTTTCTTCGTTCATTCGCTCTACAAGCGCAAACCATCTGAGGTTTTGAGACCTCTCTTAATCTTACTCATTACGTTCACATTATATCTGAGGCAAAACGGGGCCGTGTTAATTACGTTATTAGTAGTATGGTCTTTAGACGTTTCTACTAATTGGAATAAGTAGTTATAACAACTGTTACCGTGACAAAATTCAAGTGTTTTTACTAATCAACCCGATTGAAACTTTACGAAAACATTGACACAAATATTAAATAAATAATTAAAAGAAACACCAAATGATTGTACACCATTTTAATTAAGAACAACACGTCTATCTGGGCATCAGGGCAGCATAACAACTAAAATGCTGTACATGTACATTACAATTTGTGCTTCATTTAAGGCGATGCACAGGTCGTGTAAAATTTGGAATCAGGCTGCTAACAATAACACTCCTTACGTAGATGGTGATAAGGTTTAAATTCTTGTTTAAACGCCAGCCGCCTGTTTCGATATATTCTCGAAAAAAAAAATGATCGCCAAAAAGAGTGTTTAATTTTATTTTTCGAAGCTCAGGCACACATATTTGAATGTTTCACGATCATTTTCTTGAGAATTAAGTTTTCCACATTATACAATAAAACTATAACCGAAAAGGGGTTAGTAAGTAAGAGATTTTGATCTTTAAAGCAGTTTTTATAGGCCTTGATACTCTATATTTTTTGGGCTTATAAAAATATTTATCAAAAAAATACTTGATTATTCCAAAGGCTAAACCCGGTTGTGTTCTATTCGCAGTATTTAATTCAAGCAACTGAAATATTTCTAAGCGATCTAATTTTAATTAAAACCAAAATCACCTGATTGTTTAGTAGTGCAATACCTTAATACGAGTAATATTCCATGGTTACCTACTAAATTACAAAAAATATATAAGTGAAACCTTCAGAAAACTAAAGTAGACAAGAGTGGGGAGGCTACAAAGCACCGCACAAAGAGGAGGCCGATTATACTATCTCATTACCTCGCAGGCTAAATCCTATAGATGTATGTATTTGTCTCTTTTTGCGTTGCTTTTTCGTTTCATCGAGTTTAAAATCGCAACGGTGCTAAAGAAGTTTCCACTTCAAAAACAGAGTGTGCAATTCACATACGATATAGAAGTGAAACCTTCAGAAAACTATAGAGAAGAGTGGGGAGGCTACAAAGTACCGCACAAAGAGGAGGCCGATTATACTATCTCATTACCTCGCAGACTAAATCCTATAGATGTATGTGTTTGTCTCTTTTTAGTGTCACTATATTTCGTATAATCGAGTTTCTAAATCACAAAATAATATACACGTCCCTTCAAATTATTGTATGAATCACTACGGGGTTCGTGGTTTAATTATTTACACAGACTTTATTTGTTCAATTTCCTAGTTTACACAGCCCCAATTCCTGAATATTTAACATTCGGATAACAGATCTCTGCTTGAGGTTGGTCCCACAGCTGCGGCTGCGGGCGGCTGTACACATTGTACAGGTACAGAGTTATGGATGAAGCTGCTGCGAGCGGCTGTACAAAGGCAGAGGGGTATAAATGTATGCACCAAGCCACGAACCTTGCTTACGACAGACACCCATACTAATTAGATAATTTATTAGCCTTGCTGTGTGCTGTTTGTTTGCTGGAAGGGAATATCCTCGGGGGTGCTGACCTAATCAACAACGGCACCAAACTGCATGAATTTCCACAGAAATACTATAGTAATCTAGGAAATCTATCAACTAAACTAGTAATATATGTATCTCGTTATAGCGGAGTAAATATAATATGCTTATTTGAACATATCGCACTGCAAAAAAACGCAGTTACATAATAATGTTGGTTTCATGACAGTTGGTCCGCATTGCAATATGCAGTCGGTTTAGGGAAAATACGGTATACCTAATTACACAAAATACAAAAAAGTAAAAACCATGAAAATGCTTTACTTTGCGTACGTACGCAATTCTCTGGAGTACGCCTCTCAAATCTGGAATTCCAAGTACATATGTCACATAGAAAGGATTGAGAAAGTGCAAAACCGATTTCTACGATACCTTGATTTTCGGGGCTATCGTCCTCATCTAAGCCACGCAGAGTCAGCCGCGTTCTTCACGATATCGTCTTTGGAAAGTCGAAGAAATTTGGAAGACGTACTATTTAGAGGAAAAATAGCTACCTTTATGATAGATTGCCCGGAATTACTAGAAAGAATTCAACGAGTGCCCATTAACTGCAACACTAACTCTAAACAAAATACATTCATTCACCGTGCTTCACTCATCTTTAACATGTCATACAGTGATTTCGACTTATTTAACACAGTACCTAACATTTTCAAATCTAAAATGAATAAATAACATTTACACATACATACTACTATTTACACAGAATAGACCCATCCCTTTCCCCTCCCTTTCACCATCCCATCCACATAACCTAATTTAACTATTTTTCTTTATACCTACTCACTAAATAATTTAATATACATCGGTGAAAACCTGTTATTGGTTAAATTTTTAAACATATGTATTTCATCAAACATTATTTTTATAAACTGTTGGTTTTCCAAATAAAATAAAATAAAATAAGTGACCCCGAAGGGATGTGCAAAGAGGATGTACAGCCGAATAACAAAATATAAAAATATATTCTCATTCAAATGCATCTAGGAAAAAACCTACTTGTCTATATTCTGTGTAAACTAGTGCATAAGTACAAAAAAATTGACACTGTTTGTAATAAATTCGTTCGATATTCATACCAACTTAAGGACCATCAACCAGCCAACGGCCGAGAATTCATATTTCATCGAAAGATGTTCTTCCGATCGTACAGGGCGGTTACAATGAGAAAGTTAATTATTCTTCATATCAGCTTTTTCTTAAAATTTTCTTTAATTTATACCTACATTCAAAAATGCTGAAAGGCGTGATAATAAAACTACTAAAATGATGTACTTTTGTAAGTAATTATTTTTTTATCATAAGTAAGTATTTGTATTTTTTTGTGAATAGAGAGACAAAATAGAGAAATTTTGGTCATAAATAAGTGTTCGGATGTATTTTTTAATGATTTTATTTGAACTAAAATTAAAATTTTCAAACATGCGTTTACTAGATAAAATATTGATTTACAATAATGTATGAAATATGGTATGTACAAAGATTTACTAGATAAAAGAACAATCTTTCGAAATCAATTTATAATTTTTGGTGGAAAAGAGTTAATACGTCTAAATTTTATTTAAAAATGACATATTTCCGATTTTCTCTGGTTATACCTTCTTAAACATGAACTTTAACACAGATAACATACAGAACAATTTAACATTACTTAAATCATTTAAAACAATATTATAAGGGAAAAATGGCAACTGTTGAAATATTCTGATATAAGAAAAATCTTAAGGATAATCTTATTCAATAATTTGAGGAAAAAGAAAAGATTCTTTATATCAAACACTCAGACGATACAATAAAAATTACCTAATTTGCTCTCATTAAACTTTAAATAATTCAATAATCTTATAATTTAAGGAAAAAGAAAATATTCTGTACCTACATCAAAAACTCTGATGGTATAGTAAAAATGGTCCAATTTGCTCTGATAAAACCTTCCACCCCAACAAAATACACAATAAACTGACAATGTCACTGTCATACTAAAATAATTGTACATAGAATTTGACGAGATAATACTCATATAATATTTGTTAGACAGATCTTACACGCCTATAGCTTCAAAATGACATCGTAAATTACTGCAAAGATCATCTAAATTTAAAAAAAAATAACAGAGCTTGATATAACGGACGCCAACTGCACAGAAATAACCACACATACGCATACAATACAACATAAAAAATTGAAGATTGTCCTCCAAAACACAGGTGAACTCCCTAGTGTGGAGGACATTGTTTTTATTTTTCTTGGAATAAAATGTGTCGTTACAAGGAGAAAACTGAATTGAATTGGGTTTTGAAAGCTCATAACTTTCATTATGTTTTGAGATATCAAAATTTTTTTTTACTGTAGTTAATAACTCTTTAACCACTCAGGCCTCTATCATATTCTGTCAGTAGGTCAGAATATTTCCGCTTTGCAATAAAATCAAAATAAATGGAATATTTATAAACGTATCCGAAAACTAAATACTGTTTTCATTGGTGATGAAATAAGCCCTCAAATTTTATTATTAGAAATAACCATGTATTTTTTAAACATAAAAATGTAGAATGCAAACTTTAAAAAGTTTTAAAAATAGCTAACCATACGTTTTTTCTAACTAAAAATACTGATAACGAAAAAATAAATAAAAACACAGATATATTTTATGAGGCAATTGTATTAAAAACGTTATCGTCAACGATCTTTTATGTCGTTTCATGTAAAAATAATTAATAAAAAATTCTTAAGTTTTAATTTTTTTTTAAATTGCGATCGGAAACATTGGTTTCATAAAGATGTATATTTGAATTATTTTGTGGTTAAATTTTAGATTTGAGTAAAAAGCACAGTGTTCACACAAAAAGCACAAAAATCACATCTCTAACCATGGGTAGTAAGGAAGACAACGATTTCTACGAGACCTACAAGAGTTGTTCCTAAAACCAAACAAATTAGCCTCAGAGGTTAACAACTGTTTAAATGTTAATCAAAATAAAATACAAAAAAAGAGATGACCTCTTTGGTAATAAATAAATAAATAAATAATGAATTGACAACTTTTTTCAAAATGGTGAAAAAATGTATAAGAAACTGTGACATGAGAAAATCGAGTAGGAATAATACGTATCTTTCTGGTTAATTTTATTGCATGGCATCCGTTTGAGAGTATTAGCGGCAATACTCGGGACCGTGAGAACTACAGGGAGATAAGTCACAAGCCGGGAGAGAAACCGGTTTGGGTAGATCGTAGCATCCATCAAAGCAGACACAACTAGCAACTACCTCTGCACACCACTATTCGCAGTGTACCTACTATGATCCTGCCACCGAGAATTCTGCCGTCAGCTCTCTTTCTGGATCAAGCCTTTTATATGAGAATGAGGGAGAAGTTAGAATGTGGCTATCAGTGGTAATGGTATATATAATAGGTCTATGTCGTCTATGAATAAGAGGGAGATGTTACAATGGATTTATCATGAAATGTGAATATTTATTCGCCGCAAACTAAACTGCCCTTGAAATGCAGAATACTTCCTGATTCCTGTCTCGCATTCCAGACATTCAAACATTTTTCATACAAGACAATATCAGGATTTGTAAATATAATACACTAGCGAGTACGCGGCGTACGTTGCGATGCAACTCAAAGAAAGAAAGTGTTTGTGTTTTAATTCTGTTTATTGAAGTACTCTTGAATACTTTTATTTTTAATTATAATTCAGAAGGTTTTCGAATGCGTCAGCAGGCCAAATTTAGCTGTCCGAATGAGAAGTGGGGATTTTCCAAATTTACTCCATGCTATCCCCTTCTGCTATTATGTCTCCTTTGCAATCCCTCCCTCTATCTCCCCCTCTTCACCCACGCCTGTCCTTTCCCATTGCAACCGAATGATTGCTAAAGGAAATAATTTCATAATGCCAGAGCTCATTATTATATGTAGAAACCTTCGCAGGCGTGCTCACAACAAATCATCCAAGTTTCATCGCAATCGGATAAATTATGTAGGAAGGTATTCGGGACAAACAAAGAAACATTCGTTTTTTATATTTAAGGACTAGCTGAAATCCCCGGCGATGCCCGGGCTTTATACAGAGTTTTCGAAATCAAAGTAGACAGTGAACTTCCTCTTGTTTTGAAGGTCACATGTGCAAAATGTCATCAACCTCGGCATAAAACTATAGATTTATATACAAATCAAATCCACACCGCCCGCTTACCAGCCCGCTCGTCCACCACATACAGACATTCTCCTTTATATTTCAACCAATTTACACAAAACTTCAAATTATATACCTAAGCCTTCCTCATGAATCATGAATCACTCTATATATTGGTGAAAACCGCATGAAAATCCGTTCAGTAGTTTTTGAGTTTATCGCGAACAGATAGACAGACAGATGCGGCGGAGGACTTAAACTTATAATATGTAGAGATAATTATCTTCATCTGTTGATATATATATTTTTTTATTTATTTGAAATATACATATATATAACAGATTTAAAGAAAGAAGATATTTGGTTCTTAAAAAACTAATTACAGATAAAGTTATTTCTTGTTAATGAATCTACCCAATTTAAAAGAGAAAAAACATTTCTCGTGTTTGAATTGGGGAGTTGTGCTATTATAGAAAAAGATAAAGAAAAAATAATATACATGAGTATATATAATCTTTTTTTTAAATTAAGAAAATAATCTTATGAATGATAACAAATATTGATTAATAAATTTACTAACATAGCAGTTACTAAAATAGATATACATGATACATGTAGTATAGATAATTAAAAGTAAAAATAATATTATTACATTTCTCGTAATAGGTAGGTGTTAGATGGTAAGTACATATAGTTGATTCTAACAATGGATTAGCTGATAATAATATTTTTTTTTTTTTTTTTTTTTAAATTATTTATTGACCAAGATATTGCAATACATATATAAAAAATACAATGTACATTTTTTTTTTTTTTTTTTGGTATAAACCACCTCACTAGGCTGAGCCTGTTCCGAGGTGGCATATGTACGTGATTTTCAAATTTCAGATACATTGTGTAAAGAAATATCAACTTCACAAGCTTTAATAAAGAATGCAGTGATCAGAGTTGGATATGGATCTTTTTTTGTTTGATCAGGTAAAAAATTCGAAGATTGGAAAAAAAACAACACAAAAAAAGCTTTTTTTCAATCTTCGTCCTCTGGCACGAGGATCTGAACTATAAAGCAGAAAATCTGTTTGGTGTCAAGATATTTGCACAGTATTTTTTTGCCTGGAATTTGTAGGGCAACACAACCATATTTTAGCTCGCAACGTCACTTGCATCATGAGTTATGGAGATTTTAAATATCAATTGAACCATAAAAAAAGATAATAACGCAACATTTTTTCAATTGTTCAACAACAAAAAAAATGTGTTGAATCTCCAGTAAAAGAAAAATCCAGATAGTAATTATTAATAGTATTTTTGTGTGACACATCACAAGAGCGCCCTTGTCTCTACTGTGTAAAGACAGGGGAACTAGGTCGCCAACCGGTTGGGCAGCGTTATAAGGCGGGTTAAGGTTGGGTTCGGTTAGGATTAGATTATCAGATTGGGTAGAGAGCTGAGGAGTAAAACAACTGGAATGAACTTCTTGCGACTAAGGTTCAAGGCAATGGGCGGGAGAGTTTGGCTGTGGGTCGTGTGTGCGCCCCAAACGCTGGATGCGGGGTCCTCACCAGTACAGCATCAGCGGCAGGGTTTTTTCGCTACCTGATGGGGCAGCCTACACTTGGTCGTGAGTCCAAGAGTCGGGCCCCTGCATTATGCAGCGGCCTGGAAAGCGACAATTAACCGGCTTAAAGGGTCTCCCTCAACCGACCTCTCCCGCCCCGCACCGCAACACAAAAGTAGACCGACACATTCATCAGAGCGGTTCAGATACACCATCCTCCATGAGCCCACGCACCCCTGCTCAGTCACCAATCGTAGCGAACCACTTCAGGTGACCTGTGGCAGAGGTGTTGGTAACCGACAGTATGGTTCCGGTGCGGTGGTACCTGAGGACTGTCTCAAATTAAAGTTATTTATAAATAAAATACAGATATACCCACAAATTGCAAAGGTTAGTAAAATTCACAAAACCCAAGTATGTTTGTACCTATATGACAATATGACATTCACATAATATTATAATATTACGTAGGCATGTCTATTTCCATTTCAAAATACATACATCTAAGATTTAAGGAATAATGATGCTAATTTTACAGAAAAACTCATGTTCAATAGGTATGTATATTATTATAGAACAAGGGTTCCCAACCTTTTTCAGAATTCTAACAAGAATCTTACGAGAATTTTTAAATTACGAAACACGTCCATTTTTGGGAGACTCGACAGTTTATCCCCAGGCAGTTGGCCCCTCGAAACTTTAATTATTATAAAATTATATTTTTTTAGCATTATTTAACAATTTGTAAACCTAAAATCGACTTCAAAAAACCTATAAACAATAAGTTGGTATGGATATTTAACGAATGAATTCACAGTGTCGATTTTTTGTGCTTATCCGCTTTATGTACAGTATATATAGACAAGTAGTTTTATTCTTGATGCGTGAAAGTATGTTTAATGCTTTTGTTATTCGGCGGTACATCCTCTCTGCAAACCCCTTTCAGTCAGTATTTTGTGTAAGTAGGTACACCGCATTTTCCCTAAATTGACTGCACATTGTATACAAGTGTGGCGGGGGTCCAACTATCGGGAGATTAACTGTCATGGAATTCATTTCTTCTGTTCTTCTTTATTATTCACAGTGCTGTAAGTATTATACACATACATAACTATTTTCCATTCAATGACCATTATATAAATCTCCTCCCCATGACTATAAATCTTTCCATCCATCAATCTGTCCTGCATTGTTTCTGAGTTGCATTGAAAATGAATCATTATTTATCTCCTTGCAATTCTCCTCACAGACTTCTAGTTGCTTCTATAACGCAGGCCGGTTATAATCATTGTTCAATCCCCCACACAATAATAATCTTGGATGTACATTAATTGATTTTGTTTTTAATTCATAGAACTCCATTAATTTTTAAAAAAATATAAATTAAATTTAATAATATTACTTACTATCAAGTTCTGCAAATATTTTAGTTATTTATTATTGTAACAGCTGTAATAGACGACCCTAATATGACACTAATTCATAAAATAAGGAAAATTATTTATTCCCCGCTTCTTAGTATGTTTACAAAACTTAAACAATATAAAACATTTAAATACGTCAATAGCAGTCACATCATTAGTAAACAATTAAGAACACATTAATATTTATTTAATGTGGGGAAAACCGATTTCAAAGTACCCCACAATTATTTTCTCAATAAATCAAGGTTTAAGGATAATAAATCAATTTAGGCAGCTTTAAATTGAAATTTAGAATCATATAAATAAGTCATCTCAAAGTGGTACAACAATTGCCGTATTATCAATAAGGCAGTGTAGGCAACTGTTTAGGGGTCCCACATCGGCTGGGGTAAAGGGGCCCCGAGACGTGTATTGTTTAGGGGTCCCGACATGTTTAATCCGGCCCTGGGCATAACTACAGTTTGAAAATGGCTTTGTAACCCGAAACAGCTGTCATAATAATAAAAACTAAAATACTGGCAGAACTTGATAATAACATTATTAAATCTTTTTTTAATTGGATGTACATGCTTTTTGAGATCTACTTAGGTCACTGCTTTCTGCATACATGTATAATAATACAAAATGATTTACACATAAATTCTACATCCCACATTATTATTACTTATTTCAAAATTAATAATAATATTTAATTTATTACAATTAACTTACTATAGCTAACATAAAACTCATAAGAAGATGATATCAACAACAACTATCAATGAAAATATGAAAGTGATAAAGACCCAGAAAATAAAAAGGTACTTACCAATAATAGATCTATTGCCAATTAATTACACACAGTCATCCTCATCAATCTCATACTTCTAATTTGGAAAACTTGAACATATGGGAATATAAAAAATTAAATATTAGACTGTCAATCGAAAATGTGAAACAGCAAAAACAGAAAAAGATTTGGTTGCATCTAGGAATTGAATCCAGGACCTTAGTCTTTTGCCGGAACTGTACTCTAAAAGTCAATAATATTGTTAAGATATTCCAAAAATAAAAAAAAATATTCATCTTAAAGATGTAGTTTTTCTGTAGAAAAAGTCAATAGATGTCACAAGGTCAGTGGTTGAGTGGGCATAGCGCTTGGGTCTCACCCGGGCGTCGCATGTTCGATTCCTCGGCTGGCTAAGTCCTCCATCACAACACAAGCAACATTTTCGGCTTTCTGTGGTGGTAGTAGGAGATTTTCAAACATTGTTGGGTTATTCCGTAACCCGGGAATGTTTGTCTTTCTTTAAAAAAAAAAAAAAAATTAAAATAAAAATTGATATATTTATCAAACACAAGAGCAAAATCGCATAATCAACTTCTAGTCCCAAAAATTAAATCAACATTTGCCCGAAAGCAAGAATCCTACCTTGCACCTCTCATTTTCAACACCTTCCTAAAAGAAACCACTTATTGCATCACTAAAAAAAAAACCTTAAATGGTTATATAAACATTTCAACACGTGGTTACTACACAAAAATAGGGCAAGCATCACCAAGTTACTAGTAATCTCATCTTAGTCTTAATCCTCACTCTTTATTTACATATATGTGTTAGTTACTTACAGACATTTATTCTTACCTATAAATACTGCTTTTGTTTTACGAATGCTTATGTTTTTATTACCTCATATGTATACTTATATTAGTTTGTTGAAATTTATCTAGATTTAGATTCTAGCATATCTATATGTATCTGATGAATTTTTGGTTTTATGAAAATATGTCAATTCCATGATAACTTTATAACAACTCCCAATAATTCTCATTTGATTATATGTACTTATGTTTTATATGATGAATTTTTGGTTTTATAAAAATATGTCAATTCCATGATAATTTTATAACAACTCCCAATAATTCTCGTTTGATTATATGTACTTATGTTTTATACGTATCTAAGTGTATGATTATGTACATGTAGGCGAATACCTGTATATATGTATGTGTAAGTTTTATGTGTAAATATGTACCCGTCTCGGAACAGACTTAGTCTAGTGAGGCGGGTTACTTACTTGTTTTGTATAAAATATTATTTTTACAATAAATCAATAAACGCCCGGGTTGCCGGCATTTATAAAAAAAAAAATAATAATAAAAAAAAAAATAAAAAAAAAATAAATAAAAAAACACCAATCTAAACTGCATTTAGTTTAATAGAATATTGGCATCAAATATAAAGATAGAAGCCAGTAAAAATATGCATTAAGAAAATGAAGATAATGTCGGTTATTCTTAGTCGAAGCAGGAAAAAGTTAAAAATGATTAAAAGGGATAGGGTCAAATTAGCTCAGAGCAAGGCTAAGGTCCTGGACTCATTTCCTGGATGCGACCAAATCCTTTTCTGTTTCATATTTTAGATTGAGAGTTTCTAATATTGTCTTCCATGATTACAAATTTTATAATTAATATTTCAATATCTTCAAATGATTTAACGTCAATATGCAAAGAAACATTTTATTCAAAATGATTTTGTAAACCTTCTTTTTGTCAGACTAAAAAAAAGTCACTGTACTTCCAAGAATACTAACTGTCAAGTTCATAATAAACGTTATGTGACACTTTTGTTACATAAATTACAATATTTATTAAGGTTCTTATTAAAATGTTTGTGAAAATCAATGACGAGAGGTGTTGTGTGTGCAAAACAATTGTTCGACTTCATTGTCAACTGTTTCGAACCTAGGATGTTTTGTAGTTGGCACTCGATCATTGTTTTTTAGATTATGACCGTGGATGATACAATGTACACTGTTTTTTTATAGTTAAGGCATAACAGCCAGGTCGCTATAGTATACATGATACATTGTTTTGTATTATTTATGGTTTAGTTTTTTTTTTAAATAATTATGCAGACTGAATGCTTATTGACATTGAAATCGTAGTACAAGCAATAAATAAAATTTCATTGGACTTTGTGGCTGTGAAACAAAAAATACCCTTTTCATGCTATGTCAACCAAAGTACCTAGCTTATTTTGCTGCAAAATACGATGTAATGACTGAATTTGCACAGTAAGAGTACATAATCAATTGCAAATTTAATGATAACTTCATATTGTTATTATTATTGGATTTAAAAATACTAATTTCACAACGAAAGGTAGGTACTGACACTTTAATGACTAGTTAAATGAATGAATAACAAACATAATATGGGTCATTTGGATATTATTTATGGCTTTACTGGATAGGTACCTAGATACGATACAACTACAATAAATTTTGCTTATTTAGCTCGGGGCAGTGATAAATGAATGGAACTTCAATGCCATGATTGTGTAAAACCTTTGTTCTAGTTCTCATAATATAAATTATGATTATCTTTCAACTTTTGTACAATATGTTAACGAATCAAAAAGAAAACATTGAATATAGCTCATACAAATAACAATTCTTCAAAGTTTTCACGCTAAATAGGTACTTTAATTGTATTGTAGTATTATTAATGTGTAACGTATTATAATGTTCTATAAACTTTTTAATTCATCCACGATTCTATATAACTATCTGTAAAGGAGTTTGAGACAAAAACTGCACATCTAAACGAAATAATTATGTTTAATTGAGTACACGCTCCTAAGTAGGTATTATTTAGTACTACGAGTAGATTTAAATTTGAATAATGAAACGCTGTCATCTTTTGATTGAAAATTTTGAAAGGTGCACGAATACGTTATGTTAATGTCATCTTATTAATAAAAACTGTATTTCTAAGAGTACAACGCCATTCGTAGCCGGTGTAAATGGTTTCAAGAAGACATTGACACTGGCGGCAGTCTTTGAAGACCCGGAGAACATGAAAATATGGGATAAAAGTGAAATAAAACAAAACATACGACTTATGCCCTCAAGTGACATTTGACACAATTGCGAGGATCTTCACGCTTGTTTGGCGAAGTGTTGCGTAAAAGATGTAAACAAGAAAAGCGTAATTAGGCGAAGTCTGAAAGGGTAGTACTTACACTTCCAAGATGCGGTCTCCTTTTCTAATACCAGCTTGTTCAGCAGCACCTTTTTCCAACACTGCACTGACATGTTGAAGGGGCGCATACAATTCTCCATTTATGGAACGTAGCTGACCCCCTTCGGACACTTGACCACGCACATTAAACCCGAAGCCAGTTTCTGTTTTATATATCGTTACACTGCGCGGCCCATTCGGCGACATTCTCTTTTCGTTTTGAATGTTTTCGTCGGTTTCCGCATCAGCCATATTAGATATCTGACATTCTTGAAACGAGACTACTAGCGCCACGCAGTGCGGTAGGTGATTAACTGAACTACATTTTTTTTAACTCTTGCGGGCAAGTACTGCATCTGAAAAATAGGATGAGGAAATTGGGGTAGCAAGGGTTATTTTTTCATGTTTTACCCATATTACTAAAGATTGTTGATTAAAAACAGTTTCTACTTTGATAATGAATAAATTCGTGTTTTGTTTTGAAGAAGTCAATCAACTGCTGAAAACCAGCTATATTCCAGGAGAAAATCTTGAATGTATACCTGAGCAGTGACCTTCTTATCAATAGAATAAATGAAAATGAACAAAATGTATAAAACTTTCTATTGATGAATAATTGTTTTTATTATTATTATGTAATTGTTTGATAGGCCCAAATATTTATGTCATGCGGTTATTCGAATTTTTTAATAACAGATATTATTTTTTTTCTCCAAATATTATGGGATTTATTTCATTTTCAATTTTTGCAATTTCATCAACATCTTCGAGTGGCCTATAAATTAATATTGATATAATTTCATAAAATATTCTCACCTATCTTTACTACATAATTCTGCCGCTTGTGATTGCATGATAAAAAAAAAAATAATATCTTACAATAAAAACAACTAAAAAATAACCGACTTCAAAAGAAACATAAAAATATGGATTATGGACATGGGAAAGAAGAAGATAGATGCAATTTTGCAACCGAACAAATATTAATGTACCTATTGTACTTTCTTTTAGATTCAACTTATAATTTTCGTCTGTAATATTTAAACATAGGTATACGTACTTATATTCAAACAAAAAACTTGTACAATGTATCCTTAGAACGGGGTACCCCAATAAGGACTCATTTTTCTCTGAAAAAGTGTAAAACAAAGAAAAAAAAATAAAAATGAGCTTATTATTCAAAATTGGCAGAGAATTGTCAAATGTACCTCTCCTCTCCTGTTACTGCTCTGGATTTTGATGCTAGTGCAAATATTTTTAATATAATATAGACATAAACCACTGGCACGTCCCTACGTTTTGCTTTTTGAAGTGAAACTTCTATAGCCCTGCTGTGTTTTCGATTTCGGATGAAACGGAAACGCAAATGACGATTACTGCACCTGCGACGCATCAACTGCGCTCATTAGCTTCTTTGATTATAATGTAACTTTTAAAGGCTCCTATTGGTTGAGATATGTAACGAAAATTACGCTAGGTCTGCGCTCATTGGTCGCTTTGATTATGACCTCACTTTTCAAGTATTGGTTGAGATTGTTTTGGAAAAGTTTCCCTTCTACCGCGTGTAAACTGTACTCGAATTTTTTTGTAAGTTACCTCTCATAGAACTCCAAAAATCCAATTGCTTAGTTTGATTGCCATCAACAGATTTTCAGTATACGAATTAGACAATGTAGTTTTAAAAGGGCAAAACGTACATACATAGAATATTTTCATATAAGTTTTTGAAAAAAATCTTTAAAATCGGTCCAGTTTTGAAGGAGATTGCAATTTTTATTTAGATATAAGTGGGCATGCATTTACGTGAGCAGTTTAAAAAAAAATTTAAACTCCTCCCCCCACTTGGTGAGATTTGGTGGAACCCCCCCCCCCCTCCCCCTCATGTGAGATTTACACTACAGTTGTTAAAGGACCACATTTTCGAAATAAATGTTTTTTAGATTTTTTCAGCGGGCAAAATGGGACACTTCAAAAGAAGTAAAACAATTAAATTTTTTTTTAATGATCTCTGTAAGTATATTCTTTTATAGTTGACATGAGATTTTTATTGACCCCCCTCAGTTTAAATGATATTTGATGAGATTTTACTGGACCCCTCCCCCCCCTCCATTTTGCGCTCATGTAATTCTAATCAGCCTAAGGTGCAGTCGTCCCTTTCGCCCAGTATTCGGGATGAAGGGGCGGATTGAAAAAAAAAAATGGTTTTAATGGGTTAGGTTATGGGTTATTTTTCTTGTGTTAATGGGAGACAAAAATTATGCGCGCTGCGATTGTTTGATAGGTTTTATATGAACACACCAAGAAGGCTCATAGTAAAATAAATGTAAGTAAGCACAATGATCAAAGTTCTTTAAGTTAAAAAATTTGTGATACTTTCCGAAGATATTATGTTTAAACCTTTGCACGGAAGAAATAAAATGATGATAAAATTTAATGGAAAGGCTATATTTTTTTATTTTTAAAATTTAAGGAGCCATTTGTAGTATCATAATTCAATTTAAACAGAATAAAATTCTCATATCATAATTATTCATTCAAAAAACAAATTATATTATGTTGTTTCTCTTCAACATTGTTTGGCCTAGTTGTCCTCAAAAGTGAAGAAATTATGTTGAAATTAAATATTTCAGTAGGTACCATTTGAATAAATTCTATAATGTTTTGCTAAACTGCGTATAGTCATACTTTATTTTCAAAGTCAAAGTATTTATGAAAAATTGTAGGCAGAAAATAAATTACAAAATGGATTTTTACAATGCAGTTTTGTTTTTTAAATCATCAATGTTAATGAGCGCATAATATTTATTTGTACCAATTCATTGGTATTAAATTCATATCTTTAATAATCCAACTAACTAGCACGTTGTTCTTCAGAAGTAGGCAGAGAGGATTATCCTCCAAATAACCCTGTCTCGGCACGTACTCCTTGCTTTATTCAAATTATATATACTCTTGTGTTTAAACCGTTTAAACTTTAAACGCAATAATATTATGTATAAACAATAATGCCGAAATATCAGTTTTCGCTACAAAAATAGCTTCTTCATTTTCAACATGTTTGCTGGACTAGGCAGGGCCGCCGAGAGGGTATGTTGGCCAAGTCTGAAACTAGGGGCCCGGGCCTAAGGGGGGGCCCGGGACGGGCCCCGGATTTTTGACTAATAAAAGCCAATGACACTTGGAGCGGACGCGGGCCGGGCCCAGCAGCACCTGTAGGCTCAGCGGTCAAGCACGCCATCGTGCCGGCTAATGTCAAGCAATGTTATTTTTAACACTGACAAATCAAAATGATATTATGTATCTAAAAAGATAAATGGAGACTTAGAAAAAATAAATTAAGTTTCATGTTCCGTATATTGAAAATGAAACCTAAGTATGACTCAAGAAGAACTTAAAGGAAGGGTGAAAAACTGGTGTGATCTCTATAAAACTGATGTATCTGAAGAAGAAAAAAATTTAGAAATTGAACACTTAAAAACTATTCAATCAGGAAACTTTTCAGAACATTTAAATCCACTGCAGTTACTAAATACTCTTTCAAACCAAAAACTGTCAAATCTCTTCCCTAATGTAGTAATTGCCATTCGAATTTTCTGTACTCTGCCTGTAACAGTGGCGGAAGCAGAAAGATCTTTTAGTTTGTTGTCTAGAGTGAAAAACTTTTTGCGTTCTACCAAGGGCGGATCCAGGATTTTTTTCTGGGGGGGGGCACAAGGGGCGGAGGGGGGGGCGGCCCGCCCCGGGTACCACCCCGATGGGGGGGTACCCCTCAAGAGCACAATTCCCCTCCCCCCCCTGGACGGACCAATTTTTTATGAAGTCGAAATTAGAGTTTGTCAACTTTAATAGGGGGGGGGGGGGGGGGGGCATTTCCGACCGCGCTTTCCCCCGACCGTACCGCTCTCGCAAACGCTGATTATCATCTTTCATTTGCAAGTTCATGAATGGGATGCAACAAACGAAATTCGCAATTCCAGCCAGAAATAGACAAAAGTTTGACTCATGTGATGGAATCTCCACAGTATACAAAAATACCCCCCCCCCCCCCGCCTAAATCCGCCCTTGCGTTCTACAATGGGTCAAGAACGTTTAAAAAGTTTGGGAATGTTATCCTTAGAAAATGGTCTGGCCAGAAACTTGGACTTTTCTGATGTTATAAATATGTAGCTTTGCAAAAAAAAAGTAGAAAAGCGATATTGTAGATGACAATTTTTATTTGCCAACAATTTTATAGTTTGTGGAGTTTTTACTATAATTTTAAAAATATTCCAATTTAGTATTCCATTACTAACATATCTGCGAGTGTGCTGATATTATAATAATTTAATTTAGCTTTAAGATGTAATGAACAACGAAGAATATGTAAATACACACACAGTAGCCTAGACAATAAACACAAGTATTTTATTTTGAGTAGGTATTCACCATAACGTTTTAAACATTTCCATTGAATAATTATACTAAATTCGAATGATTGGTATAATGGTATAAGAAATTTTTTAAAGAAAAACTACAAGTAGACTCTGTCTATTCTGATTTTAGTAAAGCATTTGATTCAGTTTCCCATGAAATTCTCATTTGGAAATTAGAAAAACTTGGTATTCGTGGCAATTTATTAACCTGGATTGAAAGCTATCTTACTAAAAGACAACAAATTGTTAGAATAAAATCCTCCTTGTCCGAAAAAATTCATGCAACAAGTGGAGTTCCACAGGGTTCACACCTTGGCCCAGTCTTATTTATCTTGTTTATAAGTGATCTAACAAAAGTATTTCATGATGTATTTTTCTTACTTTTTGCTGATGATCTCGAAATGTTTAGAATTATTAAAAATATTTACCATTGCAACATTCTTCAAGATAATATCAACAAATTGTTGATTTGGTGTAATGAAAATAGACTCTATTTAAATATCTCAAAATGTCAAGTAGTTAGATTTTCTCGAATAAAAAATCCAGTGATCTTTAATTACAACATTGATAACAATACTCTTGAGACATTAACACAAATTAAAGACTTAGGCATCACTTTTCAATCAAATCTTTCATTTGTTAACCACATAACAGAAATTTCTAAAAATAGAAATATATAGTATTTATATTTTATTTAATCAAAGTGTAATTTTTAAATTGTATATATAAAAGCCCCGAAAAAGGGCGTAAATAAATAAATAAATAATAGAAAATAAGAAAAGGTAATGAAATAGTATTCCTAGCAGTAGCATGTTAGCATGACATTTTTAATTGTTTTCTCTCTCCCCCCCCCCCCCCCCCCCCCCCCCCCGGTGAGTTCGGGGGAAGGGGCCCGGTATAGTCTACTAGACTTGGGGCCCAGATTGGCTGTCAGCGGCCCTGGGACTAGGTTTATATATATTCTTAAACAGGAAAAGGATTTTACAATGAATTTGAACCTGAAGTATATTGGATTGATCGGCTATTGTTTACAGATGCAGGGAACCACAAAACACTATACGGAGGACAATAATCACCCCATCAAAGATACATTAAGAGTCTTACCACATACTTTACCTCTTACCTCTCACCTACTTTTACCACCTTGTGGTACCAGGGGAGTATAGTCAATTAGGATAGAAAATAAAACCAAAATAAAGGAATATATTACGCTTTATTTCACACATACGAAAAACTTGGCATACAATTAAATCTATTTACAAGGGAAAAACAGAATTATTAATGTCATCTATCTAACCTAGTGAACAATATTCGTTACGACTGGATAAAATTATTCAAAATAATTAAATACTATTTAAATTTAAGAACAATAATTAATTATTAATCCCTGCAATTATTTCAGACAAAATTTTGAACAAAAAGGAAAAAATACATATTGTTAAATTAATGTTATGCGAGTAGACAAAATGATCTATTGTCATCTCTTAAAAAAAATAATCCTTCAGCTTTTTAAATTAAATAAAATTTGCTTCAAATAAAAAACACAACCACGTAATATATTAAATCTTTCAAATTATTAGGAAACATACTGAAACATAAAAATGAAAATGTTAATACAATGGATCTAAAGAATTTAATTAAATTTAAAAACCTTACTTTATCCACAAGCAAAAATTTTATTGTCAAAAAATTTTCAAATTTTGAAAAAAAAAATTAAAAAAGCTTTTAGTTTTGTAATGTTGTCTTACATACTCACTCACATTCAAAATTATTATACATACATACTAACAAGAAATAGTTTTTCAATCATTATATTTTTTATATTCAAACAATGGGTTTTATATAATAATTGCAGTAATTAATAATATTTAAGATCACAATGAGGCTTAATGGCTTAGGATGTTACTAATAAACGTGTTTTAAATTTTACACAACGGATAAATAAATAATGACCTAAATGTTTGTTTATCAGTTGTGTAAAATTAAAAACACTTTCATTAGTAAGACTGTTAGTGTTCATTGAATGCAAACTATGCTTAAAGGTACTGAATGGAAGTTATGGAAGATGGAGAGATTACAATAGTTAAAACGAATTTTAGTTGAACAGAAAGACAGGTAAATTTTATGGCATCACCAAAAAAATCACGTTTAATATCATTAAACAGCTTATTTCATAATCACATTTCAACACTTTTAATGTTGCGAACAAAGCTCCAAGGAAATAAAACACCCAATCAGTAAATGGACAGATGATACCTATATGTGAGGATACCTTTATATTTGTAGATCTAATTGAGGGGTTATTATTTAGTTTTATATTATTTACCAATGGTCAATACGTATCTTCAAATGCACATTTTTTACGTAGCCCTGTGTGTACGTTTTACCCCTGTATTCCGGAATGATATACAACATACTTTTAGACAACTCTATTATATTATTCTCTTTTCCAGAAAAGTGAAAGTTGCACACGGGCAACGCCAAAATGTTGCATACTTGCAAAATGTTTCACGAAAATTCAAATGTAACATTGTCATCAAACGGCCACTTAGTGCCATTTTGTTTTTTCGACGCGTGAAAGTTCCCATTAAATACCGAATCTAGGCCCGTTTCAGCTTTCGAACAAATTAAGCAGAAGAGGACAACTATCATAAGCTTTTCAGCTTTTTTTTTTTTACATGAGCTCCACACAGAAGGCCCTGAGGAAAATAATTTCCCTCAGGACCTATGTCATCTTTGAGGATGCTGTGTGGAGGGTTTTTAAAAGGAAAGGAAGGAGAGGGGAGTTCTGGGAGGGAAAAGGGTTTAAGGGATGGGTTGGAATCTAGGTCCAGTGTGTCCCGGTCATGCGCCTCCAAGATCTAGACAAACCTCACACCATGAACCCGGGCACCCCTGCTAAATCACCAAAAGTAGCAAACGACTTGGGGTAACCTACGGCAGAGGTGTTATTACAATTTGATAGAAAGCTGAAGGGCATCTAGAATCGGCAGGGAATCTTTCATATGTCAAAAAAACAAAATGGCGCTGAATGGCCACTTGATGACTTTGTCACATGTGAATTTTTGCAAAAAAACATCAGGTTATTAATTATTTACAAGTAATCTTAGGACTTTTTCAATGAAGGATTAGTGAGTTTGAAAATATTATGAAAATGGGTAGAATTTTACACGTGACATTAAGTAGATAGTTAAATGATTTCTATGTTATATAATTTGAATTCCCAATTAAAAAAAATATTTTAATCTAAGTGGGTGTGCAAAATGTTAAATTAACTAGGGGGTGATCTAAAACCGATGCAAGAATCCTAGCGAATACATCAAAAAGAAAGTATCCAGAGAGTCAACAATATGCCAAGAACAAATTTATTTGAAAACAATAACTTTATTTTTTTCATATTTTTACATACAAGATAAGAAACAAATCTGAAAATATTATTTTGACAGTAAATACACTTCGTAATATACACATTTCAAATTAATACATTTATGTGAGTAAACATATAAATTTTCATAATATAATTTATGTTTTCATGGTATGGTGATTATGTCAATCTGTATTTTCTGTGATCTCGTTGAGGCAGATATTGGTACAATCCAAAAATCAAAATTATTATATGACAAACATTTAAAATTTATTTAGTATTCTTGGCAAGTCTTATTCCGAAAGCCAAAAATTGAAATTTAAACAAAACAGAGTAACTTATTGTAATGATAGGCATTGAAAAATATTGACAATTAATACATTTGCAAATCTGTTACTTACAAAAGCAAACATTGGAGTATTTTGTAATAAGTTACACTAAAAACTGCTTCTGAAAATTATCTTAACCTGTCATCTGCCTTGCCGTATTTTGTATGAAACCTCGGAAATTACGGAAAGCACCACTTTGAAGCAATATTTTGTGGATTTATTTAGAGCTATCGTATATTTTATTTACCGAAACACTTTCCCTGTACAATAAACTATCTATAAAAACAACATTACTTGCGTTTCTTTGAAAAATTGATAGGTTTTTCTATGTGTTTGTGAACTACCACGTTCAGACTTTGAAAGTTCAAATCACGGCAAAATCTGATGCCCAGATGCCATAGATGACATTCATTTAAAAATATTCTAGTGTTGCTTTTTCTAGATGCCATAGATAATTCATTTCAAAATGTTCTAGGTGAATGAAACCACTGACTACATCAAGAATAATATTGGCGCAAGCGATTTTGACCTTGTCCTTCATACAGTTTCTTTATACGGAAGGGTTAAAATCGCATTTAAAAAAAAAAAAAAATCGAAAATTTGTTCCGCGCGCGCCGGCGCGGTTCCAGCACAGAAGAGCAGAAAGAGCAAAATTTCAATTTTTTTTTGCATAATGCATAACATGAAAAAAAATGTTGTTTAGGTACACAAGTAAGATGACAGATTAGGTAATAAAAAATAAACAAAGCCTATTATGACAGATGTTAGGTAATTTTATGCAGGGCTGAGCCAAACGGCGACTGGGGCTAGTAAAAACCTTAAGGGCGCTGTATTCAGTGTTAACATCGCCTTAGCTCCTTGGCAATTTGGCACCTGAAGCAGACTGCTCCAATTGAGCCTGCCCTGATTTTATGTAAGGTTTAAAATGTGTTTAATAAACTTAGGCAATATTTATTATATATTACATTCATAAATGTTTAACTATTAGTCGTAAACAAAATAATGAGGATTTGAAATAACCTTCTGCATTAAGTTAGTTAAGTTTTGCAGCTTTCGGAGTAAGGCAAGGGATGGACATGATTGTTTAAAAATGGGAGGTTTAGACATTCGTTAGGTAGTTCGACAAGATCACAGGAAATACAATATTAAAACTCTAGATTGGAATGGAGAACTTCATAAGACGTGGATCACAATTAGTAACATGCAGAGCAGTGGACAATACGCTATCATGTCACTTATCGAACGGAGATGAATGGATGCATTACAATAATTATAATTATACCGATAATAAATTAATTACAAAAATATTCTCAAAATTTATAATTGTACTCTTCAAGTTTTTAAAATAATTTTCAAGTACGTTGTGTTTTACAGAATAAATTAATTAAGAATTAATGATGCAACCTATTATCGTAACATTCAGAACCAAAGTTTGTGCTTATTGGATAATTAAAATATTCAGAAAATAAAATTGCTAATTACACAAGTGTGTGCAAGTTACAGTAAGTATAGTTGGGTTAATAGCAAACACTGACTGATAATCAATCTGTAATGAGTTGAATTTAAGCAAGTAAAATAACATACATTCGGGAACAACCTCAGTTAAAGGATTTCAAGTCTAATAATGATCTATTCAGTGATTTTAATAATAATTCTTAGACCAACCAACAAACAGATATAAATATGTATGATACACATTTGAAATCATCTATAAGAAATTGAACAGTATTGTCTAGTGAGTGAAATAATGCGGTGCGGTGTGTTGAATGAATTGTGCGGAGAATAATAAGGTGATGGAGTGATGGATTGATTGAATGATTGCTAGACTAAATATTAGACAAATTGGATCCTATTAATGAACAAGTGGAGAGGGAATATCAGTCTTGGCGCCAAATACAAGAATTACTATCTAGTACCAATTGATGACTTATATAATATATAATAAGTATTGCAAATAATGGGGAGCGGAAGGGTGTTTGTTTGTTTGTTAGAGCTTCTGGTCCTTAGTTTAAATTACCTAGAAACAAAACACAGTTAGTAAACTGGCTGCGGTAATGCATTAATGGTACCAAGCGATTAATGAACAAGTATTATTATTGTTTAGGCATTTCTATCAATGTTACCATTAAATAATATAACACTTATAAAAATATATTAAATTGTCCCCTCAGTATCCATGCGTTTACCATTCCTCAGACTTTAGAGCGTTCCTCTCACAAACGCCGCGCACTACCTAATCGTAACAAAGCGTACACACAAAACACAGGCGTACAATGGTAGCCCAACATTTCCATTGTTAAAAATACTTAATGATTAAGGTTCTTGTATAAAAATGTTCTTATGAGAATCCTAAGTCACGTCAGAAATCCCTTATTATTATCTTACAAAACAATGCACACCGTTTGTTTGGGCTTGGACCCAGTTCCTCGGTTCCTTCTCACCCTCACCTTCTCCCTCTCCTTCGCACTTAACTTCACCAGTCTGATCTCAGGCAGTATAAAAGGTACCCTTATTTTATACAATTTACTAGCCACCCACTGACTTACTGTTCCGTGTTACGTAACAGACAAACAAACAATACACAGTCATTTGGATTGCTAGGAGCTAAAAGCAAACGCACAACTTGCATTAGGTTACTTGAGAAGGTTAATAAATACACAGCGTACCTGACTTACTTAAGGTATACCATGACCACGACAGCATTGGAAATTTCAATCACAAATGGACAGATTATTTGCTAAGAGAGCCAATTTGTACAAATCACAAAATTCATTATAGAAATGTAATAAAAATAGGACTTATCCAAGGTTCTTTACATATCAGTATCTTTCAGGCGGGGCTAACGAGACGCAGGGAATATTTACAAAATGGCTGATTGATTTAATAACTTATTTCTTCTTCGTATCTTTAGAATGATAACATCTTCTTAGTTGTCTACGAGAAACTTGATTACACTGTCCATTATAAAACGTAGCCAATTTGAATAGTACCTTTACTTAACCCTTGTGATAAGCACATTAATCCTAGATCGGGGCAAACTGGGACAATAACGCACAGTCTGGTCAGATTCTGGGACTATGTACAGTCAATTCACAGACAATGTAGTCAGATTCTAGGACAACAAACGCAGTCTAGTCAGATTCTGAGACCGTGTACGCAGTCTAAACGGATTCCGAACCGATGAAGAGTCAATTCACAGATGATGTAGTCAGATTCTTAGATAACATATGTGGTCTTAGATTCTAGGACAACATAATCAGTCTAGTCTAGATTCTTAGACGATTATTTGGATTCCGAGACGTTGTACACAGTCTGACAGATGTTTAGTCGGAATCATCTTCGTTATCCTCCTCGAATCCCGCCAGGTCGGCGGAGGCCACGTATCCCTGGCTGAGGGCGTACTCGATGACAGCGAGGTGGCAGAACACGTACTGGTCCGGCATCTGGATGGAGTAGGCGCGCTGGGAGCGGATCTTCTCCACCGTCCCCTTTATGTCCACAACGCCCGTGTCCTCCAATGCCGAGATGCAGATGTCCAGAGTGCAGAATGTTCCTGAAAATAAAGACAAACAGGAATTGTAATAAAATAGAATATAAGTTGAATTTTCAACTCTTTTGAGGTAACTGAAAAACGATATTTGTAAACTTCTTCTAACTTAACAATCAACAGCACAACAGTCATACCTGGCGTACACGTAAACTCATACAAAGATGACATTTTTTACAGCAGTTTACTCCAAATCGAATGTGATCAAAATTGTTTTAAAGGTATATATTACCAAAAAACGCTATTAGCTACAGAACTCACAGAAATACATTGTGTGCACGCTTTAGCATTTCTTGAACAAAAATTAACTATTTTGTATCTCCTACGATTTACTAGCCTGTTCAAGTGGTCGCTAAGTCACTATTTATGAAGTAATAGTTGACCCAGCCACGCGTTGCTGTGGCTAACGAAACGCAACACCATCTACTAGTTGGTTACCCAACCTTTATAACTAACGCCATCTGTTAGTTTGAATACAAATCAAACCCACACCGCCCGCTTGCTAGCCCGCTCCCTTTACATATTTCAACCAATTTATACAAAACCTTGACAAATTATATACCTAAACCTTCCCCACGAATCACTCTATCTATTGGTGAAAACTGCATGAAAATCCGTTCATTAGTTTTTTTTATCGCGAACAGACGTACAGACGCATCAGAGGACTTTAATTTATAATATGTAGAGAAGTATAATCTCTTGCTAGCATTAGTTACACAATGCACAACTGTTTTAGTAGTGACCTTCTAACATTTTACTTTGTATAATATGTAATTAAATAATATAATTCTTTCCATTTAAAATCAACACATCAATTATTTATAAATGTTACATCAGATATATAATAATGACATAATCATGGACACGATACGCCACTCACGTGTACTCAATGAAGAAAAAAAAACATAAAAATGTAATTAACCCCTCAGGTTTGACAATATTTTGTCAGAGGGTCAAAATATTTACGTTTCATAATGAAATCCAAATAAATGGAATATTCATGAATGTATCCGAAACTAAAAACTGTTTTAAAAAGGTGTTAAAATATGATTTTAAATTTTATAATATGAAATAAACAAATTTTTGAAATATAAAAATATTGCATGCTAACACAAAACGTTTAAAAATTACATTTTTTCTAACTAAAATTACTGATATCGAAAACATATAAAAACACTTACATACATATAAAAATAGGCAAATGTATTATAAACATCATCATCCACTCACTTTTTATCGTTTCATGTAAAAATTATTAATAAAAAATTCCCAGACTCAAATTTTTTTTCTAATTACGGCTGGAAATTTTCTATTTATTAAGGGGTACATTTTAAATTTTTGTGGTTAATTTTTAGATTTGAATATAAAGCGCAGTGTTATCTTTTTCTAACACTGTTAAAATCAAATTTCTAACCATTAACGTAAGGGAGATACAACGATTTCTATGAGGTCTGTATGATTTGTTCCGAAAAATGAACAAATAGATCTGACCAGTTAAGGGCATTTTTCACTTGTTAAACAATTTGGTTTCCGTTGTCAATGGATTTATACAATCTGATGCTCTTATAATTAAACTATTATATAATTATACATCGTATCCGCTATACCGAGAATACTGTGGTGACATGTGATGATGAGATCAGTAAAACCTATTTCTAATATTGTCATACATTTTGAATCATCACTGTCAACACTGTCTAACCAATCCAGGGAGAAGGCCTTTTTATGCTGTTTTAACCCGTCAGGCTAATTTGTTCGTTTTTCGGAACAACTCATGTAGGTCTCATAGAAATCCTTATGCTTTTCTTACTATTGTAATTAGAAATATGATCTAAACCGTGTAAGAAAGAGAAAACACCACGCTTTATATTCAAAACTAAAAATTAACCACAAAATGAAGCTAAACCTTTACAAAACCAAATTTCAGATCGCAATTTGAAAATAATTAATGAAATTAGGGAAATTTTTAAAAATTAGTTTTACATGGATCGACAAAAAAAGTGAGGTGCAAATAAAGTTTATTGTAATAAATTTTTCTAATGAAATATTTACGTGTTTTTTTTCTTCTTTATCAGTAACTTAAGTTAGAAAAAGTGTGAAAAAAGCCATTTTTAAAACTTGTTTATTTAAAAATGGAATAAAATTGGTATATATTTTAATAATAAGATATATTATCTGATAAATAGAAATCATTTTTAAAAAATTTAAAAAATTAGAATTTTCAGTTTGATTTTTGAGGAAAACTAATCAAGGTAATTTTTGCACAGCTCTGCATGATTTTCGTCCGGCACTCGAGTGTAGGCTAAAGATTTTCTGATATGGCTCTCCACAAGTTAAAGCAAACTTATTCTATTTCTTGAGAAAAATGCATTTGAATATTTAACTCACTGTGTTGTGTGATTTTCAGTTTTCAAATTACAATAATTAGTATGTATGTATGTGGTTAGGGGATATATATATATTTGACCGGTCAGTGGTTGAGTGGGCATAGCGCTTGGGTCCCACATGGGCGTCGCTTGTTCGATTCCTCTGCTGGCTAAGTCCTCCATCACAACACAAGCAACATTTTCGGCTTTCTGTGGTGGTAGTAGGAGATTTTCAAACATTGTTGGGTTATTCGTAACCCGGGAATGTTTGTCTTTCTTTTAAAAAAAAAATTAAAAAAAAAAAAAACAAATATATTATAGTCTCTGAGTAATATGAAATTTATTCAATTCATCACCATCTAATCAAATACACAATAATAATTGTGTATTTCATAAAAATAAACTAAAAAAAACAAATCACAGACTGGATAAAAACCGAAGGAACACTATTTTGGTATTAAAATTGTACCACTAGATCTACAAAATTGATTAATATTGCATAACTATTTTTAAAATATTGGCACTAATATCATCTAATTTTGTTTTTTTCTTTTATTCTCTTTTCGACTCAACTGCTCTCTAAGCTCACTTCATGTATATTCTTTATTTTTTCTTTTTACTCTAATTTATTATCCATTGCGACTTTAGTATAATATTATGATGCTTAACTTACTTCATTGTGTCTGTATAATATTATGATGACTATCTCAACACAGCTACACCTACTATATGTACAATACTGCCACCATGGGTGGTACTACGGAGTCCTCCTTGAGAGTCTCAAGGGGGATACTGTGCTATCACTTATGATGGCATAATAATACATGCGTACACTTCCGCACGGGTTCTCCCAGTGAGGTGTTCACAAACCATAACCACATTCGTTTTAACTTTCACTCTACTACCTACTATGTTTCATATTAAAAATATTTTTTGTTTTACTTCCACCTAATGCCATTGTCATTGCATTTATTAACTGTACGTCATTGTATTTATTAACTGTATGTAAGAGCATAGAAGTTAATAAATAAAAATAAAAAATCACCTGTTCTGCCGATGCCGGCAGAGCAATGCACGATGATGGGCGGGCCGCGCGAGTGTCCGGCCCAGCGGTCTCCGAGTGTGCGAAGGCCGCGTGCCTGACGAGAGCGCACTCCCGACAGGAAGCGCAGCACGGCTCCAGCGCTGCCCGGTACCCCATAGTCCGGCCAGCGCACAAACTGCCAGTGGGACACGGGTCGGCTCTCTTCCGTCTGGAATATCGTACAAACATTATTAGGCTAGCTTTACACTTATAAGTAAAATTTACGACTTAACGTAAGTTTTCGACAAGTTACTCAGGAGCATTTACGTACACATCCGACTTGTGGAAATTAATGCTCATGGAAGTTGTTCGGAAGTTCAACTTGTAAAAGTGCTCATAAGAGGGCATACATTAATTATGTAAGCAGTTTTTCTTCAAATCTAGACCCCTCCCCCCCTTGGTGAGATAAATTTGGGGCACTTCGTATGTTCTTTTCAAGTAACGTGAGATTTTGCTGGACCCCCCCCCTCGCCTTTTGAGCTCACGTAATTAAAGTATGCCCCCTAACGACGACCTATTCATCTTTAAATTTATTTGTGGTAAGATGGCTTCCTGTAAACAACGTTCTGCTGCTGTCAAATTTATGTGACTTTGTCAATAAAGACAAAAAGGCCGAAATAGAGTGATTAGAATTTGGCTTTAATTAAACAATTCTCCAAGCGCTTTTGTGCGGTTAAAGGCAGAATTAATGGAGTTTTCATTTTATCCCAATGACAGCTACCTGACAGGAACTGACTTCGAATTCAAATTGAACCGATAATTAAATAGAAGGAAGCTCATTTTCAGAAAGCTTTTTTCCACTTGAAAAATAAATGATATCTCTTTTAAAACACTGTCTTTTAATTTTTGACATCTCGCGACGGCGCTTTTCGGTACCATTTCTTATGGCAAGTCTCTCAAACTGATTTGATAAGCTGTGAGAAGACTGGAAATTTGCACTGACGCAATTAGACCTGTCAAAAAACTTGCGAAAGAACAACTTCTGTAACTTGCCATAAATTACGTTAAGTGACTTTTGGTATCGTTTACATTGGTAATTTGGCCATAAATCGCTCAAATAAGCGACTTACAGAAAAAAACTTACGAGTGTAAAGGCAAAAACTGGTTGTCTTATTCATAAAAAAAATTAAATATCACCTGTAATATTATTTTATTGAAAAAGGTTTTTTTTTTACAATAGGAAAAAATGTGTCCTTACTGGGATTATCCCTCGCTAAGACAACATTATATTATTTATTGTGTTGTATTACTGTGTGTGTTGTATTGTATTTTTGTGTTATAATCATATTGAGTTATACGATAGTATTGTATACTGTATATAACACAGGTATATCCTAGCGAGACAGGCATCGAATAAAAAATGATTTAATAGTATTGTATAAATGTATTATCGTGTTATATTATTGAATGGTATTTTGAACATAAAGAGCACAAATATTTTTTTTACAAGAGCTCCACACAGGGGGCTCTGAGGAAAAAAATTTCCCTCGGGCCTATGTCATCTTTGGGGGTGCTGTGTGGAGGGTCTTTTTAGAGAAAAGAAGGAGAGGAGGTCCTAGGAAGGAAAAAGGTATGAGGGGTGGGTAGGAATCTGGAGGTTGTGACGAACATTTGAGTCCATTCTGGGCTGGAGAGGTTAAAAGGTCTCCCTCAACCAGTCTCTGGCAATCCGGCCCGCCACGCAGTATTACAAGTATTATGAGTTGTCTGTACACTATCAGGTTAATTTATAACAAAATCACAGAAAGAGAGACGGTCATGCAGCCTCTATGCTCCACGAAACTTGGTTTGTTCCCTTTTACCTGATGGGCTGATCTACCAGTTTGGATTTACATGGATGTTAACAATTTTTCTTTTGGTTTTTTGAAGGAACATAATTATTTTGCACTTGTTTTGAACACCACAAGGAAATGGCGGATCAGAGTATTTGTTGGTAATGGATAGATTGCCCACCTTGAGGTTGGTGACCAGCATCTCGGTGACCCTGTAGTCGGGGTTGGACTCTACGGACTGCGTGAGCACGCTGAAGCCCTGGTAGGTGGTCTGCGTGTTGGGCGCCACGGGCCAGTACTGGCCGCACTTGGGCCGGCCCTGCTCCACCGTGCCCGTGGTCATCACAATCACCAGCGAGTGCTGCTCCCAGACCATGCGCCAGAAGTCACCAAACGTGTTGGGCAGGGGACCTGAAACAAACATTCAGTCATTGAAAGTGATGGGTGATGATAACACACAAAAAAGGAACTACAAAAAGTTATAGTGATTTATTTTTGGGGTATTATGCCATGTTGCGCTACCTCCTTCTTTAGCTAATGTTCCGGACAACATCAACAGGGCAGATGTGGGGCATTGTGGGAGAGCAATTGGGACTGGGTGCGGTGTTCATATTTAAAAAAAATGTTTTTGTTTTCAGATTTGGGGGTTTTTTTTGAGGAGAGGAAGGAGTGAATATGGGGTTTGGAGATATCCATATTGTAGGAGGGAGGAAACACAAAAGTTTGCAAATGGTTCCACAGCCGAGCTGTTGAACTCAAGAACGAGTTGTAGAAACATCCCATTCATGCGAAACAAATTTCAACCATTTACAAAAGTTGGGTGCGGGTTTGGCGTATTTCCCAACTATCCAACAGTGCCGAAGACATCACAGACGATAGTTCCTCGGATTATCTTCCATTGAATAACCAGTAGAAAACGACCAGCATTCTATCCTGACACCCGTGTTCTAAAGATTGCAATTCGGTTGTTATAATCGGGGAAGCTATCAAACGAACTGCCCACTTCTGGAGAGAGTCAAGTGTTTTTTAAAGTATTTTGGAGCTCCAAACCAGAAGTGGCTGCCAAATTCAACAGTGGGGTACTCTTGCGATTTGTACAGGGTCAGCAGTTGAAGGATATCCCCAACATAAACCACTCCGAGAAAACGAAAGTCATTTGTAAAAAGTCAATAAACTTTTATTGGTGACAACATACTCTACTTCTCGCATGCTAAAACCAGGAGACGGTCTAAAAATAAGTGTTTTTATAAATTTTAAATGAAGTTATTTTTTCCCTACAGTACGGCACTGCCACTGCTTTGCCATGTTCTACTCATGAAATATGTGTTTTGAGAATTCAATGAAAATCAGTAATAAAAAATGATCATCTTTGGGTGTGACACTATCAAGTATTGAAGTGTTCGCATTGGGACACAAAAAGACAAGCTACATACTACTACAATCAAGGGCGGATTTAGGGGGGGGGGGCACGTGCCCCCCCCAGGACGGTATTTTTGTGTACTGTGGAGATTCCATCCCCTTACATATTTGGAAGCAAATCAAATTATCAGAGTTGTTAAATATATATGAATAAAATAACAGAAAAAACATAGACAAACTCTTGTCTATTTCTGGCCGGAATTTCGAATTTCGTTCGTTGCATCCCTTTCATGCACTTGCAAATAAAATATGATAATCAGCGTTTGCGAGAGCGGTACGGTCGGGGGAAAGCACGGTCGGAAAAGTCCCCCCCCCCCCCCGATGAAATTTGACAAAGGGGCCGTCCAAGTATTATGTAACGCACTTGAGGGGGGGGGGGGGGGGTCGAACAACGCGTTACGTAACATGTTTTTTCTATTTAAATAAAATATAGGAATTAGAAACTTAATGCACACTCTTAAGGCTACGTCAATGTTTGGGTAAATTGTTTTAAGTTCTTTATGTCTTAGAACCTAAAATGTAAAATCGCTTTGGTTTTTCGGGGCAGTTCTCCATCTCAAGCTATCGCTGTTAAATAAGATTGTGGATGGATACATTTATCAAAAAAGTACTTTTCTAAACAAAATTATTTCGTTACTAACATACTTACTCGCACTATTTTGAACTTCTTCAGTGTTCAAATTTTGATGGATTAAAATTTTCCGATAAAGGGTTTTCTCCTCTGTTGGTAAATATAAGATTTTTTAGATATCCCTTTGTAGTACTTGAATAGTTGCAGTCAGAACACGTAAAATGTTACTCTCCACCGTGAATCAGCGAGTGCGTTCTTGTACGTCCCTTTTGAGAACATGATTAGTTGCAGTCGGGACACGAAAAAGGTTTTTGTCCACTGTGGGTTAACACGTGATTAGATGTCCCTTGCGATAAAAAGAATAGTAGCAATCGGGAGATGAAAAAGATTTTTCTCCTGTGTGGGTAAATATTTGTCGTTTCATTTGTTATTTTGTAGAACATGTATATTTGCAGCGAAAAAGGTTTTTATCCACTATGGGAAAACATGCGATTTTTTCCATTTATATTTGTATAAGCATAGTTACACTCACAACATGAAAAAGGTTTTTTTTCACTATGAATCGCGCTGTGGATTTTTAAATCTCCCTGTCGAGAACTTGAATAACTGCATTCGGGACATGAAAATGGTTTTGTCCGCTATGTATAAACATGTGATTTTCTTGGTACCTCTTTGAAGAACGTGAATACTCGCAGTAGAAACATGTAAATGGTTTTATGTCAATGTGAGTCAGAAAATGAATTGTAAGAAGTTCCTTTGTACAACATGAATACTTGCAGTTGGGAGATGAAAAAGGTTTTTGTCCAGTGTGGATATGTGAATTTTTAGATACCGTTTTGTAGCGCATGAATAGTCGCCGTCGAGACATGAAAAAGGTTTTTCATCACTGTGAGTCAGCAACTGCCGTTTTAGTTTTTTTTTCGAGAAAAATAATAGTTGCAGTCAGGACATGAAATAGGTTTTTCTCCACTGTGGTTAAACAAGTGAATTTTAGATATTCGTTTACTTCTTAGTACATGAATAGTTGTAATTACTTCGTAGTACATAAATAGTAGCAGTAGGAGAATTTTCTCCACTACGAGTCAGCAAGTGATTTCTTAGGTATCTCTTTTGAGAACACGAATAGTTGCAGTCAGGACATGAAAAAGGTTTTTCTCTTCTGTGAATCATACTGTAGATTTTTAAATCTTCCTCTTGAGAACTTGTAAAACTGAATTTGGAACATGAGGAAGGACTGTTAAATTGTGGAGATCCGGAAGGAATACAAGGCGGATAAAAATAAAAATAATTCCGAATTTTTTTATAAATAGCAACTTGCATAAATAAAATAAACAATATACGCATGTATCGCGAAATAAAAATCTCTTCTTTTATTTATTACCGCAAACGAGATTAAAACAAGAAAAACGGTATTTAAGCGACTTTACAGTGCTTTGCGCAACTTAATTGTGACTTTCAGGTAAAAATTGTCACTTGGGCGTTACGTAACGTTTAGGGGGGGGGGGTGTATAAGAAAACGTTACTGCGCATTACATGGGGGGAGGGGGGATCAAAAATCTTCAAAAATTGCATTACGCAATACTTGAACGCCCCCAAACACAAATTTCGATTTCATAAAAAATTGGTCCATCCCAGGGGGGGGGGGAGGGGGTGCCACTCAAGAGCACATCCCCCCCCATCCTTTGATGTCCATCCCAGGGGGGGGGGAGGGGGTGCCACTCAAGAGCACATCCCCCCCCATCCTGTGATGTGCTCTTGAGTGGCACCCCCTCCCCCCCCCCCCTGGGATGGACCAATTTTTTCACCCCCCATCGGGTGGCACCCTGGGCGGGGGCCCCTCCGCCCCTTGTGCCCCCCCCAGAAAAAAATCCTGGATCCGCCCTTGACTACAATACTTTAAAAGGCAAGGAAGGCTATTTCTACTAGTATAGATGATATGCCTACTGTTTATTTTTACGTAATAGAGAACTCCAGTCCATTTTTTTTATTTTTTTTAATGAATAATCTAACCTTCTAGCTTAAATAACTGCATATTTATTTTTATTTTTAGTCACCACACAGCATACCAACCTGACGCTGTGTTTTAACGAGAATATTAAAAATGCACTTTTTAATATATTTTTTAAAACTGTACGTTTAATATTATCAAATAAAAGTTATATATTCAGAATCAGCGTTTATTGGTCTATATGAACATATTTTTTTAAAGCCATAATATTTTTCACTGGAGTTCCTTATTCTCTTTTACAAATATTCGAAAATGCACTAAAATAATAAATTGAATACAAAACTTATCTGCCCAGTCCGGGTTCCTGACCATAAGACCTATAATATGTACGTTGTGTTGAAGCACATTTCCTCTGAAACGATGTCAATAGGCGATGTGTTGTCCGTGAATGTCTTAAATAGCATAATGCTTTGCCACAACAACTGGTCAATTGATGATTTATACAGAAAATAAACATAATTTAAATTTTTTGACATATGTAGTGACTTTCCAAATTTCTAGTTACAGAGTAAGAATGGTTTATTAGAGTGCATGGGATATTTTCAGTAAAGAGGGAAAATTTTACCTTGTGTAGATATGAAGGCATTTTTCTGTTTGTATCCGTCAACGTAGTTAGCGTTGATATAGTCACTGCACGGATCATTCTCGTCCAGCTGTGAGAGAAGAACGCGGGAGTGATCGTAGCACAGGACGTCATTGTAACGGTTCTTGGCTAAATTCTTTAATAATCTGAAACAGACAAAACAGACTCATGAAACATACAATCCAACCAAATAATATTTAGGTTACAAATGAAGATAAGGTAAAGCCCTAAAAGAAGGAGAAAGTAAGGATTGTGAACAAAGGTATGAAAACACTAGGCTTTGTATTAAGAACAACTAAAAACTTTAATTCCATACAAGCCATTAAATTATTATATGTATCTCTAGTTAGAAGTTTAATGGAATATAACTCTGTAGTTTGGTCTCTATCTTACAAAATTCACATTGATAACATTGAGCGAATACAAAAAAAATTTCTGCGTTTTATAAATTTTAAATTAAATATCCCATTAGAAGACTTAAAATATAATTTATTATTAAATATTCTAAAAATACACACACTAGAAGACAGACGTAATACTTAACTCTAAGTTCGACTGTTGCGAACTCCTGCAACTCATAAACTTACGAAAACCGACAGTAACTACACGACAAAATACACTATTCTACTGCAGCATTCATAAGCGGAACTGAATAAGCATTCATACTGGGAAATCAGTACTTAGGTGATGTTGACATATTTAACATAATCCTGGCGAATTTTGTGGATCTTGTAAAAAATTTATTCCAAAACTATTCCTAAACATATCTCTATTTTTGTAAACCTATCAATTTGCTGTATCTTTGTATTTTTATGACTTGTGTGTAGGGAATGCAAATCTCACGAGATTGGGGCTCAAGCGACATCCCGCGAGTTTATGAATAACAGTACTGCGAGATCTCGCCAATTTCGAGACCTCGCGAGATTGGCAGTTTTGTGTATTTTTTTGCAAACAATCACAATATTTGAATAAATTAGGAAAAAAATAATAAAAATTGTAAGTATTATAAGATAAACATTTATTTTAACGAATTTTTCAATAGACTTTTATGCATCAAACATTGTTTGACATATTTGTCTATAATTTTTTAATAAACTTCTAAGTAGTAAACTTTGACGTACGTATCTATCAAATAACAAATGATAGAAACAACCAGTCTTCTCTTCCAATATCAAAGAAAAATCTTTTGTGTTAAAACAGTTCTTTTATAACAAACAAAACAACGAGAAGTAAAAAAAAAATAAACTTATTATCTAAGTTGAGTTGACTATTAAACTGGGATATTATTATCAATTAAATAAAACTATATCTACTCAGTAGATCCATTAGATATTACAGATTAATTAAGAAAATATACCAATTAGTCAGACTATTAGAAATTACAGATAGCAACTCCGTCCGTGTCAGTCCGTGCTTCGAATAAGACGTTTTTATGCTTGAGTGCAATCTCGTTAAACTCGCGAGATCTCGCCCTTTTTTCGTCCAAGATCAATCTCGCTAAAAAAGGCCGAGATCTCGCGAGGACGAGATTGCATTCGCTACTTGTGTGCATTTTATTTTTTATTATTTCTTTATCTGTTTAAAAATCATCTGTCATGAATTAATTGTACAACCAAACATGTAAAAACCCTCTGGGCGTTAAATAAATAAATAAATTACTCCTGTCAGTAGAGTGCTACATCCAAGAAGAAAATTAATAATCGCCGGACAAATATTGGGAATGTGCACAAGAAAATTGTGTATTGTGAACTTGGTACAACTATGAGCAATGCTAATTCTTTGAAGAGCTGTGAATAATAAGATTTTTAATACCGGGACGGCTCTGCTGAGCAGGCGACACTTAAGAATGAAAGAAAGCCAACAGCTAAACAGACTTCTCTTTTACAAACCTCCAAATTAATTAGTATTTGAAGGCTTAAGAATAGGATGGTGTGAAAACAAACATGGTACCGTAAAATCGGTTGACTGCGTTCAATTTTGAAACAATATTTTTTTTTGTAAAAACATTTGGTGAAAAACTGCATGTCATGTTCATTGCGCAAGTTTAAACTATTGAAGTAAATAATTTGATTTAAATTGTGGGTATGTATTTGTGAAGTCAAAAAAAAAATGGTGACCAAAGATAGATTAAAATGTATTTGCATTTCTCTATGACACCAACTAACTTATTTTTGAAGCATTAAACTATACTCATAGTACCAAAAAAAAACAATGTGAGTGGCGGCAAGAATGAATGCAGTTAGTTAGTTATCCATGTGATCAAAGTTGCCACTCGATTCAAAAGTTGCACCATATTACGATAGCTTAAAGTAAAAGGGGTTTGAGGGAAGCAGCAGGAAATCAGCCAGTGGAGATTTTCTATAGATGGTCAAGACTCTTCAGGGGTTGTAGAAACGGTGTTGTATATATGAATGTAGTACTAACTTGGTGTGCGTGAAGGTGCCCGTGGGCGGACACTGCTTGATCTCATTGTACTGCTGCACGAGTCCGGCGCGGCCCAGCGAGCGCACGCGCGCCAGCAGCGCCGGCGGGGCCAGCCCGGACGCCGGCGCGGCCGCCAGACCGTCGTCGTCCGAGAACCCGGACGAGGCCGAGCCGCAAACTGACGAGGCGGACGAGCGCCACGTGTGGCCGGCTGCTAACCAACCAACAACAATACATACACATTAGCAAACAAAACAAACTAAACACACAGACAAGATAAATAAATGAGGACATAAAAGCAAATCATTGCAATAAAATTATATATATCAGCTGTGGTCCAGGACAAAGCCAAGATGATGGATCTAAACAAAGGAAAAATAGTAGACTAAAGGAATAAAGATGGCAAATAAAACAATGAGAATAATGAAAAAAAAATCATAAAACAGGTGCAAGATAGCAAAGAGATAGTCAATAATATGACAACTGAAAAAGTACCCATGATGGGTGCCAAAAAAAATTACTTTTGCGGTGTTAGGTCAATAAATGTTATCTACGATAATAGTAGTTTTGTGATAAAATAGTATTTGCATGACATAAACAAAGAAAACTACTTATTCTTTTATGGACAAATCGTTCATCAACCTGAACAAGCCAGAGAAACTTTTAAACAGTTTGCTCGGTGCAATTCACTCATCCTCGCTTACTTATGCGTTGTAAATATTATGCTGCGCATAAGGTCGGAATGGTGAAAAACTTAACATATTATCACTGAATGGGTATACATACATTTTAAAAGGGCTTAAGGCCGGATTGTAAAGACATTTTTTGACTTAAGACCACAAGTATTAAGAACACTATGTTATAAAGATCATTCAAAAGGTCAATGAGATGAAAGTCCTGAAAAGCAAGATGATGGTGAAAACACTCACGCGATATCTTCAGATCCTCCTCGTCCCCTGAGCTGCCGGCCTTGAGCTTGTCTCCGCAGGCACTGTCTCCGTTGGCGTTATTGTTCTGCTTCTTGTCGGCGTGGTTGACGATGTGCATCTTGACATCCCCGTTGGCCAGAGGGGGCACCTTGATTCTGTCCTCCACGTCACACGTGTGGTCCGAAGTCATATTACCGTCGCCGCCGCTTGTCTCCCGCTGGACGATGTTGCCGTTAGCGAGGATTTCGGGCGCTCGATTGCTAATAAAATTAGATTTGCTATCCGTTCCTGATTTTCCATTGCAGTTGGTCAATGCTCTGTCGCAGTGTTGCAGCCTGGAATGATAAAGGATGGGATGAAAGCTGATCTCAGAAAGAACCGAGCGCTAAAGATGATGAAGCATGGAAGACTAGTGTTCTTGAAAGAAGAAGCGAAAATAATGATGAGGGCCAAGGAAGATCTAAAAAGGCATGATCAAAACTAAAGGATCCGTTTTCAGCATTATATGAAAAGCAAGAAAAAATATCAAAGCAAGGAAATACAAATCGATGAGATGTGTAAGGAAAAAACTAAATGGTATAAAATATTTGTTATTGTCATTATCGCGTAATATCACATTCCAGTTTCAACTACCAGGAGCCATGTTGTAAAGCTAAAGAAAGTGGTGAAGGAGAAGAGGAAGAGAAAGGTTGGGAATTAACTCATTATTTAAATCTGGTCAATTTAGCGAAACACTCATTGGTACGAGAACTTGAGGAATGCCTATATTGTTGTTTTTTCCTGTTCCCAAGTTTCTAAATTTCTTAGAGATAAGTGATTCTAACATCAAAATCCATAATTATAAGATGTGGAATATAAATTGTGAAAATATTTCTGTTTAACTTAGATTAGTCCAAGGTTTAGAGCAAAGCACTCATCCAAACCATCAGAAGGCATGCCAGAGTTTGTAGTATTGACTCGACAGTTTATTAGACGAATCAAAGGCCATGGCCTACCGTATGATGATATGAAGGCTTGGGGCCTGCCAATACCCTAAAAAATCGAAATTCCACAGATCCACCGATTCCATCACTAAAATCTGCGATGCAGTGTGGAGTATAAGTTTAAAAACTATATAAAACTTAGATTCAGCCAGAGGTAAGTGATTCCATCATCAAAATCCACGATGATGAGGTGTGGAATATAATTTATAAGAACTATGCACAATTTAGGTTCGACCAAGATGCCCAAAGCGCAGAATATAGTGATCAAGAGAACCGGCGGAGTTCTCATTAACACCTCTATAGATTCACCAAAGCTCATTTTCTATCAGTATTAAAGCTTGCGACTAGCAATCCTCAAATTCCAAAATTCCATGAAAGGAAGCGATTCCAACACCAAAATCCATGATGATGAGATGTGGAATATAATGCATAAGACCTACGTACAACTTAGGTTCGGGCATGGCGTAGAGCTTAGTGCTCAGCAGAACCGAGGTCAGAAGACATGCCAGAGTGTGTTTGTTAGACTCACCAGGCGCCATGATCCACGCGCAGAGGCCCGCCGAGGCTGCGGGGAAGCGAGGCGCGCGGCACGTGCTGCGTCAGCTGCGGCACGCTCACTGTGAACACGCGCTCGCGCAGCTTCTCGCGCACAAACAGGCGCAGGATCTTGAAGGGCGCCTTGAACCACAGCGGCGCGGTCACGATCAGCACCTTCTTGAGCTTGGCTGGGTAGCCTCCCTGAGGAAGAAGAAAAAAATCGATTTATTAATAAAGTCAAAACAATTTAGTGGCGTGGTTAGTTGCTAATTCCATTCCTGGCATAGAACTATACTATTAGAGGCGCTATTGACTACTAATATCTTATTAGTTAGGAGCGTTGGAGGCAAAAAAGTTACTATTTATATTATTAACTATTTTATTGTTTCCTGTCTCATCTAAACATCATCAATGATTCCTGTCCGTTTTTTAGCCCCACCAACAAAACAAAAAAAGTCCTTACTAGCAAACAGAAATTCCTGATATATCTATTTTTTTTTACATTATCTCTACACCGAAGGCCCCAAGGAAAATAATTCTCCTCAGGATCTATGTAAACTTTGGGGACGGTGTGTGGAGGGTCTTTTTAGGAAAGTAAGGAAAGGAAGTTCTGGGAAGGAAAAGGGTATTAGAGATGGGTAGGAATCTGGGGGTCAATGAGGAGTCAGTCAGGAGTGACGGACGTATGAATCCATCCCTCCCACTGCGGTGCAAGGCGATGGGTCGAGAGAGTCCGGCTGGAGAGATCTAGATTAGGTCTCACTCAACCAAACTCTCCCGATCCGACCAGCCATGCAGTAGGTGAGCAAATGCATTCGCCGCCAAGACCTAGACAAACCTCACCCCATGAACCCGCGCATCCCTGCTAAGTCACCATAGCGAACCACTTGGGTTAACCTATGGTAGGGGTGTTGGTTATACAATAAATGGTTCTCGGGGCGGCGGTACGCATACCCGCCTCCCAAATTGTTATCCTCTAACAGTGTTATAAAATAACAAGGTATAAGTTCTCCATTGCAAATTTCGTTTCTGTCCTGTATTTTGCGTCACCAAGCGTTTCAAAACAAAAAAATATCAATCATTTGAAATATTTTTTGAAACTTCGTGTAACCAACGATTACACTATTTAAAATTACTAATATAAGAAGGTGAGGAATTAATATGTGTTATAATAATGTATTTAAATGTGTTACAATTATGTTTTAGCAAGTCTAATAATTATATATTAAAATGTGTTACAATTGTGTATTAAAATGTGTTATAATTATGTATTAAAATGTGTTCTAATTATGTATTAAAATGGGTTATAATTATGTATTAAAGTGTGTTATAATAATGTATTAAAATGTGTTATTATTATGTATTAAAATGTGTTATAATTATGTATTAAAATGTGTTATAATTGTGTATTAAAATGTGATATAATTATTTATTAAAATGTATTCTAATTATGTATTACAATGTGTTATAACTAGGTATGTATTAAAATGTGTTATAATTATGTATTAAAATGTGTTATAAATTGAATTTAACAGTTTTACTGCAAGTACCATTCACAATAAAGGTAAAAAAAATAATTTTGGAATGCTGGAAAAATGGATGCATTCTCCAGAACCTAACGAAACACGACACCCCTCATAGAAGGATGTAAAAATCCGATAAAAATATTATGGTGGAATTCGTAAAAAGGAAAAGAAAAGGGGAGTTTATTTTACTCATGTGGCAGAAAAACAGATGTGACAAAATATCAAATTTCACACATTAATTTGTCTGTGAGTGCTAGAAGCGTTATATGCCACGAAACGCGAAAAAGGGAAGAAGCAATAAATACGAGACATTGAAAAAAATGACCAAATCTGGCGTAAAACACGCAATCAATAAAGACGTACAAATAATCTAAGCTCGTTCTGATTTCTTCACTCAACTCGAAGCAGAGCTGCCAAATTTAAATAAATACCCAAGATTATGCATAGTAGCTCAACCCTTCGCAATTCGTTTCGCAACTACAAAGCACATATTTGAGCAAAGCTCTTCAATTTAATAATACAAAGTACCTACGGCGAAATGAAAATATTATGAATTCATACAAGGCAGACACGCTTACTCGGAACAAATTCAACAAACCCCGAAGCAGAGGTACTCTGTGTTTGTGCTTTACCTCTACCGGGAACCTCCGAGGGAGAATCATCCTTCATAATATATAAATGTGCATAATATTTATGGTAGGTGGAAACAGAAAGGCTGAGCTTTATTTACGTATGACGTAATACAGTGTACAAACAGCAAGTGCACCCTACTGGGTAGTCTGGCCTAGATACTGAATAAATAGAAAAAAATCTCGACTGCAAAAACCGCAATTCATTTGATAGATTCACCTGGACGGATTGCAATCTTTAAAACATCGGACGGTAATGTTATGATTGTTGGTTAAAATTGATGCTTATTGAGTAGGTACTTGTTCTATGGGCAATTACTTCTAGGCAAGTACCTACCTAATTTTATTATTTTCTTTTTTGTTCCATTATTCAAATAGTTCTATAGAAGAACAAAGGAAGGTAGCTTCCATTCTTACGTAAAAAAATGTGTTCCAACAAGCAGATCACAATATAAATCTTATAAAAAATCAGGATTATGTAAATAAAAGAATAATAAATTATGACCAGACAAACAAACACAAAACAAGCGTTTGATTTACAAAAGTGAGTACCACAGAAAACCTCCACCTGAAATCAAACAAGAGCGTAAAAAAGCGCCATATGGTCCTTCGAGCCGGATGAAAACCAGCTCATCCAGCCAGCCGTCCGGTCTACATCATTCTTATTCATCATTACATATTCCTAAGGTATTAAGGCATTATAATATAACTTGTAAAATCACGCGAAGAATTCGCCACCAAGAGCCACTCTTTTTGCGTGATATTATAATCAACAAGATAAAATATTGTCAACCTAATATAATTTAACCAGTAGGTAGATTCCAAATAATTTACTCTATGATTACCACTGATTATTAAATAATATAATTTATTTTATTGTAATCTATTTATTATTCGCTCCCGCAAAGGTGGAACAAACAAAAGTTTATTTTTAAATAATTTAATGTGTATGTTTGTGTAAAAAATTCTGCATTATGCCACAAACATTAAAATCACTGGTGAAGAAGCGCGGTGAATTGAAGGCACAATTAACAAGATTTAAGAATTACCTATTAAGTGATTCAGTTGATGTAATAGAAACGGAAACAAGATTGGAGGAGGTAAACACACTGTTAAATCGCTTTAAGAATATACAATCTCAGATCGAAGAGTTTGATAGTAACTCAGATGAAGAGGATAGCCCACTTGAGTGTTTTGAATTGCAATATTATCAAGTAGTGACGTTAGCAAAAAAATCCATAAAAAGCATTGAAAAAATTGATGATACTAACAATATTAAGATCCAATTACCTACATTTTCGCTCCCAGAATTTAGTGGTGATTATTCGAAATGGTTATCTTTTAAGGATGCTTTCGTCACGATAGTGGGTAATAATAAATCATTAAATAATTTTCAGAAACATTACTATTTGCGTGATTGTTTAAAAGGAAAGGCATCACAAATATTAAACGCACTTGAAATTACCCAAGACAATTTCGAAATAGCTTGGCAGGTTTTATCAAATAGATTTGAAAATAAGCGTGTAATAGCTAATCAACATTTAAATTCATTGTTTAAGCTCAAGGAATTAAAACAAGAAAATCACGTCGCCTTGAGAAGTTTATTAGATCAAACACAATTACATTTGAATTCATTGAAAAACATAGGTCTACCCACGGAGTATTGGGATGTAATAATAATTTATATTTTGGCCAACAAATTAGATTCCAATACCCGGATCTATTGGGAACAATATCCAACTAAAGAAAAAATACCGACATTGCAAGAATTTTTAAAATGTTTAACAGATCGAGCGATAGTCTTGGAAGCATCGGAAGCAACATGTTCCACAGCCAAACCAATATTCGCGCATCATAAACCGTCAAGTTACAAAAAGGAATCTTCAGTTTCATTATTGTCGCAAAGGTTGAAATGCATTGTTTGTAAGGAAAATCATAAGATTTATTTCTGTAAACAGTTTTTGAAACTAAACCAACATGAACGGTTTGAAAAAATCAAGCAATTACACGCTTGCATCAAGTGTTTAAATGTAGGTCATTCAACTAAAGAATGCAGGAGTAAGAATAATTGTAGAACTTGCGATAAAGCAGGACACAATACATTACTCCATATTTTCCCTAAAGAGGATCAAAACACTGAGAATGGCATGGATCAAGTACCAGTCTCAAACCATTCCACTTTTGGAGAAGCAGAAAAAACAATTTTGTTATCAACGGCAATGGTGAACGTTAAGGACAGTAATGGAATTATTCATTCAGCGAGAGTATTGTTGGATAATGGTTCTCAGGTGAATTTCATAACTGAACGATTTGCTAAAAAATTAAACATAAAATACAAGTCATTAAATATGCCGGTCTCTGGGTTACATAATAATATAACAAATGTAAAGAAGAGCCTCTCGTTTGAATTGTTATCAATAAACTCTAATTACAAAAAACTTGTTACTTGCTTGGTATTACAAGAAATCACCAGCAAGTTACCGCAGACCTCTTTTCCAAAAAGGGAGGCAAACATACCACCAGGATTGAAATTGGCCGATCCTGAATTTTCTACTTCCGGTCATGTGGATATATTACTCGGCTCCGAACTATTTTGGGAAATGCTGACCACTGATCAATTGAGATTAGGAACAACTGGACCTACGCTGCAACGCACTGAACTTGGATGGATATTATCCGGGCCAATTAGAACGTGCACTACAAAAAAAGAGCAAGAATCATCCTCATGTCACTTATCTTTAAATATGATTCACAATCAAATTGAAAGATTTTGGAAACAAGAGGAATTGGTGTCCATCAAGCACCAAAATTATGAAGAAAAGGCTTGTGAAGAGAGCTTCAAGTCAACCCAAAAAAGGGATGAAAATGGGCGTTTCGAAGTAAGCTTACCATTCCGACCTTGTATAGATCAAATAGGTACTTCCTTGCCTATGGCAGAAAAAAGATTTTTAAACTTGGAAAAGAAATTATCTTCTAACATGGATTTGAAACTTCAATACATTAAATTCATGGAAGAATATGAAAACTTAGGTCATATGACAAAATTTGAACCAGTTTCAAATGAAGAAAAATCTTACTATTTACCTCATCATGCAATCAAGAAGGAAACCAGCAGCACTACCAAACTAAGAGTGGTGTTCGACGGCTCCGCAAAAACCTCCAGCGGGATATCAATAAACGACGCGTTAATGGTTGGTCCAATAATACAAAATGATTTATATACCCATTTGTTAAATTTTAGAAAATATCAAGTGGCATTGACGGCTGACATAGAGAAAATGTACAGGCAGGTCAACATTAGAGAGGAGGACCGCGTCTTCCAAAAAATACTTTGGCGAGCATCTCCAGAAGAGGAAATGGGCCATTTCAAGTTAAATACGATAACTTATGGTATGGGACCGTCATCTTTCTTAGCCACGCGTTGCTTGAAGCAGCTGAGTATGGAAAACGCTCAGTTATATCCTGAAACTAGTCTGATTTTAGAGAGAGATTTTTACATAGATGATCTAATTACAGGTGCAGACAATGTGGAATCCTGTAATTTGTTAAAAGAACAGTTAATCTCCATAATGAATTCGGCCGGTATGAACTTAAGAAAATGGCGGTCTAATTCTTCTGATTTGTCATCGGAGGCCGATCAGGCCACTGATATGGTAATTTTGGACAAACCAGAAGGAGAGAAAATTCTAGGCTTAGCTTGGAATTGCGAAAAAGATAGTTTTTTATATCACGTGGAACTACCGTCACATCCTATTTATAATAAACGGAATATTTTGTCACTGATTGCTAGTATTTTCGATCCATTAGGTTTGCTAGGACCAGTAACCGTGAATGCTAAACTTATTATGCAGAAATTATGGCAAGAAAAGATATCTTGGGATGAAGAAATACCTATAGAAATTCTGAAGCTCTGGAAAAAATATTTAGAAGATTTAAAAGGTGTAAATTCTTTTCAAATACCTAGAAAAATTATATGTAATCAAACTGTAAATATACAATTGCACGGATTTTGTGACGCATCTCAAAAAGCATATGCTGCTTGCATATATATGCTATCCACAGACCAATCAGGAAAACGGCATTCTCAATTAATCACAGCTAAATCAAGAGTAGCTCCATTAAAAACGATTTCTTTGCCTAAATTGGAATTATGTGGTGCTGTTCTGTTAACAAAACTTGTTGAAAAAGTAAAGGAATCCCTACTTATACCTTTGGATAAAACATTTTATTGGTGTGATTCCACTATAACTCTATGCTGGATAGGAAATCAACCAGCGCGATGGAATACATTTGTTGCAAACAGAGTTGCAGAAATACAGGAAAGAAGCGAAACCAGTCAATGGAAGCATGTCAACTCCGAAGATAATGCAGCGGATATTTTATCAAGAGGAACCAGTGCTAAAAGTCTATTTTCTTCAGAAATCTGGTGGAGAGGTCCTAATTGGTTAACTCAAGATGAAGTAACTTGGCCGAACTATAAGGAAATTTGCATCGATCCACCGGAATTAAAAAACAAAATAAATTTAACCGTCAGTATGAATAAAGATTGGGAATTGTTTTATCGTTTTTCTTCTCTCACGCGTTTACAAAGAGTAACTGCTTATATCCTACGTTTCATTAATAATACAAGAAAAAAACATACATTTAGCGGACAACTTTCAATAATAGAATTAAACAAGTCGTTACATTCATTAATAACGGTCACTCAATCTTATTCATTTTCAAAAGAAATTAAAACATTAAAGGCGGGAAAAAACTTAGATAAAACCAGTCATCTCAAATCATTAAACCCATTTATACATATGGATTTATTGCATGTAGGTGGGAGATTGTCCAGAGGAAAACTAATACATGAAGCACAAAAACATCCGATATTACTACCTCACGATCACCCTCTAACAAAGTTAATCATTAAACATTTTCATTATACAAATTTGCATGTAGGTACTCAAACGTTACTAGCACTTATTAGACTAAAATATTGGCCTATAATGGCAAAAAATGCTATTAAAAAAATACTTAAAAATTGCATTGTGTGCTTTAAATGCAGTCCAAAAACAAGTCATCAAATAATGTCTGACCTACCAGAGGATAGAGTGTCACCATGTAGACCGTTCTCTGTTACAGGACTAGATTACGCAGGGCCAATCTTAATAAAGTCTGGAATCAGTAGGAGATCCAATTCAGTCAAGTCTTATATTTGTTTATTTATATGCTTCTCTACTAAGGCAGTTCATTTAGAACTGGTCACCGCTCTGACTACAGATGCATTTCTTAATTGTTTAAAGCGTTTCATTTCCAGACGTGGAAAACCTAGTAAATTGTATTCTGATAATGCTACTACATTTGTTGGAGCGAATAATGAATTGAAAAATATGTATAATTTATATGTCTCTCAAAAGGAAATAGCTAATTACTTAACTAATATGTCTATTCAGTGGGTTTTTATCCCACCTAAAGGTCCTCATCATGGAGGTCTTTGGGAATCTAACATAAAAAGTGTGAAATATCACGTAAAAAGAGTGGCAAACGTCTCTTCATTAACATATGAAGAGATGTGTACGTTATTATACCAAATAGAGTCCTGCATAAATTCTAGGCCTTTAATTCCACTATCCAACGATCCCCTCGACCTCTTCGCACTTACTCCAGGTCACTTTCTTATTGGTGATAACCTGTCAGCTGTAGCTGAACCTGACCTACAACAGATTCCCATAAACAGGCTTAATAATTTCCAAAAACTAAGCCAACTAAGACAGAGCTTCTGGTCAAGATGGAGAATTGAATATCTGGGAGAGCTGCAGCAAAGGACTAAATGGACGGATGGGAACCGGCGACAACTAAAGATTGGGGACTTAGTTATCATCAAAGACGACAACGCACCACCAAATTTATGGAGGATGGGACGTGTCATCGCCACTCACCCTGGACAAGATGGGATAACCCGTATAGTCACCTTGAAGACGCAGCAAGGGTCTATGAAAAGGCCCATTACCAAATTGTGTCTTCTACCAATGGACGATGCTATCACATCTTAGAAGAACTGGATCAAAATAAACTACTAACATCTAAGAAGAGCAGTATAAAAAATAAGTCATCTTTACTAAGGCCAAGGATCAAAAAGAAGCCATCTTTCTTGAAGACAAGAACTGCAGAGGCTATCGATCGAGGATCAAGAAGATGAACATTTTATAATTTAGTGTTATTTTTTTTTCTTATGCATATCTTCTAATGATTTACTTCAATTTATTATATTATTGTTTCTAAACTAACTACAACAATCAATGGATGATTACGATATGTGTAATAGCTAGTTTCACCTCTCTTTTTTATTTTTTTAAAATAATTTATCTCACAAATAATAATAATCAATTTTAACTATTATAGGGTTCTAAAAAGAACTTTAATTTAATTTCAGCCCTTTTTGTCGGGGAGCTATGGTTAAAATTGATGCTTATTGAGTAGGTACTTGTTCTATGGGCAATTACTTCTAGGCAAGTACCTACCTAATTTTATTATTTTCTTTTTTGTTCCATTATTCAAATAGTTCTATAGAAGAACAAAGGAAGGTAGCTTCCATTCTTACGTAAAAAAATGTGTTCCAACAAGCAGATCACAATATAAATCTTATAAAAAATCAGGATTATGTAAATAAAAGAATAATAAATTATGACCAGACAAACAAACACAAAACAAGCGTTTGATTTACAAAAGTGAGTACCACAGAAAACCTCCACCTGAAATCAAACAAGAGCGTAAAAAAACGCCAATTGTTCTATCCGTATTTCCATTCAAAGTGCTCCAAATAACTAGGTTTATCGATTTTTGTTTAGCCGAAGTTTGTTGAACAATAATTAGAGCCCAACATTATTTGAAAAACGGCTGACAATTAAAGCATGAGATCAGTCCATTTTGACGTCTCATCTAAATGATTTGGCGACTTTAGAGATTCTATCCTTTTACGAAAGGGGTCTCTTTAAGACCTTGGTTAACCCCTTTCTTTCGTTAAAAAGACCCCCTTTACATCCCCAAAGTTGACATGGCAAGGCCCCGAAGTATCCCTCAGGGCTTCGAGTGTAGCCCAAATAAAACACAAGAAAATATTTTTTGTATCTCTCATGGTAAGTTTTTTGTACCGGAAAATACCTCGCGTTGATTGGTTGGTTTAATTTATTTTATATTTGTAGAGTAATCCTCCAGGGGCATAAAAACCGGCGTAGTGGATCAGCGATTGCAGTCACGCCAGGTTCACGTGACTTAGAAATGGCTGATTATTTTTACCGCCTCGTAAACGAAGACTTATTACGCAACCGGCAAACTCTGAAAAGTCGTTAAATTCGTTATAACGGATATTCCGCGAACGCCGACAGCCGACACAACCCCAAAGCTTTGCATTTAGCCAAATGAATTCGATCAATTGATTCCGCGAAAGCAGCTTAAAAACAGAACCGATTTCGAGAAGACATCTAAATTCTACTACTACATCTAAATAACTATTAAGTATCTATTTCTACGAGTTTGTGGTTGGATTGAAATCTCGCAATTCTACTTGTTATTGGACAAACCATCAACATTGGTTAATTTATTACGAGCTGGAGCACATCTGTTTTTGTAGCCTAAACTTGGCTTTGACTTTAAATCCGAACTAATTTATTCATTCGACGTTCGGAATCTGGAGTATTTTTCATTGGATTGCGAAAGGAATGTATATTAATCGTAAAACAAATCAATACAAGTCTTGATAAATTTAAAACTGCGTAGTTGGGTTTTATTGTAATATTGTAGATATTTCATTCGATTAGGTCGCAAGGTTTTCTTGGAAAGTTGTTCGAATGCATAAAAATTTCAAGAAATCGTGTCAAATAATCATTTCCAGTAATAATATTATCGGGTTATAACTGGTGTAGAGAGAATCAGATAGAAAAAATATTATTATAAAGTACTATACAGCACGAATAAGTGTAAAATACCTGTACAATTATTGATATATCAACATTGTTAACGTTCTGTCACCAATGCTCATTTACTCAACAAAGTAATTATATACTAAGCTAACAAAGTAAGCTCGTCTCAAGCCCTTATTGACCCAATAATCCAGATAACTCCAGTTTATCAACGTTGATTTACTATCTATATACAGTACGTAAGCTCGGCTTGAGATATATTTTCGTTCGGGTTGGTTTGCTATCGGGTGGGTTTCCTGACAACATAATCCGACACAATTCAATTTAAGGCTTACATTTCAATACGTTTTTAAATAACATAATATCATAACACACACAATAAAATTGTATAAAGCAGAAGTATAAGTATTCCTAAAGGTACTTCTAAAGCAGCAAGGCTTGCCATTTAAAAACAACCTCACAGATAAATAATACGTTAATGTCCAAATTGATTCTGAACAGCAAGATTACCCTCCCTACCGGAATGACATTTGGCAAGTTATTCCTGCAGGTTGGGAGATAAAACAGTCTTAACTGTGAAAACCCGCGATTTATGCATGACATGGATTTGATCTCTGAAACGCGTTACTCTGAAAGTATTCAATCTAGGAGAAATGGGGCCAGCAACTGAAAAACTATTTTTTTTGTACCGAACACTACCGCCAGGGTTGACACCGCGACTTGCTCTGTATTCCACATGGCAGAACGGACGTTCTGGCCCCAGCATAGCATTACAAGAGGTATGATGGTGCTAAATGAAATCTCTAGGTCTCTTGTCATTTTCAACATTTGCCTTGAAGGTTTCAAGAGTCATTTTAAGCAAGAACACAAAAATATATTATTGTTATTTATTTATTTAAAGTTATGTAAATTGTGTCGTGGGATTACATCAATCTGTAATACAAAGTAGTAAAAAAAATTGAAAACTATGCGGTTCCTGTGTATACTGAAACACAAAAATAACATTCTGAAATGTATAAATAAAGCAATAAAAAAATATACATCGATCACGGAAATTTGAAATACTATAAATGAAAAATTGTTAATTGTTCAGTAGAGCGAAAAGAAAGTTTTTAATTTTATCAAAAATAGACCAATAATAATTACGATTTTTAATTATTTATTTATTTAAAATATCCATTGAATAGATCTTGTAAGTTTCTTTAATAACAGTATTTAATTACTTACTTAGAAAAATAAATCTATTAAAATGAACGTCGTAAAAGACGCACTTATTTTTCTAGAAATATTCCGACGAAGCAGATCGAAAGAGAGGATTGATTTTTGGATTTCTTGTCCTTTACAGCATTTCAAATTTCCGCTTTCGATATACTCATCCCATTTCCCGATTGACCGAACAATTCTAGTAACTTGCCTTCGTCTAGTTCACACAATATCACCGATATACTGAACAAAGACAAAATGTGGTCTCGTTTCATCTACTGCTAGAAGTAACAATTCGGTTAAGTTCCCGTCACCCACGCTTGTTTACGACCTATATGACTCATTACAAACTAAACAACACACGTCCGTATCAACTGTCTTATTAGATCTCGGAAGGGTCCGCTTGACCTCTACTTTCATCTACGTTACTAATCCTTGTTTGAATAACTGAATTCCAGGGATACTTAAAGAGGAAGTATTCGGCCCACACTTATTTCTTCATCAGGAAGGGTTTTACGGGTACACCCAAGAATAGACAAAGAGAAGATTTAAATAATTGTCTAAAAATCATTATGTTCTAACTACAGAGATCTTATTCGAAGTTCATGCACCAAATGGACTTACTTGAAGCGATGAATAGATTTAGTTTAAGAACCGATGTTCTCCGAGGGTTAAGGCTCTCGACTAGCGATCCGGAGAACGCGAGTTCAAATCCAGGCATGCGCAGATAAATATTATTTGGTTGATTTGTGTATTCACAATTTAATCATTTAAAATTATATATGGTATATTTGCGGCACATTCCAGAGTGGAAATTACTCTCAGTATCGCCTTGGTGTAAGATCATTCAGAATTGAAACGTTGCTTAAAATGGCTTAAGCCGTGTTTTTGACTAGATCTGAAAAGCCAGGTACTTCCCCACCTTTCTCTTCCCCATCTCTTTCCCCTCCGCACTTAGCTTCCCAGCCTCACAATATACACAGTTGCGAATGCCATGGTCTTACTGGCTTCATACGGCAGCAGTTGAGGTATTGACATAAAATATCAAACGTTATGAAAACCTTGCAGTACTGAGTGCAAGTTGTATAATAGAATTTGAACATTTCATCAAATTTCAAAGTTAACTTTCAAGATCTGTAAAGTTTCTATTCGAGAACCTACTGATATTATTATTGGTCCGTTGTTTCACGTAACTGAAATAATAACAGAACTTTCACAGAACTTGAACAACAAACTTGGAAATTCGGTGAAACAACCCGCTGTATTTAATATAGTGCAGAACTCTATTGATAGCCCATTCCTCTTGGATTGCTATGGTCTAACTTCCTGAAAACTTCAGCCGTAGTAGTTTCCACGGCGTGTTCAAGGTACTACACGACATAACATATGCTCTAGCATGACAAGGACAAGAAGAATGGAGATAATGAATAATATCTATAAAACAGTAGATATTATTATATTAATTTAATCACTCTATAACCTTAAAACTTTTTTAAAGAAAAACCATCTTCCCAAATAATAAGAATATTAAATTAAGAAAAGTTCTTTATACAAATGGATAATGAATCTGTGGTAAACTCATAAAAATTAAAAAATGCCGCTTTCGAAACTTGTAAAAAGATACCTACGCGCTTCATTCCAACACGTTACATTGGCGCAGCCGTTAGGTTTCGCTAGCTGGATTATTTCCCATAATGCTGCCCTAGTTGAAAGTTGAAATTAAAACTGAGTTACTTATTATTAGTTACTCGCATTGCAAATGTATCTCTAGTATTAGTGTAAATTCAGAGAAATATGAAGGAAAGCGGAGAAATATGACGGGGAGTGATGATGAAAAAATAATGGGATGTTTTATTTTACCGACACTTGACTAATTTTTCACATCCCAATAATTAAAAGAAGTAAAAAATCCACTAACGATCGAATTCACTCAAATAATACCTCGTAATATTGCTCTATCTAAATCATAGGATCTACGTCATGATTTGCGACAATCTGAATACAGGTCATAAAACGTCACAAAAACTGACCAGAACATGAAAAACCAGCTGTTGGGTCTGTACGGATCTCTAGCACTTCCGATAGTTGAATTTTATAGATTGGATTTGGAGCCTCAAAGGAGTTGATTAACCTGATTGGCTTTGTGCAAAGGAGGGCAGTTGATCCGACAAGGCAATCGATCAGTTACAAATAATAAATGTTATATATCGATTTTGCATCTTTTATTCATCACAGAAGTAATAACGTAGGCATGCTGTTACGGTGACGGGAGAACTCAGATTGAAATCCATTCAGCACCTCCTTTGAAAAGTCATTTAAAGTTATGAAAAAAAATTGGTTAAATAGGTTAGGTTAGGTTATGGGCTATTTTCAATAAAAAAATTTCATAACCTTTAATGAATTTTCAAAGAGGTGTTGAGTTGTTTCATTCTAGTTGGTATGGAACCACTGATACTGTTTTATAGGAATCTATTTACAATGGAGCTTGTTCGGAGGTACTAACAGGATAGAATTGTTCATCAGTTGATGTCGGCAGCATGAGAAAAAGTCGTTTATCTTTCACAGTATTTTTCAAAAGGGTTCGCATATCGAAGTGGAATGAGCTACATTCCAGCACACGCCAACTTTCCTCCTTCATTTTAAAAGGAATTCTTGAAAAATCACGTGAAATCATTATTTTAGATTAATTTTTACTATGAAACGGTTTACATTATGAACACCAAAAATATGTTTTTTACATAAATTGAGGCCTTTCCTATCGTTTCGCTTGAGCAGAAATAAAATAAAATGGTTAATTAAATTTTAAAAATAGAATATTATGGCTAAGTTTATCTGTGTCAGTTTCCCTTGATTGACATTTTTCTTTCTTATAAAATTATTAAAAAAATAAAACATTTTTTTCGTTAAAATCGACCGTTTTTAGACACCGATTTTTAGTAGCACCTACCCAGTAAGGCGACTTTGTATGACGGCTTAAAAAGGCTATTACCTATCTATATATAGGTGCTAGTCTTCTTTCGTATGTTGAAAGAAGACTAGCACCTATAATCGTGGTAATATACAAGTCCTTTCCTATAGAGAGGTAATAGCCTTTTTAAGCCGCCATATAAAGTCGCCTAACTGGGTAGCACTATATTGTACCTATCTGTCTGTATACCGCAAAGCCACTGTAAAGGTGTCATAAAATAAACTTAATGAAAATAATGAAAAAGAATGTTGCTCTACTTAAAAATACATAAAAGCGCAGAACATCCAGCTCAAATTAACTAACCAACGAGGTAGATATTTAATTTTCCACAAGCCTGCGTTTCATAAATATGTTAGAAATAATAATATCTGGCTGAGCAGCCAACCCCCGAGTTGCCGAGTTACCGCCCCTCGCATGTAAAGTGCAACACTTTATAGCTGCTCGGGAGATCATGCGCAGTACACGGCCTGCCACCCCACCCATCTCCTACCCCGGCCCCGGGACACCCACTGCCACCTACTTCCTACACAACCTGCCCCCAACCCTCCAACCCCCAGGCGGGGCTTCACAAACTGGGAAAATTCTATCAAATAAACAAACTGTCAAGATTTAATAAAATAATATAAAAACTGGGAACATTTGGACGGGATTCAATTTCTGAAGAAATAAAACAAACTTAAAATAATACCATGAAACAATATTGCATAATGTTAGAGGACTTGTAGACATATTGTATTGTGCGTGATACGACGACGAAAAATAATGTAGTCTTAGAGAGAGCTCGTACACACGTATGAAAACTAAAAAGAAAGAAGATACTAGAATGATGGCGTCACGTAAGACCTATCTCTGGGACTAGTATACGGATGAAAAAACAACTTGAGTAATGGTTTTAAATACACATTGTTTAAAATTCGGATTCGTAGTATTTATTAATTGTTTTGGTGTTCAATTCGTAGACCTCCATTTAATTTTTAAAATTTAATCATGATAATATTATTATCAAGTTCTGTAAGTATTTTATCATGTATTTTTGTTACAGCTGCTTCGGTTTTCAAGACCATTTTCAAACTGTGGATAATCTACTTTGAGACTACCTATTTATAGGATTTAAATGTCAATTTTTGAAGGTGTCTAAATAGATTTTTTACCGGTTAAACCAATTTGCTAGACACACGAGAGAGTATTATGTGGGGTTCGGAATCTGTTTCCCCCGCACTAAGTGTTAACCTATTTAACTAACTACCTATGACGCCATTTCGTAGGAGCTGTAGACTAAAATTGCTCGCCAAACTGAGGATTCTAACTTGGAGAAACTCATAGTCACCGGTAAAGTGTTTGACAGAAGAAGCAAAGGAAGCCAATGCGCTGGAGTAACCAAGTACACTAGCGTCCGGTATGTCAGCGTCCAGCACAGAACCGCGGAGAATGTAGGAGCCTTGTTCACCATGGGAATTGGAGTAGGGGATACGATCCTCAGCAAAGACGAACCGACTTAGAAGAAGAAGACTAAAAAGGAATGCCATACAACTCACGACACTTGCTTCACTCACATTCGTGGATCGTACTCTTCTGTTATTCTAACTCTTGAATTGCATGAGACACAAGTATTTTATTGACTGGATCGATAAGGCGTCACAGACTTCTAATCCAAACATTGATTCGTCTCTTTTCGATTGAATTCAGTCTACTTTCATCGTTATTATATCTCATTTTTAAACTAGAATATAGCATGAGCTTTTTTACTGTTGGAAATTGTCTACGTAGCATTGCAACGTAGACAATTTCCCTGACTCATATTTACAATTTATAAGTTTTCCTCACGAATTATGTTGCAGACAAATAAATGAAAAATTAGATTTCTCTCGAGTGTATTTTGAGAAGCTCCGTAACGGTTCGTTTAACCTCTCCCTGACACGTGGATCCGGTAGCGCAGAGGGTGAATACCAACTTACAAACACCCCCTCAAGGCGAAGGCAGTAGTGGTCGGACTGATAGCACAACGGGGTTGAAATTGCAGGCAGCTTTCTAATCCTGCTTGTTGCTAGACAGCCATACCGTTTAAGCTGTGAGCAGTGAGCACCCGCCGATTCTCCGGCACTAACTTATCCAAGAATATAAGCCGCTCCTGCGATACAAGCTATGCTGTAATATAGGTGCGGGATTAAAATGACTTGAGCTACACATTACATTACACATTAGGTACGACGTTACCAACTTTGGAGCTCTTTACTTTTACAGAGTGTTAGGGGAAGTGAATTATGTTCTTAATTGAGTGATTACTAAACTCGTGCTAACTAATGCCTAAATGTAACAACTTTTCTAGTGACAGAAGTTGCATATGTTTACACATTTTGATTTTTTTTATTAACGTGTAAGTATTTTTCAAATCTTATTATAATAGACATCAATGGACGCATCCCAAGATGTAGCCAAGAAATTCTAGTAATATTCCTTTTTACATTTAGTGCAATTACAAGGAATTTTTAAAGATGCGCCTATATAAATACATGAATAGGTATCCCAAGATGTAGCCAAGAAATTCTAGTAATATTCCTTTTTACATTTAGTGCAATTACAAGGAATTTTTAAAGATGCGCCTATATAAATACATGAATAGGTGCATATCCACAATTCAAAGGCTTTCCATCTGATTTTTGACTGATGTACAATTATTACATATAATACGTGCTAACATAAAGATTACGTAATAAAGTTAGAAACTAAGTACCTATGGTATTTAAAATAACAAATTAATTGCGTAAGCCCAAAATTCGGGATCGGCCCAAATAACTAACCATATTATTAACAAGGAGTCAAAATGTTTTTAGTTTGAGGAATATGAGGAATTCTTCGTCACTTTCATTTTTTTCTATGACATTAATCTCTAAGTACATAATATAAATAAAAGTCCTCCGCCGCGTCTATCTGTCTGTTCGCGATAAACTAAAAAAATACAGAACGGATTTTCATGCGGTTTTCACCAATAGATAGTGATTCACGAGGAAGGTTTAGTTATATAATTTGTCAAGGTTTTGTGTAAATTGAAATATATAATTAAAGAAGAATGTCTGTATGTGGTGGACGAGCGGGCTGGCAAGCGGGCGGTGTGGATTTGATTTGTATGCAAATTAACAGATGGCGGTGTGAGTTAAGTGCCTGAAGTCTTGTTATTTTCCGTATAAAATTGTTTGAATTGTGTTTGTGTGACTTGATTGTTAAAATCATGTAAATAATAAAGAAATTATTAAAAATTACAAATGAAACACCACTTTCATTACGTTTACGAGTACAAAAGAAAGATAGAGGGTACGGGGAACAACAAATTTGTAGTAAGAGTGAAGGGGTACGCCGGCTCGAAAAGGTTGAAGACCACTGCTCTAGAGCAACTATCGGTTTTCGAAAAGCAAAAGTTAAAACAGGGGATTAAATTGCATTTTGAAGGAATTTAACTTTGGTAATTTCTTTTCCTCTTACTCTTACTTTAGCAAGCGTTAAACCAGACGGCTCTTAGGCATTTATATAGGAAGGTTTTAATGAGAGCTACCAGCTATCAAATACATACTACGAGGACATTCCGTTCTGTTCGAGTCTGGAATGAAATCAAGCACAGAGTGTTCGGAAATGCATTAAGGCTTCACTTTGCATGGCAAGTTGGCTTGCGAGGACCCTTCAGGGAAAGGCTCTGCGTGATTTTGTTGGTTTATCATAAAGCTCATCCACAAAGGATACCTACCTAGAAGCGGGAAAGGGGGCGCTAATGAAATAATGAGCAGGGGTGGATCGAATCGCAACTTACAGCGTAATTAATTTGTCGCTAATATACGGTTACTTATTAGTTGCGTTAAGTTTTATGTTTGACGATAAACTTAAAATATTCATAATTTGCTCGTTCACCAATGGCGGTAATTTAATTATTTAACGAAAAAACCTTTTTTTGCAAATTATGTTGTTAATAATCAATATATGTTATAAAAGAAAGTGTAGATACTACATTGTGCGCGCCGCTATAACTCAGAAGTGAGAACAGGTACGATCAAGGGAGTTGTATGGTGTCAGGTGTGGTAGCCCTCTATCACCCAGCCATCCATGAAGGGCGTGCTTTTGAAGATATAAGGGCCGGAAGTTTCGCCCTCTAGAAATTTCTAAAACTGTCCAGAACATTCAAGAGTACTCGAGGGCCTTCGAATACATTCCGGAACATTCTGTAATATTGTACAATGTTCGGGAATAGTCTGGAACATTAGGGATCATACCGGAACATCCCAGATCAATGTGGAACATTCCAGAACACTATCGAATGTTGTGGAATGTTCTGGAACATTGTGGACCATTCGAGGCCTTTTTGTATGGGTGGGGCTACCCATTGGTAAGGGTATATAAAGCAAGATCTGTCTTAGGTTCGAACGTCAGTTCAATCTCGTATCAATTCATCTTAATATTCACTGCAAAACTTGCAAAAGGTTTTTTTCCTAAATAATTAAATTACCAACATCTATGAACGAGCAGAATTATTATGAATTATTTTAAAGTTTACCATTAATTTGGCATACGTTGAGTTTTACACACAATATAATTTATAATGGCTGCATTAACAAGGCCCTCTACAGTCCTGGCCTTGGCGCGCGATTGATTTTATTTTTTGATTGAGGTGTCACGTGATCAAGTCAGTGCCATCGTGAAAATTGTAAATGGCGGCGATTGTCGTTGATATTCGTTGTTACTGTTGATAGGTGTGTTGTTTTACGGCAAGTATGTTAAATAAACAGAGCGATTTGAATATTTTAAAGGGTGAAGTTTACTTAGCGACAGCACTTCGTAATTTGGTGGTCAAGTGCACATACTGCACAGGCTTTTATTCTAAACGTGCTTGTGCATTAACAAGTAAAGTATATCGCATATAGACAATACAATGCATTACCCAATGAAATAAAGCATTCAGTAGCTAACAAAAAAATATTTTTTAAAACGCTTAAAGAATATTTCCTGAAAATGTATTTAAACCAGTGAATATTGGCTCGCCTTCATACGTTTGTTTTTTATGTTTTATGTGTATGGATGTCTCTCAGTATTCCTAAAATCTCTATTCTTGACAATGCATTTTTTATTTATTTATATATATATATATTTTTTTCCTTTTCAATATACTGTATTTTTTAAACGTGTAATATCTGTGTAAAATGTACTTATATCTATCTGTCCTTCCCGTAATGAGTTTTCTTCTCAACTCATTGGGAATAATGTGTTACTTATCATATTTTTGTAATACATTATAATAAATAAATAAAATAATAAAGTTTCCAATATTAATAAATTGTTGTCAAAAAAAAATTTTTTTTAAAGAAAATCATAATAAACGTAATAAATTATGTGTATAAAGGTACCTACCTACCTACAAGAAAGTAGGTTAAAAGAAGAAAGGTAATATAGAAAAGTTATACAATAAAAGTAAAATACTTTTCCCTAATACACAGCAGGGGTTATGGTTGTAAGGGAAATGTTAACCTTTTTGTGATGGTAGTTTTCCAAGATACATTTATTAAAGCGACTTGAGGTTAAGTTTAAAATATCCCCATCTTGAGAAAATGTTCTTGTAGCTGGGGCATTATCTTCGGGTACATAAAAGATGTGCGAAGTTGGTTCATTAGAACATTCGGTTGGAAAATGTAACAGCTGTCGTAAGGGACAGTGAAAATAAACATTATCTAAAATGAGTGGTAGCACGGCCTTTTTCATACAAAACTTAAATTTGGATTTAAGGCCAAAATACCCAGCCGAACTGAAAAATTATTTTTTTTATCAAAAGGTGTACCAAATATCTAGTACGGATATGTGCTACTTTATTTATTTATGTTTTACATTATAAAATAAAGGCCCATACGACATTCATAGGGGGCATACATTAATTACGTGAGCAGTTTTTCTTCAAATCTAGACCCCCCCCTTGGTAAGATAAATTTGGGCCACTTCGTATATTCTTTTCAAGCAACGTGAGATGTTGCTAGACCCTCCCCCTTTGAGCTCACATAATTAATGTATGCCCCCATACGATATTCACGAGCGTACATTTTTTATATTAGCTCCATACAGGAGGAAAATAATTCCCTTCGGGGCCTTCATTTCATCCATTCATTCCATCTTTGGGGATGCTGTATGGAGGGTCTTTTTAGGAAAGAAAGATGAGAGAGATCTGAGAAGGAAAGGATATTAGGTGGGGGGGTTGGAATCTGGAGGTCAGTGTGTCCAGGAGTGACGGACGTACGAATCCATCCCTCCCACTGCGGTACAAGGCGTTGGTCCGAGAGACTACGGCTGGAGAAGTTAAAGGGGTTCCCTCAACCATTCTCTCCCGATCCGGTCTGCCATGCAGCTGTTGGGCAGACGCATACGCCGCCAAGACTCGGACAAACCTCACCCCATGAACCCGGGCACCCCTGTTAAGTCATCAAACGTAGCGAACCACTTTGGGTGACCTAAGTAGGGGTGTTGGTTATCCAATAAATGGTTCCCGGGGAGGCGGTACCCACACCCTCATCCCGAATTGAGATCTATTCTGATGAAAGTAAAAAATAACACACGAGTTAAAATAAATCACAATTATGGGTCCGGGTGCTTTTTTACTCCCAATCTGAACAGGGCCTTGGTCTGGTGTAATTATGCCGTAAATCTCCGACCCAATTGTACGTGAAAGCCTTAATCCCGTATAAATATTTGAGGACAGGTATTCCCGCGTGGATATGACAAGGAATCTCCAATCTAAATAATATTGTCCCACAACTCGGGTAGGTGATTAGGATGAGAGAATGAGAGGCTGAGAGAGATGTGATAGTGTTATCGACAAATCGTGCCCTTGGGACAATAATGTTGCATCTGAAATTTGTATGAAACTGAGATATTGAGGTTCAAAGTTTGAACCACGAAATAAAATAAATTAAAATTGATATTATGGATAAGTGAAAATGAATAACGTATTGTAATTGAACTATTTTTATATTTCAGAACATGTCGATCGTCCAGTCGATTAGTCAGACATCTCCAAATACTAGGTTTTGAGATAATGAGGAAAGAATACGCACAGAATGCTCAAACAAAATATTATTCACACGTGTCCGTGTTTTACATATTAAGTATGCTATAAAATAATTCCTATTGGCAAAACGGTTCGGTAAACTCATGCGATATTTTGGAATATCCTACTAGTGACACAGAAAATCATTTTGTTTCATTCTCTATAAGTTTTTCTACATTATCATTGATTTGGTTGTTTTTACGAGCGATCGGAGTATTGTACCAGACAGAGGGTAGGTACACTTCTAATCAAATTTCGAAGTTGTCTGAGTACTCAACTGGACAATCGATGTTTGCAATAACACACCATTCAGTGAAATAACTAATTTAAATAATCAGATAAAACCTTGATAGAACCCTATTGCCCTGAGTTTAGCTGATTATCAAAGCAAAAGGTTTTACCTGTTTTTTTATTGTGGTCGCTTCTTTGACAAAATACCACATTTTTTGCATTTTCTGAAATTAAAAGATAGCTCAATTACAGTTCTGCTTATTAATTTTTTTATTTATTTTTTAATTACATTCTCAGTTTCACACAATTTGCAGAAGTAACCTTGTTGTATCAAGCTTGAAGTGCTCCAAAATTATGTTATCTATAAAGTTGCGTTTCAAACATTGTTGTTCTAAAAAGTAAAAAATAAAGTATTTACAAAAAAAAACAAAATTGCTCGTAAACTGCAAATGAAACAATATCGTTCTAAAAATAAAAAAAAGTTTTATAAATAGGGCTTTTTTGCATAATTACCAGCGAACTTACACAGAAGATGGACATATTATTGATAGGATTTTAAAAAGGTTAAAATTTGTTGCAAAAAAGTGAATTTCGACCAAAGGGTTAGATAGAACCTTATATCGATAGGATTTTAAAAAGGTTAAAATTTGTTGCAAAAAAGTGAATTTCGACCAAAGGGTCAGATAGAACCTTAAGGTTCCAAGGACAGGACATTTAAAGCAGCGAATTCCCTGCCGAATATCAATGATATTTTGGTCTCGGAAGTTTCCCTCCGATTATATTAGTAGCCAACTACGTGGAAGGAGATTTATTCCTTTCGTCTTAATTACATGATGGTCCTTACTAAGAATATTGTTTATATCTATTTTCACCACTGTAGATATTATTTAACATATACAAGAAACATTTTTACAAAAAAATACATTGGTTTTACAAAATTATAAACAGAAGAATAAATAACAGGGCATAGGAGATAAACTAACGTTTAAACAAGATTTTTATGCATAGCACAAAGGGTAGATAACAAATATTATAATCAATAATTATCAGCCTGAAACACTCATCTACATTGAAAAAATCTTCCGAGAAAAGATACTGGCCGCCATTCAGTTGGAAAAATGTAATAATAAGTAATTGTCGAATGAAACACTAGTATATATTGAATGATTTGGCGGGTATTTGATAAGCCGCCATAGCTCAGTGGTCAGAGCAGCTGACCGGCAATCAGATGGTCACGGGTTCAATTCCCGTTGGCGGCCAGTATCTTTTCTCGGAAGATTTTTTCAATGTAGATGAGTTTTTCAGGCTGATAATTATTGATTATAATATTTGTTAGGGCATAGGAGATAAACGAATTTAAGGATCATCCTAAAGATGATAATATTTCATAATTTTTCAGAGTATTTTTTTTTATTATTTCCAGATTGCTAAACTTATTAGTAGGACGGGAAAGGAGACGGGAAAGAGGAAGGCTGGAAAGTAGTAAGTTGGTGGTGGAAGATGACCTTGTAGCATGGCGACACTGAGAGTAAGATAATAGTAGAATTAAAAGTAAGCACTGAGAGTAGAATTCTCATGTCTGTCTTAGAATAAGAATAAAACTAGAAGTTTCGTAAAATTTGAAAGAAACAAATGTCCCATTTAGCACGCGCTCTGTCTCACTTACACTCGCCTGATATATTAAATCTCCAACCCATTTGAATTTCGTAAACTTGGTGAAACATAGTTTTGTATTGGAGATTTAGCTCGATTAGCAAAATACTTGGATAAAGAAACACGTCATTTCTCGTGTTCTTATTCTAAGACTATTGAACTATAAGTATGTATTATTAACTGATTTGAACTTGATTTGACTTTGTAAAGAGCCTTTGGGGTGATTTTCCACGATGCTATAAATAATCAATAATTATTCATAATTAACTAGGGATGAAACTCATATATTAGGATATTCTACGTAGATTCTAAATTCGATTCGTCCAGTCAGCGCTATATTCTCTATAAGCCTACTCCCCTGGGAGTAATAACCCGTCGCTCCCCTGTCCCTTCTCCATCCCTCCGTTCTTCGATCCCTCCAAGTGAGGGGACATTGACCCTGACTTCCGCTTCCCTTTACACCTGACGATGTACTGCTCCTACTTGCAGCAGCGAAAGATTTATATCCGGAGAAAAAACGGGGAAGTTGGAGAGGTGAAACACACCGAAACGTGGGGAGACTGCCAGATATTTTCATTTGTGCGGAAAATATTTTGATGGGAAATTTATTTGGACCTATTTTACCTTCGATGCTGTCGGCATTTGAATTTATTATAACAACAAAGCAGAATATCTGTTGATTTATGTTTCCCACTAGAAATTATTAAACAGTTAGCTCTGGATGGCGTCATGAAATTTTGAACACTTTTTTGCCAAGAATTTAACTCTCTTTTCTTTTGTTCTATTGTATGACATCACAAATTGCAATTCTTGTAGCCTTCTTTATTATTATTATGTATTTCTGATCAGATGCCCTTGTATTACTGTTCGTTCCAAACTTTTTAATTTTTCAAGAGCTTAGTTTATATAATAATAATAAAGTTTATTATAGTTATAATAAAGTTATTACTTGATTCAGTTAGTGTTTGGAGATGAAAGAAAAACACGGAATTAATTTAAAGCGCCAATCACCCCGAAAAGCCTTCCACGGAACTTGTAAAAGCTCGACACAAGTGCTTTTAAGTAGGTAGTTGGAATATGTTAAAGCTTTTACAACAGGCTAATGGTTTTTTGTACATTAATACCTTCACGTGATACCAAGAATCCGATTAAGCAGAGTGTAATACTAAGTCAGACGACATAATAGTAAAACGCAAAGGTCCCAATACGAATATATTTGATAATTTTTTTGTTAATATTTGGAAACGGGCATAAATAAATGAATTATTACGCTGCACAAAATAAATTATTTTGCTCTATAAGTTTTAAAATGGGTATCCAACAATTTTGTTCAACTAAAAAACTCCAATGATACGAATATGCTTGAATAAATTGTCGGACAAAAAGATTATCACTGATTTAATATTTCTTTATAAAATTCTACATTATACACTTGATAGTCCAGAATTGCTAGCATTGACAAGTTTTCGGATTCCATTACGTAATGCTAGAAGTCGGTAATTATTTCAGTGCAGAAATTCTGGGACTAACTACCATAATAATAATGGAGCGAAATAATTATGCTCAGTCAGTGGAAACCTTCAATTTATCACTAAATAAATACAAAATATTGTTACTAATTTTTACTACGTATTCCAATGTAAAAGCCCCTAAAAAGGAAGTTAATAATTAGATAAATAATGATAAATTAAGACACAAAAAATTAATCGCTTTGCGAAATTGCCACACAATTTTCCACAAAATGTGAAATTTTGAAAATGAGATTTTTTTGGTTGGAAAATGTAAACTTAAGATAGGTATGCAAAAAACACAACAAATCGAAAAGAAAACTTTAATTAAAAGACACATCGAACTGGTCAATACTACAACGTGTAGGGAAATCATTGTTATTTTAGTAAGGAGGCTCCAGTAGAAAAAAAACACCTTGATCTCTCGACCCAGAATCCCTCGACCCATCGCCGCAGTTGAAGGGATGGATTCATATGCACGCCCATCACCCCTGGACACACTGACCCCCAGATTCCTACCCACCCCTCATACATATTTCCTTCCCAGAACTTTCCCTTCTTCCTTTCCTTAAAAAACCCTCCACACATCATCCTCTAAAATGACTTTATTTTCCTCGGAGCCTCCTGTGTGGAGTTAATAAAAAAAATCTAGTGTTAATCCTTGATTATGACTTTCGCAGTGTTACCCTGTATAGATCCGCAACTGGTTTGAACCGGGTAAATACAATATTGACCGAATAACACAACAAACCCGGCCCCAAACCGTGCCCCCGGGAAGCCTAACTTACATTAGTTACCTACTTTTACAACTCCGTAAAGTGTACTTCCAAACATGGCCCTAAACAAATTAGCCAAGTATAAGAATTATTATTATTACTAAGTTTCATATTACTAGAATATTGAACAAAAGAAAAAAGGGGTATTGATCAACCCCACCAGTTCCACGAATTAATAACTTGTTCTGCGCTATAAAATACGTGGAAGTCTTAAAGAAATTCAATAGCAAAAGCTCTAATGGAAATTTCTTCATATTAGGTAAAGTGGGGCAATACGCCTCTAGAGGTAGGATGCGCTCCACCACTAATTTCAATTTATTTCCAATTTCAACCGTAAGATGACTCTACATGTGCTTTTTTAAATCGAATTTGAATCTATAAATTGAAAACCTTACATTAAACCGAAGGAAAACAATATGTGAAAGTTTCCGCAATAAAGTATGTAATATTAGCCTTATTCACAGCCATACACTAATTGTGGTGTTGGGGTTCTTCAAGAAAAAAAGGCCCTTGTTACAATCAGGTTTATTATTGTATTAACGTGATCACAATATATTATACTACTGGGTCACACGACCGACCTTAATTGGCTACGAATGGTTAGAGCTGGCTGGCGTGCGTTGACCGACCACAGAGGCAGTGGCTGTTCGGGCAACCTCGGCAGCATTAGTGTCTTCGATAATTCGACACATTCGTACACATCTATGTAAAGGGACTTGATAGAAGCTTTAAGCCTAACGACATTAAAAACGAAAAGAAGCTGGGTAAATTAAAAAAAATATAATTATTCTTGATAAACAAAATAATGAAATAGAATAGAGCTGCATTGAAATATTTAGTTTATCTTAACGTGTATAATTATTTGTAGTTAAATGAGAGAAAATGGAATTTTCTTTTAACTGGAATAAAAGTAAAATCTATTGATAACTTGGTGTCTTTTCAAAACACTACACTATATATTTTAATACAAAACAAAACAATGGGTGATATTTATTTACAACGAATATATTGAAATCTTATTCAAGCGCCTTCGACGCTGTATTGATTAAAAAAAAACAAAATAAATTTCATTCCACTTTTTTACTTAACTTAAGATAAAAATCTTTACATTTTTTACGTAACTAAGATAAAAATAATACATCGGCAGAACTTAAATAATGATTTTAAAAAAACAAAGTGGAATAATAAAAAACCTTTTATGTTTCACAGAACAGAAAATTCATCGAAAATATAGCCCGTAGAAATATGTTGTCATATTATGCCTCCACCTCTCTTAATCAGAAATCCTAACATTTTTGGAAATCCTAGATCAAATTTTTTGCATTTTGGAATTATTTGATATTCTCAGAAAGTCCCTCCCCCGAACCTACCCTTGATACCAGGATAGAGTTTTCGAAATAGGAGGGTGGTGGGCGTAAGGTGGTTCTGCGCATGTACAAACTTGAATACTTGATAAGCATTGGGGAGAGTGGGGGGGGTGAAGATCCCCTATAACCGAAACAAACTGCCATAAAATCCACACAAGACAAAAAGCTTTTATAGGCTCGAGCGTGAAATGTTTGAAAAATTGGAAGTATCACCATAAAAAATATTTTGAATGGAACATGGAAAATTGAAAAAAAGTTATCATACATCTACATATTTTCGTCTTCTAAAACTTTTTTTTTGTTGTTTGACTGTTGTTGATTGAACTTTCTTACTTAGGACCTTTCTTACTTTTAAAGCGCCCTTGAGGTGATTTTCTCACGAAAATGGCGCTTTAAAAATCATCCAATAATAATAATAATTAGGAACCGGAGTCAACCACGCTACCAAGTTAGCCAAATCCCGGGTTGGAAAAGACTGTCATATATTTGGTATTTTAACTGCCGTAATGTCATCAAATTTCAGAGAAATGCCCGCGTGTGTACGTGATTGCCACCAAAATTGCATTGTTAATGATTGTTAGAATGCATTGTCATCAACAACGAGTTAATCTGCTGAGTTTCTGCTAGATCGGATGCCAGAAAGTGGGTTAATTTCCAATTGCAAGATTCCATTTCATTCATACATTCATTCAACAAAAGTGAAATTCAAATAGATCTATTTAAAAGATTTTTTTAAATATTTATTATTATAAAGTAAAAAAATAATAATTCTTAGAAATCCATTAATATTTTCAGTTATTTTAAAACATTTTATTTGCTGAAGTAACTTGGGGTTGACCGGGCTTTATGTAAAGTTTTTCGAAATCAGATGTAGACAATGAGTGACCTTCCTCTCGTATTTAATATCAAATTTAGAAGATTGAAGTGTGTAAAATTTCGTCAATCTCGGAATAAAACTGTAGATTGGTACAAAAAATAAAACAAACGCCTATTTGATAATATAAATAGAGCGATCATATTATTATTGAATAAAAAATGTTTATTTATAAATAAGTTCTGCTGTGGGCATTATCACACTTTAAACACAACATAATCAGACACCAATAGCACGATTAAAAATAATTTCTAGAAATTTATACACAGCGAAAAATTACACCAATTCAATCCCATTTGGACGCACGTATCAAAGTGCCACAGCAGGTGAACTAAAATTTCCGCTACCTCTGCTGTTCATGGCGACTCGTGTATCATTATGTCACAGAATAATGTCGCTGTATTGTGTCCCTATAATATTATGTTGCTGTGTTAGAATGCTACGTGAAGCATCCCCTATGTCCCCTATGGGGTGTCATGGTGGCTCGCCGGCCGACCACGTAACCGTCAGGATCAGACCATCATCACGCACCATCGCGGCTCCGAGGGGGGTGGAGGGGGTGCAAACCGACTTATCTCACGTGTGGCACGACTATCACAACAGAGAAATTCATAAATCTAAAACGCAAAGTTATGTTGGTGGATTGATAAAAGTTGTCAATTGAAGCGAAGCTAGTAATTATCTACTAACTAAACCAATGACAGAGGGGCATTGAGCACGGTACATAACAGAAAGAGTGTACGTATTCAGTATCTAACGGCATGTAACCGAAGAATGTCATCCAGCAATTCCTGTATGTGGACTAAAATATTGGACTCTTATTGCTGTCCGATGATATTTTTTTTCAATTAAAAACCAAAACGGGTAAATATTTTTGATTAAATGAAGACAATATTAGCGAAACTCAATCGAAAATCTGCAAACAGAAAAATCAGAAAGAGATTTTGGCATTTCTGGGACCAGAGGTTTCCGGATTTTCGATTGAGTTTCGCTAATATTGTCTTCATTTAATTAGATATTACAAGTTGAGGTTTTATTCATAAAGTTAAAAATGAAATAAATATTTTTGTATCAACAGTCGCCACTGATCACACGTCGCGAGGGATAGTATGTACAAATTTTTAGAATGTTAAAATAAGAAATCTTGTACTGTAAATGGGAGTCAATATAAGAGGGTAAAAACAACATTCAGAAAGAAGCTAAGACTATGGTAAAAGTTTAGCCATGTAGATCGGATGAAGGGAGAAAGAAGTATCAAACGAAAGAGGTTGGAAGATGTCCAAAACACTCCTGAAAGACAATGAATGACACTTTCTAGTGAACCGGGAGTACGGGAATATGTATGTAGTTTTAATATCCTTCAACAGATTGCGTTAGTATAGGTATTTATATGCAGCTTTAAAGTTTCTCAACAGATGTCAGTAATGTAGTAGAGGGTCAAATGTCGCCTGGTCGTGTCTAATACCCGTGCGGTTACGGAAAGAGCCGATGATATCCGATCGACGGCTGGGCCCTTCAGTGCCGAGTTTCCTTGCTTCAGAAATAAACAAGTATTCATTAGAACGGACCGGCAAGGTTGTAGTAAACCAGACGATAAATAAACACGACTCGTAACCTGACGAACTGAGTATAATTGAACATCTGAGAAGTTTCGTTCATCAGAGAAAACCATAGAACACCAAAAGTAATAACAAGTATAACAGTAGACCACGGTTGTTAGTTAGTAAGAGCAATTAATAAACTAACGAAAAGTGGTATTGTGCGCAGGTACCGCATATTTAAATTCGTATAGGATACGCAAGTGTTAGCATTGTAAGTTGAGAGGATTCAGTGAACTCCCCACCGAGACAATTCGGCATTGCTCGGGTTTCCTTCGTATCGGATTCCCCAGCGAAGGATTCCTTACAGTTTACAGGACATAGCCGTTTTCATCACAAATTACGGGTTCAACAACCTAATAAAGATTTACGTGGGTGCTTATACACGACAGATAATATTATTTTGCGGGGTCGTTTACCCACAGTTGACAGAAACAATATGTTTTTAAACATAGAAAATGCCAATACTAAATATATAAATCGCCAAGCAAAATGATAATGTTTTCTTAATAGTTTAATAATGACGTTACAGCTACGACTTATTTAAGTGCGTTATATTGTTTAGGTTTTGTAAAATAATAAGAAGTGGGGAATACATAATTTCCTTTCTTTATTAATTAGTGTTATATCGGGGTCATTCGTTCGTTCGTTCTAAAATAATTGCAGAACTTAATAATAACCATATTAAATTTAATTTTTAAAACATAAATACAGTTCTACGAATTAATCAAACATGCATATTTCGGTTGTCTGTGATGTGCGTTATTCAATCGTGAAATTTTCACACTCAATGTACCTACTCAAATTTTCTCTGAATTAAAGTTTTTTTTATTTTTATTTTTTTTTATTTATTTTATACACTTTACAAATACAAGACAAAAAGTCCCGATGAACTACTTTTTAGCAGTTTGTCTAACGGGTTCTTTACGTTAAAGATCTTATTACAGTGATTTAATAGTTACATTTTTACAATTATATAAATTAAAATTTAATTTTTTACAGAAATATAGATAAAAATAAATTTTTGAAAAAATAAATAACATTTTTAAAGTCTTTAGAATAATATGTCATTGTGAGCTAATACAAATTAATTCTTTCCGTAAGCCAAGTCTTCAGTAAATTCATCAATTGTTTGTTTTGGGCACAGTTTTTAATTTCAGGCAGGTAACATATTTAAACAACTGGGAATCATGTAATTTAACGTTCTTTGTCCATATTTATTTGTATGCTTATGTACAATTCGCCCTTCATTAAAGTTAAAACGAGTATTATGGTTGTGTTCCAGCCTGTTAATATATAAAGGATTATTTATGTGCTGAAATATAATTTTGTACCACAGAATTGCTCTCACTGAAAGAACTTTGAGACTCCGATAAAAGTATGGAATATTATGCCTTTCTTTGTATAAATTTTTTTCAGCTAATAATTTAACCAATTAATTTTGCACTGATTGTAAATGGTCTATATTTGTTTTACAGGAAAATCCCCAAGCTGTTATTCCATACCTTATAACAGATTCAGCTAGAGATAAATAAATTATTCGAAGTGTGCAGATAGGAACAAAAAAATTTAGTGCATACAATCTGCTTACAATTTTCAAAATTGCAACAGATTGTGTGAAGAATAATTTTTCAAACAAGCGATAAAGTAGGTAGGTAACCTACCTTCAATATAATATTTTAACAAAAAAAAAAAGAATTTGTAATTCCGTGATATTTTCATGTGTCTGCGCTAGTATTAATAATGAAATTGTATGTTAAATATTTCCCTGGCATAAAACATTTACGACTTAACAAATGATTATTGAATAGTACTCGTATAATAGTATAAATGGCTAGCAGATATAATAATGGTGCCTACACAACTATTTGTCAGTACGGCAGCCATTTCAGTTACCTAAAGAAAAACTCTTGACCAAGTTCTTAAACGGGCTTTGATAGATCGGATTATCTCAACGGACAAATAGTAATGTTTCAAAGGTATGCGAAATGAGTGCTAAGTGTGTTCTACTGGTATTTTAATGGAATATGATCGGATTAACTAACTTTGGCACCGGTCTATGCACCGGTTCAACGTGTTCAGTGTTCACGGTTGAAAATTACTTCATGCGAATGCATTGTTTTTGTGTTGCAGCACAACTCAGTCAAGGAATTATTTCTCGGTTTCCACCCTGCTGCCACCCACTACAGTACACGCCAAACTTTAATACCGGCCTGACGCTGCTACAGAAATCGTCACAATAGATGAATTTTAGGTCATAAAATGGCATGCCCCCGCCCACGCCTTTCTCTGTAGCACGCATGTTTTTAAGCATCATCTTCCGCTTACGTATACAGTTCAGGCCGGCATTACAGTTTGGCGGGTGTATATTTCTGATGTGGCAACTTTTGTGAAAAACGAATACTTCTACCGTGAAGGGTTACTCTCTAAAAAATATTTTTTGTAAAGTGCGAAGAAAAGATGTTAAATTAAGAAGCGGAATTTTCGGGTTAAAAACAGGGGATAAAATAACAAAAGCAAGATGTTCTCGCCCTGTCCTCATTCCAATTACATCCCAGATCCTGAGAGAAAAGAGCATTTCCAAAGAGGAAGCATTTTACTTCCGCGTAAATAAACCCCACCTTTCAAACTTGCTATTTACCCTGGAAACTCGGGAAAAACGAGAAGGTGAACGGGAAAAATCCTGACATTTTCCCCGGAGAATGGCGATTTTATAGAGTACTTACTTTAAAGAACCATTCAGCTAAAATTCAGAGTAAATCAGAACTTTCTAGAGTCGCTGGATTACACACTATTCAACTCTGTAATAGCAAGAACTTTAAAGAATTGAAAAATTGCCATAAGACAAATATTTTTCGCATCAAAATATTATTATATTTCACGGAAATTTCAATCAGGCTAAAATGTATTCTGGGAAAGCTTTTCAATAGGTACATCGATTTTCGATATATTTATTTTGCTCGAGAGCTTCTAAGACACGACCATCGTAAATTAATAGCGTTTGAAGGCTATTAATAAATTTTAATAACTTTTAGAATCGTGTGCTTGACACCTAAATAATACTATATTACTCGAGAAGAGACACCAAATTGACCAAAGCTATCTCAAATTCTGATTTATTAATATCATCATAGACGGGGTGTGTCAAAATTATAATATACATGTTTAATTTAGTTTACTTTCAGAATGGATTATCTACTACACTATATAAAGAGGTAAGATTTGTTTGTTTGTTTGCATCGAATAGGCTCCGAAACTACTGAACGGATTTGAAAAATTCTTTCGCTGTTGGGAAGCTACACTATCCCCGAGTGACATGGGCTATATTATATTTTCAAAAAAATTAGGGATCCTTACTAAAACTCCAATAATGCAACCCAAGGTGTAAAAAAAATTACCTAAAATATTCTTTACATCGCGTGCGCTGCGAAAACTATTGATGATAGAATAAAATAATGTACCACGACTTTGTAGAACACATCATTATTTACAAAAAAGGTCGCGACAGCATATGTCTAACTATTATGGTTATGCCACAGTAAGTATTCTTTTATTTTAAAAATTTAATTAATATGTCGCCGCTTGAAAAGGCTCTTTATTTGTATCTTGGTGTTAATCCTTATCAAAATAAATTACTTCATATTTAAGACAGCTTCAATACCTTTATTTAACTTTTTGAATTTTTCAATTTAGATATTTAATTAGAAATATATCACGAGTTTAATAATGTTAGTATTAGAAAAAAGTTTCGGCTACAGGCCGGGCGGGAGAGGAGTAAAGAAAATGAAGTGCCAGGGGGGTTGGCGGGACGGGGGAGCGGGAGAGCGGTGGCGGGGAAGGTGGAAGTGGAACCCTGGAGGGGAACGCACGGGAAAGGACATGCAAGGAGTAACATTTTATTTATTTGAATATGGCATTGCAACGCATGCCGGGAAACAGCTCTATATTATAAAAGAAAATTAAAAAAAACGCGCGGACCGCAAAAACTCAGAAACGAGTCCCGGTACGAACAAGGGAGTTATAAGGTGTGGTAGATCTGTCCCCTCTCGGGAAAAAAGGTACCCGTTTTAACCTAAAGGGCGTGCTTTTGAAGATATAAGGACTGGAAGTTTCGCCCTCTTGAAATTTTGGAAAGTTCAAGAAGGTTCTATAGAACTCTAAAAAGTTCTGGAGGGGGTGGCGGTGTATGTCGTGGAATGTTCGTGAATAGGGAATCGGAATCATCATTGTGAAACATTCCGTAACACTCTCAAATGTTTTCCTGAGCGAAGCCGGGTAACCCAGCTGGTTATTAATAAAATATTTGAAAGAAGCAAATAACTTTATTTTTATTACCCCACATTTTGAAATAAAATGAAAACAACAATTTAAATTGTAACAGCGCTACCTAAAGATTTCCATTTTAATTTATAAAAAAATATTAATCAAATACCTATCACCAGATTTTTAGTTGCTTTTGCTAGAATATTTCTCAATTTGGGAGGCGAGTATGGGTACTGCTGCCCTGTGAAATATTTATTGGATAACTAATACCCCTGCCATGTCGCTCCAAGTGGTGCGGTACGTTTGGTGACTTAGCAGGGGTTCCCTGGTTAATGGGATGAGGTTTGTCCAGGTCTTGGCAGTGGACGCTTTTCCCGTCAACTGCATGGCGGGCCAGACCGAGACACTGCTTGAGGGAGGTTTTTTGACCTTTGCAACAGGAATCAACCCATCGCCTTGAACCGCAGTGGGAGGGATGGAATCATACGTCCGTCACTCCTTGATACATTGTCTCCAAGATTCCTACCCACTCCTTTTCCTTCCCAGAACTTCCTCTCTTTCCTTACATTAGGGCCTCCTGAGTAGGGCTAATAAAATAGTATATACATATAATTCATTATTGGATTATACTCCTTTCTCATTTAATATCTTTGTAATAAGTACGCTATACATAATTTATTTTTAACTAGAAAGGTAGTGCTTATATTTAATCTATTTACCAAAAAGCCATTAACGCTGAACTATTTAACGCAAAATGAATCACCCGAAACCGAATATACCATCTCTAGTTTCTCTCCATATTTTCAGCAGTGTTTCCGAAGCTTGTGGAGTTAGACATGTAATCATTGTGAAAACGAGGTGAGAGGAACTCGACGAAGGAAACTTAACTCACTAATGAACGAAGTTATCCAATATCTGGAGGTTTCGGTTCGGTGTTCGGTGAAATTGGAATAAAGATCCCAGTCGGGCAAACAATGGTCATTTTTCATGATACTATCTCCATTCTCCTAGCAAATAAGACAAGTAACGACTACGCAGCGTAGAATTCATATTATTTTATGAACAGCTTAAGTATGATGGATCTTTCGAAAGGCGTTGAAAATGTGTTTATCTCTAACCTCTCACGGTAAACATTGTACAAACTCTCTAGATCTGAATCAAGTCGGCTTCTAAATTGTTCCCTTGGAACAACAATGTTTCATCTGAAATTTTGGTTAAAATTAACAGTAATCTTCAATTTCTTGTTATTTTTTAATGCAACAAAGTTCTTTAAAGTTTTTTTTTAAAATATATTATTAAGAAATTGACATATTTAAATCAAAATGACTACTACAACACGGGCATTAGCCTAGTGTGGTAGCCAAAAAACCCAAAAATCTGTAACAAATAAAATATTATGAAATTTAAAAAAATAAAATAAAAAATATGGCTGAGAGAACAGAGTAATAATTAGAAAATGTAAACACAACCAGAAAATAAATACAAAAAGGTAAAAAAAAATTGTGAATTTACTTGTATATTTTGCTTTACATAATGTACAAACTTTGCCACAGAAACTAATAAAATTAAAAATCTAATGATTTATGATTTAAAGTTTATATCTATAGATTTTCCCTGGTACCTTGTCCAAGGAAGTCCCAGGTAAGTATGGTCCTGTATTAATTCATTTTTAGGCAGCATCAATCATTGGTCAAAATATTGTACATATAGTTTCGTATCGGTGATCGATGAACCGGTGTATGCAATTTTTAGCCATAAGTTGTTTTTAATTGTTTGTCTAGCTTGTAGTCTTTCTAGATTTTAGGCATGTATGGTAAGTTTGTACAGCGCCCTTGAGGTGATTTTTCACAAAAACGGCGCTATATAAATCGTCCAAATATTATTATTATTATTATTAAGGAAATCAGAGAAAAAGACAATTATTTCTCAATGAAATCTATGTAGATTGCAATTTACATTAACTTGCGACAAGTAGCGCAAATTAACACAATCACGCGACTTGCACAATTAAATTAATTTATATTGCATTATAGTGATTATGCTGCAAGTTATGTCTGCTTATAGCCGCAGATGATATATCATACATCCGGCGTTTAAAATCCCTGAATAAACGCCATTGTTCTGTTTTCCGCAAAGCCAGAATAATACAAAGCCATATAAATGCTGTACCGTAGCAAAATGGCGTTGATAATAATAAATACTGAGAAATATAATATTGCACAACTCTCCACCGTCGCCATCACAAGTCAACGCTGATTCTGATAAAAAAAAAGAAACTGTTTTAAAATAACTTGAAAATAATAACACTTTATCTATAGATGTGTTTGTTTTTAAATTCTGTTGCTCCATTTACCACTATCTTACTAATATTATTATGTATTGGTAAGCTCTGGCGTTATGAAATTATGTATCATACGTTTTCTGTCCCTAACAAAATCGAGTTATTGCAAACGTCAAACAAATTGTTACCTTCGAAACAATGTTTTTTTTATTTTTATTTTAGGCTTAAAAAGAGTGCTTTGTTGTGATTAAAACGAGTACTTTTTTGGCGTCGTAGTTAATATCTACTAAAAATGTTTATACTACGAACAAAAAGCATAACGTTGCTATAAAGCATAGCGTTTGAAGTGGACTGTTATTTTCTTATTTTTTTAGGTTACTCTGGATTCAAATATGAATAAATCACTAATAATGGGAGTAGGTACTTAAAATAAATTTCTATTTCTATAATTTAAATATTTTCTAAAATAGAATTTTTATTTGCGAAATGTCATTCTCAAATTTTGAAATTTTCTATTAAACAATAATAATGTTCTATTAGACAAAATAGCAAGAATAATAACAATTATGCCAGTAATTTCCCACTAATACTATGCGAGCGAAGCCGTGGGTAAAAGCTAGTAATATTATAATATAGGACTTCTTTAGAACTGGCAAATGCGTATTTTTGTTTAGAAGAGAAAGAATATAGCTTCGCTTGGAATATTATGTCGATGTAGTTTCAGTCAAAAAAAATAATACAATACTTAATGAAAAAGTCAGTAATCTGTGCCTTACTCTAGTTATTTTTAGTACTGGTTTCTCATTTTTTACAATATCTTTAAAAGAGTCGAATGTTTTAAACAATTCATGAAAAATTTCAAAGGTGATTTTCAAGTTCTATGAAAGGTCTTTTCAAGTGCTGTTGTTAAGTCATGATGGACCTGTTGTCTCTCAAAACTGAAATGATAACAGAACTAAACTGAATAGAATTTTTACGGAACTTTGAAATCCGACAAATAGGCCACTTGCATGGATTTCATAACGACTTGGAAAAAATCGTGTGGATAGATTTTTTTACTAAGATTAGGAAAATGTTAGTAAAATTTTTTAGAAATGTATAGTTTTTTTATTTTTAAATAAATAAATCCATTATTTGAGCTCGTGAAGTCACTACATGAAAATGTCCTGTCTCCGATTATGTTCCCTTAATTTTGTAAAATTCCACACTGATAATTTTTATTTTATATGGAAACTCTTTGATTTCCGGCGAATTTTTTAAATTGTTTGTTCTATCCGATCTTATCCTTTGGTTTGACTTTTTGATAAAGATGGCGGTGTTTTTTACAGATGTTACGAAGAGAACCCCGTACAATTTATTGCTATTCGTATGGATAACGTTGTTTCTTTAAATGATTTTCGGCTATGTAATTATCGTTTATTCGCACCCATAAAATTGTGTCCCGTCTTTCCGGTTAATAAAAAATTGTCTGATTTTTCGGATCGAAATTTAAAAAAAATCGCCAGGGTTACAAAAATACGATTAAAAAAAATACGGAATTTCTTTGAATATTTTCCTAAACCGGATTTTTTTTTAAATGTGATGCAAGTGGCCTACTGTTCAAATTTTGTGAATCACTTGTCCCAAAGTAAAACACGTCAACTCTGCGGTGAGACATCACTTCTGTCTTGAGCGATGTGGAAAATATTTATACCTAGAAGTCCCCGGCATTGCCAGGACTTTATTCAAAATTTATCGAAACCATATACGGACAGTAACCTTCCCCCTATTTTGAAGGTCAGGTGTGCAAAATTTCATCAATCTCGAAATAAATTATAAATTTTGTACAGAAATCAAAACCCCACCGCCCGTTTGTTTTCCGCCCACGCGCCCGCCGCAGACACACTTCTTTATTAGAAAATAGATAAATAGAGGAGATAGACAATAAGAGAATTTTACAAAAGGTCGTTTAGTAACAATATCACCTCAGAAACGAATTTAGGTTGTGATTGTAGGCACCTTGTGGGTTGAGAAATAACAATCACATGATATCGATAATACCTTTCAATATCGACTAACAACGGCTTACCAGGAGTTAAATTTATCTTATCTATCCGATCACGGGCTGTCTTTGCTTATGTGATCATTGTTCATTCACCATGCTAAATAACCTACACTCTCTCCATGACGCAAGCATCACGACGCTAGAGTATAACATAAGGGTTGCCTCTCTCAAAAGCCAATTTCGAGGCAAAATTAAAGAGGCAATTTCTGTTCCCACCAGCATGACTCTACGATTCCACCCCCTTTAATTTATCGCCTTAAACCTTTAGAGACGAACTATATTTATTATATGTGTTTAAAAAATCCAAGCGAAGCCAGCAGTCCACAATGGAGTGCTCGTACCTACCCTGATGTATGGCAATGAGGCATGAAAATGGCAAAGTAAGAATGAATTGACTGAATGGTGAACAAATTAGATCCCTGAAGCGTATAATATGAGTTAAAGTGAGAAATGTCGTGATGGTTAGAAGTTGAAAATGACACACCGCAAATAAAATCTGTAGAGGATGTTAAAGGACTAGACCAGGGGTTCCCAAACTTATAAGTATCACGCCTCCCTACTGCTTAAAATGAATATGCCCACGCCTCCCCTCGGCCCAGGGCCTAGCAAGTAACAGTAAGTGGTCTCGCCAAGCAATTGTAAAATAAAATAAGGGTAGGTAATAAAGTCCAAAAATACATTTTTAGATGTTTTATTATAAAAATATTTCTTTTACACACTTGTTATAAGAAAAGTCAATGCGACGGATGAGCTTGAATGTTTTTGACAAGATTTGGAATGAAGAGCGGAGTGGTAACCGCGCGCCGCCTGCGCCCGCGCCCCCCTCCACATATCTTCGCGCCCCCCACTTTGAAAATCAACGGACTAGACTTTAAACCAATGATTAAAAAAGTTAATGAAATTTGGGTATCCGGTAACATTTTTATTTTGTTCATATTTTATTTTGTTAAAAAAAAGTCACTAGACACCAAAATATCATTAACATTATTTAATTATTTTATAAAATCAATAATATAATTATTTAATGTATAAAAACAGTTCATTATAAACGAGTTCTGCTTCGTAATTGTTATTATGCGTTACAGCTGTTTCGCCCTCTGAAGGCAATATCAGTTTGATAATGCCTTCAGAGGGCGAAACTGCTGTAACGCATAATTACGAAGCAGAACTCGTTTATAATAAACTGTTTTTATACATTAAATAATAATATTATTGAATTTATAAAATAAATAAATAAATTAAAATGGAGTTCTACAAAATAAACTTAATAACAATAAATAACATTTTTACTCCAAATAATGTCAGGAATCACTGTAAGTCAAGTACGTCCCTTAAGGCTCAGTTCCCGGCCCCAAAAAGAAGAAGATGGAGAGATGTGAAATTACGAATGTTAGAAGAGCGCGCTAACATTTACAGCGATAAAATTGATGCAAAAATCATGAAAATCTTTAATAAAACACGACTCGTTAAAAATAGAGCAAAAATCTCGCGATAATTGTCTTTAATTTTATTTAAAGAAACGCTGTGAATTTTTTCATACATATAACTTGTAAAATAACCGAAACAAACGTGTTTATAATCATTTTTGGAGCATACTTTGCGATTTTTTTCTATCGAGGGAATTTTATAAAATTTGCGTTTCGGCGAGATAAATGTCTAGATATTAACTTCAAGAATAACATATATTTTTTTAAGAGCTTAAAAACTTCAAATGTTTAAGGGAGATTTGCAAGAAATCGGTTGAAATTCGGAGAACCGCCTCTTAACACCCTGTATAATTGTTTACTTACTGTAAACTTAGTTGGTTGAAAAAAATTGCTACCAGGAAATAATCCTATCTTTTTATTTACGGCAAATGGCCATTTACTATGGAGATTTTAACATGTAGGTACGAATTGTTAAATAATAATAAATAAGGTTGTTTATGTAGCTTTGTGAATGGCTTAGTAGAGTTTTAGCGGAAGATCTCGACCCCTTTTGCAATAACCTTTTTCGTCGAGCGATTTTCCATTACGCAAGGCTTGATATTAATATCAGATTAACCCCGATGTTCCATGGGTCATAACACTAAGGAAATGGTAAGAAATCGACATTTGGAGGCGGGTATGTGTACCGCCGCCCCGTTAATCATTTATTGGATAACCAACACCTCTTCCACACCGAGTGATTCGCTACATTTAGCAGGGGAGCCCGGGTTCATCGGGTGAGGTATGTCCAGGAATTGGCGATGGATGCGCCTGCCCAAAAGCCGTGTGGCAGGCCGGATTGGGAAAGGCTTCGGTAAACCTTTGACCTCTTCAGCTGGTTCCTTTTGACCCATCGTCTTGCACCGCAGTGTGAGGTATAGATTCATAGGTCCGTCACTCCGAAACACATATTCTTAGATTCCTACAATCCCTCACATCTTTTTCCTTCCCAGAACTTCCTTTCCATCAAAAAACCCTCCACACAGCATCTCCAAAGATAACATAGGTCCCGAGAGAAATTATTTTCCTCGGGGTTCCTGTGTGGGGTTAACGGTGAAAAAAAAAATAAACCAAAGACCCTGCGCAGAAAAGTCCCAGAATGGCTGCGCTGCAAACCGAAGCGAATTTTACTTTTCTGTGCAGGGTCTTTGGATTATGTCGATTCCTTACCAGACCGTGTGACAGCGATCTAACTTTTTTTCAAATAATGGCTTGTTTAAACGAGGCCAGTTTTGAAAAGAGGGATTTAGTAATAACTACGTAGCACGTAGCTTAAAGGATAAAATTAAAAAAACAAAAACGCAATGTCCACTCGCGGACAGTGCTTTCAAATCAACTAAACGGTTTTAAACCGTGCCCCTAAATCACTCATTAAACAATGGACTCATAAAACCGGCTAATGTAATGGTTAAATTTACAGAAATTAGTTTCTAAGGGAGAGGTAACAGTTGAAGGTCACGCAATTCAGTGAACTGAAAATAAGCTTTTCAATTCTTCCTCAAGTGTAATTGATTATTAATTATTAATTATTTTATTCTTTTCAATTCTTTTAGTGTCTTCATTTTCAATCAATTTTAAATTTATTAGAACATTTTAATGAAAAAAAGAGAAATACAGTATTACGATTGATTGAGTGACAATAAAGTATTGTTAAGCATTAAGGCCCATTAACCGGTATCGAAGATTTCAGATTTTGTCGAAAGATGGTCTTGCTATCGTACCCTTGCAATTGTACAGGGTGATTCCGATGAGAAACCAGCATTTTTATCTAGTAACTCAAAATCGACTGTATTTCATTAAAAATTGCTTAAATGTATACCTACATTCAAGTTAGCAATAAAAATGCTCAAACGCGTGATGGTAAAATTATGTACATTTTTGATCGTGAGTATACATAATTTTTCAATAATTTCTAAGCAAAGTACTCGTCAGTGTGTAAAAAAATCTGAATTACGTTATTTTAAAAGACCGACAATAAATAGACAAAAAGTATTTTCGTCACAAAACACGTGCGCGGATTTTTTTAATGATTTTATTTGAACTAGAATTAAAATTCTGAAAGGTAGCTTTCCCAGATTATTTTTTGATTTACTTTTTTGTATGATTATAGTATAATTTGAAATGTGTGTTCTACGATACAACATTTTGTCTGAAAATTTAACAAATCTGCCAAAGACCAACGGTATAACCTTATTATAATAAAAAATATATAAATTTTCAAAATTTAAAACATTACTTTAATAGATAAAATAACAATCTTTCGAAATCAATTTCCATTTTGTGTATAAAACAGACGATAAGTCTAGAATTTGATTTTAAAATGACAGATATACTACTGCTCTGGTGATTCCCTCTTAATTCAGACAGTTTTTCGAATTTTCTATATTAAAAAAAGAAACCTGAGTACTATTGAGGAATTAAATGACAATTCACCGAAAATACGTGATCTGGTACTAATTCTTTCCATTCGCCTGATATATTTTGGAGACACAAGATAATACATCTTTCTTCCCCTCGGTAAATAAATGGTTGAATTATTTATTTTCAAGAAGGCCTCACGCACGACACACGGCATAAAAAGCGAAGAAATAAAAAAAATGTCCCCCACATAATTCTTTGTTTGATGTAGGTAAAAACTGACACGTGTACAGAGGTATTGAACGAAAAATATACGGTAAATATAGGGTAGAACCACAAACACGTCAAAATGAAAATTCAATTAAGAGTGAATAACCAGACACAACCGGAAATATTTTTAAATAAAATTCTAGATGAATTGGATTTTTTCCACAAAAAAGTATAAATTGATTTCGAAAGATTGTTCTTTTATCTATGTAGTAAATGTATATTTTAAATTTTGAGAAAAAGTGCTTATTTTTAGTATAATAAGGTTATACCGTAGGTCGTTGGCAGATTTGTTAAATTTTTAAACAAAAATTTTGTATTATACAACACACATTTCAAATCATGCAGTATATAATAAATTATCTAGGAAAGTTACTTTTCCGAATTTTTATTTTAGTTCAAATAAAATCTTTAAAAAAAGATCCGAGTTTTGTGACGAAAATACTTCAGTTTGTCTATTTATTTACGGCCTTACAAACTAACATATATATGCAGTATAATAAATCAATAGTAAGTGTATGCATCTGTAAATATATGTACATGTACCCGTCTCAGAACAGACATAGTCTAGTGAGGCGAGGTTACTTACTTGTTTGAAAACGATAATTTAAAAAATAAACGCCCGGGTTGCCGGCATTGAAACCTAAAATAAATTATCTAGGTAAGTTACTTTTCCGAATTTTTATTTTAGTTCAAATAAAATCTTTAAAAAAAGATCCGAGCACGTGTTTTGTGACGAAAATACTTCAGTTTGTCTATTTATTTACGGGCTTACAAACTAACATAAGTTGTTGTTGTCTTTAGTTAAAATAAGATTGTATAAACGTTTTATAAATTTGTACAGCGCCCTTGAGGTGATTTTTCACAAAAACGGCGCTATACAATTCATCCAAATATTATTATTATTAACATATATAAGTCATTTTTTCCTTTTTTATTTTACATAGACGTTATTGAAAAATTACAAAACTACATCATTTTAATAGTTTTATCATCACACGTATGAGCATTTTTGAATATAGGTATATCAAAGCAAATTCTTACTGAAATAAAACCGATATTGAGTGATGCTTTGTACGGAGAATAATTAATCATTCTCATCGGGACCGCCCTATACAGTTGCAAGGGTACAATCGCAAGACCATTTGAATTATCGGCCGCTGGTTAATCGCCCTTAATTTATTCTACTAGTATTTAACCGTAAGTTATTCAGAGAAAACCTGAGCGGTGTTTTGTCCGTGCAAACGTTTTGCCCAATTTCCTTTTTAGAGAAGATTTTGATTCTAGAGAAAACATTTTTCGATATGATGTAGACATCGATGATTTGGCATGACCGTACTTTTGCTTGTTTTAATATGCCTTTTTTAAAATATCACCACACAGGAGTTCCAAAGGAAAATCATTTCCCTTAGGGCCTATGGAGGGTCTTTTAAAAGAAATGACGGAGAGGAAGTTCAGGGAAGAAAAAAAGTATGAGGAATGGGTGGGACTCTGGGGGTCAGTGGGTCCAAGAGCGATGAACGTACGAATCCATCCCTCCCACAGCGATGGGTCGAGAGAGTTATGCTGGAAAAGCCAAATGATCTCCCTCAACAGTCTCTCCCTATCCGGCCCGTCACGCAGTAAGTGAGCAGACGCATCCACGGCCAACACCTAGACAAATCTCACCCCTTATGAGGGTTCACCCCTCCTAAGTCAACGACGAATGAAGCGATCTACTTCGCTTCATTCGCTTAGGGTAATTTACTTATGGCAGAGGTGTTGGTTTTCATATAAATGGTTCCCGGGGCGGCGGTGCCCATACCCCCCCCTCCCAAATTACTTCCAATAGGATTAGGACCCTTTAAAAATCTGTCTGGTTTGAACAGCATCAATAGACGTTGAGCGTACAAACTAGTCAACGTATTTTAAAAAAGGCAAAACTTACAGACATAGAATATTTTCTTCTAATACAGTTGATAAAAAAAAATCTTAAAAATTGGTCCAGTTTTGGAGTAGAAATCAGGGATATTCAAAACCAATGACAAATTTATTTTGGTATAATCAGCCTGAGATGCAGTTGCTCCTTTCGCTCAGTATTCGCGGGGTAACAGCGATAGAGACAGCAACACTCTGGTAAAATACGTATTATTAAAATTTCTCGGCGACCGCGTTACCTCTTAATATATCAAACGAAAAATCGTATGGAGAAAATCGAGATTTCTAAGGCGAGGTAAGAAACAACAAAGTTATGTTTTCCAAGACGCTCTGTGTGTTTGACGATTTAAGTGAAAAAGTAACTTCTAAGAAATTACTTGAATAATAATGTTAGTGTAACGTGAAGCCTTCTAAACTTTAGTGGTGTAACAAAAGCTGTGTCAAAATAACATCATGACGGAGCGAGTGGGAGACTGTCACCCTTTTATTGCTAGTGAACAGAGGTGTCGTAAAATAATCATATAAAGGAGTAAATTTATGCGCACTTTGTGTGGAAGATTTCATCAAGGTTGTTTCATCTTATAGTAAATATAAAATGTGTTTGTGAACCATAAGCAAATTAAAATATTTTAAATTAATAAAATTGTCACTGTGGCGCCTAAAGTACCTGTGTTAATTTATCAAAGTTAAAGTATTTATTTTTATACATAAAATTAATATAGGGATGGTGTGATGCAAAACTAATGATTGCAAAAACGGAAAAAAACAAACACATAGTAGTTGCTTGTACAAGGCCGGCCAACTATACAGGGTGTTAGGGGATGTACAAGACTTACTTTATTCCTGACAATATTGAATATTCATCATAATTTCATATTAAAACATTAAAAAAATCAGCTACGGCTCTTAACATCCTGTATAATAAAACTCGGAAAGAAAATAGGAGATTACCTGTATGTTTTATTTTTTTAAATAAATAAGAAAATACGTCTATGTTAGGGGCCATCCATATGTTAGGCCCACCCTCCCCCTCCCTCCCCCCCCGTCCCTGTCACATTTGTGAGACCCCCACCCCTCTTATATGACGTCACATATTTTGTAATTTTAGAATATTTTTTTTAATAATTTAGATTTTTACATGTGATGTCACAGAACTGATGACCCCCCCCCCCCCATACCCCTTGTCACACTTATCTACTACCCTCTCTCCCTTTAATGTGTGACGTAATTTATATATGACCCCTTAAGAGTTATTGACTCTCCAAAGTTGTGATTGAATATTGCCCATTTTCAAAATTGATATATTACTTAGTTTTAACCGAACTTTAAGTTTTAAGTAAACCCTGAGGAAGTGAACATTGCTAAAACTAAGTAATCTATTTATTAAATTTATCTATTTATTATGAATTAAAATGGAGCCACAAAATAAGTTTGAAGAAATAACAACGTACTTTTATTTAAAAGAAAAATGTGTTTGTTAAAGAATGTCAATTTATTTTTATAAACGGTGTAAACGCGTTCTACACTCAACAATTGATATAAAAAAAAAAGTTAAAAAAAACAGAATCGGAAAAAAAAGATTTTTTGTGTTCTCCGCGTGTGAAATAGATTCACCGTTTATATTACGCGTTATCAGAAACCTTGTATATTATTTTTAAATTTGTGAATTATTAGAACACAGAATGATGAGCTAAATAAATAAATAATATTTGATTGATTACTTTTCACGTGGATAAATTTAAATTCTATACTGAAAGAATATCTGGATAATATTATGGTTTCTGAATTTAATTTTACAGTAAAAGTGAAAAAATACACGAAACGTCAAGTTGAAAGCGGAATAAAATGTGAATATAGTGAGAAATGGAAGAATTATTGCAACTATATTGAAAACCGATAGTGCCAAGGTGGCTATAAAAATGATTACTTTTACAAGAATTTGTTATATTTTTTTACAAAAACATATATTTGTAATCAGCTATTTTATAGTTGTATAGTTTCTGAGGATACTTTGGTAGAAATTGCGTACAACTTGCCACGTGCCCTATTTTGAATGTCATTAATAATTAAGTTTAGTTATTCATTGAAATTATGTAAATCACAATTCCCAGTTAGTGTAAACTGCAGAAAGCGAAACTTTAAATGCTGGGTAATTTAATAAGTAAATTAGGTTGCTAAACATCTAGTACGTGATTTATTTTCGGGTTATTACGCCGTGTTGCGCTACCTCATTTTTTAGCCAAGCTTTTGGCCGTAAAAATCTCAGATCAAACTGACAGACAATGTACGACGTGGAAGATAAATAGAAACATCAAGATGGCGATATTGCCGTCAGATTTTTACATAACCAAAAGAATATTGATTGTTGGAATAAATCGTAAAAGGAAATTGGCTTAATAAACTCAAGTGTCGTTTCTTTGTTTTTACAAAGCAATACTAGTGTTTTAATAATCAATCAATGGAAAGGAATTAAAGTTTAATGTTGTATTGTATTTAATTAATTTACAGCAAGATAAACCAACTAATGAAATATATTTTACGACAAATGAGAGCCAGTCTATAAAAAGACCGGGTTGTGAAAGGAAGGAGCATTATTATTTGCGAACATTTAGGCTTTTTTTTTAGTTTAACAATGGTTAAATTCCCAACTGCCAAACTGAGAGGGGATAATCCCTAATTCCTTTGGTAAGAGGGGACATTAAATGTGTATAAACAATACATTACGTCGGCCGCAAACAATGTAATTATGCTCGGAGCTACATTTAACAAGCAAAAGTACGAAGCGTGTGTGCACTAGTGATGTTAATTAATAATCGAGAAATTCATTCAGAAATGTTCTTTCGAACTATTCTAATTTGGAAGATTAGTTAGAATTACTAGTTAATTAATATTTTTGGGCAGCAATGACGGCGAGAACTTCTTCACATTTTCTTTAAAAAGACCGTACAGAGACACAGCATTCAAGATATTATGTTTTTATCTGCTGTTAATGTTAATTCGTGAGAAATAGTTTGGATGCAGGTGAGTTCTCTAGTTATTGTTTTATATATTCTTGTCCATTGACATCTGTATCTGTATTTTCTCCTTAATAAAAAAAAAAATGAAAGGAGGCCAGAATGAAAATTCATTGCCGCCTTCTGTGTGAATTAATTAAAAATATTTATAGAATGTAGCCGAAGTACCCAGCTTTATGCAGAGATTTCAGAAATCAGGTGGGAATATGCGATGGTTTTTCGAAATCTCGCGTAGACAGTGCGAGCTTCTTCTTATTTTGAAGATCAAGTGTGCAACATTACCTCAATCGCGGAGTAAAAATGTAGACTTGTATTAAAAAACAAAACTCTTCTTTATCTAGGATAGACAAAGAAGAGTGTCGTTAAACACTCAAAAGTAAATAAAAGTTAATGATATTTTAGAAATCTGCGTGCTCCTTTATAAGACATATATCTGTACTTGCTAGATTAATTATTGTGGTAATTTATAAAACAATGTGTACTATTAACACTTCGTACTTTTTTTAGTCTTAAATGTTACAAATTTATTTCAGTATTATGATTCAATTGTTCAGTTTCGAAAATGGATATTTCGTTAATAAAAATGTTTGAATTCTATCCATCACTAATCGGGATTAATACTGTACTGACATACAAATTGACACCCTCATATTGCGATCAAATGATTCAAAGACTAATTCGAAAATTAGTATTTCGATAATCGAAATGTTTGCATTTCGGACATCACTACAGCGGATTTATAACGTGTGTGGGTGGTTGGTTGGTTGGGTGATGTGTTCCGGGCTCGCGGTGGGTCGGGTAACAATACCACGAAATCGATAGGCAGATTGATCTTAGTAACGCGATCCGCAGATCGGCGCCGCTGATGCGGAACAAACAAACAGGTTGTAATCATGTCGAACTTACATTAAGCCGAAACCTGCCAAATTACACAAGGGCGAAATGGCACCGGGAATTCGGTGAAAAACATTGCGTGGAACAGGAATTTTATTGTCTAAACTAGAAGTGTAAAGCGGAATTCCGTGAATTAAACATAAATTAGGGAGAGGTGTATGGGTACCGCCGCCCCGGGAATAATTTATTAGATAATCAACACGATAGGTCATGTACGGTGACATAACAGGGGTGCCCGGGTTCATGGGGATTCATGTCTAGGTGTTGGTGGCGAATGCGTTTGCATATCTACTGTGTGGCGGGCAGGATCGGGAGATATAGGTTGAGGGAGACGTAACCTAGCTCTCCAGCTAGACGCTATTTTCGTCTTATACAGTGAGTAAAAAAATCTCAAAAAAGACCCAGTTTTGAAGGAGGGAATACAAACCCTCGGTATTGACAATTTTATTTAGGAATTATCAGCCTAAGGTGCAGTTCTCCCTTTCACTCAGTACTTGGGGGAGTAAGAGCGACAGTGACAGCAAAATTAATAAAATACCTATTGTAAAATACGTATTCTAAAATAACTATGGTAAAATACAAATTGTTTAAATTTCTCTGCGACCGGGTTTCCTCTTAACTAAAATGGTTAATCTATATGAAATAACTGATATGTAACGTGGTATGAGCATTAAGATGTTGACTTTGCAGGGATTTCGCAAAGTCAATTCATTATCATATCTGCAAATAATGATGAAAACACTGCTTTATAATCTTAGTCTTTCATTACTATTCCAGTGTCACGGAATAATTCCCGCCTGGCAATGCAATCACAGTATCGTTGCGACCTTACCTACTAAACCCACGATAACACTATCGCCAGTAATGGGATTGGAGAAATGACCTCACGTAGAGGCGGGAGATACCAATCCGTGCAGTAACTAGTACATGTATATTAGCAGAAACGGTGGCCCAATACTCGCTGTATCGGCTTCTGATCGCTCCTTTGGGGGCACTAGACAGTAACAACTCGGGCACAAGTGTAATCGGATGCTATAAAACATCTTTATTAGGTAGCAACTTCTTACTCACAGTCCAATTATATTAGATAGAATATTATACGAAGGCATCACCTTCCTATGCTTAGACACTAGATTTTAAGAAGAAGAATTTCTAGAAGTTAAGATGGCCGAAAGTCTTGGTCAAAGTCAAGCACAAAGGTAAATCATAATCATTGAAGCGGTTTCCGCATTTCACTTCTTTCATTTCACCGATTTATTACATATTTTCCTTAAATACTTTTAAGATTTAAAGCTCTTAAAAGTACATGTTATTCTTGAAAATAATATCTATTCATTCCCTACCCTGAAACGGCAATAATGAAGATGATTCCATTTTTTTATCAATGTTTACATTCAAACTTAAATAATAGTATTTTTTTTTTAAAGTTCGTTTGCATAATTAAATTAATTCTCTAAGTTTAAATTTTACTCAGTCCGCCAAAACGAGCGGAATCCGAGCGGTAAGAGGAGGGGTGTGAGTGTGACGTCATTTGGACTCTGAAAAATACGTCGCTTGAGCATTTTGTATTGAGATAAGGATATATATTCAATAAGGAATTCCAGTAATTTTTTATCAATGTTAACCGTCTATCAGAAATAATGGTATTTAAAAAAAAATTGATCAAGATTTCATAGTTAAATTAATATTTTAAGTTCGAATTTTTGAATAACCACTCCAGCTCGAACCAATTCTGTCGACATTTTATAAAATACTTGAATTTGCAGCTAGCGCCATACGCTAGCCGGAAGCGGGAATTACGACTACCGTGTGAACTATGTAATTCTGACAGTAACGAAATCAGCTGTTCGTGGGCCGCCATCTTCAGGCAAACGCCAGCGGAAAGCGAGAAAATTTGACCACCTTTCAACTATTTTCGTAGATTGTCCACAATTTGCTAGTTAGCTAGTAAGACAATTACACTGAGCGAGTTTACTAACGGATAGTGAATTTCCCAGCTCGTAGCTTTCGCTCAATGTCATAGAGGCTTTACTTAAACTAAAAATATATAATAACAAGAAAGCAAGCAAAACTGTTTGGTCTATACCTCTCTCATAATAAACAAACCATCTCTCTGTGAACGATCGTACAAACTGGCGTACATCGTAAAAAATCAGTATATATTTTATTCATTAGGTACTTACAAAAAGACGAAATAGTTTGATCAGCGAATTGCATACCTGTAACAATAGAAAATAAAAAAAATTACAAATTGTACAAATGGACAAAAATGTTGACAATACATTGAAGCTGCATTCGGACTATTGGCAATTTATACCTACGTTAGAGCTTTTTTCTGCTGACCAAAAGCATTACGACAATTACAATGTTGTTTCGTTACTGTTTGCACATACGAGTAGATCTGAACACGGCTCGGATAAAAACGGAAATCCATATGAGTTTATAACCTATTCAACGTTTTATTAATTGCACTAGCGAAATAGGTATTATCTTTTTATTATTATGGGAAATTTATTTATACAAAATGTAAACATAATTGATGGCAGTTTATATACGTTTAATAATATACTATAACATTTCATTTTAAATATATTAGGATTTCATTTTCATAATTATGTATCTTTGTATTTATTTAAAGATGTACTTTCACAAATAGCTATGCTTAAGTGTATAGGAGAAGGGGTTTTATTTATTTAGTTACAAGGTACATTTTTTTTTTCGTTTTAATTTTACGTTTTTTTGTTCGGTTAACTACATTTTGACGGCCTCCGGGGTCAAGGGGTAAGACTCTCGACAGCAATCTGAAGATCGCGAGTTCAATTCCCGGTGTGCGCAAATAATTGTATTTGATTAATCTGTGTTACAACACAAGAATTAATTAAAAATAATATATAGTAGATTTGCAGCACGTTCCATAGTGGAAGATACAATCGGTATCCCCTTGCTTTAAGACCACCATTCAGAATTGAGACGTTGCTTGAAATGACTTTAGCGGTGTTTGGTGGCCAGATCTAAATAGAAGGTATTTCCCCACCTTCCCTTACCGCATCTCTTTCCCATCCCCACTACTTCCTGCCGCACAACAAACCTATACCCCAATTGGGGACGCCATTGTCTCACTGCTCCAGACTGGAGCAGCTAAGACTCTTGTGCGGTATTAAAATAAAATAAGATTGAACATTTTGAAAAGCAATAACAAAATGTAAGTATAAGAAACGTACTCACATTTACCCACCTTACGTCACTTTCCACGTATTAGGGTAAAGCGTTAAGACGAAAATAAACGTACAGTACGCAATAAGAATGAGAATTTTTTTATTTTATATTTTTATCTTGGATAATATTATCATTAAAAGTAAGGTGGAACCATGTGGACAATATCTGCCGCTCGAGGCTCTGTCAATGTGTAGACATTTATAAAGGAAGGTGTGGTTTTAAGACGGAAAAATGTCGCTAAAATGTGACGATAAAACAACATTTGAAGGGTGTATACGACCGCGACTGAATTATAAGCGTTATCCCGTCAGGTCTATTCGTTCGGTTTTCGGAACAACTCATATAAGTCTCATAGAAATCGTTGTGTCTCCCTTACTAATATGATCTAAATCTAAACGGTGTTGGAAAGCGAAAACACAACGATTATTCTCATTAATAAATTAACCATAAAATAAACAAAATGTACCCCTTTATGAATCCAAAGTTTCCGACCTCAAATTGAATTTTTTTTTGAAACTTTGAGAAATGTGTTAAATAATATGTGTATAATAATTATAACACATTTGCCTAATAAATTATGTTGTTTTTCGTTATCAGTAATTTTTATTGGTAAAAACGTAAGATGAGCAATTTTTACACCTTTTTAATTTTATTTATTTATTTATTTATTCAACGCCCAGGGGGCTTTTACAGTAGTACAATTTGTTTATGACAGATGATTTTTAAACACATAGACAGATGATTTTTAAACAGATAGAGAAATGATAAGAATAAAATTAAATAAAAATGCACAAAAGTCACAAAAATACAGTGATTTGATAAGTTTACAAAATACATATATGTTTAGGAATAGTTTTGGAATAAGTTTTTTACAAAATCCACAAAATTCGCCAAGTTGATGTTGAATATGTCAAGTATTCGTAAGTTTATGAGTTGTAGGAGTTCGCAACAGTCGAATTTAGAGTTAAGTATTTTGAATAAAAATGTCAAGTCGTTTATTTTACGTCTGTCTTCTAGTGTGTGTATTTTTAGAATATTTAATAATAGATTATATTTTAAGTCTTCTAGTGGGATATTTAATTTAAAATTTATAAAACGCAGAATTTTTTTTTGTATTCGCTCAATATTATTAACGTGAATTTTGTAAGATGGAGACCAAACTACCGAGTTATACTCAATTTGGCTTCTAACTAGAGATACATGTAATAGTTTAATGGCTTCTATGGAATTAAAGTTATTAGTTGTTCTTAAAACGAAGCCTTGTGATTTCATACCATGGTTCATAATTTGGTGGATATGATTGGCGAAACTTAGTTTTTCATCCAAAATGATTCCAAGATCCCTCATTTCCGGGACTCTTTCTAAAGCTGTGTTATTGATGGAATATTCGAATAAAACAGGATTTTTATTTCTGAAGAAAGTCAAGGTTTTACACTTTTCTACATTTAAAAATAAATTATTTTGAATGCACCAATCTTTAAACTTACTAATATTTGACTGTAGTATTTGGCAATGATTTAAATCAGTTATTTTCTTGTATAGCTTGTTTAATGTTTTGCATCTTGTATAATGTTTTGCATTCAAAAAGATTTTCTATTTAAAAAATATATGTTAAATTTGAAATATAAAATTTGAAAGCGTATTTCATCACCTTTCCAACACAGTTTTTAGTTTTCGGATACATTCAGAAATAGTTTATTTATATGGATTTTATTGCAAAACGGATATATTTCGACACTCGTTAAAAATACGGTCGAGGCTTGAGGGGTTAAACGTACGTTATATCCTCAATTCCTGGGAATTGGGCGAAGTCCCCAAGGAGCGATTGTCGAGCTGAAGCGACATAAAGCGAAACACGAACAAAAAATATTATTCAAGTCATAAAACACCAAAGTTCAAGAACGATCCCGTTTAAAATACGTAAGAATTTCCAACAGAATCGATGGGGACATTTTGATATTGCCACGGCCTTGGTACGAAAGTGGCCCGGTGGCCTTTACCACTGAATAAGATAGGGATTTATGTTGAATAGAAAGGTTAATGGACAGAAATTCATTGGCATCATAAATGGCCTTCCTCTACCCATCCCCCCTGGCTTGATTTAATTTTGTGTGGTGCTCTTCCCAGGGCGGAATTCGCTCGCTCAGGAAAATGAAAAATATAAGGAAGTGAAACTTTCGCAAGTTTATTTCTGCGAATAAATATAAACTGGGTTGTAAGTGGAAATTAAATTATTTCTCGACCTAGGCTAGATTCAAAGGTAATATAATAATTTTATTATTAAGTTCTACTAGTATTTTAGTTTTTATTATTGTGACAGCTGTTTCGCCTTACAAAGCCATTTTAAACTGTGGTTAGACCACTTTGAGACGACTTATTTACAGATATGATTTTAGATTTTCACGGCTAAAAGTATTTTCGTTAGTTGTTTTTGGGGTGTTTTGCCGTGTTCCGCTACCTCCTTCTTGGCCATCGTTTCGGAGAGCGTCATAGTGCCCACCATCAGGCACTGATGATGGATGGACACTGTAACGCTGTACGAAACATTGGCTTAAGAAGGAGGTAGTGCAACACGTATAACATCTTAAAAACGGACTAACGAAAATACTTATTTATCTATTATTTATCCCCGCCAATTTTAATTTTAAAGTGCCTAAAATGATTTATTACCGGTTGAATAGATTTACTGAAAAACAGTTGTGACGAAATAATTGAACTTTTTAATAAAATTATTAAATTTGATTTAAATTAAAACTTATCCTTTATTAGCGGTATCCATGAGGATAATAATATTTTTATTCATACGAAATGGTAAAGTTTTCGGATTAGACCCTTCCCAATTCCTAAAATAATGAAAGTTTAAGAGAGATTGATTGTTTTGTCATAATTATATCCTTATTATTATTATTTTATTTTTTACATTAACTCCACGCAGGGGGCCCTGAGGATGCTGTGTGGAGGGTCTCTTTGAGGAAAGGAAGGAGTGAACATGGGTCTTGAAGAGACTCATGTTGTAGGAGGGAGGAAACACAGAGGCCGGTAAATCGTTCCACAGCCGAGCTGTTGAACAAGAGTCGTAAAAACGACCCGTTCTCATGTGACTAATGTCAACCGTATACAAATGTTGGGTGCGTGTTTCCCGACTATGCACCGGTGCCGAGGGGATCAATGACGCTAGTTCCTCGGAGAATCTTTCATTGTAATACCGGTAGAACAAGGACAACATTTCCACTTGACGCCTGTGCTCTAAAGATTGCAATCCGTCTGTTAAGATGGGAGAATCTATCAAACGGACCGCCCGTTTCTGCACAGAGTTCAAGGGTTTTTTAAGGTATTTTGGAGCTCCAGACCAGAGGTGGCTGCCAAAATCAACCGTGGGACGCACTTGCGATTTGTACAGGGTTAGCAGTTGTGTACTATTAAAGTATCTGCGGGCCCTGTACAGTACGCCCAGTTTCTGAGAGGCTAACTTTACTCTGGTTTCGATGGAGCCCCCATACCTGAGCTGGTCACTTAGAGTTACACCAAGCATATCAATAGAGGTACTGTTCGGAAGAATGCTTCCGTTGAAGGAGACTAGATTATCATTTTTTTTTTACATGAATACCCCACAAGAGTCCCAACTGCTCCCGTCTGAAGCCAGTGAGACTATGGCATCCCCAATTGGGGTATGTTGTGACGCTGAGGGTAGTGGGGAGGGGAAGGAGATAGGGAAGAGGAAGGTTGGGAAGTACCTGGCTATTCAGATCTGGTCACCAAACACGGCTAGTGCCGTTTCAAGCAACGTTTCAATTCTGAATGGTGGTCTTACACCAGGGCGATACAGAGAGTATCTTCCACTCTGGAACGTGCCACAAATATACTATTTATTATTTTAAATGAATTAATTGTGAAATAACACAAAAATCAAATAAAATTTACTTGCCACGCCGGGATTCGATCCCGCGACCTTCGGTGCGCGAGTCAAGCGTCTTACCGCTACGCTACGCCGGCCGTCAATCCCTTTTAGACGTTATCAAACATGATTGGGTCTTTTAAACATTAAATTCGATGAGGTTATTCTTACCCCAAGAGAAAACACTCTCGAGGTAACCGTCCATTCTTTGCTTCATAGCCCTCCGAGCTATTGGGGTTTGTGTGCTCTTTGGAGGCTTGTCAAACAAAAAGCTATCATGGACTGTACTGTCATCCGCGTAACAATGAATCAGTGCACATGACAAGAGGTCGTTGATGTGCAACAGAAACAAAGTCGGAGACAGAACCGATCCCTGTGGGACGCCAGCATTTATCGAATGCGAGGAAGAGGCGTAAGAAATATGAAAAAACCTCAATATAATGAGGATTTAAAGTTACATAACAAGATGTTATCGATTTTTTGGGTTTTTATGCCGTTTTGTCTTTCCTCCGACTTCAGCCAACGTTTCGGATAGCGTATGAGCTGCAACGCCTTCCGATAAGTTAGCTAAAAAAGGAAGAACCGTAAGACGACATAATAAACAAAAAAAAATAATAACGATAATATTTTTGGCCGTGAAAATGTCAAATCAAACCAAATATCGGAATATAAACAAGAATTTATGTTAACTTGTGGTCGTACACAAATAAAATGATATCGTAGGTTAGAAAGTGCTAAGGCCCAATCCTGGAACTGCACCGTCCCAATCAATTATATCATGTTAATTAACTTTTGGGGTATCGAACCTTGTTAATATAGCCTTGATGTTTCATTGAGCGCTTTTATAATTACCGTAACGATTCACGGTTACGGTACCGTGACGGCATAAAAAGGCAATAAACATACGTTCCTTCTCACAATAATGCTGCGGCTCTTTCAAAAGATGAAATATACAACGTACTTAGGTTTGTTTCCTCCAAACGAAAAACGTCTTCATTTTCTTGCTTCTCTCTCACACAATAGGATTTTGAAGGTATGGAATAAAGTTACAATAATAATATTGTGAGTGTGTGAGTGAATTCGAAAAATTCAAAAAAGTCAAATGTCAATGGGCTGAAGGTTTTTGATTTTGTTCTTAAACATATAATGCTGCAGATTTTTCTTACGCACTAAAAGAGATTAAAGAGTCGAAAATGAGAAAAATGGTGAACGCATATGCTCCCCCCCCCCTCCCACCCCCCGAGGTAACATACAATCGTTCTCCCTAAAACGTATAAGAAAATGAAATGCAATTCCCGCCACATATATAGAGATATATCTGTTTCCTCTGAAGGAAAAAAGTAGTCCTTTGGAGGAACAGTCACACGTATTTTGTGTCTCATATTCTGTCTCCCCATTATTTAGTGTGTAAGAAAGAGCTGCAGCATTATAACGATTTGGGAATGTTTGTTTATTGCCTTTTTATGCCGTCACGGTAATAATAAAGCCGTCCTTTATCAGAGAAGCTGCGATGATAGACACTGCGAGAATGCCCGAAACGATGGCTAGAAAAGCAAGAGAAAGCGCATGACATCCCAATACTCCAAAAATCAAACTAGTAGCCAGTATTAACCTTGCTTATAATTTACGATCATACCAGGTCATTGAATAGCGAGTCTGGTAGGTACATAGCGCACGCAAATCCTTATTGAAAAAGTCGGCACACTTTCTAAAATTGACAAACGAAGGAACAAACTGATCAGTGATGAGTGATGGGCAACTGTTTATTATTCCATTATCATTCCGCAGCGCGAGGACATTGACCGGCCCGTGCCTCCATTCAGTGTTGCCATGTGCTGCGATTTTACCATGTTTTCATGGTTTTTTGGATCATTTCTACTTTCATGACTTTTTCAGAAAACCATGTCACAAAAGTGTGTACTTTTGAATGGGATGCGTATTTTTAGCATTGGTCGCACGGGGACATTTTGAATCAGGAATGTATGTAGTTCTTCAACTTAATCACGGGTTCATAATGTCTCTACCTAATTTATCTTCGTAAATAAGTAATATTAATGCATTAATAAAAATAAATTAATATACATTTCTTTTTAAAGAAAGACAAAAAGTCCCAGATTACGAACAACTAGACAATATTTGAAAATCTACTAACACCACAGTAAGCTGAAAATGATGCTTGTGTCGTGATGGAGGACTTAGCTAGCCGAGGAATTGAACACACAGGCTTGGGTGGCAACTCGGCCACTGAACGGTCATGTCATATAGGTAACTTTAATTAGGTAGGTAGGTACTCTAAAATGTAGAAAAAAATATTATTGGAGTTGTTGGGAAATTTTTTCTCCCTTACGCCATCAACCTGAAAACACTTACTACTAATAATTAAACTTGATAAAGGTCAAACAACCTCTTGTTTAACCTGTTGGGTAAATCAGGTAAGGTGAGTCACTTTTAAAACTTTTTAATGTTTGCACTCAAAATATCAATATTTCAAAAATGAAATTCTAATGATACAATTTGAAAGCTTATTTATTTAATCACCTTTCAAAAACAGTTTTTAGTTTTTGGATACGTTCAGAAATATTTTAATTATTTTGATTTTATTGAAATGCGGAAATTCTCCAGAAATCGCCGGCATTTGACAGCATTTTTATGAGCAGTATCAATAATAAAACTCCAACCCTGAGAGGGTTAAAGTAAAAATTCTTTCTTAAAATATCTTTATTAATCATTCAAATGAAATTTATATAATGAATAATGATTGTTTTTAATAAAAAAATGTAGAATCTTTACTTAGGTACCGTTATTTTCTCATTTATATTCTCAATAAAAATCTTACCAAAACATGATGTTTTACATTGTTGTTTTGTCCTTCAAAATATGGTTCTTTACATCCCTGAAAATGGTTTTTCATTTTTGGGTCAAGACTACACCGCCTTCAGTAATACTCCAGTCTGACCTAACCATTGACAGTTCATTGGGACATTGGGACGGGTCACTCGTGACTGGTGCCTTGTGGCTTCTAACTACACGACCGATATTTTTACTGGGTCTTGCCAAAATATGGTAATTTCTTTGTTAGCATAATGACTGCTTTAAACCATCTGATACGACTAAAAAACGGAAGCGTATGATAATGAACTTAGTATCTTATGCTTGGTGAATCATCCAAGGTAAATACGACAATTCTAGATTGTGGATTAAAATATCAATATATCAAAAAAAAAAACATTCAGTAAAAACAATAACCAAAAAAAGATGTGTATTAAAAAAAAATTGGATCAACCGGATTTTTGAAACTACGAGTCTTCGTTCTAAATACGGAGCTATGGCACCAACGTTAAGACCTGCCATATTATTTCTAAACTATCTTCATAATAAGTCTTTAAAATCATATTAACGTTGATCAGTTTCGCGTAATATGGAGAATTAGCAGTTTTTGCAGAATGATCTATTTGTCGGAATTCTATTATCTTTAAAACATGATTGCTGTTATTAGTGTCGTCATGGAGAGCTAATATTATCGTCCTCTAATTTATATTTGATAAAAACTAAATTAAATAATAAAACTTTTACAATAATCGCAAAATCACTTTGTGGCGCATCGTCAATACGCCCTTCCTTCTTTTAACCTGGATTACACACCTGCCCTGATGATGAACACAGTAATGCTGCCGGAAACGTTTGCTAAAGAAGGAGGGAGCGCAACACAGCAAAATGACCCCAAAAATAAATGATAAGAAAAGAAGTAACTTTGGACACGCCACTATTTAATCAAAATAATTCATTAATATTACTTAAATTTAATTTTAGTATAGTTAGGTTAGGTTCTTGAGAAAGTCACTTAATTAAAAACAGAAGCAATGTCAAGGGAATTTCGTACCGGTTAGTGTTAAAAATATGTACATAGAAGATAAAAAATAATAATTTCAAGAATTAAGCTCTTGATATAAAAAAAAACCAATTAAGGCTTTATTGACCGTTAATTTTTGTAAGGCGGAATCTTCTAATTTCGGGCAAACGACTAACTAACTTTGAAACTTATTGTAATGAAAATTTGTAAGTAGAGAGAAAGGGGAGATAACCCTGGCTATAAAGGGGAATAGAGAAACGCCGGGAAAAGCGTAGGAGGTTAATGGAATCAGACTTCTATAACTTCTCTGAATTTCGAAACAAGATTCTGCGTTTGGCAAACGTCTCAAATTTATTTAATATTTTAAACATATCAACTTACATGTACACCAGGGATTCTTAACCATTTTCATTCTAAAGACCCCTTTGTCAATCAGACGAAAGTTAGTCACATCGACAAAATGCTAGCGAAATTTAAAAGAAAATGTTACAGGAATATAATGATCTGGTCTGTGGCTGAGGTGGCATCCCGTTTGGGTTCCACCCAGGCGTCGCTTGTTCTACTCCTCGGCTGGCAAGTCCTCCGTCATGACACAAGTAACATTTTCCGCTTACTGCGGTGGTTGTAGGAGATTTTCAAACAATGTTAGGAATGTTTGTCCATTTTTTTTTTAAATATATCAATGGTTATTTTTTTTACATTAACTCCACTCAATTACGAAAATAATTAACTTGTGTCATCTTTGGGGGTGCTATGTGGAAGGTCTCTTTGTGGAAAGGAATGAGTAAACCTGGGTCTCGGTTGTAGGAGAGAGGAAATATAGAGGCAGGTAAATCGTTCCACAACCAAGCTGTTTCCGTGTTTCCCGACTGCGCACCGGTGCCGAATGAATCTAGTTCAATAACGATAGTTCCTCGGAGCGCCTTCCGTTGAAATACCGATAGAACAAGAATAGCTCTCCCAACCGACGCGACGCCTGCGCTCAAAATATTGAAATTCTTAGTCATGTGAATCTGTAATGGTTTATCTCTGATAAGGTCTTTGAACTGTAATGATAAGGCAACGAGCACGACATGTTGGTTAATTTTCGAGTTTTTGTGTTAATTCATTTTTTTATGTGAGTACCGTACAAGTGGCTCAACTGCTCCCAATTGTAAGGAGTCAGTAAAATATGACATTTCCAATTAGGGAATGTTATGAGACTAAAGTCGAAGTTGGGAGGGGAATGGGGAAGATAAAAGTAATGAAGTATCTGACTTTTCAGATCTGGTTACCAAACACTGCTAAAGCCATTTCTATCAAGCAACGTCTAGATTTTGAATTGTGTTTTTTGACTAGGGCGATACTGAGACTGTCTACCACTGTGGAACGTGCGAAAAATATACCATATTATTTTTAATTAATGAATTATGAAATAACACAAACTACCCAAAAAAAAATTTAATCACTGATCACTGATCACGAACCCCGAGTTTAGAACCCCCGCTCTACACTCATGTAACGCGTGTGGGTTGGTTTGGTTCTGCGAATATTAACTCACACGTACATACAGTCATTATTTGAAGTACCTAAACCAATACTTACCGTGGGCCGAAACAGAACGCTAAATCAAAACTAATTTAAATTACATCACAATAAAAAAAATTGCTATTATAACAAAGCGTGGGGCGATTCGATAGGATATTGTCTAAAAAACATGTAGGTCATACGTTGAAAAAAAAAACAGTGCCTACTTCACACGGAACTCCATTTTTGGTATGCCGAGACGATCATAAAAAATCAAATATACCGTGAATAATTATTTCACATTGCTGAAATCGAATAATGGTCCGTGAAATTGAAACCATTTGTGGAATTTTCAGGATAAAATATCATAAAGGAGGGCGGAAATAATGATTTCAAAGGTTGAAGAAAAGGAACTCGGAGAAACAATAAAAGAAAAATGCAAGGTCATTTATCATTTTCTACAAGATTTTTAGAGATTTATTTCCCTCGCGGGAAGGAATACTTCATTCACCGAGAAAGTGAAAGATTACACCAATTTGTCTTTTTTGTAACATAATCTTTTTAAATGTTAATGTTAATTGTTTATTTAATTGCAAGGAGCTACTATTTTTAGTTCAGACTATTTTGAGTCCTTCATATCGATGGCTTTATTATAATAAAAAATATGCAAATTTATGAAAAAAAAAACACTGACAGCTTTTGTATCTGAGTTTTGAACTGGAATTTTGGTACGAGTTATTTTTCGTGAAACAACGGGCAGGCTTTTGTGAGATACTCGTATTACCTCAAACTTAGAAAATAACTAAATTGCTCGAAAGATACTTCCGCTATGAACATTGACATTAGATCTCCATAATAAATTAAGGGAAAAGATTTTTTTTTTAAATAAAGACACATTCTCGGGTTACGAATAACCTGATATTATTTGAAAAATCTCCTACTACCACATGTATCGTGATGGAGGTCTTAGCCAGCCGAGGAATCAAACACGCAAGGTTGGATATAAATCAAACGCAATGCCAACTCATCCACTGACCTGATGGATGTGTTTCGTTATAATATTTTAATTTATTGTTCGATAGTTTTCCATCGGAAAGGTGTTATATACTTTTTAAAACATCATAAAATTCAGTTATTGTATGACCTTCACTAACCACTTATTATAAGAGCAACAATCAACAATAATGCAATAATTATCGTTGATTTTAACAACGTACCTTAACAAACAACATAATACCTTATATAATAACTGTTTGTAAATCTATTGCTTACATCCCGTGACCGATTAGAAAAGAACCTAAATTACTATAATTTAATCGTTTAGTATTATTCTGTTGAACTTAATATTTACCTTCTAGGCCTAGTTACCCACTAAATGACGTTGGTCTTTGTGCTGGCCGTTATACTTATTTAAGTACTTGAAACAATACCACAGGCATTAGTGTCAAATTTCTGTCAACAATGAGGACACCAATCAAACAGCTTTGAATTTTATCGTGCAATAAAAATAATATTTTTTATATCGTTGAAGACGAAAATAACAATAATAATCTAAACGAAAATATGAAAGAGAACAAGACACAGAAAAACAGAAAAGATAATGGTCGCAACTGGGACTCAAACCCAGAATCTCTCGTCTATTCGGGACGTGCGTTTACCAATTTCGCCATTGCCACCTACTGTGAAACCGTCATATTAGTCAATCTCATATTTGAAATTTCAGAATTAACAATATTATCTTCAACTTTCAATAGATTTTTTTAAATATTTTCCGCCCCCATTAAAAAAAAATCATAACTTCGAATTATAATATGGAGACATACAAACTGATTATAGTTCTGTATAGCCAATGAATTCCCCCTTCTTTTGTCGATTATTATCAACTAGCAGACACGGCCACACATTGCTGTGGCTAACGAAACACAATGTCATTATACAACTTTTATAAAATCCACACCACCCGCTTTCCAGCCGCCCGTTGCCCGCTGCCTGAATTGAATATTTGACATATAAACCTTACCCTTGAATAACTCTACCTATTGCTGAAAACCGCATGAAAGATCTAAGCGCACATACATTTTGAGCGACTTCATTTTATACTATGTAATGATATTCGTATTATTTATAAAAAAAATATTATAATATCGTAAACTTTGGTTAAAAAAAAATGTGGTCCAATTTTGGACCGACGTCAATCGCAGAAAAATAAAAGCGGTCCATATTTTGACCTTAGTCGCTCAAGTGGATAAGTCTATCATTTCTGGACACATTGACTCCCAGTTTCCTACCCACCCTTCGTACCTTTTTCCTTCCCAACACTTTCTCTCTTTTTTTTTTGGGTGGAGGGTTTTTTAGGAAAAGCCCCAAAAAGACCCTCCACACTGCATCGCCAAAGATGATATTAATTCGAAAGTTCAAATTTTACAGGGTAAAATATCTACAAGTTTTTTCCTCTTTCATGTTCCATGTATAAAACGGGGTTCTCTCGTCTCATTGTTAGGCTAGATATTAACGAATCTGAAATATTTTTTTTACTTATGATATACACTTTTTTAACTTCTTATTTTTTATTTATTTATTTATTTATTTATTTACGCCCTTTTTCGGGGCTTTTACATATACAATTTAAAAATTACACTTGATTAAATAAAATATAAATACTATATATTTCTTTTACCATTAAATATAAAAGGTATATATTTCTTTTACTAAGAAATATACAGTATTTATTTTACATAACTGAACTGCCTCAGTAACAGCATTTTGTATTTGTCTAAGGATAAATTGAAGATGTCCACAGACTTGGTAAAATTATTTCCCTCCATTAGTATTCTGGGCAAAGAGGAATACATATGGTAGTTAGTTCCAGAATTTCTGCACTGAAATAAATCCTGACTTCTAGTATTACGTAGAGGAATCCGGAAGCTTATTAGTTCAAGCAATAATGGACTATCAACTAAATCATTTAGAATTTTATAAAGAAATACCAAGTCTGTGAAAATTCTTCTGTCTGACAATTTGAGCATGTTCATATCATTTAAAATAGTGTTGTAGTTGAACATAATTGCTGGAATACCCATTTTAAAATTTAGAAAACGTAAGAATTTATTTTGTATTCTTTCAACAGCTTGTACATGTGTATTATAATATGGGTTCCAGACGGGAGAATTGTACTCAAGTTGACTTCTAACAAATGCAAAATATAACAGTTTAATACACTTTATATTTTTAAAATTTCTAGTTAGCCTAATTATAAATCCCAACATTTTTAAGCCCTTATTAGAAATTTCTGTTATGTGGTTAACAAATGAAAGATTTGATTGAAAAGTGATGCCTAAGTCTTTAATTTGTGTTAATGTCTCAAGAGTATTGTTATCAATGTTGTAATTAAAGATCACTGGATTTTTTATTCGAGAAAATCTTACTACTTGACATTTTGAGATATTTAAGTAGAGTCTATTTTCATTACACCAAATCAACAATTTGTTGATATTATCTTGTAGAATGTTGCAATGGTAAATATTTTTAATAATTCTAAACATTTTGAGATCATCAGCAAAAAGCAAGAAAAATACATCATGAAAAACTTTTGTTAGATCATTTATAAACAAGATAAATAAGACTGGGCCAAGGTGTGAACCCTGTGGAACTCCACTTGTTGCATAAATTTTTTCGGACAAAGAGGATTTTATTCTAACAATTTGTTGTCTTTTAGTAAGATAGCTTTCAATCCAGGTTAATAAATTGCCACGTATACCAAGTTTTTCTAATTTCCAAATGAGAATTTCATGGGAAACTGAATCAAATGCTTTACTAAAATCAGTATACACAGAGTCTACTTGTAGTTTTTCTTTAAAAAAAATTTTTTTAAAGAAAAACTACAATTTTTAATTAATTTTTTCGCGGAATCCTTAAGTTTTCTTCACGAAGCCCGAGGGTTTCGCAGAACCTCATTTAGGAAATCTACTCTAATTATGATTGCGCCTATAGCAGTAGATCTACATGGCCATCAAAATATATACACATCAGCCTACCGGGAACACCGGGGAAATCTTCAATAATTTTATTATTTACCAACAAGATTTTATGTTATCAATCAAGATATATGGATCCTGGCTCGATTAGCAGTATAATTTCTTTGTTATATTTCAACCGGCAACCGCACATACTCGTATTAAAAAGCCATTTATTAATGTATATTTCTTTATTTTAATAAACATCTTCAAACCGTGTGGGTACGTTGGATTAAATATATTCGACACAAATATACCTAACATAACTAATAATCTTCCAACATGTGGTATGTAGGATTATATATGTAGTTTCAACATCCTTCAACAGATCTCGTTACTACAGACAGTAACATGTAATTTTGAGGTGTCCCAACAGATGTCAGTTGAGTAATACCTTAGAACAGGGGCGACTGTCCTCGTTCGTGTCTGATGCACGAACGGTTACGGAAATAACCGATGATACACGATAGACAGCTAGGCTCCATCAATGACGGCTTCTAGACTCTAGAATTACTTAGATCGTAGGTTTTCAACGGGGGCGTTTGAGACTTTCAGGGGGCAGTAGAAGACCTAGAGAAAATTAGGGGACGTTGAGATGCGTTGAGGGAGCGTTGAGGGCGTGGTAGGTAAAAAAATATGGTGTAATAATCTTACGTGTATTATTATTATTATTAAGAATTGACACTATAACATGGGAGGAGGTAAGTAACCCGGTACTTAAAAGTACAAAATAATTGATTTTTTAACTTGCGAAACAAAAAGGAATAATTTGTTATACCTTTTTGTTAATATAATTATTTATGTGACTGTTGAGCCAGCCAGCCCTGGACGTCTGGTCCAGTTAAATATTCAATGTTAAAAAATGTTAATTGGAGTTTCCCGAACACATTTCAAGTAATCTCAATTACTGGGATTGAAGAACATTACGCAACACAATCCCTAAACATGCTTGCTTACATCTCTTGTAGCGTGAAATCATAATTCATTCATTCTCCAAAAAATAAAACATACCCGGCGAAAAATAAAGAAGGTTAACATTTGGGCTTACGTATGGTACAAAATACAAAAAGTCCTTCTTCAATCCATCAGTCGATTTCGAATCAGAATAGGGTCCTTTGAAGTAGAGTATAGAGAAAAAGTATAATAATAATATATGTATAAGTCTTTGATGTCAAAAGTGATCGCAAACTAGAACGGCAATAGGCAAACAAGCGATTTTAGTTAACGCGGGGTGGCATTGATTTATTATTCGACTCGTTGGTTTGTGGTTTCATTCAAATATATAAATAATAACACGCAATATATTATTGGAGCGGAAATTGGCCAGGACGCATGTTACATATTGGTCACCGACAAACGTTACTCAAAATATAATAATACATGGAGTTTTTTTTTTTAAATAAACCGCCTGTGTCTTCTCCGGCGGAAATATATTTTTATAAAAAGGGGCGCTCATTTATTATGTTGACCTTTATGGTCAATGGATTGATTACTTTATTAAGAATGCGAAATAAATTATTATTTTTTCATTGCAGAAGAAACGCAAATAAAATTTAAATAAGGTTTGAGTATCGGTTGAGTGTAGATTTATATGTATTATTTTGCTCTTGTGGCTAGCGAACAACGCAGCACGTTCGCAACGCACTTGTCATTGTTCGTACTTGTCTCCAATAGCGGACACGGACCTTTTTACCCAAGCAAAGGGTGCCGGACTATAATACCGGCTCCAAACACATGGCAAGCCTCCGCAAGCGTCCACAAGTCCCAGTGTCTGGAGCGCGCGTGTGGCTTGGCTTGCGTAGGCTTGCAAGAGCTTGCGAGAGCTTGCCGCCGATCCGATCGAGGCCGGATATTTTGGCCACAAGTGGCAAGCGCTTGCGGCAAACGCTGGCGTGGCATCCACACGTTGGTACAACTTATGGACAATAAACAAAATATTAGAATATTAAATGAATTACCTGATACAATTTCTATGGATTTTAATCATCCACTATCTTCTCTTTCGAATTCGTCGCTTTCTTCCGTTTTGTTTCGCTTTAAAATAGAAATAGGTTAGCGCAAAAATGACAGCTGATGCAGCTGCTTCGACGTCCGCCATCTTTAGGCGCTGCGCGCGCTGCGAATGTACTGGCGCGCTTGGCAAGTGTGGGGACGCCAGCCAGAGCTTGCCTGAGCTTGCGACAAGCAGCTTGTCGCAAGGGTCTGGCCGTAGCATAAGAGAATTCATTCTGTTTCAGATTGCCGTCGATCCAACTGCTCGCGAATAGCTCCGGGTTCGCTCCCCTTTCTGATAAATAATCTTGAACAAATGTAAATTATGGTGTTGACATCTTGTTTATCATTAGAGTTTCCCTAAGGGTATTTTTAAGAAAACTAAAAACGGGTGCGTATTGTAGGAGTGAGGAAAAACTAAAAACGATATTTACTCACGGACTCCATGTATAAGGGGTAAGTTCTTACAGCTTTGTAGGACTGGGAAGAAACAACATACCTGTAACAAAGAAAAATACAGTAATTAGACAAAGAACTAAGTGCAACACGGTTCAATATAATCAATTATTAATCACGAAAACGACAAATTATTAATCACGAAGACGAAAACGACAGTGAAACAAGGCGGGGAAATTTTTGCAAGTTTTTCTAAGACTAAACAAAATAAAAGCGAATAAATTAAAGTCGTCTGTTTTACGAAACAGGGAATTTATTTATTTTTTACATTAGCTAGACACAGTATAAAAACCTCTTGGGCTAGGTCATTTTGGGGATGCTGTGTAGTCTGTAAAGTAGAAGTGAGGAAACACAAAAGCAGACATTCTATATCGTAGTAAAGAGTCGTAAGAACGACCCTTTGTCGCGTGGTAAATTGTAAATATCAAATGTGTACAAAATTGTGAATCAGTGTCAATGACGTTAGTTCTATATAGCATCTCATATTCCAAATAGCAGTAGCACAAACAGCATTCCCACTTGATTTCGATGTTCTAACGAATGCAAACCGTTGATAAAGATGTTGGAATCTATCATATGAAGTAAGTGCCTGATTATGCATGCAGTCAGGTGCTTTCTCAAGTAACATTTAAGGGCTCCAGACCAGAAGTGGCTGCTAATCCCAATATTAGTGTTATGGTATGTTCTAAACCGTTCCGATCTCCTGAAACTAATAAACCTGCATATACCCACAAGAACAACACAATACTCTGTTCTACTGCAGTACACATACATAAGCGCAACTATATTGCCCATTCCCGATACAATGGTTTCACATTATGGGAAACCAATACATGTAGGTGGTATTGACATGTTTAACTTTAACTTTCGTTGTTCATATTAACAACCTATTCCAACCCTATGCTTAAACCTTTGGATGTTTCTCTATGAACCTATTCATTTGAGCATCTATTAATTACTTTAGCACAACCCGGGGAGGGGAGGGGGGGGGTCCAGCAAAATCTCATGTTACTTGAAAAAAATATACGAATTGGCCCAAATTTATCTCACCGAGGGGGAGGGGGTGGTCTAGATTGGAAGAAAAGCTGCTCACGTAATTAATGGATACCCCCTTAAAAAGTATTTATAAAAAAAATTGTTGTATTTTTATTTCATGTATGAATTTTTTATATCTGGGCAAAAAAAAATATATAAAAATGAATGTTTCTTTGTTTGTCCCTTAGGCGGTCCCAAACCATTCATTCGATTGCGATACAACTTTGGGGATTTGATGTGCGTATTCCCGGGATGGTTTCTATATATATTATAAGAGCTCTGGCATTATGATTTTTTTCCTATACTATTCATCCGATTGCCATGAAACTTTGGTGAGTTATTATGGGAAGTTTTATATATATGTATTTCGATATATGTATAGAAATATTGCAATAGGAGGCGCGCGAGTTGTGTGAAAACAGGGTGTATTTCATGTAGTTTAGCAGGGTGAGAAAAAGAAGGGGATGGGGTGGGGAGGAGGAAGGGTAACGGGAACGAATGGGAAAGGACACGTAGGGAAACACCATTTCTTTATTTAAGTGGTATTATAATAAAATAAATTAAATAAAGACTGCAATCCAACCGTTAAATTATGGTAATCTATCAAGTCAATGATGGATACCACAGGAATAGCCGTTGGATTCCCTAATGCAATTTCATAAGGGCGAAGACAGAAAGGTGGATGCACTTGGTAAATAGAATACCGACTTACATGTATTATGCATCTCTTCGTCGGACCGAACGAGCGGTTGGTGTGTTTTCGCTAACGAAATGCAGCTGAAATGCGGTTACGAACATATGAACATGTTAAGCTAATGTTTGTCGGAGTAAATTGACGTTGTACAAACACCAGTATTTGGCAGCGCTCGAACTGAAAGACCGGGAAACATGATTCTAGTTCGTATCGTGGAAATGTTTTGCTACCAGCTATGGAAATTAAATTAGATGCATTTCACGCTGTAGAGATTATTCGAATACACAAAGTTATTCATATCAAATTATGCATATCACGCAGATTTACGGAGTCATGTATAAAAATAATAAATAAATAACATTTACTGTGATGCAAAACTAAATAATTCAATATTTTGTGTGTTTTGGTTTGAACATTCGATAGCTTAGAAATATTTTAGATGCTTTAATTAAATATTGCGAGTAGAACACATTTTCGAACCCACATTGGCTTTGAAATGATTTTTGATATAAGTATTTTTATAAGCTCAGAAAAAATAAAGTATCAGGTCTATAAAAACTGCTTTAAAGTTCAAAATGTCCTTCTTACGAACCCCTTTTAGGTTGCGGTTTTATTGTATAGTGTGGAAAATGAAATTCTTTAGAAAATTAGAGTAAAACATTTAAATATTTATGGCTGAATATCTAAAAATAAAATAAACCACGCTTATTGGCGGCGTCTTTTTCTTGAATAAATAGAAAAATGATGCTGGTGTTACAGGAATATAAACCTTATCGCAATCTACATAAGGAGTGTTATTGTTAGCGTCCTGATGCCGAATCTTACACACTAGGTGCGTTGCCTTAATGAAGATAAGCTAATTTTAAAACATAAAAATAATGGTGTTTTGACCGATGTGAAATCTTTCCTTGATTTATGTTATTAGAAATCTTTAAAGTAAAATTTAAAAACAATGTTTTAAAAGCTACCGGGAAAACCGTAAATAATAATTGTAATCAACGAATTAAATATAAGTATAGGTAGTCGCATTCCTGAAACATGTTCCTGGTAAACAACCTTTCTCCCGGTTTCCACATTTATCATCCTTTAGATTTTAAATTTTTCTATAATCTAATATTATGCTTAAATTGTTTTATGTAGGTATTTGCAATTAATGAAACTTTTCCACTGATGAAAGAAGGGTTCTTCCGAAACCGGTTGTAATTCAAATATGAGGTTAGAAAAAGTTTTGATCAGTTACAGCATTCTATTATTAGCAATCGATGGATATATGGAAGAAATGACATGCTACAAAATAGATCAATTGAGGATTATATGCGAAATTCAAAGAAATGTGAAAGGAGTTCAATATCTTCTCATTTTAACAAATTATTCACTTTCTTGGTTTTTATCCGACAAAATAATTAACGGCCATACATCAAATGAATTTCTGAGAAAAAATTAAAATCTGCAGCTCGAATACATAAAAGAGGCGAGGAAAATAAATCAAATAAGACTCCCCTTCACAAACAAAAAACCCAGAGTCAAGAGTCGTTGATGTACGGAGCAATAAAGAAGTTACTTGGCGAATTACCAGAGGAAACCAAATTAGAAGAAAATATAATCAAATTCAAATAAAAATAAAAACCAAAATTTTAACAAAACAAAAACAAACTTCAAAAATGCACTAAAAAGTAAAAAAATAATTTCGTAAGATTGTTATTTTTGGAGTCGGTGTCGGCCAAGGTCTCCACATCTCACCTATAACTACCTATGTATGTACCGACTCCAAAAATAAAAATCGTACGAAATTATTTTTTTACTTTTTAGTGCACTTTTGAAGTCGTTTTTTGTTTTGTTAAAATTTTTGTTTATTTTTTTATTTTTAGGGATGAGCGTGCGTAAGGAAGTTTTGCTTAAAAAAAATAATCATCGAAATCTGTTGGCGTAATATTGAGTTATTCGTCCATTTATTATTATTATTATTGGATGATTTTTATAGCGCCATTTTCGTGAGAAAATCACCTCAAGGGCGATTTGTCGCGCACATACTTTTTCTCATGGATCCCACTGTCAGAACTGGACCAAATTAAAATGGGACGACACGGGAAGCACCAGCTTTCTAATAAAAAAAGAATCATCAATATCGGTTCACCCAACCAAAAGTTCTGAGGTAACAAACAAAAAAAAAAAACATTAACAAAAATAAAAAAAATACAGTCGAATTGATAACCTTCTCCTTTTCGAAGTCGTTTAAAAATACATGTGAACTAAACCAACCACGGCAATACAAAACTTACCCCAATTTTCGGCGGCAACTTTCTTTCTATCGATTAAGAAGAAAATCCATAGTCTGAATTGTCCGGTGAAATGGAAAAGTGACTGTTGCGAAAGAACAATTCTAATTCTAGTCTAATTTGTATGTAGGCGAACTTGCCATTTGAAATGTCAAATTCATAATAATTTACTAATTAGAGCATCGTGCGGAAAATAGGGCCGCCAAGTCAAGCCACATTCAGTGACCGAATCTAAATTGATTTGCGTCAAATTCAGTGGAATATTAACCATTTATCATAATATCGTAATGGACTAGAAATATTACAATATTTAGCAGATATAATAAACTACAACAACCGAAAATTGAAACAGCTAAAATTTCAGTAATACAACATCATTAATTAATTCACTTATACACGGTGTCCAAAAATTCGTAGTTCGAGCGGGATATTAGTGAATCTGCATCACATTATGAGTCTATTTTGGGTTATAACTTTTTTTTCTTCGAGTTTTCGTTTTCGAGTAAATCGATTCGGAAATTCAAATTTTGGATGTCAAAAGTTGGATAAAATCGGTAACTAGGGGGCGAATATCATCTGTTTAATGTTGTTTTTAAATGCGTCGAAGCGTTGACCCGTCCCCAGAAGTTTTTTTAACACTTTGGTGCTCAGATTGAAAAAAAAAATACAAGCGTGGAGTTCACACGCGTAGAAGTGAAAACTTCAGAAAATTAAAGTAGACCAGAGTGGGGAGGCTACGAAGCGCCGCAAAATGGGGACACCGATTATTCTATCTCATTCTCCAGCATGCTAAATTGTCTCAGTTTAGTGTAGCTCTTTAGTTTTAAAAGTTTTTTCGGTTCTTTATGTGATTTACCAGTTTCCCTTGTACCATTGTTTTCCTTTATGAGTTTCAGGACACCGCGATAACTAGAAAACTGCCAAAAACATCAAAACGATGGAAATCTAGTACTCACGTTGGTTCCCAAGACCTTAATATATTATAGACTAACGGGTCGATTTGGAGTCATTTATCAGAATTCGCCGTTCAGTTCTAAGAGAAAACGCTGACATTAATGCTTCCAATGCATGGAAATCTACGACATAAATTACATTCATAATATCCGAACCTTCAGCGGGAAATAAAGCGATTCAATTGAAAATCTATGGATAAACGTACCAACATAGGCAAAACGAAAGCTTTTCATTAACCCCTAGAGCAATGTTGGAGATATTTCTCCCAAGCGTAGAATAGAAGTAATCTTCTTGAGATATTTCTCCCAGCCTGGTACGGACGAAAATGCCATCTCATTTTATATAAGGTGAGATTTAAATAGTGTTAGAAAGAGATAACACCACGCTTTCAGTTTAAAAACTCAAGTATAACATGGACGCTCACGAAAAATAATTATAAAAATATTGCAAAATGTGCCGCGCGAGTTGTTTGAAAATAACAATAATACTTAGCTGATTTGTATAGTTTTTTCGCCGTTTTTGTGAGAAGTCACCTCAAGGGCGCTGGGTATATTCCAGTTTAACAGGGAGGGAAGGAGGGTGGGGAGGGGAGGCGGGAGGGGAACGGGGCGAATTTGAAAGGACACACAGGGAAAAATCATTTCTTTATTTAAGTGGCATTGCAACGCACGTTAAGTAGCAATTACAGTTTGCATAATAAAAACCATTGGTAAGCAACTTTAAAATCTTAATCTCTTTTTACGTTCAAAATTTTAATATTTGTGATTGCATAAGTCGATTTGTAATACTAAAATCTAAAGAGTTTTTCATCTGCTTTCATAAACAGCAACTTATTTTGAAAGGCGTTAAAAAACAGCGAATTTATCTGGAATCGAATTTAATCAGCATTTGGACAGTTTACAAGAGAAACATTCAGGGGATAATTTATTCACCACCTAGCCGACAAATTGAAATTAAATATGCGATTTGAAATTCGGATAAGCATTGTTAAAGTGAAGAGTACATCTGAACAGGCAGACCACACAGAAACAACTACAGTCGAAACTTGGACTTATAAGATTAATATTGTTCTCACTTTATCCTCTTGTCACCCACACCCCCAACCAGTGGGAGGCGGTATATCAAAGCAAGGGGATGAAGGGTGGCAAGAAACCACGCCAAGCGGTACCCAGTACGTAAAGTGACACCCGCCCGCTTGGATTATATAGTACAGAAATGTCAGTGTTCACTGCTGGTGACATTATCAATTTGCCGCTCCACTTGTTCACGAAGAGCGAAGATCGAACCTTGAACTTCAATAATAATTATCATTTCCTGCCCTACTCCAGATGCAAAGGTCCGCTAGCGGGGAACACGACGGAAATAGCTACTACGGTTTAGTGACACATCAGCGACGGAATATTCCTTCAGTACCGAAGCAGGATATCCTAGAGAAACTAAATATAAAAGAGCAGGATAAAGTTTATGGCTCTGAGACACGGAACGAATGGTCGAGTACCTCTTCTGTAAGTGAGTAGCTATATTTGCCAGAGAAACTTCAAAGTGAGGAAATGATTCGAGTGGGCCGTAGCGGAAAAGTAATTCCTAAATAGAATTCCTAAAATGAAGTTAAGTTATTTTATGCTGTAAAGTGTGAAGAGGAAACTAGAAAATAAAAATAAAATAAATTTTCTAAAGCGCTTTCAAAATGTTTTAATATTCAATCACTGATCTATCGGAAGTCAAAAATTTCACGTGAGTCTTTTTTTTCGTCAATCGGCTGTAACTTCAGTTTACAATATGCAAAATGGAGGTGTCAGTTTTTCAATTGTTTATGTGAGTACCACACAAGAGTCCCACCTGCTCACAACCAGCTGGAGCCAGTGAGACCATGGCATTTTCGATAGGGTAATGTTATTTATTAGGCTGTAGGTACTGAGGAAGTGAAGGTGATGGGAAAGAAGAAGGTAGGGAAGTACTTGTGGGAAGTGGATTTGATCATCAAACACGGCTAAATCCATTTAAAGTAACGTTTTGATTCTGAATGGTAGTCTTTCACCAGGTCGGTACTGAAATTATCTAGAAATTTGAAAGGTTATGAAATAACACAAATTCGATCGCCGGGATTAGAACGCGACCCCCTGATTCGCAACCAAGGATTGTAACCACTCAACAGGCGCTTTTAATATTCTCACGTACAAAAAAAAGGCAATAAACATACGTTCCTTATTACAATAATGCTGCAGCTCTTTCTTCACATTAAATAATAGTGAGACAAAAGATGAGACACATAATGTACCTACTTATGTCCGTTTCCTCCAAAGCACTATTTTTTTTTACTTTGGAAGAAACAGACAAACGTGCATTGTGTGTTTCTTCTGCAACATATGTTTATGGTCTTTTTGTACCGTCGCCGTTCCGTAAACGTGGGAATATCGAAGCGCTTAATCACGGAGGTCGTCAGGAGGGAATAAACATTAGGAGGTAATGAATATTAAACATAAATTAATTTCGAAATTGATATCTTCACTGTGCCCATCGCTAATACAGCGTGGTTTTCCCGAATCCATATTACAAAAGAAGTAGTTGAAATGGAATTGATGTATAAATCGATTAAGGCGTTATCATATTATGCAAAGCAATCATGTCACTCTTTACGTCATAGGCGGGTTCAAGACTCGCCAAAGTCCTTGGTCCAAGACATTTCTGCAGAGGTGAAAGAAGTGCAAACTGCCTACGTGCGATTCCACGCCGGTATCGCGGTACAGCCGAAGCCAGGGGACAGCTTTACTAGCACAAGTATCTGACTGGAACAAACGTTCTAATGAACAGGCAAAAAACGCGGGGGTGGAGATTTTAGAAGTGATTAACTCCAAACAAAAACAGTAATTCTTTTTTACCTGCAGGCTTTGGTTCTTGCAAGACGGCGCGGATAGCGAAACAGAAAATAATGAGAGTAATATAAAATGATGAGTTCGGTTCATTATTACCTGCCATTCAAACTTCATATTCATGGGTACGTCACAAATTGAACTCTTCCAGTTAATATAAAACAATGCAAAATTAAGTAAAACCTTCACGAACGTTGCAAATCAGTTTAATGAGTGTAAACAGAACTTTTAAAAAGTTTAGACAGATCACAATTTATTTTAAATATATTTAAATCAGACACTAAGTCTTGGATCATCAGCCAAGACAGCCAATTTTAAGTACGCATTTCCAATGGTACGACACCGATCATTTTTATTTTTAACGTAACAATGTGTTGTTACTTGTATTTTTGTTATAAAGTGCGCCTCCACCTTGATTAGCATCAACAAGAAGTGAGCAATACTCAGTTGATTGATGCCTCAATGCGTTTACCTCAAATCTGTTATGTGCTTGTGCAGTGATTAACGCCAGCTGTGGCCCCCAAGATCAAAATATCGATTGACCATAATTCAGTATCAGAAGCCAAGGAGGATGTCAGTCCTTTACAAATTTCCAAATTTTTGCCAACAGTATCGGAAGACAAGGACAATTCAGTCGTTAATAAGTTTCCAAATTTTACCAAATCCCACATAGTTGGGTCAACATAAAGTTTAATTATTATTGATTATAGTAAGTACACAGATTGATTCGCCATGTAACAAAAAAGAGGTAAGAGTTACAGGTATTGCATTGGTAACAGTTACAGGGGCATTATTATTATTATTTTTAGTTTTTTTAAATTATTTTTATTTATTTGGCAATACTGATTAAAAATACATATAAAGTTACATCGGTTACATAGTTACATAAGTTTTTAACAAAGAAACAAAAAAATTGCCTATACTCACCATAAAGAGACACTGCCCTTGTGTTTGGTGAGGGAATTCTAATTCAATTAGTAAATTAAAAGATCGTGTAAGTTAGTAATAACGGCTATTGTAAGTAATAAGTGAGGTTAGAAAATCATACATAAATTTAAAAATAAAAAACATGATAATTTTTAATTACTGTGCTCGTTATTACCGTCCGAACATTAGAACTTTGTTCTTTGATCGTGGATAAAAAAAACCGTGGATAAAGAGGAACCACTCTACGTGCGTTTTCAGCAAATAAGCCGGACGCTCCGAGGTGTGCTGTATTCTGAATACTCTGCGCTTAATGATACAATTAAATATAGAATACGAGTAGGTACTTAGCAACGGGGCGTCATAATCCCCGAGAGATATTTGCGTGCTGGCAATGGACCAATTTTATTATTCTCCGTAATGCGGGATCACAAGCACTACACTACACACTACAAACAACTAACTGTCGGCTCCTGTCAGATGGACATTGGACATTCTGGTAAAGATGTTGACTTTAATTTCATGTTACATCGGCTCATGCCAGATGGACATTTGACATTCTGGTAAAGATGTCGACTTTAATTTCAGATAACATCGGCTCCTTGCCTTTCAGATGGACATTGGACATTCTGGTAAAGATGTCAACTTTAATTTCATGTAACATCGGCTCCTTTCAGATGGACATTGGACATTCTGGTAAAGATGTCGTCTTTAATTTCTGTTATTATGTTAGTGTTAATCACAAGCACTACACATACAAACACTACCGGTCGGCTCCTGTCAGATGGACATTGGACATTCTGGTAAAGATGCTGACTTCAATTTCTGTTGTTATTTCGAAATACAATAATTATTTCACTAAACACACTTAAAGAGAAGTACATATTTTACTTATAAAACTTAAGTTATTTTAATAAACATGTAGTCACATATATTCTCTGCGAATTTGTGGACTGTAATCAAGAGTTTTCAACACGTTTCAAGACACAACTATCGGAGTTAGTAAAGATTGAGATTGTAAAGGGCTGACTGAACCTTTGTGTTCTGATATTTAGTTGATAAGAATCGTTATTATGGCACTAAGGGATATTATTGATTTTCACAGCACAATCACAAACAAGAGATTCGAAATTATACACACAGAGGGTTTACCTGGTGGTGACTGCCAGATTTCTTAATTGATTCGATATTAAATTGCACTGAGAGATTAATATGTTTGCTCATTGCAGGAGCTTTATTAATAGACCGATTGTAACATGATTTATTGTTGCAAATGTCACACACGTCAGATAGGGACGGGTATTTGGATAAAAGGTAGGGTTAGAGGGAGATGCATATACATAGTTGCGTCAACAAAAGATATTTATTACATTAAAAACTTCTTACATTATTATTGATATTAAAATGTATTTCACGAATTTCTACTGGAAGCATCGATAAAAAAAGTCAATTTGGAAATAGTTATTTTTTTTGGGAAAAAACTATAAAGGCAAATAAACTAAAAACTAATAAAATAAATCCAAAATCATTTCTTTTTACAACTTGAAACTAACTTTTAATTGAGAGCTTGTACCAACTTTCAACTAAGAAATAATATAATCTACACTAAATTGAGTATTTTTATGGTATAACATTATAAAACCAATTTGGTTCAGTAATCTCTTAGCAAACTTTTATCAATTCTTCAAGATGCCAATACAGTTTTTTCCTGTCTTATAAATTATTTTAGGGAAGAAAATAAAATAACTTTAACCTCTTGTTCCACACTCATTGTTTTGTTTCCCAGACAGCCTTTTTATAGTACCTATTAAAAATAATAGTATTACGAAAGTACTCGTGTAGCATGAAAACCACATACTCGTGCTGAGTGTGTCTTATGAATTCTATGTATGACATCAATTATTTCTATTTCATATATTAATTTAGCGCAGATCCGTGGAAAATCATTGTGTGATAACTTCAATTCTTGAAAGACTCTAGCAGTCTAGAGGATTAAGACTGAAAAATACGACGTTATGGATTTTTTTTTACGAATATCTTTCAGTTTGTGGATGCGACGCGTCTCCAAACTGAAAGAATTCAGAAAAACTTCATACGAAAAATTAAATTTTGAAAAAAAAACCATTATCAGCTACAACATCACTAATGTCGTATTTATCAATCATAGCACGCTCACTGAAAACTCACAAAACGCCACTGGTAGGTACTTACTTTTTATTACCTACGGACAATTATTAATCAGTGAGGAATTTTACAAAATTAAGGCAACATAATCGGAGACGGGACATTTTCATGTAGTGACGTCACGAGCTCAAATAATGGATTTATTTATTTAAAAATAAAAAAACTACACATTTCTAAAAAAATTTACTAAAATTTTCGCAATCTTAGTAAAAAAATCTATCCACGCGATTTTTTCCAACGGTTATGAAATCCATGCAAGTGGCATATTAGTTATAATTTTGAAAACTATACTTTAATTCAAAGCAAATTTGAATTTATGGAAACAAAGATACGTAGGATATAGAAGAGACAAAAGAAATTGGTATTTTTTTTAATTAATATCGTAACATTTGCATTAGCAAACCGCATTGCCACATTTTAGCCAATTGTTAAATAGAGCTAAAAAAGTGAGTAAAAAAATTGTACTTTTTTTTCTTCTTTTAAAAAAAAAGAAAGACAAACATTCCCGGGTTACGAATAACCAAACAATGTTTGAAAATCTCCTACTACCACCACAGAAAGCCGAAAATGTTGCTTGTGTTGTGATGGAGGACTTAGCCAGCCGATGAATCGAACACGCGACGCCCGGGTGGAACCCAAGCGCTATGCCCACTCAACCTCTGACCGGTCATTTATTGTGTTTAATCAAATATTTATTTTTATTGTGTTTAATCAAATGACATGCATCATTGTAAAGGTGGATTGTTGTAGAACCATTATTTAACCAAATTAAAGTTAGAGAGTTTTATAAAAAATACCAAGTGTGACTTCAAGGTTATTTTGTTGTCTTAAAAAACATGTTTGTTTCATAGAATATTTTACACAGTAATTATTCCGGAAGCTTTCAAAAAATTAACGAACTCACCAATTTATAAAGCGACGAAGGAGACATAATTAACTCGATGCCTGTCGTCTCATTAACTTTAACATTTATAATCTCATTTGGCGGGGAACACATTAAATACCTACTCCTTCAACTATTATTCTAAAATACAATACGTAGGTACAGTACATCCAACACGTAAGACGCTGACAGAATCTTCTGATATTATAACCAAATATTACTTCGCCCACATATGTACATTATTAATCTGTTAGGTAATAGGAACTAGGGAAGTGCTGACAACGGAAGGTATTTACTGCTTGACATGCTTAGCTTTGTAGTGGTTGAGGTCGCCACTGCAGATATTTGAAATAACAATAAAAAATCAATATCTGAACGTAGGCTTTTCTAATTGAATACTTGCCCGGAAAAATGTTGAATCCAATAAAGCTATCGATGTTGAGTTATTGATGGAATAATGTTGGGCATATTAATATGAAATTATTTTAGGCCTGTGGCAGCATTTTAAAGTTTGGTTTGTGGAAGAACGTTGTATAATGCTTTTTTTAGAACGTTTATCGAAATCGCGGAGCATGGTTTAATTTATGGGTGTAAATGGAAAAAACGAACGTCTTACGGGTTTCAACTAGAAAAACTACAAAGCCAAGAAGCTGAAGAATGCAGGAAAGTAGTATTTGTCCAGAAAAAATATTATTAAAGACGGCTTTTTAGCCGTTGCTACAGTTTTGTGGAATAATGTTGTAAGTTGGTCTTAAGACAATTTTTCGAACGTAAATGGTTCCATTCATCCATTTTTTTGCTTTTTAAGCTCAAATACATCTACGACACGTGTAAATGTATGTTAGAAGAGCATGTTGCTTTCTGTATGGTATTTTAAATTTAATTTTATTTTAGGAACGTAAGCAATCTTAATTATATAATATACAGAGGAGGTAGACAAAAAGACCAATTAATAATGTTTACAGATACTCTCTTTTTATAATTTTTGAAGGTTATTCCCATCAATGTAATATATCACTGAAGAAGAAGATAACAATAATAATCTGAACGAAAATATGAAAGAGAACAAGACACAGAAAAAGATAATGGTCCCAGTTGCGACCATTATCTTTTTCTGTTTTTCTGTGTCTTGTTCCGGTTTTTTGTTTGAAGAAGAATATAACAATAATAATCTAAACGAAAATATATAAGAAAACAAGAGACAGAAAAACAGAAAAAGATAATCTTCCCAGTTGGGACCACTATCTTTTTCTGTTTTTCTGTGTCGTGTTATCTTTCATACTTTCGTTTAGATTATTATTGTTATCTTCTTCTTCAATGATATTTTATATAGCTAATCTATTTGAGGTAAGTACGCAGGTTATGTTTGGAGGACAGCTGTTCCAATCAAGAGGAGCTTTGCACGTACGCAGTACCTACCCAGTTTGGGTTAGTCCCGATTTTCGCCATTGTTTGCATATATCGGAAAAGCACGATGGAATTTAAAATTCCAATTAGAAATCTACATTTCGCCGGATTACTGCGGGATGTTAAAATTGGAAAAGTATTACCTCGCTAGCTGCCTGCGACACTAGTATCAAAATGTATTAATGTTAAAAAATATATTATAATATTGATAATAATAATTGGATAATTTGTAAGCGCCGTTTTTTGTGAAAAATCACCTCAAGGGCGATTTTATGTTTTGGTATAAAGCCATATGTAACACAATTTTGTTGAAACTCATTGCAAAACCCTAAGGGGAACTTTATTATAAACCAGTAACTGCAATAAACCTCTTTTAACTAACTAACTAACTAACTAACCATCACGCCGTTTCCCCGCAGGGGTAGGCAGAGAGGACGGACCGCCACACAACTCGATCTTGGCACACACTCTTTGCCTCGTTTACATTCATACATCGTCTCATACATGCTCTTCTATTATTCCGACTCTTCACATGGCCCGACTCGAGTATCTGATTCACTTGGTCGTGCCATGTCTTCCTCGGGCGTCCGCGACTTCTTCTACCATTCACATTTGCATCATATATTCTCCTTACACTCCTTTCCTCGTTCATTCGCTCTACATGCCCAAACCATCGGAGAGTCCCTTTCTTAATCTTACACATCACGCTTACATCAGCCTTGCATTCTTTGCGGATATCCACGTTTCTCTCACGATCGTACATGGTTTTACCACACATTCGCCTCAGGGATCTCATTTCTACAGCATTCAGTCTACTTTCATCCTTCCTCTGCCAGTTCCATGCCTCACTGCCATACATCAGGGTAGGTACCAGCACTCCATTATGGACGGCTAGTTTCGCTTCTTTGGACAATTTTTTATTACCGCCAACGGCATTCAGTCCTCCATTAATGGAGTTACCGGCATTCACCCTTCTTTCAATGTCTCTTTCAGCCTTCCCATCTTTCGTAAACATACTACCCAGATACACAAACTCATCCACCTGCTCCAAGCATTCATCATTCACAACTATATTGCATACTGTTTTCGTACTCTCTCTTTCAAACACCATGACTTTAGACTTACTTACATTCATCATTAACTCATTCTTCATACATACTTCGTTCATCCTTGACACAAGAGACTGTAGATCTTCCATACTGTTAGAAATTAGCACCGCATCATCAGCATACAATAGGCAACATACTTCCAGATTACTCAATTTTGCGCCCAATCCCATTTCTTTCAATTCTTGCATACAATTATCCATGTATAGATTGAATAACCACGGTGACATTACGCAGCCTTGTTTAACACCTTTTGTGATGTCAAACCACTCCGTAAAATCGCCGTTCACCCTAACACATGCAACGCTTCCCTCATATAGCGACGCAATTGCCTGAATGAGCTTCGTATTCACTCCGTACTTGGACAACACCTTCCATAGCTTTTTCCTGTCAACTCGGTCGTACGCTTTTTGTAGATCTACAAAGGCACAAAAGAGTTTCTGGTTTTTTGCAAGAAACTTCTCAGTGAGCATACGCAATGAGAAAATCTGGTCCATGCACCCCCTTCCACTCATAAAAGCACCTTGCACATCCCATATTTTATCTTTTGTTTCCATTCTTACCCTTTCAATCAATATTCTACCATACAGCTTGCCCACTGAACTAAGAAGGCTAATAGCCCTATGATTCCCACATTCCATACGTGACCCTTTACCTTTGTATAATGGCATGATTACAGCCCTTCTCCAATCTAATGGCGTGTAACCCTCCTCTAAGCATTGGTTAAAAAGTCTGCACAGCCATGTGAGAATAATACGACTATCTCCTTTAAAGTATTCGGCAGCAATATTGTCGAAACCCACAGCCTTGCCACTCTTCATGCATTTAATTGATCTTTTTATTTCATCCATACTGATTTTGGTAACATTCACTCCATCATTGTTCATGACCGATTCACCGCTGGGATCACAACCACTCGGGTTACTTTCGAAGACTTCCTCGAAATATTTCATCCATCTCTCTTTAATTTCATTCTCATTCGTCAACATTTGTCCATCTTTCGATTTTATCACTTTCATGCTTCCGTTCTCTGGTCCACTCCGGGATCTTTTGACCTCCTTCCAAAACAGTTTTATGTTTTCTTGGAAGTGGTTTGTCATTTTGATTCCCTCTTCTTCTTCCAGGCGTTTCTTTCGTTCTTTCACCCCAACACTTACTCTTTTCTTGCATATCTTATACACTTCTTTCGCTCGATCTCTCTCTTCGCTTGAAACACTGCCAATCGCTATCAGACGTAACCACGCTTTCTTCTTCTCTGAGACCAGTGCTTTGATCTCATCATCCCACCATGCATCACCTTTTTTCCTACCTTGCTTACTTATTCCACACACATCTCTAGCAGATTCGCATAGACTCACCTTAATGTGGTTCCATGTTTCCTCTATGCTTAGACCTTCCATTTCCTTCTCATTCAATCTCATTTCTGCACAATTCTCATATTCACTTCTGACGTAATCGTTTTGTAGTTTTTCTATTTTGACTCTTGTTGGAGCTGATACCGTTTTCCCCTTAGAGCGCCAGCCGCGAAAGAGGTTTACTTTTGACACCACCAGAAAGTGGTCGGTTTCAACCTCAGCTCCTCTGAAAACTCTTGTGTCCTCGGTAACGGCTCTCAACCTAGAGTCAATTACTACAAAATCGATTATCGATCTTTCAATTCCTCTTTCCCACGTATACTGATGGATACCCCTATGATCGAAGAAAGTATTCGACACAAAAAGGTTCCACTCCAAACATACTTCAAGTATTCTATTCCCATTGTCATTCGTTCTTTTATCCCCAAACATACCTAAGGCCGAATCAAATCCGTCACGTCTAATACCGACCCACCCGTTCAAATCGCCCGCCATTATAATCCTTTCATTCAACTCTTTTAGTCTCATTACATCATTCACACCAGTCCAAAAATCATCTTTCACTTCGTCACTTTCAGAATTAACAGGAGCATAGCAAATAATAAGAAACACCCTTGTCAAACCAATTTTAAATCGGATCCACATTATTCTCGGACTTACACATTCATATTGCAACATACATTCAACCATTCTGGGAGACAGTAGCGCTGCAACACCCTGACAAGCCCTCTCCGTATCTGGTCTCCCAGACCAGATGAGGAACTTATCATTATGCTGCAATGTACCGCTCTCTTTTTTCATACTCTCAGTTATACAAAGTACGTCCAAACATTTGCCTTTCATTGTATCACATAATTCATTCATCTTTCTTTCCATTCCTCCTCTTATATTCCATGTACCAATTCGGCATTGCTCACGTTCCGTCCTCCTCTTTGCGCCACCGAAGGGTTGGCGATGTGATGGATAGCGAGTCTCATCGACACCTATGTCGGCCATTCCCTTCCACGGACTACTTATGCACTAACATCCTTAGTCTAACTTAATCCAACTTAATCTAACTTAATCTAACTTAATATAACTTAATCTAACTTAACCTAACTTAATCTTACTCACACGTACACAAAATCTATATTCAATAAATCTGCAGTTCATAACAATAATTTTAAAGAAACAATAAATATAACATGTAATCAACGCTAAGGATAAATATATATAGTACACTGTAATAATTGTCACTTTGAACTGTTTATAATTATTAATTGTTCTTTTTAAAACACTATCTCTAAGGTATTTTAATTAGTCCTCTATCATTCCATACGTACGTACGGCACTGGTAGAAACCGAAGGGCGCAGGCTCAGTCTTCGTAGTCCATGTGCTATAGCGGGCGGTTGGCAGCGGGGGCATCCTTCTTGTGGGGCGGCGGGGTAGCGGGGCTTCAGTTAGGGATGCAGGGGCAATACTTCCTAGTGTGGGTGACGGCAGAGGTCGCCAGATGATGATCTTCTGAGAAAGGTCGCATCAGCAGCGGTCATAATGTAACGGTGCGGCGAGGCAGGCATGACGCGGGGAGCGGGTGCGGGGTAGGCAGTATAGGTGCGGGGGATGCGAGGGGCAGAACCCAAGTACCAAATGGCCGAAGGGATGGTCACATGTGGCAAATGTTCGATGCTACTTTGAGACTTCAGCCACTGCATTTAAACTGTATCGTATAATTAACTATATTATTTTGTACACATATTCGAAAAATCATTTCACGTCCACACCATTCACAAAACTATTATTTTTAATGCTCTTACGTAATGTTCACACAGTAAGAAACATTTTTTAATACTCTTACGGACTGAATATATGAAATATCCCCTTTAAATAGTAAGGAATACCAAGACCGACACAAAACACGCCAGGCTGCTCCGAGAGCCTGACCCTGAAAAAAAAAAAAAAAAAAAAAAAAAAAAAAAAAAAAAAAAAAAAAAAACTATAGTAAATAAATCTAATATAAATATGGGTATAGGCTTATCAATTAAAACAAAATTGTTATTAAATAAGATTATTTGTTGGTCCATCCAGTGTACCTACACATATAATACTCACTTACTCGTGACTATTAAAAACCTACAATCTATTTAACGACCACTTATAACTATATACCAACAAATTGCAACTACCAACTCATTAATCGATAACACAATAAATTAATGCTTAATGAAATATTTAATGATATTTTACTAGTGTTCAGGCCAGGGCGCTCGACGTAGTATAAGTTTAGTAATCTGATCACTGTTTATTTAAAATGCTTTCAGTAAAACACACAAATCCGCAACAAAAACGAGTATCAACAACAATACCACGTGACATAATCAAAATCCGTCGCCTTTACTATAGTCGGCCTGGAATACGCACGATATAACGCCTATATTGCCTGCAATACTATCGCCTGCATTCAAGAATTTAGTTTGCCTGCAGTGCAATTGATCGGTAGCATCCCCTAGCGCCCTAGCCCAAGAATCACAGATCTTTCTGTTCCGCAGACAAATGGTCAGACAGTAAGCTCCAATGTATGTGGGATGTATGGGTATGGTAGGATCGTGGGAATGTAGAGCGGGCGAGGGCATGTAACGCCCTGTTGGCGTAACGCCAGAAGGAAGAAGAACAGAAGAATAATTGGTCCATATTCCCCGGGACGCAATGCCCCACTTCCCAGGCGCAGCAACCTGCCAACTGAACTGGAATATCGCACACTTACACGCCACCGAGATCCGCCCGTGAAGTTTACAGCTTTCAGCGCATTCGTACTCAACCAGCGGCCCCCCAACTATTCATTTTTTTTTCATTAGCTCTACACAGTCATCTTCGAAGATGCTGAAATGAAGAAATAAGATGAAGAAATAAGGAAAGGAAGGAGTGAACATGGGTCTTGTTGTAGGAGGGAGGAAAACACACAGGCCGGCAAATCGTTCCACAGCTGAGCTGTTGAACTCAAGAAACAAGTCATAGAAACGACCAGTTCTCATGTCACAAATATTATATGTTTACATACATGTATGTACAGACATCAGGGTTGTTATGTGCGACCCGCAAAGCTTTTATATAGAAACATCTGATAATCAAAACAATATTAACATCTCAATATCTAAAATCATACATAATTAAAAATAAATTAGATAATTAGATATTTTTGAAGTGAAACTTCTTTAGCCCTGTTAGGGATTTGAAATATGGATGAAACGGAAATGCGTAAATAAAATTTATTATATGACGGGTTCTCGTTTCTAATACAATGCGGTAAATTCACAATTCCGCGCGGGCTCCCGGTGGCGCAGCGGTATAGCACGTTGCAAATCTCAGCGGCCAGGGAAATCCAGCGAACGGAGGTTCGAATTTTACGAAATCCAAAAAAAATAATCATTTTCATTTTTGTAAATTAATATCCAATCTTCAAACCACTTTAAAATAAACAGGCAAAAGAAAAGAAAGCGACATCTAGCGACTTTCTAGTTTCACTCTACTGCGTGTGAATTATCCACTCTGATTTTATTACATTATTACGTTATGAGGTTAATGCGACCAAATGATCTGTTTTGAACGAGAACGTCCTATTTTTCAGCACTGAAAGCCATTTTGCTGACGGGGGTTCCATTATTAACCTCTAACCTCTAGTGTGCCAAGAAATTCATCGTAGATTTGCCAGTAGCTCACCGCACTTGCCTCGATCTAGGCTACTTTGAATTTTATTCATTTGGCAAGAAAAGATCTTATCTTATTCAGGTTTGTCCTTTCGTCACTGCAAACATTGCTTTTTTATCAGAATTTATTAACACTTAAGCTTTTTTTATTGTGAAGAACGCATGTTTAACTGGAAAATATAATAAACCTCAATAATATTTTCGAATCTTTACATTTAACTTATTATATATTTTTTAACAATATTTAAGAGAAAAAACACTTCTCTGAAGAAGTGGGACGTATATGTGCTTACATACATAGAATTTTCATAAATATATGAACACGGTAAGGCGATATAATTTACAAAGCCATATTTTTGAAAAAAGACAAATAAGCTCTTGGCGGGTCGCTTGGCATTATAGCCGCAAACTAAGAGTTAATAAAAACAAGGATTTCTACTTCACAAGTATTTTTCCTTTTTGAATAAAATTACAAACATGGGAATGGCACGAGAAGAAAAAAGATTGAGTATGGCTGTTCCAACGCCGGGAAAACAGCCGTGGCTTAGCGCATAGCAAGCCGTAGTGAATCCAGCCGTACCTCAGCCGACGCTTAATGAATCCAGTCATGGTTCACCGCGCATTACATAGAATAAGCATCCAATAAATCATCCGTTTGGCGATAAAACCAGCCTCATAATTATAAGTATGAACTGAACTATAAATGTGAATATAAGATCTTTCTCTTTCAAGGACAATTTTAATTCTACGAATCCGAAACTACATTCGTGCCAGTCAGGGAGATTTCGAAGCAAACAAGGTTAGTAGGATCCTTCTACCAATCTTCCACAGAGTTTGGGTATCTTACATTTGTCGCTCCTTACGATGAGACCAAGGATATTGAGTTTCCTTTTAGAAATCTATTAGATTTTGGTAACTTTTGGCCATTCGATGGACGACTTCTAATTTACTCTAGTTTTTCTTTGAAAACAAAGACATATATTACCAGACTAGGAATAACCGGACGATATTTGCTCAGTAAGCTTCCTACTAATATCACTATAAACGGAAAATGTTGCTTGTGCAATGATGGAGGACTTCACAGATGATGGAAACACCTGTGTGGGAACCCGACGCTTTGGAACGCTGAACCATTTAATCGATTATCCTGATGATGTACATCCGAAATGTTCGCTAAAAAGAGTAAGCACACACTGACACAATACGGCATAAAACCCTAAAAATAAATCACGATAATACTTTTGACTGTAAAAATCTCAAATCATATCCGATCTGATCTTGTTTTAATCTACGAAGTTTTACTATACGTGCAGATATCTCATTAAAAACTCTCAAATGGTGTACAGAGCTTTCCTTCTATAATCTATCACAAAGTAATTTATATCATGAGCGATGGGGCTATAAAATATATAGCTAACTGCCAAGAAAAAAAATGACAAGATCTGGTGTGTTTATTATGGGATGAGCGGAATTACCGGCTACACGTTCCTAGTAGGTAAGTACTTAACTAATGTTCCCAGCAAGCCTCCCTGAAGCAAATTGTATGGATATTGACCTACATTATGCAGGTATCTATATAATTACAAGAAGGTTGGGAGAACAAAGAATCAATGCAGAACGCCGAATTTGTGCCTGGGTGATTAATTGTAAACTAGACTGTAAAATATGGATTAAGTTAACTAAATTTAAATGCTATTCAAATGTCAATGTTCGTTTCAAACGATTCAACTCACGATTATATAGATCACTGTCGATTATTCCTTCGCAATAAAGGTAATCGCTACATTTAACTATCAATTGTAATTTATCTTCATTTAACTTGTGTGAAAGGCTGTACACTAGGGTGGATCAATTAATTTTATATATGTTCTAGCTGGTTCCCGGCATGCGTTGCACAGCCATATTCAAAGAAATATATTGTTTCTCCCTAAATCACCTTTCCCGTGCGTCCCCGTTCTCCTCCGGCGTCCCCTTCCTAGCTAGCTTTATAAATTATAGCCTATATGTTATTATGATGTACGAGCTACATTATTGTATAGTTTCATTAAAATCCGATCAGTAGTTTTTGCGTGAAAGAGTAACAAACACACATACATCGGTACAAACTTTCGCGTTTATAATATTAGTAAGATAAGATATTACTAGCGAGTACCCGGCAAGCTTTGTAACGCAACTCCAAGAAAGAAAGTATTTGTGTTTATTGAAGTACTTTTGGATACACAACACTTTTTTGTTTGTTTTTTAGTGTGGTACGTACACAAATAAATCTGAAGATTTTCTGACGAGTGAGTAGGCCACACACAGCTGTCCGCGTGAGAACCATGCATATTACAAATTCAAAATCACCACTCCCAATACCCCCACCTAATTAAATCTAATCATTTTTGTATCTAATCATTTAAGTTAGTTTTAAGTTTACTAGTGATTGACAAGATGTGTCAAAGCGATAGAAAAAAAACTTAGTAACAAATGTACATTGAAAATAAAATTCTTCAAAACAAAATGTCTACAAATTGTTACATAGTTAATGCCCAAGAAATACAAACAAATTGTGAGCAATTTCATCACTTTTTAAGAAAAAAAAAATACTTCTTCAAACTTCGCAAATGTACTTTGTGGCGTCATTATTGATTTAAATAACTTTGTAAACACCACATTATTATTTTAACATGATCGACATGTTTCAAAAACAATCTTTTCTTCGTCTATTATCCTAACGAAGAAAACATTATTTTTGAAACATGTAGATAATTTTAAAAATATAGTGGTGTTTAAAAAGTTATTTGTTTTCAGAAATATTCCATTAATTTGGATGTTGTAAAGCGGAAATATTCCGACTTTCTGACAAAATGTTTCCGGGGCCTGAAGGATTAAGGAAAAAAATGATAAATAATTCTATAAAACGTGGAATAATTCTAAATAATGGGAGCTCTCAGCGGCAATAGGCGCAGTATGGGCTGGTGGAAAACGTCAGTTTCCCGAATAATAAAAGAAAATGAATGCTAATTCTCGCCTTAACAGTAATAATTATGATCATTATTGGCGGTCGACCGCTTTTGTAAAGTCCTCTAATTTCTTCGCCAAGTATATCGTCAAAAGAAATATGTAATAATATTACAGAAGCATTTTTTTTAAATCTCGCGATAACGAAGCTCGTTATTATTCTTTGGCGAATTCGAAAGAGAAATTGGGAAGATTTAATAGGAAGGATGATAAAGGAGGAACGTGCCTCTAGAAATTATTATTTTAATTTGCCTCTGGTATTAGGAAGTTAGCTTCATAAATTCCGGGTATCTACTTAACCTCAATTCTGGGCGTTGGATAATTGTGGCCGAAACTATTACCTACTACAAATTTATCTTTGACCAAACTTACACAAAATTTATTATATAACAAGATTTTACTACCCGGTAGAGCACGAGAATTTTAATTGGAAGAAAAAACAATGTCCACAGATAAATTGATATTTCAAAGCTACACAGCGCATGATGAAATAAAAATAGTGATATTAACCTATAAATTAAACAGACAAAGCAGTGCTAATTTCACAAATCAAGAACTTTTTATTTTTATTTTTTTTTATTAACAAATTTTTTTTGGTACATTTAACAAGTAAATACATAATAACAAAAAAATATATATATAAGTAACAAAAAAAAATCCCACGAAGGCGAAGCCTGTGTGTGGGTATTATATTATGTGGATAACAGTGGTAGTTAAAATAAAATTTAATATATACATATATATGTATAGAGGCTACAGAGATCAATCAACATGATTGATTTTACTGGAGTTTATTTTATTTTTTTTTAAATTTGGATATATACATACATATTTCAATAATAAAATATTTAAAAATTTATATCGCATATTTACACCCTTACAAAAATACATTTACATTTCCTTTTTTTATTCTAAATATTCAGAACGACATGGAATATTTTAGCAATTTGGAAGCTGTTAGTTTGAATTACAGAAAAAAATTACTCAGTTCCAAATTATTTTTTAACCAGATTTTAACATTTTTTTTATATTCGTTCAAATTTTGACACATGTTGGTGGAGTGAGGTAGGGAATTGAACAATTTTGGGGCAATATAATTAATGTGTCTTTGGGCCAACCTGGTTTTGCAGTGAGGCACTGTGAATACGCATGTGTTATGTCTCTGGCTAGAGCGATTTGTGTTTTTAGTGAAATTGTTAGGACGAGTAAATATATATTTGAGACATTGGGTACAGTAGATCCGCCTTAGTTCCATAATTTCGGTTTCTTGAAATAACTGATTGGTGGGATATGTCTTGGGCTTTTGGTACATTACCTTAATGATGGACTTCTGAGCAATTTCTAATGGTTTTACATGGTTATTGTATGTTCCACCCCAGGCGATTATTCCATAGGAAATGGACGAAAGCACCAGTGCGTCGTAAACAAGTTTCATGGTTCTTGTACTGACGATATTGCTCATACGTTTGAATATGTAAATTAAGTATCTCAGTTTATTTACAGTTTTTTTCTATTTGGTAAGTCCATTTGAGTTGGCTGTCTATAGTTACACCTAAGTACTTGATATATTTTCCTAATTTTACATCTTCGCAGTTTGAGCATGTCTCAAAGTTACAATTAACATTATGGAACTTCAAGTTAAGGTTATTTTTAGGGGATGACTTATGGGAATTATAAAAGGGAATAAAAATAGTTTTATCATAATTTAGGCTGAGAAGATTTCTATCTAGCCAGTCTTTGACTGTTGCAATGCATTTATTGGCTTTACTGATTGTGTCTTCCCACGTTTTACCTTGTACTGTGATTGCAGTGTCGTCGGCAAAAGAGAGAATTTTACCTGGTATCACAATATTGCATAGGTCATTGATGTAGATTAGAAAGAGTAGTGGTCCTAAGACAGTTCCTTGAGGAATACCATGTTTTACTAGATCATAAGTGCTTAAGCTTGATCCTATTTTTGTGCGTTGTTGACGATTTAATATATAGCTTTTTAATAACATGAGACTTTTGTTTTTAATTCCAACGTTAAAGATTTTCTTTAATAGAATTCTGTGGTTGACTGTGTCGAACGCTTTCTTTAGGTCCAAGAAAATGGTTAGAGTTTTATTGTTAGAGTCTATTCTAGAACTCATCATTCTAGAACTCATCGTTCTAGAATAATTACTTTTAATCCGGCTTCATGGGGGATGGGACCTGCCATGTTTTAAATTGCTTGTGTTTTTATAGCTGGAGTTCTCAGTAGCTGGAGGTGTTGACTTCCTTTAAATGTGAGATAATGAGAAATCAGTCGGATGGCAATAGATAGCTCTGTGAGTCACACGTGCCGAAAACTGAAAAAGGTAAATACGACCCTTCCCCGTAATACCTTTTTGCGCCGACTGCATTCATAAGGATGATTCGAAATAACTTTTTGTTTTTTTTTCCAAGTTCGTTAAGTTCCTTAAAGTGTCATTTAAATTAAAAGAATGATAAAAAACAGTATTCCGTCCGATTAAGCCATTGTTTATTGGTTAAAAAAAATAATTACAGCAGGTAAGATTCGACGTAACACAATTTTATTCCAAAACATTTTTGTAGTTCTGTCATTTGACAGTTATATGGAAATTTGAAAGCTCCAGAGCTAATGACAGATTAAAAAAAATACCAACTCCACTCAGGAGGCTTCGAGGTAAATAATTTCCCTCAAACTGATATCATCTTTGGGGATGCTGTGTCGACGGTCTTTGTAAAGAAAGGAGTGAAAGTTCTGGGATAGAAATCTGGGGGTCAGCATCTCCAAACCCTGGAAAAATCTCACCCAATGAAGCCGGGCACCCTTGCCAAGTCAACAAACGTAGTGAATCACTTGGCAGAGATTTTGGTTTTCCAATAAATGGTTCCTGGAGGCCCCCCAAATTTGGAAATTAATTTAAGAGCTAAAAATAGTCGCTTTAACTGAGTATTTTCAGAGAGCCGATTTTCTACTTTCTTTATTTTTTTTTATTTTAATAATATTAGATCTGAATCTGATGTTTTAATAGTGTTACGCATCAGCCCGCATTCTTCCCTTAGTTAATTAAAAGCAGAAAGCCCACCTATCAACTCCCTGCTTTACTTTGCCGTCAGTTCAACAAAAGATTTGGGTGTAAAATGTAACATTTTGTCTCGGATACAAAGAAAATTAGAATTGGAAACTCAAATACTGGTCGTATTTACCGTTGTGCCTCAATTGTAGGCTTTATTGTTCACGGAGAGATCGGTGGCGGAGGTCCCGTCATTAGTTAACATTCAACTACCAATAAAAACCCATCAGGGGCGTAGCAAGATGCCTGGGTCTGCCCCTAAACACGATGGCAACCTTACTAAGCACAAGAGAATATATATTTTTTAAATCTAAGTTTCATGGTAGTAATCGTAGGGAAGACTGTTTTCGTCCGAAAATTCGTAGTAGAGGCGGAAAACTGATGAATGTACGTACATCACATTTAGAGTCGATTTTCAGATATACATTTTTTTGATATGAGATTTCGTTTTGAGTAAATCGAGTAAGAGGTTAATATCAGCAGTTTGATACGTTTTAAAATGTTTCAAAGCCTTGACCTGGTACCAAAAGCAATGTAATCCTTTAGTAAAAACAAAAACGAAATAATCAGATCGTTTTTTGAGACCTCAATGTGATGTAGGTTCAGTTTCCCGCTTGTATTAAGAGTTTTAAGAAACTGTGAACCTACTATTTAAATGGCGAAAACGAATTATGTAATTTGGTTATTTAAATGTGAATGGTAGAAGAAGTCGTGGACGTCCGAGGAAGACATGGCACGATCAAGTGAATCAGATACTTGAGTCGGGCCATGTCAAAAGTCAGAATAATAGAAGAGAATGTATGAGACGATGTATGAATGTGAGTGAGGCAAAGAGTGTGTGCCAAGACCGAGTTGTTTGGCGGTCCGTCCTCTCTGCCTACCCCTGCGGGGAAACGGCGTGATGGTTAGTTAGTTAGTTAGTTTTTGGTTATTTAAAAATAAAAATACGGATAATTTTTGTTAAAAACGATGATGATGAACCGAAACCTCGTTTGATTAATTTGAGCCAACATCTTGAAAGCTTTCAAAACATTAAACGACAAATTCACTCACATAAATTAAAACTTATATTTTAGGAATCGAAAACGCATATCGCACTTACCGTAGAAAAGGCTTTTAAGTCAAAAAAGATAATGTTGCAAGAGAGCGAAAAAAATGATGATTGATGAAACAAGCGGTTCCGTCGAAAAGAGAAACTAGCGACACCTCGCGGAGAGAGAGAGATCTAATTTTCGTGCAGTTTTCGTGGGAAATAGATAATCGCAATCACTTTACTAAAGAGGTAATAATTTTTTACACTTACAACCCTTTTCTAAGGGATGTGCTTACTAAAAGACTAAGCGCTTCAAAATGGTAAAATAACTTCGTAAATCTTTTGCATTTATTTATTTATTTATACTGGGTTTTACAGATGTTTACACTTATATGAGAACAATCCAGCTATAAAACTCAGTTATTAAACAATTATAAAAATCTATAATTACATACAATTAAATACAAATAAATACAATTAGAATAACAAAAACATCACAAATAAAAATACAGAATTATATACAAGGTCACTCAAGTAACACATTACAATGAGTGGTAAAAGACATATGAAATACGCGAGCATGCATAGAGAGACAATTCACACAATATAATTAGTTAGTACTTTTTAACAGCGCTAGAACTTTTTTTTTTTAAATCCGTACAAATTATCAACGAAAATATCCACATCAGCGCACTCTATCTTGTTATACAGTCGACACATCTGGGTCAGAGGGCTAAAGTAGGCGATATTATTTTTAAATGTATTCATATGAAAAATGTTATGGCGTCTTAAACAATGGGAATTTGGGACATTAATTTCAATACTATTAAGACATAATGTAGTATCAAGATGGCCGTGAATAATTTTATGTAAACATATTAGATCATTCAATTGCCTTCTAGTTTTAAGTGTATCAATCTTGAAGTAATCACGACGTACATCGTATGATCTGAGATGGTCGTGTAGTCCACATTTGAAGGATAACATTCTTAGTATTTTTTTTTGAACTGATTCTACAATGTTTTCATATTTGCAGTAATGTGGATTCCAAATAGTGCTTCCATATTCAAGTTTACTTCTAATTAAGGCATTGTAAAGAGTTAGAATTGGTTGAGGATCTTTGAAAGGTGTACATATTCTGTGAATAAATCCCATCATTTTTAATGATTTGCACTTAATGTTGTTAATATGTACATCAAATATGAATTAAGAATCAAGAGTGATTCCTAGATCCCTTATTGAAGAAACTTTTTTGAGAATAATATTATTGATAACATAAGAAAAATCCTTTATAATTCTATTTCTAGTAAAGTTTAAAATGTAACATTTTTTAACATTTAAGTGCATATCATTGACAGTACACCAGTTATTGAGTGTGTCGAGGTTATTTTGAAGCAGCTGATGATCGGAAACAGACTTAATTTTACGAAAATTTTAAGATCATCGGCGAAAAAAGCATAATCACAGTTTAATTTCGAGCCAACGTCATTTATGAATATAAGAAAAAGCAGGGGGCCAAGATTTGAACCCTGTGGTACACCAGAAGTTACAACTATAGGGGATGATTTGTATCCATTAATAAGAACTAATTGAGTTCTGTTAGACAAATATGATTTCACCCAGCGTAATAGGTCTCCATGTGGTTAACTTTATCAAAAGCTTTTTGGAAATCAGTATAAATTGTATCTACTTGTAATCTTTCATTAAAAGAATTACAAACATAATTACAAAATTCCAAAAGATTTGAGTTGATTGATCTTTGAGGAACAAACCCATGTTGCCTAATGCAGAGAAGGGGCTTAAAATGTGAAAAAATATTTTTATATATCAGAGATTCAAAAACCTTAGCAAAACAGGATAGTATACTGATTGGCCTATATTTTTTTATTAAAGATTGGTCTCCCGATTTTAATACTGGTACCACATGTGCTTTTTTCCACAGATCTGGAAAAGTTCCCGTGGTAAGGGATGCATAAAAAATGATAAAAAGCGGTAAACATAAAGAGTCTGCACAGCAACTAACAAAGAAAGGAGGAATATTATCAGGTCCTGGGCCCTTATTGGAATCTATTTTACTCAAAAAAACATTTTATTTCATCTGCACTAATATGTATTTTACCCAAATTGCTTTGATGTTTGGCATTGAATCATTAGTAGATGATTCCGACTTGGTAAAAACAGATGAAAAATATTTAGAGAATATGTTTGCTATGTTTTTCAGTCATTTGCGGAAATATCGTCAAGATGCATTACTTTAGGAATACAATTAGTTTTTCGTAATGATTTTGAGTATGACCAGAATAACTTTATGTTATCTTGCAGACCACTTTCGACAGAGTTGATATATGATTTATAACATTCGCTTTGTATTTTTTTTTGTAAATTTCCTTAAATAAGAGAATTCCCTATAATCTGACTCGTAACCATGTTTTTTTACCATAAGTCTAAATTTGTTTTTTTTTCTTAAGAAGAGCAATCAATTGCTGATTAAACCAGACAGGATATTGATTTTTTGTTTTAGTACCATATTTTTTAAAGTATTTGTCAATTATTTCCCACAAATTTTCATAAAATAAGATTACCATGCTATTCACATTTTTATTTTAAAAAAGAGTTATCCAATTAACAGACAATATCCTGTCGACATTCATCAAAGTTTCCCTTCCTGAAGTTATATTTTGAATCGCTTCTATTCATTTCTAAGAATTGATCTTTATTTTGTTTCACTATAATTTCAAATGAAGGGTGATATTGATCCAATTTGGTTAAGCCTGGTGCTATATGTATATAGATGTTAACTTTATCAGAAAAAACAAGATCCAATAAATTTTCATTTCTATTTAGTACATAATTGAATTGATACAAATTGCAAATTGATGAGAGATTGACAAGACTGTGCTTTCATGCTTTTATAATTAGAAGGGGAAAGTACATTATTTTTGAATGAATTGTCAGGTAACCATTTAATTTCGGGCAAATTAAAATCACCAACAAAAATAAACTGCGAATTGGAAATTGAATACTTTAAATACAGAACCTGTAATTTTTCAATATGTTTACAATAATTATCAACGGTTACACTAGGAGGAATATAGAGGATGCATATAAAGATGAGCGAGTTGGAACGAGACTTAATTACGAGCCACAAATCTTCATTGTCACTCTCCCACTCCGTTTTTCTTGACACAAGAAGTTTTTTAGAAACGGCAGCTAGAACTCCACCACCTTCACGATCTCTTCTAAATATAACATATCTATCATCAAACAATTCTTCACTAAATACCGTTGAGTTCAGCCATGTTTCGGAAAACCAAATAATGTCATAATTATTGATTAAAATATTATTGCGTACACTTACGGTCTTTGTTCGAATACCCCTCACATTTTGATATAATATATTTAATCCATCAACAGGAAGTACCTCGCCATCTATTTCGGTATGCTTAGACGCCATAGTCAATGGTGGAGAGGTCCTTCAATAGTGCTGCTTTGTAGGCCGGGCAATCCTTATCTCCGGTGGGGTGGGCACGCGAAGCTGCAGGCTTTCCAAAACGTGCGCATGTAACGCAACTGGGTGCTGCAGCAGCAGCGGGGCAGGCCTCACGCGCGTGTCCTTCTACACCGCAGTGAGAGCATCTCTTTGTATCTTTGCATTACTGGTGCGAGTGTCCGACCATTTGGCAATTCAGACACACTTAAGTCCAACAAAGTCACGCACACCGCAAACGGTCCAGTCCACAAATACACGTCCTTGTTGCACCAACGCATGACGAATGTTAGCAGGCACCGAGTACACTCTATGGCAAGACGGTCCGGTTCAAGCTCCAGCCATATGACTTAATTTGCACTTGGATGCACACTCTTTGAAGTCACCAGCTTTTATCAGAGATTCCGGAGAGGGCCTTCTCTAAGAAGTTCTCGTCTGAAAGTTCACGGGGCACATTAAAAAATATTATTCTAGGCTGCCTCTTAATTGGAAGACGGGCACACAGCAAGTTGGAGCTAGATATAACAGGATCATTTAAAAGCCTTTCTTGTTCCTGGCTGCTGGCAGTGTGGATAATGACTCCTTTGTTTTTGATATTTTTTACTCCCGTTATCCTTACTCCTAACTGTGATGGCTTAACGATGTCCTTAATATTTTTTTTGTGCCATCGCTATCATCAACCCCCGATAGTTTTGGAAAAAAAAAATACAGATGGTCTTGGTTTCCCTATTTTGATGCTGGTACGGGTGAGTGGTGGGGGCACTGGGAGTTTTTTCTTTGTAACTTCAGCGAAAGAAAGGCTAGCCTCTGTCGCATAAGCCACTCGATGCATTACTGGACCCAGATCTGATTCAAGCTGTTGGATTTTATCCAGCAGCTGCTTTGCATAATTTTCCGCCATTTTCTTCTCAGCCTGCAAGACCTTGATGTTAGCTAGAGCCGAATTCAGGTCTCCTCTAAGTTCTTCCTTCTCTAGTAAAAGTTGTGCAACGGAGCCGAGAACATTTGTCACGTTTCTTGATACTTTGAGCTGCTGCTCTTTGGAGACTTTGGATGGTTTTTCAGCCAATGCGTCCTGTAGGGCTTTTAGGGCGATTTGGGTACCGGATAATGTCTAGTGTCCTGATACATGACTAAGGTCAGGGTTGGTTTCGGCTTCAATCTCCTCAGCGTCTGAGTCCGATTCTTCAGATTGGGAGGTAATATAATAGGGCTTTTAACAGAGTTCTTTTTTTCCCCATAATTATTACACATATGTAACTTCAGTTCAATGTTAAAAAAGTATTTTTCTTCAAAATAAAATTAGTTTCGATTTGTGATGAAAGTATTCAAAGTTCACAACATATTAACAACCAATTGGAGCCCGGAACAGTGAGCTCATAATCAAACGCAGCCAATGAACGCACTTGCTGCCGTAAACATCACTGTGGTACTTTTATATGAGAAACAACTATTATGGAAGATAAGTTTATTACTATAAAAGTATGCTTATGATCGAAGAATTCACAAGAATAACACTTCCACAGGTTGATTGTTCGTTGTTATTTACGATAAATAGTTTTTTCTTCCGGCGGATTTGTTTGAACTTGTATTTTTCTTAGTATAAATAACAGCGTGACAGAACATTACAAGTACGTACGGTAGGTAGGTAGTTATTATAGTTATCATTAACTTAAAAGTAACGAACGAAAACTCCCAAAGATAACACCTCCTACGCCACTGGATTAAAAATACAAACAATTGCAAGAATCGGACATAGTATAACAATAAGGTCTACTTATAGTGTTTGGGTCTGGGAAGAACATTTTGACATCTCATCACCCATCACAACCAAATAGCGGCCTCACTTACCGCCACATAATTAATTATAACGAACAGTTTTTTGAAATACAAACATTATTCTAATTCGCAGTCTGTTTATCAAAAGTGTTTATTGTCTCAAGATGATTATGACATACGGTAGTTAGTAATTAAATAATGAGAAGAAAAAAAAAGTAATTAATATAATTAACTCTTGACTGTTTGACTGACAGACTGATATGAAAAATAAGTTAAAGAAAATCATTAAAAATATTATAATATTGAATTAATAATATTTCTAATGATAAAATACAAAACGAATTTACAACCGCAGAAAAACTATTAAAAACTGTTATTTATTTAAGTTAAATAACGAAAATACTTTTGGCGTTAAGATTTATAATTATATCTATTAAAAACTGGGTTAATTAAAATGATTGGCAATGAATTTTTTTTTTGAAAACATGAATTTGCCAACGAAAGAAACGCAAAATTATTATGTTCATTTAACTTAAAAATTTATATTATATTTTATCCAGATGTCAATGTAGAGCAAATATATATGTCTACGATGTTATGTTATGATGTTAATCAGTATTAATTGAAACATTTTCATAGGGACTTTATTGTGGAAAATCACCTCAAGAGCCTGTCCAATGATTTAATTGATTAGTTTTATCGTCTGCTTGCTTATTATAAATTATGATTTCATAATGGATATTATTATTTAAATCAAATAAGATAAATGTAAAATGATTTACTTCGAGAGATCTTTCTTTCGAGGATTAATTTGAAACTCATATGGTCACCATTTTGCGGATGTTTGTAAAGAATCTAATGCCCTATTCATCTTGTGAAAGAAAAACCTCAAGGCGAGGCGAAAATGGCAATGTTTTTTTGGGACAGTGATGAACTAGAAAAAGACACCGGAAGTTTTTTGACTCCTGATATGATCAGGGCATCATGTCTTACTGAGAACGTTTAGCAACTTTCTTGTATAGTTGGTTTAATCCTTGAGTAAGGAATTTAATTTGAAGGCAAGCATTTTCCTTGAGATTAACGCTCGTTGGTATCCTTTACCAGGAGCCTGGTTTTGCGGGTTTTCCGTCCAGCGGGGTGGATCCCGAGAGAGATTAACCCTTGGAAAAGGCTAAGCCTTTCGACCTTTCAAGATCTCGGCGCTTTTTTTCAAGTAGCCCACGTCATAGAAAAGCTTAATACAGCTTTTGGTAGATATTACATAACAGTGAATTACTATTTCTGTGATACTACCACTGAGAGCTTCGTTTGAACTCCTGTTACAGGCGATGTTTAAATAAAAAAAAGTAGAGATTACGACGAAACCGACAACGGTGTGTTACAATTCATTATAGGACCTTAATTTTAACACTTGCAAATTCACCACAAGTGAATTGATTATTTTATCTTTTTAATGTTATACAGTGCTATTCACGTGTATACTAAGGCCCTTCTTCCACAGGTTACGCAAGTACCGATACTCGACGATATACTTCTGGGCGGAGATTCGTACACAAGGCACACCAGTCTAGCGCGACTAGCCGGTGGAAGTCGTTAACAGTCATATCATCGAGCAATATTAATACGTATGAAAATCATGTAAAAATTATAGTGTTGGAAGTGTTTATTAGTTGATGTATGAGTGGATGGAGAGTGTTTGATGAGGAGATCCTCTCCACGTCAGGCAGGATTGCCTTCATACCTTACCGATATTGAGGTTAAAATGCTCCTTGAGATCACGGCACTTCCAAGCCGTGATCTTGTGTTCAGGCTTATAATAATGATGATGTTTAATTGAAAACACTCAGTTATCCACGATATTAAGTTTTATTTAAAATATTATTTACAACGAATATACATTCGCGTACAAACTGGTAGTGAGGTAAAATTGCCGTGCAACCGGATGGATCGAGTACTAGAAGCGGAATAATAATATGATCCTATCTCGGGGCAATCGGTGACATTTAGTGTCGGTCATCTGGGATACCATACGCGTGAAAATAAGTAATGTGAATAAGTACTGCCATAATAGTATCACCGTCACTTTGTAGTGGCATTATAGACAATTTGTAACTATGAATGCGCGTGCTTTATGTTTTAGACCAACGCTAGGGATAAAACGGTAAAACAGGCAACGAAAAATGACAGTTACGACGTTTTGAGAGATTGCGGGGATACGGGTGTTTTTTAAAGCTTTTTTACGTGAATACCTCACAAGAGTTTGGACCCGTGAGACTATGGCATCCCAATTGGGGTATGTTGCGAGTCTGAAGGTGGTGGTGGGGAGGGAAAGGAGATGGGAAAGAGGAAAGTGGGGAAGCACCCGGTCAAGCTATTCAGATCTGGTCACCAAACACGACTAAAGCCATTTCAAGCAACGTTTCAATTGCGAATGGTGGTCTTACAACAGGGCGACACTAAAAGTATATTCCTCTGGAATGTGCCTAAAATATACTGTACATTACTTTTAATTAATTATTTGTGAAATAAAACATATTAATGACATTTATTTGCCCATGCCTGGATTCGATCCCGCGACCTTCGAACCCCGACCACGGAAGGGTTGTTGATTTCAATAGCGACGTTTACGCACTGTGCGCGACAAACACTCTGCGACGTGAAACACAACATCAGTGTCGGATGCTTGCGCGTACCTGTAATTGTAAAAGAAAGGCCTAACACTGCCAAAATTTCAAAAGAGGGGGTTCATTAAAGCGTGGCTATGTTGGTAATACGACAAAGCATTACCTTATCACGGTATTCCGAATAATCATACTGCTACGCTGCGAGCATCCGGGCGAAGTAATTTGGGAAAACGACAAGGAAATGTGAAATAACTCTCGCCGGAGAACAAGAACAATGAAGGAGGTCTGTAACAGAGTTACCTGTTACAGTACGATGGGTCCGGTCGGTCAGTGGTTAGCGTATCAGAGTTTCACAAGCGGCGGATGTAACTGTTGCATTATTCCAGAATTTACATAAAACACGGGTTCAGTATTAGATCATTAGTTCGTCGATTTGCATACCTCGCTCGCGTTAGCGGGTACAATAATGCCCGGGCACTCTGCTATTTATCAAGCAGTTATATCAACGCGCATATTATTTCTGTACCAAAATGTGGAGTTGGACTAAAGCACATGATCTCAACAATTTAAAATTTTCGACCTTATTAAACGTACTAATTTTTTCCTGTAGGTCTATCTGTGCTTGTAGTCGGATTTTGTGATTTTTTAAGAGTCTGCGCTATTTAGTAAGCGTGTAATTATTATCAATCATACAATTATAATATCCGGTAATTTTTCACGGGACCACACTCTTATTCTTTAAAAATAACTGAGTGGTTGATCTTTAACCCAACGTATTAGGAAATTTCAATAGTAACGGGGAGAGATTAAATACACATTTGGCGTGTTTCCCGATTGCACAGATTTTGAAAATAACACCACACTTCAACTTAATTACTTCAAGAAATAACTAATAGCATAAAAACCAATAAGTTTGGATAGATGGTAAAAGATGCATTAAAATTATTTTTTTATTCAATCAAAGTTCAAAATTTCCCGCATAAAACGTTTCCTTTGCCGCCATTTTAATATTATTTTGTAATACATTTCAATCTAAATTAGTATGAACTCAAAAAATAATCTAATAATCTATTTTGTGCACGTAAATAGTTGTTTCATGTAGCAATTGTTGGATTGAAGTGTAATTTCCATAATCTGTGCTTAAAAGTGCGGCGGCTTGAGGAACATTAAAAAAAATCGAAATTCTTTCTTGAGCTGATAATCGATTTCACTAGTCTCTCTGGGTCCTGGGATCTAATCTATCAACTTATGAATAAACGTGTTGTGTTAATTCATACACAACTGATGAACAACCATTTTTTATGATAAACGATGTTTATTAATTCTGTAAAATTTAATAAACTTTTATTAGTAAGGCCCATAGAATTGTAAGTAATAAATTTGGATAATCCTAAAAACTCGTAACAAATTGTACAGCGCCCTTGGAAGTGATTTTGACAAAAAATACGCTCTACAAATTGTAGAATAATTATGACAGATCACAATTCTAGTTCTAGGGTACATTTTTTCAGTGGTTGATATTCTTAGTTAGCAGCATAGATTGGAACCAAGTAAGCTAATGTTAAGGGAATTCATATGCATAAAGAAATAAATATTATCAATTTCAATTAATGAATGAATGATTCATGCATTTGATTTGAATAATACATACAGAAATTGTGAATGCGTATTTTATTTTTAATTCGTAGAATATGGAGGCAGTGTTATTTGTGCAACACGAATGCAGTGAACGGTGAACGCCAAATCGCATGGATTTATGAGAAAATACTGCATTTCAGCACAAAAATAATGTCATACATTTGACAAAATAAGCTTCAGTGTAACACATTGCGAAATGCCAACAGTTGCCATTGTGCCATCACATAGAAACGAAGAAAAGCGTTGAATGCCTATCGCAGTGCAAAAATAAAGCGATAAAATTACTTCAATGGATAAAATGCCATGAATTTTATTTCGTACGAAACGTAGCATTTGCAAATGCATTATTCGTTAACCTCTCAGATCTCAGGCATATTTTGTCGGAAGGTCAAAATATTTCCTCTTTGCAATACAATCCAAATAAATGGAATATTTCTGAACGCATTCGAAAGCTAAAAACTGTTTTGTGAGGTGATAAAGTAGGTACACTTTCAAACTTTATAATTCGAAATAAACATATGATTTTTGAAAGGTAAAATTTTTGATTGGAAACATAAAAATTCTGTTTGGAAACTTTGGTTTCACAAAGGCGCACATTATAATTATTTTGTGGTTAACTATTAAATTTGAATATAAAGCGTGGTGTCCTTCTATTTCAACAACCACTTAGATCATATTTCTAACCATGATACTAAGGGAGCCACAATAATTTCTATTAGACATATACGAGTTGTTGAAAAAAGCTAAAAAATTAGACTGAGGGGTTAAAAAAACTATTATTTTGTTGGCACTCAATTTTGCTAATCGCAAAAATTAACCCCGTGTGGTACGTGGAAAAGAATCGGTACTATTTCTTAGGCTGAGGAAGTGAGGAAATCCCATGACTTGCAAAAACAAAATCCCCTTCCTGGATCAAGATTGCAAGATGATAGCCCTAATGATCGGTGGATCGGGCTGACGAGACGAAATCATTAAGTAGTTAATTCAGAACATATTGAAGGACCCCTCAATCAAAATGTAAAACCGATGGATTATCCCGAATCATGACACATTTAAAGGGATCAAGTATCAGTTTTAACCTGGCTTCGAAGATCGATATCAGTGTCGCACAACGGGCAATACTTCTGAATATTTGCAAAAAATATTATTACTACAACTCTTTCTCCTTGATACATTTCTTCTTGAAGTATCCATTATCAGGCCGGATGTCAGATGGACATTGAAATATTTTATGATACTGCGAGGTCGTCCAATCAATACAAAAAACCGGTTCAAAGCTCAATATTCCAACAGTCAAACAAAATTAATACTATAGGTTAGAAAAAATAAATTTAAAAAATTAAATATCATACGCAACTGCTCGAAGTCAGTGGGATTGTAGCATCGCTAATTAGGAGAATGCAATAACAATAACAATTGGATAATTTGTAGAGCGCCGTTTTTGTGAAAAATCACGTCAAAGGTGATGTACAATTTATTATGAGTTCCTAGGATCTATCTCATTTTATAATTAATGTAGTTAATGGAGTGGGGAAGTAAAGTTTGGGGAGAACTTAGCTGTTCAGATTTGGTCATTAAACCCGCCATAAGCCAACATCACCAGGGTGACACTTGTTTTTTTCACCTTAACCTACACACAGGAGGCCCGAGGAAAATAATTTCACAGGTCTTAGGCACGAAAACGTGGCATTTCGTAGACTAGATGACTGCGGCCCCTTATTTTATTATTTTTATTTTTATTTAATGAATAAAAACCTTAATTATTAACAATATTAGCGACTCTCAACCGAAAATTTAAAACAGAAAAATCTGAAAAAGAGACAGTCAAATCTAGGAATTCCAGATGTGACTGTTCTTTTTCTGTTTCAGATTTTCGATTGAGAATCGATTTCATCAATCGTCTTCAGTAATTGAAGTTTTTTTCCCTCAGGGCCTATGTCATTTTTGTAGATGCTGTATGGAGGGTCTTTTTGAGGAGAGGAAGGAAAGAATACGGGTCTTGAAGAGATCCATGTTGTAGGAGGAAGGAATCACGTAGGTCAGAAAACCCAAGAACGAGTCGTAAAAACCACCCGTTTATAACCGTGTGCAAATGTGGGGCTGGCAAATGACACCGAAAATCTTCTACTAATACATAACAGAGTCAAAAGAGGAATAATTTAAACCATTGTTTTTTAGCAGCTGTAGATTACGTCAATCATCCTGTACAATAAACACCAGAGGCTCTGATTGTTGGTTGAAATTAGGCAGCTTAATGGACAATAAAGCCTAATAATTACATACAATATGTCGGGCTTGCTCTATATAATATAGTTCGGCGGCGTTGACGTCACTGGACCTATGTGGATAAGCGACAATGTAGTGTTGTTGCTAGGCGAACAGTCACGGAGTCAGCGGGCCATACAGCCATACATGGCCGCCTTTCATATTCGCCGCTGCATGAGGAGGGCTGACGGCTAACCAAGTGTAATGTCACGGTAGACTGTGCAACCAATACACGCATCTGTAATGTATATGACTGTAGAAATGTACCTTACGATAGCTGTAAAGTCAGTTTAGTAGTTGAGCCGCCTCCATACATTTGCTACGTCTTGCCCGCCGGAACGGCTGCGCGACCTTTTTGGTTTTGAGGCCAAAATACCCGAACACGCGGAATCATTTTTTTAATATAAAAATGTGTAGTAAATATCTAATACCGATACGAGCTATTATTTTATTATTATTTTTTTTTAAATTATGATATAAAGGCCATTAAAGAAATCGATTTTTCTTGAGAACCCTGAGGCGTTCGTGTGGTGAAACTGTGTACGATCATGTGAGAAATGTACAGATCTGCAAAGAATGCAAGGCTGATGAAAGCGTAATGAGTAATATTGAGAAAGGGACGTTAAGATAGTTTGTTTAATGGGCATTTGGAGCGAATGAACGAGGAAAGGAGTGTAAGGAGAATACATAAGGTTAATGTGAATGATAGAAGTCGGGGACGCCCGTGGAAGACAAGGCACGACCAAGTGAATCAGATACTTGAGTCGGGCCGTTTCAAGAGTCAGAATAATAGATGAGCATGAGTGAGACGATGTATGGATATGAATGAGACAAGGAGTGTGTGCCAAGACCAAGTTGTTTGGCGGTCCGTCTTCTCTGCCAACCCCTACGGGGAAACGGTGTGATGGATTTAATGTATTAAATAAGATAAAATCACCTAGATACTGTTTTGGACATAGGTAATAATGATTTATTGTTAGAGTATTAGGTACGCATTGTTGCGCCACCTCCTTTAGCCAAGGTGTTGGACAGCGATACAGTGTCCATCATCAGGGCATATGTGTGATGCGATGTGGTGATAGACACTGTAACGCTGTCCGAAAAGAAAAGCTTTGCTAAAGAAGGAGGTAGTGCAGCACGGTATAATACACCAAAAATAAATCATTATAATACTTGTGGCCGTGAAAATCTGAAATCATAACTGGCAATGTCTACTGTTCATAGAACAATATTAGTTTAACAACCTTTTACCCATAACTGATGTCATGGTCTTCAGAAACTTATGTATTTTTGTTGTCGGTGTTCATTTTTATTGCGGCTTACTGTACCGCCAAGCTGGGGTTCGCTAAATAATTTAACAGCACTGGGCGGCACCAGGCGGAATCCCGGGATTAATGAGAATGCAATGGATGCCGGGTGCCGGGATCACGATGGATGAGACTGCAATGTACGAGTAGGTCGCGCTAGACAGAATTCGCTAGATTCATGGTATATTAGGGATAAAAGCGTCCTCTTAAACCCTGGCATTAACTGATTTGAACAGGAAGGGATTTAAACATGTACCATCACAAAATTTCACCTGGATTTAGGAAAATGGAACGCCACAGCAATCGAATCCTTGCACGTACTCCTTGCTTTTCCACAACCTTTATACACGGTGTCTGGAAACTAATAGTACTAGCGGAAAACTGTGGAATCTACATCACATAGAGAAGCAAAAAAACAAGTTTCCAAACATATGTACGAGTGTATGGTTGTGAAAAACAATCATAAATTTAAATCAGAAGGTATTGAATAGTCAGGGTCGGGATAAAGAATAGTCAGGGTCGGGATAAAGGGTTGAGTGGTTACTTGGCTAAACAACAAGTGACGTGGAAGAATTTTTTTGTTCTGAAAAAAAGAAAAAAAAATCGAAAACAATAAAAAGTCACCAGAGAGCAACATTGTATTTAATAATGTCAGCAATCAACGTCATGACCCGACACAATAAACGTTAAATGTCCCTTTTTCTAACCACATCAACAATAATTTAACCGTGATGAGTTTCCCTAATAAACTCTAGGCAGGTAGTTACAAAATTTTCAAAATAATGAAACACGAATCTCAAACATTGATTTTGATAAAAAATTTAAATAACGCCAGAGTTTGGACAACTTTATTGAATAAAAGAAAAATCAGTGCTCCTTTTTGGATAACACTTCGACAACTTAATATTAATGACATTTAAGTTGTGTTTTTTTATTACTTTCAATCGCGGAGGAGCCGGCAGACGCGATAAACACATGTTGGGAGGTGGTTGAATGTTTTGTGGGAGTACCTACCTATGGGAAGATGATTGATGATGTTTTTGGTTTTTTACTTTTTACCAGGAATTCACACCATTGACCTTCGAGCAACATTATTGTTATTGTGATCTTCGTGATAGCTAAATATTATAATACACGAAGTCGTGTATTTTTTGGTTTCATAATTAAGAATGTTTTTTTATTTTATATTTGAATTTAATTTAAATATAAAATTAAACTGCTTCCGTCTGGAACCAATGAGACTTGGCATCCCCAGTTGTCGGGGGATTGGTATGGTGTGTGGGGAAGAAGATGGGGAAGTACCTGTCTATTCAAATCTGGTTATCAAACATGGTTTAAGTCATTTCAACAAGTTTCAATTCTGAATGGTGGTCTTACACCGGAGCGATACTGAAGGGAGTCTTCCACTCTGGAACGTGGCGCAAATATGCCTTTAAATTAATTCATTTAGAAATAAAATAAATTAATCAAATCAAATTCATTGCGCAAGCCGGTTTGAACTCGCGACCTTCGGATTAATAGTCGAGAGTCTTACCTCTTGACCACGGAGGCCGTCCAAATACTTTTTGGGGTTTTAAATATATTTAGTATATTACGAAACATTTATATGAATAATAAAGTAGATGTGTACCAATAATTAGGAAGGCGCCCTAGATTTTGCATTAAAAATTATATTACCATAATCATAAAAAGTTTTTAATTTTTATAAAAAATTGAAAAAATGGAACATATAACATTTGGCGTTCAGTCATTTCACAAATGAATTGACATTTAAAGCCTATAAGCAAATGATGGTATTAGTTATGCGAGCTGAAAATAAATGCATTTTTCTGGACAATCCATACAGAAAAAAATGTTAGTGGCAAATTATTTGTGTTAATAATATTTGTTGGGCGATTTAAACTCAAACGATACGACTATTAACGTCATATTCAATATAATAATCAATTATATCAGCAATGAAGCGTGATTATTATTAGATCTTTAGTAAAAATATAATTATTCAGCCATTTAAAAAAATAATAAATGCTTATATCTCGAAAGTTACCAGTCACAATCCAGTGTTAAGGTGTGCACGTGTAAAACTTATTGTTATTTTATTCATGTTGTGAGTTAGTCCACCTCTGCGTTGAGCGTGGCGCGTGGCGCGTGCTGTCCGCCCGGAGCGTGGGCCGCCGCGTCACTGGCGCCCGTGGGCGGGTCTGACCCCGCGGGCTGGCGGGTACGACACTGCCGCCAGAGATACAGTCGATAAATGTCACCTTAATCATTTACGTCATTTTTATTAACATGTATTTTTTATTATTTCATGTTAAACCTTACATAGCGCCTCTGTGTGCACAATGAAAAAGAAAACTATATTGCCGCCCGATTGGGCGGCGTTGTGAGCCGTGTTAAGGTAGGGCTGCAGAAAGGGATTTAATGCGGGTCTTGAAGAGGGCCTTATTATATATTATGACGAAGGAAGAAAACAGATGCCGGTAGCTTGTTTCACATAAAAGCCGACTTGCACAAAAACTACCAGTTCTCACAAAGCCAACATCAAACGGTGTTTCGCGTTCGTGAACCGGTGCACAGAGGTTCAATGCTGCTAACTCATTCGAGCAGGCTCCATTTAAATATCCGTAGAATGCTGTTCATTAGAGACGGCAATAGATCAGACGAACCGTCCTCCTTTATACAGAATCAAGTAGGTTTATCAGGTATTTTGCGGCTCCAGCCCAGAGGTAACCAAAATCAATTGTTGGACGTACTTTAGTTTTTGTGCAGGGTTAGCAGCTGGTTAAGAATGGTTATTTTTTAAGAAATTGGGTAATTTTAAGAATCATTTGAAATAGGCAAAAAAAACTCAAACTACCAAGTCAAATTTAAAACTACCAAGTCAAATTTAACTACCACAGGACAATTCTCATACAAATCATATCCTTTGATAAGTACCTATGCACACAAAAAGTTAATTTCAATATTTTCCTACATACCAAAAGTTTATTTTAAATGCCTAAAGAAATATTGAAATTAAGACAAGTATTTATTTATGAAAATTTTGTGTAAGGTAGATTTTGGAAAATTTACCTGTAAAGATAAGATAACCATATGTGAATTACGAATGAGGAGATCCGAATAATATAAGGTTTAACGAATATAATTAAGAAAATGGTTATGAAAAAAAAAAGCTTTCATTGTACCGAAAATTCCGCAATTTCGCAATACTTTTTTATTTTTTATTTGAGTACAATTCAAACTGATCCCAATTGTTTGCAGGCTGTGGCATTCTCAATTGGGGTATGTTGTGAGGCTGAATGAAGTGAAGAGGGGAAGTAGATAGGAAAGAAGAACATTAGGAATTACCTGGCTATTCAGATCTAGTTATCAAACAGGGCTAAAATCATTTCTAGCAACGTTTCAATTATGAATTTGGTCTTTCAGCAGGGCGATACTAAGAGTATCCATATCTCCGGATTCTAAGTCGAGAGCCTTTCCCCTCGACCACGAAGGCCGTCAAATTGTAAACTCGTCGACGTTATTTTAGTTTACAACTGAAATTATTTTAATAGAAGATACGACAAGATAATCAAGAGACAATTTTTCATTCTTTTGACAGATTGATGATACAAAGTTTCTGGTATAATAAATAATAAACAGTCTGGCATAATTTTAGTTTATTCTACGTCAAAACCATTTCTGGCGGATATGATAAGCAGTATTTAGCATTTAATCAATAAAACTGATGGACGACTGTTTAATAAAGATAAGTAAAATACGAAACTGGAAAATTATCGCTACTCTCAGATTGAAAAAGACCTAAATCCATTTGAAAAAATATCGCTCATCTCAGATTGAAAAAGATCTAACTCCATTTGAAAAAATATCGCTCATCTCAGATTGAAAAAGACCTAACTCCATTTGAAAATATATTGCTTCTTTCAGATTGAAAAAGACCTAACTCCATTTGAAAATATATTGCTCCTATCAGATTGAAAAAGACCTAACTACATTAGAAAAAATATCGCTCATTTCAGAGTGAAAAAGACCTAACTCCATTTGAAAATATATAGCTCCTCTCAGATAGAAAAAGACCTAACTCCATTTGAAAATATATCGCTCCTCTCAGACTGAAAAAGACCTAACTCCATTTGAAAACATATCAATCGTCTTAGATTGAAAAAGACCTAACTCAATTTGAAGATATATCGCTCCTCTCAGATTAAAAAAGACTTAACTCAGTAGGCGCAGGGTAGCGGTCTACAAATTTGACGTTGCATCGGATGTTGAAGTTAGGATTCCCAGTCAGTCTGGGAATTGTGATGCTGGTCGTTGGTTTTATGAACCTTACAAAGATGGCTTTAGAGACAAAGTAAAGAACAATCATCTCTGTATCAATCAAACCATCTAATAAATACAATAGACACGCATAACGAGAGGAATGGACAACCATTTGGTGCATGCGACCAACCAATTAGAACCAACTCTTAGACTGCAACATTTAAAAAAATATATATATATATATCAATTTCACATTTTAATTCAGGTGCTTGCATAATTATTTTAAAAATAGTTAAACCTATTTTTAAATAAATCACCAAAAATCTAATAGTAGCTGTAAACGTAAATAACACATTTCAGATAAAATAATTATGAAACGCCCCGAGGGCCGTGAGTTGCCAATTACTGCCTTATCACAATTCAACCTGCCTTTTATAATATTATAGCACGATACCATTTTTGATCAAAAGCAGTAGCAGCAGTTAACTTGGATACTCATTATGATGAAGACTTCATAATTAGATAATAATGGCTACCGTATCGGGCTTTTAATATAAATTACAAGAGCAAAGAAGATCGGAGAAGAGCAGAGCTGTGATCGGGCGCAGATGACTAGGCGGGATCCTTCGTCAGTCATAATGAGGCTAATCTTTCAAGATGAAAACATTTACACCACGTTCCACTCGTTAATCTTAATCTGCGCCCAGTCTATTAAGTTTTTAATAAAATCGCCTTATCTGGAGCGGTGAGAATGCAGCACCAAGTGTAAATAACTGCAGTGTATTATTATGAAATCAAATTGAACTGGCCAATGGACTAATGATATAGCTATTAAAATAATGATAGGTTTTGGTATTAATTATCAATAATATTATTATGAATCAAGGTCGAAGATAGATTATAAATTTGGCAAATAAGAGACGTTTTTTTGCCGTAATTAGTTTTGCCAGTTTATTTTTATTATTTGAGACAGCGAAGTTTTGGCCGAGAGCCATGGGATTGCCAAACGAGAGGAAATAAATAATAATAATAATAATATTTGGCTAATTTATATAGCGCCGTTTTCGTGAAAAATCACCTCAAGGGCGCTGTACAAATAAATACATAAAAAATAATATTACTGGCTTACAACTAAGATTTACAATTATAACTAGTGATTTACATCTAAGTCTTATTGCTAGTGACTTATGACTAAGACATATAAAAGCTGACCTAAAACTGAGCTCAATGACATATATATTTACAATATGACTTAAAGTTAGAGATTTATAACTAACATATTTATTTACATTTAAAAATACTTGAAAACATCTTATAAATATCATACATTTGCCAGAATCACTCCACAGCGCCAGAAGAAGAAGGAAGTTTTTACATAATACATATTACTATTTAAGGACATGGATGCAAAATTTATCGGATTTACGAAAATGTATGGATATCTTAAATGCAGTAGATTATAGTAGACATTTTTTTAATGCGCTCATTATCTAGAAAAAGATGGTGGAATGTTTTTAAACTACCAATACGAAGTGAGTTTGAAAACTTTATACAGGGTGTACCAGCACGTACTAGAAGGATTTTTATCAGCGATTCCTGAGCATATTTTGAGTAAAAAATGAAGACGTCTTTTTGTTGTTAGATAAAATTTGTTTTCAATTAAACATCATTAAAATATTTCCACCACACGTCGCAACTACAATGCATGTAGGAGTGGTGTCAGTGGCGACGTATAATTGAAACAAATATATTTCGGACAGCAAAAAGACAACTAATATTCGTAATCTAAATATGCTCAGGAATCGCTGATTAAAATCCTTCAGGTATATGCTGTTACACCATGTATTACGAACGATTTACTTACACGATGGACGTTTTACACGATGCTTTTGCAAAGCATATATAGTTTAACTTTCTTGCACCTAAATTTTTAATAACTTATCAATTGAAATAAAGTCTAAAGCCAAATATCTCACTTTCAGAAAGGCGCTTACTGACGTTCTGATGAGTGACTACGACAGTGTTTACAACTTGTTTCATATACTCAGATAAAGATACAAATTTTCAACATCATTACATACTAGTACCATATGTTTAGAGGTTTATTTTATTTACATGTTTGTTTTACGCACTTCTTTTTCTCTTTTCTATTTTTTATTATAACTTTACCAATTTAACCATGTGTTCACACTAGACTACACTCAAAGTTACTATTCTTAATTAATCACCATGAATCAGGCATTCGCCTAGTATGGTGATTTAATAAATCTTATCTATAAAAATGTCAAATATATGTAACATGTATTATATAAATAAATAAATAAAATATCGGGACCCAAACGAAAAATCTTTGCTTTACACGAGCGTTATTTTCATACGATTTCATACAAACAATAATGGTTGCAAGGGGAAATTATATTTTGAAACGGTAGGTATTAAATCATCAGAAAACTGCCATGCCTTGAATATAATTATAGATCACATGAACGCATTTTTTTTATTTATTCATATTTAAACCTGCTAAACTACTTGTGTAATTTGTCAGCAGGTATATTAGTAGGAGAGCCGACGACATTAAACTTGTACTGATAGGTCTCCCAAAGTTCATACATATAAATCGTAATGTCATTCATAGGGGAACACAAAATGGCCGTGCTGCCATGTCTGGGACCGGTCAAAGCCTAAAAAAACTTTTAAAAAAATAATAAATTTTCGAGGTTTCTGTACATATAAGTCTCCCGTATTCTGATTGTTCCTCGTGACAGGGGAGGGGTAGGACTATACTAAAAAGCCCGTATCAGTTGCTGCCGAGAAATAAGAGACACCTTGGTTAACATATCGGTCTCCTCAAATCAAAGTTTATCTGAAAGATCATCATTTTTTGTGTAAGAAAAACCACTGCTGCCGTTTCCAAACAGTGGATAAGACGACGGCAGCAGCGTTTGAAAGTCGCCCTCTGCGCAACCGAAATTGGCGCTTCAAATCGGTTTTATCAGCAATCGCCTGGTTTTGTTCAATTTGTATTTTTGAAATACGCCTGCCACTATCACGAACAATGAATTTTATGTTTCCTTGATTGTTTAAATAAATGAAATCACATATTTTATATAGATTCGATTTTTAGTCGTTTTCATTGGTTTTTTTTTTAACTTTCTTATATCTTTCGTTACCCGGTTATCTATTACTCATCGACCTCCTCAAAAAACCAAAGCTTATCTGAAAGATCATCAATTTTTGTGTAAGAAAAACCACTGCTGCCGTTTCCAAACAGTGGATAAGAAACGGCAGCAGTGGTTTTTCTTACACAAAAATTGATGATCTTTCAGATAAGCTTTGATTTTTTGAGGAGACCGATATGTATAGATAACCTGTACCAAAAGGTGTCTCTTATTTCTCGGCAGCAACTGATACGGCCCATCATGGGGATGGACAGCACTGCTTTTTAGTATAGTCCTACCCCTCCCCTGTCATGAGGAACAGTCAGAATACGGGAGACTTATATGTACAGAAACCTCGAAAAAAATTATTTTTCTTAAATTTTTTTTAGGCTTTGACCGGTCCCAGACATGGCAGCACGGCCATTTTGTGTTCCCTATAAATGACATTACTATTTATATGTATGAACTTTAGGAGACCTATCAGTACAGGTTTAATGTCGTCGGCTCCTAGACTATATAATGACAACATTTAATGCAATAACATGGTACATTTTCAAACTGTATATATATGTATAATGTTGATGATAAAATAACAATTTAAATTGTTACATCTGTTATTTATTTGTCTTTGTTGTTACCGTCAACAAACACAATACCGAACATTACACGATCACAATCAGTAGGTAATAAACACATATATTTATCAGTATTTTAAATCTAAAAAGAGATAAGCAACATATCCACATAACATTATCATAGTTACGCAAAACAATGACAGACAATAGAAATAAAATAATGTCTGCAATTTTAAAATGCACTAACATCGGTTACAAAATAGAACGCGTGCTCTTTTCACCCCAAATCCATACATGAAAAGACGCCCATATGGAAACCGGACGAAAAAATGCATCGTGTAAAGCAGTCAATGGCAGCGATTTTACAAGGGTCAATTAATGTATTACAGTGGTGTTATTATAAAGTATATTGGAAGGAATAATGAACCTTGTAGAGACATTGCAAGAAAATAAAAAAACGATTTTCTCACTTTTCTGCTGCCTACCAAAAGAGATAACTCAGTAGATGAAAAAAAATAATGACTACAGTTTTTTTTATTCGATCGACCGAATTCTAATTCCCTTTCGAAGACTGAAAGCTGATAGAAAACCATCCACGTGAATTTTATATCGACTCTGTCAAGACAGAAGGAAACAACCCCACTTCAAAATGGTTTGTTCGAATGGTAAAATCACATTTAACTTTCTGTAGCGTAAATGACATCCTTAAAAAAGAAAAAAAAACTCCCAAGGATACTTGGCTGAATAAAATAAATTTATACGGCGAAATTTACATTTATTTAAAAATCAAAGCAGGTTCGGGGAGTTTAAGCGACAAATTTGAAGTGCAAATTGTCCAAAGAAGCGAAGCTAGCGGTGCACAATGGAATGCCGATAACTACCCTGATGCATGCAACAATGGAACTCGCAGAGGAACGATGAAAAAGATCCCTGAGACATATGTGTTAAAACCATTGTGTGAGAAATGTGGAGAGACGGTTTTTTTCTTTTAAGAGAATTCCGAACAAGAATACCCGCTGCTCCAGTCCATGGCATCACCAATTGGGGTATGATGTGAGGCTGAAGGTAGTGGGTAAGGGAAAGAGATGGGGAAGTATTGTATGGTTTGGGCACGTAGACCGCATGAACGAAGAAAGGAGGGTAATGAGAATAAATTACGCGAATGTGAATGGTAATAGAAATCGGGGACGCCCGAGGAAGACATCAGAAATGCTTCAGTCAGGCCATGTCAAGAGTCAGAAGGGTACGCATGAGACGATGTATAAATGTGAACTGCGGGAAACGGCGTGATGGTTAATTCGTTTATCTGAAATGCATTTAAAACAGCTCTCAAAGAGTATATGCTGTGTTAACGTTTCGTAAAAAGGGGAAGGATTCGGATCTGGTCTTAAACATAGATAAATCCATTTCAAGCACCAAGGTACAAATTTTGAATGTGAATATCTCCATAGCAATAATATTATGACAGTCATCCACTCTGGAACGAGATGAAAATTACACGATATTTAATACACCAAAGGAGCTCACATCTCTGCCAAAGAGTTAGTCAGTAGTCAATCTTGGTATTATTAGCAGAATTCATAACAAGCTTTAATAAAAATCAATTTTTATAAGAAAAACTTTCTTTTTAACCAATTTCGCTATTGCCACCTTCTGTCAAAGCCGTCATATTTGTCAATCTAAAATTGAAATTGGTTAACGCGCTCGTCCCGGTTAGACGGAGAGGTCTGGGTTCGAGTCCCAGTTGCGACCATTGTCTTTTTCTATTTTTCTGTGTCTTGTTCTCTTTCATATTTTCGTCTAGATTATTATTGTTAACTTATTCTTATATGATTTTTAATTAAATTCTTAAAATAAGCGCGAACATGAAATATTTGTCTAAATATAATTTAAAAATAAAACGTGGGGAGTTTATTTTCAATATTGTGATATTGGGTTATTCCCTCCCGTTTTTTCACAGACGACAAGTAATGAACTGAAAAAGATTGAGAACTCTAGCGATGAAAATGTCAAGGTTATATCGGAAAACATTAAACTAGACAGAACCGAGGAATCATCGGAGAAAATAATAAAATACAGATAGCCGCGTTCGGGCTCGCCGACAGTAATGAGATTTCTAATAACAATAATTCCACGGAGCGGTCTTTAATTGATAGTCAGTAATGGGCAATGGGGCACGCGATATTCCATTATAAATAATAATAAGCAATAACTGGAAGTCATGAATAATGCAAGGTGACAATCAATGAACGGAGGTGGGATGATTCACACACTGTATTGAGACGCAATAAAGACAGGACGAAGAGGCCCGGCTAATACGTAGCGGTGGCATTGCGGACACTATGGCAGGGCAGAATGCCAAAACGTGGAAATATTGGTGTGTGACTTGGGATCGAAAATCTGAAGCATATCACATTGTGAAAATATTGATGTGTGACATCGTACTACTCAATTAGGAGTAGTCAGATCGTGGAAATATCGATGTGTGACGTGGTACCGGCAGTCAGATCGTGCAAAAATATAGGCGTGCGACATACATGGTTAACTAACTAACTAACTAACCATCACGCCGTTTCCCCGCAGGGGTAGGCAGAGAGGACGGACCGCCAAACAACTCGGTCTTGGCACACACTCCTTGCCTCGTTCACATTCATACACCGTCTCATACATGCTCTTCTATTATTCTGACTCCTGACATGGCCCGACTCAAGTATCTGATTCACTTGGTCGTGCCATGTCTTTCTCGGGCGTCCCCGACTTCTTCTACCATTCACATTTGCGTCATATATTCTCCTTACACTCCTTTCCTCGTTCATTCTCTCTACATGCCCGAACCATCGGAGCGTTCCTTTCTTGATCTTACTCATTACGCTTACATCAGCTTTGCATTCTTTGCGGATCTCCGCGTTTCTCACACGATCATACATGGTTTTACCACACATACGCCTCAGGGATCTCATTTCTACAGCATTCAGTCTACTTTCATTCTTCCTCTGCCAGTTCCATGCTTCACTGGTTACTGGTTACACATACATGGTTAATTGTGGAAATATTGATGTGTGACGTGGTACCGGGAATTTGGAGTAGTCAGATCAAGGAAATATTGATGTGTGGCGTGGTATCGGGAATTTGGAGTAGTCAAATCGTGAAAACATAAAGGCGCGTGACATACGTCGGGAATCTGAAACATTGCACGTTGTTGACATATTGAAGTCTGGATAAATCCACACTGTGGAAATATTGGTGTGTCTTCTTCAATCCGACCCGATTTTTTAAATGGTGTTTCTTTCGCATTCAATCAAAAAAAAAACATCTGCAGAGAACACTTTTTCCCAAAGATCAAACACAGTAACAGTTCAAAGGGCAGCGTTTATCCTCGACTGAGAATAAAACCTTTGTTTTATTTTCAGATTAATTTACTAATAACTAAACTTATAAAGGGAACAATCTACAAATAAAGTACGTTCAATCCTATATACATATTTGACAAACAGAAATTCAAACAACAGAAACACAGTTTTTATTCACAAAAACGATGACGCAAATAAGACTAAATTTAGATTTCAGATTCAATCATACGTTCTAGGGCAGTGCGAATGGAAATACACACAAATACACACACATGAGTGAATAAAAGGTGCCCTAAAATGAGATTTAATTCACAACTTTTAAGAAGGTACAGGTTGGGTTGTAACTATCAATTCGTAGATCAGGGCCATTTTGAATTTTCGACATTTTGTCCCCGTTAAACGTCGAATCCCGGTCCATATCGGTTTATAATCAAAATGTTATCTACTGATAAGCACAACAACATGACCGTTATGCTTGACAACTGGTCACAATTAGATTAAAAGCTGAAACGGCCTAGAATAAACTGTTAACAGGGACCATTCAAATGTCAAAAATACAATAAAATAACGTTGATTGTCATTTTGATGGCAATCATTCAAATATCGGCAAAACAGATAAAATACGCAACTCACAAACAGTTTTATCTACAAAGATAAAACTATTAATTATTGTAGTATAATATAATGTTTGAACAATGGGTGGATGGAAACCCTACCAAAGCTTTGGGTGTGATCACCTGAAGATTTAATCCAATAGGCTTGAGATAACCGCGGCCATATTGAGATCCGTCGCTCCAACTTTGCTAAATATAATTTGACAAAGTCTCGCGCGGAGAAACTGCCAAAAAAGAAACTTCCTAATGACAGCGAACAAAGAAAGTAAACACAATATTTGGGGCTCATTAAAATGCTTTTTAGTCAGTGATTATTATATTATCATTGTTATTTTTTCAACAGAATATTTTTACTTGTGGGCAGAATAACACATGAGGAGCATTTTAACCGTGACGTGTTGTATTATAATACCATCAAGGTTCAGATTCAGCATTTTTAAGTGAGTTTACTTGGTTAAATAAACATCATAATTTCAAAGAAGTGATTTAAATAGATCTGGCTCGAAGGACCAAAATATTTAATTAAAATACCACTTTCAGGATTTGAAGGCTGTAGGAAGGTGATAACTACAATAAAGGTCCAACAAATAATTATGCCATAAATAAATGATTCGACAGAACTCGGAAAAGAAATTTAATATCGTTTCGTCAGAAAAGCGTATCTATTTGATTGCCATACAACGTTAAAAACAATATTTTAAGAGATAGCAAATAATCAAATAATTCATTTTTGTACTACTGCGCAAATTTTGATTTTTTGTGCCGTTTTTTCTATTCATTGACAGATTTCCCACAAGATGGAACATTTTCACAACCCGCAGAGATCTGTAAATATGTAGATAAATTAAAATATTGAATATTTAAGAAGTCTTAATTATGAATGTAAGTAGACTGAATAGGCATTTCTACCATTATAATTAAATCCAATAACTACTGTGTTATTCATGTAATAATGTTATAATTTAAAATCTATAATATTATGACCGGGTATTATTTGAGCCTCAAATAATCAAATTTCTCTTGAAAGAGACATAAAACCAAGGGAAAGGCGCAGCGAGGAACGATTAGACAACATAATATAAAGGTAGAGCTAAATATAAATATATCCATCGCTTTAGGGTGAAATAAAATGTCCATCACTCGAGAGCAAAAACCTGCTGCCATTCATCTTCAAAGTCCTTTGAGACCTATGAGCAAAATTTATCATTGTCATTATATTTATCGATACAGGTAAGGTATTTTTGTCTGGCGAGGTCAAACATTAAACCGGTGTCAATAATACGTGTGGGCATTATTAATGAACCCACGCACTGATAAAATATTATCATAAACGATAGGTCAAGGTTCAATCATTGATCTCTTGCTACATCTGTAGCTTCAACCTAGTAACGGTACAAACCCGAAATTTTACAACAAAACTTATTTACCATTCATAAATAACCTACTTTTTACTTAATCTAATTACCTAATTTAGCAATGTAATTAAATTTTGATTTATGTTTGTTAAAAAAATGTTAATACGGCAAAGATAGACCTGGTGTCAAATATAAAGCATAACATAAGAACAACGTTACAATTTTCACAGTCCTCGCTAGGGTTTTCTGTTAGGCGCCTTGTGGTTTTTATATTTTTTAATTTAATCTCTAGTTGTCTTCAAATTGTGTTCATAATGTTTGCAAGTTGATTATCACGCCGTTCTACCAAACATGTATCTACAATAGTTTTAAATACATTAATTTCTGTTATTTTTTTGCATAAATTAGTAGATCATTATATAGTTTCTTAGCGTGCGTCCAAAAGATGTATTCAAACTGGGAATATCCATTACATTTTGACTTATTGCCCTGGTTGAGTATTTGGACAAAGGTGTATTCAGTTTTAATTTTTTTGTTTGTTTTAAAAAAAACATATTTTGACAGCTGTTTCGACATTTGAAAACAATAAAAATATTCTGTTTATCCGATGATTATGCATTATGATACAAATCAGGTATAGCGGAAGGTCAATAGCATAAAATGCATATGGCCTTATCGCTGAACTTGGTTGTAACCTCTATTTCTGTGTACTGCATAGTTTATGAAAAAGAGGTAGAGGACAACTGGAATTATCAACGCCACGTTTTAAGCATGAATCTTCTTCTGCTCGAAGGTAGGAGGTTACATTAATCATTTTAAAAGAATAATATATGGTGATCTGTAATCCATGATCCATGTCTGTATCTAGAGAGACGAGGTGCACCATCTTCTTCGTATGGTTGGGGATAGTTGGTGGAGGCCAAAGTGGGATGCTGAGATTAATCAGTCAGTCGTCTTGATTTCAGCACAAATGTGCTTCTGGTTAACTGACGATGCACACATCCACACAATTCAGAGTCATTTAGGCCTCTTGCTCCGTGCCCCAGTTGTAAAAAGTTAGGACTAGAGAAAGAAGTAGATGTTCGTTTTAAATAAAGCACCCTTTCGAGAAATTTAATCAATCTATTTATTGTTGTTTAAATTTACATGTTACCGACACATAGTGCGATTCCCCCACCCAACGGACAAAGGTATATTAATTACCTACTTTAAGTTTTCTATGCAAGGAATGAACGAGAAGTGGTAATTTCTAGTTAAACCAGAGTTTATATAGATTTATTATTTTATCCATTGAAAAGGGAAATAGAGTGAATTTAAAATAATTATACATTAGCGCCACCCATAAATACTGGCGCCATATAGATGGTCATGGGACCCAAATTAATTAAAATGTATTAAATAATAATTAATTCATAATTCGTTTGAGATTCAGCTCCAGAAAACCCAACACCAGTATTTTATTCAATCTATGACGCAACGAATTCCTGTGCCAACCTTACACCCACTTGTACCATAATAGTCTCAATTTCTTTAAAAAGATTTTTTAATTAAAAATCTGTTCATATTTATATCTTTTACTTGTTCGCCCCCGATATGAGTAATATTCTATGTACGTCTAATGCTTCCGTTCACTCGCCCCAAATATAGACATTAGGTAATTTTGCTGCGATTTACATTCGCCAGACAAAGTAATTTTTATTATTACGCCTACACAGTTCATAATAATATGAAAGTTTAATTCAGTCTAGTAAAGTCTAGACCGCAAGACAATTATTTTATTTAGATATTCGTCAAAATTAAAAAGTTTAAAAAGATTAAGCAATTCAAAATGACGTATCGGTTATTTTGGATCCCCGGATAGCTCAATAATGTACCACTTCGTCACTCCTTTGAAAAGTCTTAAATTGATTAAATAGGTTACGTTAGGTTAGGTTATGGGCAATTTTTGTTTATTTTTAAATCGCCCTTGATGACTTTTCAAAGGGGTGTTGAATTGCCACTTTGTTGAGTTGTCATGTAACCAATATTGACCTACATAGACAGTCATATTCGTCACGCGATTTGTTGGTTTATTTCTAATTAATGTCATTTTTTTAATTCCAACTCTGCGTAAAACTCGGGCAACGCCCGTATTTCGATTTCAGATGTACACAAAATTTTTTGCTTTTATTTTGAACATTGAAGTGTGCAAAATTTCATCAACAAGTATCAAAATTCTGTTAGGAGGAGTGGGAAAAAAGCGTGGGGTGGTTTTAAAAACCTCATATAGACAGTCACCTTCGTACATTTTTAAGGTTAAGTTTCAAAATTACATCAATCTTTGAATAAAATTGTATTTTTGTATAAAAATCAAACGCTCGCCGCCCGCCACAGATATTACTCTTCTTTTTTAATAGATAGATATAAATAGGACTTACATAAGGATAGATATTTAGCAGGAGAATCAGAGACATGTTTTTGGTATTGACAAAAACCGAAATAATTATTCGAACTGAATACGACCACCATCACCACTGGAACACAAGATTTGGCTCCCGAATTCGCTAGTAGCGTATAACGTATACCAGCGTAGATAATTACGAAGGTAGCGAGGTAAAGTAGCGCGTGATAGAATGAGCGACACGTAGCACGTCGCACTATAAAAAAAAACAATGGTCAATGAAGAACAGGTTAGAGTCACTCGGGCTATCAAATTATAGCAGACAAATTGGCGTAGTTTTTGCTTCAATTCAAATAACTTGGCACCTACTTACAGCTGAGAAAATTACACCAAAGTAGAATATTACACACTTATATAAGTATGCACTCTTAATTATAAAATTCAAAGAATGGGTAAATAATTGAATAAAGACTATCAGCAAAAGCAAAAAGCATCCGACAAGCAAGCAATAAATTGGATACGCGTCTCTCATTTTTTGTGCGTACTAATGACGGCGTGTCATTAATGATTCTAAACTGAGATAAGTAACTGTTGTTTTACTGACAGAAGTAATAATGATAAAATAATTATAAAAAACGGATTATTAAGAAGCAGATTTGCAGTCAATTTGAGGAAACCAGAACTAAACGTTCAGTTTCGTCATCTTCTGTCCATGTATATTTTTTGTAGGTGGTGAAAACCGTATTTTAAAAGCGAGGAAACTATTGATAAAGGGATGTGAGGGGTGAGGTACATGTGGTGCTCCATGATACAGGACTCGGTATACAAATGAAATCATTATGGGATAAGTTTGTATCTTCTATGCTTAAACGTAATTTGATGCAAGAGAAATAAAAAAAACAAGGCTGCTCTCACAAACGATGAACCAAAAAATGTATTTATGACTGTGTAAGTGCTCTGAACACGGAATAAAATTATTATTAATAAGATTATCTATTTTATAGTTACATAAATTATTAATTCAATGCTAAAAACTATAAAGCCAGTTCCAGTATCACGCAAGAACTGCAATGTGTGCATGTCGATACTAGATGAAACTAGACAGGCGACACTGCAACATAAAAAGTAAAGGTTGACTCGCTAATATGTAGTTCTCTAGTGCCATGATAACATATTCTGTTACCATGCGCCCTATTGCAACAAAGAGGGGCTAAGCGTCCTTAACAGTGTGTGCGAGGGTCAAGGGGCATCGCTACTATAGTCAGTCCGGCCTTGCTGCGGAACTTCATATAATGATGCTGGAACTGATCCCACATTCGTCACACAAGTCGACATCGTTAGAGAAGAGCAGAACAATGGCTCCCGTGAATGACTTTGTATGAATCGAATACGTGAAACAAATCTGGCGTGACAACAGCTGCAATTCGCATTTCACACAGGCGAGATAATGCACCGAGTGGATGCTCTGCTCGTTCAAGAACACGCGTGCAATACGAAGAGACTCAGGAATATCTAATTGTGCGATCAATAAAAATAACCGTCCAAGGTTGCACGCTTTGGAAATAATGTACTCTGAAGTTCTAGGAAGGTGTAGGACGACTCGCAAATTTAGTAACGACTTTTCTCAAGTTTCGAGACACGTTTTCTTGTTCCTCGTGTTTCATTACAATACACTCACTACAATGTTTACTATCTGTCTGAAATACTCTCAAACGATGTTTTCGATAAGAAAATTGTGCGATAAGAAAATTGTGCAAAAGGTAATAGAATTTCAAGAAAATAATAACAGAATAGCGACCGATAAAATAAAATTATTAAAATACGAAGGAACCTTGATTAATAAGAAAGGTTCAGCAGAACGGCTGTAAAAGCTTTGAAAGCTTCTCCGAGATGCTGATGTCTACGTAATATCGGGAAAAGGAGCTTTCAAACAAATTATTTACAGTTATTAAAATCGCCTTTAAGAAACTGGGCCCTTTTTCGAAAAAGGCAAAACAAAAGTGTTAGGAACTCAGATTCGTGCAAAACGTCGGATAACCTTGGGGGATTCAAATAACGATGTTATTATTATTATGGCTTCTTGCAGATGATGAGGTAATCGTCCAATTCTAAGAAGCTGAAGACGGTTCCCAGGTTTGCCCCAAGTCTGCAACATTAGCGGCGCGGCTGTGTTGGAGTAGCTGGTATTGTTTGTTATGCGGACACGCAAACACTTGCACACGCACACACTCGGTGTGTCTCGTGGTGTCTTCCGGTAGCATACAGTCCACGGACCACCAAAGCTTGGGCTAGTTCATAATCTGGACGAATGTATACAATACGAACATGGCCAAGTCAAATCATCAACTTGGTATTGTTAAAGTACATAACATAACTTCTCAATGTTTCCAAAAGGGATTTATAATAATATTTATATGATATCAAGAGATCGCAGACGTAATATGTGAATCGGCCTAATTTGTAGTCACTAGTTGTGCTTTCCAAACACTCTTAAGTTTTCGCACATTTCGGAACACCTTCGAAATCTTCACTGGCTGAAGTGTCCTGAAAGGATCCAATACAAGTTATGCTAGATGGTGTTTAAAGCTCTCAATGAAATGGCTCCACCCTATATCTATGAATTGTGCATTCCGGAAATATTGGTTTAAGGCAGTCAACTCTTAGATCAGCGACATCATCTGCAATCGGAAGGTTGAAAGAACCTAAGCGAAATCCGAACACTAATTTTGGTGATCGTGCATTCGGAGTATCCGGCCCTGAGGCTTGGAATAAACTTCCTATGGAATTAAGATGCATAACCAGCCCAACAGAATTTAGATCCAAACTTAAAACTCACCCATTTAAACACTCATTTCCATAAATTCGCTATTCCATTCAAATATTGCTATCCAATCTGTTGTTGAGCGATGAATTATCTTATTGCGGTTGAGATCGACGATTAAATTCATTCATTCATTTAAGATACCTATGCTTTCCTTTAAATACAGTTAACCCATTAAAACCATTTTCAAAACCGTGTTATAAAATTGTAATATTATGTACGAACTTCCTTCTTCTTCTGGCGCTAACAATATTAATATTATTAAAAAAGGGTATAAAATAATTTGTTAAATGTGTAGAATAAAATATGTATGTATGTATACATGCATATATAAAATCATCAAACTGCTTCGACTTGCAGCAATAACTTTCTTCTCTGCCTGTACCTATATCGGTAGAGTTTTGTTGATCACTTGGTAATATTAGACACCTCGCAAAACTAAAAAATATTTATTGTTATATGTAAACACCTATTTTAATTGTAAATCTCTAATTTTAAGTCACATTTGTAAATATATATGTATGCCCCTAGTTTTCAGTCAGTAGTAATAAGTCTTAGTCGTAAGTCACTAGCTATGTACATAATATATAAGTATTAAATGTAAGTACCTAGTTATAATTTTGAATCTTAGTTGTAAGCCTATCGTATTAATTTTATTTTATTGTATGCTTATATGTACAGCGCCCTTGAGGTGATTTTTTACGAAAACGGCGCTTTATAAATCAGCCAAATATTATTATTATTAAGACATTTTGTTCGTGTAGACGTCTAAGATATTTTGTTCAAGTTATCCCGCGCCGCGTCGTCTTGCCGCTCACGCGAACTCACTACGGACACTTCACTTGCTTATCATATATTATGTTTGAGTAGGTACACCGCACCGCTCCCGTACCGCTCCGCCACGGCACTCTTCTCTGGACCTGTCCAAAATCTACCCTGATGATTGAACAAACCTAAAGGTAATAAAAAATTTCGGAGAGTTTAAATTTTGTGATTTTTCGAACATGAAACTAATTCATTTAACAAAAAATTGATAAATAACATTAAATATTATTTAAAAAAAAATTCTCTTTTCAATATTTCTATTTTTGAAACTGATAATTCGTGGTGGAAGTCCATTATAATAGATTATAATAAAACAAATAAAAAAACTTTATTCCACTTAATTTTATTTGACCGTAACCGGTTTCAGCTCGTCAGAGCCATCTAGACTAGTACAAATAATTCTTAGCCTACGGTTTATATACATAACATATGGGGGAGGGGGATAGGGGTAGTCTACAAGGATTTTAATGAATTATTTTTGTTACTAAGTCGTTTTAGACTGTCGAATTTCTAAGTATTTTGGTAATTCCAGTGGGCTAATTACTTTGGGTTTGTAGCTCACTTCAATATCTATTGATTAGGAAAAAACCTTACAAGTAATTTGAATTATTAATGGACTAATTTTATTATCAAATCGTTATTATACATATCTATGATCAATGGGATTTTTTAATTGCTTTTTGAAGGGATGCATGTTTACATTGGAGTGGGAATGGTCAAACCTAAATACATATTTTAATTTCAAAATTATTGGAATTACACTGGAATTACCAAAATACTTAGAAATTCGACAGTCTAAAACGACTTAGTAACAAAAATAATTCATTAAAATCCTTGTAGACTACCCCTATCCCCCTCCCCCATATGTTATGTATATAAACCGTAGGCTAAGCATTATTTGTACTAGTCTGAAGATGGCTCTGACGAGCTGAAACCGGTTACGGTCAAATAAAATTAAGTGGAATAAAGTTTCTTATTTGTTTTATTATAATCTATTAATTCTCTTTTCGTTTTCCAAAGATGTTAATATTTTGTGACACACTTTGTCAAAGGCCTTACTTAAGTCAGTATTTACTGAGTGGATTTTTTTAGATTGAACATATTTGGTTGGTTTCAGAATTATTGCTATAGAACAATACCTACATACTGCTGGGTAGACAATACACAGGTGCTTAAAAATAGCGAAAAGCACGAATTATACATCTTTATGTATGAATAAGTTTCCTGACAATAATTACAATTATTATTATTTGAATGACACCACTTTTATCCAAGAAACGGCCAGTACGCAAATGACGGAATATAAAACTACAGCGTAATTGGAACAAAATCATTTTGTAGGTGACATAAATGCAAACAAATGACGCCAAAACAAAGACGAACGAGGGTTTAACATTTAAAGTGAGACAAGTACGCGACAAGTATGATTTAAGACAACGTGACGGGACACTTCACGAAAATAAAATGTCAATGTGTGCGCAGGTATTAATTATTGTATTGTGTAGGAAATGCCTTATACAACTCATCCATTAGTCAGATGTCACGGGATTCATAAATTGAAGCAGATAACAAAAAAAAACGTAGAACAATTTATCTAACCTCGAACCAATAACTTTTGTGGTCAGATTAGAGAGCCTCTAGGCATGCTGATTCATTATATATTCAATTTTATCATTTATACGCAGAAGTCCCCGACACAGGGGTTTAGAAATCTAATATAGACAGTAATGTTCGTCTTATTCTGAACATCAAGAGTGCATAATTTCATCAACAAAGATCGAGTGGGAGAATCGAGGGGGGGGGTGGTTTTTCGAAATATCATGAAGACAGTGAGTTTCCTCTTGTTTTGAAGGTCATGTGCGCAAACTTTCATCAAACTCGGAATTAAACTGTAGATTTGTATAAAAATCAAATCCACGGCGCCTACCTGGTATCCAAAGACAGATAAATACACTAGCTGAAATGAACCCGGCGTTGCTCGGGTATGGTGCAAATTTTTTTTTTGTTAAGAATTATTGTAAGAGACTATTGTTTAAGATATTCGATTCACTCGATTGTGTCCCACTTCTTCCACCATTCACTGATTATTATTACTCCTGATGGTTCATGTTAGGTACCTTTATAAATAGCCTACGGAAAAACGCTTAAAAAATTGATGCTTACTAAAATGCTTAAGTAAAAAGACGAAACAATTCAAATCATTACATTAATTAGATTTATCGACCGTGTTTTGATCAAACGCGTTATTTCACACTTTTAGGAAAGCAAAAATAGGACAAGAAAAAAAAAACTCAGACGGTTAACGACGGTTTCATAAAAAAAAAATTCCGGCGTTCAACAGGGATCAGATCTGCCTCCAACTTTATTTTCCCTGCACATCAATGACTTTTTGACATGTGCACCAATTAATATTTGCGCGGATGACAGTGCAGTCCATGATAGCTTTTTGTTTGACAAGCCCCCAAAGGGGAAACTAAAACTTCAACAGGAGGAATTTGAAGCAGAGAATGGACGGTTACCCCGAGGGTTTCCTCTTGGGAGTAAGAATAATCTCATCGAATTTAATAATACAATTCTGCGAATCTTAATATTTGACAGTTAAATTGGTTTAAAAAAATTCCAGAGCTCATTCTATAAATGATATTGCGAGCAGTCATCTAGATATAAAAGACTTAAATAGTTTCTCTGCTTTACATTTAATATTCCGACCTTGAGGTGATTTTTCACAAAAACGGCGCTCTATAAATTATCCAATTATTATTATTATTCGCATTCAAACATGAACCATAAATTTCGTCACAGCGCTAGTGCGTACAGAATGTCGTGATTCAGTGAACTCAGTCACGACGAAAGTATTTTAATTTTGTAGTGGAGAAGATACAATTTCTCGAAAAATCGAGGATGCTTCGAGTCCAATCGGCGGAACGATATCGAAACTAGCGAAGTGAATCCAAGAAGTAGAATACACCAACTTTGGATAGATAATGTATTAACGTTACATTACACGACGTTGATGATCTAATACGTGATGAAACTACTGTCTACAACACAGGATACAACGGTGTGTTTATAAAGGACTTATTACAGTATTTATTCCAAGCCGCAAAGAAATCCCATTCACTCGCGGCAGTTCTCAAACATAAGTTATTCCTTAGTTGCATTATATACTAATAATTGGTCAAGACGGCCAAACGCAGATATGATTACTTTAGATTCATTTCCAAAGATACGTGAGTTTGAAAGCGTTCAAAATATATGTTTAAGGTACCTCAATTTCCGCTCTTTTAGATCTCATGTTAGTAATGAAGACTCTGCAAAGTTTTTCAAAATACAACCGTTAACTTGTCGAAGAAATATAGCAGATTCAGTAATTTTATATAAAACTAGCTGTTTCCCGGCATGCGTTGCAATGCTATATTCAAATAAATAAAATGTTACTCCTTGCATGTCCTTTCCCGTGCGTTCCTCTCCAGCGTTCCACTTCAACCTTCCCCGCCACCGCTCTCCCGCTCTCCCGCTCCCCCGTCCCGCCAACCCCCCTGGCACTTCATTTCTTGACTCCTCTCCCGCCCTGCCCGTAGCCGAAATTTTTTTCTAATACTAACATTTTTAAACTCGTGATATCTTTCTAATTAAATATCCGAATTGAAAAATTCAAAAAGTTAAATAAAGGTATTGAAGCTGTCTTGAATATGAAGTAATTATTTTGATAAGAATTAAAACCAGGATACAAATAAAGAGCCTTTTGAAGCGGCGACATTTTAATTATTTTTTTAAAATAAAAGAATACTGATGGTGGCATAACTATAATAGTTAGACATATGCTGTCGCGACCTTTTTTGTAAATAATGATGTGTTCTACAAAGTCGTAGTACATTATTTTATTCTACCATCAATAGTTTTCGCAGCGCACGCGATGTAAAGAATATTTTAGGTAATTTTTTTACACCTTAGATTACATTATTGAAGTTTTAGTAAGGATGCCTATTTTGTTAAAAATATAATATAGCCTAGTTACCTAGGGATAGTGTAGCTTCCTAACAGCGAAAGAATTTTTTAAATCGGTTCAGTAGTTTCGGAGCCTATTCAATGCAAACAAACAAACAAACAAATCTTACCTCTTTATAAAGTGTAAAGTAGATATAGTAGATAACACATAACTTAATCGACTGTCCAGATCTTCTTCAACGCTTATTATTCCAATGTTCCAACAGCAGACAGTCGCTTACCTTTAATCCCCCTCTTTGCAAGACCAACTCCAAACAGAACTCATTTATCTACAGATCCACACACTCATTTAACTTAAATATTACCACATTTACATTTTTAACTCGACTTTACGTAACGTAAAACGAAAACTCACTAAGCAACACGACTCAAACTAGAAAGTTTGTTTCAATCCCTATATATTCCCGTCCTTTGCCTCTTAATCCTATTCCTACGTTCCTCCCCCGCCCCTTTATCATGGTGACCCGACAATTCGTCCGGCGACAATTCATCCGGCGATAGTTCATCCGGCGACAGTTCATTCTGCCGGCAGTCCATCCTGCTGACAGTTCATCCTGCCGACAGTTCATCCGGCCGACAATTCATCCGGCGACAATTCATCCGGCCTGATCATTTAGAAGATTTTTCAATTTGCAATTTTAGAATTTTCAATTTTAGATTGATTTATTGGCGAATCACAGTCATCGTCCCTCCCTTCGCCCCGCCATAGTTAGTTTTTACCCCTCCTCTGTGTGTTCTGGTCTATCTATTTGTATCTCTATGGTAAAAATAGAATAATAAGATAGTTAATTATGCCAATTATGAACTTTCCACTGATGATTTATTTTTTAGTTACAATATATGAAAAAAGGTTCCATGACAGTTCATCCTGCGACAATTCATCCGGCGACAGTTCATCCGGCCGACAATTCATCCGGCGACAATTAATCCGGCCTGATCATTTAGAAGATTTTTTCTTCAAGTAAGTATGCAAAGAGGATATACGGCCGTACAACCAAAATCGATATACTTATATCTGAAGGCATCTTGAGTGGAAATCCGCTGTAAAAATATTTTTACTAACAATAATTTCGACTCTCCGAAAAAGCATGCGTGAATAACAAAATACGACATACTTATCCGTGCAGTCGGCTTAGCAAAAAAAGGTAAAGATTCCTACTTGCATATAATATAACTTTTTTATCTGAAATTAACACCATCTTTTTAGCGTGAATTGACTAATTTGTTAGTTTAGGTTAGGTTAGGTTAGGTTACAGCGGATTTCCACTCAAAATGCCTTCAGATATAAGTATATCGATTTTGGTTGTACGGCCGTATATCCTCTTTGCTTACTTACTTGAAGAAAAAATCTTCTAAATGATCAGGCCGGATTAATTGTCGCCGGATGAATTGTCGGCCGGATGAACTGTCGCCGGATGAATTGTCGCAGGATGAACTGTCATGGAACCTTTTTTCATATATTGTAACTAAAAAATAAATCATCAGTGGAAAGTTCATAATTGGCATAATTAACTATCTTATTATTCTATTATTACCATAGAGATACAAATAGATAGACCAGAACACACAGAGGAGGGGTAAAAACTAACTATGGCGGGGCGAAGGGAGGACGAATTATTGTTAGTAAAAATATTTTTACTAACAATAATTTCGACTCTCCGAAAAAGCATGCGTGAATAACAAAATACGACATACTTATCCGTGCAGTCGGCTTAGCAAAAAAAGGTAAAGATTCCTACTTGCATATAATATAACTTTTTTATCTGAAATTAACACCATCTTTTTAGCGTGAATTGACTAATTTGTTAGTTTAGGTTAGGTTAGGTTAGGTTACAGCGGATTTCCACTCAAAATGCCTTCAGATATAAGTATATCGATTTTGGTTGTACGGCCGTATATCCTCTTTGCTTACTTACTTGAAGAAAAAATCTTCTAAATGATCAGGCCGGATTAATTGTCGCCGGATGAATTGTCGGCCGGATGAACTGTCGCCGGATGAATTGTCGCAGGATGAACTGTCATGGAACCTTTTTTCATATATTGTAACTAAAAAATAAATCATCAGTGGAAAGTTCATAATTGGCATAATTAACTATCTTATTATTCTATTATTACCATAGAGATACAAATAGATAGACCAGAACACACAGAGGAGGGGTAAAAACTAACTATGGCGGGGCGAAGGGAGGGACGATGACTGTGATTCGCCAATAAATCAATCTAACAGTATATAGGCATCTCGCATTATAATATGACTATTTAGTTCTTAAAAGTAAAATCTGCTTTTGAATGAATCGACCTTTTTACATGGGAGCGCGAATTGCTAGCCACGATATGAACAAATATCTGAAGTCCAAATTTAGCAAAGTAAAGTTTCACTTATTTTCGGAGGAAATATTTTGTTTCCATATTTAGTTGAGACACTTTTACGAATGCTTCATAATGTACTAACCTCAGTAAACAGCGGCTTTATGTTTCGCGTCGCCATGTATCTTGATGAAACAGCGGCTTTGTGTTTCGCGTCGCCATGTATCTTGATGTGTTATCATATTATATGATCTGAATAAGCCAAAAATAATGCTTACCTATGGAATGTAATACGAAAATTGGGTTTATTATCTTATTCACTTCTATTTTTACATGTTTTAATACCACAAGTCACCATTTTTGCCGTGTTATTTCGTAAAATATACCGATGAGAGCTCGACACTGGTCCGGACAAGAATGATGACGTCACATTTTTTAGATTCACGCAAGGCTCTCGCAAGCCCAGCCGGTTCCGATAAAATGGTTCCAATGGGAGGGGGAAATAATATGCCTTTTATCACTTAGGGCAGGTCCATCTGTTTGTAAGTCCATGATTATTACGTAATCTCTGATTTGCTGTAAACTTTCTCAAAAATAAATAAATAAATAAGTCTTTAAGCTGTTCATGTGAAAGATAAGATATTTCTTAGATCTGCATTCTACGAGCAATTGAAAATGTATAAGAAATTGGAACGGAATAACATTAATACATACAGCGCCATTTTTATATAAATGAACCAGCGCAGATCCATGAAGATCAGAGGATATTATAATTCTAGAATTTGTGAAGCTGAAGGATTACACAAAGAACACACCACAACAAGGACAATTGCTGCAGAATCTAACGGGCTACCAAAAAATACGATTTTCAAATTCATCGAATAAGTGTGAGGTAGCTGAAGTCAAACAAACAAACAACGTATTAATAGCACCCGCAAGGTGATGCAACACTTTCAGTCCAAATCAGCAGAAAAAATAGTAATGCATTTATGAAATGCAAAACCACTGATATGTTTCGTCCGTCCATCCGTCAGAAAAAAAAAGTTAATTTATTTGATTCGCACCATAGTGGAAATATATGCTGGAAAATATTATCATTACAATGTATTTATTAAATACAATTTTCCAAGAGAATCCGAACAAAGTCACGTTAACAGCTGGGCCACGCTAGCCAAGTTAATAATTCTGTCACCTTAGTAGTCTTAGAACAGATGTAGATTATAATGCGATAAGATCTCCGGGCAATGTCTGCCTTAAGCCTTGCAGTTAACCTACAAATGCAGTTTCTGATGTGAATTGTGCGAGTCGGGGGAAATCTGACAGATCCATTAAACATTAACCTTTCAGGACTCGGCCATAGTTTGTCATATGGCCAAAATATTTCCGCTTTGAAATAAAATCAAAATAAATTGAATATTTCAGAACGTATCCTAAAACTAAAAACTGTTTTCGAAAGGTGATGAAATATGCCTTCAAATTTTATAATTAGAAATAAACCTTCAATTTGCGAAATATAAATTTTTTGAATGCAAACATAGGAAAGTTGTAAAAACGACCCACCTTACGTTTGTTTCAACTAAAATTACCGATAACAAAACATATTAAAAAAAAAAAACATACACATATTTTATTAGGAAAATGAATTATAAACTTTATCGTCAACTTGCTTTGTTGTCGTTTCATGTAAAAATAATTGATAAAAAATTCCCAAAATTTTTTTATTCAAATTTCGGTCATTTCATAAAGGTGTACATTTTAATTGTTTTTCTCTTTCTAACACCGTTTAGATTATATTTCTATCCATGATAGTAAAGGAGATACAACTATTTCCATGAGACTATGTATGTATACAAAGTGTTCCGAAAACCGAACACATTAGTCTGAGGGGTTAAACATTAAACGATAATTTGCTCGAAACTGACGTAAGTTTATAATGAGCTCAGTTATTATAATTTTCTATGAAATCACCCGATACAAATTGGTACCATTCGCTAATAACTGTTCTGTAATCATAATAATAGTTAATTACTGCGATTTAATTACAAATTTCTAGAAAACAATATAAGTAAGTACCTAATAATACCAGTAATATTACGAATAAAATGTTTTCCGCCCTAATAAATGATTCCCCGGAATAGCTAAGCAAGTTGCCAAGCGTTAAAAATACGGTAACGTAAAATGTCAAAATGACAATTAAAAAACAATCATTAAAATGGAATTAGATAATATCGATATGATGGAAATAGTTGCCGAGATTTAGGAGAGTTGTTTTACAGAAATTTAAATGTAACATTGTCGCCGAATGGTCATTTAGCGCCAATTTGTTTGTTGACAGTTGAAAGGACCCCGTTAAACGTCGATGCAAAATTGCAAAGTCCGTGTCAACTTTTGAACAAATTGTGATAAGCAAAAGAGGATTACTATCATAATAATAAAAATAATTGGACAATTTGTAGAGCGCCGTTTTTGTGAAAAATCACCTCAAGGGCGCTTTATAATTCATTATGAATTCCTAGGTTCTATTTAATTTTATTATTTACAGAAAGATTACAAAAACATACTTACCTGCAGGTCACTTCCGAAAAACACACTTTATTAGAAAGTTTATGCTTGGGAAAGGTACGACTTTGCACGTGGAAGACAATATATTAAAAACACTGGACATTGCATGACTTTACCTTTGCTACCCTCATCACTGTTGGTTTTACATTTATATTTATAAGAAGATTAATGCCAAAGTTGAGTTAATATTTATTTGAAAGACTGAAGAATTGTAAGAATTTGCTTTATTTTTACAAAATTAGTTATTTACTATGTCGCGAGCCGTGAAGCTGAAGTTGAAAGGTTTTTTTTTTTTTTTTAAGGATACGACTGTCTGAAAAGATGAGTTTTTAGTTTAGCTCTAAATTCCGCTGAATCTGTGATCATTCTTAACTCGTGTGGCAGTCCATTCCAGGCTTTAGGTCCTGAAACTCCAAAAGCACGCTCACCGAATTTCGTATCTGGTGTGCGCTTTGGTTCCTTCAACCTTCCGATAGCTGATGTTGCTGCTGACCTGAGGGTTGATTGTCGCGAATTGGAATTTTCTGGAATACACATTTCCGATAAGTAAGCCGGAGCCATTCTGTTAAGGGATTTGAATACCATCCAGCAGAGCTTGAACTGGATTCTTTCAGGACACTTGAGCCAGTGAAAATTTTGAGATGCTCAGAAATATGGGAATATTTAGATACGCCGGTGATGAGTCTTGCCGCAGCGTTGAACACAGATTGTAATTTGTTGATTTGATATTTCGGGAGACTAGCATATATTCCGTTGCAATAATCTAGACGTGAAACAACATACGAATTGACTAGTAATTTAGTCGCCTCTGTTGTCAAGTTTCTCCGTACTGCTTTAATTTGCCTTAATTGAAAGAACCCCGTGCTTACAGTTCTGTTCACTTGAGTTTTAAGGGAGAAATCAGCGTCCAGATTGACACCTAGTAGTTTTATGCATGTTTTTGGAGTGATGTCACTTCCTGAAATGGTTATTGGGGAGTTATTAATATTAAGCTTTGTCCATTGCGCGGGCAAACGCCAGACTTTTGACAGTCCAACACAACAATCAAGGTCATAAATGTTAACAATTTTTGCCAACACTCAAGGCCATAGCTTTACACCAACATCGTTTGGGGTGAAGTTCGCGCGGTCCACACAATTTGACAAGTGGTCTGAGGTACGGACGTGTCCACGGCACGCCCACTTGACTTTATATCAATATTAAAATGCGTTCTGATGACAAAAGAGATGCATCAGGGAGAAAACACAGATATTTCAATAGATATTTATTTATCAGGAAAGATTTCCGACTAATACGCACGACCTAAAGTTACTATTTATTAAGAATTTAGAGTGAATGAAAGAAGAAAATAATGTGAGAAGAATATATGACGCAAATTTGAATGGAAGAAGAAGTAGGGGACGCCCGAGGAAGACATGGCACGATCAAGTGAATCAGATACTTGAGTCGGGCCATGTCAAAAGTCGGAATAATAGAAGAGTATGTATGAGACGATGTATGAATGTGAGTGAAGCAAAGACTGTGTGCCAAGACCGAGTTGTTTGGCGGTCCGTCCTCTCTGCCTACCCCTGCGGGGAAACGGCGTGATGGTTAGTTAGTTAGTTAGTTAGAGTGAATACGTTTTGTTGCTAACTAACTAACTAACTAACTAACCATCACGTGAAACGGCGTGATGGTTAGTTAGTTAGTTAGTTAGAGTGAATACGTTTTGTTGCTAACTAACTAACTCTAACTCACAATAACCGTGCTCTTCATTGGAACAAGTTCATAATATTTTGCTCTGCGTTAAAGTAATTTCTAAGTGGTAAAACATAATAAATCGTAAAGTTAACGGTAGTGACCACTGTTAGGACACCTATATCTAAAATCTATAAATCTCATATAAGCGATTTACCGTGCCTACTGAGAATAATCAGTAAAAGCAAAAACATATTAATTTAATATTACTAAGGTGTAACGCAGGTAGCACATAAATTTACTTACAAAATGCACTGCAATATCTGCCCGGAGCCAGTAATAACAGAGGAGTCAATTTTTGTGTGCTCTGCGTGCAAAGGTACATTCCATCTAGCCTGCGGGGGAATAACTGAGAACAGTTTCCGTAGACTCACTCAGGAACGGCGTGCCCAACTGAAATGTAAACTGTGCAAAAATACGAAGTCAACTGTGGCGAGCGCTCAAAGCGTAACGGGGATATTCAGCGGTAACGAACCTTTGGAGCCAGGTAAAAAATTGAACAATAAAGGACCGACGACCACCGCTCAGGCCCAGACAAACTTAGAAGACCTGCAAGAGTTAGTCTTGGATAAAACGTCTAATCTTGAAAGAAAACAAAATGACATCATGGAACAAAACAATAAAATTCTTGAAAACATTCAATTCATGAGTGCACAATACGAGGACTTCCTAGGTAGGATCCGTGAGATTGAATCAAAGAATGTGGAGCTTACAAAAAAAAACATCGATTTGGAAGCCAGGATTAATGTACTGGAGAACTGTGTTGAATTCCAGGAGCGGGCCCTAAAGGCCAACAACTTAGAAATCAGAGGCATCCCGGAAAATAAAGGAGAAATACTACAAGACGTCATATTTAACATTTGCCAAAAAACTAAGTCCAACATCCAAATCAAAGACATAGACGCTATTCATCGTGCAGCAAAAAAAACAAATAATATTCATCCAAGAGAAATTATAATCAAACTTAAATCAAACATAGCCAAAGAACAGCTGATGACGGATGTTAAATCATATAACAAAAACAACCCTAATTTGGAAGACAAATTAAATACTTCGAACATTGGAATTGCGGGACCGAGTACCAGGATCTACGTTTCCGAACAGTTGACATTTCGAGGCAAGCAACTATTTTGGAAGGCTAGACAAGAAGCGAAAACGAAAGGATATCGATTCACGTGGTCGAAGGCGGGTCAGGTGTATGTTAGACGAGATACGGGGTCTAATGCAATCTGCATATCGGATGAACGCAAACTCGCAGCTATGTGATTCAACTGAAAGAATCAAACAATCGATGTATGTACCGCTTCACTCGTCTCCAGGTATATGCAATAAATCACTAACTCGGCAAGATAGCAAATTTTCATTCTATATATCTTCTATCATTCTTCATTCTATGTATCTTTCTACAAATCTTCATTCTATATATCTTTATTGTACTATTAACCAATATTTAAATCGATTAGCGATAATTAAATATTTCACATCACAAACGAGGTACGGGCACACCCCGCTTCGCTCATTTAAACTTATTATTTTGTTGCCATATATATATCATAATTTGGTATTTGGACTTTTCAGCGACTTTAAACATTTTGCATTATACTATCAAATCACTGTCAATTTATTTACATTCACACCTATCTATGCTACTACATTGGGAATAGTTATTAAATTGATTAATATATTAGTGGAATACTGTTCGCTATTTCACGTACAACTTACATTTAATTATGTTTGATCTAACTTGTGATAATGGTAACCATTCAGGTATATTCGGTAACATGAATATTATTGATGATTTGAATGAAATAAAAAACTATAATTGGGGCTCTTACAGTCTAAAAATTATACATCAGAACATAAGAAGCATAACTAAACTTGACGATTTCCTAATTTTTCTAGACCAATTTAATTACTCATTCGATGTCATAATTTTATCAGAATGCTGGTTAAATAAAGATTACACCTCAAAATTAATTCACAATTATTCAGAACATCACACAAACATAAACCTAAATAAATCCAGTGGACTTGTAATTTACATCAGAGACGGTATACAAGCACAAGTCGACGAAATTGTACTACCCCAAGCAAACTGTATGAAAATTGTATTGAACAATAACTTATGTATCTTCTCAATCTACAGATCTCCCTCTTTCCAAAATATTGACACTTTTTTGAACTCTCTACAATCAATCATCAATAGTTCTAAACAATTAGAACGGCAAATCATTTTAGGTGATTTAAATATTAATACGATTCCTGAGTACCACCGTCAATCCGACGATTATCTATGTCTGCTTACGGAAAATGGGTTTTTGCAGACAATTAACAGCCCTACTCGAGAACATGGTACAAGTAAATCTTGTCTAGACCATATTAACGTTAAAAAAATTAAACATTTCGACTCATTTGTTATCCACACCACAATTTCTGACCACTACACTACAGCTCTTTGCCTCAAAAATAATACTCCCACCGAAGCCAAAATTAAATGCATACCTCGAATAAACTACTTCAACCTACTTGAGGACTTAAATTCAGAAAAATGGGAAAACGTTCTAGACCAAAGGGATACTGACTCAGCAATGACGGAATTCATCACCAAATTACATGATTATATATCTAAACACACTAGTAATAAACTTATATCTAATAAGCAATTAAAACTCACACCATGGATCACCCCTGGCCTTGTCAAATCAATTCATAGAAGGAACCAACTACACAAAAAGGCAAAAATGAGCCCAGAGAATAATATATTACAAACTCGCTACAAAAAGTATAGGAACTTGTGTAAAAATCTAATCATTTCAACTAAAGAAAACTATTTTAAAAACATTATATACGAAAATAACTATACACCAAAAAGGCTATGGGAAGCATTTCGCAATATCACTAAAACCAAAATCAATAAATCATCTGAAATTAAATCACTGCACATTGATAACACTATCACTTCAGATCTAAAAAAGATGGTAAATTTTGCAAATAACCATTTCACGTCAGTGGGAACCACTTTGGCTAAAAAAATTCTGGATAAAAATAACACAACTGAAACTGATCTCGCTAAGAAAACTGGATGTAATCTCGAGCATAAAATAGATAACATTCAAACTACGTCACACGAAGTGATGAAAATAATTGACGAACTTAAGTCATCCAATGCGTGTGGTCCTGATAAGATCTCTTCAAACCTGTTAAAAATTATAAAATCCGCCATAGCATCACCCATAACGTTCATTTGTAATCTAAGTTTTAACTCTGGAAAATTCCCCAATCACTTGAAACAATCAATTGTCATTCTACATCACAAAAATGGGGATAAATCACAGATCAACAACTACCGACCTATTTCTCTGATCAACTCTGTATCTAAAATTATTGAGAAAATTGTTAAGAATCGGATCAGCCTATACTTAGAAAACAATAAAATCCTTTCCAATAGTCAATACGGTTTCCGTCCAGGTTTAGGTACTGAAAATGCCATTGCTAAATTGACAAACATTATCTCTAATAACATAGATAGAGGTACAAAATGCATTGCGCTCTTCCTGGATCTAGCCAAAGCATTCGACACTATCTCTCACAAAATTCTGTTGAATAAATTACAGCGCATTGGTATACAAGGTCAGCTCTTCAATCTGCTGTGTAGCTATTTAGATAACAGGAGCCAAAGAGTGCTTATAAATGACACTATAAGCGATTCAGCTAATATTAAATTCGGTGTACCGCAAGGAAGTACTTTAGGACCACTTTTATTTAATATATATATAAATGATCTATGTAACAGTTCCTTTGCCGACCACATTATAACCTTTGCCGATGACACAGTTTTATTATTCGAAGGCAAAAGCTGGAATGTTGTTCACAGTAAAGCAGAAGTAGGTTTAAACAAGGTTAAACAATGGTTAGACAACAATCTCCTCACTCTTAACTTAGACAAAACCAAATTCATCCGTTTCAGTGCAACACAATCAGGAAAACCAAAAGAAATACACAACATCCTTATACACCACTGTAATGACCAAACCACTTGTAAATGCTTAAACTTAGAATGTGTCAATAGTATAAAATATCTAGGAATCATCATTGATAAATCTCTGAGATGGGACGAACACGTAATTTCAACTTCCACAAAGATCAGGAAACTTACTCATCTGTTTATGTCTGTTAGAAATATTCTTCGCGTAAAAGATCTTAAACAAATGTACCATGCCTTGTGTAACTCACTGCTAGAGTATGCATCCTTGGGATGGGGCGGCTGTTCCAAAACAATAATGGATCCCTTAGCAAAAGCACAAAAATCACTTCTAAGGGTCATCCTTAAGAAACCCTTCAGGTATCCCAGTGATCTATTATTTGAAGAGATACGAGTTCTCGATGTACGGCAACTATACATAAGAAAAATTATCTTACATACACAAAAACACCGACACCAATATGCATCCATTGATCATCTCCACAACACCCGCCATGCAGGGAGGAATCCAGTAGTTCCACCTACTACAAACACATCACATGCCCAAAGACAATACTCCTACTTAGGGCCTAAATTGTTCAACATCATACCTGATGCATGGAAACTGAAAAGTGCAAGCACTTTACGGAAATGGGTTAGCAATTGGCTTCTAGGCATGGGGAGAGCCAAGAGCGAACATATGCTAACACAATCTCACATACCTAATATGTACTAAAAGTTTGTTATGCTTAAAAAAAAAAATTTTTTTTTTTTTTTTTTTTTTAATCTTTTGCTCTGTTTTTGATCCTTGTTCTCTGTTCTTTGTTTCTTGTAAAATAACGACTAGCCATTTCAAAAATAAGTTTTGAAACTCTCTATATAAATACATTGGAAATTTATATGTCATATACTCTGGTTTATAAATGTGAAATTTCTATTACTTACTTATATTACTTTATCAAAATTAAATAGTCATAAATACATTGGGAATTAATATGTCATATATTGGTTTATAAATGTGTAAATTATAGTATGCAATTGTTAATGTTCTCCAAAAAGACCTGGAAAGTATTTCAAAATTGTGATCGCCCGAAAGAACCCATTCACCTATTCTGAATGCAATTATTGATGTAATTAAATGTAATGTCTCAGTAAATTCTTTGAAAAAAAGGATTTAACTTCTTATCTAAAAAATAATATTAAAATCCACGGTTCCGAACTCCTGCAACTAGCAGAGAGAGGTATGAGTACAGAAGGTAGGTACCTACAATCGAAACAGCGCGCTGCGGCGATTTACTACTCAGCGAAACATACTACGGTGTTATTAGACAAGGTTATTATCGCAATTTTACAAACCTATGATCACCTTACTTTAAATTTTTGTTGTATGTATTTTTATATTATGTATGTATTCTTTCTTATCGTAACTTATTGATAGTTTATATCTCACTGAACATAAAAATTTTATTACTCATATTTTTATTTCATTTAAATGCTTTTATTCCATCGTAACTTTATTTGTTCTATTTTTTTCTCATGGTTAAGATGAACTGCCTTTATTATTATTTATATAAAAGCCCTCTGGGCGTAATATAAAACATAAAACAAATAAATAAACAATTTCAAAATAAAAAATTTCACTTGTCATATATTGGGTTTATAAATGTGTAAATACTACTACTTAAGAAATTATAAAATTTGCAGTACTTTATTAAAGTCATAAATACACTGAGAATTTATATCATATATGTAAATCCTAATTATACAATTGTAAATGTTCTCTATAATGACTTGGAAAGAATCTCCTACTTGTGATATCACTAAAGAAACCACTCATCCACTCTGACTGCAAGTATTAATGTTCCTCAAAATGACCTTGAAAAAACACATCTTTGCGATTCTTTCAAAGGCATATAGAAACCATCGCTTCGTTCATAAAACAAAATTTAATGTTCTTAATAGTTATTTCGATTAATATTTGTTAAAATATTATGAACTAAATATACAATTTGGCTGTCCTAAAACGGGTATCCTTCCCAGTTGGACAGACAAAGTACCACTTGTAATGTATTTAATAAATATGTATATAAATAAATAAATAAAAAAATAAAAAAAAAATAAATAAAAAAAAAAACTAACTAACCATCACGCCGTTTCCCCGCAGGGGTAGGCAGAGAGGACGGACCGCCACACAACTCGATCTTGGCACACACTCTTTGCCTCGTTCACATTCATACATCGTCTCATACATGCTCTTCTATTATTCCGACTCTTCACATGGCCCGACTCAAGTATCTGATTCACTTGGTCGTGCCATGTCTTCCTCGGGCGTCCCCGACTTCTTCTACCATTCACATTTGCATCATATATTCTCCTTACACTCCTTTCCTCGTTCATTCGCTCTACATGCCCAAACCATCGGAGAGTCCCTTTCTTAATCTTACACATCACGCTTACATCAGCCTTGCATTCTTTGCGGATATCCACGTTTCTCTCACGATCGTACATGGTTTTACCACACATTCGCCTCAGGGATCTCATTTCTACAGCATTCAGTCTGCTTTCATCCTTCCTCTGCCAGTTCCATGCCTCACTGCCATACATCAGGGTAGGTACCAGCACTCCATTATGGACGGCTAGTTTCGCGTCTTTGGACAGTTTTTTATTACCGCCAACGGCATTCAGTCCTCCATTAATGGAGTTACCGGCATTCACCCTTCTTTCAATATCTCTATCAGCCTTCCCATCTTTCGTAAACATACTACCCAGATACACAAACTCATCCACCTGCTCCAAGTATTCATCATTCACAACTATATTGCATACTGTATATCGATTTACAATGGTCAATTTCTCCCGTGTCTCTGAAACCGATTAATAAATTAATAGACTTTATTTACAAGTGAGTTCACGAAAGAAATAATCATCCATTACGACAGTGTGTTTATTTACAACTTAAAATCATAATTATTAGGTCCGCGTACCAAAAAAATTGACGTTTATCGTTTGCATAAATGTTAAAATGCGTTCGATGTAGAAAAGATGCTACCTGCATCAGGAAGAAAACACAGATCAGGGTTTATCAGGAAAGATTTCCGACTAATATCGATTATTGCACCAATGACATTATATAATAACGTTATTTTATTGCACGACCTAATTTAGAACTATAGAATCTAAATTCTATTATCTATCTAAAATCTAATTCTACTCTAAAGTACGTAAATATTTACGTCAACAACAGAATATTTCTATTATTATATTATATTTAGGTATAATAATATTTTAAACTCGTGATTATGTTCGCTCATACATAGCACATAACCACAAAAATCCGTTCCGATTTTTCTACATACACGGACCGCACCGCGCGACTTCTGTCAAAAAATGAATTCTCCCCCCCGCCGCTGGACCCCGCCTGCCTTCCCGCTTCACCCGGGATGAGATGTTTAAGTTTTGTTTTCCGCCGAACACGGGAAGCACAAACACTGCGGCCTTGAGTGTTGGCAAAAATTGTGACCTTGATTGTTGTATAGGACTGTCAAGCAAAATTCAGGCGTTTGCCGGCGCAATGGACCCCGCATTATGCTGACGTCGGCTTGTGGCTGTCCAGAGGAACTCAGTCGTTGCAGGATTCAGTTTCAATCTATTTGAAGTCATCCAGCGCGTGATTGCTTCTAGACACTCAGTTACGCGAGTTTTAAGACTGCCTATTTCCTCTGGTAAGCAGTAGAAGTAAACTTGCTGGTCGTCAGCGTAGCAGTGAGATAGAAGACCAAATGATTCGATAAGTTTAGCGACATCATTTGTGAAGAGGGTGGTCAAGCTTGTCAGCATCACGTGGTTAAGCTTGTCAGCTTATTACAAATTTTTTGCTGAAGCGCACCTAGAATCGACGTCTCTGATCGAATGTCAACTGTTTCAGAGGATTTTAGAAATGGTCATTTCACACAATTTGAACAATTCATCAATTTTCAAAGTTAATTTTTTTAATTCTGTGAATATTAATTTAAGTTGTTTTTTATTTCTGTTTAGTAAAGAAACTGGCCAATAGTTACAAATAACAGAACTTAATAAACAAAAATTTTAACAAAAAAAACGACTTAAAAAAAAGTCACTAAAATGTAAAAAAATAATTTCGTACGATTGTTATTTTTGGATTCGGTGTCAGCCAAGGTAACTACATACATATGTAGTTATAGGTGAGATGTGGAGATCTTGACTGACACCGACTCCAAAAATAACAATCGTACGAAATTATTTTTTTACTTTTTATTTTTTTTGTTAAAATTTTTGTTTTTTTTTATTTTTAGTGACGAGAGTGCGTAAAGAAGTTTTACTTCAAAAAAAGAATCATCGAAATCTGTTGGCGTAATATTGAGTTATTCGTCCATTTGTCGCGCACATCTTATTGCAAATTTATTGCACATACTTATTGCAAATTTAAGACATATATGGTTTTCTCATGGATCCCATTGTCATAACTGGACTAAATTAAAATGGGACCACACGGGAAGCACCAGCTTTCTAATAAAAAAAAGAATCATCAATATTGGTTCACCCAATCGAAAGTTCTGAGGTAACAAACAAACAAAAAAATTGTCGAATTGAGAACCTCCTCCTTTTCGAAGTCGTTTAAAAAGAGACTTACCTATGTCGTGATGGAGAACTTAGCCAGTAGAGGAGTCAATCGAACACGCGACGCCCTGGTGGGACCCAAATGCGATGCAAACTCAGCCACCGACCGGTCAAATTATTATTTATTTCAAGTTAATTTTCCAGATCCGTAAACATGCTATTCAACTGTTATTACATTATTATTGGCCAGTTGTTTCACATAACTGAAATAATAGCAGACTGGGATAGAATTTTCAGATAACTGGATAAGTAACTTTGAAATTTGATGGGATTGTTCAAATTCTGTGAAATAACTGGCCGTAAGCTTATCAATGATATTCGCTGCCAGTAAAAATAATAAAAGGTAATTAATAGATTATTTTATCGGCCAATAAAACATGAAAATGCGGAAACAAAGTATTTCCTGATTTTCATGACTAAGAGACAAATGAATATCATAAAATCGTTTCAACGTTAAACTGACGGTTAAACATCATTTAATTAAATCATACAATAATGCAGATATTGCGACTGAGGTTTTTTGGTATCATAAAGGAAAATGATTACATCATTTTTCAAAGTAGTAAAATGTGAAAAAAGATCCAAGAACATACTATCATCTATTACCATATATGTATTTCATAACATTTAATTTAATAAAGAAGAATATATGACGCAAATGTGAATGGTGGAAGAAGTCAGGGACGTCCGAGGAAGACATGGCACGATCAAGTGAATCAGATACTTGAGTCGGGCAATGTCAAAAGTCAGAATAATAGAAGATAATGTATGAGACGATGCACGAATGTGAGTGAGACAAAGAGTGTGTGCCAAGACCGAGTTGTTTGGCGGTCCGTCCTCTCTGCCTACCCCTGCGGGGAAACGGCGTGATGGTTAGTTAGTTAATTTAAAAAAGTGTCCCGGTGTGGGTTTGGAATTTGATTTTGTAAACAAATCTACATTTTTATTCGGAGATTTACGAAATTTTCCGACCCATAACAGGAAGACGTTCTATCTATCTACATAAAATTTCGAAAGCAGAATTTCGGATACTTTTTTTGCAAAATTGACGTTCAAAATAAGAGGAAAATTATTGTCTACATCTGTTTCGAAAAACTGTGCGTAAAGCCCGGGACTAGTACCTAATATATATATATTTCTAGATTACGTCCTATGTCACAGCCGAACCGTACTGTGAAGAATTTAAGGAAGGAGGGTTAGACAAACTTCCATAACTAATCAGTAGAAAATTTCCCGATAAGAGCCTTTCCGATAATTTCCTGTTTCAAGTTACGAAAACAATTCTCAACTAACTAAGTTATGCGAAAAATAGATGTCAGCAAATTTACTCACGGACTAGATGTATAGGCGATAGTACTGCTTTGTTGATCAACATACCTGTAACAAAGAAAAATACAATAATTAGACAATGGATTAGATGCAATTTGGTTCAATATAACCAATTAATCACCCAGATAACGAGTTACAAAATGTAGGAAAGTAGCGCAACTTTACAGTCAGCTCCCAAAGGTTCAATAAAAGAAATAAATTTATCCACAAATTGGTTTTCAGCTACACAAATTAAATGTTAACTTAACACATGAGGTCCTTTGTCATAATTGAGGGATTGTAAATGAAGGGTAGCTTTGGAGGGTTATGCATGGAACACAAAACTCAGCAAATCATTCTACAGTCTACAGCAGTGTTTATTAACCCTATTGAGAGAATCGCCCCCTTTACCACAGTAAAATTACCCCCCCCCCCCCCCCACCTCCCACATTATTATTACATTGACATTGAGTATTAAGCCTCAGTTAATTTTTTTGTGCAATGAGCTTATTTTCTATATTGACACGATGCCAACTCGAACTTTTGCAGCGCCCCCTAATTGCTGAAAATTTAAAAACGCCCCCCCCCCCCAGACCTCCAAAACGCCGACTGGGGGGCGAGGTCGCCCCGTTAAGAATCACTGGTCTACAGCCTTCGAGTACAGTCTATTAACGAGTCGTTAAATCGACCAGAATGTTTGGCACGCGTGTGACCCGAATGTACACCGGTGTCAAAGGGATCAATGACGCTAGACGATGCTCTCAGTATCGCCCTGGTGAAAGACCAATATTCAGAACTGAAAAGTATTTTTTTAAATGTATTTATTTGTACTAATAAGTACAAACATAGGTAGTCCAACAAATCTGTCACATAACATATTATATGCATGTTTTACCAAATGGAAATGTTCTCATATTCTTCCCTTCCTCACTACCTCCAGTTTCGCAATATACCCCAATTGGGGATGTCATGGTCTCATAGGCTCCAGAGGGTTGAAGCAGTTGCGAATCTTGTACCGTATTAAATAAAAAAAGATCTTCACATTCCTTCAGTTCCATGAAAAAACCAAAGCATTCCCACCTGACATACTAAAATAGTGCAATTTTTATACGAGAATTATGGCGCACATACCTCAACATAGAGATGAAAAATAAGACATTCTGGGTCAAAAATTTATAATTATTACTTAATGTATGAATTTACTTGTAAACAGACCGCTTAACTAGAAACAATCAAAGGTTTAAAAGAGGTCCAGAATTCTACGGTACTTACTATCTATTTCGCGGTTTCATCCATGAAAAATGTACTTTACTTAGGTCTATTATGAAATTACATTATAATCCACTGGGGTACGACGTATGACTCACACATCAGTTCGGACACACAGTAATGAGCGAAGTAAAGAACATTCGTGCTTAGCTTCGCCCTTGCCACGATCTCTAAGGATTACTTCACCTTCGCCGTACAGTACACCGTACTGTGTCACTGTAAAAGGAATACGCCGTACACCAGTGCACACGTAGCGCGTATTATTTTTATACCAGCATATCAGGTATCAGATGACCACAGAATGAATACAGGCAGAGAGTAATCAGTGTGGGTGTGCCTCCGCATTAACACTGGTACTGGCGGAAAATTCTTAATATGGTCTTCAATCTACGCAAAGGTGACCCAGTGTGGTTGTACGCGTCTCCCTTCAATCTTGAATTAATCAATCAATCATATATGATGTTTCTTAATAAAAATATACGCTTATGCAAACAAATGAGCAAAACTTGACAACCCTCCATAGACTAGAGACAAAGTTCTTGCTAGGAGTATTACGAATTCAAAGAATCAATCGTAGTAAAATTATTATTATTATTATTTATTGAGTTAGTTTATACTACATGAATATAAACTAATAAGCCCAATGTAACATTTCATTTGATAAATTTAAATATTTTTACAGTAAGCATAACATTTCTTTTTAAATACATTCATTCTTTCTTCATTCTTCATACTTTCAGGCATTTCATCATACATCTTTAGTCCTCTATTCATTAGGCAGTTCTGTGATTTTGATTTCTTCATTTGTGGCAATCGAACTCTGTTTATATTTCTTGTTTCATAATTATGTACGTCTCTATTAAAAACAATTTCATCCTTAAAGTATTTTGGCATTTGGTTTTTCATAATTTTATGCACAAAAATTAACACATTAAATAGTAGTCCTTTTTTTATTGGAATCCAATTTAGCTCCTCTCTCTTTTGATTAATCCTTGCGTATTTGCCTTTTCCCAGTATACATCTCATAGCTCTGTTCTGTATAACTTCTAGTTTGTTTAAATTTCCTTCATTGGCCAAATATAACATCGTAGAGCAGTAATCCAAATGTGGAGCAACAATAGTTTTATAAATGAGCTCCGTAGTATTTCTATTTAATTTATGTCTTAGTCATCTAAGAAAATTTACCTTTTTTGACACCTTTTGTAGCACATATTCACAAAATATTCGCACATATTCGCAAATAACACAATGCAGCTATATCTTTAATTCTTTTTCATAGAGAAATCTCCAGATATATGTGTAAGGGATAGTAGAGGGTTTTCCCTAAGGAGCGAGGTTCAGTGAACTGCCTAAAAGTGTTGTAAAAGACCAAACATATATTTTATTAGGTGCTAAATTTTAAACGGCTCGCCACATACTCTTTACTCATGTGAAAATTCGCCCGTAACCATTCGAAAATACGTCCATAGGTGCGGAATCCAGAATGCACTTATGGATAGATAATTCCTATAGAATATTTCTTGCAAACAATATTCTGCATCGTAAGATGAGAGATACGTACGTCCACATCTCCAGGGCGCAAATAAACACCTTCCACTAGCATTTACTGGTCATTGTACGTATTTTCAATTATATACCGATCATATCGATACCGCTTCATCTCATTTCAGATCCGAACTTTCATAAAATTCGCCAGATGACAATTTCGAATAATGTCGTATTTGTGCGCGCCTCAGAAGAGAGCGAAACACAAAATCATGTGTGCAGTTCATACGCGGTAGAAGTGAATCCTTCAGGAAACAAAACTTCGAGATAATGAGACGAATGCAGAGTATCAGGAGTAGGTTGAAACCTTTAGAAAATTAAAATAGACAAGAGCGGGGAGGCTAAGAAGCACCGCACAAAGAGGAGAACGCAGGCTAAATCCTATAGAATAGATGTATATGTTTGACTCTTTTTAGTGTCGTTTTTTCGTTTCATTGAGTTTCAAATCACAACGGTGCTCAGAAATTTTTCAATTCAATAAGATATTTGGATGTACAAAATATTTTTTTACATTTGTTATTTAGTAAAAAAAAAATATCCTTGAGGTTGTGATCAATTTTACCAAATATTTGATAAATTTATACACATATTAAAAATTTAATAGGTTTTTACGTGAACGGAGATTTAAATGAATTTATTTTTCTTCTCTGAACTTCGATTGAACCCCCATTGAGAATGACCAGGGAACCGCCACTGATTATGGCCGATTGCTTTTTAGGCAAAAAGTTTTGGAATCGACTTTTCACAAGTCCCAAATATACGCGTGGTCGATTCGATAATGACGTCAGATCAAATCTCAATTGAGAGAACTTCGGGTAACGAGACTTAATGATAAGCAACGGGAAAGTTTAAAAAAAAACTTTGAAATTTATTCATGTGGTTAAATTTAGTTTATTAAATTCACGCCGCAAATTTTACAGATCGTTCAACTAACTACGATACTCGTTCATGGCTGAAACTAGTTAGGCCAAGGAGATTCGTCCAGCTTCGCCAAGTTTAATAATTTTAATCGAAATAATTTACCATCCAGTTTTCTATCACAAACTTGGTGAATAACTTCACTACTCGGGTGAAGTGCAAATTGAACATAATCTCTAATTAAGGAGAACCTGAGCTCGTGAGTTCGCGTTGCAACCCTTGGGGATATCATAGCAACTTATTATACTATGACCTACATTTGCGATATGCAAATTGAAAGTGGTGGGCAAATAAATTTAATATAATGCAGATGCAGAGATCGAGACCAAATAAGACATTTAATACTCTACAGCTGTCCAGAGTAAAAGCACTGCATATAATATTGGTTATTTATTGACATGAAGTTTAATTTGTAGAACTCCATTTTATTTCTTTTATATAAATAATATTATTATTTAATTTATGAAAACAGTTTATTTATAAACAAGTTCTGCCATTTAATTATTATTACGCGTGACAGCTGTTTCGACTTCTGAAGATTTTCAGTTTGATAATGCCTTCAAAAGGCGAAACAGCTCTCACGCGTAATGATAATTACATGACAGAACTTGTTTACAAATAAACATATATCAAAACATTTAATTGGTTAAACCAATAAATTTTAATAAAACAAATAAAAACTTTTTTCCACTTAATTATATTTGACCATAACCGGTTTGAGCTCGTCAGAGCCATCTTCAGACTGGTGACATTGGTTAAACCAAGGTTTAAATGAAGCAATCCGGTCTAAAAGCTGTCAACATTTATCATTTTGAGATATAACATTGGGTGGCTGATTTAAAACACTATTTGGCTTCTCCTGAAGATTTGATCCGTTCCGTAGTCGAGGGGCAAGGATCTCGACTAGCAATCCGGAGGAAGCGGGTCCAAATCCCGGCGTGGGCAAACAATTTTTTTTGATTAATATTAATAATAACGATATATTAATATTTGGCTAATTTATATAGCGCCGTTTTCGTGAAAAATCATCTCAATGGCGCTCTACAAATAAATATATTAAGAATTATTATTACTGGCTTATTGTTATTTCACAATTTTATTCATTTAAATAAAATAATATGTAACATATTTGCGGCACGCTCCAGAGTCTACACGCCCTGGCGTGAGACCACCATTCAGAATCTAAAATTTGCTTGAAATGGCTTTAGCCGTGTTTGGATACTCACCAAATTTCCTCTTCTCCATCTACTTACACGCCCCACCAACTTCAGCCTCACAACATAACTTAATTATGGATTCCATAGTCTCACTGGCTCCAGGCGAGCAGTTGGGATTCTTATGAGGTTCTCAAATAAATATGAAAAAAAAAAAAATATATATATATGACAGAAAAATCAATGTATTCCGCTTCGGACAACCAATCGGAAAAGGGTTTAGCTCACAGGTATGTGGCTGTGATCCTTTACAAAAAATATTTATTATATCCGACTCAAGTTACCTATTGGAATACGCTTTACTCCTTTACAGAAAATATTTCGATACATCCGTGAATACAAATTCCCTATTCAGCAAAATTATTCGACCATTCAAAATATCATTCATCACAAATATACATAAAGAAATTCAGTTCGTTCTATTGGAAAAGCCTGTGACACATCACACGAGTATTGACGGTGTAGAACAGCTGTAAACACACTTAACGTACTGACTGTTGAGTATGTTGACTGAAGATATTATATTATAATATGTTGTAGGTATTATGAGCACAAAAAATATCTATTCAAACACTTTTAATACGAACCGGAATGAATACCTAACATTATCGTGACGATACATTGTTGAATAATGGCAGAGAAAAAAAATGCCGTCGTAGTGAATCATAAATATGTTATGGCTAAATAAACAAGACAGTGTGAATCGGGGATATTGTGGTTGCACCTTCTTCTTATGTTGCGATTTGCGATAGACTTGACGGAGTGGTACTCAAAAATCACCACACATCTAAAGGTGTGGCTATTTATTTTTATTTATATTTTAATTTTCGCATTCCTAGAAGATACTCGTACCTTAAATTAATATAAATGAGATGTAGATTATTTTCGTTAGGACAGCGATTTCTATAGTAGGCACAACTTCATTGTTTAGGTAAGTTTTTTTTCAGAAACTTCTATGACGATAGTTTTAATATACTGGTAAGTTATTTTTCCTTATTAGTATATTTAAACGAAGCCAAGATTTGATGTCTTTGATATATTCATTTTTGTTTTAATTGGTTTAATACTGTGCGGGAGTTTGTTATATAACTTTACTGCTAAATATTCAGAACTTCTTTGTCCAAAAGTAGAATTACACTTAGGTACATTTAGTACGTCTATTTAACTTAGTTTCGTCTTAGTTGAGTTATCTTCAGTTGTATTACATGATTTGGTGCTGTTGAGCCCAATCCTATTATTCCATATTCCAAGTGAGTATATATGACTTATAATGAGTATGAGAATAATATACTCTTTTTAGATCCTTAGGTGACGAGTTTCTTCACTTTTTGAATAAGTTGATGAGTTTTGTTAGCTTTTTTGAGGTTCCAACAATGTGCGAATCCCTGTGAAGTGCGTCGTTAATTTCGATCCCAAGATATTTTAAACTTTTAGCTTGGTTTATTTATTAATTTGCAAAATATATTACATTACAGAAAATATTGGGAATTTCCGTCAAACTTTGCAATTGAGGCGAATCGAAAAACGCACCAATTCGAATCGGTAAGCGTTAACGGAAGGCGCAGAACCGCCTGTATCTAAATTACGTATTCTGACTCTCGTAGTTTTTCTTTATTAATTATCTAGTAAGTTATTGGCGTGGGTTCCGTCGACGTCACAACTCGGCCCCTACTGTGTTTGATATTTTGGGCATTAAACCATCTTTCAAGAACTATTTATAAATTCTAGATATAATTATACAGTAACTTACGAAAATACTTATATGTATATTCGGAATCGGTATTTGATGATACACCTACATATTTTTTTTTTTTTTAAATCATAATAAATTTTCACTGGAATTCCTTATTCATTTATAATCCCGATGAGTAGGAATACCTAAACTCATTCCGGGAAAGACAATATCATGAAAGCATTTCAAATTCAAATAGAAAAGCATTAATGTATTACACGGTGATAAGAAAAAATAAATGTAAGTAAAATATCAAAAAGATATTACGACAAAAGAAAAAAAAGTGATATGGCAAAAACTTATACGGCGCTCAAATAGATATTCAGATATTCGTAAAATAAGGGCTTCTTTGTTAATAGTATTTTGAGGTCATTGGACAATGAATTGATTACATAATTATTTAATGAATAGATCTAGGTGTGTTTCGTTATTGTTTCGAGTTGAATCGAATAATATCAGTAAGCATTCAAGGCACGTGACCACTTTTCAATAAAGTCATTGAAGCGGGAAATTATAGAAACGGGGACATTAATAAACACTTCAGTGGAACTTATGACTAATATCCAATATCCAATGTTTCTTTAATAAACTAATCTTAATCACAATTTTAAAGAATATTTATATATTTTAGTGAAGACAGACTTCAAAGGCGTACAATAAAAGATAATTAAACCAGTGTTAACAAGATTAGTAGTAATCGATTTAAGTTAGACGTAAAAGAACACAAGTTTTAAGTTCCATCTAAATTCAATCGAGCTTTTTTTACGGTGGTTAGAGTTAGTTCACTTCGTGCTTTGGGTCCTAAAGTCTATTCGGGCGAATTAGTTAAAAAACACTAAAATGTCTTTTTTAATGACTGTCATTGGCTACAAAAGGCTTTAACGCTCTCACGTAAATGCAGATTTACTGCATTTTAGTTCTTTCAACTTAATTAAATTAAATCCAATTTGCATTTATTTATTTTGTTGAATCAATTTTAAAGTTTATTGTATTAGTATGCCTACTCCGCCCAGCGATCAACGTATAATCTATACGCTGATTTAGAGTCACATGTTCAGGGGCGTGCACTCCATATAGGCACATAAGCACTGCCTACCCTAGCGTATTTGTAAAACGTAAGCATGTAAATAATATTATAATTTATTAAATTATTGCTAAAAATAAATACACACTTTCAAAAATAAGCGCGACAAAGCTGAGCAACCAAAACTACGCGGCCGCCACATCAAACGGCATACTACAAACAGTACAAACGTGACATAAACTGTGACTAAAAACTACGCGCCCCCTCCGACTACCTCACTAAAATGCGGGCTAAGCAGGAATTATTTCTGCTTAGAGCTAACTTCATACTTACGAAATGTACGAAGCATAGAGTAGAACTGTCTTTTGAATTTGCTTCTATGGGGTTTTTTTGTTAGTATCAGGCAGTGCTTTCTGGAACAAATTAGCAAATGCCAATCAGTGGCGACAGTGACATCTGTTATCTGAAGTATGAAAGTGAGACAACGCCAATTGCTTTTATCAAGGCCACCTCGGATATCCATTGATTGGCTTGTGATAATACGCATACATGAAGCGATTATTTATTATTATTATTATTTGTATATTTAGAGTGGCTTAGCTAATCCAAACCTACATCATCTACAGCCAGCAGCAAGTACACTTAGCGAAAACTTGTACGAAGGGAGCCATCTGTGGCAAGTTTCTTTTTTATTTATTTGAATCAATTTGGCGGTTTTCCTACTGCCTACCCTGATCAAAAACTCTGTGCACGCCACTGCACATGTTTCACAGAATTTTAACAATTCATCAAAATACAAGGTTAATTTTCAAGTTATGTGACAGTTTTATATTGATGGATGAGCTAAATTAAACAAAGGAATAACAATATCTAGTATTTTTAAATATAAACCTAAATAACGAAAGAGTAGTGGTCCCAAATCAAGCCCCCTTAGGAAAAGTTGTGATAAATTTGTCCTTTGTGAGAAAGCACGTCTTAGCTAATGATTAAATATTATAATAAATCTGACCTTTTACTTACGACTAAAACAACACTTACTTAAATGGAGACGGAGTCTAGGACTAAAAATAAAAACAAGGTTAGGGTAATAAATACCTGCAGAGGCTGAAGTTAGAATAAATTATGCAAAATACAGAATCATGCATACCACTGATAGATCCGTTGTAACCTTTTAGTATTTCTTATAAACGACGCTTTAACCAGAAAAGAAGGTTAAATAAAACTAAGCTCTCAGGGGCGAGATCATAATTCTTCTAATGTTAACTAACTTAAGTTAATTAAGTTTAAATCTTTCACGTGCTTTTAACGGTGTTCATAGTTTGTAAAAATATATTAAACTTCTTTGCTCATTCTCTTATATAGCGATTTCACCCATTGGGAAACTAATATATAGGCGATATTGACATATGCATAACTTAGTGAATTTTGTGGAACATATTAAAATCATATTCCAACCCTATTCGTAAATCTGATACAAGAATTATTTATTTTTTGTTTCTTATATTTTTTATCTATCGTAATTTTAATTCTTATTACGAATTTCTCATGTTCAAAATCATCTATATCTATATATAAAGAAGGTCTGGCTATAAATAATAATTGATTTTTTTAAAATTTACTTGCGAACGCCGGGATTTGAACCCGCAACCTACAGATCGCTAGTCGAGAGCCTTATCCCCTGACCGAGGAGGCCGACAGCCCGATTTACTTATTGGCAACAAAGAAAGATATTTTCTAAAATGTTTTCTTGATAAATAATAATACGACACTTGTAATAGTTGAAGCCGACACATTTAGTAAGCCAATGCTTTATTTGTTTTTGTAACAAGAGAACGTGCGTACAGTCCACTACATACAGATCACAAACCAAAACAACCATCCAACAAGAATTCAGCATCACCAGTCGACAGTTCAGCGGTGTTTTCTTCCGCGCAAGTGATGTTGTGGTGCCGCAGAACGAGTTTCATTTTCACTGCAGAACTGGCCGGTTTACATATCAGTCACGACGCGACGCGGAGCGCTGCGTCATCGACCCACTGACCGCGCGACGCACCGGTCTCGGGTCTCAGGGGGCGAGGAGAGGCTGTCTCGCTGCACGGCTGCGCCAGTGTTGCCAGAATGTATACCAGAGCTGAGTGCACCGGTCACTGGGTCACGTGCTGCGACGCGCAGAGATGCAGATACTGCATTAGGAGAGTAAGATGCGTAAGAGGCCGTAGTAATTAACAATGGATGCATCGGAAAACGGAATCATTTTTTAATTTTTTTACATCAGCTCCACACAGGAGGAAAATAATTTCCCTCAGGGCCTATGTAATCTTTGGGGATGCTGTGTGGAGGAGTTTTTTTAAGCAAAGGAAGGAGAGGAGAGTTCTGGGAAGTAAAAGGGTTTAAGGGGTGGATAGAAATTTGGGGTTCAGTGTGTCCTGGTCATCCGCCTCCAAGACCTAAACAAACCTCACCCTATGAACCCGGGCACCCCTGCTAAATCACTAAACGCAGCGAACCACTTGGGGTGACCTAAGGCGACTGATCCCGTCTGGAGACAGTGAGACTAAGACATCCCCAATTGGGGTAAGTTATGAGGCTGAAACTAGTGGGAAAGGAAGAATATGGGGAAGAGGAAGGTGGGGAATTACCTGGCTATTCAGATCCGGTCACCAAACACGGCTAAAGCCACTTCAAGTAACGTTTTAATTCTGATTGGTGTTGTTACACCAGAAAGTATCTTCCACTCTGAAACGTGCCGCAAACAGACATATATTATTTTTTAAATTTATTTGCGTACTACGGGATTTGGACCCGCGAAAGCTTTATCCCTCGACCACGGAGGCGGTGAAATTACTGTTTTGTTGCACTAACATGCATGTCTGACAACGGTGGTAACATTTTGATAATGCTACAAATTTATGTTATTGGAGGGTTGCAAGGAATATAAAAATACCTACTTACTCTGATATAATTATGTAAGAAGGTATATCATTTATTTTATGTATATAGGGTTTATTTCGACATTTTCATCATGATTTTTAGAGTATTTTCCCACGCATATACACATCAGTTAACATTTTTCACTTATTTCATAACGCTTCGTTTATTCTGAATATTTTTGAGATATTGATAACTACATAAGCGATAGCATTTATTTCGTTTTCTTGCTTGTAAAAACGCACTTGAGGAAGTAGATATTTTACAGAAAAGAAGAATTACGAAAGCAGATTAGAGTAATAGGTACGTGAAATAAATTAATTTAACAAAAAATATTTAAAGAGAGAATTTGTTTACCACCGAAACTACATGGATATGTATACTAAATGCAGATGAAAACGAAAGATCATACCGGTTAGGCGTGAAATCTAGAAGACCGTAGTAAGAGTAGCAAGGTAAATAGGTCACTGCGAAAGTTACAAGACGGAAGCAAAATGCAAATGAAATGGATGTGTATCGAAGTTACTAAATTTCATAAATAAAGACATAACAGTCAAAGATTATATTGAAATTAATTAAACGTTCATTGGTTGATACACACAGAACGAAACTTTTTCTTTTTTTTAAAGAAAGACAAACATTAAGGGTTACGAATAACCCAACAATGTTTGAAAATCTCTTACTACCACCACAGAGAGCCGAAAATGTTACTTGTGTTGTGATGGAGGACTTAGCCAGCCGAGGAATCGAACACACGACGCTCGGGTGGGACCCAAGCGTTATGCCCACTCAACCACCGACCGATCGAATTAGAAGTTTAATTGCAAAAATCTTGTTGTTGTGAATATATCTATATGGTTTCTGGAAACTGGTTAATCTACATTATATTTGTAGTTCATTTTATGGTAAAACTTTTAGATTGGAGCTTTTTTTAAATATATATTTTTAAAATCGGTCGCTACGGGATGACTTTCAGTTGTAGACGAGGATCCAACAGGCTTATTTGACCCTGTAATTGCCAAAAAAGGGAATTTTTTGGCTTTTTTTGGACACCGTGTAAAACCGCACAAGAGTCTCATCCGGAACTAGTAGAAATGTATGTTGTGTGGCTGGAAGAAGTAGGGAAGAGAAGGAGATGGGAAATAGGAAGATAAGAAAGTAGACTATTATAAGGTATAATGAAAAGAGTGGGTGGAATGGAAAGGATTCACAAGTAATTAATCATTCCTGCTTACCATGAAACCTGATATCATATTATGGAACACTAAACGGAAGTAATATGATAATGCAATGATGTTATTATTTGGCACGAATGTGATTTAGGTAACTATGACTGATGGCGCGTCAGGCTCTACACCTTGTAAATAAAATATGATACAATTTCGCTTTGTTCTCGGGACAAAAGGTTGCGTTGCTCAGCTCACACGTTGTGTTGAATACAATGTAATCCCCTTTTGTTCATACTGTCGGAAGGGTGATTGTATCACATTTGTTTAACTGCTGAAATACACGAGCATCATCAAAAGCCAATCGAGTAACAGGCGGATTAATTAATCACGATAATGCGAGTTGGAATAGAAAAATGTGTTGATCGGATCACTGAAAATGTAACAGCGTTTTCATCAGTCTGGGTCCGAGTAAAATATTAAATTATTAGAATATCGAAGTCAATAAATAAAACATACATTCCCTTTAACCTCGTAACGTAACGTAGCGGTATCTAACACACTATATAAAGAGGTAATATTTGTTCGTTTGTTTGTTTGTTTGTGTGTTTGTTTGCATCGAATAGGCTACTGAACCGATTTGAAAAAATCTTTCGCTGTTGGGAAGCTACACTATCCCTGGGTGACATAGGCTATATTATATTTAAAAAAAAAATAGGCATCCTTACTAAAACTTCAATAATGTAACCCAGGGTGTAAAAAAATTACCTAAAATATTCTTTAAATCGCGTGCGCTGCGAAAACTATTGATGATAGAATAAAATAATGTACGACGACTTTATAGAACACATCATTATTTACAAAAAAGGTCGCGGCAGCATATGTCTAACTATTATGGTTATGCCACAATAAGTATTCTTTTCTTTAAAATTTTTAATTAATATGTCGCCGCTTGGAAAGGCTCTTTATTTGTATCTTGGTTTTAATCCTTATCAAAATAAATTACTTCATATTCAAGATAGCTTCAATACCTTTATTTAACTTTTTGAATTTTTCAATTCGGATATTTAATTAGAAAGATATCACGAGTTTAAAAATGTTAGTATTAGAAAAAAGTTTCGGCTACGGGCCGCGCGGGAGAGGAGTCAAGAAATGCAGTGCCAGGGGGGTTGGCGGGACGGGGGAGCGGGAGAGCGGTGGCGGGGAAGGTGGAAGTGGAACGCTGGAGGGGAACGCACGGGAAAGGACATGTAAGGAGTAACATTTTATTTATTTGAATATGGCATGTATTATAAAAGAAAGTCCAAAAAACGTGCAGCTCGCAAAAACTCAGAAACGAGTCCCGGTTCGATCAAGGGAGTTATATGGTGTGGTAGATCTCTATCCCCCCTAGGGAATAAGGGTATCCGTTTTTACCTAAAGGCCGTGCTTTTAAAGATATAAGGGCTGAAAATTTCGCCCTCTTGAAATTTCTAGAACAGTCTTCCGGAAAGTTCTAGAAGGTTCCATAGAGCTCTAGAAAGTTGTGGAAGGAGTGGGATGATCAGGAATAGGAAATCGGGAACATTATTGTGCAACATTCCAGAACACTATCTTATTGTCCTGAGCGAAGCCGGGTAACCCAGCTAGTGATTAAATAAAATGCACAATTATTTTACGGTAAACACAATTAATTAGTCTTTATTAATGGAGTAGGTACAATCAATTTGCAAGGATGACACAGTTCAATAATAGTAAAACAGTACAAAACTATAAAACAATAACTTTATGGGTATTATTAACCCAAAGGAAACGAATTGTTCCCTCAACCGCTTGTTAAAACCTCTTAACAAAAGGTTTACGAGTTTTCACTCTGGGTTAGCTGAACGTATTTCAGACCAGCCAGAGATTTTTTTTCTTGAAGATGTGCGGGTAGGACCGGAAGGCAACTTAACATTCTCGAGGTGCCACATGGGCGAATATTCTAACCAATAGTATCCCTCGCCCCGAATTAGGAAGGGACGAAGGGACGCGGGAATGCATTCGAGATTGAATAACTCTCAATTTACGCTCGAAATCATAAAATGGTTTTGTTTGCCTGACAATTTGCCTTTTGCAAACTTTGTTGTAAATAAAATTATGATTTTAATTTCGCTATCCAACTTTCTGTATCTATTTAATTATTTTGGTTAATTTGATTGTGTCATGTCATCACGTAGGTATGTTTAAACGGGGTTAATCCATGGAGATAAATAGCTTAGGGCAGTGATAAGCAACCGGTGGCCCGCGAGTTGCTTTGTTTGGCCCTCGAGCCTTTTCGTACTTCCCTCCGGTCGAAATAAAATATCAAAAATTTGCGGTAAAGAATATTCAACGATTTCAGTTGTTCAAAAAAGGATTGATCAGAAAACTTTAGTCTTTCTCCAAATTTGAATCAGCCGCTCAAAATATTTAGATTTAATTACAAACTTAGACAAAATTTCATGGTTCGACCTGTTTAGAAAAAAATCATATTAGAAGTATTTGGTGCTGAGGTTTGTGTTTGATTCATTTTAAAGCTTTCCATTTTATAAAATACCAAGAAATAACAAAATATAAAATACCAAGAAATAACAAGTTTTCTCAAATATACAAACTTTGCCGTTGGCAGTTGCCGAAACCCCAAGTAGGTTTTCCTTCTTTAATTCAGAATGATAAAAATCGATAGCTTTTATTTGTTACTTTGCATTCCATAACTCTTTTACAAAAAAGAGCATTAAAAAAAACAAATAGGTTTGGGCTAAAAAGGTTTATCATCACTGGTTAGGGGACATTTCACCATATTCTTGATAAGCACTATTTATCTTACCTGTCTATATATCTAATCACGGCAACTCAGGACAGAGACAAATCAGCACACTTGAAAAGCGATCTAAAGTCATTAAAAATGTTTTTAAAAAACAGCCTATAAACCTAACCTAACGTAACATTATCTATCCTATTTTACCTAGTTTTTTAATTATTTTTCATGACATTATATCAAATTTAAAAAGTGTGTTGATTTGTATTGCCCCGAGTTCTCCGGCTACCGCATAATCCGTAGGAAAACGTATTATTTTCAATTTAACTATTTATTGAAGTGAAAACTTCTTCAGCACCGTTGTGTTTGAAACACGATGAAACGAAAAACATACACATTTATATAGGATTTAGCCTGTGAGAGAATGAGATAGCGTAATCGATCTACCGTGTGTAAATTGCACACTCTGATTTTTGATTAATTTATAAAGACAAATAATAATTAATGCAGTGTTTGAAGAAAGTTTACTATTTCGTACTCCAACCTATGAATAGTGGCTATACGAGTATATATCGACAATTTAGCCAAGCTTTTTATCTATTATGAATATTTATAAATTTATTGAATACAAGGGATAGTTATCGGGAACATGGTGAAATACTCGCTTAGCATTAGTAACACTGAGATTACGAGTTAAGTTAGTAATTAAGTTATTAAGTTAGCGACCGCTCCGATTCGTAATATAAGCAATCCTAATGATCTCCAACATTTTTTAATGTATTGCATAAAAATAATGTACGTAATTTCAACGTTGCGGTGTAATTAGAAATAGTGTGAGAAATTAATTTGAATATCGTTACAATGTTGTTTGTGGCGAATGTTATAAAACAGGTCATTTAGATTATAATGTGTCAAACTTACGTGACTAAAAACGAGGATCGGAAGGTATGACTAAGCGAGTGCCAAGTCTACAAATAATACGATGCGGTCCGCGGAATGTCACAACTGCTCGGCCAAGAATAGCGACGTATCTGTCGGCGGCCGCGGGAGGAAGCGTGCGCGTGACGTCACCGCAACCGCAACCCCGACCCCAACCAACCCCTCCGGCTCTGTCCCGACTCCAAAATGAAGGAGATAAATTTACGTGTCTTGAATTTAACCGAACACCAAAATAATAATAGATAAATTGTCCAAATATTTCAAAGTAAATCTGCAAGACTGTTTTTCGCATGGAGTAAAACTTTTTTTTTCTCACAGAAACTAACAAAAAACATCGTCAGAACAAGCTCATATACATAAAATTAAGAATATGCAAGACCAACTTTAAGTATGAAACTTTAGGCCTTTGTTCTTATAAATTTTTATGAGCTAATAATTAACTAATGAATTTTGAACTGATTGAACATAATTTACATTTGCTTTACAAGAAAGTCCTCAAGCTGTAATTCCATACCTTATAATAGATTCAGCTAATGTTAATTAAATTATTCGAAGTACTATAATTAGAAAAAAATCTCATTAATACTACATACTCAAAACATCGCTCCCATATTTTCTATGTTCAGTGCCTGAGATTTTTTCCTTTTGACACAAAACGCATAGATTTGTGCACAAAAATTACAGGATCGATTTATAGTTTATTCGATTCCCCATTACTGCCTTAGCTTATTTATTCATAACTAGCTAAAGTTCCCGGCATTTTCTGAGCCTTTCGAGGAGTTTTTCTTTTAAATCAGTTGCAGATAATAATTTTCCTCTTATTTTAAACGTCAAGTGTGCTTAAATGCGGATGGGAGTGGTTTCACTGAATTTCATGTAGCCAAGTGTCCTTCCGTTTATTTTGACGATCAAGCGTGCAAATTTCATCAATCTCTGAATAATAAAGATTTTAATAAAATAACAAAGCCACGCACAATTCTTTATAGAGTATAGTAGAATATAGATATAACACTAGAAATCTTATTTCTACAATATCATCATGTAAGCCCATCACCCCAACCTAACCTAACTCAATCTAACCTACCTTAACCTAACCTAACTCAACTCACCGTACCTTGACCTAACCAAACCCAATATTTTTTTAAGCATAATCAAGATTTAGGTGATCAATAAACGCCTTTTGGTACGCATTTATTATTTTCGGTACACAATTAGCAAACGTTTACTTGCAATATCGCAATTAGGTGACCAAAATATTATTTGGTCCTCATTTTAATAGTTATATTTTACAGTTATAATTGAACCGACATCAACAACCGAAGAAAAACAAGTCGGACTTTCTCCCAAACAACCGTGACTCATTTTGGCGCTGAAATCATCCGAACGAAAAGATTCAAGAGAGCTCTCCGCGGCAGTGGTTCTGAACCGGTGGTGTTCCCCGGAACTGGCCAGAACACTAATGTTCCGTCTTCCGCCAACCCGTCGCAAGTGTTCCGCGACATTATGAAAGCGGCGCAATCGCTAGGAAACCACGCTCGAACGAACTAAAGTAAATGCGCAGTGCCTTTACAAAGCAGATAAGATGCAATTTCCATTCTAGAGCGAGCAGAGCACTCTATTTCAGTGGTCACTGGGAGTGGACGCGAAATTAATACTGCTACGTGAACATCTTCCATGAAGAGATAAAAGAAGCTGCACGATGGTGCCGAAATCTGCATTCCACAAGCGCAGGTTTCGGAATTTAAAATTATTTGATAGAGTTCCATTTTAGTAAATGAGTTGCTTGAGTTGCTATAGTGACAGTTTAAACACTTGTTTTTTTTTACACAAACAAAGTTAATAATTCGTTTGAACTTAATTACCATAAAATATTAAATTTATCGGGAATGAAGAAGAATGCATTTGAATTTGAATAACAATGGGGCACTTCCAGAAACTATGAATACCTTCGACCAAACAAACCTTGGTCGAAGATGAATACCATTAAAATGTGAGAAAGATTTAAAAAAAAAATTTATGATCACTGAACTAAGAATTTGTAATTTTATACTTTCGATTTATAATTAATTATTGATTTGAAAAACCACTTATTCCTAAACGGTTCCAACTGGCTAAAACCGCCACTTGCTGATAAGACGTTGCCCGGCGTGACATCAACGCCGCCGAATTCACGAGTAAAAAGAAACATGTCATTTTGGCCGAAAATGACACATTTTATATCGTTAAAGAAAATTTAATCGTCAACATCAAAATAAAATAACGCTACCGTCATTATCGCATTTTTTTCGAGAATAACAAAAATAGTGAAAATACTCTATTTCGTTCAAATTGCGATATCTTTCACGAATCCTACAATCGAAATAACGACACTATAAAATTCCTATAACGAAATTGAAATGAAAAGCTTTTTGGTATTTAAATGCACTGTTTTACATTTTCGGTTTTTTTTTTACTGTAATTACATTGAAACAAAGTATTGTTTTGGTAATTATGCGTCTTAAGAGTTTATCAAAATAGTGAATATTTACTTCATGTGTAAACATCAAATGAAATTAAAATGGAGTACATTTGCATTAAAAATGACAACGTTTAAGGCACATTCGTTTCGGAGCATATGCAAATTTGCAATGGGTTCGTGCATGCGAAATTTTTTCATAATGATGCTGGAGTAGTAAGTAGTGATGCACAATTGCAAATTAACGACAGGCAGAATGTGTCGTGAAAAAAAAGATAATTTTTAAAAAATCAAACGTGATTTTGGTAACACCGAGGAAAATGAAGAACCTCTGCTGTGCGAAGCATAACAATGGCTCACAAATATTAATTTCTTTCCATCTTTTGCATGACAAGGAAGGCCGCGGTGGGGACAGGCGTGGGCGACATTGAATATTCAATGAATCATAACCGTCGATGGAGATTTTATTCGATACGCCATTTGCGATATTCACGGTTAATTGGACCGCTGATTCGCTCATCGGCAATTCAAATATCCGCGTTTATATATTATAGTTTAACGTTAGTACGAAAACAATGAGAACAGATTGAAAACACTTCGCTGACGATTACAGGATTATTTTCGGATGAGCGTGCAATTAATTGGGTATGTTAATGTCGACACATTTTTTTTATTAAATAAAAATGAATGTTTCTTGTTTTTCCCTCATGCGTTGCTAAACCATTCGCCCGATTGCGATGAAACTTTGGTGAGTTGTTGTGCTAACGCCAGCGACGGTTTTAACACATAGTGAGCTCTGGTGCTAAGATCTATGAAAATTGTATAAAAAGATTAGTTGAAATATGTGTATTTTATATAATTTGACGACAGGGAGGGAAAATGGGATTGTAAGGGGAATAGTGGAGAGGGGAGGGGAATCTTGGAGGGGGAAGGGAATCCTGGAGGGGAGAGGGGTACGAAGGAGGAAGGATTTACGCCATTTACGGGAACTGTAGGGTGTAGGGGAACGCAAGAAGGGAGAGGAACGCGGGAGGGGAGGGGGTTGGAGGGAATGGGGATGCATGGGGAAGAACACGCAGAGGAGGGGTGGCGGAGCAGTGGGGACGAAGGAGGGGCAAAAGGGATTACAAAGAAGACATAGTAGCGGAAGGGGAGAGCAGGGACTAAATTTCGAAAACCTTTTTTTTTCACACATACAAGCTGACATGCTTGTATGTATGTCGGAAAACCTTCTGATTATTCGTGTACGCACCAGTCGAAAAAACAAACAAAAATATTGTACGATTGTATCCAAGAGCACTTCAAAAAAACAGAAACCAAACACTTTCTTTCTTTGAGTGGTCTGCAACGCATAGACAACGCAGAGATATTCTATTGTTTAAGCCATTTATATTTCTGCAATTGGATTGGGTAAATTTAAGTAAAAACCAGTACATTTTAAATTGAGGAAACTTTATTGATATTACAAAAAGGTTTTACACGTGCCTTATACGAGTAGTTGAAACGAATAAGGCCAAAGAAAGTTATTCTGTCAGCTGGTAGATTGGGAATCAGACCCTTGTCAGGAGATTTATTTGATGGGAGAAATTGTTTACGTAAAACACATTTAGAATCTGATATCAGAAACACGGATGAAGAAACAGCAGCTCTAAAGATTAAAAAATATTACAATAGCAGAAAGATGTGGTTTTGAATATTATTTCAAAGACATTTAATGTATTTTGGTGATATTTTAGTCACCGGAGTGTTTGAGAAGCTCAGCTGGAATCACATCACCTCCTGTTTTGTTGATTGTTTTTCAATTTGGGAGGCGTGCGTGGGTACCACCGCCCCGGGAACAATTTACTGAATAACCAACACCCCTGCCATAGGTTACCCCAAGTTAGTTCATGGTGAGGTTTGTCTAGATCTTGGTGGCGAATGCGTTTGTCTACCCATTGCATTGCGGACCAGATCGGGAGAGATTCGTGTTACGATTTTAGTTTTTATTTATCAATTTGGGAGGCGGGTACAGGCACCGCCGCCCCGGGGAACATTTATCGAAACACTAACACCCCTGCCATAGGCCACCCTAAGTGGTTCGATACTTTTTGAGAATTAGCAGGGGTGCCCGAGTTTATGGGATGAGGTTTGTCTAGGTCTCGGTGGAGAATGAGTTTACCCACCTTCCTTCGTGGTGGGCCGATCGGGAGAGATTGGTTGAGGGAGACCTAACCTAGACCTCTTCAGCAGGACTCTCAAAACCCATCGCCTTACACTGCTATGGGAGGGATGGATTCATACGTCCGTCACTCCTGGACACACTGACTCCTAGATTCCTAAGCATACCTCACGCAATTTTCTTTATCAGAACTTCCTTGCTTCCCTTTCCCTAAAAATCTATCAACATAGCACCTTCAAAGTTGACATAAGCCCTGAGGGATTTTTTTCCTCAGGGCCTCCGATGCGGAGATATAAAAAAATGGGCTCAAATTAGAAAAAATTCCATTTGCTAGATTGGTCAGGGTCAGTATCATTTTCTCTTTGGTATAAATCTTCACAATATCGAGGCTGGAAAGGAAAAATGGCTAAAGCGCCATATTGTTGGAAAGGAAAAATGGATTAAGCGCCGTACAGCTCTTTAGCCTTTTCAGCGTCGATATGACCTCCACCTATCAGCAACTTTCTCTAGTTCGTGGATAGGGTAGCCATTTTTAATAAGATTTATCTAATTAAGATACCACGTAAACAGACTGGCTATTAAATTTGAACAATGCCAATGTACCGTCCATTAGAAAGCTGGCATTTGAACTTATATAAATAGCCGCATGGCACCTGGGCAGTGGGCACTGGGGCCCCGTTTTAGACATTTCGATCTAAGTGCAAATGCATAACTGCATTCGTGGAAGCGCACTGACCGGGCCCTTGCATTTAATTCAGGTGCACCATGTGAATCACTGAATATACAATGAAGTGTTTTGTGGGCGTGTTCGTGTGCCCAAAGTGAGCACATTTTTTCCTTATTTCTGTTGAAATTGAGTGAACATTTTCAAAACGCCGTACATAACATCATTCAGAAACATTATTGAGTATAATTCCTCTCCCTGGTCACCGTTATACAACATACATTCCGTGTTCCGATTCCTAGGCTTGCTAAATCTTTAATCACGACACAAGCATCATTTTCCACTTACTGTGGTGGTAGCAGGAGATTTTCAAATATTGTCCGGGTTACTCGTAACCCGATAATGGTTGTCTTTCTTTAAAAAAAGGTTTAAATTCCAGTTTAACACCAGCCGCCTGTTTTGATTTATTCAAGAAAAAAAGATCACCAAAAAGCGTTTTTTCTTTATTTTACGTTTAGTTCAGGTACAAATATTTCAATGTTACGATCATTTTTTAAAGTATTGAATTTTCCACGTTATACATAAACCGGTGACCGGTCAACTATAGTTCCTACTATGTAAGTTTGTCGTAATTGAAGGGTTATTATAACTATTATATAAAGGGTCCGCCATCTAAAGTTTTTTTTTTCAACTAGTGCTTATTTCGTGAATGGTAACACTTAGCTCATGTCTGATTTGACAGATAATTAGTTTTATCCTTCCGCTGAGCGAATATGGTTGTGTATACGCTTGAACAACGCTGCGTGGGCCACTGGAAGTGGGCCTGCGATCGACTTACAGAAGATGCCGATTTTGCCAAAAAAATCATCTTTTCGGATGAAGCTCATTTTGATCTTGGCGGGTATGTAAACAAGCAAAATTGTCGTATTTGGGGCACAGAAAACCCGCACGCATACATTGAAAAGCCGGTACACCCAAAACGAGTCACTGTTTGGTGCGGATTTTGGTCCAGAGGCATAATTGGGCCATTTTTCTTTGAAAATGAGCAAGGAGTGGCCGTTACAGTCAATGGCGATCGTTATCGGGCCATGTTGAACGAATTTTTGTTCACAAAAATTGAAGAGGAGGATATTGGCAACATTTGGTTTCAACAGGACGGCGCTACGTGCCACACAGCCGAAGCTACACTCGATGTTTTGCGCCCTGTTTTTGAAGATCGCATTATCAGCCGCAGAGCTGATGTCGTTTGGCCACCTCGGAGCTGCGATTTGACACCGTTGGACTATTATTTGTGGGGTGCCCTCAAAGATAAATGTTACGCCGACAAGCCAGAGACAATTGACGCTTTAAAGGACAATATTCGTGAAGCCATTGGTGAAATACAGCTGCACACAATCGATAATGTGCTTAAAAATTGGACCGATCGTGTAGGCTACTGCATGGCCAGCCGAGGCAGCCATTTGAATGAAATTATTTTCCATTATTAACCGGAAGGATTGTACTTATAAATAAAAAAAGAAATTTGAGAAAATATTCAGTAGTTTTTTTTTTTATAGCATTTTCAAAAAAAAAAGTTATTTGGCGGACCCGTTACTTGTATTCAACACAAGTTTTTGGTAACCATATACGTAAAAGACAAAAATACATAAACCTTCTAGTGATTATTTGTTCAGTGGTTCGGACATTGCAGCTGTTACGGTCGACTGTGTGGCATGCATTGTATGCAGCGAGTGGGCGGAACTGAAATGTCAGATTACTAATTATAATTACCTACCTACCGTCAGCGTTTTGGTACTCAATAAAAATTAATTGTGATTGTAATTTGGCAGTGCAATAAAACACATTAACAATAAATACGTTAACGTGCCATAAAAGAATTCCGAATTTGGCAGGCCATGACTCGTTGAACACCAAACTGGATATTTTATTAAAATCATAAAAAAATATTAAAATAATTCATTATTTTTATTTTGAAATAATGTTAAATACGACTGTCACGATATATTGAGGTTGATGTAACAGTTCGCAGTATTACAATTGTTTTAAAAATCAGAATACATACTGTTGGTTTTCCTTGAAGGGCAATATAACTCGGATGATCGACAGTTTCAATGATGCTTCGGTTCGTCAGGTTACGAGTCGTGTTTATTATCGTATAATTTAAAAATAATATTTAACTGAACTTAACGTCCGTTCTAATGCTCTGTGTTAATCTGCGGCAGGAGAAATGGTAGCTGAACCTGTCGATCGGATATCATGGGCTAACTTCGTAACATTCGTAAATAAGTATCTTTTTTTATATGAATACGTCACAAGAGTCCCCAGCTGCTCCCGTCGGGAGCCAGTGAGACTATGGCATTTCCAATTGGGGTATGTTGTGAGACTGAAGGTAGTGGGCAAGGGAAGGAGATAGAGAAGAGGAAGGTGGGGAAGTACCTGGCTATTCAGATCTGGTCACCAAACACGGCTAAAGCCATTTCAAGCAACGTTTCAATTCTGAGTGGTGGTCTTACACCAGGGCGATACTAAGAGTACATTCACATCTTCATATCTCTTTCGTTCAGTACAACTTGACTGACATTTGTTGAGGCACACTAAAACGCTTGACATTTAAAATAAGAGGAAAATGACAGTCTATACCTGATTTCGAAAAACTCGATGTAAAGCCCGGTCAAAGCCGGGGACTTCAGCTAGTAACCCATAAGATTGAAAAAAAATAATAACTCATACCCACAACCAATTAGATATTTATTGGGATATGATCATGATATCATGTATTGGGTCCTTACGTATGAAATTGGCGTTTTGCCGTACTGGCAACTTTGATCTCAAATATCTTCTCTTTGGTTAGGAATTCCAAATTCAAATTTATACAGCTATTTACTCATGTATTAAATCATATATTTCGAAAATTATAATTCATTTGTTTTTTCCTTAATTGTTTTTTTTCTTTACGTTACTTAGTTTACAAAATGGAAAACTTGAAATATCGCGTTATTTACGAGTACGAGTTCCACCGTGGCACCAGTGCTGCAGAAACGGCACGAAGGATTAATGATGTGTATGGCGACGGTGCCGCAAAAGAAAACACAGTGCGTTTTTGGTTCCAACGTTTTCGTTCTGGAAATTTCGACCTGCAGAACAAGCCCCGTGGACGGCCGGAGACCAAAGTTGATAATGAAGAATTGAAGGTTATTGTGGAAGCGGATCCATCGCAAACCACGTTCAAGTTAGCTGCAGGCTGCGGTGTTAGTGAGAAAACTGTTTTAATCCACTTGAAGCAAATTGGGAAAGTGAAAAAGCTCCCATACAAAACTCCCATAAGCTCCCATACAAAGTTCCTCCCATACAAAACGCCAATTTAATATGTAAGGACCTAATATATTTGTCACCTTATTTAGACAAGGTTTGGCTGACATTTTTTTTCAAAAATGATCTTTAATTGCCAAACCATTTATTTAGCTCATTTCTAAAACCAAAATATATTAGACACTTGAATGACGAAGTTCTAACATCAAGTTTTTAAAGTTTCTATTTATTATTCAAGGTTCTAACTTCTCTTTGAAACTTTTGAAATTTCCATTTTGTTTGTATGTGACAGTTGATCGTTTTGACGTTTTTCGGGGCGCAGTGTAGTTCAACACTTTAGTTAGACAGGGTTCTAACTTCGCCTTACCATGTTCTGAAGTGTCAAATATTGCAAAGATGACTTCTGAATTTATTTTGAGGTTAAATCTTGTATAAAGTATTTTAGTTTAACATATTTTAAAAGGAAAAAAATACAACGTGGCCCAATCTCGGAATGGCATTAGGGAAATGTAGTTACGCAATGAATTATCGTGCCCAAGCTGGTTGCATAATAATATAGGTCGATCTGCATGTTAAGGAATGTTTTAAAATGGTAAGTATACGTTACATTTTAATATTTTCCTTTAAAATTTGTTAAATTCAAATACTTAAAGAGAAATCGTCTTTGCAAACTTTGAGACCTCGTATCTCAGAATAAGGTAAAGTGAAGTTAGAACCATGTCTAACAAGTGACGTATTATCAATACAAAAGTACATAATACATTTTGAAGTCTTCTAAGAAATCGATAACATGGGCTTGACTTTTAATAATAGATAATGAATGACATGTATAAATAATCGGCGCGTGGTCAAAATATTTTATGTTCATGATAAAAAATAAAATAAAAAAACATGTAAACAAAGTTATAAGTGTGCCACTCTAAATGATTAGATAATAGTGTTATCTTAAAGAAAACAAGTTTTATCGATAAGAGCTATAATACATAAACGTATTAATAAAGTAAATATTTATTCTGTTAAATTCCATAATCGTATTTTGTTGCTGTATTAAAAATTACCTAGAATTCTATCAAGGAATTATTTCAAATATGAATTAATTTTTTTCAAGGACATCTGAAAAAATTTCGCAGAATTATAACATCTTATGCCTATCTAATTTTTTGTCAATATGAAAACATTTAAAATTGCGTGGGGAGATAGAATTTCTTTAAATATATTTGAAAATAGATTCTGCGAAGAATATCCAAAAGAAGCGTTATTTAAAATATCGAAACGATTTTTAAAAAGTTACATATTAAAAACAAAAGACTGCAATTCACAAGCGATACAGTGAAACTAAAGTAGACAAGCGTGGGGAGGCTACAAAGCGCCGCACAGAGAGGAGACCGATAGGCTACGAAGCACCACACAAAGAGGAGAACGATTATACTATCTCATTCTCTCGCACAAGTTTGTCCCAGTACGGGCATTGGTACAAGAATGCACCGATTTCGAACATTATTTATTAGCTTGAAATTTTACTTATCCATTACTTTTTAGTATGAATTACTTGGTACTTATTGGGTTTACGACTATCCGGGACAACCTGTTAACACGAAACGTTCTAAAACAGCTGATCTGAGTATCAAATTCGGCTACTGGCATTATACCTAGCTCTCTCATTCTAAATTTAGGCGTATTAGATTTGTCAAAAAATTTGTATATAAAAATGCAAAAGTCGGTCATTTTAAATACATGTAGGATTACGAAAGATTTTTTAAATATTTATATTGAGGGATCAGTAGGATTTATCGGACCAGTTAGGATTTCATCAGAGCCGAACCCTCTGATATGAAAATATCTGGAGTCGGTGAAATATTTTCCCATTATGTTTCTGGTGGATTGACGTATTGTTCTTGTATTGTTTTTTATTTATTATATTTATATAGTGCACTTACATTGCGTGAATTTACTAGATAATCATTTGTGGAAAAGTGTGTGGAAGGGTTTAGTCTTTCATTTGGGAAAGATTTAACCCGGACATAAAATCTGGAGCACAATAATAATTCCGTGTATACTAACTATTTTGTAATTACTGGAGTTAAATTTTATAGAGTCCTTTTTGTAAAATATTTTTAAAATAGATACCTGCAGTTGAGATTTTTTTAAATGAGAGTGGGATATGGAAATGGTTGTTTCGTATTTAACAATTAGGCCAAATCATGTTTGAGAATAAGAAAGCGCAAAATTAAAATAGAACAAAGATTTGTTGAATAATATAATAAAGTTATGCCTTAATAGAGAAACCTTTGTCGATAGAATGACGCGCACAAACAGTGAGTACTAGAACCCACAGAGAAATTATTCAGGATATGTAAGACTGCCAGCTACTAGGTACCATTTGCAAACGGATGCAAGAAAAATAAACCTCCTTTGCCTCGAGAACATGCATAATAATAATAATAATGAAGTCAGACAATTATTAGCAAACTTCATACGTATCCTAAGCACAATGTTTGATTTTCTATTCTCTAATAAATAAATAACTGAAGAAAAACAGCTTGATATGAATGTATAATGGTCAACTTTTTAAAGCGCCGCATAGTGATAAAATTAAAATGCATTAAAATAAGATTTAAAGGCAAGTTAGAGGGTCGCCGAGGGTCTGTTAGGAGACGAATATCTTGGCTGCGAAATGTACGAGAGTGGACCGGTATTAGAAGTGTGGAGGAGCTATTCCACGCAGCGCAAGATAAGAGATGCATTTACCAAAGTGATCGCCAACGTCGGGGGACCTGATAAGGCACACGAAAAAGAAGAAGTGATAAAATCACCTCAAGGTCGCAATATATATTTTTTTTACATCAACACAATACAGGAGGCCCTATGTGGAAAATAATTTCCCTAAGGCCTATGTCATATTTCAAGACAATCTGTCCAATTTGCATTATTTGAAATTTTTAAGGAAAGGAAGTTCTGGGAAAAAAGCACGAGGGGTGGGTGGGAATCTAGGGGTCAGAGGGGAATGACGGACGCGTCCATCTAGCCGCTGCGGTGCAAGACGATGGGTCGAGAGGGACCTGCCGGAGAGGTCAAAGATTCTATTGCCTGGATTCATAGACGTAAATACGTTAAATTAGCATTTTGGATTTAATAAACATCTTGCCGTAATAATTCATCTCATATTAATTGAACTACCTCACATTCTGCTTACCTTTACAAAATACCCAAATCCATGACTGAATTTGCTACGAAGGAAAGAACGAGGTGGTCGGCATCGTTTCTTTATAGATAATCCACGTCTCCTTACTTGTTAGGAAATTAGGATGTTCGAAGCCTCTAAATGTAACAATATATATTTTAATTTGTTTGTGTTCCAAGATTTGTAAGAGTATACATAATTGTACAAGCATCTATGTTTCAGTGGGAATGTAACGTTTCAGTGTACGTGCATTGTATTTCAATGTGTATGCAAAGAAAATTGAATGCACTAGGTGCAATACTCGGACGTTTGCACTACGAGTATTAATGTAATGCGGAGGGAAATAGTAACATATTGACAGTTTAGCGGGGCGCCAAATCAATACTGACAACTAGGTCGAAAGATCGTTATCGGCCGGGCTGGGTCGTGCGTTCGTCCAACATTATAAAAAGTTGTAGATTGTAAATTGTAATCAATAAATTAATACAATTTACAATGTAACTTTTATCAGTATTTTTCAACAGAAACCGAAACATAAAAAGGTAATGGTCGTAACTGGGAATCTAACCCAGAATCTCTTAGGGGGCATCCATTAATTACCTGAGTACAAACGGGGGGGGGGGGTCCTTGATAAAAAATTTACGAATTGGCTCAAATTCATCTCACCGAGGGGGGGGGGGGTCTAGATTGGAAGAAAAAGTGCTCACCTAATTAATGGATGCACCCTTACCGGAACAGAGATAAGAAAAATATAAAAATCATCTGTGGTAAAGTCTCTGTTTATTATTTCGTTTAGAGTTATTGGTATTATCTTCTTCTTCGACGATACAATTACAATGAGGAGTACAACCTTTAGAAGTTAATTAAGATTATTCTAATAAAATTGAATATTATTTACTTTTAACCGGTAAATTTATTACTAGCTATCGTCGGGACAATTTTTGTAACTTTTTTAAACAAAATTAAAATGACCTCAGTATACATACAAAACAGAAATATTATTTTATTTATTTAATCATATTCATGATACAAAAATCAAGATTTACGCTGCATTAAAATATAAATAAAAATGACATTTTATAAGTAGGCAAGTACCGCATTTAACTGATTTTACGAGAACTCGAATAGCCTTTCGGCCAAGATGGTCAATTTAAAATCAACAATCACTTAAAAAAATAATACTTACATATAGGCATATTTATTTTATCACCTACATTAGATATCACATAAAACTACCGTAGTGATTCTAAAAAGGCGATGAGATCATAACTTTGCATACACGTGGAGAAATGTTTTTTTTCGGTAAGTAGGTTATTTTTAAAGCATTATGAACGGGAAAAAATGATTCTCCACCTTAGTTTAATGATAATGGTATGCATGTATTCATATAATGACGTGATGGAGATTTAAATTGGCAGTTGGGTTAATGCAGCGAGAAAACGATAAATTTACATACCGTAGTAGGAAGGGAGGGACGAGACTGAATAGAATATGATTTGCATTTGAGTATTAGGAGCAGCTGGGGTAAAAATTATGTTTACGAAAGTTAATTTCTACCTCACAAAACGAATTTAAATAAAATCTCGGCCGTAGTAAATCTTTCACAGGGTGGCCACAAAAAACGGATTTCAAAATTCCCTGATAATTCCAGGTTTTCCAGGGCAGTTTCTACATTTTTCCCTGATATGTTAAATTTGATATATGTAAGGGGATATCGTTCGTTAGATAAATAATAAAGGGAATTCCGTCATCTATAGCATTTATTATTTCTTTGCAACCAAATAATCCATTAAAAACAAAATACACTTGTTACAAATTTATGATATTTCGCCTGAAGATAATTTGTGAATAAATGAAAAGACCAGACAAAAGTAGACAAATAAACAAAAAAAAACATTAACATTAGAAGAGATACTAAAAAAATATCACATGAAACAATATTTTTCACTGCGATCGGTGAAGAAATGGAGAAAAAGCCGCAGCTATTATTGTGAGGTTTGAAAAACATCATTTAGAGTGGTTGTCAGAAATGACAGTTGTCTCCAAATCTTTGGGTAGACCAATATAAGTATTTCAAGAAAGTGGTTCTAGATCATGGAAGAAGTAAAACTGGCAATTAAGTCCCTTAAAAGGGGAAAAGCAGCCGGCGTAGATGAAATAAGGCCAGAAATGTTAAAAGCTATGGGCAACCAAGGCCTCAGGTGGTTAACGCCAGTTTTCTCAGTGGCTTGGAGAACGGGTAAGACCCCAAAAGCCTGGAGGACAGGAATTATAGTCCCAATATTTAAAAAAGGGGACCAGAAACTGTGCTCCAACTATCGAAGAATAACACTTCTCAGTCAACCAGGAAAAGTTTACGCTAGGATCCTGGAAAAAAGATGTCGAAGAGCGACAGAGAACAAGATTCAAGAAGAACAGTGCGGCTTCAGACAAGGTAGAGGCACTACGGATCAACTCTTTACACTACAAGTGACCATACAAAAATTTTGGGAATACGGTAAGCCATCATATGTTGGATTTATTTTTTTTTTTTTTTTTTTTTTTTTTTACATTAACTCCACACAGGAGGCCCTGAGGAAAATAATTTCCCTCAGGGCCTATGTCATCTTTGAGGATGCTGTGTGGAGGGTCTTTTTGAGGAAAGGAAGGAGTTAACATGGGTCTTGAAGAGACTCATGTTGTAGGAGGGAGGAAACACAGAGGCCGGTAAATCGTTCCACAGCCGAGCTGTTGAACTCAAGAACGAATCGTAAAAACGACCCGTTCTCATGTGACTAATATCAACTGTGTACAAATGTTGGGCGCGTGTTTGGCGTGTTTCCCGACTATGCACCGGTGCCGAGGGGATCAATGACGCTAGTTCCTCGGAGCATCTTCCATTGTAATACCGGTAGAACAAGGACAGCATTCCCACCTGACGCCTATGCTCTAAAGATTGCAATCCGTCTGTTAAGATGGGAGAATCTATCAAACGGACCGCCCGTTTCTGCACAGAGTCAAGGGTTTTTTTTAGGTATTTTGGAGCTCCAGACCAGAGGTGGCTGCCAAATTCAACCGTGGGGCGCACTTGCGATTTGTACAGGGTTAACAGTTGAGTACTATTAAAGTATCTGCGGGCCCTGTACAGTACGCCCAGTTTCTGAGAGGCTAACTTAACTCTGGTTTCGATGGAGCCCCCATACCTGAGCTGGTCACTAAGAGTTACACCAAGCATATCAATGGAGGTCCTGTTCGGGAGAATGCTTCCGTTGAAGGAGACTAGATTATCATTTCGATCCCTTTTAGACGTTATCAGACATGATTGGGTCTTTGAAACATTAAATTCGACGAGGTTATTCTTACCCCAAGAGAAAACACTCTCGAGGTAACCGTCCATTCTCTGCTTCAAAGCCCTCCGAGCTATTGGGGTTTGTGTGCCCTTTGGAGGCTTGTCAAACAAAAAGCTATCATGGACTGTACTGTCATCCGCGTAACAATGAATCGGTGCACATGACAAGAGGTCGTTGATGTGCAACAGAAACAGAGTCGGAGACAGAACCGATCCCTGTGGGACGCCAGCATTTATAGAATGCGAGGAAGAGGTGAAACCGTCAGCAACCGCCTGAATCGACCTCCCCCTCAAAAAGTCGGCAATCCACGCACACAAGGATGCGGGAAGTCCGTAAGAACGCAGTTTGTTGACAAGCGCTCGATGCCAAACCCGGTCAAAGGCCTTGGAAATGTCCAGTGAAACCGTTTGGGTCTCACCAAAACATTCCAGGCACTGTCCCCAAACATGCGTCACATACGCGAGAAGATCACCGCACGAGCGGTTCCGCCGGAATCCGTATTGACGGTCGTTAATAATTTTGTTCTTCTCGAGGTATGTGAGCAGTTTGTCATTGATCACACGTTCCATCACTTTAGACAGAACAGATGTGATCGCTATGGGGCGGTAGTTGGCTGGGTTGGAGCGGTCACCCTTCTTTGGAATAGGGTGAATGATCGCTTTTTTCCAACCAGAGGGCACAGAGCCAGTCTTCAGGGACATTTTGAAAAGCTTCGTCAAAATTGGAGCTATTTCTGCAGCGCACCTCTGCAATACCAGGGCAGGTATTCCGTCAGGCCCGCTAGCTTTATTAACATCAAGCCCTCGTAAGACTTGGAGTACATCCCGATGCCGGATCCTCAGCTTTTTCATACGAAAACTGCAATGAGGAACCGACGGCGGGGTAGCACCTTGATCATCGAGGGTCGAGTTTTCCGCGAACATTTTGCCTAATAAGTTAGCCTTTTCGGCGGCGGTATTTGCTAGAGAGCCATCAGGTCTGGTAAGAGGTGGCAGACTGGATTTGCAGAAATTGCGACCTATTGAGCCCGCAAGCGACCAGAACGCTCTGCTGCCGTGCGGGCAGGCAGCCAGCTTACTGCTGATCTGCAGGTCGTGCTCGAATTTTGACCTGTTAATGATCCTCCTGCATTCCTTTGCCATTTTGTTATATACTGTTCTGCTTTCAGACGTTCGAGATGTGTTGTAGGCTCGGTAAGCCGCGTTTTTTCGTCGCACTGCTTCGGAGCATTGTCGACTGAACCACGGCTTTGAGCCCACACCAGTTTCTTTCACAGTGGATTGGATGAAGCCATCCATCGCGGATGTGATGACTTCACCAATTTCCTGGGCACATCTTGAGGGATCCGAAGTCTGAAAACAGACAGCTGACCACGGGAAGGCATTGAAATGAGCCCGCAGACCAAACCAATCTGCTGATCTATAGTGCCACACTTTTCTCTTCAGCCGCTCATTTGGCGGTCTGAAGGTTACGGGGATTGATGTTGTCACCAGGCAGTGGTCGGACGATCCTAGAGGCGCTGTGACTTCAATCTTGTAGCCGTGTGGCACAGTGGTTAGAAACAGATCTAGCAGATTGGAGCGGTGAGTCTGGACATCAGGAACCCTTGTAGGCTCCTGAACCATTTGCTCCAGTCCGTAGCAGAGGGCAAAGGATTCCGCCTCTCGTCCAGCCGAGTCCGTTGGTCCTGAGAACTTTAACCAAGGTTCGTTATGAACATTGAAGTCCCCCAGGACCACAAACTCTGCTGTAGGGAAGCGGGGCAAGAGGTCATCAACAGTATTACTTAGATGTTTGAAGAGTTCGGATGTATCTGAAACGCTAATGTTCGGTGAGCGGTATAAACACGCGTAAAACCTTACCGTACTGGCAAGATTGACGCGCACCCACATTACGTCGAATTTGGAGTTCTCCAGATTCAACAGTCGCACACAGTTGACGTCAGCTCGGCTGAAGAGACATACACCTCCTTTGGGTCTGAATTTGCCCATGAGGGTGAAACCCGGGCAATCCAGATAGGAGGCGTCTGTAGGCTCAGCTATCTGCGTTTCGGAAAGGAAGAGAAGGTTGGGACGTTGGGAAACAAGGTGGTGGTGGACTGAATTTAGATTTTTGTGCAGGCCGCGAATGTTGGTGAAGTTCACCAACAGTTTTGGCCTGCACCGGGGACTCCTGCTTCTCGCCGTTGTAAAGATGTTATTTATGTTTTTTTGTGAGTTCATGATTGAGTTAAGTTTTTTGTTTTGAAGAGGAGAAATGAAGATCTGGAAAGGAAAAGGTATGAGGGGTGGGTAGGAAGCTGGGGATCGGAGTGTCTAGGAGTGACGGACGTATGAATCCAACCCACCCACTGCGGTGCAAGGCGATGGGCTGGGAGAGTCCGGCTGGAGAGGTCGCCCAATGCGCCCCAAACGCAACTGCTGGGTCCCCTCCGGTCACGAACCGGCACAACAGCAGCGGTGGGGTTTTTGCACTCGTTGATGGGGCAGCCCACCCTCAGTCGTGAGCCTGAGGGTCGGGCCCCTGTACTACCGAGCGGCCCGGACAACGGTAACCGGTTGTAAAGGGTCTCCCTCAACCAGCATCTCCCAATCCGGCCTGCCACGCAGAAGGTGGGCCGACGCACCCGCCATCAAGACCCAGACAAACATTACCCCATGAACCTGGGCACCCCTGCTAAGTCACCAAACGTAGCGAACCACTTGGGGTAACCTGTGGCAGAGGTGTTGGTCATCCAATAAATGGTTCCCAGGGCGGCGGTAATGTGAATTTATTGATCTAGAGAAAGCATATGACTTAGTACCGCGGCAACTACTGTGGGAGGTGCTTAAGGAATACGGAGTTGAAGGCAACTTGCTAAAAGGCATAGCATCTCTGTATGAAAATAGTAGCAATAGGGTCCGCATAAACGGTCAGGTTTCGGAAGAATTTGAAGTGGAAATCGGCCTCAGACAAGGGTGCCCTATGTCGCCAATCCTCTTCACTATATTCATGGACCGAATCAGCCGAAAAAGCCAAACACCGGATGCAGCCCTGGTAGGCAGTACTAGAATCAGCTCCCTACTATTTGCTGACGACATCGCGAGGTTAACGACATCACAGGAGGGACTACAAGAGTGGATTAACCGTTTCAACGAAGAGTGCACGGCGGCGGGAATGAAGATGAGTACCTCAAAAACGGAGGTGATGGTTATAGGAAGGAACCAAACTCAGTGCAACATACTCGCTAATGGGACTCAGTTGAAACAGGTGGACAGGTTCAAATACCTTGGGGTCGAGTTCTCCAGCGATGGTCGGCAAGACGGAGAAATTGATAGAAGAATATGCGCGGCAAGCAGTGTATTGCGTCCTCTCTACAGCTCAGTAATATGAAAAGCCGAGCTTAGCACCAAGACAAAGATGGCAGTGTTTAAAACGGTATACCGCCCAACGCTCACTTACGGCCACCAGACATGGATGCTAAATGAACGAACACGCTCCAGAGTCCAAGCTGCCGAAATGAGATACTTGAGAGGAGTGGCAGGAGTTACGAAATGGGATCATATAAGAAACTGGACGATCCGAGATGATCTAAACATTGAACCACTGCTACTCTTCATAGAAAAATCACAATTGAGGTGGCTTGGGCATGTACTAAGAATGTCTGATGACCGAATTCCGAGGAAAATACTGAGTGCAATTCCAGAGGGAAGACGTCCAGTGGGCCGCCCTAGACACAGTTGGGCGAGGCAACTCCTGAAACTGTGTGAGGAGAGGATGGGTCTACCATGGACAGAGGTCGAACAATCAGCACAAGACAGGGACTTATGGAGAAGCCTTGTCGATGCAATGGGTCCCCGACCCGAATAGGACAAGGGGAAGAAGATGTATGTATGTATGTATGTAGGTTCTAGATCAAGGAAGAAAAAAGTGCATGATATGTTAGAGTCTCGCACTCTTGATGAACTCCAGTTAGCAGCAGAAATGAGATTGCACACATGTATAAAGGTACAGTGATGGAGAATATCATGATGACTCGAATCTCCCTACAACGCCGTAGGTGCCACTTTAGCTCTACAGCGAAGGAAACTCAAGAAGCAAGACTATTATATAGCTAAACCCACGGTCTTCACCTACAAGGAACTTCAGACCAATAAGATTACAATTTAAAAAAGAAACTCCCGAGATAATAAGAAATGAATTTGCATTTTGCAACCACTTCCAAAAAAAAGGTTCTATTTACCTACTGAAGTTTTAAGTCTACTAAAAATTTGTTCAATGTTTCTGGAAATTTGTGTGATGATTTAGACTCCAACGACAACGCAAACATCTTTAGCACTTAGATTTTCTACCATTTTTCGATTAAAATATGTGTGTAGGTACCTAATTATTGCCCGTCTTTTATTGTTTATATATGTGAAATATAATATGTAAAATTTAAAATTAATATGTTTTTTTTGCCTAGATATTTGTATATTTTCACAATGTATTATTTTGTTGTTGTAAATTTCTACGGAAGAGTAAATTAATAATTTTTACTTCAAAATAGTTATAATTCATTATTAAGATCAAAAAACAAATTGCATTAATATTTAGTCACCAAGGAATTAATTCGTGTTTTTTCTCCATTCCGTCCACTGTGCGTCGCAAGTTAAAGTAATAAAACACAACTTTGGGGTTTCACAAATCGCAAAATAACGAATTTAGTTTTAATTTTGGAATTCCCTGATATTATCAAATTTTTTTGAAATTCCCTGACATTTCCCTGATAATTCCAGGTTCGGTAAAATTCCCTGATAATTCCAGGTTTTCCAGGTTTTCCAGGTCCTGTGGCCACCCTGTTTCACCTTGGTATGCTTTTATAACCGTATTAACTTGATAAGATGTCAATCCTAAGATTACTTGACGAGTAATTTTACTCAACAATTTACGCAATTGCAATAAAATATCCACTTAAGGCGAAGCTTAATAATAATAATAATATTTGATTAATTTATATAGCGCCGTTTTTGTGAAAAATCACCTCAAGGGTGCTGTACAAATAAATATATAAAATAATTAATATTACTGGCTTACGACTAGGGTTCCCAGATCAAAAAACCAAAATCCCAGAGAAAATTCCTGACATTTGATAAAAATTCCGGACTTTCGAAAGTTACGTAATTAACAAAGATATGCTCTTATATATTTGCGATGCAGGCACAAAATACCAATGTAGAAAGAGTATTTTCCTTAATGGGAACCCAATGGTCAAAATAAAGGAACAGGCTTTCTGTAGAGTCTGTCAAGTCGATTCTCTTAACACAGTATAATTTAAAAAATATGACTTCCGAAATGTTCTACAAAACTATTATTAAAGATTCGGAAGTGTTGAACAATATTTCTGGGAACATTAAATATCAGAAGTGATGTTTTTATTTTGATTTGTACTAAAAATAATTTGGTTTATTTAATTTTTTGTATCAATCTCCACTTAATTGTAGAAATTCCGGACTGTTTTGGATTCCCCCTGCATTCCGGACAAAGGCCTATATTTCCGATCTTGTCCGGAAAATTCCGGACGTATGGCAACCCGACTTACAGATTCACAATTTTAACTAGTGACTAAGGTACACCTAAGACTTATATAGTAGTGAATAATAGGTAGTGAATTATATAAAAGGGAATAAACCAGACACAGCCGAAAATAAAACATTTTTAAATAAATTCTAAACGTAGGTACTTATCTACTTTTTCTACAAAAATATAAATTGATTTAGAAATTATCTAGAAGTAATGTTTAACTTTAGTAATATATAAAAAGTCAATTTTTTAATAAAAAATATTCACGTAAACTACTAAAAATGTGTTTCTTTTAATTAACTAATAAGAAATTAAAAAAAAAAAAAAAACAATTTTATGGCTAAGATTTTCTGTGAAAGTTTAACTCGATTAAAACTCTACACAAAATAAATAAAAAAACACTTTTGCGCTAAAATCGTCTGTTTCGAGACTCCATTTGTCAAGCTATTTTTATGCCTATTATCTATTTCGTGGTGATATAAGACACATTTAAAAATAAGGTTCCATGACAACTCAGAATCAACTCAACTTACTCTTTGAAAATTCATTATAAGCCAATTTTTTTTTAAATATCATGAACTTAAACTAACGTAACCTATTTATCCAATTTTTTGTATGACTTTTCAAATGAGGTGTTGAATTGAATTCATGCTGAGTTGACCGGTCACCAAAAATATACACATTATTGCATTATAAAAAAGGAATCTGCCGGATAGAAAGAATCAAATTTTGACTTCTTAGTTTATCGTGTTGCATTTGATACACGTCATATTCTTACAATATTGCAAACATTGATTACCCAGTTCAAACATCAAAGTGCCAGTGAGTATGCAGGGACGGTTGAAAATAGCACGGAAACGTAATTTCCTGCGTCGATACAGCAAACGGCGGAATTTTACTTTACTTTATGGACGTATTATTACGTATTTGCATACAAAACCGAGCTAGTGACTAGTGACCCCGCCCACTGTAAATCCGGTACATTACGGTACTGACCTTTGCCAGTAATACAAAAGAATCATGACCCTGGGGACGGATCACATTTGTATCAATGTACCAGCGGGAATAAATGGACGTGACAGTTTTCAAGGTGCAATACTACAGAGTGCAGTGCTCAAGTCCCCGCATTCCGCAATTCTACTGATTTATACCATATTTCTCTTGAACTCTTTCAGTTAAGTCCTTAAAAATATATATCTCAATTTTGAAGATAATATTTGTAATTTTTTTTTACATTCGCTCCACACAAGAAGCCCTGAGGAAAATGTTTCCCATCAGGGCTTATGTCTTCTTTGGTGATGGTGATGCTGTGTTAAGGAACTTTTTTAGGGAAAGGAAGGAGAGGACGTAGTGAGAAGGAAAAGGGTAAAAGCGGTGGGTAGGAATCTGGAGGTCAGGGTGTCCAGGAATGACGGACAAAATAAACCCTCTCACTGCGGGCAAGGCAATGTTCCGAGAGAGTACGTCTGGAGAAGTCAAAGGGATTCCCTCGACCACTCTTTCGCGATCCAGCCTGCCGTGCAGCTGGTGGGCAGAAGCATCCACCGCCAAGACCCGGATAAACCTCATCCCATGAACCCGGGCACCCCTGCTAAGTCACCAAACGTAGAGAACCACTTGGGGTTACCTATGGCAGAGGTGTTGGTTATCCATTAAATGGTACCCGAGGCAGCGGTACCACAGATAAGAGAAACAAAGGGGCGGTACCCATACCGGCCTCCCAAATTGCACATGATATAGCTATGAAAAAAATCACAGCGTATCGTGAAATGCAACTGGCGCATTTGTGGAGATTTTTTCTCTATTTTAAACGAGTCGATTTTTTAAATATTTTCACAATTTCCGCTTAATTATTACCATTTTTTAAATATTAGCGCGCTCCCTCTAACGTTCGTATTTACATATCTCCTTTTCAAACTACCTTCATTTTGATCGCTCACTACGGAGTCTTAATACTATGATACATTATGTCTAAACCAATACATACGCCCAAGCAATTTCCAGGAATTATCACGTCTGGCGAGAACACAAGAAAAACTACTGTGAAGATGTAATCAATCAAATTATGTATGTAAATAGGCAGAAATATCTGTTAAGTTAATACATTGGATTAGAATAATATTTCACGTTTCTGGCACGGAACCGCATTACGGACCCATCGCCGTGACTGGCATCTGTCGGAGTCGGAGGAACGAGCCGAAAAGTGAGGAATACCGATATTAATACTGAATAATAATAATACCTACATCAGCGGTCGGCAATTTGTTTTGGTAGCGGGCCGTAGGAATATGAAAAAAATATTGGGGGTTCACGCGACCGTCGACGTTCACGTGCGAGACTGCTCGGTCAGTGTGCTTGTGACTGCCCGTCTGATCACGCGTCGTCATCGCGCTTTGTGTCGCAGCTAGCAGCATCGTATAGCGTAAAGATTCCCAACCATATCTGAAGTTATTTTTCTTCAACGCTCCTCCCTTGTATAAAAAAAAAGACGGAAAATATGAAAAAAAAAAAAAAAAAAAGCGCCGCAGGTTAAAGAAAAAGTGGGAATTACATGTGTTCACAAATCACGACCGACCGGTTGGTATTGGTTCCCACTTGGGCTTTGCTTGTTCAATTAGTCCTCCATCATTGTAGAAGCCACAATTTCCACTCATAATTATGGAAGTGGGTGAATTTTCAACATTCTGAGATTGTTTGTATTTATAAGCGTGACAGCAAAAATGCAAAAAGCGCCGCAGGTGAAATCATTTTAAAGTATTGATTACGTGTTTTGAAATATCACGACCAACGAGTTAGTAGCATTGTGTATAGTTATTGAATAACACTCGGGCGTTACTCGTTCTTAAAAACTTAAAATTATGGTTTCTTCACAAGGACTAACTACATAAGAAAAAATATATATAATTGAGACATGTGGGAAGGAATAATCATGCGTTCGGGGACTCGGGCCTGCGGGCAAGAAGGGAGCACTTCGCGGACCACATCTAGCCCGCGGACCGCCTATTGCCGATCGCTGACCTATTATGAACCAAATGTATTTACGCGAGTTGCCCGTTCACCGCCTGTTGCGCCCGCTACTTTCGACTTCACTTGGGCCAAATTGCAACCGAGAGTATGACTGATAAAAAATAAATAAATCACAATAAACAAGCAGAGTTTCTAGGTTACGAGTTGTTTGTGTTTTTTTTGCTGCTACTTTCAGAAGTGGACCAAACTAAAAACTGCGGTAGCTGACTGTGATGACTCGAGTAAAATTCACGTTTATATCGGTATTTACTTTGAAAAGGTTTTTTTAAAATGTGAATAGGTATCGCATTATGGCATTCCCAATTGGGGAACGTTGCGAGGCTGAAGAAAGTGGGGGAGGAATGGATTTAGTAGATCTGGATACCAAAGGTACAACCATTTCATTTTTTATTTTTTATTTTTTTTTATTACATTAGTTACATTTTTATACAGCAAAATTACATAATAATAATATTTCAAAAAACTGTAGATTTTAAAATATGTACAAGTGTTATTATGTCTTGTACGTCATTAGTTCCTAGGTAGGCAGATTGCCTGTTCTAAGGAACCAAATGTTTAAATATTTCAAGCAATGTTTCGATTCTTGGAGTATCTACCAATAACTCTGGAAAAAATAAACACAACCATGATCATAAAACTTAACTTGTGGGCGTCTTCCACCATGCTTTTTTCGTCCAGTTTCTATAAGGGTCATTTGGATAACTGGAGTATTTTTGGCCTCATTTTGGTCAATTTGCAAATACCCGGGAACTTTCTTTGACCAAAATATGACCAATTTGAAGAGATATTTCAAAACATTTATTGAAATTATTTCGAATGTTCCCAGGGTTGGAATCTTCGATTAATCACAAATATAGGTGCATGTAATGGCTCTCTAATACCATAAGTAGTTAGTATGTCTCCAAATTCAAATTCGGAAGCATAATTTTTTGAAAGAGGGGGGGAAATTTCAAAACCGAAAGCTTAAACATTTTCGAGCGATCAAGACTGAAGAAATTGGTTATATAGCGGAAAGCTCCACTGGATAAGTATTCGGAATGGGAAAAAGGATTTGTTCTATTTTATATACTGATTTTCGTACTGTTTGGCGCTCAATATTTGAGAGCAGTTATTGTTTACGTAGAAATAATGCTTGTATTCAAAATATTGTGGACTATAAATTGCGTGCGTTTATTACTGATTGTGAAACATTTCGGTTCAGTATTCTGTATTTCGTGTACTTTTTTGACACTGTGACAGATACACTTCCATAATATATAATGTAAAATTATTTTAATCAAGAATCGATTTTTTTTTTTTGCAAATCTGCATGTAATCGTAGGTACGTAAACATTTCCATATGGGGATAGGTATGGAAAAAATAAAGTATAAACTAACTTCAAACTTTTCTAAATCATTTCCAATAATAATTAAAACATGCAAGTACCACAGTACATGCTAATAAACAGTCCATCGGCTTCATATTCATCCATTTAGATTCGTGCCATATTCTACCAACAGGCAGCTAAGTTAACTTATATGTTAAAGCCAAGCATGGTTTTCTCAGCGGCTTACAACTGTCAGCCAACTGACTGACTCGTCAATGATAATATCCAACCACTATTATTTATTACTATTACTACTCTCCTTTCACTTTGGGCTACTTTGCCCGATCTACAAACTAATGCTTCCATTTTAATAACAAATCGTGTGCCTTCTAAAATAGTTAAATTTAGAATTGTTCAATTTCAGAGAGATTGCTGGAAAATTTTGTTTGAGTTTAAATATTATTACTGCTCTAATTCTTATTTGAGTTCTTTAATATTATTCCATCTTATAGAAAGGGTAGATAATAATTGGAAATACGGAGTCGCATTATAAGTTAGATAATAATAATAATAATTCATAAAATTAACATTAAACTTTGATAACTTTTTTGAGTTCATTACAAAACTTATAAAAATTATTATAAACTTATAAAACCTTAATAAAAACCTATAATATTATAACTACCTACTTTAAATTATAAACCTACTAAGTTTTCTAATAATAATAAGAAATCTAAAGACGATAAATGCAACTGAAATTTGTTTGTTGAAGAAGTACACTCGAACGGTGAACTCCTGTCTGGAATTTCCAACAAAGTATTTTCAGACGAAATATTCAATTAGCTGTAAGAAAAGAAGAAGAAAATACAACATGTTTGTCTTAATTAAGTCTCAGCCGAAACCGGTAAGTAAAGCAATGACTACAGGCTATGTATGTATACAACCTATAAGATGACACAATTTAGTAAAACTTCACCGCAATTGAAGAAGTACAAAAAAAAGTGTAAATATTGCAAAGCTATAACAATACGCTGAACACAGCAGTAGGTACAATATTAAAAGAGTTTGCATTTCCATTCGATGCACTGCGATGCACCATTGCATAGCGTGAAGTCAATACAAACACAGACAGTAAAGCATACAAGTGTGACGAGCACTGAACATGTAATCTCTAGAGGTGAGGTCTAAACCCCTTTCAAAGAAAACTGATGTCGTTATTTCACGTACGACTTTTCGAATAAGTTTGTTCACATTTCACTTGAAGTAAGGTGAACTTCCCTAACGTCTTTCTATGTGGGTTTGAGATGAAAAAAAGGACGTGTCCTTTTCGCTACCGACTTTTGTTCTGGCGGAGATCATTTGACATCTGTCGTCTTTTTTTTACATTACCTTCACATAGGGAGGCCCCGAGGAAAATAATTTCTCTCAGGGTCTATGTCATCTTAGGGGTTGCTGCGTGGAGAGTTTTTTTTAAGGAAAGGGAATAGAGGAAGTTATGGGAAGGAAAATGTATGGGGGATAGGAATCTGGGAGTCAGTGGGTCCAGGAGTGACGGACGTATGAATCCCTCCAACTACGGCGGAAGGCGATGGGTTGATGGATTCTGGATGGAGAAGTAAAAAAAAAACTCCCTCAATCAGTCTCTCTCGATCCGGCCCGCCACCAGCAGGTGGACAAGCGCATTGGCCGCCAATACCTGGACAAACCTCACACCATGAACCCGGGCACCCCTGCCGTAGCGAACCACTTGGGGCGACCTATGGAAGAGGTGTTGGCTCCCAAACTATCATTGTTTCACGTAACGTTAAATCAATAATGACGCCACAAAGTGTATTTGCGAAGTTTGAAGAAGTAAATATAATATTATGTGTTCATTATTGATTGCGAACGTTATTTGTTCACAGGAAAGGCAAAGGGTGAAAGGTGCTACCATTTTTTACTCATTATTTCTTCTCTAATGGCTTCTATCTATATGAAATCGTATAAAAAGAGTATGAAAATAATGGTATTGTAAAACAAAGATTTTTCATATGGGTGCCGATATACTTTCCACATGAGAATCGGTATGAAAAAAAGAATCGTGTATACCGCTAATTACTTCGGGAAAAAACACATACCCGAAACAAATTTTCATTGGTTTATCTCCTTAGTACTGACGATAGTGATAATAATAATAATATTTGTATGACTTGTATAGTCCATTTTTGTGAAAATTATCTCACGGGCGCTGAACAATATTGTATAGGTAATAATTTTCAAAAATAGAAATCCATTCAGTAACAGATAATCTATGTCTAGGAGACGTCAGTTTATTTTCAAATCGGTATAGATCCACACTTCTAGGAATGCGCTGTTCAGTGGGTGACACGAGCATACGCGGGCATATAAGTATAATAATAAAGAGCGGCGGCGGGTGAATTGACGGTTGTGACGTCACTACCGCCGGGAGTGAGGAAGCGGCAGTCTGGAAGTCGGGAGGGGGAGCCAATCACCGGTTGATTGCCTTTCAAGCGGCGACCAAACAAACTCAATGTGGAACAAACTAACTACTAACTACAAGGTGGCGCAAAAGTACTCACTCCATTTCCTAACACAACCATTCCGCGTTCTGGAGGAGTATATATATTCATATATACTCCTCCAGAACGTGTACATATATATATATATATATATTCATATATATGTACACAGCGACCCACTGTTTGTCAACGTGTATTCTGCTTATTTACTTATCAAATGTCAAAGTCGTGATGATATAAGACGCCATTTGCAAAAATTAGACCATCTTCCAATAGAATGATGATTTATGCGGTGCCTAGTATTTATTTTGTTATCTTAGTACATAAAACGGCTAATGCCTTATTTGAATACCTCACAAGAGTTACAACTGCTCCCGCCTGGAGTCTGGCATGGCATCCCCAATTGGGGTATGTTGTGAGGTTGAAGGTACGTGGGGACTGGAATGAGATGGGGAAGAGGAAAGGGGGGAAGTCTGGTTATTCAGATTCAGTCATCAAACTCAGCTAAAGCTATTTCAAGCAACGTTTCAGTTCTAAATTGGTGGTCTGAGAGTATCTTCCACTCTGGAACGTGCCGCAAGTATGCTACATATTATTTTTAATTACATAATTAATTGTGGAATAACACAAATTAATTCAATAAAATTCGCGACCTTCGAGTTGTTAGTCGAGAGACTTACCCATATAACGAATGAACGATGAAAAGAGTGGAAGGATAGTGTATGAAGCGAATGTGAACGATGGAAGAAGAATGAACGCCCTAGGAAGACGATCCACGATCAAGTGAATTAGATACTTGAGACGGGTCATGTCAAAAGTCAGAATAACAGAAAAGTATGTATGAGACGATGTATGAATATGAATGAGGCAGTGTATGTAAAAATCCAGCTGGGCGTAAAACCACAAAAAACAAGATAATCAAAAATGGATGTGTGCCAAGACCAAGTTGTTTGCGGTGCGTCCTCCCTGCCTACCCCTGTGGTGAAACGGTGTGATGGTTAGTTAGCTATATTAAAAAACAATAATTGGCTAAGTAAAAGTTGCTTTATTTTTGTTATCATCAACCATTCGGGTTGACAGGCTTTCAGGTATTTTGTTTTGTTGTTGTTGGCAAAAGTTAGTTCAGCTTTTGAACTATCGGAATGTAAAGGCTCCGTACAGAGAACCCAGACGGGAAGCTTTTCATAATGTAGATAGATCTATGACTATGTACACTTTGGGAAATGTCAGGAAATAAACATTTAATACATAAAAATGTTGACATTAAAATAAGCCATACTGAACATTATTAAACGTTTCTAAGCAAAAGATTTCGTAAGAGTCGATGTCTCGCATTGTTGAGTGAAATTATTTATATGGCAGGAAAAAATACGTTCCAAGTGTTTAAATAGTATTTTATTTTATTTATTTTTATTCTTGAACATACATTTTACAGATTATTACATTGTTACCTAGATAATAAGTTCAGTAATAAGAAAAAAAATGCTAATGATCCGTAACTGTATGTAGATAGGTTAGTAGTAGTATTTTGTGAATGACTCACTAGGCGAACCTGTGCCGAGGTGTTCCCATATTTGGTAATAAGCGTATTCTGTCGACATAAGTAGCACTATTATATCCTCCTTGGTATTATCAAGAAGGGCACTGTGGGTCGACCCATGGCGGCAGTATCGAATACATAAATTAAAGATTAGTAGCAGTTAGGATCTATATACAGTTATTCTTATAGCATCTAGATTATGACATGTTTAAGATAAATAATTGTCTTGATAAAAAAGTAGGTATATTTTTTCCATGGACCATACGCCACTGTATAAATGCAACTTTTATTCACTGTATTAGAACATGATTTTTTGGTATACAAGGAACGCCTTGTAATCCGTTATTTGTTTCAGAAACAATGAGCCTTTCGTTGTAAAATTTGCACAGCATTCTGGAGTTTTCTAGCCCAATTGAAAATCATTCACATCATGAGACTTAAAAATAAGAAAAGACGAAGTAATCACAAAATAAACCTTGGACGAAGTCGGGTAGTAATGCCATCCTTCAATAAACTAAATTCGTGCTGAGCAATATCAATAGTAATGGCAATACATAAAATAACAAGAAATATAAAAGGGATATAAAGTAAGCAACTCTAAACATGTTTAATAAAATGGAGTCACGTTAGTGTTCATTAGCTATCTATATCGAACAAATAAAGACCATTATAAAAGCATCGCCAAACGTCCGCCTCCCTTTCAATTGCTAACAAATCAATAAATATGTCACAATCTTATCGACACCTGCCACCTGGCGATGTAGACGGACTATCGCCACCTCCGGAGGATATTAGTCAGCGGCGTCTCATCGTCTGGGGCTTCTCCTACCACCCCCCGCCACACCCCACCACAACCAGCCTTCATCACCCCCCGCCCGCCCACGCAGCCTGTATCCGCCGGATATTGGCTACAGTGGAAACTGATTGCAGACGGACCTGCTAGCGGCTCGTGTATAATAAATAATATCTTCATGTTGCAAAGCGTTTCGGCGGTAGTCATGATGTGGTAAAAATAGATTAATCAAATCCCGTTGACTACAGTTTCAATTAAATCTAACGTATTATTTTTGTCGCCGAATCCGAAGATTATACTCAATGTTATAGATACCGGCGTATTATTTGATGTCGTCACTAAAACTGGAGAGATATGAGATGTATAAGCTCATAGATAAAATTTCACCCATTGATTTAGATAGGGACCTATCTTTTTGGAGCTATTTTTAGTATTTTATTTTTTGACGCCGTTTTTACCACATTTCAAATATTTTCATGTTACTTTAACGGTGCTAGAAACACTTCAATATTTTTTACCAAGTTTTTATACAGCTTTTAAACATATTAGGGAACTGATTTCACTTGTAAATAACTTTTTTCTCGTAATAAAATATAATTCGATTCTAGTTTGGGAGGTGGGTATGGGTACCGCCGCCCCGGGAACTGTTTATTGGATAACCAACACCTCTGTCACCCCACTCCTGCAAAGTCACCGTTTGGTGACTTTGCAGGAATGTCCGGGTTCATGGGGGTAAGGTTTATCTAAATCTTAGCGGCGGATGCGTCTGCTCACTAACTGCGTGGCCGGCCGAATCGGGAGGGACTGGTTGAGGGACTTTTAATCTCTCCAGTAGGACTCTCTCAGAATATCACCTTGCACCGCAGTGGAAGGGATAGATTCAAACGTCCGTCACTCCTAGAGACACTGTCCTACGAATTCCTACCCACCCCTTACACCCTTTTCCTTCCCAGAACTTCGTCTCCTTCCTTTCCCTAAAAAGACCCTCCACACAGCATCCCCAAAGGTGGCATAGGCCCTAAGGGATTTTTTTTGTTTGAGTGGTGCTAATTTAAAAGAAAAAACGGGATTACTCGTAGTTTAAATTAAATTACTGTATCGTAGTAAATAATTTGAAAGTTATTAATAACGTTACTTGCAAATAAATGACCTTTTTCGGTGCCGGAATAACATAGAAAATAAACTACTAAAGTTGTAAATAAGAAGAACTTCTTTCTCGATGTTCTTATACAAAACAAAGTCTATAAATTGATTGTTTCACACGTAGGTGGGTTGCTTCTAAACAAAGAATGTTCCTTCTCATTGCTGATTGACATAGTTAATAATTCTAGTGCTCCAGACACGGGTGAGTTACAAATTCATTTCCAACAAATTTTCTTTTCCAGTGCCAAAATAAAAGTTTGCCAACATTTTCAAATGCTTCAAAATGCTTGAGTGTGTTTAAATCTAATTAAAATTTAACTTTTTATTTATTTATTTATTTATTTATTTACGCCTATTTAGGCTTTTACATAAGTATATATAACAACATTTACAAAAATTCTACTCATAATTACAGTGCAGGAAACAACTGTTTAAAACACTTGCACAAAAATAAATATAAAATAAAAATATTATTGAATTGATCCACACAGTATGTAGGTACAAAATATAAGAAATCCAAAATAGTTTATTACAAAATATAGAAATCCAAAAATACTGTTAATGTTTTAGACAATTTAAATAGATTTATAAAAATATTCCCCTACTTGATGAAAAAAACTTCAATAGGGTATGCTTATATGTTAAAATTGATGTACTAAATATATCAACAACATCGGAGTATTTGTTTCCTAGCTGTTGAATCCGTCGCATAGGAGTGTAATATTGTGATATTGATGTGGAATTGCTACAATAATATGGTAGGTACTGTCTTGTTACTGTCCTGCCTGGAGTATGAAAAGAGATTGCATATAATAAATCAGGGGTATCAAACATTGAATTAATGATTTTATACAAACAGGTTAAATCGGAAATGATTCTACGATCAGATAATTTTATTAAATTTAATGAACAAAGTACGTTATCGTAATTTAGGCATTCACTAGGAATGCCCATTTTAAAATTTACATATCTTAAAAATTTATTTTGGATTCTTTCAATGGCATGTGAATGAACCTCATAATTTGGGGACCAAACCGTGGAATTGTATTCTATATGACTCCTTACTAGTGACATATATAATGTTTTTACAGTATTGACATTATTGAAATCACTAGATATCCTTAAAATAAATCCCAACATTTTCAAAGCTTTATTGGTTATAATTTCTATATGATTGATAAAGTTGAGTTTCGTGTCAAACCAAATACCTAAGTCATTAATTTCCGTGACAGATACTAACGACATATTGTTAATGGAATAATCGAAAAATATTGGATTTTTTACTCGATAAAACCTCATAATTTGACATTTGGTTACGTTAAGTTGCAAGCGGTTATCATGACACCATATAATAAATCTTAACAAGTTATTTGACAAAATATGGCAATCATTAATGTTTCTAATTGCTTTGAATAATTTCAGGTCATCTGCAAACATTAATACTTGAACATCATTGAAAATATATAACACATCATTAACAAATAATAAAAAAAGGATTGGACCTAAATGTGACCCCTGGGGAACACCACTCGTTGCAGTGAATTTGTATGAAAATATACCATCAATTTTAACAGCCAGTAATCTTTTAATCAAGTAACTGCTAATCCACTCATATAGTGAACCACCTATACCGAATTTATGCAGTTTATTCAGCAATAACTCATGATTAACTTTATCGAACGCCTTACTTAAATCGGTATAAATAGAGTCAACTTGACATTTACTAGACATGGAGTCAGATATATAGTTTTGATACGTTAACAAGTTAGTAAGGGTAGATTTTCCAGTACAGAATCCATGTTGTTTAGGAGAAATGATGTGGTTTAATTGGAAAATAATTTTTTTAAGAACTAATTTTTCAAAAACTTTAGGAATTGTTGATAAAAGGCACACCGGTCTGTAGTTAGTCACCTCGTGTTTATCACCTTTTTTAAAAATAGGCGTAAGGAAGCTGAATTTCCATTTAGTAGGAAAACATCCTGTTCGTAAAGACTGATTAAACAGCAAATATAAAGGATACGCCAGATTGGAAGCACAATTATTCAAAAATACAGGAGGTATTTTATCAGGTCCACCACTTTTGCTTTGATCTAGTAATTTTAGTTCAGTCAATATATCATTATATTCTATGTGGATACAAGATAAATTAAGATTATGATCAGTGGTAAAATTTGATGTTGTACTAGCAGAAACTGGTGTATCACATTCATAAACACTTTTAAAAAAATCAGCAAAAAGGTCAGCGATACTTTGAGTATCTTTGGCCTTTTTACCTGCATATTCTAAGTTGGTGGGTAAACCAAAGTTGTTATTTTTCATTGATTTTGCATAGTTCCAAAAATACTTTACATCATGATTTATTGAAGTTTCAACATTATTAATAAAAGAATTGTAGCAAATTTTTGATAAGATTTTGCAATCTTTTCTAACGTTTTTAAATTCAATATAATTTGATAAAGACCTGTCTTCTTTAAATTTCTTATGTAAAACTTTTTTAAGGGCAGTTAATTGAACAAGTTCTTTATTGAACCATCTCGGATATTTCGATTCTTTAAAATGAATGAGTGGGATGAGTTCTGAAATAATTTTATCCAACAAATCCTTTGTACCCAGATGTTCTTTCCCAATGCTAAATTAACCGTAGTCAATTTTTTGATAACTTAAAACTTCAAGCTTAGGCAAGGTTTACACTGGGTTAAACATACAAAACACAAGCAATAAAACAGAATATAATTTATTAACACGAACACGGACTAGAAACCACGAAGTCGTAAAAAAAAACATCGCTGATAGCATATTTATTGGGAACGTAGATATACTAGGGCTGTCCGTAAAATAAGGTCTCCAAGGCGCTGTAGTCGTAAATGATTTAACGCACAATCCCGCAACACTGGCGTGTAGCATAGTTTCCCCTCGTCAAATCTCCACCACGTTGCACCCTCTGTGACGCTTAGTCTCGGCGTGGCAACCATTCACGATAGAGCCTCCACTCGCCGCACCCGCCAGGGTGTGAGTTACGCTCTGTAATTCGTTTTTAACTTTGCTTCGGCAAATCTGAATGATGCCACTGGAATTGTTCCTAATTGTATCTCTGGAGTCGTGTGGTGTATCCGGGTCTCGTCCCCAGTCACAATTGAGTTCAAGAATTCTTCGCCATCGATGTCGTAGCACTCAAGGAATCTGCGGGCTGCTTCAACCCGTTGTTCTTTGTGATTTTCGTTGAGCATATTGGGACCCATCTTGGGCAGACTTTGTGGTCTCTCAAATTCTTTTTCAAAATATTGTCAATGGTGGTCTAACTGACATCAATGATCATATAACAGAGCTCCCTAACCGTCAATTTGCAATCATTGTTTTTTCCACTTTGGCAATTTTTTCATCTGAAACCGATGGCCGTCAGGCACGCTTTTAAATTCTCTGCACCATTTGCGCACGTTTTCGCACTCCTACACTGTTTTCCGTAAACTTCAAATAGGCTGAGAATGAATTTCTTCTGGGGTTTTGTTCTTCTCACAAAACATCTAATTATAGAGCGTAATTCACACCTGGCGGGTGCAGCGAGCGGAAGCATCATCGCGAGCGGCTGCCACGCAGAGACTAAGTATCGCAAAGAGTGCAGCTTTGTGGGGATTTGGCATAGGGAAACCAGGCTACATGCCAGTTTTCAAGGATCTCGCGTAAAATTGTTCCTCGCGACCGCAGCACCTTGGAGACCTTATTTTACGGACAGCCCTCGTAGCTTCCAATAAAATAGGTCTGTTTTACGTTTTACAGGCTGAGGACGGTTTAACGTTCGGTAGGTCACGTAAATGGCACCTGATGCCATTGACGTCATATATTTATGGGTAGGAGGCTGCCAACGCCATCCAACATATTGTACACGGCGTCAGGAAACTTGTAGTCCAATTATAATTTTATTTGATTAATTTGTGTTATTTACGATTTCATAATTTATTCATTAAAAATAACATCTACATATATTTGCGGCACGTCATAGTGTAAGATATTCCCAGTATCGCTCTGGTTTAAAGGAGCAAGACTCTCAAATAGCAATCCGAAGGACGCGGGTTCATAAAACCCGGCGTGGGCCAATAAATTGTATTTGATTAATTTGTGTCATTTTAAAATTTTCATTTATAATAATATTCACAGTATTTTTGCGGTACTTCCAGAGTGGAAGATATTCTCACTATCGTCCTGGTGTGAGACCACCGTTCAGAATTGAAACGTTGCTTGACACGGCTTTAATAGCATTTGGCGACCAGATCTGAAGAGCCAGGTACTTCCCCACCTTCCTCTTCCACAGCTTCCCCTTTCCACCACCTTCAAACTCACAAAATACCCTTATTGGGGATACAAAATAATTACACAGTATTTCAAATCACATTTTTGAGTCCATTTTGTAATACAGATTTGTTTTTGATTTGAACTTATGTGTTCGACTAAAATCGAGTCCGTTTGTCTAACAAGTTTGTGCAAAGCGCAACCGATCGATAATTAAATTAATTTAAACTTGTGGTTTTACACAAATAAGTGTTTTATTTTTTATCAAATATGTCAAACACCAAAGTGATTGCTTTCTGCAATATTTTTTTTTAATGTCAAATTTATAAAATCGGTTGCTAGGGGTTAAATGTGTATTAAATATCGCTGAAGCGTAGAACCTCCACCGTGCTCTTTTAACCCTATACCAACATGCCGAAAAAAAAGAACAAAATCTAAAAAAAAAATTATCTAAATATCTACTGCAAGTGTTGTAAATTCGCAAGTTTCCCACTTGTAGCACAAGTTTCCAGATACCGTGTATGTGACTCTGACTTTCCCAATCACTATGCATTAGGCCCAGCATGCCGGGAGACTGAACAGATGCTGTGAATTGCAAAATTAGTAGTGCACAAATATAGTTCAGAACTGTTAACGGCGCTTAAGATATATTATACTTCTTGTAATACACACAGCGGGCGGTGCCGTAGTAACTATAATATTAGGTATATTATGTTATGAAGAAAAACATTAAGAAATTTTAGCACGTGGAAAAATAGATCTTTTTGTAATAATGTAACCTGCATTATTAATTTAGCAATTTATAACGTTTTTTTTTTATTGTTTCCGTCCTTTTTTTCAGTTAAAAGAAAATTACATTTTCACTCATTTAACTAGAAATAATTATACACAATAAGATAAACTAAATATTTCAATACAGCGCTATTCTCGTAACCAATGGATTGTTTACCATAGTTAGTGTGGATGGTGTTTAAATGTATGTTATCATGTTGTCGTGTAAAGTGTTTATGTACTTGAGACGTTTTAATGAATTCAATTAAAAAAATATAATAATATACAGGATGTAACAGCATGTACCCGAAGGATTTTAAACTGCGTATCCTGAGCACGATTGTACGAAAAAATGTAGAGATGTCATTTTGTGGTCCGATGATATTTTTTTTCAATTAAAAACAATAAAAAATATTTTTCCATCACGCGTTGTAACTGAGTCGTCGGGTATAGATAGACTAGCGAATGATAAGGACTACGTCTCGTTTCTACAGCACGGTAACACGAACCAGCGAGCGTATCACGTGATCCCCTCGTGACGTGTGATTGAAAAAAATATTTTTTGTCTTTAATAAAAAGACAAGCTGAAAAAATAATAGGTTCACCTATCCAGGCAGTAAAATGTATGCAAAATTTCATGACATTAGAAGTCCGTCCCAGAGTTTTTTTTTACAGCCAACAGATTTCAGCCTTTTAGATAAATGAATATTAATTGTTTTTGTGTTTAATTCGTAGAACTCCATTTTAATTTTTAGAAATTTAATTAAAATTAAATATGATAATGTTATTATCGAGTCTGCAAGTATTTTAGGATGTTTTTAAGTTACAGCTGTTGCAAAAAAAAAAATTAAGTTCAATATTTACATCTAAAAACACTGCATTATATAGCATTCTATAATTTCATTCTGTGTGGGATTAAAAATTATAGCATATCAGAGAGTGAGAAGATAAAGAAAAGCTTTTTCATATGGAACAATGCAAGGACAAAGTGCCTAGTGTCTAGGATAGTGGTGAGCAACAAGCGGCGCGCGGACTTCACGCGGATCCCGATCACATTTCGTGCGGGTCCACGAATCTTTCGTACGTCTCACTTGGCTAAATATAGTAAATAAAATAACAAAAAAATGCGGTAACAAATATTCAACGGCTTTTGTTTTGTTTTGCAAAACGATTTACCAAAAAACTTTAGACGGTATTTCGTGGTTCGTTTTAATTGTTGTAGAAAATTAATTCACATATGCAGCGCAGTGCTCTTATAATGCATTTTAAATGTATCCGTTTTATAAAAAAAAACAATTCAAAAAATATATATATTATAATAAAAATCAACAGCATTTATTGATTTGACCTCGAACCAACCAAAATTTTTGCCTGTAGTTAATCTATAACTTGCATAGGTTCCGCTTTATAAGAGAACGCTTCCAAAATATGTTTTTGAAAACATGCAAGCAATAGAAGTTTTAAAACGGTTGCCTAAAATTGCAAGTTTTTTAAATTACAAAAAAAAATCCGTTTTATTAAAAAAATACGGTTTAATAAAATATAAATAGGTTTACGACACCTCCAACTGCGAAGATAATCTTGTCACGCTATATGTATCCTACCACCTGCGGCCCGTGAACACATTAAAAATTGATAAATTGGCCCTACGGTTAAAGAGGTTGATCATCACTGGTCCAGGGACAAAGGCATGGAGCGGCTCTAAAGCCGACTTCTATTAGTCTGGGAGGGTTGAATAGCCGAGGTGGGGGCATCCTTTCACTTTGATCGCCAACACCTTGACGCTTGACACCTGCCGTCAAGGGTAAGGCGAAGGGAAAGGTGAAGAGAAAGGTGAAGGGAAAAGGGAGACGTCAGGGAAATAACATACTTCTACTTTTCCTGAGCCCACACGCGTCCCGGCGCTTTGCATATTAATAACAGTTTCAGCGACTTGCTTTCAGCGCCACACGTGTATGGAAGTATGTTCCCTGAAAATACGCGGGAAAACCTTGGCAGAAAAAATACATGTCTCGGTAAAATACTGAAATCGTAAAACTTGACGGAAAATTGAAATGGCAACAGTTGGTATTTTTGTAGAATTTTCACATCGTTTCGGAGTGGAAGACACTCACTAAGTACCCTGTTGAAACGAAATCTAAAAGTTGCATGAAATGGTTTAAGCGATGCTTGGTAACCGGATCCTTACCAATCTTCATATTATTCCCCTTTTCCCACTTATTTCAGCCTCATGATGTTACTGAACACTTGGAATTTTCAAAAATAAATATACCTTTCCCTTTCGATGGTTTGAATTACGATGCGGCCAACTGTTGGACGTTAATTAAATGGCATACAAAAAAGAGCAGACCAAAATGAAGAACTTAATAAAGCGTAGGAAATGGTTTGGAACGAACAAGAAACAATCAATCACTTAAAGGAAATAAATCAAGTGGTCAGAGGGGAAAAAGCAAGGAAAATTAATTGCAAAGAAAATCGGTGTTATGGCGGCCTTGAACGGCGTGAACACGCAATCATCTCAGGAGGAATACCCATACCATAGAGATGGGTTTCAAACAGCGATAACCTAATTGAAAAAAAATAAAAGGAACAATACATAATTCTTGATAACGGAGGTTAATTAAGAATCATGAAAGGAAAAACAAACGACAAAAAAAAACCCACGTAGAATTACAAGAATGAAACAAAAGAAGCCAAAGCAATTATTGAACAGTGAGTAGGTGGTACTACTGTACTAGGTAGGTACGAATGAAGTCTCAGAGTTTACTAGAAACTCGGCCCGGTGTGATTTTCTAAGGTTTCAGGAGAATTTTCTTTGTGCGAAAATTTTGGGCTTTTGTTAACGAAGTCGTGGAATTACTAGGAAAGGGGGATGGGGTTAAAGTTGAGCCACGAAAGGAAAACATTCAGTTAAAGAAATAGAGTTGTTGTCTTTTCTCCACCTTAATTTAAGGGTATATGGATATAATGTTAACTTTGTTAAGCCGAAAAGTTTACGGCAAGACAATCAAAGCATGAGTACGTGATACGGGTATCGAACCCTACTCGTATTTAGAAGAAAATGACTTGATGAAAATAATTTCATCTTGATGTTTGTGAGGGGTTTTTTTGAGGAAGGAGTGAACTTGGGTCGTGCAAGAGAGAGGAAACACAGAATCGGTCCACTGTTTAACTAAAGACAAGAACGAATCGTAGAAGAGACCCATTCTCGTGTGACAAATGTCAACATCTATGCACCGGTTCCGAAGAGATACATGACGCTGGTTCCTTGGAGCATCTTCCATTGAAATATTGTTAGAACAAGGTCAGCATTCTCTGACGCCTGTGCTCTAATAACAATCTGTTAAGATATGGGAATCTGCAGCTTATGGACCGCCTGTTTCTGTCAAAAAAAGTCAGGTTTTTTCAAGTATTTGGAGATTCTTATTTCACATAATTATATAAAATATAACTGTTTTAACTTGTGCAATAGAAGTGTTTTGTATGTGTTATCATCCGTTTGCGAGAAATGTCTGCCGACTAATAGCAGGCCAGTCAAGTAGTAATACCTTGGAGATCAAAGTTTAAATTGCTCTCGATTTCGCATCTGATAAATAAATATTATTATACGAAACGATCGCACCCATCCCAATCAGGAGTAGGTACCTACCCTTATCCCGGTACGCCCGGGGGCATTATATTTAGGTGGCTAGGAATACCTGTTTGGAGGGTGGGAGGGTTGTGGGTTTTAATCAGCCGGTGTACACAGCAACCAACAGTCAATACACGAACGTAGGATAGACATGGATCAAGGGGAGGAGTGACCTTTGGGGTTATCGTCCTTGCTTTCATAATATTCTGTACTTTTATCTTTTTATAGCTCTGGTTTGCATGCTATGGTAAAATGAACATTTTTAAACCTTAAGTGAAAACTTCAATGCTCGGAGTTCCCTTCAACATTAGGGAAGGCTATGAAATGGAAGGAAAATGGGAGAGAGAAATGAACATATTTATTTATTTGTTTCTTTACATGGTACCTAGGACTAATGTTAACAGTTCAGTTTATAACCTCACTAGGTCAAGCCTGTATTGAGGTTAACAACTCTACAATTTAATAAAATAACACAAAATAATACAGTTATTGAAGAACAATATTGTTGTATGTTTCATGCAGATTATGAGTATAATTAGTACCTAATTAGCTGAAGGCGATAGTACATTACAATGAAAGCATGTAGGGTGACCATAATGTTGAGATTTGACTTTTAGAAGAAAAAAAAAATATTTTCGAAGAATTAAGATGAGAAATATTTATTTATTTATATATTGCGCTATTAATTTAGCAAGAGAAAGATTAAAAAAATAGTTAAGACAAAATAAAATGATATTAATTTAGAAAGGATAAAGTAGTGAACAATTTACAATCCTCGGCTAACACAAATAATTTGACGGTCTTTTTAAAAATGCTCAAGGAATTAGATGACTTAATATGATCTGGAAGGCTATTAAATAGGAGTGGAGCCCGATAAAAATAATACCTTTGACCAAAAGAAGATTTAGTATGAATTGCCATAAAGTTCAGACCAGAGCCAACTCTAGTAATACGAATTTGCTGTGTTCTTTCTGAAATACCAATATAATTAAAAAATCTACAAAGCGTTTGTGTAATATATAGCTGTTTAACATTCATGACATTACATTCCTTATAAAGTAAATTCGTTGGATATCTAAATTTTTTTTTAACATAACTTTAAGAATCAGCTTTTGTGCAATATTAAGTGGTTCTATATGAGTCTTTTGACAGGATCCCCAGCACACTATATTATAAGAAAGCATAGACTGGATTATTGCAAAATAAACCGTTTTTAATTTTTCTTTGTCTAGTATATGTCTGAGTTCTTTAAAGATATAGGTAAGTCTCCTAGTATTATTTACCAACATATTGACATGATCATTCTATCTCAAAAAATTATCTATTATTACATCAAGGTATTTTACGTTGGTTACATTTTCTAAGGGGTTGCAGTTACATGTTTGCAAGCAATTATGCATAATCAAATTATGAGTTGCAGAAGGCTGACTTTTACATGAAATGCTAAAAGTAATATATTTGGTTTTCTGTGTGTTCAGAGTTAAAATATTATTATTCAACCAACTATTTACCACTCTTAAACCTATATTGCATTTGTCAAAAGCTTCATCCCAAGTTTTTCCCTCAAATATTAAAACTAACAATGTTACAATGTTATGACAGGAAAAAGCTATGGAAGGTGTTGTCCAAGTACGGAGTGAATACGAAGCTCATTCAGGCAATTGCGTCGCTATATGAGGGAAGCGTTGCATGTGTTAGGGTGAACGGCGATTTTACGGAGTGGTTTGACATCACAAAAGGTGTTAAACAAGGCTGCGTAATGTCACCGTGGTTATTCAATCTATACATGGATAATTGTATGCAAGAATTGAAAGAAATGGGATTGGGCGCAAAATTGAGTAATCTGGAAGTATGTTGCCTATTGTATGCTGATGATGCGGTGCTAATTTCTAACAGTATGGAAGATCTACAGTCTCTTGTGTCAAGGATGAACGAAGTATGTATGAAGAATGAGTTAATGATGAATGTAAGTAAGTCTAAAGTCATGGTGTTTGAAAGAGAGAGTACGAAAACAGTATGCAATATAGTTGTGAATGATGAATGCTTGGAGCAGGTGGATGAGTTTGTGTATCTGGGTAGTATGTTTACGAAAGATGGGAAGGCTGAAAGAGACATTGAAAGAAGGGTGAATGCCGGTAACTCCATTAATGGAGGACTGAATGCCGTTGGCGGTAATAAAAAATTGTCCAAAGAAGCGAAACTAGCCGTCCATAATGGAGTGCTGGTACCTAACCTGATGTATTGCAGTGAGGCATGGAACTGGCAGAGGAAGGATGAAAGTAGACTGAATGCTGTAGAAATGAGATCCCTGAGGCGAATGTGTGGTAAAACCATGTACGATCGTGAGAGAAACGTGGATATCCGCAAAGAATGCAAGGCTGATGTAAGCGTGATGTGTAAGATTAAGAAAGGGACTCTCCGATGGTTTGGGCATGTAGAGCGAATGAACGAGGAAAGGAGTGTAAGGAGAATATATGATGCAAATGTGAATGGTAGAAGAAGTCGCGGACGCCCGAGGAAGACATGGCACGACCAAGTGAATCAGATACTCGAGTCGGGCCATGTGAAGAGTCGGAATAATAGAAGAGCATGTATGAGACGATGTATGAATGTAAACGAGGCAAAGAGTGTGTGCCAAGATCGAGTTGTGTGGCGGTCCGTCCTCTCTGCCTACCCCTGCGGGGAAACGGCGTGATGGTTAGTTAGTTAGTTAGTTAACAATGTTACCAGGAATATTAAGACGGCATAAATCATTTATATAAATTAGAAACAATATTGGCCCAAGTACACTACCTTGCGGGACTCCAAAGGAGATGGATTTACTATTGCTTAACACATTATTTATCTCTACTTGCTGTTTTCTATCACTAAGATAAGACCTGAACCAATCCATTGCTGTATTATTAATGCCTAAGGATAATATTTTTTTAAGTAGCAATTCAAGTGGGAAACAGTATCAAATGCTTTTGATAAGTCCAAAAACACCGCTATAGCTTTGTTGCCATAGTCCAGCGCGCTTATAACATTAGTCAGTACCTTTAATACAGCATCACTCGTACCTTTATTCTCTCTGAAACCGAATTGATTGTCGGAGAGTATTTTGTATTTTTCTAACAATGAAACTAATCTTGACTCAATTAGCCAATCTCTCTATTACTTTTGAGAGAGTATTAAGCAAAGATATGGGTCGGTAATTGTTAACATCTAGGTGGTCTCCACCTTTGAACAGAGGTATAATCTTAGCATTCTTACAATTGGAAGGAAATATGCCATTCTCAAAACTAAGGTTAACAATATGATATATGGGACCAGCCAACACAGAAACATGCTGTTTGTATACCATGATACTTAAGCCATCAATACCACAGGAAAAAGACATTTTTAATTCATTTATCACTTTTGAAACTTCATAAATGCTAGTAGTTTTAAATTCAAAGCTATCTCCTGAAAATTGACTACAAGGTATAAAATTGTTAACAAGACACATTTCGGTAGTTTTATTTGCACTGCACAATTGTTTTGCGAATCTAGGACCAATATCACTTAAAAAGTTATTTACGTGATTAGTGATTATATTTGGATTCTCTTCCATTGAGATAATATTGTTATTGATTTTTAATTTTTTTATAGACACTTGCTCCTTTTGTATATTTACAGCATATGGAAGAGGTTTTTGGGAAGTATGTACGTAACTGTTAAATAGTAGTTCAATTACAGTTAAAAGTGAAGAAATATTTGATGAAAGAATAAGGGTAGGATGAAAGTTGAGTGAATGACATAGAAATGAGATCCCTAAGGTGAAAATGGTGTAAAACCGTGTATGACCGTGTAAAAGATGTGCAATGCAAGGCTGGTGTAAACGCAATGAGTAAGATTAAAACAGGGACGCTTAGATGGTTTGGGCTTGTAGAGTGAATAAACGAAGAAAGTTAGTGTAAGGATAATACAGTTTGCGAATGATTATGGCAGAAGAAACCGGGGATGCCGAGGAAGACACGGTACGATCAATTGAAGCAAATACTTGAGTCAGGTCAGAATAAGATACGGGTATGTACGAGACGAGATGAAGTGTGAATGTGACCGAGACCGAGTATTTAGCGGCCGGCCTCTCTGCCTACCACTGTAGAGAAACGGTTATTTAAACGGCTTAATGGTTATTAAGTTAAGAAATACATATTTTTTTACATTAACTGCACATAGGAGCCGTGAGGAAAATAATTTTCCACAGGGCCTGTGTCATCTTTGAAGTTACTGTACGGAGTTTGTGCTTTTTACTTACAATGAGCGTTATTGTTGGCCTAAAACGGTTTATAGACAGATTTGAGTCTACATCCCACGCGAAAATCTTTAGAAAAACGCGAAAGATTTATTAGTTATTGAAGACAGAGTAAATCACAATAGGCGTCGTCTTAAGAGTATATAATAAATATATTTTATAAAAGAAAGTCCAAAAAAACATGCGGTTCGCAATAACTCAGAATCGAGTGTCGGTACGATTAAGGGAGGTATATGGCGTGGTAGATCTCTATTCCTCCTCCAGGATGACGGTTCCGTTTTTACCTAAAGGGCGTGTTTTTTTGATACACGGGCTGGAAGTTTCGCCCTCTTGAAATTTCTAGAATAGTCTTCCGGAAAGTTCTATAAGGTTCCATAGAGCTCTAGAAAGTTCTGGAAGGAGTGGCGGACTATGTCGTGGAATGTTCGGGAATAGGGAATCGGGAACATTCCAGAACACTCTCGAATGTTGTCCTGAGCGAAGCCGGTTAATCCAAGCTAGTGGCATATAAAATAATATGTTTTATCGTCCTATAAACCTGTGAATAAAAACTCTCAGCGTAAAATTAAAATTCAAAATCTCCATCCATTTTCCAAGAAAACAGCGATATCGGAATATTAGCATAGCTTTGAAATAGATTTGTTTCCGCATAGACAATCGTTGGTTTTTCTCGGGACAAATAATATATCTCTAGAAGACGGTTCACTCCGACTTGGTGCTCACCGCGAGGCTCTGAATTATGGATGAGGCCCCCATTACCATAATATTGAATTGTCGAAAAGGCCAGACGTTTCCATGGGAGAAAATGGATAATTTCATTTTCTGGAGCCGACTCTTGCCACGGAAAGGTAATAACGCAGTTCCGGCGGCACTTTCAACGTAGACGATAATAACGTTTTTAAAACATTGGCAGCATTATCAGAGGTCATGAAAATAAAACATTTTTGCCATAGCAATTGATTTATAGGATGAAGGAAGCTATGTGGACAGTCTTTTTAAAAAAGGAAGGATATGAAGTTCTGGGAAGGAAAATAAAAGGAGGGGTGGGTAGGAACCTGGGTCAAAGCATCCAGGAGTGACGGACCTACGAATCCATTCCCCCCACAGCGGCGCAAGGCTATGTTCCGAGAGAGTCCAGCTAGCGAGGCGAAAAGTCTTCCTCAACCAGTCTCTCGATCCGGCCTGCCGCGCAGATGGTGAGCAGACACTTTCGCCGCCAAGACTCAGATGAATCTCACCCCATGAACCCGGTTGCGTGAAATGATTATCAGTAAGACCGTAATAAACGATTTTTCACATGTAAGACAATAACAACGAAACTCAATGAAAATATGTCAGATATAATCACAAAAATAAAAATGAAACGGTCGCAACCGGTACTCGATCCTAATTCTTCTAGTATTACCGAGAGTGGCGTCTCTACCAACGGAACTTATGGACACCTAATTACAATTTGGGAGGCGGGTATGGGAGCCGCAGTCCCGGTAGGACTAGAGAATCTGGGTTGAGCCCGAGTTGCGAATGTTACCTTTTTTTCATTGATTGATGATATTATTATTATTATATTTAATTAATACAAGCAGTTACAACGAGGTTTACAAGCTTTATAAGTTAATCCTAATAAAATGAACATTAAAGGATTTTTTGATGACTTTGAAAGAGAGTGAGCAGTTTACCTATCTGCAACCGCAAACGTTGATCAATAAATACAAGATTAATATTAACTCAACTTCAAAGTCCCTCCTAACCTACTTTTAAACGTAGACAAACACGAACACACGAAGTTAAGCATAGATACTGAACAACGGAGATTTTAGTTTCCAATATCAGCAGATTTAATTATGTTCCGAAATACGCCAGCGAAGCGTAGCCACGGCACTAAGCATAAACGCGAATACACGGCTCTACGAATACGAGATAAACTTTCCAAGAATGAATAAATAATAAATACGCTTTTCCCAGAAAAGATACGAATATACCGACTACACAAGGTAGCATCAAAAGATAAATAAAATATACTCGGTACAGATCATAATTCAAGCGGAAAAAATATATATTTTAGATTCCGCACTTATTCTATAGTTTGATGTTGGGAATTCTAGAATAAGATATCATAAAAAAAAAACTTTACTTGAGCCCGGCATTCCAAATTTCTTCAGATATATAACATATTTTTCTTTTATGTTATTAAGTTAAAAAAAAGTTATTTTTGAAGATCATAATATCTATTTATTTGCTAAGCTAAGCCGAAACGAATGAAATTACCTCGATAGAAAAAAATCGCAAAATATGCTCCGAAAATGAAGAAAAACACATTTTGACCTGTTATTTATCATGATAGGTATATGTATAAAAAATATCACAGTGTATCTTTAAATGCTACTTTAGTCCTTTGCCGAGAGATTTTGCTCTATTTTTAACGAGTCATGTTTTATTAAATATTTTCACAATTTTCGCATATTAACAATCGATTTTTGAGGCGCTTATAATACTCCCACGTTTACGGAACAGCGACAGTACAAAAAATACAATAAACATACGTTCCTTTTCACAATGCTGCAACTCTTTCTTACGCATTAAATAATGGTAAGATAGAAGATGAGACACACAATCTACATTATGCCTGTTTCCTACAAAGGAAAAAGTAGTATCTACTTTGGACGAAACAGACATACGTATATTGTGTGTCACATCTATTGTCTCACTATTATTTAGTGTGGAAGAAAGAGTTGCAGCGTTATTGTAATAAGGAGCGTATTCATTATTTATATCCGCTACACACAGGTGTTTTATTTGGGTATGCTGGGTACAGGATTATTTTAAAGGAAGGAAATAACCCAATAAAACCAATCTGTTACGGGAGGGAGTAAACGCACTTACTGACTAGATGTTTAGGCGATTGTAGAGCCTTGTGGGACCGAGAAGAATCAAAATACCTGTAACAAAGAGAAATACAATAATTAGACAACTGTATAGGTAGGTACTATACATAAGATGCAACATAATCACGAAAATAACAAGTTAGACAAGGAAGGACAGAAGAGAAGATATACGGTCAATAAGTCGCAGGTTTAACAGAAGAAAAGCGTAAAAATGGAAGTCGACGAAAAATTTGCTTTACGATATTAAATAACTACGTATTTTACTTATCTTTATTGTATATAAGCTAAACCATAGATTCTCAACCTTTTTTTGCCCACCGCCCCCTTTGAGAATATTATTTTTTCTAGCGCCCCCTAAACCCAAAAAAGCTATTGTCGTGGTATATTTACCACAATGGGGGGGGGGGGGGGCGTAAATAGATGGGGAAAGATGGGATATAATAATTATTTTTATTAATTTCTTACACCATTACAAATTTGAGTTTATTACATATAAGAAATAACGCCGTATAAATATTTTACAAAAAAATCTGTACAAGTATTTATACATAAAATAAATTTCATGAAAAATTGCAATTTAAATAAATTTCAGGCGGTGGTGAAAATTTCGTCAATGTGGAGACTCTTTCAAGAATCAAAATAATTTACCTTTTGAATCTCTCGTCACTGACGCCAAATGTATCCATCTCGGAGGAGATTTGGTTCAGTAGCAATATTCTCCTCCCTACCGGGAGAACTATTGGCTGGTTAGACATACAGGCAGGAAGATAGAATAATCTATGATGACGCTGTCTAAGATAGTCATCTGGAACATAGAAACTCACGCGCTCCAAAATGGCTGAGTTCTCAATATAGCCTCGCAGCAGTCTGAATAAGTGGGTGACCCCTCTCTTCTGAGCTGCAGGGAGTGAAGTCCCAGCATGCCCAGAAGAAAGTTCGTCAGGTAGAGCCATAGATAGATATCGGGATACTTCCTCATGAAGATAAATCTTAGAAACTTTTTTGAACCCTCTCCAACGAGGGAGCACCCCACCTCTTGAGGATTCCAGATAAGCGAACCACTCTCCAGCCTACTGCGAACCAGGGAGAAGTATAAAATCTTCGGAGAACGGGTATCCCGAAAAACTCTGATGGTTCGGAGAACAAACCCTAATATTTTTAAGGCCGACTGGCACACTCCTTCGATTTGAGGGCGAAATGTCAACTTACTTTCATACATAATCCCAAGATCCTTTATATTAGAAACTCGTCTGAGATTATGACCGAGCATAGTGTAACTGTCGTAGGTGAGACTAAATGCTCTGGTAAAAGTCAGAACTATGAATTTCAAGACATTGAAATGAAGCTGGTTTCGTTGACTCCATTCTGAAATAGTATAAACATCAGCTTGAAGGCGCAGGTAGTCCTCAATATTTCTCATTAGAAGATATAATTTTAGAACGTCAGCGAACAGCAAAAAGCGAGAAAAACGGATGACTCCAAAAATGTCATTAATGAAAATGGAAAAGAGAAGAGGCCCTAGGATCGATCTTTGGGGAACCCCAGAAAAAACAAGAAATTCAGCAGATTGGAAGATTCCGTGTATGACAAATTGCTTTTTGTTCTTCAGGTAACTTTTAAAAAACCTTAACATCCGAAGGGAAAAACCCATCTGGGCAAGTTTTGTGACTAATGAATTTTATGACTAATCGTGATTCACAGTATCAAAGGCTTTGGAGAAGTCGTTATACTAACAGTCTACTTGGTATCCACTTTCTAGGGACCTAGCAACATAGTCGGTAAAAACCTTCAAATTGGTTTAAGTGGATCTTCCTTTCCTGAAACTATGCTGTTCCGGGGATAATGTCTGAGGTGTAAGGAATTTATGAATTCATTTTTCAAATAGTTTAGCAGGAGCTGATAGTATGGAAACTAATCTATAATTCTTGATTAACTTTTTTGAACCTTTCTTAAAAATAGGACATATTTTGAAAGTTTTCCATACTTCAGGAAAAGTGCAAGTACTAATACATAGTTAAAAATAAGACATGATGACGTTTTTAGGAACTTAGCGAACCCTTCAATAAAAAAATACGGGAACGAAGTTTGGTCGGATGAAGTGTGAGTTCTTCACGAGACGTATGGCACTCATTACGTCAAATTCCGTTAATATATCTAAATCGGCGTTTCAAGCTCCTCTGGTATTAAATACGGCCGCATTATTAATGTCTAGAAGTGGAGGGTCTTTATTGTAGACCGATTGAAAACGATCAGCAAATGCGTTAGCCACACCCAAGCCACGAAATTCCTGATTACCTTTCACCACCATCCTTCCGAAGGGATTTTATTAGTGCCAAAACATCTTGGGATCATGTATGATGTTTTCCTCGATTTCAGACACGTAAACTCGATAGGCCACTCGAACCTCGCGCTTAACTAACGTTAAAAACAGATTGTATTCATTCTGAAGGCCTCCAGCTTTCCAATGCTTATGAGGGCGTGTTTGATATCTATATTCGAGATGACTTCTCTCGGGGACCACTTCGGGTACTTGCGACCACCACTGCCTGTCGTTAGCAAACGAAGCGCGCTCGTTTCCTCATTGATATCCATTAGGATAAACTTGTAAATGATTTTAATCATTTTAAAATTACGTGGCGAAAAAGAAGTACGTCCTGCCGGTGAACTATCTGGAGCACTGATGGGGTGGGATGGGTTTCTCTGTGTCTCCTACCGCCCCCCTGAAAGTCTGAAACGCCCCCCAATTTACTCTTGGTCTTCTACCGCCCCCCTGAAGGTCTGAAACGCCCCCAAGGGGGCGTTATCGCCCACGTTGAGAACCTATGAGCTAAACAAAGGAGGGAAATGATTTCGGGGAAGTTTTGTGTTGAAATAAGAAATGAGAAAATAGAAACAATGGAAAATTAACGAAATACATAACCGAACTTATATATACAAGAAGAAATAGACAAAACGATGTGGAAAATTTCAAACGCTCTCACTAATACAGGTAGCATAAAAACGAACCATTCTAAAGAGTTTTCAGGTGTCTAAGGGCACTGTGACTTGTGGACTTTGATAGTAAAAGGCAATGATTCAACGACACGTTTTTGTGTTGAACAACCAAGCTGCAGAATGATTTGCAGGCCTCATGTGTGAAGTTAATAAAATGTTAAAAAAAGTAGTTCAAAAACGAGGAAAGCAATTGTTTAACACACCAAAAAGCAAATAAAGCCGTGAAAGCCTTAAACCATAATACAAGAATACGATTATAAAAGGGACGCTTAGTTAATTATGTCACACGAGGGTTTAACAAGATACACACGCAGAGAGATGTTATATTTACACATTTTTATCTTTTCTTTTTTTCGAATGCCGGGTACCGGGTAGAACGCGTGCTCCAGCAAGCTTGAAAACGTTAAAGTAAATAAACGTAATTCCGCCCTCAATTGGTGGATTTATTTAGCCCATTAATTAACCCTCGCGTCCCGCAATCAGGCGACATCTGGCGCCCTTCCCAGCCGGACGATAAAATAGATAAACGTTAATGAACGTTTCGCCAGACTGATAAAAAGCTTCATTAATTTTATCCGAAGTTCCGAATATTATTTTTCGTATATCTCCCGTCATGCCCGATATTACATTTATAATTAAGAATGCCGAAATTACATTATCAGAATCTAAAATATTATTCGGCGTGATAAAATTAAGTGCAGGGAATATTACTGTTTAAAAAAATGTATTCATTACTTGCTACCGTTTGACATAAGCAAGGACTAAAATATCTTAATTAATTAAATTATACGTATTTGAAAATAGCACGTGTAAGAAGATTAAAAGGGCTTAAGGCGGTATTTTAGTCTAGAGGCTTGAATTGTAGGTATTTTTTCAGGTGCAAAAAACAAATATATCAAGTTGCCACCATTTTACCAAATATTTATTAAACATTATAGAATACGTTAAAAAATCCAACGAAAAAAATTTAAATACTAAAAGTTACAGGGTGTTGAAGTGGGGGGTTTCAAAAAACGTAGCGTCCTGGTTAACACGATTGCAACCCTCATAGTAATCAGAAAAACAAATTAATTCTTAATCCAAACAAATGCTGCTATAGCCCGTACCACGGAAAATTAAAAAAAATTGTAAATTTTTTAAAATTATTCCACATTACAGTACATTATAATTTGGTTCACTTATCTTGAGATTGAACAATTAAAAAAAAGGAGTTTATTCGATCCTCCGTTTTCAGGCTATCGGGAAGGACAGTGTAAATGTGTATAACCTCATGACCTATGCTTCTTTTACCTCTTTCAGTCTTTACTGTATTCGTATATAATTTTTACAAGAAATTGAGATTGGCGTTGGAATACCAGAGCAAGAGTCGAGATAATAAAGGTTGATTTGTACAATTCATATTTTGCAGTGTATACAAATTGAATTGTTACTGATGCGGTTCATCTTTTTTGACAAATTGATCCAGACTGATTCGAGGGCTCTTTCTCGTTTATTTATACTATAAGCTGTAAGTCATGCAGCTACGTGCTTATTTATAAAGGTGAGGATGCGCCTAGAAGATCGCCTTAGTATAGTAATAGTCCAGAATACAATCAGTATCTGCCACAAGCGTGATAACTTGTAGGATTTATTGCCAAAGTTTTAATTTTAACCGTGCCTTGAGTTAATAACATTTTTATTAAAAGCGCCAACCTAAGAAAGGCGAAGAATGTCCTGAATCCTAAAGCAGGTTCAAGTAGATTAGATAAAAGAGAATCTAAAATGGCAAAGTGTAAAAGCGAGAGCGATATATTTATCTACGCGAAAAGAATAAAAATAATTATAGATTCAGATCACGCGCATTTTTCAATTACAAGTAACAGGCTTGGTGCTGGCATGATTTGAGCAATACATACAAGACCTCACCCTCCGAAGGTTTTATCGAAAGCCTGCTGGTAAAGATAGACTTTAGATTTAGCCACAAAAGAAAATAATATTAAAATTGGGTACCGGCTTAATAGGAAGATGAAAACTTAAAAACGTCCAACATTCGGGCTAATTAAAGTGTGCGGACAACACAACATAATAGATTTTCCAGAGTGGGCTGAAAAACTAAGGACAAAGAGAATTCTGGATGACTGCTAAGCCGGGATATCCGAGGTTCCGAGGCAGAGCGAAGTAAAAGCAATTGAAGAAAGTTTGAAGCTCAGTTTATATATTTTGGATTCCCGATGGTGTCCGTGAAGTTTGTCCCTATTCATCAATTTCAACTTTGTGTGAAAGCAGCTGTTGTGAATAATTAAGTACAAAAATAATAAAAATAATTATGACAGTTTGGTATCCCAAATAAATGAATTTCACATTAAAATTATCACTACAACCAAGATAAGCCATTTCTGTTCATCCAGTCATATCTCTTGTACTTGACAAAGGATTCCTCAGTTAATAAAATGTTTTATAGTATGTTATATCATATAAAGTGCTAATAAATTAGCAAGGACAAATAATCTAAACTTAATTCTTTATCATTAGTAGTTTGAAAGAATTAAGCATAGCCGTTGTCCTCACATGATGCATAGATGGGGTTAAAGGCTTAAAGAGTCAGCGATGTGGGAATGCGGTGCGGTGCAGACCACCGAACATGTGGTCAACGAATGCCCGCTCCATTCATTCGCCGGCGGGATTGATGAGGTCCAAAGGGCAACGCCTGAGGCCCTAGACTGGCTCGCAGACCTAGATGTCCCCCTCTGACCCCCCACCATAAGAAAGAAGAATTAGTAGTAATGAAAATGCGCACATGAAAAAATTGTACCCGAAAGGAAAGATGCTACAAACAAGAAACATGAAAATTCTTCTTTCGTGATTATGTCGTAGAAACTATTAAGTAGAATATATGAATTTATACTAAGACCTTCTCCATAAGCGACTTTTAGGCAGAATTCTAGAATTCGAAGAAGACATACTTTGAAAACTATTGTTATAACGAAAGCTTCCAGTATATAGGTACGTGAAGATTTATTTCTAACAAAAACTAAACGCACTCAATTCAAAGAGATAATATAACATAATAAGAACAGGTTGGCTAAACTAATTTGGAAAAACTATTATCGAGGTAAATTTTTCACAATAAATTGCATTAAAATTGTCCTTAAAAGTGACATTACGACGGTTCATTTTACTACAACCACACAAAATACTCGTTAGAATGAAATGTTTTCAAATAGAAATCGGATTATAAATACGCGGTATCAAAATAACAAAATATGTACTATCAATGCCAAAAAAAACGCACTACCAATGCTAAAATGCGCACTGTCAATGCCAAAATAAACGTCTACATCTACAGCACTCATGAGCGACCTGCGGGTCGCGTGTCCATTTCGTATGGACTTGGCTAAATAAAACAATAAAAAAAATTGCAGTAAAAATATTTAATTGTTTCTGTTCGGTTTGGCTAAAAAGTTTAGCTGAAAACTTTGTTTTTCTCCATTTTGATCAGCAGCTCTAAATAATAAGATTTATTTTACATATTTTCTTACAAAGACGAAAATTCGTGGTTCGATCTTAAAAATTTATTTCCTCCCCAGCACAGGAATTTTTTGTTGTTATCAAACGTCTTTAATTACTAAAATTGATTTTAATTTTCCGAACGATAAAAGTCAACAGTTGGCAAAAATGGCAAGTTGGTATTGTTATTTTGTTTTGAAGAGTTTTAATTTTCAATGTACATTTGTTACTTAAATTTTCGGATGTGTCGAAACCGATTGCAGAAAATTTAAAATTTAAGTAATAAATGTACATTGAAAATTAAAACTCTTCAAAACAAAATGTCTAGAAATTGTTACATAGTTAATGGCCAAGAAATACAAAAAAATTGTTATATAGTTAATGCCCAAGAAATGGTATTGTTATGTTTAATATTTCTGAATGATAAAAATCGATAGCATTTATTGGTTTGGCCTTCGAGATATAAAATTTTCGTCTAAAAAAAATATTTTCTATAAACAATTATCGTTTTCGAAAATACAATAAGGTTTGCGACACCACCAACTGCAATTTTGACAATGTAAAGTTGTATGTAATCTACCCACTGCGCCCGTGAACAAAATGAAAATAGATAAATTGAACCATAAAAATTGTTTCACAAGAAAGTTTAAAGTATGTATACACATATATATATCCTCGTACGGGGGGCTCAGATTGCTATAAACATATATTTTATATTCAGTAATTTTATTTCGTAAATCCAAGAGTATTCCCAAAACTCCTTTCACAAAACCAAGGCATTCATGTAATATAAAAAGTTAAGAAGGCTTTCACGATTCAAGCTTTAAATCTTGATAGAAGTTACACACACATATATCAATAGCACATAAAGAAAAAATCCCGAAAGTTTATTTATATTTTTAATAAAAAATAAACAAGGTTATTTTTAACATTTTTACAGTTTGTAGTGAGTTATTTTCGCAATAGAATTCGGTATACCTAATCTAAGTTGACAAAATAAACGAGTATATTATAAATCGCTTTGAAGAATACCGCAAAAGCTATTTATTTATAGCTAGTCTCGTGAGTACGATAAGAGCTTTCGGAAAACCTTATAAATACATAAATCTGGATCGAACAGAAGAGGTAGATAAAATGTAATGCCAGACAATCGAAAGAAAATTGCTTCAAAACTAACAAAGTAAATAGGTCGTTAAGGGCTTCGAGAAGTTTTTCCAGCTGCGAGGGGTCCCGACAGCAGAAGAAATAGGAGGTATTACGTATTTCCCGCACAAAGTCGTGTTGCCAGCGGCTCGCCATATCGGGGTCGGAAAATGCGAGAAAAACTGCCACCGCCAACATGAAAACGCAGTCAACGAGTTTAACATTATGAAAAAGCTGGAGTTGGGATGAGGGGGACTAAACGCGCGGTTACAGTACTTTACTTCGACGCGGTTATTCAAATAACACTGAAAAAAAAAACACAATTACAAGTTTCCTTAATGAAAAGAGCGAGTCAGAAACGAAAAATGGGAAAGAGTAATAAAAAAACACGAATTTCCCTTCGTGTAAGGTTGAGGACCGTAAATTAGTTCTTCAGTGGAGGACAGGAAGTTAGTGGAGATCAAAGAGGGATGCTGAGGTTAATCAGCCAGACGATGGCATCGAGAGCAACTTGTTGAGCACAGATGTACCTCCGGGTAATTAAAGAAGGGGACAGTATTCTTCTACGATGTGTTCTATGGTTTGAATATGTTATCTCACCATTTAGAATCCTTTAGGCCCCATTTACTCATCACAAGTTGCTTGTTTTTCATGTGCGAAGTCTGCCACTAGTTCAGTATGACTCTTCAGGGGAGTGTAATGACAGAAGCAGAGTTTCACCTTCAGTCCAAATGAAAAAAGGGACTTCAGGATACGAAAAGAAAATTCATGCTACCTAATACATTTTTACGAATCGAACCTGCTAATACATGACTGTGACAATGTAGATCACTCACTACACTAATTGCGTCGTTCGTTCCAGTCGATTCACATTTCTAAGAAAATGCATTATTATTTATTATTAACAAACGGTAAATCAAATAAGCGTAAAACGGCAACATTTGCCAAGTAAAGTGCTGATATTAAGTGTTGCTTATCTGCGTTTTGAATAGAGCGGGGAATGTGATGGCAGAAAGCGTGAACGATTTCATTAGCGAAAAAAATGTAAAAACAGTAATTAATGTCGCCATGCAAAATATATTCTTCTCTTTCTCTTTTCGAAATGCAATAATAATATCGTGGGGTAATTACTACAATTAATTACTACAGGGGAACTGAATTATAAGATAGTAATCAATCTGATAATCCGTTGTTGAATATTTATACCGACAAGTATGGTTAGATCGTAGATTTGTGTGTTGGGAACCGAAATACTTAGAAAATAAGAAAATGGCTTAACATTACTTCGATCGTCCAGTAGATTAGTCAGACATCTTCGAAATATTCAAATTTGAGTTGAGTGTGAGTAGGCAGTTAGGGGGCATCAATTAATTACGTGAGCAGTTTTCGTCCAATCTAGACCGCCCCCCTCGGTGAGATAAATTTGGGCCAATTCGTATATTTTTTTCAAGTAACGTGAGATTTTGATGGACCCCCCCGTTTGTGCTCACGTAATTAATGGATGCCCCCTTACATGTAAAAATGTACCCTTAACTAGTACAATACTCAGATTAGTCATAAGCACCACCAAATCAATTATAATGCGAAAAAACAAAATGTTGCAGTCTTCTGGGTCACTAGTGGAAAATTTCAAAAGGTCATACTAATAATGTACAAGATCATTTTATTTTCCGGTATTATTTAATAGCATATTTAATTTATAAAACACAGAGAAGTGTAAATAATATTTGATATATGTCGAGTGTCGAGCATTCGAATATAGCTTTCCTCATTATCTCAAAACTTAATATTTGGAGATGTTTGACTAATCAACTGGACGATCGATTTATTTACAAAAATTGGATCATTTACCTAGTTATTACGTACAAAAATGCGATAAAAGCAAACCTTATTCAACAAATTTTAGTGCTACGACTAGCTAAGTCTATTTGCCAATTGAAAGATACAATTTTTTGGAGATAGCCAAAAAAAATTTTTTCAAATACATAAGTTAATGATTCCAATGCGTTACGACTCATCTGTCGGTAGCATTTATGGTGACCGAACAACTCAGAAAGAAATCAACTCAATACCTCATTTGAAAAACCATTAAGTGATGAAAAACTAACTAACTAACTAACTAACCATCACGCCGTTTCCCCGCAGGGGTAGGCAGAGAGGACGGACCGCCACACAACTCGATCTTGGCACACACTCTTTGCCTCGTTCACATTCATACATCGTCTCATACATGCTCTTCTATTATTCCGACTCTTCACATGGCCCGACTCAAGTATCTGATTCACTTGGTCGTGCCATGTCTTCCTCGGGCGTCCCCGACTTCTTCTACCATTCACATTTGCATCATATATTCTCCTTACACTCCTTTCCTCGTTCATTCGCTCTACATGCCCAAACCATCGGAGAGTCCCTTTCTTAATCTTACACATCACGCTTACGTCAGCCTTGCATTCTTTGCGGATATCCACGTTTCTCTCACGATCGTACATGGTTTTACCACACATTCGCCTCAGGGATCTCATTTCTACAGCATTCAGTCTGCTTTCATCCTTCCTCTGCCAGTTCCATGCCTCACTGCCATACATCAGGGTAGGTACCAGCACTCCATTATGGACGGCTAGTTTCGCGTCTTTGGACAGTTTTTTATTACCGCCAACGGCATTCAGTCCTCCATTAATGGAGTTACCGGCATTCACCCTTCTTTCAATATCTCTATCAGCCTTCCCATCTTTCGTAAACATACTACCCAGATACACAAACTCATCCACCTGCTCCAAGTATTCATCATTCACAACTATATTGCATACTGTTTTCGTACTCTCTCTTTCAAACACCATGACTTTAGACTTACTTACATTCATCATTAACTCATTCTTCATACATACTTCGTTCATCCTAGACACAAGAGACTGTAGATCTTCCATACTACTAGAAATTAGCACCGCATCATCAGCATACAAAAGGCAACATACTTCCAGATTACTCAATTTTGCGCCCAATCCCATCTCTTTCAATTCTTGCATACAATTATCCATGTATAGATTGAATAACCACGGTGACATTACGCAGCCTTGTTTAACACCTTTTGTGATGTCAAACCACTCCGTAAAATCGCCGTTCACCCTAACACATGCAACGCTTCCCTTATATAGCGACGCAATTGCCTGAATGAGCTTCGTATTCACTCCGTACTTGGACAACACCTTCCATAGCTTTTTCCTGTCAACTCGGTCGTACGCTTTTTGTAGATCTACAAAGGCACAGAAGAGTTTCTGGTTTTTTGCAAGAAACTTCTCAGTGAGCATACGCAATGAGAAAATCTGGTCCATGCACCCCCTTCCACTCATAAAAGCACCATGCACATCCCATATTTTATCTTTTGTTTCCATTCTTACCCTTTCAATCAATATTCTACCATACAGCTTGCCCACTGAACTTAGAAGGCTAATAGCCCTATGATTCCCACATTCCATACGTGACCCTTTACCTTTGTATAATGGCATGATTACAGCCCTTCTCCTATCTAATGGCGTATAACCCTCCTTTAAACATTGGTTAAAAAGTCTGCACAGCCATGTTAGAATAATACGACTATCTCCTTTAAAGTATTCGGCAGCAATATTGTCGAAACCCACAGCCTTGCCACTCTTCATGCATTTAATTGATCTTTTTATTTCATCCATACTGATTTCGGTAACATTCACTCCATCATCGTTCATAACCGCTTCACCGCTGGGATCACAACCACTCGGGTTACTTTCAAAGACTTCCTCGAAATATTTCATCCATCTCTCTTTGATTTCATTCTCATTCGTCAACATTTGTCCATCTTTCGATTTTATCACTTTCATGCTTCCGTTCTCTGGACCACTCCGGGACCTTTTGACCTCCTTCCAAAACAGTTTTATGTTTTCTTGGAAGTGGTTTGTCATTTTGATTCCCTCTTCTTCTTCCAGGCGTTTCTTTCGTTCTTTCACCCCAACACTTACTCTTTTCTTGCATATCTTATACACTTCTTTCGCTCGATCTCTCTCTTCGCTTGAAACACTGCCAATCGCTATCAGACGTAACCATGCTTTCTTCTTCTCTGAGACCAGTGCTTTGATCTCATCATCCCACCATGCATCACCTTTTTTCCTACCTTGCTTACTTATTCCGTGAGTGATGAAAAACATATATAAAAATGGTTAAATGAGTTACGCTGGGATAGGTTATAATAATAATAATAATTGGACAATTTGTAGAGCTCCGTTTTTGTGAAAAATCACCTCAAAGGCGCTTTATGGGCTATTGGTCAACTTTTTCTTAGTTTAGTGACTTTTCAAAGAGTATTGAGTTGACTTGATTCTGAGTTGGCATGGAACCAGCATTCATAGACGTGGAAATAGAGTTACGCTTTTAGTGTGTGTAATTAAAAAAAGCGGATTTCTGAGTTACCTACATAGTTGTAGTAATTACCCCACGATATTATCATCACGAAAAGTGGCTGCTAACAAACGAGGTGATTATTCATTTGTACACATCGTTTTCACTGTAATAATTATAAATAAGGCATTACCTACTTTAAAAAAAAATACCACAATGACAATGTCACTCGCCGTGAAACGTATAATTAGCTGAGCAGCGAGGCTTGTCCACTTTGGCTCTTCTTCGTCTTTGCTCCGAATTCGCCATGCAAGAGAGATAAGGATCTTATCCATTGCAATATTATAATCTTAAATAACTCGGATTAGAAATAAGCGGATTACTTCTGGGCCGGCTTTTGAATAATTCAAGAAAGGGATGACTCTGCAGATAAGAGATTTAGGATTAGCTTTAGATTTAAGAAAGTTGGTAAAATATTATTCGTGAATGATGTGCATACATATAAATATGAAATCTCTACGTTGTTCACAAAATAATATAACCTAAAATATAGCTCACTGGACGTGGTTTTACGCGAAAACTACTCACATCAATTATAAACTTACTAACATCACCCTTTTATACCAATTTTCCCTTTTCTTATACAGCTAACCTTCTTATGTAGATAAAATAGCGAACAAACGTAATAAATGACTTTAAAATAAATTTTATCTCAGTATATTATGGAATCTCAGAAATTAAAATCCAGGGTAATTTATTTAAGGGAATTACAAGAGGAAGTGGGAATTTCTGAATAATTAAGGACACATAAAACACATTTAATGTGTAGTCGAATTTGTTTAATTGTCGATAGAATTACAATTTGTTTGAAAATTAAGTTTTGAGGACTGGGTTATTGTGTAGGTACGCCTAATAACTTATAGTTGGATCCCATTTGTAGGTTTTTAATTTTGTATGTAATAAAGTGGTGTAAACGAAATAATTTGACTTCATAGACATATGAATATTACTAGACCTACCCTAAGTGATAAAAGCGTATTATTTCCCCCTCCCATTGGAACCGGCAGGGATCGAGTATGGCTTCGCGTTAATGTAAAAAATGTGACGTCATCATTCTTCGGCGAGCCAGCATCGAGCACTCATCGGTGCATTTTACGAAATAACACAGTAAAAAAGTGACTTGTGTTTTAAAAACGTGTAAATATAGAAGTGAAAAAGAGAATAAACCCAATTGTCGTATTACATTCCATAGGCAAGCATTATTTTACTTTATTAAAGCTAATTCAGATCACACAATATGATCGTTTTTGTAACATATAGGTACTATCACTCGATATACATGGCGTGTGCCCGCGCTATTTACTGGGGTAAGTAAATTATGAAACATTTGTAAAAGTGTTAAAACTAAATACGGCAACAAAATATTGGTCTCAATCGAAAATAGGCAAATTAAGAACTAAATGGTAATATTATAATGCGAGGTGCCTTTATACTGTCAGATTGAGTTTTGACGAATCACGTATCGCCAAATTCCCGCTCTTCGTCCCGCTGTAGTTGGTTTCTACCCCTTACCTTTCAGTTCTGGTCTAGTAATATTCATATGTCTATGTTTGACTTTAAATAATTAGTTACGTCATCACAAAGTAAAAACTAATATACCTTTAGAAGAACTATTATTACAAGAAAAAATTAAGTTTTGTGTACATACTGTTTATTGCAATGTGAGTGTTTTAGTGGAAACTGCGAATTCTCAAATGTATCATTTTAGAAGACCTGAAGATGGTAATTTCGGGAGAGAAAATCATAATGTGTTAAAAATAATTCTCAGCGATAATATTGTTTAACCACTGGAATGTCTGTGGTAAAATTCCAATAAGATTTTTTGCAAAATGATATTTTTATAAATTGTACTGACTTACCATATATGTTTAGAAATTCATAATTTTTTTATATTTGCAATCTGTGTAGCTTTCCCAGGATGAAAGAAAAAAAAATGTCTCTAAAAGCTATAAAAAAATTATATAGACAAAAATATTGAGTTTTACTTTAATTTGCTAGCAAAAAAAAAAGCGTTCTTGCAATTAAACTAAATAGTAATATGACTCACATTATGAGGATTTCCTTTAAATAAATACAATATAATTGGAATTATGACATTGGACCTGGAATTTTGCAACGTGCTTTTTCAAAAATAAAATAAAAATATTTGCAAGTGACGAAACGACAAATAAGAATACCATGAGCACTTTTGAAGGTTAAAAACACCATAAAATCGAGGCGAGTGCGGTGAGCTACTAACAAAGCCACGGTGGATGTCTTGGAACATCAGGGGATAAGCTAATAATCCAATAAGTTAAATTGTTGTTGATATAAAAAATAAAATTACGAGATTTGAAAGAAATTATTAAACAGCTATCAAGATTGTAAAAAATCCGTTTAGTCCAAATAAGATAAAATACACGTTCGAGTACGCAGTGCGGTCCAATTAAATTAAAACGCGTTCACTAAAATACATTGTAGAACAGCCTCGCTATGGCAAGTGCAGCCGCAGAGTTGACATAAATATTATATCGCGGAGATTGCCAAACATAAGTGGCTAACCGGTAGCAGCTACCGAGCCGGGTACCGGGTACTACTTGTTCAAGTCAGATGAGAGCGCTTAATTTAATATGGAGTGATTTGAATGTGGATTTACAAGAGCATTTTAAGTAGTTCACCGAAGCCAGCGTCACCAATCAAAACTCAATTAATGTTAGGTTAATAATTCATTTACTTTTTAAAAATTTAAAGAAAATTATATTTATTTATGTAATTATTAATTTCTGCAAATATTTTAGTTCATATTATTGTGACAGGTGTTTCGGCGCGCACAATGAGACGATTTTTTCATAAAAGCGGAGACGGTTTATGTATTGTTCCAGAGAGGACTTAGGCTATAAGTCCATTGTGTTATCTCCTACTTTACCACATTCCTTTATGTATGGCTAGCCTATTTATATTTGTTATGTTTAGTGATTTATTAAAACCATATTTTAAATTATATTGTATTTTTTAATTTATATTTAGAAAATCAATTGTGTGAGTCTAATTACCGTTAAATTTTTTGTTGTCCCCCCCTTAACGATGGGAGGTTTGTTTTCAATGGTTTATTGACTTGAATACTATTTAACATATACCCAATTATGTATTTGGATGACAACTCAAATGAATTTAAAGCACCCAACAATTATTTATTTAAAAAAAAATACCAAATGCCAATGATGATGATTATGAGTACAGCAATGCTAATAGACATAAAAATATGACAAAGCAAAATATCGAAAGATTTTATAAAAAAAAAACAGAATCTATTTAAACCTACAAATGTTGACTTACCCACACGGCTGTGCGGCCTTTTCATACAAAACTTAAATATGCATTTGAGGCCAAAATACCCAAAAAGAATATAAAAACTATTTTTTTAATAAAAATATCTAGGACGTTTACGGACGGTATATAAAATTACAAGCAGCACAAATTTGTCGCGCATAAATAAAAATTATTCCCAACAAACGCATTTATTTATTAAAGCAATTTTTTAAAATTAATTATGCCAAAGTTGCCTCTAAAATCATGCGAAATCGACTTTTTATTGCAATATATTTACATAAAATTTGAAAAAAATAAATTACACAGCACATATCCGTACTAGATATTTACTACACCTTCTGATTTGGGCGTCAGTTAGTAAAGGATAATAAATTAGATGACTTAAATTGAATTGTACTGTAATATTGTACTGGTTTAGACTAATTTTTAATTAGCGATTGCTCATTTTTATAGCCGAAGACCGCCGACACTGTGTAAAAAACGCACTGTGTAGTGTGTACAGGACGCAGAGCGATTAGCACACTTGGCAAATCGCGCGCCCCAAAGTTTGAGCGTCTTTCTGCCATGCACGCATTGATACACCAATCAGCATGGCGTTTTTATTACCATCGGAAACCATTCATTCACCTTATCGAGTCAACCGGGACCCCGTTACCGAGTGGCCAAGCAGTGCAGCAGAATTAACATATCGGCGAGTGGTCGGCTGGAAAGTACGCTCTGCGAAATCTCCCGGAAATTGGGTGGGACACAAACTGGACACTTTATTGCCTGCAGAAGGTAGGACGATGGCAGTTCGAGTGTGGTATTAAATAATAATGTTAGAACATTGGAAATGCGAATTGATAAAGAGGTAAATTAGACATGGTGGTTAGGGATTGCAATCCGGTGACATTTTTTTTTAAATTCGACCAGAACAGGCTGAACCCGGCCGGATTTCCATCGATCCGGCCGGATTTATCAAATCAGGACAATTTTCCCTTTTCGTTCCAAAATGGATTGTTTATAAGAAAATTGAGTGAGTGTATTATATAGGTAGTTTATAAAAAAAATATAAACGTATATATGAAATCAACTTTATTTCCGATGTTAATGTAATTAGGCAACAATCAAACAATTAAAAATCTAGTACAGTGTAACAACTAGTTAAATTTTAACCTAACGGGTTTAAAATCAGTTAAATTAAAGTTCAGTACTTCAAGATTAATTTTAGTATGTAAGTTCAGTATTTCAAGATCAATTTTAGTATTTAACTTTATTAAATCTAACAATATCAACCTTACTTCACGGTGAGATCACAATACTTAGGTACTTCAGCGTCAAGTCTCATTCTTATATTTATGACAGACTACATCATTATGAATCTGTCTAATGAATGGCACAATTATCACAATAATTAGTTTATAACTCCTTACTTTAATCAATTTACTATAATGAATTATTTTAAGTATACATTATCAAAAATCAATTTAAGTTTTGGAAAAATTATAGTAGAAAAGAAATAGTGCTAATAGTCGACTGCCAATCGACTCCTAATAGAGTTACAAAATATAACTAGCGGCCGAAAAGTACCTACTCATGCAACAGCGCGATTATTTTGCCAAAAATTGGCATCACCGAATCCGGTAAAATACCGCCGGAATACCGGATCCGGTTTTCCGGATTGCAATGCTTAATGGCGGTGTCATTTAATTTCCATTATTGCCGATGAACGATGGCAAGATCTAGTGTGTGAGGTATTTAATAAATCTGGAAGATTGGGAACGCGAGTGTATTACTTGTCGAACGGTGGAAATACAGAGTAGACACATTGTTGAACAACCTCGAGTTGAATAATCGATGTCGAATATCCCTGAGTTGCTATATTTAATTTCTTTCCGTGTTTCTGGCAGAATAGTTACAAGACAGGACTACCATATTATTCAAACAATTCTTCTCCAACGTCGCAATATCGTACGCCTAAGAGACGAATCTAAAATTTGGGAAACACCTACCAAATTCGATGTTCTAGATATGGTATATTTAGTTCAACAATATGCAATAATTTGTCATCAAATAGAAGTTGATTTACATAAATAGTGACATTATTTAACTCTAGTGTGTGTGGGTGTGCACAAGAACGTTTTCACATCTTTTCATATTTCATTTTTTAACGCTACCTCCACGTAAGGTGCCCAGAGGAAAATAATTTCCCTTACGGCCTGTGTCATCTTAGGGGACTCCACGTGGAACGTCTTTTTAAAAAAAGGAAGGAGAGGAAAATCTGGGAAATAAAAAGGTATGAGGATTGGGTAGGAATATGGGGGGTCAGTGTCCAGGAGTGACTGACGATAAATCCATCCCTCCAATTGCGGTGAAAGGCGATGGCTCGAGAGATTCCGGCTGGAGAGGTAAAATTTTTCTCTCAATCAGTCTCTCCCGATCTGGCCCGCCACGCAGAAGGTGGGTAAACGCATCCGCCGCCAGGACCTAGATAATCTCAACCTTTAACTTCATACATTTTTCTTAACTAGAACTTCCTCTTGTTACTTTCCATAAAAAAGACCCTTCATACAGCATCCCCAAAGATGACATGTGCCATGAGGTTTATTTTTTCTTCAAGGCCTCCTGTATGCAGCGAACGTAAAAAAAGTAGTACAATAGCTATTTATCTTCTAACTACAAAGTAAAGAGCAAATATAACTTTGATTGGAGATGATCAAGTAATGTACCGAATTCCTCTCACCAACAAACAATATCCAATAACACTAAATAGGACAAAAGGTCTTAAAATACGATGAATAATTATGACAGACAGTGTTTATCCATCAAAGTGTTCAATAGCAAACCGAAAACTATAGTTCAAATACCAAACTTGGCGTCACTAACGAAGACAATTTTCACTTCGGTTAAAGTTCACACTTCTAGTTATTTGGATTAACCTCCGCTAGGCGTTGAACCGTCAACAGTTCACGTTGTTTCATGAAAGTCAAACATAATCACCTAATTAAAAGTTTACCTTGGTTAAAGTACTTAACGCCTATGCTTTAATTAATTGGAAATGCGCGAACGCTCAGTAAAAAAAATGAAGCTGAAGTGGAATTGTCCGCGGGAAAACTTAAACGTAACTAAATTATGTTTTCAATTAAAAGCGTTAATACTCGCTTAAAAGTTTTTAGTATAACCTGTCATATATAAGGCTATAATATAGATTAATATAACAAAGGTTGAATATTTTAAGGATAACGGCTGCGCGGCCCTTTTCATACAAAACTTTAATTTGGATTTGAGGTCAAAATACCCAACCAAACAGCAAGATTATTTTGTTAACCAAAAGTTATGGCATAGTTATATTTTAAATTATATAGGTCATAAAAGAATTCAATTTTGCGTGATTTCAGAGGCAACCTTAGCAATAATTTGTGAGTTAATGATAATGATAAATATGACAAAATAAAAGAAAAAATATTCAAAAAAGCATTACAATCAATGTGTGGAAATTCAAATTACTAACGACAGATTTACGTTGGAACTCAAACGTGTCGTAAATAAATTAAAATGAATAAACTGAAATAATGTTACTACCACTCGTTTTCCGGATAAAATAAAATTGAAGTAATGAAAGATAACCACTTGAAACACCTTTCTAAATTAAAAAATTTCCACTTGAAATTGAGTGGGTTTGCAAGGAAAGTGGGACCGCTTTGCCAAGAGGGGGGTATACCGCAGAGAAGGGTAGCTCATGTTAACACCACCCGTTGAACCCAACCTAACCCCTCCCAGCACAATGTAGCAACGACTACGCAACGGGCAGTAAGTGTCCACCGTAAAATATCGATTGTCCTAGAAGCAACTAAATAATACGTGCGCATTCGTCCCCTCTGGAACCTTCCACCGGAGCTTCTGTGGGGGTGGAAGATGGGTTGAGAAGGGGGTGGTAGTGACGTCGTGAACTTTAAAAAGGATAATAATCTTTAAATCCGATGTTTTCAGCGATGCAGATTGCAGAGTTAAGAATTCACAACCGGCAAACAGCTCGCAAACTTGGTGGCTCGATAAACTAGTCGTAATTAACAAAGTTCAAACGATTTTACGAGTTTGGTTGAGTTTTACAACGCATCCCCAACTGACGTCCCGGAGTTTACGGGGCTATACATGGAGTTTTTAGAAATCTATCATAAACAGTTATCATCTTCTTGTTTTGAAAGTCAAGCGTGCAAATTATTTATCGGTCTCGGAATAAAATTATAAATTTGCATACAAATCAAATCTACGCTGCCACGCCGAGAGCTCGCTTGACACAGTATTTCGTGATTACTTATTTTTAATTATTTCTATTACAATTGGTGATGTGCTGTGCCAGTCTCACTAGGAACATGCAACACAACCTAAGCAAATAATAACATAAGCAGTTTTTAACATAGCAATTTATAACGTAAGCCGTTTATAACATAGCAGTTTATAACATAGCAGTTTATAACATAGCAGTTTATAACATAGCAGTTTATAACATAAGCAGTTTACACCAAAAAATACAAATAACAACACAACGTTTGCTTAAAATAAAAGACAATCAGCATCGTACCATTCGAAATCCATACTTTTAGGTGAAGGCGCAGTTTATAACAAAAATACAAACAACACAATGTTACGTTTAAAAAAAGATAATGAGCTTCGTATTATAGGAAATGCATACTTATAAGTGGGGACGCATTTTAAAACAAAAACAAAAAACAAATAAAAAGCACAATGTTACGTTTGAAATCAAAGAAAATCAGCATCGTATCATTGGAAATGCATACCACACATCAATAAAATGAGGCGCAGTTTATAACGAAAACACAAATAACAAAACAATGTTAAGTTTAAAATAAAAGATAATCAATCAGCTTCGTACTATTGGAAATGCATTATTATAATTGAAGGCGAAAGGCGAAAGTTTATAACAAAAATAAGAAAAAAAATATTACATTTAAAATAAAAGATAATCAGCATCGTATCATTGGAAATGCATACTTTTTTAAGTAAAAGCGCAGTTTATTACAAAAATACAAATAACAACACAATATAAAAAAGTTTAAAATTAAAATCAGACATTGGAAATGTATACTTATAAGTGAAGGCGCAGTTTATAACAAAAACACAAGCAACAAAACAATATTACGTTTAAAATAAAAGATAATCAGCATCATACCACTGAAAATATATACTTGCAAGTGAAGGCGTAGTTTATAACAAAAATAAAAACACAATGTTACAACTATATACTTATATATATATATATAAAAAAATAATCCCTGTTTCCCTTGGTCACGCCATAGCTTCAGGACGACTTTACCTATTTAAATCATCTTTTTTTAAAAGTTTTCTAATACTCTGTAGAAGGTTCTTACAGAAAGAAAAAATAAGAAAATTGTGCAGAATATTGTATAATTTCAGAAAACTTAACTATTTTGAAGGGTAACGCGGGTGGGAAGGGGATGCGAGAGGGTAACGGGGACGCACGGGAAAGGACATGCAGAGAGAAATAATTTATTTTAGAAACAATGCATGCCGAGAACCAGAAATGCATTCTTATAAGTGGAGGCGCAGTTTATAACAAAATACAAATAACACAATAACAAGTTTAAGATAAAAGACAATCAGCATGGTTCCATTGGAAAAGTGTACTTTTGGTTAATTGGTTTGATAAAATCTCTGATTTTAAATCTGCCTTGGCTGATCATCCAAGACTTGGTGTCTGATTTATATATAAAATAAGTTGTGTTCTGTCTACTAGCAAGTGCAATACAAATACAGTTAAGGGATGTACTGGACTTACTTTAACCAGTGATTCCTGACATCATTTGGAGTAAAAAAAATATTAATGAAATATTGGTCTCCGGTGACTATTTTTGTGTTTTTTTTTCACACATAATCAAAATTTAAAAAGGGTAAAGGTAAATCCACCTCAATCGTCAAGTTGACCGATTCTGAATTATTTATTGATCATTATGTTCTCAACATTGTTAGAGACAAAATGTTTTTCATTTTGATGGTTTTTAAAAATAGACTTGTAACTAAATTTTTGAAAAATAAGAGTAAGCTTGAAAAATGTAAACTTCTGGGAATTGAAAGTCTTTTTAAAAAAATGTACTGGATATGATCTTGTCACGCATTTTTTACGCGTGCTGACGAGAGTTTTCTAAGAAACTGTAAAACAGCGATCCTAGCAAAATACGTGCAATCAATTTGCAAATGTTTCGTAAACGCATAAATGAATACCTCGAACGAGTTGTCAAATAGAAACATTCCATATTGTGACAAATTACGACGGTTTATCCAGGCAAAAAAACTGTCAACTTTCCTAAACGGGTAAAGTAATAAAATAATACATTTGTCATCGCGAATGAGGAAACAAACTTCTCCGTGATTATAGTCGTAATCCACAAATGAAAGTGTCATATAAAAATAGACTAAATATAGTAGAAAAGAGATTTATGGAGAAAAAAAAACAATGTAAAATCATGGAGTGAGTCCGATATAAACGGCGCGGTTAGATGGACATGAAGAGAGACAAGAGGACAAGAAAGAACGACGAAGAAAGGATTGGTATGCAGAAAGCGAAAGGAAGATGAAGTCGGGGACGCCTCAGGTAGACACGGCACGATCAAGGGAATTAATCCTTCGGACGGGTTGTGTCAAAGGTCGAAATAACAGAATCATATATGTACATAAAGAAGAATGTCGGTGGGTGGAATTGTATTTTTAAACAAATCCAAAGATTTATTCAGAGATTGATAAAATTTTGTAAGCTTGATTTATGTCACTGTCTACACGATATTTCTAAAAACTGCTTATGCTGCTGATTTAAAAATACATTTAGGACGCCAGTGGAAGACATGGCATGATTGAGTGAATCAAATAGTTAAGACAGGTCATGTCAAGAGTCGGAGAAGAGGATATATGAAAGTTATTGAAGCCAGGAAGATACGCCAAGACAGGAAAAAGACGTGATGGTTTGCTGGTTAAACTTACAAACGTTTTAGAGTTTAGTAGAAATAGAGGCACTGCTGAAAACCAGCTGCTTTCCAGGAGAAATCCTGAATGTATAGCTGAGCAGTGACCTTTCGTCAAAAGAATAAATGATAAATTAACAAAATGTATAAAACTGTAAAAAAAGTCCATTGATGAATAAATGTTTTTATTATTATTAAATAGGGTGAAAGTAAAAATAATTAATTATAGGATATATGTATACATCTGCAATGACGTCACATCCGCATCTAAAGCAATTCCCAAGATTGATGGCACCATTAGACCTGATGTGTCTAGTTTGATGTTTCATGCGGATATATCTCGGAGCACAAGTTCTCTGGGCCATCATCCATCAGATTAAACGATACTGGAAATAAACGAGGCGAAATAATATGTCATCACGATACACGCATCGCATCGCGGGGAATATTTACTACGAATTAAGCTAGGCACTGCTGTAAAATTGTGAAAATAAATCAATATTCAAAATTGTTTCCCAAAGACTTGAAAGACATTGATTAATGATGGAATTTTGACAAAGAAATAAGAATCGCAATAAAATACAGTCAAGCCCAAAAGTAAAACACGATTTCTGGTTGCAATATCATGATATTGGATAATCAAGCAAATATTTAGATTATCAAAACGCAGACTGGAGAAAAGACAATAGATAATTAGTTCTCAACTTTGGGTGGCAAACACAGATAATATAAACAAAGGGAGATATGCTATGGGCAGTTTAAACCTTGCGGAACTGTATTTCCTCGTGTCGCCGATATTATTAACCAATACTATTACACACCTTCGCTTACGCTAAAGTATACGCCCCTATTCGAACTCTTACTTAAAACTTGTCATTTTCGTTGGCACTAATACTTAGAACAGATTTCTATGCGTAGACGTTCCGAATGCATTCGCAATTAGCAATACATAGAAATGATGACGAATAAGGCTTACAAGAATACAAATCGACAGAGATCGACATTTTAGTTAAAAAATGGTTCCAGTTAAAATTTTGATGAAAAATTCTTATTCTCAGAACCGATAAATCGAAACAAGTGTGATCTGGACTCTGGGCACGTTTAACGTGTCCCATTTGTAACAAATCCAAATCAATTGTTTCTAATCTATAATTAGATAACTGAATTTTAACAGTTTTTGGTTTTGTTCAATAACTTTAATCACAATAACACTCACAGTGTGTTTTTGTTGTTGTAAAAATCCATAAAAAGAAACTCTCATTTTTTACTCATGTTAATTTATTTTGTATTTGAGTACTTCACAAGAGTCCCATCTGCTCCCAACCATCTGGAACCAGTGAGACTAGGGCATCCGCAATTGGGGTATTTTATGAGGTTTCAGATGGTGAGGAGTGGAAGAAGTGTCGAGGAAAATGAAAGTGGGGAAGTATTCGGTTATTCAGATCTGGTCGCTAAACACGGCTAATAAATTTAAAGCAACCTTTCTGTTCTGAATGGTGGTCTTTAACCAGGGTTATACTGAAAGTATTTACAATTCTGTTTCACAATTAATAATTTTACAATAATAATGACAAGTATTTTGGGCAACGTTGGGTGCTCTACCCGTGTTAGGGCCTTTATTTTGCGATTTCATATTTTGTTTCATAATCTATTTATTACCCGTGTTTTACAGGCAGTTTTTTTTTAATAATATGTAAACAGTTATTTTCCTCCTCTTTTGAATGTCAAATGTGCTAGTTTTCATCAATCTCGAACATATGTAAATAAAAAAATTTAAATAAAAAACCCACCTTGGTATAATTAACAAAAATATATAGAAATATGTATGTACAAGAGGTATTTCATTTAGCAAACAAACATTTAAAAAATATATACATATTATTGACCGGTAAAGTGGAGATATTTGTATTTGGAGATACTTGTCGCTTCGATAATTTTGGTGTTACGTTTTTAACTAAGTAATGTAAACGGATATCAATGTATTTTTCCAAAACGGCTTAAGTGAGTTGAACTGAATGATTATTCATTGGTGATTGGTCATATTGATGAAAATAAATATTTTCAAATACTTTGATTCCAACGAAATGTCGTAAGGCTTTGGTTACTAGTTCCTGTTTAATATTATTTTTTGATTTAATTTTCAGTTTATTTTTATCTACAATAGCGTTCTTTATTATCACTTCCATTGTTTTGCAAATGTTTATAACATCAATTGAAGGAAAAAAAAGGCCAGGTTGCTGGTTTAAAATCGTTTTGGCCAAAGTGATACGAGCAAATGATGCTATGGCGAGTCGGAAACCAGTTTCCCTGTCTCCCCGTTGCGTCAATCCATTTTTCTTTAATTGTTCCGTCCTTCGGAAATCTGAAATAATTAAAATACTATAAGTTACTGCATTTAAAAACGGATATAAATTATACGTTACCTAAGATAAATAAATTATCACGCTTTTTTGTTATGCTTCTCCCCATCCCGCGAAACCCCCCCCCCCCTCTCATTACTCCCTCACCCCCGCCAACCCCCTCCTTCGTTTCCCTTCTCCACCCACATAATCCTCCCCCTATCAGATCCCTCGTCCCGGATTCTCTTCCCCTTCTCCTTCCCTTCCTGAGGCTAAACTATATGAAACACGCACATTTCTCAAACTGATCATGCGCCAAAAAATTTACCGTTATATATATTGAAACCTTCACGGGCGTGCCCACACGAAAACACCAAAGTTTCATCCCAGTCGTATGAATGGTATAGGAAATAATTTTATAATGCTAGAGCCCACCATTATACTCGTATATAGAAACCTCCATGGGCTCCGGCACTAAAAATCACCAAAGTTCCATTGAAAATCGAATAAATGGTACACGAACGCATGCGGAACAAAGAAAGATTAATTTTTATAAATAATGATTTTAAAAGAAAATCATTGTATTTGTTTCTACCACCAATCAGCATCTACAACAATAATTATCTACAAAAATAATATGTTTATACATATTTATATTTTTTTTATAAAGCCCTACTAATATTACGAAATATCGATGGTCGGTATTTAAAAGAATTCGCGTCCCCATCACTAGCATCGTAATGGCGGCGATGTTTGTTTTAACGGGGTCTTATGTCAATAAAAACTTCGAATAATCATTAAAAATTGATAACGTACTCTAATTTTGTACTTACCGGTGAAATGAAACTCCATTTATCTTGAAGTTCACATTTCTTGTATTATTTTTGCATAGTTGCACTGAACAAGACGGCATTTTGAATAAAACGGGCACAAACTGTACGCGGTTACGACACAAAACCAATTGAATGAACGAATTCTTTCCGTATTCACACTCCGCTCCGTAGGCCGTAGTCCGTCCACGGTCTGGCGGCCAACATAGCATATCTCGGGTTTCTAATATCTTTGGTGGCAAATAACAAATATTTAGGCATTGAATTAATATTAACATACATTTTTAAAATTTATTACTATAAAATATGACATTGAATCGGGGTATTTTTTCAATTAGACTTTGTCCGGACAGGAAGATTACATTGTGTATTATTTTATCCATTTAAGACTTGTAATACCTACATAGATTATATTGAACATATTTCGTAAGACGACCCGACAAAATAAATCGTTTAATCTCAGTCAAGATAAACGTTTATGATATCTGTCCTCAACATCCAAAGCCAGAAAACGGAACCGAATAGATAGCCTCTTCAAAGATCTCATATCGGGTAGGGTTACGTACCAGCTGCAAACGTCAGCTAAAAATGCACTGAAAGCATCCAGATATATTGAACTTCGCCTGCAGCCCACAAACATTACTGCAGTCCACAAACCTACCTACACACAGAAATCGGGTCATACAGTATACTATCCAGCTGAGATCATACAAATGTAGGTCAGGCGATCCAGTGCAGTATCCATAAAGGTCTAACCATTAAAAAGATATAAAAACAAGACGCTAAAACACTCCCCAAAAACAGAAGGATTGCACAATTTCCTTTAAAGCAAGAATTCTCGTACAAATATCACAGCTCTTTTGGTGTTCTCTTTGAGGCTTTCTCGTTTTTGGTAAAATGCCAAAAGCGCGTCTCAGCTCAAGCGGAATAGGGATGAAAAGATATTAAACTGCACTTAATACTGCATACATGGCTTAACGAAATTTATGAAACATGAAAATTCAGAACGGACGCGGAATTCGCCAGTCCATGGCCGGGAAACAAATTTAATTAACGCCAGTTGAACACACGAACGCGAGTCTTATTATTTACGACGTGATAGTAAACGCATTGCGACATGCTTCTGTTAACGTTAATCGTAATCTGGTAGTAAAAAAACGCGGTCAAGTATTTTGCAAAAGTGGTAAGATATGTTTAGTTTACAAGCAGACAAACAAACTCAAGAAGTTTGAAGGCAGACAGGGTCAGATTACTTTGTAAATAAATGAGTGTTTTCGACAGTTTACGAAAAAAAAATCAATTTTAAGTTTTAAACAGGAAATTTTTGCAATTCATCAATCAAAACGCTACAAGGACACAACGCACGGCCGATTAGGCAGTAAATCAGAACATTAGTTCAAGGAAACCCAAGTTTATTTAAATATTCAGAGAATATTTGCGATATAAATTATAATTTAAAATCTTTCAGGTGAAAACCACGCCTAACACACGAAACCCAATTTTAGTTTATCCGAACAAATGTACCTGTATTATGTAATAAACGAGTAGCTAGGCGAATTCTGTAATATTTGGTGGTTACGTATACTTTAATCTGTAGCTATCTTCTGGAATGGAATCCTTTAAGCAGAATGCTCGCCAAATACACGGCAATATGAAACAAATTAAATATATCTCGGGTTTAGACCGGTTTACATTAGGAGGAATTGAGCGCTGTTGCCGGGTTAATATTCGAAATATTTACCTCCCCACACCAGAATTTGGTGGTTAATTCACCGGGGGGTTGAAATATATCGCTATTCCACCTGAAGTATTGAAACGTCTCACAGGATTCCGCGACTTTTCATACCACGACAAAATATCCTACGGTCACAACATCCCAAAATAATACAGACATTCTATAAAGACAATAAATTATTAATCTGTATTATTTTTGAACAATTATTTATTGTTGAAGAAGAAGATAACACTAATAATCTAAGCGAACATATGAAAGAGAAGAAGACACAGAAAAATAGAAAAGGTAATGGTCGCAACTGGGAATCGAACCAAGAACCTCTCGTCTAACCGGGACGTGCGCTTTTACCAATTCAGCCATTGCCACCCTCTAAGAAACGGTGATAATTATCAATTTCATATTTTCAAATTTTAGAATTAACTGAATTATCTGTAATTTTTTTTTTTATATCACGGGCAATGACACTTTTCATTGGAAACAATCGTTTTAAGAACTAGTTTGTAACCTAGATAGCAAGATACGCTAGACGAGAAGTTCTAGGTTCGAGTCCGAGTTGCGACCACTATATTTTTCTATGTCTTCTTTTCTGTCATATTTTCGTTTACATTATTAGTGTTATCTTCTTCTTCAATGGTATATTACATTGATGGGAATAACCTTCAAAAGTTATAAAAAGAGAGTTGTTATTTTTAAAAATTTAATAATTTATTGTATTTACAGGATATCTGTATTAATTCTATCCCATTTTTTTTGCTGGGTTAGGTTAGGTTAAGTTTTAGTAGATATTTTGTCGGAGGATATTTTGTCGGGGATGTTTTGTCGCGGGATGAAAACGCGCATTATCGTCTCACAGATGTGCCAAACTTATAATAAGGCGAATTAATTGGAGAGCGATAAATCCCGAAGGTAGGAAAGTTTAGGATAACAATGGACCCTGATTCATTTAGTGAAGATTTATAAGTGGAAATTATCATCTAGATTGGCGATACGAAATGCGTAGAACGCTCAGTGGAATAATTTATGAGTCGTCTGATAGAGAGTGGGGTGTAATTTATAGCCGTGAATAGAAGCCATCTATACTCGTACAAGAATGAAAACTTGACAATCAATTAATGAATTATTCTTTGCAACACAGTTTATGAGTCGGATATTGATTGCAATCTGATATTGCTGTGCTGAGTTTTTATCATAAGCTTTCGGACAGGTTATTACACTTTAATGTAGGGCCAGTGACTTTTATTTGATATCTGATGCTTCAGATTCAATAGGAAGGGCAAGATATTTTTTTTATATTAGTTCCGCACAAGAGACCCTGAGGGAAATAATTTCCCCCAGGACATACGTCATCTATGGGATGCTATGTGGAGGGTCGTTCTAACGAAAGGAAGGATATGAAGTTCTAGAAATAAAAAAGGCATTAAGAATGGTAGGAATCTGGGATTCAGTGTGCCAATACCTAGACAAACCTCAACCGTGAACCCGGGTACCCTTCCAAAGTAACGAAACATAGCGAACCGCTTGGGGGCTCCGAACCACTTGGGGTGACCAATGTCATTATCCAAATGGCGTTTATTTGTCTAATAAATGGCGAACCCATTCCCGCCTCTCAAAGAGATACTTCCAATAAGGTCCTGGTGAAAGAGGCCGCTATTCGGAATCGAAACGTTGCAGTACATTCGTGAAATGGATTTTGATACATTTTTATTCTTAATGAGAGAAACCTCAAATTGTAATATTTTATTAAATTAATACAATATAGTTAAATACGACCAAATCTGATAGGGACACATTAGCTCAGTTGATAGAACTGTACCCCGGCAAGGCGAAGGTCCTAGGTTCGAGTCCTAGATGTGACCGTATCTTTTTCTGATTTTTCTGTTTTCAAATTTTCGTTTAATTTCGCTAGGATTTTGATACGTTTGTAGTGACCGGAACTGAAATAGCGAGGTACTTAGTAACCTTCCTCCTCCCCGCCACCCTAACTAAAATAACTATCACTGAAATAGGGTTAAAATAGTTTCACTAGCTTCGGTCTCATAACATATAACCTTAGCACAAATTCTGCAAGAGTATTTGCTAATTGGCAGAAAAATCACCTCAAACGCACGGCCAAAATAACATTAATTTATTAAAAATCCAATGATTTTGATGCAATTATTCTAGCATTTGAAAATACAATTTTGTGTGCATTTGGTATTATTTTCAGAAAACGCTTTCAAACAATGCTTCGTTTACAAAATCACGATAATGTTCATTATTCACTTGAAAATCAAGTGCTTTTATTAAATGTACACGGGCGCACTAAAAATACAATGTGATGAATTAACAAAAAAGTAAAAATAACACTTATTGCCAGAATTACATAAATTGGATACAAAAGAGATCTAAGAGTGAGCCAGCAAACAAAACCACCGGAGGAGTGGAATATTTTTCTTAATCCGTGTTTTGTTTCCGAAAAACATTACAAGCACCTACATATTTTACAGCCCGAGCATTTCCCTTCCTCAGCTCATGATTTATGCAGTAGGGTGGGCAGGATCTATTGCCATCTCTTAAACAATCGCACAGAGAACTAGAAAGTAAGAGTAAGTACTTAGTTTATTGCGAACCACAGGGACTGTGGAGGGTAGCCGTTTTTATACAAAACTTAATATTGGATTTGTGGCAAAAATACTTCACCAAACTGAATAATTTTCTATTTTATTTACTCTTATTAGGCAGTGAGCTTCTTTTTCAATTTGACGTCGAGGATATCACGCGGAAAGCTTTGAAAATGATAGGATTTAGTGAATGAGGATTTAATAGTTAATAGGAGTAACTTCAGTTTTTTTAGTCACCAAGCACGGCTGAAGCCATTTCAAGCAACGTTTCAATATTGAATGGTGGCCCTACACCAGGGCGATACTGAGAGTATCTTCCACTCTGGAACGTGCCGTAAATATAGGTACCTACTATATATTATTTTTTACTAATTGTTAAATAACACAAATTCATGTATTTGCGCGCGCCGGGTTTTGAACCCGCTACCTGCGGATTGCTAGTCGAGAGCCTTACAGTTCGACTATGGAGGCAGTCTATCTTCAAAATTCGCCAATGTGGAAAAATCTCCGTGATAGATCAAACAATTTGAGAGGGGGGTATGGGTACCGCCACCGCGGGAATCCTTTATTAGATAACCAACACCCGTGCCATAGATCACTCTAAGTGGTTCGCTACGTTTGGTGTCTAGCAGGGGTGCCCGGGTTCATGGGGTGAGGTTTGTCTAGGTCTTAGCGGCAAATGCGTCGGGTTGGATCGGGAGAGACTGGTTGAGAGACTTTTTGACCTCTCCAGCCGGACTCTCTCGATTCATCGCCTTGCAACGCAGGGGTCATGCGTCCGTCACTGCTTGACACACTGACCCCCAGATTGATACCAACCCCTCATACCTTTTCCCAGAACTTCTTCTCTAAAAAAATCTCCACATAATCCTCAAGACATAGGCCCTCAAGGTAAATTGTATTCAAAATACATGATAGCGAAAAATCAAGCCGATAAAAACGCAAAGGTATAAATTTATTTCGGTAAAAGGCACACATAATAAATCAATAATCACCTGTAATGAAAAATATTAATTAACAGCCACAGCAATACATTGATTATGATTACCAAGAAATGAGAAAGAATTTTGCCATTTTTTTACCGAAAAACTTGTGAAAGAGAACACGATAAGTCGTACCCAGAATGTGATATTTAGAAGCCAATTGTAGGCTAGGCAACAGGCAACACTGAGATATATTTTTGACACAAAACTTCTGAGGTAGAAATTGGTTGGATTTAAGACGAGATTATGCGAGGGCGATACGTTTTCTAGGAACATAATTCAATTTATAACAACAACATGGCCTAGTATCGCCAGAATTGGGGATGAAAGCCCCAGTAATGGGAATGGAAATTTCATTACCAATTCCAAGATTTAATCTGGCCGTAACGTCATTAAAAATGTTCTTTGCCGTGTTATGGAGAAATAATTAACAATAGCTTATTCATTTTCACCAGCAGAAATTATGAAAATAACATTTTATTGTTCACAGAGGGTATTTCATTTTAATTAAAACTCGGGTTTAAATAATTATTTGTAGAGTTGTCATATTCTTAACGCGGCAAAAAGTAAATATCGGTACAATTGAAAATTAAAATTTAAGGAGTAAATATCGGTTATGACGGCCTCCGTGGTTGAGGAGCTTACCCATATCCCCAACGCTTATCACCCTGGTGTAAGACCACCATTTGGAATTAAAACGTTGCCCAATTGGGGATCCGATAGTATCACTGGCTCCAGACGGGAGCAGTTGGAACTCTTATGCGGTATTCACATAAAAAATGAAAAGCATCTGCTGGACACTTTTATTATTTCAAAAAATATTCGTGTGGTGATTTTTTACTAAATGGCGCTCAACAAATTATGCATTTATTATTATAGTAGCACACGTCTGGGGAAATTTTTGCATTCTGATACTCATTATCAGGCGAACAGGGGCCAGAGCACGGTCGATACATAAAACCCCAATTATATTATCAATACGATATTGACTAAATCCGTCACCTATATATAGTTAATAGGCGGCGTTAGGCGGTGTATGCGGGCACGGTCAACAATTGGTATGAAATATTGATGTGAGAAATCTATGAAACAGACTATGCCTATCCAACAATCTTGGAAGAAGATAGTATTACCCTTAAGTCCCAATGAAAATATGGAAGAGATAAAAAGACACAGAAAACAAAAAGGCAAAGGTCGCAAAGAGGACTCAAAAAATTGACCGATTACTAAGGGAGATTGTTCGTAGAGGCGCCAGTCCCGGGTAGGATCTAGATTCAAGACCCAGTTGTGACAGTTACCTTTATATCACTTTCATATTTTCATTGACTAAATAATAATAATTTTGAAGGAACAACTGGTAATTTGATTTTAAATGCTGGCAATTTTCATTTATTTTTATTTCTGGTGTGTAGGAACAACAATTTTAACAACAAATTTTGTATATACTGACAACCTTCAATCCGTGTTTAATGCAGCGGCAAGGCTCATAACCGGGGTCTCTAAATATTCACACATTTCAGAACACCTTCGTAACCCTCACTGGCTCAAGTGCCCTGAAAGAATTCAGTACAAATTGTGCTGGATGGTGTTTAAATCAATCAACGAAATGGCCCCACCTTACATCTCTGAATTATGCGTCCCGGAAAATACCGGTCCGAGGCAATTAACCCTTAGATCGGCAACTTCATCTGCTATAGGCAGACTAATAGAACCCAAACGAAAGCCAAATACTAAGTTCGGGGATCGTGCTTTCGGAGTATCTGTGCCTAAGGCTTGGAATAGACTCACTCCGGAATAAAGATGCATAAAAAGCCCAACAGAGTTTAGGTCCAAACTTAAAACCTACCTTTTCGGGCTCTCATACCCTTAACTTAATTTAAATATACCTATCTGAGAGTATCATACTTGTATTGCTTATGATATGTCTTAATCACACTTTTCTTATTGAATTAAAATTACTCGAATCCTTACACATCAATCTGTCTCTCGGAAGATCAAATCCTTGTACTACTGCACCGCCCACTATTAAATGTTGCTTTTACTTTTCAAAATACACTCATTAAATAATATATTACATATTAATATTAAAATATTTTCAGGATTAAACAACATGTGTGCATAATTATGTCCTCTGCGTGCGAACTCTATCTAAATTTCTTTAAATAGACAATAAACAGTGTTAATTTCAAGCGACCTCCCAGGTAAGTATGGTCCTGTATTAATTAATTTTTAGGCAGCATCGCGTTCATTGGTCAAAATATTGTACATATATTTTCGTATCGGTGATCAATGAACCGGTGTATGCAATTTTTAGCCATAAGTTGTTTTTAATTGTTTGTCTAGCTTGTAGTCTTTCTAGATTTTAGGCATGTATGGTAAGTTTGTACAGCGCCCTTGAGGTGATTTTTCACAAAAACGGCGCTATACAAATCGTCCAAATATTATTATTATTTTACCATTTTGAAAGCACTAGCCTAAAAATAATCAGTCCGTACATTTCTTAAAGTAAACCGGACTGCCGCAGGACCATTTCAAACACCTTAGCGATAAATGTAACCTGCCCATAGTGCCTACAGAAGGCAGTAACCACCTATTATTATAATAATCTACCTGCGGTGTGCGCTTCTCTACAGAATCGCAATAATTTGTTCTCGAGTATCGCTCTAAATTCGGTACGGACAAAAATAATTCATAGAATTTACATATTTGGCGTGCGTATTGCGGGAACTGAGACACCCATTCATTTCTAGGGGAATCTTGCGTCGAGATATCGACTGAATACTGAATATGCAAATAACCGGTCCGTGGTAGGAGTACTTCACAGATAGAGAATGGAAATCGATTCTCGTCTATATTTCTTTATTTCATTTAAAGGCAAGAAGAAACTGGTAGGTAAAGTTAAAATGTATGATAAAAGCTCCACAGTTCATGATGTAAATAGCTGCATTGTCCTGGAAATATAAAAACGAAAGATCTGTTTAAATTTCGTGATGATCAGAGCTCGCAATAATAATACCCACGCAATGCAATTTCCAACCCTTGAACGGCTAAAAGTATCTGTTATCCTGATTAATATTTGGGTTATTATGCCGTGTTGCGTTCCCTACTTCTTTAGCCAGAAGAGGGCAACGGGGCTACGCTATTAATAGTTTTTGGCATCCAGTGTTAGACGGCTATACCAAAAAGAAACGTAGAGAATCACATTAAAAGGATTAAAGCTTGCAAGACGATGTCACTACTACATACATAAACACACATTTCACGACACATCTGTCTGAAACGTTAGTTACAGAAGTAAAATAATTGAATAAAAATTGCCCAAAGTTTCACTTTTTTTTCTAATTGCAGTCGGAAACTTGGCGTACATTTTTGATTATTGTGCGGTTAACTTTTAGATTTGAATGCAAAGCTTATTGTTTTCTATTTCTAACACTAAAGAATGCAAATCCAACCACGATAGTAACAAAGACAACGAATTCTATGAGATCTGTATGAGTTGTTCCGAAAAGCAAACAAATCAGCCGGAGGGTTAAAAAAATCCTTGAATCATTAATGAAGAAAGAGCTATCGCCGGTCAACCCTTTGGCAACATAATGATAGATAAAATATGTGGTTTTAGAAAGCAATTTGCGGAACTTCAGCAAACATCCATTACCAAGGCGCGCATTAAGGTGTGGCGAACGGTGGTGGAGTTGAGGTTAAATGTAAACTAAAATTCTAGCTAGATAACTAGGTACTTTCCGTAGAAGGGAAGCCAACCCTAATGATGTTAGCTGACCTCTCACCTTAACGAGGCCCGCTCTAATACAGGTTAACACAGTTAAATTTGCAGTCGTAGTTAATAATAATATTTTATTATAAATATAGACCAAACAATGTATTATAACAATTTATTACAAATTGAATCCACCGGTTCATCGGTTAATAATTCAAAACTATATCGTCGCATACATTACAATACCGCGTATTTCATTTGTCTGTTTTCAGGAGAAAACAACCCGTTTAGTTTATTAAATAAAAATAGTACATCTTTGAAAAAAAAGGTCGACTAATATTTAAGTATCTAATATTTGGTGGTCTTTTACCAAGGCCGATATCTAAAGTATCTACCATTCTGGAAACCTCAAAAAGAAACCCAAATTTAAATATGTTGACACCCAAGATATTGGCATTCTTAGTTTATCTTCTGTCACCCTGCAACGTTAACCGTGTCAAGACGTAAATAGAATACTGGAATCGCAGCAGTTATTAGTTAATGCGCTGTAATTGGTTCCCAGGACGAACGTGTGGGACAAAGGTATCGCGCCAACAGGGTATTCAGTGGACGGTGGAGGTAGCCATCTCAATTAAGGAGATTGGATCGATCCAAACACTAACCCCGTCCCCGAACGGAATCGAGCTCCTTTGTGGGGATTACGTGGAATTCCACGAGGCATTTTTAATCATTGACTCGCACAGAAACGGGGATAGTAGAAAATAACCAAATACATACGTAAATAAATATGCAAGACTATTGTAGAAATTAAGACGTATGTGTTGTGTTAAAAATATGCATTGTATGACCATATTGTCCATATTGCAGATCTGGATAGAGTGCAAGGCTGGTGTAATACTTGGGAGCGTTTGATTATATCATACACATCAAAACAGTCATGCTATGTAATAATAATTGTAATAAACTAATTAATATTTTGAATAATACTAGCGAGTTCCAGGCGTTGCAATGCAAGGTGTTTTTTGTATACAATTTTCATAACGCCACATAATATAAAAAGGGTCACCATTATAATATAGAAACCATTGCGGGCGTGCGCACAAAAATCACCAAAGTTTCATCGCAATCGGGTAAATGGTATAGGACATAATTTCATTATACCAGAGCTCACTATTATACATAAAAACCAACGTGGGCGTTCGCACAACAATGTTTGATCGCAATCCCATGAATGGTATAGGAAATAATTTAATAACGCCAGAGCTCACCATTATATTATATATAGAAGAGCTTATGTTTTGTACCGTTCACACGACGCTATCAAATATTTCTTCCTATGGTGGGAGAGGGGGTCAGATGAATTAGGGAGCACATTTTTTGTACTTAATCTGTCAACTTGACATCTTTCATCCACCGGTCTAGGCAGCTCCGTAATTAAAATGACCCCCTCTCTTGTTTTCGTCAGAGAGGGGTGCATAACTCTTCGTATATCGCCTCAGGAGCGATTAGGGCGTAAGATGTGTATTGTCTATGGTTGATCTGCGCTTGAACCGCTTAGGTGTGAACGGTCTGAAGGGATTGTATGGAGAGCGTTATTTGGCGTGCGATCATCTTTTATATGTGATAGCTCTGTATGAACATGCATTTATTTTGAAAAATTCAAACGAATATAAAATAAGCAGATATGAACGTTTAGTTTCTCTATATCGTAAGATGTTATTTATCATTAGTTCAAAAGCAGGTTCATCTGAAGCGGAAGTGCAGAGGGGGTACTTTAGAAAAATGTATTTGAAATGGGGTGGTGAGTTTGGGACAGTGCAGCAAGAAAAGGCATGAAATGCATCGATTTCCGAAGTTGCTAGATGATGACATGTGTACTGGAACTGGGTAGTGTAGCGAAATTGAAATACCTGAGCGTGAGAGCTTTGAAGGAGTTTCTTTTGATGACCGTCTTCAAAGAGAAACGTCTTATTCACTGGATAGTATGTGGGGTAAACTCTAGTACTGCAGAAATGTCATATCGAACAGAGATAACTTAGTGCAAACAAATAAACCCTTTTACCGCGCATCTTTTTCAATTTTTATTTAGTTTGTCTTTAATCCCTCAGGCCACGGGCATATTCCGTCAGAAGGTCAGAATATGTTCGCCTTGGAATATTTCTGAACGTCTGAACTAATAACTGTTTTTGAAAGGTGATTATTTTGAATTTTATTATTATAAATAATAACCAATTTTTTTTTTAATTATACATTTTTTTAATGCAAACTTAAAAGTTTTAAAGCAGGCTTCCCTTACGTTTTATAAAAGTTAACATTTAATAATAATTAATAAAAAATTAACAATGTAACATAATTTTTTTTCAAATTGTGGTAGGTAACTTTGGTTTCATAAAGGTGAACATATTAATTCTTATGGTTAACTTTTAGATTAGAATATAAAGCCGGATTTATATTAGAATACATTAGACCGGTCAGTGGTTGAGTGGGCATCGCGTTTGGGTCCCACCCAGGCGTTCCGTGTTCGATTCCTCGGCTGGCTAAGTCCTCCATCACGATTCAAGCTACATTTCCGGCTTACTGTGGTGGTAGTAGGAGATTTTGAAATATTGTCGGGTTATTCGTAACCCAGGAATGTTTGTCTGTCTTTTAAAAAAAAGCTTAGTGTTTTCTCTTTCTAACACCATTTAGATCTTTATGATCACTATGATAGTAAGGGAGACAATGATTTCCAGGAGACCTGTAAGATGTTGTTCACAAAAACGAAAAAAATAGTTTAAAGCATTAAGCAAAGCGTGTGCATGATTATGACTTCAACGATAATTAAAGACTCGGTTGTGTAATTTGAAATAATTTGCCTAGTATTCTTCCGTTCATCCCTCCTATAACATGGGTCACATCCTTAAAAATAACTCCACATAGCAATCCCAAAGGTGACATATTCCCTCAGGATCTTCTTTGTGGAGTTCATATAAAAACCACCATCACGATAGCATTCTATAAAAACAAGAAAACTCAATTTCAGGATCCTGAGTTGAATGAACAGGTTCAGGAAGCGGATATCCGGACCGGGTAGACGGGAACCAGAATGGACGAGAGACAAACAATATGAAGGAAAGGTTTAAAACAAAGTGGAGGTCTTAGGGACTCGCAGAAATATAAAATGGAGAAGTTTTTTATGGACACGACTATAGATACTAATGAAATGGGGTCCGAGAGACACAGATACGGGAGAAAGCTCGATGGTACTACAGGAAAGCTCGCATTTTCAAAATAATATGATTATGGCAATAAAAAAACTTCCATGAATGTTTATACACGGTGTTCGGAAACTCGCAGTACAAGCGGGGAACTAGTGAATCCACAGCACATCCGTGTTTCGTCACCGAAAGGGTTAAAAAAAGTATTTTGGAGCCTTGTCTACGACACATTTAAAAAGACAATAAGCAGCAGACATTACTCAAATCAACATAGTTGTACCACAAATAGACTCCAAATGTGATGTAGATTCACCAGTTTCGTGCTTGCAATGCAAGTTTCCAGACACCGTGTACATGTAGGTAGTTATTTCTATTATGATTAAAAGCTATAAAAACCGAAATTGCTTATATAATTTTTTATGTAGCATTTTCGCAAAGACGTGAGTCAATTGAACATTTTTTTATCAAATAATATTGGGTCCATGACATACACATGAACTAGAAAGCAAAATTGCTAATAAAGGTTGTTTGAACAAATAGTTACTCTTTAATTATTTCAACTCGCAGAAATGAGATATGGTGCTTTGAAATATCCATTTAACTGACAGAAAAAACAAGACAAGATACACGACACTGTACCAATACTATCAGAATCGCTCTGATGAAAGACCACCATTCACTTCAAAAATGACAACAAATTTACCAAATAAAAATGAGGAAACCATTGTCGACTGCTTCTGACAGATGAAACTCTTGAAATAGAATTGTGTTTTTCATTGTTCCATAATTTCAATTGCTCATAAAAAAAATAGCGATGAAACTCGAGTGAAGCCGGGTGCCAACCACCAATATTACACAAACAAACTTTCTTCATTCTTCACGATAACTAAATAAAAATGGTTGGTCTATTTGAACGGGCTCCTTCACCGCTTGTTCCCTGACAAAACTGGACATTTCACGAGTAGCGGAGCTACAAACAATCGGCACAAAGGAACATTCAACCGCTCCTGTTACCCAAGTCATGCGGTGAATTGCATCAAGTTACAATGCAGAGGTTCTGCATTATTATTTTTAGTTAGTCATAGCGTAAAATACTTGGGACATATTAAGGACATCGGGGATATAGAGTGACAAAGAAGAGCGGTATCCGTTATGCTGTCGAGGCGTTTTCATTTTTGCAGCACAAACGTTAAAAATAAGACTGTTCAATGGCTTTAAACGTCATAACTGGGTAGATTACACTACAATCCGATGACTTAAGCTAAAAGTAATCTATAATATGCTTATTGACGAGTATTCCGCCTACCGAGGAACTGCAGCGCAACGGAAATGTTCCCAGAGGGACGAGAGCACTCTTCCAAAGAACTTCTTCGCCGCGCACAGGAAGCTTATGGCTTATGGCGCAGACTACGCCAATCCAAGAATACACTGCGATGGTTGCACTAATGGCCCTCTGGATAAGGGAGACGGTTGAATATCCTCCCTCCAAAAACAATTATTTGCATAATTCATAATATTATTTTCTTCAAACACAGCAAACTTATTTTGTGGCACCATTTTAATAAATATTAATTTGAAACCACGTTAATTGATAAACAAAACCAAAATGTTTCGTGAGCAACGCTCAGAGTTTTTTTTAAACTAATTATAACAGTAGACTTATAGGCGAAAGTAAGAAGGGGGGGGGGGGGTGGGTAATAGGGCCTAATTTACAAAATGAACTAATTTAATAACGGGTCATTTAAAAATATTTTTTGCTTATTTATAATACTTAAACTCATTTTTAAACCCTATCTCTAAGATGTCAAATTTGCCTGAATGGATACCATTCAGGCAAATTTGAGAAAGCATTCATTCATTAGGAGGTTCTAAAAATATTGTTAATATATGATCTGTCTTTGCTAGTGATCCAAGACTTGGTATCTGATTTGTATTTTAAGTAATTAGTGTGCTTTTTAATGGTCAATGGAAGTGTATTATAAAGTTTTGTTGCAAAGTACCTTAAGTTTCTTTGACTAAACGTTGTTTTGGCGAAAGGGATAAGTAAGAGATTTTGCCCTTTTGTTTCTTGTATCACAATAGTTTGAATATTGTCAAAAACAGTTCTATGTTTGAATAGATAAGTTAGTATATTTTTGGGATAAAGTTGCCTAATGTCCAAAACACCGATTCTCCTAAAGTCTAAAGATTTCATCCGAATTGCTTGTGATCGGTAGTTTTATAATAATCTTTATAATTAGTTTCTGGGCTTTAGAGATCGGATCAATGGCGGCAACGTTTGCTCCTCCCCAGGCTATGATACCATACTCGATTAGAGATTGACATAGTGCGTAGTAAATTGTTTTGAGTTGTTGTTTTTTTAAATCAAAAGAATGATTCGTCTCCAATAAATGATTAGCAAACTCCAAGAAACCATTATTGTTCAAACAACTCAGATGGTCCTTCAACCTTATTTCAAAGTTCTTCGAAGTTTTAGATATATATAAAAGAATCTACAATCTTTACAATTTAATTTATTAGACTCCAGATTTCTTCATTTTTAAGGCTCTATCCTTATTATTTAATACATAATTTTTTTAGTTTGGTTTCTTTAACAATAAAAATATTTTATTAATTTGAAATATTTTTTCACTCCATTTCTGCTTTTATTCTGCGTATCCTTATTTTGTTTATTTTATCTATTTTATAAATCTCTATGTTGGAGACTTAAAACATAGAGTATTGCATTGAACTACCCCTGAATACCTTCTGCAATAAATAATCATTATTATTATTACACGTGAAGGTAGAACCAGGTACTTATTGCATCTGCTCTATAAAGCTCTACGCTCGGGGCCCGGGGCCCACATGCACTTTTAAAATGCTTTTTATTGCAACGAAATAATATTACTTTAAAGTACATAGATAGTAGATACGTGAGTCGGTTTCAAAATGTTATCTTTATTATTCAGAAATATGCATTGCAGTTGCTCGTATCCAGAATATTTTATACTTTGCTAAGTGAAACATAAAAACTTGGAATGCATTAGGGTGGAGTGATACATATAGAATAATTTTGTACTAAAGAACTAGAGCAATGAGGTATAAAAATATTATATTATAGAGTTTTATAATATATTAGTCTTTTCTTTATTTTTTAATAGTTCAAACTCTCAATATAAAAGCAGGTAAGACTCAATCACGAAATAAAATACCCTAAGGACTTGACATACCAATAAAAGATCATGTCCAAATGTTGTATAAAAATGGCGGCCAAGCTTGAGCCAATATTTATAATTTATCATATAAATTGAATAATAATCATGGAAACCGCCGCCATTCTTGTCTAACTGTTTGGACAGAACGTACGGTATGTCGATCGTACAGTTGATTAGTCAGAAAACTTTGAAAAATCGAAATTTGAGTTGAGTATGCAGTTACATGTAACAGTGTACCCTCTATCTGGTACAATACTCAGATTACTTTTAAACACCACCAAATGAATTATAATGCAGAAAAAATTGTAGGTAGTGAATTAAAGAAAATGTTTAAGTTTTCTGGTTCGTGATCCAGAAGTAGGATACGTTTTTAGATTTGCACGGCCAAAAGCATTTTTGTTATTTGTTTTTGGGATGTTATGCCGTGTTCTGCTACCTCCTTCTTTAGTCGACGTTTCGGACAGCGTTGCAGTGTTCATCATCAGGGCAGATCCAGCAGATCTGACAGATGTTGGATATATTTAAAAATGTAACACTAATGTACCTGACCGTTATGCCACTCAGTGTTATTTTGTAGCATATTTATATATTATTGAAATTTAAATATTATTTTCCTCATTAATAATTGGAGATGTCCGCCTAATCAACTGAACTCGGTATGCCAAGTTCTTCTCTTAGGTATTTTGGTTAGTAATTGGTAAAGTTTGGAAATTTCTAGGAGGCCAATAAATAATTAAGAACCATAAGATATGGTCAGGCTGTTAATCTACCTTCCAACGTAAATTATTTGCATTAACTTACAATTTTTTAAAATCAGTATAGTACTTAAATGTATGTAGGCAGATATATATTGTTTTAGTGTAAAACACTTTTAATAATATTTAGAAAAAAAAATTAAAAAATTAAACGTTATACATGGTGTCCGGAAACTAGTTCTACAAGGGGGAAACCGGTGAATAATGGGAGAACATAAAGAAAATGGGATCAACAGCTCAGCTGTGGAATGGTCTGCCGGCCTCTGCGTTTCCTCCTTCCTACAACAGGGGTATCTCAAATACCCATGTTCACTGCTTCCTCTCCTCAAAAAAACCATTCACGCAGCATCCCCTACGATGACACAGGCCCTCAGGGAAACTATTTTCCTCGGGGGCCTCCTTCCTGTGTGGAGGTAATGCAAAAAAAAGCTTTTTTCCGAAGTAAGCTCTCCATTATTTCCAATTTTTTTAGGCAACTAAAGAGTTGACCTCTTCCCGCATGACCTATCAAATATAGCAGTAAATAAACAAAATTTCACCTTTTCTCCAGTAGGGACTGTAAAAAACAGTAATTAATGGAAGAAATCCAGGGCAAGGATGGCAATATTTTTATTTCCGTAGGGAGATGAGATACAAGCAAAAATGCAATCTCGAAACTACGTCGAATATGCATGCAGCTTTTGGCAGGGGATGCAACCATTTCCTTTACAAAGATACTTATCAAAACCGAGGCAATATTTAAACGAAACTGCATACATAGCATTATTATAAAATATTTATATTTTCCTATTACAAAAAGTCAGGCATATATTAATTACTTTCGTTAGCAACAGCGACGACCTTGATAAAAAGGTTTCGCAGCTGTCAAGTTTATCCGCCTATGAAAAAATTAAATAAGGGGGAACCTTATGCCCAATTCATATCGTAAATGAAAAAGCTCGCGGCGTTTTAGCGCATGACAACTCCCTTCGCAACAAAGGAAACCAACCACTATTGAGTAAAAAAAATACGCTGGGAGCTTTTTGATCCCCAACGTGAAAGCTACCGTTAAGCTGTTTGAATTTTTAACACTATTTTCTACAACAACGATATTATGAATCATTGGCTAGAAAAAATACAACGAGAAAATTGCGGTCCTTGGGAGTATTAACCCCTTAGGCTTCGGCCATATTCAGTCAGATGGTCAAAGGTGATGATAAAAGCTTTCACATTTTATTATTATAAACTAGCTTTTACCCACGGCTTCGCTCGCATAGTATAAGTGGGAAATTCCTGGCATAATTATTGGCATAATTGTTGTTGCTATTTTGTCTAATAGAAAATAATTATTGTTTAATAGAAAATTTCAAAATTTGAGAATGACATTTCGCAAATAAAAATTCTATTTTAGAAAATATTTAAATTATAGAAATAGAAATTTATTTTAAGTACTTACTCCCTTTATTAGTATTTTATTCATATTTGAATCCAGAGTAACCTAAAACAATAAGAAAATGACAGTCCACTTCAAACGCTATGCTTTATAGCAACGTTATACTTTTTGTTTGGAGAATAAACATTTTTAGAGATATGTAGATATTAACTACGACGCCAAAAAAGTACTCTTTTTAATCACAACAAAGCACTCTTTTTAAGCCTAAAATAAAAATAAAAAAACATTGTTTCCAAGGTAACAATTTGTTTGACGTTTGCAATAACTCGATTTTGTTAGGGAGAGAAAACGTATGATACATAATTTCATAACGCCACAGCTCATTCATAACGCCAGAGCTTACCAATATATAAAGCCGTTGTTACTCGCAAATAATGTAGCTTTCGATTAGTGAAAGAATTTTTAAATTCCATTCGATATTTATTGCGTGAAAGAGTAAGGACCATCCAACCAACCAACCATCCATACAAACTTTCGCATTTATAACATTAGTAAGATGAACATGTATATTTTTTAAGATGAAATTTTTGAATGCCATCATAAAAAAGTTTTTAAAATTGCTCACCTTAGGTTTTTTCGAACAAAAATTACTGATAATAAAAAAACACACACACATATTATCGTATTAGACAAATGTATTACTTATAAACATTATCATCACTTTTCTTTATTTCTTATAAATCAATAAAAATCATAAATCTTTTTCAAATTGTGGTCGGAAACTATGATTTCATAAGGATATATATAAAGCGTGGTGTTATCTCTTTGTAACACGGTTTAGATCACATTTCTCATTATGATAGTAAGGGAGACACGACGATTTCTATGAGCCCTACATGAGTTGTTCCCAAAAGGAAACAAATTAGCCTGAGGGTTTAAGCCGTTTATACTATTAACATATCTTTAAAACCTAATTTGCATTATAAAAGGGCGCCGTTATCATTCTGTCACCCCTTCTCAATAACTTACGTCACTATCTGCGGGTTATAGTTATCTGGCAGATATCCTCATGCCCCTATTGATAATACCGTACGTAATAATAGAATATAATAAAGATAAAGGGGTTATCTAGAATACCCGGCCAAAAGCGGGAGCACCTGGCTACAGTCGGGGAGCGAGCAGAGAGCAGGTGTATGCGAGTGCATCACGTAGAATGCACAATGCAACTTACTATCCCACTTGCATTCCAAATGTACTGCATTCTGTCTACAATTTCACTTCGGATGATGTAAACGTCGTATCTCCCAGTTTATGGCTCCGGCGGTATAGAGTTATACGGTGGTATATCTCGCATGTTTATGGGTGCAGAGACAGGGCCTACTTTATACGTTGGTTGCTGGGAATTACTGTCATCGTGGGTTGTAAACAGTATCACTGTAATAGATGCCTAAGAAATAACATTACGCCATTTCAATAGATTGTTGATGAGATTTTAAGTTATACAGATTTTTGTAGCAATGATAACATCTTTCAATTTGGAAGGTGGTATGGGTATCGTCACCCCAGGATTCATTTATTGGATAATCAACACCCCTGCCATAGGTCATTCTAAGTGGTAGTAGTATTACAATCTACCTACCTACCGAATGAATAACGCACAGTAAAAGTGATCCGCTAAAAAAATTACAAAATTGTGTTTATTAGTAAACAATACGATACGAAACAGTTGCAGGATTCACCCGAGTATTCACGGCATCAATTGTGAAATAAATTTTGTGCTTTTAAGTGAGATTATTTGAGGAATTTCAAATAATAGATATTCCAAGCTGTGACAGTGAAATTGACATTTTATATTAACAAAGCCAAGTGAAACTCTGTGATTGGCCTACACCATCGCCATTTTTCCTTTACTGACCACACATATTGCTTGCTTTGCTGTCAGCTGAAGTACCTACCATGAGCTCGAACAAAAAATCCGGCTCTCAACAGCAAGATAACCTAAATACAAGATCTAAAAACAAAATAAATACTGCAACTGAAGATATTAGCCCAGAAGAAGATGTTTTTACAAAATTTGCGTCTTACGTAGATTTAAAACTAGAGAAAATTAAAACTCAAATACTCGAAAACATCGATAAAAAAATGTTGGAATTTCAAAAATCAACCGAATTTATTTGTCAAAAATATGATGACATAATTATCCGCTTAGAATCCATGAATGGAGTAAAAGGAGAAGTTGAAAGCTTAAAAAATGATTTGATGAAAAAAAGTAAAAGTATAAAGCATTTGGAAACTAGACTGGCTTGCTTAGAACAGTCGAACCTTGGCGACTGTCTTGAAATAACAGGAATTGAGGAAAATACAGATGAAAATCCCAAAATAACTGCCATGAAATTAATAGAAAATGCTAACCTTAAAATAAGTTCTGATGATATAACCTCGGCGATAACGATAAGACAATATGACAGAAGACCAGGTCATCCGAAAAAAATTCTATTGAAAATTGGAAATCCAGAAACAAGAATAAAATTATTGGCCAACAAGAAGGTGATTTCAGACCGCGAGAAAATGGTATTCCTAGGAGAATCACTATCCCCTTATTATAAGCAGCTACTTTGGAAAGCCAAACTAAAGGGAAAAGAACTAAAATATAAGTTTATTTGGTTTAAAAATGGATCTATTCTAATGAAAGAAGACGAAGGCAAAAAAACCTGGGAAATAAAACACGAAGATGACCTTAATGGAATAAAATAGATGTCGCATAGTTAAAGGCAGCGGAAATACTTTTAAGCATTTAAAATTAAGCAAGATTTTTTTTTAAACAGTTATACACTTAGTCCTTTTAAATTAATAGCATACCTAACATATTATTTCAAAGCTAATTCCAACACATTGTATAATGTTTACATAAAAATGTATTAATTCCTAGGCGACCCATTCTGAAAGAAATATTAATGTAACAATATTGTTATTTCAATACCCATATTATTTTGTGTACTTTATCAAATTGGCAACTTTATCTAGTGGTTAAAATTTTAAGTGTAAAAAATAACACCTAAACTAAAAAAATGTAAAGAAACAATAAATAAATAAATTTATAAGGATTATCCTATCCCACAACATTGTCTAATCAAAATATCACACAGGTTGCATATTAACAAATTGCATCAATAAAATACAATCGCATTTCGAAGAAATCTGTACTAAGTGTTCTGATCTTTTTTTTTTTTTTAATTTCGTATTTAAGTCAAAATTATTTGTTTTTTTTTAATATTATGGTATTTTAATATTAGATTCCCTTGTTGCCTTCTAAGAAAGATTTTCTTTTAACATCGAATCACTTGCTTTTCATGATGTTATTTTTTTTTTCTAAACCGTAAAGGTACATTCTTTTTTGTTATCTTATCTATCATTGAAAACGGTAATAACTAAGACACAATGAATAATAACATTCTGTTAGATTTCTCAACACTTTTTTACTACACTACACTACAGTTTTTCTCACAGTTTTTCTCCATTTAACATTGGTTTTAAATTATCTTATCTTTTTAATTTTATTTTTTTGTAAACCGTAAAGGTATATTCTATTTGTTATCTTATTTATTATTGAAAATGATATGACACAACTATTGAGACAATGAATATTAACATTTTGTTTGATCTCTCAACACTTTGTTGCTAAATTTTTTTTTCTACAGTTTTTCTCCATTTATCATTGTTATTTTAAATTTTATTAATTTGCATTTACTTAACTGTTTGATAATGACTGATATTTTTGTGCGTTACTTTATTAAATTGTGAAATTATTAACCCCGATACAGGCGAGCCCTAGTGGGGTTAATAATTATTTGCTAAACAATATATTTCAATTGTGAAGAAACAATAAATAAATAAATAAATAAAATTACCTTCGCTACTTTTGGTGACTTAACAGGAATGCCCGAGATAATGGGGATGAAGTTTGTCTAGGTCCAGGCGGCGGATACGCTGGGTCGGGAGAGAGTGGTTGAGGTAGACCTACTTGACCTCTCCAGCCGGACTCTCGACCGTGAGAGGGATGGATTCATATGTCCGTCACTTCTGGATATATTGAACACCAGATTCCAACCCTTTTTCTTCCCAGAGTTTCCTCTTCTTCTTCCTTTCCTTAAAAAGACCCTCCTCACATCATCCCCAAAGATGACACGAACCCTCGGGGATTTTTTGTGGGACTTCCTGTGCGAAGCTAATAAGGAAGTTGAGTGAAAAATATTTTGACTTATAAAAAATATGTTCATGTAGATCAAAAAATATCGATTCTAAATATATAAATATATTTCTATATTGTTATTCTTAGAATTGATTAAACCTTCTTAAAAATCCATCAAAAAGCTACGAACTAAAAACGCTTCATGAATGGTCGAAAGAATTCTGACGTCATTGGAACCTCAGTTTGTATAAAGAGCGGATCACCGAAATGTCTACGGTGCATCTCTTTCTATTACACGAGAGATGGTTTGTATATGATGAGAGAGGTGTATAGGCCAAACGTCGTTTACTTATGGGCCAAACGGTTTTGCATTCTATCCCCTAAAAGTCTTTTTAAGTTTAGTAATGGGTGGTTTGGTATATTTAATGGTTTAGTAAACAAAGTTTATGTAATGCAAAATCTGTTTAAAAAACCACATACCATGTCAGAAATCGGATATATTCAAGGCCAGTCCGACTACCTACAAATCGTTGATTCTGACATGTTGATTTTAAATTTAAAATAGATAATACTGACCACATAAGTGCTGAAATTTGTGGAGTTAAAGCTTCCAAGTAAATACATCAAATTATTAATTGTGTTCATTTGTATGTTACAATAAGTATAATACATTTTTTCAGTATAAATAATAATCATTACGTATTCTCTACTCATCTGACATCTGATGTTTCGCCGTAAACCTCACTAGTTTTGTGCAAGTATATTAAATTTATTGATTGCGCAGAAAAGTCTCACAGTGAACTGCGCTGTAAACCGTTATCTTACTTTCGGTCTTTACTTTTTTGCGCGGCGGCCTGAATTGGCGGGTGATACTTCAACCAACGGCGATCGGCCAGCGATGGTAATACCGTGTTTGTGAAGAGTTTTGGCGCGAGAAACAAAAATTCTACCTTTAAATATTAATTTAACCATGAAAACTTGATCAATTTTCTTTTTTTAAAATAACATCAATTCTGATAGACGGTTAACATTGATAAAAAAAATTACTGGAATTCCTTATTGAAGAATTTAAAAAATCTCCATACAAAATGCCCAAGCGACGGAGTTTTCTCAGTTCAAATGACGTCACACCCACACCCCGCTTCTTACCGCTCGGATCCGCTCGTTTTGGCGGGCTTAATAAAATTTAAACTTTGAGAATTAATTTTACTATGAAAACGAACTTTAAAAAAAAAAAAAAAATACCAGTATTTAAGTTTGAATGCGAACATTGATAAAAAAAAATGGACTCAACTTCCTTATTGAATGATCAAATGAATCATTCTACGAATGTGGAAATTCGAAAAGATGCCTTTAAAAAGGGTTCAATGCCAAATCAGAATCAAGTCAACGCAAAACCCTTTTAAAATCTTTAAAAGCCACGAAAAAAATAATTATAAAATAGCCCATAACCCTAACCTAACGTAAACTATTTAACCATTTTTTTTAATCACTTATGACTTTTCAAAGGAGGTTCTGAGTTGATTTCATTCTGAGTTGTCCGGTCACCCTTAAAAAGAACGCAGCAAAATTTGTTTATATACAAACTATTTTTATAAATTGAATGATAACTTTATTCAATACATATACATACGAAATCACTCCTCGTGTAATCCTAGGTTGTGCTAAAACATCTATTCTGCCATATGATATTTTGTACAAGTTGCTGTGACAAATACAACGGAGGTTGTCAGGCACCTATAAGGCATAACATCGGTTTAAAATATTTAAAACAGAAAGCAATGAATAAAATACCACGTAGAAACTAGAAACCAACAAAAACAATACCCAGAAATACATCAATAAAACAGGAAAATGTTATTGATTGAAAATTCAGACGAGATTATGTAGCGTGTTTCTCGAAATTTCGATTTATTTGCTGTAAAAGTTTCATTTTTCCTTCTCGTTTATTAAAAGGTTTTCCGCAATATCTAACATTAGTCAGCATTGCAATGACCTATGACCTATTAATCAGGGTTAAGAGAATCGTCAGAGGTTATAAAAGTAAACTATTATTATTTATTTATTACAATCTTCCAAAATAGACTAAATTTAATTAATCTCAAGTATAAAGCAGAACATCAATCGAGGCAGCGGCGAATTCGGTGAGCTCTGGCATTATAAAAATAGCATAGATTTGACGACCTGCCAGTTTCAGGTAAACGAAAGTTTTTATGGCTGAATTCCCCGGCGTAGCCCGGGATTTTCGAAATAAGGCGTAGAAAATAATTTTCCTGTAATTTTGAACGCAAAAATTGCGATTTAAGGAGTGAGAAAAGGAAAAGGAATGGTTTTTCCATATCTCATGTAGTGACCTTCCTCTTGTTTTGAAGGTCATGTTCACACAATTTCGTCACTCTCGGAATAAAACTGTGGATTTGTATAAGAAAAAAAAGCCACTTGCGTGCCACAGACACTATTCATTTTGTGAATACAAGATAGATAGATGATAAATAGTGTAACAATTTATTTACTATACATTAATTAGTATAATAATGATGTATTTGAGAGGGTACAAACATTGACTACGAATCTGGAGGTCGAGGATTCAATTCCCGGCGTGCGCAAGTAAATTTTATTAGATTAATTTGTGTTATTTCATAATTTTCGTTAAAAATAATATTATATAGCATAGAATTTTTAGGCACGTTCACGCGTGGTAGATAAATTCAGTATCGCCCTGGGTGAAATACCAACATTCAAGATCGAAACGTTGCTTGAAATGGCCTTAACTATTGTTTAAAATCAGATCTGAATAACCAGGTACTTCCATCCTTCTACACATCGTCATTGCGGTAGATAAACTTAACCTCGCATACCTCGAGAAGAACAAAATTATTAACGACCGTCAATACGGATTCCGGCGGAACCGCTCGTGCGGTGATCTTCTCGCGTATGTGACGCATGTTTGGGGACGGTGCCTGGAACGTTTTGATGAGACCCAAACGGTTGGACTGGACATTTCCAAGGCCTTTGACCGGGTTAGGCATCGAGCGCTTGTCAACAAACTGCGTTCGTACGGACTTCCCGCATCCTTGTGTGCGTGGATTGTCGACTTTTTGAGGGGGAGGTCGATTCAGGCAGTTGTTGACGGTTTCACCTCTTCCTCGCATTCGATAAATGCTGGCGTCCCACAGGGATCGTGTTTCTGTTGCACATCAACGACCTCTTGTCATGTGCACCGATTCATTGTTACGCGGATGACAGTACAGTCCATGATAGCTTTTTTTTGACAAGCCTCCAAAGAGCACACAAACCCCAATAACTCGGAAGGCTTTGAAGCAGAGAATGGACGGTTACCTCGAGAGTGTTTTCTCTTGGGGTAAGAATAACCTCGTCGAATTTAATGTTTCAAAGACCCAATCATGTTTGATAACGTCTAAAAGGGATCGAAATGATAATCTAGTCTCCTTCAACGGAAGCTTTTCTTCCGAACAGGACCTCCATTGATATAACTCTAAGTGACCAGCTCAGGTATGGGGGCTCCATCGAAACCAGAGTTAAATTATCCTCTCAGAAACTGGGCGTACTGTACAGGGCCCGCAGATACTTTAATAGTACACAACTGCTATATAATATAATATAATAAGCCCTTTAATCTGAACTTTTGATAGGTATAAATACTAGACATGTTTTTGTTTATTATAATATTTCGAAGCTCAGTTTGCCTCTTGGCATAGGCCTCCTCTAACATTATTTCTTCGAGAGCTTTTTCAAGCTTCATGTAGTTTTTATTTATTCTTTTTTCTTTCTTTCTTCGGTTCTAAGGGCTCTCGTACTTAAGGTTGCAATATTGAGTGTTTTGTTTCTTCTTTTGTTAGAGGGTGGTGGTCTATATCTCCCGCGGGGACCAGCCGAATTGGGAGACTTTTTGTTAATATGTTTTGATTGTTACTTCTTGTTGGTATTAGTATTGTTTGTTACCGATTTTCCGAGGCAATTTTTAGTTTTTATGGAGTATTTATTTGTGAGTCAGAACTTGAGTCACAACTGCTAACCCTGTACAAATCGCAAGTGCGCCCCACGGTTGAATTTGGCAGCCACCTCTGGTCTGGAGCTCCAAAATATCTTTAAAAAAACCCTTGACTCTGTGCAGAAACGGGCGGTCCGTTTGATAGATTCTCCCATCTTAACAGACGGATTGCAATCTTTAGAGCACAGGCGTCAGGTGGGAATGCTGTCCTTGTTCTACCGGTATTACAATGGAAAATGCTCCGAGGAACTAGCGTCGCTGATCCCCTCGGCACCGGTGCATAGTCGGGAAACACGCCTAACACGCGCCCAACATTTGTACACGGTTGACATTAGTCACATGAGAACGGGTCGTTTTTACGACTCGTTTTCCTCAGGGCCTCTTGTGTGGAGTTAATGTAAAAAAAAAACCTTAAAACTATCAGATTCTGGTAGATGTTTAACACGACCTACCGCAATAGAATAGTGAACTGAAAAAGTATTAAGGTGATAAATTCACCCTCCTGGAAATAGCCGTTGCGAAAGTTGCGAGCCGAAAATAGTTGACATAGAAAATCCACAGTGAAAAAGTTGTTGGAACTAGGTACATGCTAGAGCTCACAGTTCGAGTGGGCAATCAAAATTAAAGTAATTATTATAAAAATGTTCTCAGATTCGAAGAAGTCGTCTATGGTACAATCAACATTGACCAAGAAATTCCAGGCAGAAATTAATAACTGTAAATTTCATAACACCAGAGGTTACATCCGACTCAATGCAATCTGCTCCATCGGTAGGTTTACCATGAACCCTGCAAAAGCTATCTCGAATACAATATATTTGATGAATCCAGAGCTCAACATTGGACAGTACCTATTTCATTAGCCAACTAGGTAGACAATCCCGCCACACAAAAGCAAGTCCTGATCCAAATTTCATGAAGTGAAGCTGAGAACTCCGGAGTAGGTAGTAGGCAGTTACCCTCAGTGTCAACCTGGTTCAAGATCGAATCAGAAAAGAAATGTCGCTTGAAATGGCTACAGCTGTGTTTGGTGACCAGACGCCAGATAATTCCCAACCTTCCTCCGTAGGATCTCCTTCCCTTCCCCACTCCTTCCGGCCTCATGATATACCTTGATTAGGGTGCCGCAGTTGACATGCTCCTGTCACTGACAGTCCTCCGTGGTCGAGGGGTAAGGCTATCGACTGAAGATCCAGAAGCCGTGGGTTCAAATATCGGCGTACGCAAGTAAATTTATGCGATTGATTTGTGATATTTCACATATTAAACATTTAACATTACGTTCCAGAGTAGAAGATACTACCCCGATTTATAGTATTGGCCTAGTTAAAGACCACCATTGATAGATTGAAACGTTGCTTGAAATAGCACCCCAAAATGTTGCATAGCACCCCAAAAACTAACAACGAAAATGCTTTTGGCCGTGAAAATCTAAAAACTTATCCAAGGTTATTATCGCAATTTTACAAACCTATGATCACCTTACTTTAAATTTTTGTTGTATGTATTTTTATATTATGTATGTATTCTTTCTTATCGTAACTTATTGATAGTATATATCTCACTGAACATAAAAATTTTATTACTCATATTTTTATTTCATTTAAATGCTTTTATTCCATCGTAACTTTATTTGTTCTATTTTTTTCTCATGGTTAAGATGAACTGCCTTTATTATTATTTATATAAAAGCCCTCTGGGCGTAAAATAAAACATAAAACAAATAAATAAACAATTTCAAAATAAAAAATTTCACTTGTCATATATTGGGTTTATAAATGTGTAAATACTACTACTTAAGAAATTATAAAATTTGTAGTACTTTATTAAAGTCATAAATACACTGAGAATTTATATCATATATGTTAATCCTAATTATACAATTGTAAATGTTCTCTATAACGACTTGGAAAGAATCTCCTACTTGTGATATCACTAAAGAAACCACTCATCCACTCTGAATGCAAGTATTAATGTTAATAAAAAACACATCTTTGCGATTCTTTCAAAGGCATATAGAAACCATCGCTTCGTTCATAAAACAAAATTTAATGTTCTTAATAGTTATTTCGATTAATATTTGTTAAAAATATTATGAACTACATATACAATTTGGCTGTCCTAAAACGGGTATCCTTCCCAGTTGGACAGACAAAGTACCACTTGTAATGTATTTAATAAATATGTATATAAATAAATAAATAAATAAAATAAATAAAAAAATAAAATGGTTTTAGCGGTGCTTGGTGACTAGATCTGGATAGCGAGGTACTTCCCCACCTTCATGTCCCCCATCTGCCTCCACTCCCCGCAACATTCTTCCTCATAACATACCCCGATTGGGGGTGCCATAATCTCACTGAAATCACTGGGAGCAGTTGGGACTCTTGAGCGGTTATCACGTGCAGATGTAAAAAAGACGCAAGCTCACCGTTTCGACAGTTTTCAGCGAAACATAGGTACACAGTGTTGAAACCTACAAACTCTACCAAATATGGTTAGATGGTCATGGTCAGAAAGAACTTCAAAATCCGTTTCATAAACCTCGTTCTGCGATTCGTAGAAGTCGATCTGCGTGCCGAGTGCCGAGTGCCGAGCTGAACAAAATGCAGATGATATTGCCAGAACTTATGTTTCTGAGAAGTCGGTTTTATTTTCGTGTAAAATTCCACGACCGACAAACAAAACACACAACATACTGCGCCATTTCTTGGCGAATCAACAATCATCATCGCTTAGGATGGAAATCACAAGTGTAAATGAACTGAAAAGTAAATATTTTGCGGCCGAAATGCCGCTACCGAAACAGCCGAAGGAGGTCGCCTTACTTACTAAGCGAACCTTATTAAAATATAATATAATACTGGTTGATATTACGTATTCCAAGCAGACAACATTAGCGTTAACAACATTACAACTATCCATAACACGCGTCTTTACAGACGTCTGAAATAAGTCAAGGAAAAATATCAACCTCGCTACTCCAACATCGCGGGAACATTATCACACTAAAGGTCATGTATATACATTCATAATGATCTTCCACCAATACAAGCAACTGGCTTGCATGTGGGTGAATTATTTAAGTATAATAATGAAAATTAGTGTCCTCACCTTATTATATTATCTTCCCTATGCAGTAACAGCGGTTTGAATTATTGATCCGATAATAATAACCGCAAGGATTGCAGTTATAATGATTGCTGTCACAATATGCTATAAGCCACTCACTGCTATCACTGTTTTAGTAATATTGAATAACACACAAACTAAAAGATTCTAACCAAGCACAGTAAATTAGTAGTCAGTGCTGCGGATCTGTCAAAATCGTATCACGGTTTAACGGCAGAACTTCACGGATTTTGATTCGAGAGTTTATTATTACTACAATATTGAATTTGATTAGTTTAGTTTTTTTGGTTGCACTTCACTTTGGTTTAAATACACGGATGGGTACTTTGCGCGTTACGCAATGTTTGCAATAGGAGCAACAGGGTCTGTAATCTGTGCGGCGCTCGGCTGTCAGTGGCAAATAGCGGAGAACTGTGAACACGCGGCGTCCCGCGCAAAACCGCGGACGGCAATAATCGAAATCGAAAACCGCGCGGCCGGCGAATACGAATCGGAGCTGCGAACGCGTCAACCCTAGCGGCGAGCGGGGAAAACACTGCTACTGCCGCGCGCACACAAAGCCCGTGCCATCGCTGACCCACCTCCAATCAAACACACCGTTAAAACACACCCACGAATATAAAGGTCCAAGTAAAAACGCATCGCAAATTTTTTACTTCAACATGAATTTGTACTTTTTTGTTATTAGTGTAATTTTTTTTTAACTCTTTGAAGCCCGGCCAGCTGTTGTACAAGCGGCGGGTGTGTATGAGTGCGCGATAAGATGAGGTGGTGTGCGCGCGGATTAGCGGCGCGCGCACGGTAGCAGACAGCTGAGCGGCTCGCAGTGGAAATGTGTGACAGCTGCTGTCAAGAGCATTTCTTTCATACAAATGCTCAGTACAAAAGAAACGCGAATCAATTTAATTGAATTCTATTCGTAAGGTTAATGTTATTTTTGCATTTTGTACAATCAATAGGCACACCCAAATGAAAAAAAAATACTCCCAAGACTCAAATAAATGCTAAAATACAATATTGTTAGTGAGTGGACGAAGGAGTGTAAGGCGAATAGTAGAACAAGTCGCGGACGCCCGAAAAAGACATGGCATGACCGAGTGAAACCAAACACTTGAGTTGGGCCATGTCAAGAGCAGAATAAAGAAGAGTAGGTAAGCATGTGAATGAGGCAAGGAGTGTGTTGATGATTAGTTAGTTAGTGGTTGACTTTTAAACCTAAAGATATTTATTTTAAATATGATATTGAAACAAAAGTCACTGAAATCAGTTGAATTGTCGCACCCCAATAAGTTCATTGAGAAATGTTAGATACATTAGGAGGAAATGGACTATCAACATAGCTAAATCCATTTCAAGCAAAATTAAATTTCTGAATGGTGTATTTTTGCCAAGGTGATACTGAAAGTACCTTCAAATAAGAAAACACAAAAAAATATCTACACACAAAAAAGCACATTTGGGGACACAAACTTAGAAATATATTTTTAAAAAATGATTAAAAGTTCACACCGGGCATGTGTGCACTCAGCACTGGGTTTGGCATGTCAAATTACGGCTGGAATGGGGAAGGGCAAGAATAATGAAAAGGTGCGTAGTTTTTTATTGTGTGAGGGGCAGTGAGGTAGAATGAAAATAATGCCGATTTAATTTAATAAAATTTACAAAAAACAAAATAGTTAAACGAATATTGCGTTGATACGTTTTTAGATTTTCACAGCCAAAAGTATTTTCGTTAATAGTTTTTGGGGTGTTATGCCGTGTTACACTACCTCTTTCTTTAGCCGACGTCTCAGACAGCGTAGCAGAGTCCATCATCAGGGCAGATCCGGCAGAACACACATCTGTCGGATCTGCCCTGATGATGGACACTGCAACGCTGTCCGAAACGTCGGATAAAGGAGGTAGCGCAACACGGCATAACACCCCAAAAACTAATAACTAAAAAGAATATTGTGTATTTGAATTAAATTATGTCGTGGAAAAACGATCTTGATTTTGGCAAATGGATGTTTTGACTAAAGTGCTCCCAAATTTTATTTACTTAGTAAAAACATGAATCACACAAATTCGGGTTTCAATATGTGTACAAATTTATATAAAAACATACATTGATGTGATTTGTTTATAAGCTTTTCTTTCTCAGTTTAAAAATTATAAATGACAAATTTCTAACGGAATTTTATTTAAGGCGCCGTAACCGGGCTCAAAAAGAAGATGGAGAGATATGTAATTACGAATGTTAGAGGAGCGCGCTAATATTTAAAGCGATAACATCGATGCGAAAATTGTGAAAATGTTTAATAAAACACGACTCATTTAAAATAGAGCAAAAATCTCGTGGGGGTTGTCTTAAACAGCATTTAAAGAAACACTGGGAATTTTTTTATAACTTCTAAAATAACTGAAACAAACGTGTTTATAATAATTTTTGGAGCATACTTTGTGACTTTTTTCTATCAAGGTAATTTTTATATTAATTTGCGTTTCAGCGCGGGGAATGTCTAGGTTTTATCTTCAAGAGTAACATATATATTTTTAGGAGCTTTAAAACTTTTTTAAGAGCTTTAAAACTTTTTTAAGGGAGATATGTAAGAAATCGGTAGAAATTCTGGTAGCGGCGGCTTAAAGTTGCATGGCTCGATACATACAACTTGGCACACTTAATTTGCAGTCGATGGCACGGCTTCGCTAATTCGTAAACTTTCACAAAAATATACAAAATTTAAAAGCAATTTATTTATTACTTTTACTGGATTTTTAACAGACGTTTTGACGTAAGTGAGAATAATCCAGTTATGAAAACCCAGGTAATACATAAATACGTTAAAAATTACATAAATCAATCTGTTAAATTATACATTGGTAAATTTTGGAATTGTTTAAATCAAAAAAAAAATATTAAAAATATTTGTTAGTTACTTATTTGGCCGATTGGGGGGGGTGGAAAATTTGCGTGCTTGCTTCAACTTTTCCATTCACATAAATACAGTTAAGGTACATAATAGGTACCATTTACACAAGAAAAAAATAATTATCAGTTGGAAGTATTTTTTTACGAACCTGCGCCGAGGTGTTCGCATTTCAAAGAAAAAGTTTATTGTGCCGTCATAAGTAAAAACACAGCACAACACCTCCTTGAGATTCTCAATGAGGATACTGTGGTTCCACCCATGGCGGCAGTATTAATTATTTGGACATTTGGCATTTCTTGACCTATTGTATTTGTGTCTCATGAAAATAAATGTTTTTACATTAATCTTTTGACGTCGTCTAATTATTATTTAAGATGTCATGTTTGTAAGCTCACGTGCAACGTAACACAGTGTGTAGTAATGTTTAATACACGTGCAAGGAAGTTAGATTATCGCTCTTCCGCCCTCCGACAAATTTTAAATTTTCAAAACAGTATGAAAATAATAACAACGCAAATTAAAATTGTCGGCAAACAAATACTATCTATGTCTGACAATATTTCATAGCGTAATTAAATCGTAAGCACCTGCCAGATAATAATGCTACCAATAAAACACTTCCACGAGGCGCCACTGTGCAATAAATTTGCGGCAGAGACGCACACTACTTTAACTGGGACTACTACCAACCTAGTGCTGCCAGGTCTATAATGTATCACAGCCGACTCGTCTCATGAATATATATTACGAATTAAATAAATTAATAACAAAACCAAGCCACCAATAAAAGCACAGAGCCAAAACTGATCGTAATAATAATCCTATTAACTAACCTATGGTACGAGAAACACATAAATTGTTATGGCTAGAATATTTTGCCATAAATCGGGAATTATTACGGCAATAAAATGCACAGCTATATTATTTCGTGAAGTAAAATTTGAAAATTTGAATACATTCAATTTGTGGTCCCGGTTAACGCGTGTTACATATTCATAAAAACGTTATTTGTAATATAAATTAAAATATTTCCATACTCAAGCGGGTAAAATGGAATTGTTTATGAGAATATATCACCTTTATACTAAGTTAAGTAGAGATAAAAAAGTTATGTCATAATTTATTATAATAAATAAGCTAGAACCCGGCGTTACTCGTAAATAAAGAGATAAGTGTCATTTTAATTACACGACTATCTAGGACTAGGTAATAACAAATTTATTAGTATTTTAAGTGGAGCATTGCACAACGCGCAACTTCAATAACCTTAACTAGAAAATCCATTTGTGTGTCCAACTAAAAAAAACAAACTAGTTCTAAGAAATATTCGGTCACCTCACAGTTGATCCCCGGGGATATAATTATTACAAAATAATAAGTTTTTGAGCATTATTTACCAATTTCAATTAAAATCGACCTCAAAAATACCTTAATAATAAGTTGGTATGGATATCAAACGAATTTATTTACAATGACGATTTTTGTACTTACCTACGCTGGTATTTTTTTTTTACATTAACTCCACACAGAAGGCCCCGAGGAAAATAATTTCCCTCACGGCATATGTCATCTGAGATGCTATGTGAAGGGTCTTTTTGTGTGACAAATGTCAACCGTGTACATATGTTGGGCACGTGTTTCCCGACTATGCACCGGTGCCGAGGGGATCAAAGAGGCTAGTTCCTCGGAGCATCTTCCATCAAATGCCAGTAGAATAAGGATAGCATTACCACCCGACGCCTCTGCTCTAAAGATTGCAATCCGTCTGTTGAGATGGGAGAATCTATCAAACGGACCGCCCGTTTCTGCACAGAGTCGAGGGTATTTTTCAGGTATTTTGGAGCTCCAGACCAGAGGTGGCTGTCAAATTCAACCGTGGGGCGCACTTGTGATTTGTACAGGATTAGCAGTTGTGTTCGTGTACTATATCTATTATAAAGACAAGATTAGTTTTATCCTTGTTGCATTTGAATGAAAATAATACATACTTCTTACTTTTATTAGGCGAAATGTCATCTCTGCACACCCCTTCGGAGATCCTTAGTTTTGTGTAAGTAGGAATACCGTATTTTCCCTAAACCGACTGCAAATTACATAAAAGTATGCCGGGGGGCCAACTATAGTGGGATCAAATCTGAGTCGAAATATTCACATCGATTCCTGAGTGTACAGAAGAACGATACTATTTTCAGCTAGCAATGTCACTTCAATCATGAGTTATTGAACGTTAAAAATCTTCCATATTTCATAAATACTTAATCACAAATAAAAAGTTTTGGAATAAGGCAAAATCGGTAATCGGTAATCTGGTAAATGCTAGTTAGAAAAATAAGTAGATAAATCAAAATAAAAGTACTTAAGACTTTTTAACTTCACTTCATAATTTTTTTAATGATAAATTAAACAATGTGGCAACTTATTTTATGACGCGTGCGCACTCGGCACGCGCTCGTGTAATTCGGTAGCGGATCGCGACGAGCGAGACGGTCGCACCATCTGTGCGCGGGTCCCGTGAGAGGGAAGAGTCCTACGCGATAAATAATAATAAAAAAAACATTACGATAGAGCGCGTGACGTCACGGCACGCGAAACGGGAATGAATACGCGCGCTACAAATGCGCTGACAAAATGCGGGCACGGAGCGGAAAGAGTTAACACAGGGTATTAATAAAATTACGATATAACACTATAAATTTACTCCTTTCGAGAGTTATTTTTTACTTGGTGGGAATTTGGCACGTTCGTAGTAATATACGGTATGTCTACCTACACATTTTTGTCTAGAGGTGAATATGCGCGCTCGGGATCCCTTGTGTTTGGAATTTAAAAATTATTCATCGCATTTTTCATAACACGGATCATATTGCGGCCACCCTGTGCTATGTGGAGTGAAATGTGTTTTATATTGGACGCCCGTTAGGTACGTTGTAGTAAAACTGTCGGAATATTATTATAGAGAAGAGATTTTAAAAAATTTAACCCGGTTGTGCGAAAAATATAATATTGTGATCAATAAACGAATAGGATCAGTAATGAAACTTGGATTACAGATCCTTTTGAATTGGATTAATAACATTTACGCTCTTCATGATGACCGGATAACTCAGAATGAAAGGAACTCAACACCTCCTTTGAAAAGTCATTAAAAGTGAAGAAAAAAATTGTTAAATTGGTAACGTTAGCTTGGTTTTTTTTTTAATTCATAACTTTTAATGATTTTTTAAAGGGGTTTTGAAGTTGCATGATTCAGAGATATCGTGGAACACATAATTTTATTTTAAATTTAAAAAGAAACAGATTTAATAATGTCAAGTGCGATTTTAGTTTTTATGTATCTATTTGGGAGGCGGGTACAGGCACAGGCAGGCCGGATCGGGAGAGACTGGTTGAGGAGAGACCTAACCTAGACCTCTCCAGCCAGACTCTCTTGACCCATCGCCTTGCACCGCGGTGGGAGGAATGGATTCATACGTCCGTCACTCCTGGAGACATTGATCCCCAGATTCCAACCCACCCCTCATACCTTTGTCCTTCCCAGAATTTTCTCTCCTTCCTTTCCCTAAAAAGACCCTCCACGCAGCGACGCAGCGTACCCAAAGATGAAAAAGAAACCGAGGTATTTTTTTCAGGGCCTCCACTGTGTAGTTATTTAAAAAAAAAATGACTTTGGATTACAGATCCATTTAACTGTTTTATTAAAAATATATATTTAAATAAATTTTAAAATATCAAGTATAATTTTGGTTTTTATTTACCAGTGTAAGAGAAAATGTTTAATGTTGAAAGGGGGTACAAATAAATACTTTCGATGACACATTTTAATATAAGTTTTTAGATTTTCACGGCCAAAAGTATTTTCGTTATTTGTTTTTGAGGTGTTACGCCGTGTTGCACTACCTCCTTCTTTAGCGAATGTTTCGGACAGCGTTACAACGTTAGGGCAGAGGTGATGATGTACACTGTAACGCTGTCCGAAACGTTGGATAAAGATGGAGGTAGCGCAACACGGCAAAACACCCCAAAAACACATAACGAAAACATATTAATGTACTTTAAAAATTTCAAAAAAGTAAGTAAGTTCAGTAAATTGATTTGCACCAGCTTGATCGGTAAATAAAGAATACAGTTTTATGACAAACTGAGCAGGGCAATAATGTTCTGAAAATACTTTATAACTGTATAGACAGCAGAATACAGCTACAAAACATGAACATGCCCGTGCAAATTTTACATTTTTCGGTTGATTTGCGAAAAACACTCGTTCGTGAAAAATGTGACTTCAAAATGAAAATCGGGCTGGCGGCCGAACCTAAAGCATGAAGATTTATTTTACCGTCGAGTAAATATGATAAAGTTAATTGACAGACAATAGGACGGAAGGGTTTTACGGCCAACAAGCCACGTTCAAGGGAAAAAAAACGGTAAATACATACGGAGACGCACGAGGAGGAAATAATATTACTTATTATACAGATAATAATTTATTTACAAGTTTTCTTTGGTTCTGCCGCTGAGAGCTCCTTCGTAGGCTCGACATCTTTTACGTTAGGTGAGGTTCACGCATCCTTTATGAGACAAGGATGAAGTTTCGAAAGTACCGTCGGCGGTATGCTTATATTTGGGGATGCTCGGAGGGTCTTTTTAAGGAAGGTAAGGAGAGGAAGTTCTGGGAAGGAAAAAGGGGTAGGAATCTAGGGTTTAATGTGTCTTGGTCATCCGCCGCCAGATCTAGACAAATCTCACCCCATGAACCCGGGCACCGAGGTAGCGAACCACTGACCTATGGTAGAGACGTTGGTTATCCAATAAATGGTTGCCGAGGCGGCGGTACCCATTCCCGCCTCCCAAATTATAATACTAACTACCTATATTACAACGCATGCCGGGTACTTGCTAGTATAAAAATTTAAAAAATCAATCAATCGTGCTCTTCATATGCTCAATAATATTGGTCCAATCAGTAAAAACTTAGTATAGTATATTTAAACTTAGTATATGTATATTTAATCTACAAAAAAAAAAAAACAATATTTTGTTTTTCCTTTTTTTTTACAGAAGACATTTTTGGCATTTTTCACCAGCATTTGGTTCCTTAGAACAGGCAATCTGCCTAGCTAGGAAGTAATAACGTACAAGACATAATAACACTTGTACACATTTTAATATCTACAGTTATTTGAAATATTATTGTTATTATGTAATTTTGCTGTATAAATGTAACTAATGTAATAAAAAAAAAAATAAAAAAAAAAAAATTCTAACATAGACATTTTCTCCGATTCACTGCCCAAATTTAAAAAGAGAATCATGTCAATAATATAAATTGTTTAATGCGCATACATACATACATACTCACACGCACACACCCTCACACACACACACACACCTTTACACTACGCACATCACATCACCCGGTAATTACTTAATATGCATAACATAAATAAGACACTAAAATGAAACACATAATAGGTACACAACATGAAATATACTTATTAATTGTAAATTGTTTTCACCAATGTTACTAATGTACTGTTTGTCCTGTTTATAAATAAATTTTCAAAGTACTGGAGCAAAAGGACAACAAATTGTAACGTTGTGCAACAAGCATGAAGATCTAATCAAGACAGTTCACAAAGAACACTTCACAGTTTGCAAGAAACTATTTGTTCACGTAAAAATCAAAGCTCGCTCCCAACACGTTAAATGTTTGGAAAAAGCTCCGAGGGGGTTGAAAACGTTGAGGCGGAAAGGTAGTTAGTTTCCATTGACGTACGAGTCGAGAAATGAGAGCTCGGCACACGGGGAACCCGCTCCCTGCATATGTACACAGTACACAGAGCCCAGTTACAACCTTCTTGTCTTAATATTGTTCAGACAGCGAAAGCTTGGATGGGATTCGCAGTCTTATTCCGTAGTATAACTCGGTGACCTCTCGTAGTCTAGTACTTGTGCCTGATAAGAAACCAGTTATATAATGAGAAATGGTTTAAAGTTAAAGTGCAAGTTCCACCTCTGCTCTAAAATTCACCACTCTCTAGTAGCGAAGTAGTCGGTGAAGCTTTTACATATGATTCAAGAAAGTCTCGTACTAGTTCACACGGACTCGTTCCTTACGAAGCCAGCTTTCACTAGTCAACTTTTTGAAAATTTGAACTTTTTGAAATCAGAAATTTTCGATAATTTGATTTTTTTTTAAATAATTTCCATTGATAACAGTGGATTTCAATTTCCTCCGTAATTATGCGTACTTAATGCGTTTTGGGTGGTCTCAGTATTTCAGATACAAATTCAAATAATAAAAAATTTGAAAATCGCATATCGGCCGTGAAAATCTCATAGATATCATACCTGCAGCTTAAGTCACATGATATGTGACTTAAGCTAAGCAGCAGTTAGTTAGTGGCTATAATATGAATATTTGGGAATTTCCGTTCTTACTTGCCTACAACTTCACAATATTTATTTATTTACTCTATAAGCAATGTAAAAGCCATCGGCTTATTTAATATTTTTTGACACCGGGTTTGGTAATAAACAATAGATCCCAAAGAAATTGTTAGAAAAAAATGTTGATATCATTAATTTGAATATTCGTAAGCGAGAAATTGGCGAGTTTGCCACATATTTTTGTGAATGGTGATATTGAAATAGATCCTTATGCCTAATAAGTCAAGTAGGTACTCTTAAAATGACTACACCCAGCAGTTCGCACAGTCGAGCTCCGAATTTACAATTTAAAAAAAGAAACATAGGTCGCTTATCCTTCGCCGATATACGGGGTGAACATTGAAAAAATGTATAAGGGAAATAATTTTAAAATATTTAAAAGAAGAGCACACTGCGTCTCTCTTTGATAGGAGTATACTTCACTAACAGCCTGCTGGTAAACAGAATTCCCTGGCAAAGTTGACTCAGAGCAAAGATCCACTCTATATGCTCCAATTGCGCGTTGCACTAAAGGCGATATAAAGCTGTCCACATAACATTAATACAGAACTTGGAAACAGAACTCGGAGAGTTTCAGTAGATAGTTCTGGTCTAAACCTTTGGACGTATTCACTGCAAGAACTTTACTTAACATGGTGTAAAAGGGCGTACCCGAGAGTTTAAACCAGTGATTTCTGAGCATATGTAGAGAAGAATGTAGATGTCATTTTGTTGTCAGCTGATACTTTCAAATTAAAAACTACAAAAAAAATCTATCTGAGCAGAGTCGAGTAGAGCCTAGTGAGTCATGTGATATGCATTCCGTCTTGTTCCAGCAGCGCGGTAACAGACGAAACAGAGCGCGTACCACGTGATCCCGTCCCATCCACGTGTAGAAGTGCGATCGGTTGCGACGAGTGATAGAAAAATATATTTGTTTTTATCTGGAAAAAAATCATACGACCTCAAAATTTTACTTTTTTTATTTTTTCGACGTTTTGATAAATATTTGTGGTAATATAAATAGTTGTGGTATTTTTTCAACCAAGTTGAAAATAAAAAATAAAAAAAAACATTGGATAAGTTTTTAGATTTTCACGGCCAAAAGCATTTTCGTTGTTAGTTTTTGGGGTGTTATGCCGTGTTGCGCTACCTCCTACTATAGCCGACGTTTCAAACATTTTTTTAAATATTACCCGAGGTATAACTTCAAGTTTTAAAACGAAAAAGGTTATTTTATCTAGTTTTTAAAATGGTATTTGTTTTTCGACATCTTCAAAAATAAGAAATATATGGGACATCATTTAAAATGCCTTTGAAAAATTTCGAAATTCAATGATTAATTATATTATTTTTAATAACAGTGTATACAAAACAGATGAACAACCCTTTTTGGCTGGATAATCAATTTATATCTTTCCATGAACTATTTTGTCAGTTTTTATATTAGTAAGATTTTCACATAAGTACAAGGTTAGCAATTGTATAAAATATTCACGACCTTTTTTAGTACGGCTGAAAGTGTTTTGTTGTGAAGAAGGCATTATTATTTATCAAGAAACTATTCACAACAGAAAACTCTAAAAAAGGGGTAACACATACCGGGAAATAGAAAATTCACAAAGGTAAAATCACGAAGAACACACTGGCCGGACAAGGTGTTAAAACTGCTATTAAATTAGTCAAATTACAAAACTAGCCGAGGCGAACCGTGTCAAACTAATAACACAGAGAAACTACTGGCTGGCTGGGAGCTTTGGCGTCCGGGCAGAATTAAATTGCAGGCACGTTCGGGCAATCCTGAGTATCTACTTTTATTAGATTAAATCCAGGGAGATTGCGTCATCGGGAGCCCGTATACCGGCTGCTTTAACCGGGACTAGAACAGAACCAACCACTCCTTCAAACTGGGACATCGATCCCAGTCGGAACCGCCCCGGGATGCAGCTTTGGAGATAGAAGCGAGGGTAAAGGAAAGTTTCAGATGAAAAGCGAAAAAAAAACGCAGCGAAGACGGAAATCTTCAGTTGGTCAGGTCCGGAATGAAATGCACCACATTATAAAATGCTTCAAGCTGAAAGGTAAAATGAAGTCCGAAGAAAATAAATCCCATAAAACATCTATTTCTATCGCTTTGAGGTACGAAGAGCTATGTTTTTTATCTAATTTTTCTTGCAACGAATTTATTTTTATTTTTATATGCAACCAGCGAGTACCCGGCACACGTTACAGTGCCATTCAAAGAAAGGGTTTGTGTTTTAATTCTGTTTATTGAAGTGCTTTCGGATTCATATTTTTTTTGTGTTTCCGTCTGGTGCGTAAACGAATAAATCAATAAGGTTTTTCGAAGCAGACCCATACAGCCGTCCATGCGAGAAGCATGGATTTTCAAAATTTACCCCTGCTATCCCTTACCGCTACTATGTCTCCGTTGTAGTCCCTTCCACCCCTCACCAGCCTGACCTTTCCCTTCCCCTCCAGCATTCCCCTTCCGCGACTCCCCCCCCCTTCTTTCCCCTCGCCCTTTTAGAATTCCTCTCCCCCTCCCGCTTTCCCTCCGTACCGCTAAACTATACTAACTATACTAATTGTACAGAATCTATTTAAAAATTGATTTTTCACCAAAATAAACTTCTTACCACACGTTGAAAATTAGTTTATTTTTGATTAATTATTACATTACAGTCCTAAAATAATATTAATTCTTCTCTAATGAGATATTTCTCTAATCTTTATAAATACTATATTTCTCAACTCAATTTGTAATATCAGTTATCATTTTTTTCTTCTTATCTTTCTCCTCTCTTTTTTTATCTCCTCCTTTTCATTCTGTTACATTCTTCTGTTATATGTTATATATATATATATATATATATATATATATATATACATATTGTATGATATATACCAGGGCTTCCCAAACTGTGAGTCGCGACGCCCCGGGGCGCCGCCGGGTCATCCCAGGGGCGTCGTGAGGCAATCTTTATAGCGTCTTCCACACGCACACTTCGGAGCGACTGAGTCCCGCGCCACTTCAGGCCGCCGCGCAGAAAAGTCTCACAGTGAACTGCGCTGTAAACCTATCGGTCTTTACTTTTCTGCGCCTGAAGTAGCGCGGGACTCGGTCGCTCTGAAGTGTGCGTGTGGGAGACGCTAATAGGTTGGCTGTCTGTGTTGACGCGACCGACTCAAGTGAGCGCCACGCACATTGTGATGATGCGGCTGCCGGTGGGAGCGGGGGCTAGTGCTAAACCTCGTTTTGAGAAACTATGCTCAGAAAAGCAAGCACATCCTTCTCATCAATACCAAAGAAAAAAATTGCTTTTTTATCTTTTTTGTTTGCTTCCATTTTTGTTATGTTGTGTTCTTTATTTTCTAATAAAAAATTTAGATACTATTTGGAGTTTTTCTGACAAATTGTTATTAGGTAACGTACCCATACTACGTGACCCGTTCAGGGGGGGGGGCTTCAAAATACTACGCTTGGTACAAATGAGCAGCGGGGGGCTTAGATTTTTAGTCACCGGGGGAGGGGGGGGGGGGGGGGGGGGGGCGGGCGTCGCAAAAATATGGCAACTTCCCAAGGGCGTCACAGTTGAAAAAAGTTTGGGAAGCCCTGATATATACGATTTTTTTTGTTTACTGTTATTTAGGTATCTATTCTTTGTTTTATATATAAAAAAATATATGTGTTATTTTACCATTACTAATTTTTTTTTATCTCTATTCGTTTCTCCGCCTTTTTGTTACGAGCTTTGCTCCTAAAAAAGGTGTAAACTTAATAAATAATGTATATTTAGAAATAAAAAACTTTATAGAATGTATATAACCATGTAATATTTGATAATTAATAAATATAAAAAAAAAAAAAAATTGATATATTTTCCAAATTGGGAACGGTATCAAAAAATAATAATCGTGTAAAACGCCCATAATACTGGAGTCAACCAAAAATAAGTTAATTATACCGCAAACTAAACATGCCAAAAACATTACAGAACAAAGATAAACCGCAATTTACACGAGTGATTTATATCGTAAAAATATGACAAAATTCGTTAGTGAGTACGAACTTCGGGGTTGAACCCAAATATTTGTTAATATTGTGTAAACCAACCCTAATATTAGTAAATATGCGAGTATCGTGACATACAGTTTCAGACTGAGGGTGTGTCCGGATGAAAAATGAATCAAATTGTTGTTATTTCAAAGTACAAATTCTGGGAAGTCTGAAATATCGCGTTTATTTCAGAACTAAAGCGAGAAAACTTTTGCAGATTGTAGACAACCATCCCGCACAATACACTATTTTATCTGGTACCTCTTTGTAGAAAAAGGGTGACGGAACTCAAATTAACAACAAAAAAAACATTCGTATTTGCCGACATTAAACTAGACTCGGCTGATAACTATTATAAGAGTGAATATCTAAGTAAAATCACGAATCAAAGGTGACGGCAATATTTAAAACAATAAGAACAAATTAGATGGTTTCGAAGTGAAGAGGGATGGTCGAAGGAAATAGCAATTATCTGATTCACTCGATCGTGCCATGTCACATTTGGGATATATATTATTCTTACACTACTTCTGCATGGAATATAGTTACAAACAGCCTAAAATAACAAACTTCAATAAATAATGTTAGAATAATACCCACTATTCTTCTACATGGGTTTAATATAATTTAATTAGCACATTTTATATTTGATTACTGTTCCACAAAATTATTATATAGTTAAGGTGTTTTGTAAATGCCCATATATAAATAAGGCGTACATGAATATAATAAAATAAATAAATTTAAACAAAAACATACTTTTAAAACCTGAAATACCATTGAAAAGAAAAGAGGCCGTTCCGGGGCGTTCCACAAGAATAAAGCACTGGATACATCATAGATAAAGAAAAGCACACATAAATCAGTGAGGAATTCCACCGAAAGAACAAAGTATCGCGTAACAATGAGAGTATGATAATATGAACAAAGCATACTTTGTAGTTTTGTAGTTAGTTTGTAACACATCACGTTAACGTAGCACGCAATGTGTGTTACATGGAAACTTCGGTAGATGTCGCCTTCTAAGTCACGTTTTATAGCCCATCGTGTTAGTTGTATCGCTGGGCGAGTGTTTTCATTTTAAATAGTATTTACATCGGAAAATCGTTCGCCGACACCGCGATGGCTTTTGTTCGTTGTTTGGGTACATTAAACGATATCGGAGAACGCGTTAAAGCGAAAACACACATTATTTTCTACGTGTGTTGAGAGTTTGCGAGATTAAAAGCCGGGAAAATTGTCTACGCTTTCATAAGAAAACACCTTTAAGAGCAAAGTGTGTAATGGAACATTCGTAAATAAATCCACAAAAACCAAACCCTCCGTGGGGTAAAGAGTAGTAATCTTCTTGTCTCCTTGCCCAGAGGCACCGAAACCCGATGTGGCAGATTTTCTATATTTAACATAAGTAGGTTATTTAGGTAATTCATTTTAGAAATATTTTAAGTAAAGCGTGGAAAAAACTTGCATATTTAGCTTGCTTCTTGAAATAACACTTCGTTTCAGCTCAATTAGTACAAGAAACAACCATTATCCTTCCGGCAAACTTCATATCGTAGTAACCTGGACAAACATGGCGCTAAAAGGAAATTGTGAACTTTGATTGAAGATATTGAAATATTTTTCGTAAGTGGTAGGTAATTACGTTGAAACGAATTAAGAAAAAGAAATTTTATCTATAATGCTGATTAAGAAAACTGTGCGTCGTTTCACATTTGAAAATATGGTACTACCACGTATTTATTTAATCGTCCGTCTCTTTTAAAGGCAACGATTTTGAAAAAACAGGGAGTCTTTACTCTGCCTGTAGCCAAAGTATCGCGTTTTTGAAAGAGCACCGTGCTGAACCGAAACTTTGTTCGAAAATGGCTTATTGAGTAGTTTTGAATAGCCAAAGTATTTTTTATTTCAGCCGTAAAAGATTATTCAAATGAGGATGCCATGGGTCCTCTGGAAGATTTTCAATTCTTTTGCGATATTGTATAAAAACAAAGTAAAAAATATTTTTATGTAATCGTCATGTGGTAAACAACGGATACCTTCGTCCTCAGTCAACTTTGACAAAGGTCTTATTATATCTACTTCTCGAAGTCCGGTATATACTCCTCGTATACGGTTACAAAGCTCTTCCGAAGCTATCCACCGACTCTGTAGGAATTGAAGCGAACTCCATAATATCGAACACTTCACTCCAATGGTCAACACAATAGGAGGACATTGCAATTTTATATTGTTTGTATAAGCCAGAGCATTCTTAGAAGCAGTAAAAAGAAAATAGTGAATCACCTTTATACCTAGAAATAATGTTTGTATTCTTTGAAACATTTACAGAGTGTTAAAAAGTATCGCATTAATGAAATTGCTATTGGGATTTGCACATATAAACACTCCAATAAAAAATGTTCACAGCATGCGTAAATCAAGGTTTATTGTTAATGGGTGGAGATGCTACTTGTGAAATAACAAATAATAATAAGCAAAATAAAATACAAAACATGTAGGTATACAGTACAGAGAAAGAGAGGAAAGAAATAAAGAAAATACATAAAAAAAGGAAAAATAAAGAAATCACATAAATTTTAGTTAAAATACTTCTAATTTCCATGACGTTATGCTGATAGCTAATAAAACTAGCACACGTTTTTTTTTATATACAAGCGGAAATATAATAGTCAACTTGACATGCTCGCTGTGCTAGAACATCAGTTCTGCCGTGTGGTATCTTGAACAAGTTGTGGAGGCGGCTGAAGTTTTCAAGCACGTATAAGACATAGGATTTCAAGAGGAATGGCCTATTTATAGAAATATGCACTATATTAAAAATTAGTAGTCATTTTTTTTATTTATCAAATAATCAGTTTACAAAGTATAATAATTTTGACTACAAAATAAATTACATAATAAGTTTTCACTGATTTTTCATTTTGTGATGTTTCTCTTCTATAGAAGCAGACGCTTGTGAACTTGTGATTAGAAGAGGGACGAGTATCGGGATGAAAAATATATTTTGTATCTCATAATTAATTATGGTAGGAACTTAAAAAAAATATAGACAAATTTAAAAGTTATATTGAATAGCTCTTTTATTGCTTTTATTAGGCATTTATCGTCTTCGATTGTTCTTATCTTTTCGGGTAGGCCCTATTGAAGTATTTTTCACTACATATGTGTAATGTGATGTTGTGCAAATGAGGTGTTGCATTTTTGTGTTGGAAATATATGTTTTTGACGAGTGCGACTTTCAGTTAAAAAGCTATGATTTTGTTTTTCTTTATTATTTGAATTATTACATTTTTTCTGACTACATCATTCAATTGTAATACTTTAAATTCTTCATAAACAAGGTGTGTAATAAGATAGTCTCTTGGTTTTTTCAATATATTGGCGTATTGGAGATTTGATTGCAAGATTTGTAGAAAGCCTGGCTTCTAGGTTAAACCTATTCGGTGTACGATATAATAGGGTAAATTCCCTGTTTGAAAACAACAATATGGCAAACCTTAAATTAACATAATATTGCTGTCCACAGAAGGCAGAGGAGCTATTAATTGGTGAAGGTATAAAGATAACAATAAAGGAAAAGCAAAAGTATCGTTCCCGTAAAGACATAGGATGTCCCAATAATAAGAGCGCCGGATTTATTTTTTGAATTTAACACATAATTTATTCGATAAGTGATCATTTTCATTTCCTTGGAAAGCACAAATGTTACGATCATGCTTGGAATTAAATGTAAGACAAATGCGCAGCACGGCTATCCTGTTGCAAACTGTTGCTCTTCTGATAAAATTTAATATATCATCTTAACATATAGGATATTTTCACAGTATTTTTTCATTCTACGATATGATACGATTGTACCACCCCAGCCAGGAGCACTCCTGTCCCGGTGAGACCGGTACACCAGGGGGCACTGTTTGTTAGGACTGGAACACGTGCTCTGTTGAAGGAGGAGGAGGATGGAGTTTAATCAACCGGTATACATGGCAACCTGGAGCCAATATTGGAATATAGGATGGACAGGAATAAAGGAAATGATTGAGCTATATATATATACATATATAGATATCGTTTCTCGCCTTTCGCTTATTTTCCTTCCGGTTTCTTCTCGCTTCCAGCTTATTGCTTTCCGTTTTCATCTTCCCACTTCCCGTTTCCCGCGTATATATGTATTTTTTGGTTGTTGCCTCCTGCTTCTCCTTTCCGGCTTCCCGTTATTTATGTTTTCCGCCAAATGCATGCAATAGCAGGGTTTTTGTTGCCTCTTCTTGGCTGTTCTTCCTTCTTCTCTTCTGGGTTCTTATTGTCACTTCATGGCTCCTTTCGCCTCTTCTTGGATCTTCTCGACTCTTCCTCAGCTCGACTCGGCTCTTCTTGCCTCTTCTTGAATCTTCTCATTTCTTCTGGGCTCTGTTTGGCTCTTCTTGCTAAGTATTTTTTCATTCTCGAAAAAAATTACGATACTGAGGGTATTTTTATTTTATTTTTAAGTTGACGAATATATTTTCTATAACCACTTAAAATGTGCCATATGACGCCTAAATGACATGTTTATTTTTATTCGTGAATGAATTCGGCGGCGTTGACGTCACGCCGGGCAACTTGATGACAGCCGTCTTACCGCCAGCTAGCCAGTAGCGGTTGAAACCTTTTCGGATAGTAGGACAGTTTTTCAAAATAATAATTAGGTAGGAATGAAAATATAAAAAATACATATTTATAGAACAATGATTTGAATCAGAAAAAACAACTTTAAATCTTCCACACATCGATGACGTTAATTATAATAGTTTGTTAAAATACCCCATTGCGGTCCGATTGTGGCAATAGTACATTGGGTCTCCATCTGCTTACTAATATTGTGTGAAGCTTATTGGCATATACGTAAATCACACGATGTTGCTTCCCAATTCTAAATATTCCGAAAAAATAAATATATTAACTAAAGAAAAATCCACGAATTTTACGAACTTTCTCCACTTACATAAAAAGTTTCAACAACAATATGACGTTCCATATTTACTAATCGCAAGGACACAGAAATTTTTAAGCTGATAACTTTATAATAAATACTAAAAAATCGAGTGCAGGTCACACGCGGTAGAACGAAAGCAATCTCAACCAATAGGAGCCTTGAAAAGTGATGTCATAATCAAAGCGGCCAATGAGCGCAGTTTGACGCTTCGTAGGTACTGTAATGCGTCATTTCCGTTTTATCCGAATTTCAAATCACAAGGAGGCTAAAGAAGATTCACTTAAAAAAATGCCCGTAATTTAAATCCTGTGCTCTTGTTGGGACACCTTTTATATATTTTAGTGTCCATTTATTTCTTAGAACTAGACGTACACGCGAAACATGAACAAAAAAATACTTTTCACTGTTTAGACTTGGCATAGTTTGAAATGCGCGTCGTAAAAATGTATGATTTTCTAGAATACTAAAAGACTTCCCGGAAACAATTGAGAAAGCTTTCAACTGAAAATTCCAATTTCACGGTGTTTCAATTCGAGGGTCCCCTTATCCTCTTCATAGTACTCGTAGGTACATATTTGTGTTCAATTTGTAGAATTCAGAAATATTTGCCAAAAAACTGACATCAAAGCAATCTTTGGTTTTTATTTATGAGTTCAGTTCAACCTGCAGTTCTAAATTGTCGTGGCACAAATGTGTAATAATAATTTAACTAACTAACTATCACGCCGTTTTCCCACAGGGGCAGGCGGAGAGGACGGACCGCCAAACAACTCGGTCTTGGCACACAGTCTTTGCCTCACTCACATTCATACATCGTCTCATACATTCTCTTCTATTATTCTGACTTTTGACATGGCCCGACTCAAGTATCTGATTCACTTGATCGTGCCATGTCTTCCTCGGGCATCCCCGACTTCTTCTACCATTCACATTTGCGTCGTATATTCTTCTTACACTACTATATAATAATAATTTTAAAAAAATATATAAACATATCTACTGTAGGTACTTAATGTGGTTCTCCCCACAAATACTACAATTTTAAAAATAATTTATACAATTATTGTTATTTATTTTTTGGGTATTGTGCCGTGTTGCGGTAAATCCTTCTTTAGCCGCATTTCGGACCGCGCGGCTTTACAGTTTCGTATCTTTTTTAATGGGATTTTTGTGAATTTCAATAACCTCCATAATTAGGGGTGCTCTATGTGTTTTGGGTTTTCCCAGGATTCAAGAACAAATCCTAGTACATAAGTACACTTTACCCCTATCGATTACACGTCTGCCCTGATCATTGATACTGTAACGCTTTCCGAAATGTTGGCTAAATAAGGAGGTAGCGCAACACGGAATAATACCCCAAAATAAATAATGATAATACTTTTGGCCGTGAAAATCTAAAATCATATCGGAATTTTAACTTTTTTTTTCAACTTTTGAAAGAAAAATTCAAAGATTATCACTGTGTTCGCACACTTTAGGTTGTGTCTCTGCTGAGTCCACAAAGGATTGACTGGTCGATTGAAGTTCCATCAATGGCAACCACATTCAAAAATTGATTGCCTGGTCTACTTTAGATTTTCGACCGACAATTCATTCCGTTCAGCAGAAGATTGATAGATCTTGCTTGTCAATTCCAAGCTCATAAAAATTTATTCGTATAGTTATTTACATCAAGACGCGTGCGGGTGTATAATATGTTAGTGTGTGTGTGTGTTTTTTGTGTGTGTGTGTGAATGTGTGCGAGAAGCCAGCCATCAATATTATTGTTTACAAAACGTAATAATTGGATTTTCATGGTCGTTTTCGCCGCGGACGTACTGCGTACGCAAATTCACCGCAAAGAAAAATAGTCGTCACTTTCGTCGCTAAAAAATAACAGAAACCATAAAGATACACAGATAAACAAACTCTACCGAACACGAAATTCGAGGAAACACGTCGCTGAAACATGATACGAGAACTTACAAATATAAACATACCTAATACCAACATCTTAAAATGAATTCGTTGAATTATTTATTACGCATTAATTTTTAGCAAAATGTATGGACAGTAAATTTATTATTCTACTTCCACACGAAGAAAGGGAAATGCCAAGAAGAAATTTTAATTAGGAAAAAAAAGCACAAATACTAAGAAAAAAGATCACATACTCGCCGTACTCGAAACAATAACAAAGACTTGCTATAATTTCTTGTAACGCTTACTACTTTTGGACAACGAAACTTTAGATGCCTTGCGACAAGACTTTACAACATTCTTCGAAGTAGAATAAAAAAATGTGATTCATTGCAAAAAATGCAAAACTCCTTGACAAAATTACTAATCCATAAGTACACTAATGAACACAGAAGCGACACTAAATTAATATACAAGTCTCTCAATGTCTTACCTGTCAGAGGATTGTTGTTCTATAATATTGTAAGTCAACATGTTATATTGTCCGACTCATTGTATAGGGAAAGAGTTTACCATAAACATAATACAAGATTCACTCAAAATGAAGGATTGGTAGTTCCGAAATGTACCAATAAATACGGTGAAAGAACCCTAAACTACATTGTACCCAAAATATTTAATAAACTACCAATGTCAATCAAAAATAATAACGTTTTTAATGGTAAAGTCAAATATAATCTAAGGAAATGGATATTAGACAGGGATGATTTATATTGATGCCCTCCCGAAGTCCTTGTATTCTTTATTGAAACTCACATTCGAAGGATTGGAAAATTCATTATAATTTCTGTAATACCTCATGAATACGAAACCATTCATTTACTTGTTGATCATATTCATTTGTTATATACTAAATCTATTTGTACTTTTTTATTATATGTATAAGAATTGAAATAATTTATTTAATTGATATTTTAGCATCAAAATCATATATATATATATATACAATGTTTGAAAATGTACCAACGTTGTCATTATTGTACCTGCTGACAAACTACATAAGTAGTTTAGCGGGTTTAAATGTTAAATAAATAAAAAAAATAAAAAATAAAAATAAAAATAAAAAAATAAAAAAAAAACAAAAAAAACAAAACAATCAAAGAAAACGTAAAAATTTGAATCAAAAGTAATGATAGGGCCTTTACCGGTGCACTCACCCAAATTCGAAGTTATTATTAATGTGACCAAACTAGTAGTGAAAATATTTTTACACAAGTGTAGGTATGTTCATAGTTATTATAAATGAACTTGCAAAATGACTGCCTCAACAGGGCTAGCCAGTGAGGCGGGTTATGAAAAACCTCAACTTATAACCATACATTTCTATTGTTTAAATATTGCCCACTGTTTATAGTATACTATTTTCTGTTGTTCATTTCATGAACTTATCTAATTTATTAACCAGCGTACATTACTACACTTTTTGGTAAGAGTTTAAATATTTCTTACAATAAAGATATTATTTGGCATTCTCAGACTATAAAAATATTACCATTTGTTATTTCGGCTACTGGCATTATACCTAGCTCTCTCATTCAAAATTTTGGCGTATTAGATTTGTCAAAAAATTTGTACATAAAAATGCAAAAGTCGGTCATTTTAAATACATGTAGGATTACGAAAGATTTTTTAAATATTTATATTGAGGGATCAGTAGGATTTATCGGACCAGTTAGGATTTCATCAGAGCCGAACCCTCTGATATGAAAATATCTGGAGTCGGTGAAATATTTTCCCATTATGTTTCTGGTGGATTGACGTATTGTTCTTGTATTGTTTTATTCTTATATAGTGCACTTACATTGCGTTAATTTACTAGATATTCATTTGTGGAAAAGTGTGTGGAAGGGTTTAGTCTTTCATTTGGGAAAGATTCAACCCGGACATAAAATCTGGAGCACCGTAATAAAAATTTGGTTATATCCGAGTTATATAATATTATATGAATTGCCCTCCACGCGAGCAATTCACGAAATCCAAGATTTACTAATATAATTTAATCGGTATTCCTAAATCCCTAAAATAATGTTTTATATCGATTTGAACAAAAAATGATGTCAGCCATTTACATTAGAATTTTCCACTCCTAGGTCCCACAAACAGGCAAAATTAAATTCTCACTTTCATCGGTGTTCAGTGCTTATAATAAACATCTACAAGTCGTCACCTTAGTCGGATAGGGTTTTCTAACTAACTTTTTTTTCAAAAATGACCTTTGAATGCCAAAGTATTTCTTTGGCTTATTTCTGTACCCAACATAATTTTCAGAATCATCTGTGTTGTATTTTCGTAGATGACAAAGTAGGTACTTTCGTACTATGACAAAGTTCTAACATCAAGCATTTTCAATAATAATTAATTTTACAAAGTGCCGTATGTCACTCCAAGTAGTAAGTTTGGGACTTAGCAGGGGTGCCCGGGTTCGGCGGAGTACCTGGACACCAGCTGCGTGGCCGGATTGCCGGAGAGGCTGGTTGAGGAAGACCCTTTCACCTCTCCAGCCCATCCATCGCCTTGCACCGACCCCTCATTTTTTCCTTACCAGAACTTCCTCTCCTTCCTTTCCTTAAAAAGACAAAGAAGACATAGGCCCGGAGGGAAATTAATTTTCTTTAGGGCCTCTTGTGTGGGGTTAATGTAAAAAATATATCTACATCTTAATATTTTCCAGTCGGTGGAGATATTTGTTAGACGGTACAAGCCGATATCCCCGGGTTCTTCGGGACTTTACTCAGAGTTTTTGGAAATCAGATGTAGACAGAAATTTTCATCAAGAAATATTAAAATTCTGCTTTAGGTGGGCGAGTGGGTGGTTTTTAGAAATCTAAAGTAGACAGTGACCTTCCTCTTGATTTGAAGGTCTATTGTGCAATATTTCACTATTCCACGAATAAAACTGTATTGACAGTAAACTAACTAGTTAACCATCACAGAGGACGTACCAAGGAGAAAACAGATTTAGCGAATATAAATATTAGAACATACAATACTGATACAAATCCGTACACTTTTCTAATGGTTTTTTTTGTGAATCTGTCGTTAGTGTCGCGGGCTTTTGTTAATCGATACATTTGCTATAATTATTTAGAGGTACAACAGCCCGCCTGACACGACGTATTTTTCCATTGATCCTGGATAATAAATGACCGGCAGCAGTTCAGGGGCTGCGGTACTAACGACCCATCAGTCACCACCCCCAGACCACAGCCCTACCCGTCCACCAGCTCAGGTACCCACCCCCACCTGCCACCTGCCACCTCTCACCTGCCGCACGTGCAGCCACGTGGGGTAACCGTGTGTTGAAATTTGATTTGTAATTATATATCCTGACATTCACAAATGCCTAAGATGAAAAGAAAAAATATACATAATAATAGTTAGCTAATTTATATAACGCCTCATGAAAAGTCATCTCAAGGGCGCTGAAAATGGTTCTGCGACTTTTCTTCCCGCTAAAAAATATCCCCGACAAAATATCCTCCGACAAAATATTCTTCGGACTCAACATCCCTCAACAAAATATCTACTAAAACCTAACCTAATAAAAAATGGGATAAAAATAATACAGACATCCTGTAAAGACTATAAATTAATGTTATCCGTATTATTTTTGTCCCTTTTAACTGTTTTTGAACAATAATAATTTATTGTCTTTACAGGGTATTTGTATTATTTTTTTCCCATCGTTTTTGTTAGGTTAGGTTAAGTTTTAGGGGATGTTTTATCGGTAGGATATTTCGTCGAAGGATATTTTGTCGGCGATATTTTGTCACGGGATGAAAACGCGCATTACCGCTGAAAACATGTGTTTAACGTATTATCGGCAATCTGTCAACTCGGAATCACGCAACTTTAACACAAAGAAAAGTCAATTAAAAGTGATTTTTTTTTTAAGAATTGGTTAAATATGTTACGTTAGGTTAGGTTAGGCTATTTTAATTTTTTTGTAACTTTTAATGACGTTTCACAGTGCTGTTGAACATACGTGTTTCTGAGTTGTCATGGAATCGTATTATTATAAACTATAATAAATAATACACCAATTTTCAAATTTCCTTCAAAACATGTTTTGGTTTGAAACTTCCTACCTACATAGTTATCGGAATCAACCGCGCTACAAACCGGGCCAAATCCGGAGTTGTAAGGCCGACATTTATTTCGTACGTATATTAAGTGCATTAAAGAATTCAGAAAAATGCGTAGATGTCCGCGTGTGTATGTGTGATTATCACCATTGATAAAATGCATTGGCATCGACAACGAGTCTATCTGCCGAGTTTCAGATCGATCAGACCTCGGGAAGTGGGTTAATTTCCACTTCAAAGATTCTTTGGCATTCATTCATTCAATCAAGACAATAAAAGTGAAATTCAAATAAATGTATTTACAAAGAAGAGAGGTTCTGAGAAGCCAATAAGTATTTAATAAATTGCACAATAGAAACGTAATTAATTAATCGAATTCTTTGTAAAATTAAGTTTCAAAGGCATTCCCGGCTATCTTTCTCAGGATCCACTGAAGAGACAAAACGATAGAAGCATATTGTGGGCGTGTCCGTGTGACTGAAGTAAGCTCAATATTTCCTTACTTCTGGTGAATTTCATCAAAAATTCTCTATCAAATCGGTATAGATCGCTTTTTTAGAGATTGTAAATTCAGTGTCGGAATCTTTAATGATCGGCGAAAGCATTTTTGCACAGTTGAAGTTCTCTGAAAATACCCAATCGAAAAATTTAAGCTTAATAAAATAAATTTGAGAGAAAATATTTTCGGGGAGCGCTATCAGAAATCTTAACCTTCCCGATGTCATTACGATAACAGCTTACAGCACAGCGCACTTGTTTATCTCTCTAACAATAGCTTCAGGGGTTATTGTGTGTTATCGATTCAGCAATCTCCAATTTTATTGGTTTTACTCGATCTTTATGTTACAATCTGATTAAATCCACTAAAATCCTTTTCCAAGCGATAATTTTCGATTTTATTTCCTTAATATTTTATAATCTTTGATTATTACATTAACTCCACACAGGAGGAAAGAAATATTATCCTCAGGGTTCATGTCATCTTTGGCGATACTGTGTAAAGGGTCTTTTTGAGGAGACGAAGGAGTAAACATGAGTCTCGTAGGAGGAGGAATACACAAAAGAATCAAATTTTTTTAAAGAAAGATAAAAAATTCTCGGGTTAAGCAAAAACCTGACAATATTTGAAAATCTCCTACTAACATCACAGTAAGCGAAAAATGTTGCTTATGTCGTGATGGAGGACTTAGCCAGCCGAGGAATTGAACTCACGACGCATGGATGGGACGCAAGCGCGATGCAAACCCAGCCACTAATCGGTCAAATCAGAATTATTCCACAGCCGTGTTTTTGAACTCGAGAACAAGTCGTAGAAACGACCCGTTCTCATTGAAATGACAATCGCGTAAAAGTGTAGATACTTTGCACAAAGTTTTGGAAATCAGATGGGATATGTAATTTTCCTTTTACTTTGAACGTCGGTGTGCGAAATTTCATCAAGAAGTAGTTTCAAAATTCTTCTCTAAGGGGTGGGAAAAGGGGGTGGGGGTGATTTTCCGAAATTTCATGTAGACATTGACCTTCCTCCTGTTTTGAAGGTCAAGTGTGCAAAATTTCATCAATCTCGGAATAATAAATAAAGCCATGCAGCCCGCGCCCGCGACGGACCCTCTTTATGAATAAAAGAAGGACAGAAAAATTATATTTTGACCAATTTTTTAATGTATAAAAACTGTGGGTTAGTTAGGGTTCATTTTCGAATAAATTTATGCTTATTCCCGCGCAGTTCTGTTTCGCAAAAACATCGAGAGAAATGCTTTCGCAGAAATTCCGAAAATATTTCAAACACAAAATCCAGGGAAATATTTGCTCGAGCTCAAAAGCAGCAATACCAAGAAAAACGCACCCTGTCGCAAATAAAATATAATAATAATAACATAAATATGGTTGATGAAAAGATAATATTAGCAGTTCTAATACGCAATACAAATGTTTTCTTTTGTTGTTGCTTTCGCGTGGTCAGTAATAAGGTTATTTATGTTCGATTTGAGCGATTTATGGCCATCGTTTTTGCTGATACAAGCGATATTTTTATTGAGATACACAGCGAAAAGTATTTTTCTTCTGAATAATAAAATTTAGTCAAGTTTCAACTTCGATTACTCGAGATACTACTGCCATCTGTGTTTTTGAGCAGACAAAAGGTTTACTGCCATCTATTGTTCACAATGCAAAGCTATTCGCGGGAATTTTTCGCAGGATGTTTCTCAAAACAGAAAACTTTCTTGGTTTTATATTATCATGGCATATTTTTATGAGCAAAATACTAGTTAAATATAATCACATTAAATACCAAATTAATTTATAAAAATTGATTCAATCTTTTATTTCGCATCACATTCTACACAGAAAGGTATTGGTTAAAAGTTAAAAGTAACAATAAAATCAATTATGTACAAAATCTTCCTAATTTCCTGTTCTTCAGAATTCTATGGAAATTCTAGACAAAATTTCAATATTTTATGAACAATGTTTGGTTAATAATTTTTTAAACTATAATTTGCATACGCTGTACCTAATAAACATGCAGTTTTTATTATGCATTTCCAATGGAAATGAATGGCGAGATATATACAGCGTGGTCTGATACAGGCATTACAGTGTCAATAACATAATATCTGCCCTGAAGATGGAGAATAACTCTGTCCGTAATGTTGGCTAAAGGATAAGTAAGTGCAACACGGCGCAACAAGCAAAAATTATAATCACGATCATAAAAAAATGTGCTTGAAAATCCAATTACAAATACATACTTTCAACAGAGCACTGTGATTCAATTTTTGTGACTAAAAGCAAAAAATGTTATTCCTAAAGCAGTAATGTGAAAAAATTGTTTACAAATCATTCTAAACATAAAATAAGAATTAATTTTTCGAAGAAAACTTCTTCGGAAAGGTTTTCACTTTGTGATGGCCTTATTTATTTTAATAAAAAGACAAATAACTTTGTTTCAACACTTTTATTGGTTACAACATGTTTCGTAAACATTGTTTACGAAACATGTTGATTGTGTACCAATAAAAGTGATGTAAACAAAGTTATTTGTCTTTTTATTAAAATAAAATAAGAGCTTAAAAAAACATATTTCAAGAAGAGCAATAACTTTTTGAAGCGAAAATAATAATTTTCACTTACCTTTAAAAGCATCAGGATTTTCTGTGACAGGTCATAGTCAAAGTTGGAGTATTTAGAATCCGACATGTCGTAGATGAAGACCAGACCAGCCCTCTGTGTCTCCAGGGACTGAAGGGCCACGTCCAATTGGTATACCACACCCTGCGGAAGAAAGGAACAATAAATTAATAGCGTTGCAGTTTTATTAGCACTTGAAGCCAGCGAAAAAAAAAGAAAAAGGCGCCCTCGAAATGTGGTGCTGGAGGAAAATGCTCAGGAGTCCATGGACAGCCAGACGCATAAATGTATCCATTCTGGAATAGATAGGCTTCCACAATACGCTATCAACTATCGAGGACTCAAATATAATATAATATCAAACTTGGAGATAAACATAGTCACTGGCAGTCAGAAGAAGCAGAGGAAGGCCACCAATGTGTTGGATCAGTGCGCCAAGTATATGTGTACGATGGTGTGCAGCGTAGAACCACAAGTAGTGGAGGAGCCTTGTCCACCATGGAAATTGGAGTAGGGGTCACGATCCTCAGCAATGAGGAATGGATTTAAGAAGAAAGCAAGCACATCTAAAGCTAAAACAATCTTTCTTAAAGCATTTATTGTTTTGAATTTGGAGATATAAAAGAGGTTTGCGACATCGCTGAACGCAAAGTTAATCATGTCAAGCTATCCCCTAGCCCCTGCAGCCCGTGAAGAAATTGAAAATGGCCCTTCAATTATTGTATTTTGGGAGGCAATTATGGGTACTGCCGCCCCCAGTAACCATTTATTGGGTAACCAACACCTCTGCCGCAGTGTACCCCTAGTGGTTGGCTGGGTAAGGTTTGTCAAGGTCTTGGCGGCTGATGTGTCTGCCCACCTGTTGCGTGGCGGGCCAGATCGAGAGATTGGTTGAAGTCTTTTGACCTCTCCAGCCAGAATCTCTTGACTCATTGCCTAGCACCGCAGTTGAAGAAATGGATTTATACGTCCGTCACTCCTGGCCACACTGACCCCCAGATTCCTATCCACCCCATATACCTATTTCTTTCCCAGAACTTCATCTTCTTCCTTTCGTTAAAAAAACCCTCCACACAGCATTCCCTAATATGACATAGGAAAATAATTTCCCAAAGGGCCTGCTGTGTGAAGCTAACATAAATTTTTTTTTTTTTGAAAGTCTATCATATCTGGATTATGACAGTAAGAGAGGCCATGATTCATATGATACCATGATTCGTATGATACCATGATTCGTATGATACCATGATTCATATGATACCATGATTCGTATGATATTCATATGAGCTGTTCCCAAAACCAAACAAATTGACACTACGGGAAACAGCTGTTGGTTAACAAAACTGACAAAATACCCTGAGGGGTTAATATATAGCAGTAACAATATTGGTTATAAATCTGTGCTCAATAATAGAGGGCAATAAATGCCATTTCACATAAGATTCACAAGCATGTATTTGGTTTAACCAATCAATTGTTATTCACTCCGATTGTGGGTGTGCGAAATCTTAAATACCATTTACAGTGTATAACCTATCCTCAATGACATGTAATAAAAACTTAAACACGAATATGAATAATTTTCACATAAGTGATTAATTATTTAGCAACTTGATGGATATGGATATAATGAATGACTGTAAATATCATCATTGCATTCTACAAGCCTCCAGTCATCGACCCATTGTGCCAAGACAGTGGGCGTACTATACATTCTATTTCAGATGGAGAATGACTCACAGTCACCCACCTGGTTCCAGGCAAATCATTTATCATCATCTTTAGGAATCATCGCAACAGCAAATGTAATCCTTAACATGAATGGATTGGGAAAGACAATTAATAATTTAACACATACATATTTCGCTGATGTTGCGAAAACGCAACGGTCAGCTCGTCAGTCATATTTTGAGAAATTGATAATGGATCGCAGTTATTTCTTCCTTCACAATGGTAAATAAAGAATGGATTTTAAAAATAGATGATATTTTTGATGAGATGATATTAAAAATAGATGGATTGGGAACAAAAATCAAAAACCGTTCAACGGATGAGTTTATTAAAATAATTATATCCCATGGGAGGAAAAGTTGTAGGTGTTTTACACAAATATTTTTAAAGACAAAAATATCAATATCTGTTAGTAAATTTAAATAATGCACAAATTATATTACATAACTACTATCAAAAATTTGAAAGATTAAAAAATTCGCAGAAACAAAATTGATAACTAAAATTACCGCAGAGAAGTTGATAAACTAATTCGATTTAAGTACATAGTTTCATAGAATTGATCCAATGTAAATTCTCAGAAAAGCCATAACACATTATTGCCTCGGTTAATGGAGATACCAATAATAGAAATTTGCTGCGACAAGGTCAACAATAGTACTCCTTAGTGTAGTGATGAACAGAAGATAATTCCTAGAAGTGTAAGAACACTGATGTCGCCAATTTGCTTACGACCTTTCGACTCCTACACGGGCCAATGAAATTGATCACAAATCATATCAACAAAGAATATCGATTATTGAAAAAGTTTGATCAATGCACCAGAAATAAATGTTAAGCTTCCTTTAATCCTCCTGAATTAAAGGGGGGTAATATACATCCCCAAGTAAGAGATTTATGCGATATCCAAATTGTTTTTTTTACATTATTTACTGTGTAATTAGATTATCCTAGAAAAAATATTCGGTAGTCATTCTGCACCTTACCACAAACAAGCTGTGAATGTAGATGTAAAAAGTATATTTTACTTTACGATATTGTTTATTGAGTTATGCCCGATTTTGTGATACATCATTTATGTATCACAAAATCGGGCATAACTCAATAAACTGCTAACTCAATAGACTGCTGGGCGAAGGTGGGTGACGTTCGGTTAAAACAGTAGATATAAAAAAATATTAACTAATATCCGAGTGCTACTAGAAAGGGTAAAAGGAATATTAAGAAAAATTATCTTTCCCCGATATATAGGGGACCCTAGTGATCCCCCTTCGGATGGTATGTGATTTTTACCTTCAGGTTTGTAGCTGCGAAGAAATTCATCCCTAGAGGCTACAGAAAAGTGTGTATTCCAACATGGAGCTCAGAAAGCAAACGCCTTCTAGCTGAATACGAGAGGAACAACGACCCAGACACTGCTTCTGATCTTCTCTAGTCTCTGGATGACGGGCGCATGAACAGGTGGAACTAATGGAAGAAATGAGTTTCGAATACTCGAGCAGAAAAGCGTGGCAAACACTCAGGCGACTTGAAGCTGCAAATAAGCCAATTAAGACAACCCCCAAAGTGTCCCCAAATGCTGTTGCTCACCAACTAATCAGCAGTTCAAAAACGACAATAAGGTCTAACATAAGCCACCAGATCAAAAAATCTCTCAAAGCGGCGCGGCTAAAATGGCCGGTGAACCCTAACGATGTGGTTGTCGTTACAGCTGATGATGTAGACATCGCCCTCACTTCACCTAAAGCTGGGAAAGCAGCTGGATGCGACGGAGTTCTTCCAGACTTTCTGAAACATGCTGGGCCACGGAACAAAATTATGGATCGCAAATCTGTTTACTGAAATTTTAAAAACTGCAGTAATTCCAAATTTCTGGAAAAAAACTAAAGTTATTGCGATCCTCAAATCCAACAAGAAGATCCAAACAGCTATCGGCCCATCTCGCTTTTAAGTACCATATACAAACTCCTAGAGCGAGTGGTGCTCCCATAGACATATAAATATTACTAGACCTGCCCTAAGTGATAAAAGCGTATTATTTCCCCCTCCCATTGGAACCATTCCATCGGAATCGGCTGGGATCAAGTATGCTTTGCGTTAATCTAAAAAATGTGACATCATCATTATTCTGCGAGCCAGCATCGAGCACTCATCAGTGCATTTTACGAAATAACACGGTAAAAAAAGTGGCTTGTGTTTTAAAAACGTGTAAAAATAGAAGTGAAAAAGAGAATAAACCCAATTGTCGTATTAGATTCCATAGGCAAGAATAATTTTACTTTATTAAAGCTAATTCAGATCACACAATATGATCGTTTTTGTAACATATAGGTAGATAGGTACTATCACTCGAGATACATGGCGTGTGCCCGCGCTGTTTACTGGGGTAAGTTAATTATGAAACATTTGTAAAAGTGTCAAAACTAAATAGGGCAACAAAATATTGGTCTCAAACGAAAGTAGGCGGCCTTACTTGGCTGTGTTTGGACTTCGCAAATTTGTACGTTACGCGGCAAGCAATTCGCGCTCCTATGTAAAAAGGTCTATTCATTTAAAAGCAGAGTTTACTTTTAAGAACTAAATGGTGTTATTATAATGCGAGGTGCCTATATACTGTCAGATTGAGTTTTGACGAATAACATATCGCCAAATTCCTGCTCTTCGTCCCGCTGTAGTTGGTTTCTACCCCTCACCTTTCTGTTCTGGTCTAGTAATATTCATATGTCTATGGGTGCTCCGCAGACTTAATTCTGGAGAAAGTGGTTCCACAAGAGCAAGCTGGCTTCAGACCAGGCCGTAACTGCTGTGACCAGGTGCAAGCTCTGACAACACACATCGAATCTGGTTTCCAGAAACGGCTTAAGACTGCGGCAGCGTTCATTGATCTCTCTGCGGCCTACGACACGGTGTGGCACAAAGGCCTCCTTGTCAAGCTCTACGACACCATAGAGGATGGCAACACAGTATGACTTATTTAGCAACTACTAACTGGCCGTACCTTCAGGGTTTTTCTAGACGGGCTAAAAAGCAAAAAAAAATACCCCTGAATAATGGCCTTGCCCAAGGCTCAGTGCTGGCCCCATCGCTCTTTAACATATACACTCGAGATCTTCCTCAAACTGAAGGCAGAAAATTTGCTTACGCAGATGACTTCGCCATCACAGCCCAAGCCAAAACTGTCAATGCAGCAGAAGAGATCCTTAATTCTGACCTCAAGGTTATGGAAAGATTTTTCCTCAATTGGCGACTAAAGCCAAATGGGTCGAAAACAGTTGTGACAGCCTTTCATCTCAGTAATTCACAGGCAAACGCCAAACTCTGTGTTCAGTTTGATGGTAAAAATATTTACCATGACCCCCATTCCCGCTATCTTGGAGTAACTTTGGACAGGAGCCTGAATTACCGGAAACACATGGAAACAGTGGGCAAAAAAACCAGGACAAGACTAAACTTAGTCAGCAAGCTAGCTGGTACTAGCTAGGGTTGCGACGCCAACACGCTCAGAACGGCATCACTAGAACGGCATGGGCTAGAAGCGCCCACACTTCCATGGTCGACATTCAGCTTAATGCCACAATGCGAACCATCAGCGGAACCTTAAAATCGACTCCTCTTCCTTGACTCCCCGTACTTGCAAACATAACCCCGCCAAATATCAGGCGAGAGATTGCGAAGAAGGCGCTGCAAAAAAGCGCAATACCATTGCACAATGATTTCGTTTTTCACCCGGTATGCCGCTTGAAGTCTCGAAAACCCTTCTGGACGGAAGGAAAAAGACTCCTTCGAACACAACTCACTCCAAAAGATAGGTGGAAGCTTGAGTGGTAATCGGCCAATGTCAAAAACGGCCATCTAGTTCAAGACCCCACTGAGAGACAGCCTGGGTTCTCATTGCCTCGCAAACTCTGGACCGCCATCAATAGAATAAGGAGCTCCCATAGCCGTTGTGCCCACATGATGCATAGATGGGGCGATGTGTGAATGCGGTGTGGTGCAGACCACCGAACATGCGGTCAACGAATGCCCGCTCCATTCATTCCCCGGGGGATTGATGAGGTCTACAGGGCAACGCCTGAGGCCCTAGACTGGCTCGCAGACCTAGATGTCTCCCTCTGACCCCCCACCATACGAAAGAAGAAGAACCTCCAGGTATGTATGTAAAGGTTTAATAAACCAGACACACCCACAATATATTTTGGCGCATCTTTTCTATGTATTTGTGTAACACCTACATTTGATAACGATGTATTCCCAGACCCCATCTACTTTGACAACCTCCATAGCCGAGTGGTTAAGATCCTCGACTTAAATCCAGAAGTTGCAGGTTCAAACCCAACAGGTGCGATACGATACGATTGTACCACCCCAGCCAGGAGCACTCCTGTCCCGGTGAGACCGGTACACCAGGGGTCACTGATTTGTTAGGACTAGGAACACGTGCTCTAAGGATGGGAAGGAAGTTGGAGTTTAATCGACCAGTATACATGGCAATCTAATAAGCCAATATTGGAATTTAGGATGGGCAAGAATAAAGCAATGGATTGAGCATTATGATTTTTTTTTTTTAAATCCTTTCTTTATGGGTTCTTTCTTCTTGCCTATTCTCGACTCTTCTTGGATCTTCTTATCTATTTCTGGCTTTTCTTGGCTGTTCTTGCCTCTTCTTGGATCTTCTCTTCTCTTCTTTACTCATCTTGTCTCTTCTTGCTTCCTATTGGGTCTTTTTGTCTCTTTTTGCAGTTCTTGGTTTTTCTTTTCTCTTCTTGTCTCTGCTCATCTTGCTTCTTCTCATCTCTTCTGGGATTTTTCTGTCTCTCCTTGGACCTTTTTACTTCTTCTTGTCTCTTCTTGATTCTTCTCATCTCTTCTATGCTCTACTTGGAACTTCTTGCTATTTCTCGTCTCTTAATGTGTCTTCTTGGCTCTTCATGCTTCTTTATAGATCTTCTCATCTCTACGGGTCTCTTCTTGTCTCATATTTGATTTTCCCGTCACTTCCCTGCTCTTCTCATATCTTCTAGCCTTTTCTTGGATCTTCTTATCTCTTCATGGCTATTCTTGGCTCTTCTTGCTTCTTCTTGGATCCTCTTGCCCCTTCTTGCATCTTCTTTTGCCTTTTCTTGAATCACCCCGTCTTTGCTCATTTTGTCTCCTTTTGTCTCTTCTGGTCTCTTCTTAGCTCGTCTCGTTTCGCACTTTCTTATCACTGTTCAATTCCCCCCGCGGGTTCAAACCCAACAGGTGAAACAATTTTAAAAAAATGAATAAACTACAATATACAGTATATTTGAGGGCCATTCTGGGGTGACAGATGCTCTCAGTATCGCCCTGGTGAAATACAATCAATCCGAAAAGATTTTTCTTAAATGACTAGCCGTGATTGGCGATCAGTTCTGAATGGCAATGTACTTCCAAACATTCCAATTCTCCACTCTCGTCAGTCTCACAACATATTCCAATTGGGGATGCCAAAGTCCGACTGGTTCCGGACAATTGCACAGTATTCACATAAAACAAAACAACAAAAGCTCTGTTAATCGAGGTGTTACTGTAGTACATTAAGTCACATGATTTTATGAAACGATAATTAACAGAGAAATAAACAAAGATATTGAAAACACTGACATCAATTATTTCAATTGAACATAAATTCTGGTTACAGAACATTTCCAGGAAACATTATTTCCCAGTTTTTTCAATCCTACTTTATTGATTCAAAATTCCTAGTAACCCGAAGATAACATTTGCCGGCAGGAAATATAGAATGCCTGGAAAATGTTACCATTTTGTATAATACTGCAAGTTTATTTTTAAATTCTAAAAGCCAGTGTGCAATGACATTTAAACGATTTTCCAGATCGAAAAGTTTTATGTCGGATATATTAAATAGGGATATTGTACAAAGGAAAAATATCATGGAAAACCTCAGAATCTCGTAGAAAAATCTCTTGATGTTATATTCTTATACAAAATCGTGAACTCTTATGTTGATTCATCAAAATATTTATTTTTTAAAATAAGAAATGACTTATTAAACACCACTTTTATTGAATTAAATGGAGACACTGTGAGCGAAACTCAATCAAAAATCTGGAAACAGAAAAATCAGAAAAAGATATTGATACCTCTTTAATATATATATGCTTTTGTGGATAACATTAGTACTCCTCACACGTAGAGTTCGGAGCGGGACGTGCCCCTCGCCACTTCAGGCCGCCGCGCAGAAAAGTAAAGACCGAAAGGAAGAAAACGATTTACAGCGCAGTTCACTGTGAGACCTTTCTGCGCGGCGGCCTGAAATGGCGCGGGGAATTTCCCACTCCGAACTCTACGAGTGGGGGAGACTATTGTTTGTTTTTAAGCCCCCAATTATTGTATGTTTTTTAAAAAACAAAAATATTTGACTTAAAAGACCTAGAAATATTTGCATGTTTTTAAAGATAACATTGTTTGAATGCCCTTGAGTTGATTGTACTCATTTTTACTGATCTTGTAATAACTATTTATATCCGCTTAAAGGATTATAATATTTGGCAAGTCAATTCTGTGTAAATACAATGTAAACAATATGGATTGGTAGGAATCACTCAAGGAAACTGGCAGGAAGCAGGTTCATCTGTGGTTTTGCGCGATGCGACCACCATATGATCTTCGGTTCACTTTTGACACTGAATTGTTATGTTTTACATGAATGCGATGCGAACAAAATTGTGATAGTTTTAATAAGGATTTCGTCCCGCGGCGACGACTGTTAAAAATCTTCTAGTTACGAAAACCTGGCGAGTTGATAGGAATCGTGACAGGAGGGAATCAATCCGGGGAGCAGGGAACGGGAGATAATCATGGCCATAGGAAATAAATAGTATTTAAATCCAAAATAAACACAAAAATAACTCACCAAGTTATTACGTATAAGCGGCGTGAACACTATTGTTTATTTAAACTTTAGTTTTATTTTTTAAACTAGTATGAATAAAATGCTTAATTAATGGAACTTAATTGGTTTATCGTATGTTCACTTCACAATGTAATAATAATATTATATAACTGCTTGATTCCTAAATTAATATAATAAAATAAGAAAATAAAAATTCCACCGACTCTCCTATACTATACAAAGAAGAAACGAGTTGCTAATTTATTGGGTGACGGAAACATGCAATGACGATTCAATGAGTGGCTGAACTGGAAACAATATACAGCATTAGAAACCATCCATACCTCAAGCAAAAATTGGCTAATAGGCCACTTGCATCACATTTAAAAATAAAAAATTCCAGTTTGGGCAAATATTCTGTATTTTTTTTTTTATCGTATTTTTGAAACCGTGGCGAATTTTTGAAAATTTCAATCTGAAAAATCAGACCATTTTTTATAAAACGGAAAGAGGGGACATAATTTTATGGGTGCGAAAAAACGATAATTTTATGGGTGCGAAAAAACGATAATTACATAGCTGAAAATCATTTAAGAAAAATAACGTTTTCCACACGAATAGCAATAAATTGTACGGGGTTCTCTTCGTAACATCTGTAAAAACACCGCCATCTTTATCAAAAATCAAACCAAAGGATAAGTTCGCGTAGAACAAACAATAAATCTAGTGAACGTTAAACGCAAATACAAAAATTCGCCGGAAATCAAAGTGTTGCCATATAAAAAAAAAATTAATCAGTGTGGAATTTTACAAAATTAAGGGAAAATAATCGAAGACATTTTCAGGTAGTGACGTCACGAGCTCAAATAATGGATTAATTTATTTAAAAATAAAAAGAACAATACATTTCTAAACATTTTTTCTAACATTTTCGTAATCTTAGTAAAAAAATCTATCCAAACGATTTTTTCCAAGTCGTTATGAAATCCATGCAAGTAGCCTATTATATTATTGTTCCCCAATAATCTCTTGTCCAATCTCTATATTTTTTACTTTCTTTTAGCCATTCCAAATTGTGTGAACCTCTATGTCACACTTTCTTAACCCTTCCAAATTGTGTGAACCTCTATGTCACACTTTCTTCACCCTTCTGAATTGTGTGAACCTCTATGTCACATTTTCTTAACTCTTCCAAATTGTGTGAACCTCTCTGTGATACTTTGTTAACCCTTCTGAATTGTGTGAACCTCATGTCACACCTTCTTAACCCTTCCAAACTGTGTGAATCTCTACATCACACTTTCTTAACCCTTCTGAATTGTGTGAACCTCATGTCACACCTTCTTAACTCTTCCAAACTTTGTGAACCTCCGCATCACACTTTCTTAACCCTTCTGAATTGTGTGAACCTCATGTCACACCTTCTTAACCCTTCCAAACTATGTGAACCTCTACATCACATTTTCTTAACCCTTCCAAATTGTGTGAACGGTCTCTGTAGTACGAACCTGTAAAGTGGTTTGATGTGAGGCTCCCGTTGGGGAGTGTAGGTAGGCAGTAAACACCGCTATGGCAGCACCCGTGGCATCTCTGCTGGGCTGAAATCAAAACACACCAAATTAGGGACATATCTTTATGATAGATATTAGTAACATACTGCAGCAAGGAAAATTATTTCAGATTTGCATAAATTATACGTGTTATAGATTTATGCACATCTACGTGTAAAGAAGTTATCTATCAATATTTTTTTTTTTTGTAATTTTGGCGTAAAATAATACATAACCTTAATATGTTTTAGACTTGACCTTCAAAACAAAAGGAAATGTTTATACAAGATTTCTCGATCTCGCCATCGATATTTTCCAATCCTTAAGGTGAGACATAACCACATTTATCGGGAGTTTGCCAAAGGCTCACATTTTAATTTAATTCGTAATTGAATTATCATTTTTATTTCCATGCCTCACAAGGGAGGCGAGTTATTTATACAAGGTGTCAGGAAACTCATAGTACAAGCGGGAAACTGGGGATTCCCCATCACATTTGGAGTCGATTTTGTGGTATAACTTTTTTTGATTTGAGCTTTCGTTTTCGAGAAAATCGAGTCAGAAGTTGATTTTTTTTTTGGTCAAATTCTTGTAAATTATTACCGACGATCATAGTACCTAACTAATAAAAACAATTTAAAAGAAAACCAAACAAAGAAATCGGTATTTAAAGCATAATTTTGAAATTGCCCATCAATTAATTCAACATAAAAATAAAATGTTCGCTCGTTCCACGGTTAAACACAGCTGTTACTACATATTCGCAGCTTCTGTTAAAATAACAATGCAAAATTAGCTCTATCTCTTTCTACGCTAGGTACAATCAACATGTGAAAGAAGAGACGAGATAGCGTTTTCGATATTTCGTAAACAGGTACCATACGGACGAACTAATAATTAAAGGGCGCTCCACACGGCACTGCATGCAGGGAATCTTCCGCAGAGTCCCTGCAAATTGGGTGGTTAGTAGTCAGACCCCCTGCCGTATTATTATTTACCCTCTTCGAATTCTCAGTCGGGTCAGCCGCAGAGGGTCCGCCTCCAACTTGCGACCAATCTGCCGGAATGGAGATGTTACGACACGTCGTTGACAGCGACTTGTACCAGTACAGCGATTAGGATATAAATATTATTATTTTACTCATCATGCTTGAAAAGGAAAAAGAAGTTTGGGTAGAAATTTTTGATTTATACAAGGACCTTCGATGCTTGTGTGATATTTCCGACAAAAATTGTTTGCGGCGAGATCTAAACCATAGATTCTCAACGTGGGCGATAAGGGGACGACAATTCAGGGGGCGGTACAATTAAAGGAGAAAATTGAGGGCGTTTCAGACTTTCAGGGGGGCGGTAGGAGACCCAGAGAAACCCATCCCACCCTATCCCATTAGGGGCCATCCATTCACAAAAATAATTTCCCTATCCCATTATGCCCCCTCCGTTGCGGCAAATGTAGCCCCATCGTGATATCCCGTTACGCCCCCTTCGTCGTGGTGATGGTGGCGTACCGTTACGCCCCCTCCGTTGTGGCAAATGTAACCCTGTCGTGATATCCCATTATACCCCCTATTGCTGTTTCGGATAGGGGGCGCTAGGATAAAATTATTCTTAAAGTGAGCGGTGGGCAAAAAAAGGTTGAGAATCAATGATATAGGTTCCCAACGTGGGCGAAGACGCCCCTTTGGGGGCTTTTCAGACCTTCAGTTGGGCGGTGGAATACAAGGAGAGAATTGGGGGGCGTTTCAGACTTTCAGGGGGGGGTGGTAGGAGACCCAGAGAAACACATCCCACCCTATCCCATTAGGGGCCATCCATTCACAAAAATAATTTCCCTATCCCATTACGCCCCATCCGTTGCGGCAAATGTAGCCCCATCGTGATATCCCGTTACGCCCCCTTCGTCGTGGTGGTGGTGGTGTACCGTTACGCCTCCTCCGTGGTGGCAAATGTAACCCTGTCATGGTATCCCATTACGCCCCCTATCTCCGCTTTTCTCTACTATAATATCCATGTTTTATACATACAAACCATCCTCTTGAATGACTCTATCTATTGGTGAAAACCGCATGAAAACCCGTTGCATTGCTTAAAACATCTAAGCGCACATACATTTTTAGCAACTTCATACTATGTAAAGAAGATATTTTATTTGAATTTCTCAGCTTTTCTCTACTATAATATTCATGTTTTATACATACAAACCTTCCTCTTGGTCTTCCTTTGGTATCTATTGGTGAAAACCGCATGAAAATCCATTGCATAGTTTAAAAGCTCTAAGCCCACATACATTTTGAGCGACTTCATTTTATACTATGTAAAGATTTGCATAATGAAATATGCGTGTGTTTTTATTTTTTTTCGTTATCGGTAATTTTAGTTAGAAAAATACGTAAGATGGGACATTTTTAATACTTTTTTTGTTTAAATTGTTCCATATTGTCCCTACCTTTTCTCATTTTTTCCATTGTTACCGTTGTCTACGTTTATTATTTGTCTATGTCTGTTATTTTTCCACTGACACCATGTTCTATGTCTAATTATTTAAAAATTAGTATTATTAAAACCCTGAAGAAGAAAGCGTTGCTTACGAAACATGGCGGTTTTTATAAACAATAATAAGTAATTGATTAATTTGGACTTTTTTATTTTGCTTGGCAAAATGTTATATTTCAAAAATTATACAGGGTGTAACAGCAAAGCTAAGACCTCTCTGCAAATTGGGTGGTGTAGTGGAAATTGCCAATCTGATGTCCTGCCTACAGTAGTAACTAAGAATCGGATCGTGAGGAGACACCTTAAAACATAGCCGGTATCTGTTATGGTCTTATACACGACACCTTTTTTCAGCCCGATTCCAATTGTAGACAAAAGTGAACATTTTTCGCTTTACGCGATCGCTGTTTTCATCTCTATTTTCATTAATTTGTGAATAAGCCGCTGCACTTTTAAGCACAGATTATGGAAATTACACTTCATTTCAACAATTACTACAAGAAACAACTATTTACGTACACAAAATAGGTTATTAGGTTCTTAGTTTAGGTAAATTAAGTAATTCATGCGTATTTAGTTTGAAACGAAACTTCGCAAATGTCAAATCCATGTAAAAAAAACATGGCGGCTGTGGAGATGTTTTATATGGGCAATTTTTAACTTTGAATGAATATCGTATTTTAAATGCATATTTTTCTGTCTATCATGACTGAAACCGATGCTTCTTGTGGTAATTAAGTTTAAAAGTAGTTTACTTTTCAAAATTTATGCCTATTTAAAGTGTAGCGGCATGCGGCGGCTTCTTCACACTTTACCCTATTTTCATATCTACGATTTCAGTAGGCATCATAAAAAACAGTATGGTTCATGTGTTCAGTAATGACAATTGAAATCCTAGATATGAAAATAGAGGTGAAAATAGCGATCGCGTAAATCGAAAAATGTTGACTTTTGTCTCTTAATTGGAATCGGGCTGAAAAAAGGTGTCGTGTATAAGACCATAACAGATACAGGCTATGTTTTAAGGTCTTGACATGTTTCGACACGCGGAACAGTTTAGTTCGCTTCACGCATTCCGTTCATTTGGTTGACATTTTTCTATTAACAACCGTGTTGAACTAAACTTTAAAACTTTTAAAAGTGTGTTTGTGAATTATTTTCATCTTACGTGATTAATTATTGTGTATTACAATGGAATATTCCAACGAAGAATTTGTGACATGTGTTTTTGTGATATGCAAAGTGTTTTTGGATTATCTTTCCTCGGAACATTGCCTCGTAATGTAAGTAGGTACACACCTTTGCTAATAATATTACACACAAGGCTTGTTCGAATTGGTCCAGTACTACGTTAAGTAGCGTGTATTACTTGAATTGCCGATAAACGTTCGTATTACTTTCAAGTAGGGTACATTTTTGCCCGCCGCCCGTTTCAAGATGACTTGCAAACAAAGTAAAAACACTAATTAACCATATTGTAATGCTTAGAAGAAGTGAAATTTTAGAACAGGTGGAAGAATAAATTAGTAAGATGAAAATAAATAAACTATGGACACGAAAAGACATTTAGCAACTTATAAATCATTTAAGAGTAGCATCTTCGAACTGTCATTTGAGTTAACCCTAAAGAAGCCGAAATTTTTGTTTTTTTAAAATTTTTTTTTTAAATTTTAAATTTAAAAATGCATAAATTGAAAGTCTTTATGTTTATTTGGGTTCTCTACGTGATGTAGGTTCACCAGTTTTCCGCTTGTACTACGAGTTTCCGGACACCGTGTATTTTAGATTAATAAAAACAGTACGTTGCCATAATTTTTTTTAATGTACAAAGCCTTTAAAAAATTGTAATACGTTGTACAACTAAAGTTAGCGGTGAGCACCAGATTTAATTTTTCTAGACGATGAATTAATAACTTCGGGATGTATTCATTTAGAAACATCTTAAATATTAGTAACACATTCTTCAGAATTAATTAAAATGAGCGCGGTGGAAAGGTCGAATCTCCAGACCTGCTAGGGTGAATTCGACCGTATATCCGTCCAATACGCCGTGACGCGGGCGCATATTTGTTTACAAGCTTTGTTCACTTACGTCGTTAAGATTCCCACATTATTTTTCTTCTTCTTTTCTTTGATAGGGCAAATTCGACAGTAGTTCCGTCCAATACACGGGTCGCGAGTCACAATTTGCATACACGGCTTCTTTACTTACGTCGTTAAGATTCTGAATATATTTTAGGGTATAGTCAAAGCAGAATTTTAATACTTCTTGATGAAATTTTGCACACTAGACATTCGTAAACATCTGATTTTGGAAAAATTTATGCAAAGCCCGGGCAATGCTGGGGACTTCATAGTTTTACATAAATTTATACAAATTAAAAATAATTTGAACAAATGAATGTGAAAAAACTGATCTTGGAAGATTTTTTTTTAATTAAAAAAATGTATACATTGTCTAAACCCTAAAGTTAATTTGTTCGCTTTTGGGAACAACTCATAAAGGTCCCATAGAATGAAATTAAAAAAATGAGGTAATGATAACGTTTATAATAAATTTGTCTAATAAAATATGTGTGGGTTTTTATTTTTTAACGTTATCCGTAAATTAAGTGAGAAAAAACGTAAGGTGGAGCCATTAAAAAAAATTATATTTTTAAAATTACATGTTTAATAATAAAATTTAAGGCGTATTTCATCACCTTTCTAAAACAGTTCTTAGTTTTCGGATGCATTCAGAAATATTCCATTTATTTGGATTTTATTGCAAAGCGGAAATTTTCTGAAAGAATATGCCGAGGCCTGAGGGGTTATAATTTATACATAACAGGGGAGAATGTATTAAAACAATAAAATAATAAAGAAACTAACCAGAATTGTAAACTTCCCCGTCGCCAGTTCCGATCTCAGCGGCTCGGACCTGGCGTCCAGTCCCCTCAACCCTTCGCGCGCGCGGGTCTCGCCGTGCTGGCGGTGCAAGGCGAGCGCGCGGGCCACGTCGAACTTGCGCGCCAGCAGGAATCGCACGGCCGTGGCGCGGTCCACGGTGCTCTGCTCCTCTGGGTCTGTGTTGTGTTCTGCATCGTGCTCCTCGTGATCCTCGGCGCGCCGGGCGTTTGCTATCTCGATGAAGCGGAGGGTGGCCTAGAATTAGAAGAAAAATTGATTTAGAATGGTGTTAAATGAAAATGAATAAAATACGACAAATATAATAATAATTAGATTGACTATTGGAGAGTTTTGCTTTTCGTCTTTCTGTAAATTTGTTAAAAAGATGGAGGCCGTTATAAGCTGTTGTACGCTTTAGTGGTCGAAAGGCAAAAAAAATATTATTTCTCTGCTTACACATAAGTAGCTATTCTGGAGAAAATATGGTAGATTATATTATTGTAGGACGGTAAATTTACAATAACATTTTTTCGAAAATAAAATCAGCAGATGCACGGTGAAAATTTAGCATCAGCACTTAAAGGGTTAATGGTTCAGTAAATGTTCTTTTATTCAAATGTGATCGATCGTTGATTTAAAAAAAAAAATTAAATAAAAATACAGATTTTAAAATCAAAATCAAAATTCACTCTGAAAGATTTCAAATGTAACAAAAGTTTCCAGCAAAAAAAAAACATAAAATTATGGTAATTTTTTAATAATTTCTATTAACTCACAAATAAATATTGCAAAACTTGCCTCCAAAATAATGTAAAAATGGCAAATTTTTATAATTTAAAACACAAATAAATAAAATAGCTCTATGTAGAAGATATTTGTTATAACTTTCAATTTAAAAAAAAAACAATTAGGTTGGATATTTAAGCCTCGAATTCAAAATTGTGTTTTCTAAGAAAAAATCCGCGTAGGCGTTCACCAAAACGTTTTTTTCGAGTTAGATCAATAATCCAACAGATTTCTGGGAATCATGAAAGAAAAACATTCAGATAAAACAAGTTTTTTTGCAATTATGAGTGACAATACGTGTAATGTATCTCAATAACTTAAATGTGCATAGCGAAATAAAGAATAAGAAAATAAAAATCACCCTTATTAAAATAAGAATCCTTTTCCAAATGGACATTTCCACGAAAAACTTGTAACTGTTAACTGTCAGAAAAGAAAAATTCGTTATTGTTTCACCATTTCCACAACACAATACGAAAAACGTTTTTTAAAGATTTAAAACTAAAACATTCGCCTTTATCAATCCTTCAAAATGACGTCCATATTTGCAAAATAATTAATTGTCAATATTTTATTTCACACAGGTTTTATTTGCCACAGGAATTCGCACACAGGTCCTGAAAAGTTTTAAGGACACACTGTTGATTAAATTCCTGTGGTTTAAAATTATTATGAAATTTGTAGGTAGGTATATTATGATTGTAAAAGATATCTATTGATATTTAAACAAACGACCGGAAAAATAATGCGTCATTGCTACCGTTGAATAGAAGAATGGATAAGAGGAAATAATATATAAAGAAAAAAACAATGAAAAATCGCGACGTCTTAGTATTTTGTATTTTTCCATGTGACGGCTTCTGTAACAATGGGTACCGTTTATCGACGGTTTAAATTTATACATTGTGACGAAATTACTATTATGGAAGGTTACCGCAAAACATATAAAGAAATTTCACGTATTTATAAATATTTATGGTAGAAAATTGATTTGTTTCGGCAGCAATAATAAGGCTTTTCATAAAAAATTAAGAAAGAAAAACAAATGTTGACGATCATTTTACTAAATGTAGAAACGAGAAAATGTAATAAAAAGATTAATTTCCTCAATAAATTAATTATAACGAAAAGATTATAGATTCTTATTAATCCGACATCTCGACACTCTTTTTCTTATTCAATAATTGAAAAATATAGATCAAACAATATCGACTATGATTTGGTAAAACCCTTCACTTCAAGCCACAAAATAAAAACTTTTCAGGAGACCGTAAAAACGAATATTGACAAATTCGTAAAACTAATTAAAAATCTCGAAGCTTATACGACAGTATAAATTTTGGTAAAATATTGCAATTCTATTTATAATTATATGAAAGATTTGAGGGTTGAGCAATTTCATCTATAGTTTTTTTCAAAATACGCCTAAATCAGCAAATATTATTTTATTTTAAGACTGTTTCTATATGAAACCACTGAAAACTAACATTCCCAAAAATGTGGCTTACACAGTGATACTATTGTCTTATTTTTACAGTTCAATGGATATTTAAAAGCTTTGTTCATGTTCATGTTCGAATTGAAGTTGGAAGGTGAAAATAGACTGCAAATTTCGCTACTAAAACTTAACTTTTTCAGTAAGCTTATTTACCACTCTGCAGGTAGTCGAATTTCTCTATTACTAACTGTTTATTTTATACATTGTATCAATTCATTACAGAAAAACTTCGCAAATTTCTTGATGCCGGAGCACACCACAAGAGAGATATGCATAAACACACACGCTGACTTCCTGTCAAATAATTAAGATATGATGGGAATCCGACCCAAATTCCGTGGAATAATACAAATTCCAATAAACACCAGACTGGAAAGATATTTTTCTTGGAAACGATTCAATCATTCTAAACACAAAACGACAGCTACTTAAAATAACACACACACACACTCACATCACGAACTAGACATTAAACTCTATCTATTATCGATTAGTACAAGTCTTGATTGAACAAATACCTAATTGATTCCATTAGTATTAGGGTTGTGTTCCATAAAACAGGTGGATCGATTAAGAACAAGGTAAGCCTAATTTGACGTTCCATTCTTTCTTTCTTCGCCTCCATGTCCGGCGTGACAGGAATTACAATCAGAATCCAATAAGTGATACGCGGGAATTCAATTCGAGGTCAAAATATCAATAAAAATATTTATATTAATCTTGGTGTGGTACATTATAAGAAGGAAGTCTTACTAATATACATTCAGACTGAGAACAAAACTTTGCTGTTGGAGAAACAACTTCTGATTACAAAAAACAAACTCATTTCTTTACAAAGCCCATTGGCCAACGAAAGAGAACAAGAGAAAAGTAATCAGAATGCGTGAATTTTTTATAAAGCAAGAGATTTGCAAAATATTTTTTTATTTTGGTGAAAAATATGAATAAGTTTTCTTAATAAACTAAACAAAAGCGCGAATTAGAGCAAATATCTCAAATGATAAATCTATCTTAAATATAATATATTTAAGAGAGATTTATATTTATTTTATATATATATAACGTATTATAAAATAAGATTGTTTTGTGGGTGGCTTTATTTTTTCCTTCCGTTGTCTGTGAATATAAATTTGTAATACAAATCTACAGTTTAATTCCGAGATTGACGAAATTTTGCACACTTGACCACTAAAACAAAAGTAAGGTCACTCTGTACATTATATTTACACCCCTCCAATTTTTTATACTTAATGTTTAATATAGAAACTATGCGTAAAGCCCGGGCAACGCCGGACTAGTTAATAATAAAGCTTCAGCGAGTTTAAAGGACTTCAGATTCTTTAATAAAAAAGCAGAGAATCTGTTTGAACGTCCCACTAAAAAAACTAGAACTGTGTCTTGAAAAGTTGAGCCTAAAACGTGATTCTTATCATGAACTACGGAGAATTGAAACATCAACTAAAATGTAAAATGTAAATGCCTTATTGTACTTTACTGCACATTTTCAATAGTAAAAAAGCGTGCTTGAAAGAGAAACTTTAGCGAAGCCGGGTGGTAACCGCTATTAACAAAACAGCGAAATAAGTAACCAAAACTGCACTGTTTATGAAACGAAGTATGTTTATCAAATTGGTTTTTTATTTAGACAATTTCGTTATTCCTCATAGAATTTTTTTGTGACGCACATAACTGACGATTATTTCATAATTTTCGTGAAACTGCGAAAAACACGAATTAAATAAATAATTATTCATTCATTATTAAATTTGATCCCTTTGGGTAAATTATATTATAATATTTTCAAGATCGTTTGCTTATACGGCCGAACACATACTATTACAAAAATCGAGTTCGTTCGTTTGTTTAGAAATAATACAAACTTCGCGCCGGATTATCGCTTTTTCCCGCCGAAAAAATCAGAATTAATCGAAGAGATTAAAAAATTGAGCGATTTCAAATGGCGAATCGATCGAGACTGAAGTGATCGAAGTCTTGCGGACCTACCGATCAGGATAGAACAGTATTATTCCACACCGGTGTACACAATACGTACGTATCTGTGTATGTGCATTTCTATGGATTGTGTTTGCTTCTATGGTGTGTGTGTTTTTTATGGTTGTGTTCGGAGTTCCCAGAAAGGAAGGAAATGTCAAGACTTGAAAAAACAAATGCCCCCCTCCCCCACGTGCTACTTCGCTGCTCGTTGTCAGTGTCACTTAAATGGGAAGTGGATGGTTGACGGTGTGTGTGTCGCATTACCTGTGTGAACGGATGTTTGGCCGAGGAAGAGGATGCAGAGATTGCCAATATAAAACTGTACGTCGAAAAATATAAATAATGTGATTATTGGATGATGACTTATGTTGCATTAAGGATATTACAATCAACTGTGGGATGTTTGGTTCAGGAAGATAATCCAGAGATTGCCAATTAAAAGACTGCAAAAAAATATATAAATACGTGATATGATTAATGTTACAATAAAAATATGTATTATTGATTATTGTATGTGAATGCCAAATTGACAGGCATAGGAATATACATATACAAGATGTAACAGCACTTTCGAAGGATATCTGCGATTCCAGAGAATATTTGGAGTAAAAAATGTAAGTTCATTTTGCTGTGCGAAGATACTTTTCAATTAAATTCCATCACACGTCAGAAGGGTACAGCCTAGCGTGTCACGTGGTATGCACTCCGTCTCATTCCAGAAGTGCGTATAGCAGTGTGATACATATTTACGTGTATCACTTTTATTTCCGCAAGACAGTTTTGGTTGATAATGAGCCGTCGCGTCGGTTGTCGAACACGATAAGGTGACGAATCGATGCAATTTCGCAAATATTTTGATCCCTTTATCATTTTTATACCTCTCAAAAGAAAAACAAAAATTAAGTGTACTAAAAAATGCAAGAACACATTCAAATATAAAGACTAGATAAACAATTTCTTCAAGTCAAGTCCCACAAGAACCGTCAATAGTCGATGTTTACAATTCTTCAATTTTTAGTAATTTTTAAGGCTTGAGGAAGGATTATATATTTTATGTGTAGAATTTCTGTCAATCAAAGTTAGGATACAAAGATAAAATAATAAAGATAAAATTATGGTAAAAAGGCGTTTATCGCGTGTAAGTTTTAATATTTTTTAATGTTCAATAATAAGTATTATTCATCATGGTAGATATTATTACTCAGCCTATTTTCGTATCTGCGTCGGAGGGATATGACATGCGGTTAATACAAAAAATAAAAAAAAACAAACGCTGTTACTTTCGACAGCACTGTATCATAAACACGACAAAATATCTTCATTTGGGGCTAGGTTTGCCACGCGCTTTGACGAGAGAAGTAGTTAAAATATTGTTTTAAATTTTTGTGATCTTATTTTTTTAATTAAAGCCTTCCAATGTTTATTTATTGGCCTTCACCAAAATCCTAAGACTTAGTGTCACAAAAATTATTTGTTGCTATGTACCTAACCTGTAGCAAAAAATAAGAATTCGTGTGCACCGGATGTGTTTTCTATGTAAGATCTTTCATTAATAAAAAAAACTTTCTCGTGCATCTCAGTTTAAAAAAATTACACTTAGTGCTTTATTTCATTCAAGCATTCCGTTATTACATAAAAATATAATAAAAAAATTAAATTTATAGAACAAATAGCCATGTTGGTTACAGAGCTATTGAAAAAAGGTAATCAGTTAAAACAGAACTCGGAACAGGTTAGTTTTAATGTCATTAAAATATTCCATTTTGTTATATAATATAAATCAGTTTAACATAAAGTAGAATAATAATAATTAGCATTGAAAGCCCCTGTCGCGAGATGCCCTAACTGTTTGAGCGATCACACATCCGCCGACAGGGGGCCTGAGGGGGCCCCGCCGCTGCACTGCATGAGCAGGCCTGCCCTTGCCCCGGCGAGAGAAGCCCCACCCCACCCTGTCTGCTGTCTAGCACCTAACTAACTACTACTGCTAACTTTACTGTGAATCAATCAACTATCAACCGGGAGAGGAGTTCAGTTCTTCAGTGTTGTCAGTGCAGCCGATCAGGATGCAGTGGATGCTATAACGGATTTATCAATGAGAACAGACAGAGGTTCAAAAATTGTGAAATGTTTGCTTTTTTAATTTATAGCAAATTATCGTTAATTTCGTAGGGAAAGAATCCATGCGGTGAACTTCTTGAGTCCAGAGGTGGAAAATTCGTTTTCCATTGCATCGTTTGTAGACGTTTTTGTTTTAATTTTTATGATTTTCATTTCGTTAATTTTAAGTTTTTACAAATACCAAAATACTAGAAGTCTAGATTATTTTTAGTGCAAAAATTTTGGGACTAAGTACTCCTCATTGACCAGAATAATAATGCGAATTCTTCAGTGGATATCCTCAATTTATCACTTAAAAATGCAAAAGATTGTTTAGTTGCTGGGGTCTCTAAAATAATGAAAAATTGAATTTTTAGAAATTTAATCAAAATTAAATTTGATAATGTTATTATCGAGTTCTGCAAGTATTTAAGGATGTATTTTAGTTACAGCTGTTTCGACTTGTAAGGTCATTTTCAAACTGTGGTGAAGCCACGTACTAAAATACTTGCAGAACTCGATAATAACATTATCAAATTCAATTTTAATTAAATTTCTAAAAATTAAAATGCAGTTCTACGAATTAAACACAAAAAAATAATAAAAATTGAATTCTTTAATAGCCTATATTTTATAATTAAAATCATAAATAAATTAAGTAGCACATATTCTTACCTACTAGATATTTGTTATACCTTATTTTGTTGACCTAAAAAAGAATCGTTCTGTTTGGATATGTATTTTGGCCTCAAATTCAAATTTAAGTTTTGAATGAAAAATTCGAGTGTTAAAATCTCAGGCGAAGTTAAATAGCTAGGTAACTATAATTTAATATTATATTGATAAGAGCAATGGAAACGGTGCCAAATATATGTTGTTTAGAAACTAGTGGTATAAGCGGGAAACTGGTGAATTCATGTACGAGTACATCACATTTTAAGTCAATTTTGTGATATTTATTCGCAATTTTTTAGTCAAATTTGAAAAAAAAAAGGTTACGGGGTTACGTATCAGATATTTACTGCCTTTTAAAATTCGTCTAAGCATAGTCGATCTGACTCCAAAAGTTTTTTAAAATACTAAGTTGCGAAAAATAGGAAAAAGTGAAAAAAACAACAACAAAAAAAATCATCGACATTTATGTGGGATTTACATTCACCGGTTTCCAATTTGTACCACTAGTTTCCGGACACCGCGAACATCGAACAAAAATGAAAATACTAATTTTGTCAGCAAACGAAAGTGACAAATATACTTGAATAGATGATGATGTATTAAACTCAAGCGGTCCTGGGCTGGACATTGCTCCACTCGAGGACAACAATGAGAATGAGAACAATGATCCACCAAGAACCCGATCACAAGGGTCAGATCAGACTGAAGACCCGTTGATCCGGTACCCGGTACAAAGCGGGTCAGAACTGCCGCTGACAGGATGAAGTGTCCAACAAATGTCCAGCGAAGGGTTTGACGATGTTGAAGAGTGGGCAACATATAATAGGTAACTGACATTGATGCGATCAACTTTTGACATATAGAATGGGGATGTGCTATATCTAAGTACGAACATAACCTGAATACAATTCAAACACTGAACTATAAATATAATATTTGGCGGGTATTAGATAAGCCGCCATAGCTCGGTGGTCAGAGCTGCTGACCGGCAATCAGATGGTCACGGGTTCAATTCCCGTTGGCGGCCAGTATCTTTTCTCGGAAGATTTTTTCAATGTAGATGAGTGTTTCAGGCTGATAATTATTGATTATAATATTTGATACTGAAAGTACCCATAAGAACACCTTCCATAGAAACTTTCAATAGTTTTGACGTACCAAATGTATAACGAATATTATGCCAAAAATACACTATTTAAAATTTAAACTATTAAAAAATACGGAACCCTCTACATTTATTTTGCAACAAAACTCCATAAGAACCTTCCCCCAAATATAAAACGAGTAGAAAAATTAAAAAATATAAATCAAGAATAAAAATTTGACTGAAAGGGGTCAATGATTTAAAAAAAAAAAAAACACTAAAAACGACATGGAATACAAATAAATAGTACGCCTCAGCACAAGACCACTCTTGTGAGAAGGACCAAGAAATACCATTCATAATAATAATAATTGGATAATTTTTATAGCGCTGTTTTTGTGAAAAACCACCTCAAGAGCGCTAGATATATCATTGAATTCGGTAACCCGACAGTGCGACAGTTGATCTCCCCGAAATAATAATTAAAATATATTTTTTTTAAATTGTGCCTTCTTTACTAGTTTCAAACCTAAAATCGACTTCAAAAATACCTTTAATAATAAGTAGGCATGGATAAAAAGAGATTATTCAGTGTCGATTTTTTAAACTTAAACGCTGATTTATACCTACAGTATGCAGATAAGTAGTTCTATCCGTGATGTATTTGAATGAAGATATATTTTATACTTTTGTTATACAGCGGTACATCAACACCCCTTAGAGGACACTTAGTAATATTTTGGTATACTGTATTTTGCCTAAACCGACTGCATAATGAATATAAGTACGCCGGAACCAACTGTCGGGGATCAGCTGTCATGGAACCCTTAAATTCATTACAATATTTTGAATGTATTACAATGTTTTATATAGTACCTAGGTAAAATAAAATAAAACTATTATTTAGATAAAGAAAATAATCATTTGAATAAAATTGAAACATTTGATAGAATTTCGAGATGCTGAATGCAACGGTATGCAAGTCATCGACAATTATGATAATGATTCCAATAATATTACTGAGAATGGCGCGATCACCACCTTACTGACAAGTTTTAGATTAGTCTCATCCAACCAGGTAAATTCTTAGTTAAAATGCGTCGCTGATACATTTCCTAAGTAAAAAGTTAGTCATAGCAAACCTTAGTTCTTATCGCCGGTAATTGTTAACACAAACAAAATATAACCAAGTTGAAATTACTCAGTAAGTAGTATTAGGTTGACTAAGTACTAGCTAAAATCTCGTCAGTAAGGTCTGGAAAGTTAAATAAATAATTTAACTTAAAAAATGCAAATATTAAAAAACACACATACAAAATTGAATGGTTTTAAAGTAGGTATTTCTCTGCCCTTCAAAATACATGGTGTTCACCAGTTTCCCGCTTGTACCACTGGTTTCCAGACACCATGTTTTATTATTATCTATTTGAATACCAGTCCATTCTTAGTCAATTGCAACAAAAGCTTATTACAATTTGGGGGGCGGGTATTTTTTTTTTTTTTTACATAAGCTCCACACAGGAGGCCTTGAGGAAAATAATTTCCCTCAAGGCATATGTCATCTTTGAGGATGCTGTGTATGGGTACCGTTTCCCCGAGAACCATTTATTGGATAACCAGCAACTCTGCCATAAGTCACGAACCATGTGGTTCGCTACGTTTGACTGTAACTTAGCAGGGGTACCAGGCAGTGGCGGTTCCTGAGTTTTCAGTGAGCTAGAGCGCTAAGATTGAAAAATATGACGTTATTGACGTTGTTGTAGCTGAAAATGATTTATTTTATTTTATTTTTAATTTCAACTTTTTGTATGAAGGTCTTCGGGATTCTTTCAGTCAAGGGATGCGCCGCATCCGCATACTTTCAATCTTAGCACTCTAGCTCACTGAAAACTCACGGACCGCCACTGGTACCAGGGTTCATGGGGTGAGATTTGTCTGGGTCTTGGTGGCCGATGTGCCTAACTACCAACTGCATGGCAGGCCGGATCGGGCGGGACTGGCTGAGGGAGATCTTTATTCTCCAGCAGAACTCTCTCGGAACGCAGTGGGAGGAAAGGATTCATATGTCCGTCACTCCTGGTCGCGCTCATACCTTTCCTATGATTTTATGTAGATATATATTATAATTTTTGCTGAGGTATTAATCAAGATCTGAATTATAAATGTGTGTGCTTAAACATTACCAATGATGACCTTTAATATAATATTTTGTGAAATGTAGTATACGTATAAATGAACTCATATTCTTTATATTACAATAAAACTAAAAATAATAAGGATTAAGTTTGAAGGCCATTTTCAAATTTGGGAAAACTATTTCCCAAAATTACATTTTAAAGTGTTGTAAAAATTATTACTAACAAGATAAGGAAGTAAATTTAACGTAATTTTTTTATTCCAATCTCTCCCCATAAAAAAGTGTATTTTTATAAGATGTCAAAAAATTTGCCTTGCAGTGGGAATTGGTCTTGCAACCTTCCCCCAGGACAAAGTGCATGTGAAGATATGATTTGGAATAATTGACTGAGCTCACGAAGTCCTGTTTCAACTCGACTATTTGGCATTTCATTTGTCTGTAAATTTGTTTGTTACGTCCCGGTTCCGGTTAAAGATACGCATGATCGAGGTTGTTGTGACTACGAGCTGTCAAATCAGAACAATCGATATTATGGTACCTACCGGCCTGAAGAAAGTTTGAAAAAAGAATTGTCATTGAGATGGAGATATTTAAAAAAAAAATTAAACACAAATGTTCGCGGGTTACGAATAACCTGACAATATTTGAAAATCTCCTACTACCATCAAAGTAAGCGGAAAACTTTGCTTGTATCGTGATGGAGGGCTAGTCGAGAAAGTGAACTCAGTTACTGACCTGTCTTTTTTCGACCATTTCTTTGGAAAATTTGAAATTTAAAAACATGTTACGTAAAATATTTAAGGTTTATAATTAAGTAGGCAGGTATTTAAACACATTACAGATCTCATGATTGAAGAGAACATTTTGGTTTGGATTTATTAAATAAGATAAAATTAGAAACATACTTTTTCGGATACGAGGTGTACTGTTCATAGAACCACTAGTTATTATAAATTAGGTACTAATTAAAATAATCACTTTCCAAGTGCCGATTTATTAACTAGTTAGTAGATTACTCAAATTCGTGATCGCCTTTGAAAGTGTTTTAAAAACGCTATGAATAAGTTCCATCCCATACCAATTCTAAGGACTAGGTTAGGTGTTGACATGTCTTTAAACGTTGATTTATTTTTGGTTTGCTAACTGACGATTAATGACCGAAAAGCGTTGACAAGTGAGTGCAACACCTCCAACACAAAATAATATCGAAATAAAGAGGAGATATTATTAGATAAGCCATACTTCTGCCGCTGAGCACTCTCTTGTAACCTCCGACTCTTGATCTAAGAAATAAATCGCAAAAAAAACACTAGCTTAACATAAATATTTCACTTTCGCTAATTTCGATCATCTCACTTAATTCAGTCGCTTCTCCGAATAACCGGGAAAGATGACATGTTCATTATAATCGTAATAAACCGAAAGGTAATTCTTCGGAACAAACGTCAACGGTTAATACGCACTTTTTTTTGATAAAACTTTTAGATTCTTCTTAATTACCATAAAAGACAACTATTTGCATTGGGGGAGGTTGAAAATGTTACATTTTAAATTTTAGTTACGTAAATTGAAAATTTGCTTTAACACTGTCAAATCACTCTGTTTGCAATATTATTGTTATTTTAATATGTTGGTATTACTGATATTTTACATTCCATGTTACACAAACCTAGCGTAGCCGCTAAACTACTTGAAAACTGGGATGTTTTTCTTGCCTTGACGTGAGCAGGCGTTATAAAGGGGCACTTTCTTTTGAATCACAAACCATGTTACACAAACCTAGCGTATAGGTTTTTTCGGTTACGCGCCTTTGAATATATTGCCATGAAGGCAGTTACGGTATGATGTAGCCTTCCATATAGTATCAGTAATACCAACATAATAAAATGACAATAATCATTACAAATTGCATATGGTGAAGCGTTGTGTCTAAATACGAAAGCAAATTTTCAATTTACGTAACTAAAATTAAAAATGTAACATTTTCAACCTCCCCCAATGCAAATAGTTGTCTTTTATGGTAATTAAGAAGAATCTAAAGGTTTAAAAAAAAAAAGTGCGTATTAACAGTTGACGTTTGTTCTGAATATTTACCAACCGAAATATAAAATTGATAGAAAAAAGTATACACGGTGTTCAGAAGCTAGTAGTACAAGCGGAAAACTGGAGATACCTATATCACATAGACAGCCCAAAAAAACTTTTTCCCTTCATTTTTGAAAAATAAAATTAGGTAAATGTTCCGCTATTGAGTCCACGCTCAAAACAAACTTTAAAAAATTAAAATAAGTTGTACTAGGTAGATAATAGTTAGTAATAAGTAATTCAGTAACCGAAATTTAAAAATATTGCGTTTTAATGATTCTTTTGTTAACTGTTTCAAGGACCGCCATGTTATTAATTACGACGATGAAATATGCACTTTTAAAAGGAAAAATCACTCTCTGTCAGTTACACAATAGTAAGTACGAATTTCAATCTTCGAAAATGATAAATAATGCGTATTAATCATTATTTTGTTAGGTTTCGTAAATTCAAAAAATCATCACTTATTATGCGTGCATGACGCGAGACGCAAGCCTATATGAAATGTGAAACTGTTCCTTAAATATACCAAACCATCCACAACTGTTCCATGTGAAACATGTTTTACATGCAATTTGCAAATGAGCCAACCTAAAAACAAAAAAAGCATTCACGAAACGAGTAGCTAAAAGCGATACATAGACGATATTATTACGAAAGTACCTGATTTGCCAAATTACGTATGTAATTATTTTAATACCTAAAACGAAAATAAATAAAAGAACACGCACGCGTTTTTCTTTCCAATAACACCCAAGTTTTGAAAGGTTTTTACTACAAGTAGGATTAGTATTATATACAAGTTTGTACCTGTATTTATAAGAGAAGAACATATGTCACTTTCTTTTGTATCACGAACCATGTTACACAAACCTAGCGTAGCCGCTAAACTACTTGAAAACTGGGATGTTTTTCTTGCCTTGACGCGAGCAGGCGGTATAAAGGGGCACTTTCTTTTGTATCACAAACCATGTTACACAAACCTAGCGTAGCCGCTAAACTACTTGAAAACTGGGATGTTTTTCTTGCCTTGACGCGAGCAGGCGGTATAAAGGGGCACTTTCTTTTGTATCACAAACCATGTTACACAAAGCCGCTAAACTACTTGAAGACTGGGATGTTTTTCTTGGTAGGTTATTTTACAACAATTAATTGTTATTATATTATTTGAAACAACTGGTTACGTAAATGTTTTTGAATTTTTAGATTGGTAGTGTGTATTTACAATTTGCGTATTGCAGTTTCACACGGCACAAGAATGGCCTTCTTATTTAAAAAGATGGCGGTCCTTGAAAAATGACATTTCGCATTTTTAAAGTTAACAAAACAATAATTAAAACGCTATATTTTTAAATTCCGGTTACTGAATTACTTATTACTAACTATTATCTACCTAGTACAACTTATTTTAATTTTTTAAAGTGTGTTTTGAGCGTGGACTCAATAATGGATGGCGGTCCTTGAAAAATGACATTTCGCATTTTTAAAGTTAACAAAATAATCATTAAAACGCAATATTTTTAAATTTCGGTTACTGAATTACTTATTACTAATTATTATCTACCTAGTACAACTTATTTTAATTTTTTAAAGTATGTTTTGAGCGTGGACTCAATAGCGGAACATTTACCTAAAATTATTTATTTTTTTAATTTTCGGCAACTAAGAAGTTAAAAAGAAATAAATTTAAGAATTTAAACTTTTGGAAGCTGAAGCTTAGATGCTTCGACGTATTTTAAAAGACAATAAACAGCTGATAGTAACTCCCAAGCAATTTTTTTTTTTTTAATTTGACCTATAAAATTCCAACTTTGCACTCGATATACCCGAAAATAAACGAAAACTCAAATCAAAAGTTATACCACAAAGTTGACTCCAAATGCGATGTAAATTCACCATTTTTTCGATCACATAATATATTCACTGCTAGTTTCCGGATACCATGAAAAAGCAGTGATAGAGCAAAATAGCCGTATTATCGTTTTTTAAACTGAAATCTTAAAGAGAAAAGAAAAGGTTACAACGGAGCTGTCAGTCCTAATACTACTGATAGGTCCAGCGCCAGCAGAACTACTTCTCTCTTTTAGATGCGTTGTTCTCCAGATTGAGGAAGATTTACGATGGAGCTGTCAGCTGTGCGCCAGTAGCTACTGTTACTGATAGGCTCAGCGCGAGTTCGTGGAGTTGGTAGACACGGGTTTATCTCCAATTATAACAGATATTAGAGAACAAACAACGCGCGGCGGAAATGGACCATCCACTTCCGGGACGCTTTTAACCAACCAACCAGCCAACTTCTTGGCGGGCTCTAATTGGAACAAATCCAGTGGACATGCGGGTCTTTACTAATTAACTATTCGATGACATGACATGTCACGAAAGGGATTTAAAAAAAAAATACAACATACATAGTTCCGATTCCTGGAACCAGTGGGGCACTCGCTTTTGAGAAATGTTTTAAGGTGGAAGGTAACGAGAGATTGCAGCGGGGTTGGAAGGAGTCCTGGTTCGATTGATCATTTTAACCAACCCAGGTCGATAACTACCGCGACGTACCGATCGGGTCAAATGTACCCAATCAAAGATAGATAGATGCCCGATGGCCCGGTCTACCACATTTATCTAAGGTCTCTATTCACGCCCATCATGGGAGCTGACAGCTAATCAATCAAATTATCGTTTTTTTTTAAATAGTGACCCGATCGAGCATTAATGGGTCGTGATCATCGGATGATCAAATGATCGGGTCGATCCAGGAGAGCACAATCGATCCAGGACTAGTTGGAAGCACCATGCTATTCGATTCTGAATGGTGTGCTCACCAGTAGAATACTGAAAAAATTGTAATTAAAAAAAAAAACAAATTAATGAAAATAAATTTTAAGCTTTTATGTCTTAGAAATAAATCAAACATAAAATAATAGCAGATACCTAGTAATTATTATTTACTGATGGAAATTGTTTTTGGTTAACGAGGCTTTCTTAATGGCATAGACAAGACTATGATAAATTATCATTGATAATGATAAATGTCCGTCTCAACACATGAATATGGTTGAAGTCCACTGCTATACAATACAATACCTGATGACAGTAGTAGACATTTTATTTCCGCTCATCTCAGTGGCGACTGGTGACACACCGTGATACCACTCAGCAAGACTCCATGTATATTATATATTGCCACGAATGCATTCAAAGATAGATATTTATAGTAAAATATACAAAAAAATCAACATCCTCAACATTGAAGAATATTATAATTCTGAATTGTTGGATTTCAACAGGGTGATGTTGAAAGTAATAACAACATTTTTTTTTCGCAATATTGCCGTACCCACAGATCACTGACCTGCCACCGCTTGGATGAGGACGATAAGTCATCGGGAATGTAATTATAATTAGTGATTCACAAGTCAACTGCATCGTGCTCTGGGTATTGGTAGGAACTGAACGTACCTATGGTTGTATGGGTGAAAAACATTGGATAGATAAGCATATACAATCATATACATACTATCTATAAAGATTTGAAAGAAAATTGATTACATAAGAACGTTCAACCCCCAGACATGCAAATGAAAGTGATTTTAGTCAGAGTTTTAGAGTCATTTATAGTCGAGAGTTTTTTTTTTATGTAACTACACACGGGAGGCCCAGAGGAAAAATCTCAGGAAGTGTCATCTTTGGGGATGCTATATGGAAGGTCTTTTTAAGGAAATTAAATTCTGGGGAGGAACAGGTATGAGAGGTTTAGGAATCTGGGGGCAAAGTCTCCAGAAGTGACCGACGTATGAATCCATTCCTCCCATTGCGGTGCAAGGCGATGGGGGTCCGGGTGGAGGTCTAGGTTAGGTCACCCACAACCAGTCTCTCCCGATCCGGCCTGCCAAGCAGTAGGTGGGAAAACGCATTCGCCGTCTAGACAAACTTCACCCCGTAAACCCGGGTACCCCTGAAACCAAACGTAGAGAACCACTTGGACCCAAGGCGGGGCTGTTGGCTATCCAATAATGAGTATCGACATTTGAACGTTTGATTTTAAAATAAACGCATATTATTCAATTAGGGTCGGGGTGGGGTTTTGGACGATTATTCGGCTGAGTTACGACAGGTGAAAAAAATTAAGTTTTTGAAAATGCTAACTTCATTAACATTTTTTACTCGAAATAATGCCAGGAATCAGTAGTTAGTAGTCTCTTAACAGCCTGTATAGTTGTGAACGGTGAATCCTTGGAGCGAGTGGATGAGTTTGTAGACTTAGGAAGTATGCTGTACACATTGACAAAATGGTGAGTGCGGAAAATCCAATTAATGGAGGGCTGAGTGCAATAGTCGCTTGGAAAAGTTGTCAAAGGAAGTCATGTTTGGAGCACACATTAGAAATTCGATACCAACCCTGCAGGTAGATATGGAACTGGCAGAGCATGGATGAAAGAAGAATACTACTACATAAGAAGGTACTACCGCCCCGGAAACCGTTGGATAATCAACACCTCTGCCATAGGTCACCCAAAGTGGTTCCCTACGTTTGGTGACTTAGCAGGGGTGCCCGAGCTCATGGGGTGAGGTATGTCCGGGTCTTGGCGGCGTGTGCACCTGCCCACCAGATGCATGGCAGGCCGGATCGGGAGAGAATGGGAGTCCCTTTGACTTCTCCAGCCGTAATCTCTCGGAACATCGCCTTACACCGCAGTGTGAGGGATGGATTTATACGTACATTAACCCCCAGATTCCTACCCACCCCTTTTCCTTCTCTGAACTTCCGCTCCTTCCTTTTCCTACATGACTAATGGCCCTGAGGGGAATTATTTTCCTCAGGGCCTCGTGTGTGGAGCTAATGTAAGAAAAGAAAGATGAATTACCTGTAATATGCAAGCACTTAATGCTGTCAGTATGCAAGATAACATTTAAGTATCGAAACATTTAATTGACAACCTTGGTAAAGATTTTTCATTCAATAAACGGGGGCTTACAGGTCGAAGATTTGCGAAATTGATTGTGATTACAAAAATTTACTTTACAACTGTGGTTAAAAGAGCTGATTAATACAATACAATAGTTAGACGCCCCCATAGTCGTAAGGCTCTCGACTGGGAATCCGTAGTTCGCAGGTTAAAATCCGGGCGTGTGCAAGTAAATTTTATTTGATTGATTTTAGTTATATCACGTTATGAATATTTGAGACACGACACGTTCCAGAGTAGGTGATAATCTAAGTACCGCGCTCGTGCAAGACCACAATTCGGAATTGAAAGGTTGCTTAAAATGGCTTTAGCCGTGTTTGGTGACCAGATCTGAATAGCTAGATGCGTTCCCAGAGTGAAAGATTCTCTCAGTATCAACCTGGTATAAGTCCACAATTCATAATTGAAACTTTGCTTGAAATTTGTTCTAAAATGAAGAAAATTACTTTAACCGTGTTTTTAGCCAGATCTGAATAGTCAGGCAATCCCTTCCTCTTCCGTACCTCCTTCATCTTCGGTATCTCCTTCGCCTCCCCAACCTACGCCAATTGGGTACGCCATAGTCTCACTAGCTCCAGACGGGCAATTGGGACTCAGGACTGGGAAAAATATAAATTAATATTGCCTCCGAACCTTCATCCCAAGTAATGTAATATTCATATTTTAAAAAGTTGTAAATTTATCAGACGATACTGATTACATCATTTCACAGTGTAATCTGGAGGTGCTTGTCAGGCGTAAGGAACATTGATAATACAAGGAAAACTGCAGATTACAATACCTTCAATCAAGTGATGTCTCCGTAAAGACAGGCAAATAAGGAGGAAGTGATAGACTCCAGTGCCATGCTGCGGTCAAGCGATAAAACACCACATAATAATAAAGGTGTCAATTATTGACTGAATAAGTACTTATATTCCAATAACACAAAATAAAAATAACTCTACGGGGGTGTATGCACGAGTAACCGTACCCATTTCAAGTCAACTGACGATCTATTTTTGTTTACTGGGTCGAATAAAAGGTTAATAAAATAATTTAGGAAAATCGCTTGGTCATAATGTCATCCCTTATAGAGGGGTTCGAAGTTTGACAACCGTCCAACTTTTGAGAGATTCGTAAATGACATCAAGTCAATAGTTATTAATCGTAACTGTGTACCCGTGTAATGGCAATATGCTACATCTCCAATAAACTAGTTGTGAGTTTTTAAACTTTTTGTACCTTTGGTTACTTTCCTCGCAAGCTAAGAGTAGTAATAATTTAAAATTTGGCGACAGGTTAGATTGACTCTACATTTCAAATGTTGTTAAGAAAAATATAATTATATCACGTATTTTGGAAATCATCATACATTTGTTTTTTTTTTGAAGATTTCAAATTAATTCTCAATCAAACTTTTTACCAAATTTTAAATTCATACTATTATAAGTGTGCGAGGCAAATAAAAAATAAATAAAGTCTTTCATCTCAAAATTAGTTTTGTGGAAATACAGCATATTGACACATCACCACAATAAATAAATAAAACTACATAATAAAAATTTCATAAAACTTAAGTTTCTGATCCAAATTTTCAATTGCGAGTCGCTTTATTATTTATTTTTTATTTAAGCGACTATTTAAAATAATTCCATGGTATACAAAATATAATGGTTATGTAAGGTAAAGATAGTGTATTTCTTAGTCCTCCTCACTAGGGGTTCCTGTGCCGAGGCGGACTAGAATTGTTTAATTATGGTTTATTTGTCTTCTATGTCGTTTTTAGTGTCTTCATTAGGGTGTTTTCGTTGACCTCTTTCAGCCATATTTTTATTCTTGGTTTATACACATTAATGAATCTTCAATGAATAAAAAAAATAAGTTCATATGATGTAGGTCAACAGATGGAATTGATTGACGTTATAAAATCAAAATGCTGTATCTGTAGATAAGGCATATTGCCGTAACACGGGGGTCTAAGAAGTTATTATATGGTATAGGTACTTATAAATTAAGTTGTAAAGCGCTCTTCAGGTAATTTTAAAACGAAAACGGCGCAATAGAAATGATCACAGATAGTCAATCTAAACTTGTTGTCCACGGCTGAACTAAGCATAGAATAAGAAATAACAGCACACAGTGAATCTATAAAAGGTAGTAATTTTTTCCAGGAAATTTATACTCAATTCTTATAGTAGATACCTACCAATCAAAACAAGCCATCTGATTACGAGACAATAAGTGATTTGAGTATTGTAGGGACGAGTATCCCCCCCCCCCCCCTCACCCTATCCCCCTCAGTGGGACACGGTGGGCGGCGGAAAGGAAACTCTACATCCGGACGACTTAACATATTAAATAGAGGCGATTGATACCTAAAATGGATTGTCCCTGCAGTTCTAGTAACCAGGGCTAGTTCTAGTAACCATAATAATAGAAACATTGGGGCGCTGGAGAATTTCTGAGAAAAAAAAGAACCGATTCCTCATAATATTTTTGAATCCTGGGAGGGGAAGGAAGGGCGGCTAGAGAAATTAGGAGAAAAAGGAGCGGCTTCAAAAAAATTTAAAATATTTGTCGGCATTTTTACCATTTTTCTAAATGGTATTCGGTTACTTCAGTACTATCCGGCCAGAAGCCGAAGCTGGATAGTTTGACAAGTAAATAAAACAGGTAGATAAAATCAAACCTTTTTTATAACACTTATTACAAACCGTGACCGGTTAGGTGCTTAGTACTTAAAATTTACTAATGGAAAATGATGGTAGATAAGCTTTTCACTTTTAGTAAAAGAGTTTTTCACTGAAAATGCAAACAAGGAAGTGGTAGGTATATATCTTCGAAAACTTTTCCAAAATTGGGTACTGGTCAGTAAAACACTGTCCGCCGTGCGTAAGGGTCACTTAATACTGGCCGGATATCCGGCCAATTCATCGTCCTTTGCATCTCAATTTTTTTCATTATTGACAAATAATACCGAATGTTCCAGTGACAGTAAAGGAACCGGTTCCAAGTAACCGGGACAGGAAATTGACCATCTCTTATATTAAATGAGATATTAGCCGGGTAGAGAGCCGAGAGCAGACGCAGACGGTTCTGCCTTGTTGAGGAATGGCAATCATAAAGCTTGGCCAAGCGCAAGAGAGACGCATATTATCTGGGTTGTATGGGGTTGCACACTGGAGAACACAAAACATTTGAATTATTGGACAATTTTTATAGCACTGTTTTGTGAAGAATATCACCTTATGGGCATTTAGCAAATCGATTTTGGACACGACATGTTTGTCAGATAGATTAAAAAACTACTCGATTTCGCTGAAAATATTAAAGTTTGTTCTTATTAGCGTCATAAATGTTTAGAAGATAGTGTTTTAAATGGTAGAAGTCGGGGACGCCCGAGGAAAACTCAAAAGAGAAAAAAATAATTAAACAACCTCACGAAGTAACATTATCGATTTCATCGAAGCAAATCCAAAAACAACAATTCCGTACAATTTCATTTTTGCCAAAACAATGTAATAAATTATTGGTATCAAGAATCTTGTTAGGTACCTAGATACATAAACATTTAAAATAAATTTATTTAGTAATAAAAATTGTTTACCGTTATTCCTTGCTTTTCCAAATTGCGTGAATGCTTTCCAGGAAAAAAATTACAAATTATGAAATACAGAAGAAATTATAATTTCAGAAAACAAATCTACTTTGCGATTTACAAGAATCACAAAAAATAATGTGAAATGACGAATGAAGTAGACTTATTGCTGTAGAATGAGATCCCTGAGGCTTACGTGTGGTAGAACTATGTAAGACTATAGTATGTTGCTGATGTGGTGATCAGCAAAGAATGCAAGGCATGTAAAAATGTAATGGAAAGGGATATCGCGTCCCTAGAACAACACCACCACAATTCCAAATGTATAATATAATAACGTAGTATTTACATAGCACAGTTTTTTGTTATTTCACTTCAAGTGCGCGTCATGTTCTGAGTACCAAAATGGCATTTGGAGTTATCAAATTTCTTCATTTCAACTTATATTAAAAAAAAAAAACTGAGTATGTGGTTCACACACGGTAGAAGTGAATCCTTCATTAAACTAAAGTAGAAATAGACAAGAGTGGGGAGGCTACGAAGCACCGCACAAAGATGAGACCGATTTCTCTCGCAGGCTAAATCCTATAGATGTACGTGTGTGTTTCTTTTCAGTATCGCTATTTTTCGTTTCATCGAGTTTCATACCACAACGGTGCTAAAGAAAATTTAACTTAAAAAAACTGAACATAAACGAGTCGTAGAAACGACCCGTTCTCATGTGACAAATGTCAACTGTATACAAATGTAGGGCGTGCGTTTGGCGTGTTTTCCGACTGTGCACCGGTGCCGAAGGAATCAATGAGCATCTTCCATTGAAACACCAGTAGAACAATGAGAGCATTCACATCCAGCGCCTGTGCTCTAAAGATTGCAATCCGTTTATTAAGATAGGAATCAAACGGACGACCCGTTCCTGCAAAGAGTGGAGGGTTCTTTTCAGGTATTTTGAGGTGGTTGTCGAAACCAGAGGTGGTTGTCAAAATTCAAATTTTCAATCCGTGAAAATTACTTCTTCAATCAGTCTTTTACTGAAGTTTGTCTTTCGCAGTGGTGCACCCCGTGTTATGGCGTACTTGCGGTGCGATTCTTATCTTAGCATTCGAAGAATTTCACAAACAATCGATGGCCGGCCAAGAAATGAGCGCAGCAATTCGAATAAAATTTCCATCTTGCAATGAGAAGGTTCAATAACATCACATTGCCGCAAATAAATAGATTCTGCACTCACTCACTTATTGGGCATCATTCCGAGAACCTTAGCGAAACTCGTGCAAGATCGAGATAAACCTAAATGAGATCAAGAAATGCCGCTAATCAGTATAAGATTATAATAAATAATAAAGATTTAAAATAAGTAAAACCTGTAATAGATGTCGCACATTCAAATAAAAATTGACATATTTATCCAAGACAATCAATCTATCGAAAAAAAACATCAAAAATGTCACCGGAGACAAAATTTCATTTACGTTTATTACTTCGAGTGTTATCAGGAATCACTGAATAAAGTAAGCCAAGGAGGTCCCTTAACACCCTGTATTATGTACATAATTATATACAGCAGCCAATAAAAATATGCGTTACTCAGTGGTTAGAACGGAACCCCGGCAAAGCTAAGGTCCTGGGTTCAATTCCTAGATGTGACCGAATCTTGTTCTTGTTTTCTCTTTCAAATTCTCGTTTGAAAGTTGCTAATGTTGTCTTCAATGATTAAATAATAAAAGCATCGATGAATTAATAAAACACACACACAATGAACGGAACTTAATTCACGTGGCGTAAAAATGTGCAAATCTGTACCTTCCGTATCACGAAAGCATATATTTTTCAAATTTTATCGGAAAATTTCATACATACTCTTCTATTATTCTGACTTTTGACATGGCCCGACTTAAGTATCTGATTCACTTGATCGTACCATTCTTCCTCGGGCGTCCCCAACTTCTTCTACCATTCTAATTTGCGTCATGTATTCTTCTTACACTACTTTCTTCGTCCATTCGCTCTAAATGCCCAAACCATCTGAGGCTCCCTTTACTTATTACGCTTACATTAGCCTTGCTTCCTTTGCGGATCTCCACATTTCTCACTCTATCGTACATGATTTAACTACACCTAAGCCTCAGGAATCGCATTCAGTCTACTTTTATCCTACCTCTCCCCGTTCCATGTCTCACTGTCATACATCAGCGTAGGTAACAGTACTCCATTGTGGACTGCTAGCTTCGCTTCTTTTGACAGTTTTTAGTTTTCTAATTTTTAAAATGGCGATATTCCAAAGAAAGTCGATATCTTTTAATAGTTCAGGAACAGTCGATTTACCAGAGCTATCAATATTCCCCGATGGAGTTTAATAATCTCCATCAACGATGTCGCAACATATTTAATAACATACATTTCTCGTTTAAACTTTTCAGGCGCGTAATAACCGAGTTAACAAGGCGTGTTATTTCTAGTTAAACCAACAAAATCCCTGCTCTAACCTTTATTCAGTACGGAAAATGAGGAAGTAAAATAAACCAAACATGTCACCGATTTAGCAGAATCTCGTCGGTAGGACTATACATGAAGCACGTAGCAGGTCATTATAAAGCCATCTCGGCAAATGAACCGCCTGACTATCATCAAGGTAGTCTGTACTTTATACTACGTAACCATTAACGTATGGAAAATGGTTGATAATCAGTTGTGTAAATTTTAAAACACTTTTAAGATCGACTAGGTTAGCTAATACACAAATCTCATTAACTGGGATACGGATAAACTAAACTATGTAAATAAGCAAGGGTAAATAATATTTTTTTTTTAAATTTTAAAACAACGGTACGAGATATGAACACGAATCCCTTGGGACCCACAAAACAATTATTATTGTGAAAAATAAAAAATTCTTTAATTTTTTTTAGAAAATTAACGTTTTCGTGTAAATTTTATCAAGTGTAACGATACCCTGTATTTCAGACAACAGTGAGGTTAAATTAGATAAAATTTAATCGCAGAGAATAAATATAAATATTGGGATTACAATCTGCAGAAAAAAAGTTCACACTTAAAAATATTTTGGAAAAGCAAAATTTTCAAGAGATTAATCTAAGCAAGGATTTCACGTTATGTAACCTCTTTCGTTACATATGTATCACAAAACAGGGTGACTTCCAATCAATTTTCAACTTTGAATTATTAATATTTTTTTAAAAAAATTTTAAGCGGGAAAATTTTTACGACATTGCAGGAGGTTAAATTATCGAAATAAAATTTGAAAAATCACCATTTAGAAACGAAATGTTGCTTGAAACGACCAGATATTAGTAACCATCTTTAAGCCATTCTCTTCCATATCTCCTTGAGTTTCCCATATCCTTAAAACCTACAACAATACCCAATTGGGGATGGAATAGTCCCAAAGACGTACGAATCGAATCCGTAATCCGATTTTAATGTTTATTATAATTTTTTTTTCCTTTTGTATTTAGTGCTTCCAGATTCTCTCCGCGCTAAATCACAGCGTGTGCTCGTGCCCATACCGCTAATAATAATATACATTTCACGTTTGTGCAGGTATGCCATGTACCCAGTAGTGGCAAGCAGTGGCGGTCTTCTGTAAGGAGCGTTTGTGCAACTCATAAACAGTAGCAAAAAAGACTAAAAAAAACATGAAATTATTATACTTAGTACCCACGCCCTTTCATGTTCGATGGTTTTAGGCTCATTCGAACATGTCTCTTGATTTGTTCGAAATCGCGCGAACACAGCTTGATGCTTGATGCAAAACAGGATGCGATTCAAGGTTCACAATTCTTGTTGATGTTCAGACAGAAATTCGATCTGGCATGTTTTAAATAATAGAAAACGCATGGAAAATGTTAGTCACCCGTCTTGAGTTCGATGCGCTTGCTGTTTTCGTCATTGGTGAAGAAAAATGGAAATTCGGAGTATTCCTTGCGATTTTATTGAAAATTTTAATAGTGAAGAAAAGTGCCTATGGAATACAAAGTTAGAAGATTTGACAATCGGGCGTGTGGACGCGGCTATGAGCATAATTCCAAGTCAATATGTTCGATCGAGCTAAACCGTCGAACACGAACGGGCGCGGGTACACACTACACAGCGTAACATTACTACTCTTTAAACAGCTCGCAACTTAAACTTTTTACTCCTAAATCCGCCCGCAGCCGTAAGAAAATATGTCCATAGGAGCGAAATCCAGAACGCACTGAATGGAGAGATAATTCCAAGGCAATTTACCTCCCCTTCTCAAGGGGCCACAATTTCCACGGGGGCGGCGCACCCTCCAGAAGAATTTACCATAAATACTGCAGGTGAATCCGAGCTTTTAAAAAAATAAGAAATTATTAATAAATGCACAAAACACTATTTTTGCATTTGTTATGCAAAAATCATGTTGTTGGGGTTTGGATAATTTTTGTAAATATTTGATGATTTGAGATTTGAATTATTATTCATCACTAAACTTAAATTGAACCCCTTTGAGACTGACCGCGAACAGCCACTGGTGGCAAGGTAAAGTAGTCGCGAGTCTACGAGCCCGCCCAACCCAGAAAGCGCGAGTGTCTCCCGCCTAGAGCCTAGAGACCAGACAGACCTCAGACGTGCCGATGAATTATTAATGTCGCAATCATGACAATGTAACCTAGCGTAGTCATCGTCGTACACACTCATATTAATAAGTATTAAGATAAAATTATATATTTTACGGTTCGAGTTATTGCTGCAGCGTTAATCTACTATAATATGACTGAAGCATCAGCCGTAGTCGTCACCATGTCACCAAGACTTGTTCTCAGCAGAACAATGTTTTCTAGCACAGCATAGCATGACAAGAGGAACGGTGCAATTAATGAAATTTCTAAAACAGTAGATATATATTTAATTACACCATAAATAACCTTTGAACTTTTTGCATACCTTTCTTCCGAGTACCTTTACTAAAAATTACTGTTGTACCCAACGATATTGAAATATAAGGAGATGTGCAATCCGCCGTTTTTACTAGGTGAGACTGCGCTTCCGGGTGTAGCCGGAGTTGTTTACCAATTAACGAATAAACTAAACGAACGCTAAACTAAATGAACAAATTCTTTCCGTATTCAAACTATATTGTTAACCAATAATAATGCACACCTTAAAAAAATCAAGAAAATGAACAAATTCTTTTTGTATGCAAACTACTCGCATTAGGCCGTAGGTCGGCGACAGTCGCGCGGACATCACAGCATATCTCTTTGTATTTGAACATCTTTGGTTGTACCGGACCTACCAACAAATGTGTGAAAATTTCCTTGCGAAGATAACCCATTTTCTGCATTTGTACTCTAAACCGATGGAAAAACCAGAGCATTTGAAAGTATTTAAGAATTGATACGAAATAGGGAGCGTATGCGCAGATGACAAACATTTGGAACCATTTATTGGATAACCAACACTCCTGCCGTAGGTCACCCCAAGTGGTTCGCTATATTTGGTGACTTAGCAGAAGTGCCCGGGGTTAATGAGGTGAGATTTGACTAGGCCTTGGTGGCGGATGCGTTTGCAAACCTACTTGTGGCGGGCCGGATCCGGAGAGACTGGTTGACGGACCTTGTGACCTCTCCAGCCGGACTCTCGGAACATCGCTTCTGCAAGGGGACTTATTTTCCTCAAGGCCTCCTGCGGGGAGCTAATATTAAACAAGACAAACACATTATCTTGCATTTGAGCCCTAAGCCGACGGAAAAAATCAAGGATTGATACGAAACCGAAAGGGCATGCGCAGATGACAAACATTTCGGGCATATTTGATTTATTTCCCGCCAACCGCGATATTCTCATTTTGAAAATTATGTCACGTAGTTTAACTGTCAACAGATGGCATTAATTAAATTGTATATACGCAATACCCTAGCGCAGAGGTTCCCAAAGTGGGTGCCGCGGCACCCTGGGGTGCCGCGAGGCGCCCCTGATGTCTCTAATAAAAATCAAAATTTACATGAACGAATACAAACATTTTATGGAATGGAAAATCACCCGCGTGGCCGGTCCGCGCTCTGGGAATGGATTGGGTGGGAGGCACAGGAGTGGGGATACGGTTGTGGTGCTGCGCTTGCAGCGGCCGCGTGCCGCATTCACTTGTAGTTTTTTCATTCAAGATTTCATCATTCAGGAAAAAACTACAAGAGTGAAAGAGAAAAATGGGTGATGATGGAGACAAAGATTGTTTTCCAATATTGCAACAGTACATGGCCCATAGCGGAGTTAAGTTTTCAAATAACTTGCTGACCCTTTTCACAGAGCACCTATCACAGTTAACTGACTGGTTTGCCAAGTACTTCGCAGAAGACCAAGTGGAGAAGTTTGTATGGATCCAAGATCCATTCCGTGCTCAAGAGCCCCAATATAAGAAGAAGAAGATTTAATTAACCTCTCGACCGACAGCAGCCTAAAAACTAAATACGCTTGTTCGGATTTGACGGAGTTTTGGATATCAGTCAGAAATCAGTATACGATTCTAAATGGAAAAGCTGTAAGGGTCCTCATTCCCTTTGCTACTTCATATCTGTGCGATGCTGGATTTTCTGCGGTTACGGTTATAAAGAGCAAATATCACTCAAAAATAAATGTGGAAAAAGAAATGAGGAGTAGCTGTATCAAGCCTTATTCCCCGGTTTGAAAAATTGTGCAGCGAGCTGCAGGCTCTCGCACTAACATTATATGACAGGGGTGCCGTGAGAAAATTCAAATTTTCTAAGGGTGCCGCGACTTGGAAAAGTTTGGGAACCCCTGCCCTAGCGTGAAAATGTTGACTGGATTATTCATATTGTTCGCATTACAAGTACTTAATTGGATAAACAATTCGACGTAGGGCACGTGCCCTTAATAAGAATCCGCGTCTGCCAAAGAGGACAATCTCGAATCAATTATTACAAATAAAAACAATACAACACAGATTAACCATGTATCGTAGAATGCAGAGAACACCACAACACTGCAAGATTTTTTGTACCAATGAGAAAAATGCTAAATCATTGACATCATTCAGAAATGCATTTTCTGATTGCCTCTACTTCTAAAGATGCTACCTTTCCAATTTAAGTAACTCCTCTTGGCTTGTCTCTTATATTATTCAGTATTGACTGGCCTCGACTTCTTCTGCAATCCACATTAATCTAGTACCCACGAACAATGACATTACAAACATTATAGACACGTTAATGTCGAACAAAATGTAGAAAGGAGTAACAAACATATTCGTGTTTTCATTAAATTCAGAATTCAAACGTTCATTCAGACATTCAAAGAATGTAGGATCAGGTAGCGTTTGCGTACTTAAAAGTTGCGTCGAATATTACGAGTACATTCTACATCACTGGTGTGATGGAGATGAAAATACACTATGATGAAAGAACACAGAACGCTGTATGAGACGACTTACTGCTGGTAGGTTTGTCCTTATGCTTATTTGTTGCCACGTTCGCTATCGCACTTTCTCTAACGGCGCCTAAAATCTTTGGGAAACAATTAGAATAATTGTGTTATTTATAATCTCATTTTTTTTTTTATTATTATTTATTAACCAAGATATTGCAATACATATATACAAAATACAATGTACATTTTTTTTTTTTTGGTAAAAACCACCTCACTAGGCTGAGCCTGTTCCGAGGTGGCAGGAATTTAAACTAATTTTGATATCTTAATCTTGGAAGAAAAATAAGATTAAAAAAAAAAATTTAATATTTTAGTTTAGATAGATAAATACAATAAAAGAAAAATAAATATATGTATAAATAGAATAAAAGAAAAATAATATATGTACATGTTTTTGTTTGTCACGTATGCGTTTCTATTCCATTCATCTGAGTGCGATGAAGCTTTGGTGATTTGTTGTGCGCACGCCCACGAAAGTTTCTATGCATAATGGTGAGCTCTGGCGTTATGGAAATATTTCCTATACAATTCATTCAGCGAGAGGGGTAGAGGGAGGGTTTGCAAAGGAGACACAGTAGCGGAGAGCAGTGGGTAAATATGGAAAATCCATGCTTCTCACACAGACAGCTGTATGTGGCCTGCTCACGCGTCGGAAAGTTTTCTGATTTATTCGTGTGCGCACCAGATGAAAAAACAAAAAATATTTTGAATCCCAAAACACTTCAACGAACAGAATTAAAACACAAACACTTTATTTCTTTGAGCGGCGTTGCAACGCGTACCGGGTACTCGATAGTATGCAATAAGTAATTTACGAATGAAATCCCATTCCTTGACTTTCACTAGTGTTTGAAGTGATGGAAACATTTCACATCACACACAAAGGCATTTTGGCACCCATTTACGCAATTTGGTTGAAGATAGCACACGACCGACGTGACAGTTTAGCACTAAATGAAAAGCACGGCGATTACCGTATCTTTTGCTTGCCACTTTGAGTTCTCTACAACTAACGTGTCTATACGTTTTGTAATGTCATTTGCATTGCCTACTGAGCACCCTTTCACCCGACACGATTTTAAGATTTTACGGCCGAACAGAGTCATTGAAGGAACTGTTGCACAACAATGAAACATGTAGGTATATAATTCGGTTGTAAAAATATGTACTAGGGTAGGCCGAAAAGTAATGCACATATGCTTGTAAAACACGAACAAAAACAAATAGCAAGATCTGGCAAAAAATACGTTATAGTACGCTTTTTAAGCTTCAAAACCATATAATTATTTTTCAACATAGTCACCGGGCTAACGCATTTCTCCCAACGTGTAACAAGTTATTTCATTACGTAACTGAAACTTTTTTCCGGCATTTCTCGAATCCAGGACTTGACGGTTGCCTTCACCTTATCGTCCGAGGTGTAATGATTATCCTTGAAGTGTCTCTTGAGTAGAGGAAAAAAATAAAAATCGCAAAGCGAAAGATTGGGGCAGTGAGAAGGGTGTAGAATCGGTTCAAACTTCAGGTTTTGCAGAGGCTCTAATATACGCTGTTTGTTCTCGTCTGTGAAACGGCATAGTACCCCATCGTCCACAGATTTTACGGTATCCTAATTGTTCAATAATGGAGCCTACATGTTCCTTGAATATTTCAAAATGGTTTGTGATACGCTTTTGAGTGATTCGCCGGTCATTTTGAATCAAATCGTTGACGAGTTTGGATTGTTTATCATCTGTTCCGATGATCGGACGTCCGCTGTGTGTTTCATCAACAATTATTGCTTTTCCAGACTCACAATCATGAAATTTTATTACTCATAGATTTACAGCAGACCTATTAAGAGCATCGTCACCATAAACATCATTATTAATAAACAAGAATTAATTTCAGCCGATTTGAACGTTTCTCGCGAATATGTCATAAGGTGAACGGGACGAATGGGAAAGGGCGTGCAAGACGACGATGAATCTCAGCAGGAGTCACTTTTTCAGCAGTTAAAAATTCAATATCGGCAAGCTGTTTACCTTGCATTTACATAACACTAAAACATGTCTCCATACTTTCGCTTCTCAAAATACACTGGATGAATTCAACGACCCCAAACTTGTGCGTACGTACGGAGGAGGAATGTCACTTCCATACTCCACCTGGCGCACTTCTGAATGTCATTTTGTTCGCGCTGTACAAGCATGTGTGCATTACTTTTCAGCCTACCCACGTACAACTTTACTACGTAGCAAAATAGTTCGTGCCTTTCAAATTGACACACGTCAATTTGTGTAAGTACACAGTAACTCACATGGATGTCATTCTCCAGAAACAAGGATCAAAGTTTTGTTTAACCTTTTAGCCTAATTATAATTGGCTGAATATACCGGTGTTTGGTCAAAAATACTTTGTCTTTGAAAAAAGTTTTAAAATTTTAATTATATCTGTTGCAGATATGCTAATTTTGTTTTCATTTACGAATCGTGAGCATTTTTGTGAAGGTAAGCGTTTTTTGAGCCCGTAAGACTGTGGCATCCCCGATCGATATATGTTGTGAGGTGAAAGGTAATAGTAAAAATAATCCTAAAAGTACCCATAAAAACTCCATCAAAAGAATATTTTTTAACTTTAATGTGTTCAGAATTATTAAACTATATTCAAAAAATGCACTACTCAAATTTAAAGAGAACTATGAATACCTTGCTGACCAACACACCTACACTACAAGGTCGAAATCCTCAAAACTACTGAACATCTCGAAATTAAATACATCTTTTAGCTAGAAAAACCATTTTCATGCTACAAAATTATATAATGCCCTTCCAATTGAAATTAAGAACACCATGGAAATACAAAAGTTTAAAAAAGACATCAAATAATAGTTAAGTAAACAGGAAAATGAGGAAATCATTAAAATTATGAAGTAACCCCAATGCAACCTGCAGACAACGAACATAAATACTTTTATTTTATTTAATGTTTATTTTGTGAAAATCCAGAAACTAGAAGATGAGGAAATAAAAATCAACACCCATTCAACAACATACAGTCCGCCTCGGAATAGGAATACATAGTGAGGAGGACTGTGAACAAACCACTTTACTTTGTATTTTTACTTATTTGTAATTTTACTTTATCTTATATATTATCATTAAACAAAAAAAAGAGTGGGGAGGGTAAGAAGATAAGAATAGAAATTCGGGAAGTACATGGCTATTCGAATCTCGTCACCAAACACGGCTAAAGTCATTTCAAAAGTAAACAAAAAATCTAATATTCTGAGCCAGTAAGACTATGGCATCCCCGATTGGTGCATGTTGTGAGGCAAAAGGAGTGTGGAGAGAAAGAGATGAGAAGAGATATTTGGAAGTACCTGGCTAATCGGATCTAGTCACCAAATACAGCTGAAGTCATTTCAAGCAGTAAACAAAAACACAGTGTATTCGAATACTCTGAGAAAAAAAGACTATGGCATCCCCGATTGGTGTATGTAGTGAGGCGAAAGGAGCGGGGAGGGGTAGGCGATGAGAAGAGATAGGTATTCGAGAAGTACCTGGCAATTCGGATCTTGTCAATAAAAATGGCTGAAGTAATTTCAAGCAGTGAACGAAAACACACTGTACATATTCGTAAATGTAACGATAAAAGAACTTATTTCAACGAAGGAACTGTGTATTTACTTAAAATCAGAGTGTGCAATTCACACGCCGTAGAAGTAAACCTTCAGAAACTAAAGGACAAGAGTGGGGAGGCTACGAAGCACCGCACAAATAGGAGACTGATAGGCTATCGACCACCACAACACGGGCATGTGCCTAGCATGGTGGTCGAAAAATCCCGAATGTATGTTGTATGTAATGAAAAATCTAATGAATAAAGAAAACTTTAAAAAAAAACTTAAAAAGGCTGCGAAGCACCGCATAAAAAAGAGACCGATTATACTATCTCATTCTCTCGCAGGCTAAATAATATAGATGTATGTGTTTGTATCTTTTTAGTGACGCTAATTTTCGTTTCATCGAGTTGCACCTCACAATAGTGATAAAGAAGTTTTCATAAAAAAAACAAAATACAGGTGTGCAGTTCACACGTGGTAGAAGTAAAACCTTCAGAAAACTAAGACCAAAGTGGGGAGGCAACGAAGCACAAAAAGGAGACCGATTATTCTATTTAATTCTCTTTCAGGCTAAATACAATAGATTTTCGCGTTGTCTCTCTTTATTTTTTTCATTACATCTAGTTTGAAATCAGAACGGTGCTAAAGAAGTTTATACTTTTTCCAAAAAAAAATTTTTGTTAAAGCATAAAAAATTCTTTACATTTTTGCTAATTTTGGTAATTGCTGTGTTTCTAGTTAGGACAGCAGTGTAGGTGGTACTGGCAAAATCAATTGAAATTCCAAACGTAGTACAGTCCTAGGTAGCAAGTAGATTCAGAGTCGGTGCTATCAGAAACGTGCATCTCAATTATTATTATCAGAGGATATGCAGGAGCTCCCATTGATTAATGTCTGGCAACACCGACACTTTCAATTATTGTTACAACGTACTTTACGATCAAACTAGTACGACTACCCTGTTTCGCCCGCGATGTAGATTCTAATAAACATCAAGTAATATAATAGATATTAATACATCTTACCGAAAAGTGTTGATTAACAATTCAACACTTTTGTTTTTCTTATGCGTTTGGTATTACTTACTAACTGAAGTCCCGGCGATGCCCGGGCTTTACGCATTCGATACCAGATGCAGACAGCAATTTTTATACACGTGAAACGTGCAAAATTTCATCACGTATTGATGTTTTTAGGTACAAAGAATTCACTTTGTGGTTTGACATACTTAATGAAACAATTACTTTGCTCATGACCACGATTTTTTATTTTTTTTTAATACCGACCAGTTTCATATTTTGGTTTACAATAAGATGATGTTTGTGTTAAGCGAAGCCGGTGGGTAATAAAAATAAAAAATGAACAAATCGTGGTTATAAACAAAATAATTGTTCTATTTCATTAATATTTTTATTTATTAGATAATTCGCTGCATAATATTCTAACTATTTCAATATTAACTAATTAATGTTCTATTTATTTCTCTATTATTATTTATCATGGATTAACAAACTTGAACAGCAGATAAATAAACATTTGCAAATACTTTTACTTGTAAATATGGAAAATATATATATATAAAAAAAAAATTAAGAAAAAATCTTAGGGGTGAGAAATGGGGGTGGTTTTCAAAATATTACGTTGACAGGGACCTTCCTCCTGTTTTGAGGGTCAAGTGTGCCAAATTTCATTAATCGCGGAATAAAACTGTAGATTTGTTTAAAAAACAAAGTCACAAACCCACACCGGGACACTTTTCTTCACACACACATATGTTTATACATTTTGCAGCCTATAATAACAACATACATAACTACTATTTTGTAGACTTAGAAAAATATATTTGAATTATTTTTAAGCAATATTTGAAATGATTTAATTGAAATTAAAATTTGTGTCGCCATTCTCTTCAAATACTCAAATCAATAAAAAGAATAAAATTAGCAATAAAAGGCTTTGGTAAAGAAGACAAACAGATAGATTGAAAGCTGATAGGATTGAAAAGACCGTCCATTGTTATTTTATTTGTGCAGCCTAAGTGCAGCGGCGGGGGGGGGGAAGGAATGGACGATAAGACGGAAGAAGTAATGGGGAAGTAGGAGGAAGTAAGTAAGAAGGAGGAAGCGCTCGATACTAGGAGAAGGAATTGAAAGGCCGAGAAACTTACTTCAATCTATAAGATGGGAAACTGCGAGAATTTCCCAGAGCAAAGTGATTTTTCCTGCGTTTCAAAAGAGCGGCGTCGGCGGTCTTTTATCAAATACCATGACATATGCGAGTAGGGTTACCATTAATATGGTACGCAAAAGCTGGATATATCCGCCTTTTTCGATAAAAATATAATGTTTATCAACGTATCTTACAATACTTGTTTTAAAATAGATAGTGCATAAATTGCATAACTCTGTTGAAGGGCCATTCCTCTTGGAAAGCGATTGCTATTTATAAGATGCCGTAGTCATCACCATGACTTGTTCGAGATACCACATGATAGAACAGAAGATGTTCTAGCACACCATATCATGACGTGAGGAATCGTGGTAGTGAATGAAATTTTTAAAACAGTAGATATATTTGATTGCTTTTTTACAGAATCTAACTCCACCAAGGCCCTGAGGGAAAGTATGTCCTTCAGGGCCTATGTCATCGTTGGGGATGCCGTGTGAAAGGTCTTTTTAAGGAAAGCAAGGAGTTGAAGTTCTGGTAAGGAAATATGTAACAGGGTTGGGTAGGAATTTAGGGCTCAGTGTGTCCAGGAGTGACGGACGTATGTATCTATACCGCCCACTGCAGTGCAAGACGATGGGTCGAGAGAGACCAGCTGGACAGATCAAAGGGTCTCCCCGAAACCGGCCTCTCCCGATCTGGCCCGCTAGGCAGCTGGTGGGCAGGCACATCCACCATCAAGACCCAAACGTAGTGAACCACTTGGGATGACCTACGGCAGAGGTGCTGGTAATCCAATAAATGGTCTATCCAATATGGTTCTCGAGGCGGTGGTACCCGTACCCGACTCCTAAAATTAAATCCATACCATTTCCCCGCAGTGGTATAAATGAGGAAGGACCGCCAACTAACTATATTGACACACACTCCAAGCTTCAAGTACAAACATCGTTTCAAATGGATATTTGACATGACACGAAAGTATTTCAATCACTTGATAGCGCTATGCATTCCTCGATTTCTTCTCCCATTCGATACTAATTCACAGGATCATTTTTAGGTCGTTTCCCAATACCGAATGCTCATCGGATTTAGTGAAAACTGAATTAAATTTTTTGTAATCCTCAAAAGAGTTATTCGCTGTGGACGCAGTACACGCAAAGCGGATTTAGCGAAGGCCCTAATACTCACATAAAACAATTTTGGGAAAAAGCAGTGATATGTGTTATTTCTATAGTTATCTATTTAACAAAGGAAGAACTTTAAAAAATGTACGAATGAATTGTCCTTAATTTTTTCTGACATCTGGTAACCCTATGGGCGAGGAACAGCTTTCTATGGAGGACAGTAGGTTCGATTTAAGTGAAAATGGGGTTTTTAATATCTACGTGGAGATACGTAATAGGATTCCAAATTAAGCGTGTTACGTGCAATAAGCACGTACTTATTTCCTGTCAGTCATCGGTGACAAGGCAAAATAGGAGTTAACCTTCTCGTATCTAAGATGTCTATCGACGAAACCGAGACTTTTTAAGTATCGCTTACACAATAAATGCCTTAAATTGTAACTGTAGACTGTAGAGGGTTTAGAAGGAAGTTTCTGAGATTTCTCTACATGAGGAAGTGAGGCCACTATCCCTGGCTCTATCTGAAGAATTATCTCCTGGACTTGTTCGGATTTCACTCCTTCCAGCTCAGAAGAGTACGGCGTATGCCACCACCCACTTAACAATATAATATAAATATAATAACAAGAAAAAACTATTTTGTAGCGCGTGAGTCTCTGTGTTCCCGATAACTATGTTACATAGCATCATCATAACAATATGATACATTATATCTTCATGCCAGACGGACTAATTTGTCAATGGTTCTCCCGATTGGTAGGAGTAAATTTCTACTGAACCAAATCTCTTCCGATGTCGACATATTTTACGTCAGTGATGAGTGATTCAAAGGGCAAAATCCTATAGATTCTCGAAAGAAACGCGATCATTGATGAGATCATTGACGCGGTCTTCATCACTACGACTGCCGAAATTATGTTGTTCTGCGCACTTATAGGTAATTTCACATATTATGTTTTAAATTTATATAAGCTTGCATAATGTAGTCACCAGAATATAATTTAAAAATATATTATACAGGTATCCGAATGATTCTAAACAGTGATTCCTGAACATATTTGAAGTGCAAAAATATTTTTCGATCGGCGATCAAGTCGGCACTGATCACACTCCTACACGTCGCTTTGAGACAGAATCAAGTGTTAGGCGCGCTGTTTTGTATGTTACCGTGCTGCTTATCACGTGACCGTCTACGTACTTGACAAGGGTACCTTTTGTAACACCCTGCATATCACATCGGATGATATATTAATGAACTTTTTATCCGTACATCAAATATAACAAATTTAAATAACTATGTACGACGAGTATTATGTGTGACATATTTCAAAACAATTCCAAAAAGGAATGTAACTCAAATATTCAAACGGTAACGCGGCGTATCATCTTGGGAGTCAAGTACTTTTGAACTCGGAGTTGGGAGGGTTAAACGCAAAGCACATAGTTGGGTACAGCAAATATGCATGTATAATAAAAAAATTATAATGGTCAAACAGTACTTACATTGTGTAATGTGATACAACAGCGTATATGTCTGTCTGGAAAGTGTTTCTGGGTTCATAATAATATGCTAATCTCGCAACAATGGCTTTCCGATATCCACTTGACATAATAATGTGTAAACATTTAAATATTTTTACGGCCTTTATGAGCCCGGGTGATGAGTATTGGATATTGCAACGAATTATAATATTATAAAGTAGTCCCAGAGATGGGTCTAACGTACGTCATCCACGACCGTCCTGTTTCTTCTCACACGTCTTGCATGAAAACAAAAAAGAAGAGAAGAAGAACTAGAACGGTGACGTCATTTACGATCTTTCCCTGGAACAACTATATTAACAATACAAGCAGTGGCGCAGCGAAAAATAAACGAGCCCTTGTTAATCATATTTACCGCTAGATACAAAAAAATAGCTGGTGTCTAAAACTATGTTGCACGATGCATCCGGCAAATCAAGGAACGCCACAATATAAATTATTTTGAACATTAATAATTACGACGGAAAAGTGAACAACCGTACATATTAGGGGCATCCATTAATTACGTGAGCAATTTTTCTTCCAATCTAGACCCCCCCCCCCCCCCCTCGGTGAGATAAATTTGGACCAATTCGTATATTTTTTTCAATGTGAGATTTTGCTCGACCCACCCCCCGTTTGTGCTCACGTAATTAATGGATGCCCCTTATATTCTGATCATCTCTGAACAAATCATACCTACATCACAAGTAAATTTTATTTATACGAACATAATGATTTGAAATTATACCAACTAGCTGTCCGCGGGTAAAGTGGACAAACTTCGGAGGTAATTCTACATGTAAAAAAAAGTACAAGTAAAAAAATAACTTTATTTTTACATTTTGATGTAGTTTTCGGGTTAAAAAGTGGTATTCCTTGTATGGAAAAATATTTTTGTATGAAAAAAGCTTGGATTTTTGAAAAAGTTGATCTTTTTACTTCAACCATCATGAAGAACCACCTCTCGAAGTTTGTGCACTTTACCACCGGAAAACCACTATTTAATTTTTTTTTCTTTCTTAAAAAGAAAGAAAAACATTCCCGGTTTACGAATAACCCAACAATTTTTGAAATTCTGCTACCACCACAGAAAGCCGAAAATGTTGCTTATGTTGTGATGGAGGACTTAGCCAGCCGAACACGCGACGTCCGGGTGGGACCCAAACGTGATGCTAACTCAGCCACTGACCGTCATTAAGGGCCCTCGGTATTAAATGTTTCCAGCTCGATTTCGAATATCGAACTAGCTGCACGTGCAGCTGGCCGGTGCGTTCCATTCAAAATCAAGACACGCACAGAACAAAACCAAATATTATTAAATAAAAATATTGTGATTATAAAAATAATGTTAAAATATGTTTTAGAATGTAATGCAATATAACGGTAGCTTGATTCATGGAGGAGGTTCTCAGTAACTTAAAACCTTTAATGTTACTTTTTATTTGGATTTTTTTTGATACATACATAGATGAAAAATGTACACATAGTAATACAATTATAAACATTGACAAAAGGCTTGCCCTTTGTTCCAGCCTGGTTTCGCAGTGCAGCGGGGCACTGTTAATATTAAATTGTCTAGTTTGATTTGAGGTCACGGGTTCAAAAGCCGGCGAGGAAAAAACAATTTAAATTTCATTTATATGAGTAAATCATATTGTAGAATTAAAATTAAATGTATATAGGTACATTTAATGAATCTGTACCTCGTTCCACAGTGGAATATACATTCAGTATCACCCTGGTGAGAGACCATAATTCAGAATTGAAAGTTGCTCGAGAACGGCGTAGATATGTTTAGTGACTAGATCTGAATGGCCAGGAACTTTCCAACCCTCCTCTTCCCTATCTCTAAAAATGTGGACTATATATATTAGAAATATAAATGAAATTTCTTCTGAAGACACTTCAATGAAATAAAATGTTATAAAATGGTTTCCAACCCGCCTCTTCCCTATCTCTAAAAATGTGGACTATGTAAATTAGGAATATAAATGAAATTTTTTATGAAGACACTTCAATGAAATAAAATGTTATTGATTTCTTCGAAACAATTTCTTCTTACATGTTTTGGTTTTAGCTGAAACCAATTTTACTTTACTTCTTTTCGCTATTATGCACTTTTCTAAAGACTCAGAGTTTCTCATAGGCATGCAGCGATTATTTCGAGGATCAATTAATTTGGGTAGCATGCAAAAATTGTAAAAGCGTTTCAGCTGTTCAACCATATTAGTCTGCCAACATTCGTCATCCCGTAAATTTTTTTCGATTTTTATTCCGAGTTCAGTCCATACAACAAACATACAAAAATCTTTTTTTTTACATGTAATTAGCCCTTGACCTGGTAAAACCAATCGTGAGATGCATATACCAGTATTTCTCCATTTTTTTTAAGTTTCCAAAAAGATTTTTTTTGGGTTTTTACTGCTTCATATATGAGAATTCTGCGTGCTGTGAAAATACATTTAAATTCAATCACGGTGTCTTCAGAAAAAATTCCATCTAGGGTTGCACCCATATATGGATATTCTTCATCTACGAAAAGACCACACTTTTCTATGGTAATGCTTTCTTGTTCTGCAAGCTCTTTCAGGACATTGTATTCATGTTTTTGTCCGTGTCGAATTGAAAGAATATTTGATAAGGATTGCTGGTACAGTATATTTTTGACTAATGGAGCGCAACTGATATTTTGCCGCCGTTTGCACACTTTTCCAAACCACGATGCCGTAATCATGTTGCAGCGCATCTCGATCCACTTTCCACTAGATGCATGAAGTACCTACTGTCGCCCTTTCAATTGCTTGCCTATCTTTGGCTATGGTGAAAAACCTTTCTAAAAATCACCTTTAGCTGCCTCATACGATGCTTGGTCCATATCAGGTTTTTCTGCATTGGGACCATAATGCCGATCTTTTGCTGAAGCGAGCTGCAGGATTTTTCCTTTTCTTTTTTTTTTTACTTATAAATTTTTGATTATATTTTTGCAATCTTTTTAATTCTAATTGCTTTATGAGTTTTCTATACTACATAGTCCAGTAAAATTAAACATTTCCACTTGCATCAAATGGGATGGTTCTGATTTTCTTTACATATTCTATATGATGAAGGACTAATGAAAAATCTAAATTTTCAATCTCGTCAGATCTCCGGATCTTGCCAAAAATCGTTTTTGTCACTTTGACCCCAAACAACAAAATTTTCTCCAAATATCATTCAGTATGTTTTTATAGTAGACTAAATTTACTACAATTTGATATATTATTAGTCACAGTAGACCCTATAGTGTCCGAGATATAGGTGTTACAAAAAAATAATTTTAAGGCCGATTGTATATATGTATACATATATATACGAGATATATACAATCAGCCTTAAAATCATTTTTTTCTAACACCTATATCTCAGACACGAGATATATATGTAATTAAAAAAATAATATAAAAAATATATGTATATAAAATATAAATGTATATAATAAAATCCAATACTATATATATACATACAGTATATATTTATATAGTAAGATATCTTAAAATCATAGCCATTTGATGCAAGTGAACTCCCTTAAATCCATTCTTAGTCATGCGATTCAAAAGATCTCCCCTGGCGCACTACCGGTTGAAGCGAAGAACTTTCCTCTTCTATAGTATGGATATTTAATTTTTTTTAGTGGCCATTTCCATACTTTTATATTTAAAAAATATCAAATTGTTTATTTCCTAGAAACCCGAAAAAATGTTAATAATAAATTAATTCTTAATACTATCTACTATTTGACACTACACAGCTTCGACGGAAACTCACAGACGAAGCATAAAAAGGCGACACACCATTATAGTCCCTACGCTCAACGCATAGAGTGTAATATTGTTGAAACGTCGCATGGAAGCATAATAATTACGCGGAATTTCGAACTTTGAAAAAAGATTGACACGACGGACCGTAGGAAACGTGCGTTCACGGCCACCTCTTAGAGCCGAATGAGTAGGAGAATTTTTAGATGTTCATTTTATAGTATTTAACGAAAATAAATGGTTAATAAAAGCATATATCTCGATAGAAAAATGTATTTATGATAGCTTATCGTGGCTACATCATCGATATTTTGACGATTAATAACTTAGATTGTCGTTTTAATCTGAGAATTCATGATACTCCATACAACGATTGAGATCGCTAGTAAGGAAGGCCCTTAAAGCGCTTGGATTATCCTGGTTCATCTTTGTGGTTACTTAAATTTCATAAATAAAAACATAAGAATTATCGACGTTATTTATTTATTAATGCATGTAATTATTGCGCCTACGCAAGCAACATAAAATCATATATTTTCAAGAAATAAAAAGAAATTAAAGAGGTTTATCTGTATGGAATTTCTAAGTCAGCCCAATTATTTTCAACTCGCAAAATCACCTCAAAAATGAACTTTAAACAAGACAGACTTATGTTCAATAATAATAATAAGACAATAGTGGGTAGTAAAAACTTGCATTCCTCAAGAAGTAACTAGTGAGACGTAGTTAACTAAGAAGTACTTACTGCAAAAAAGTATTTATGGATGTCCTTGCGCGAGCTATTTAGAAGTCTAAGTGGTAGTTACGCCACTGAAAATGGCAGATGAACCCAGAAAGCATCCACTTTTGAACCATGTTTTCTCCCTGCCTCTGGAGACCTAAAGTTCCCGTATTAATGATCTCTCGAGATGAAATAAGTGGAATTCCTCGTATAACTTGGAATCGATGGGACCACAAAGTAGATGGAGCCATTACCACAAAGCATCTATATAATACTCGGAAACCCATATTATGTATTATACTTGATTATACTGGTTAATAACTGACGGGGAAAATATGAATTTTATTCGCCGTTCAGAATCCCTTCGAAAATTAGAAAATAAATGTCTTCTGGTGAATAAACAAGAATGTAAGGTGAAAATTACGCATTCGGCGATGGAAATAGAAACATCATAATATTATATAAGGCGTAATAGCACGTACCAGAATGATGTTAATTAGCGATTCCTGGAGTAAAAAAATCATGTTTCTGCCAATGATATTTTTTTCCTTTAAAAAAATAAAAAATATGTTTTTCAATCACACGTCGCTCTCCTATACGTCGCGACGGGATCATGCGATAAACGCGCTGTTTCGTGTGTTACCGTGCTGCTGGAAAGATACGCAATGCTTATTAAGTGACCTGCTGTGATCCTGCTGGATATATTTTTTATATCGGAGACCAAAGTGATATGTACATTTTTTACATAAAATAAGGTCAGGAGTACGTCCCTTTACCCTGCACAATAGTTGAATGAAATGAAAAAATACGGAACAAAACAATTAACCTTTAGTTTATTTTTGAGTCATAACGCCAAAGCTAAACATTATATATAGAAACTTCTCTGGCGTGCGCACAACAGATCACCAAAGTTTCATCATAATCGGATGAACAGTATCACGGCGCATAAGATATGAACAAACGAATATTAATTTTTACATACAACTAGCTGACCCGACGAACTTCATACCGCCTCAGAATCAATAACTATTGAATCAAATTTAGTTTTTTTATTAAGTTAAAAATTACACAATGATGCAATTATCGACGTGCAACTGTCCATGTTTTGTTTTTGTCAGTATCAGAGATGTCGTTGTGTACGGATTTATATTTTTGTGATTTTCTTACTTTTTCACTTACTTACGGGAATTTTGGAGGCGGGTGTGGGTGCCGCCGCCCCGGGAACCATTTATTGGATAACCAATACCTTTGCCATAGGTCACCCCAACTGGGTTGCCACGTTTGGTGATTTAGCAAGGGTGCCCGGGTTCACGGGGTGACGTTTGTCCGGGTCTTGGAGGTGGATGCGTGTGCCCACCTTCTGCGTGGCGGGCCGGATCGAGAGACTGGTTGAGGGAGGCCTTTTGACCTTTCCAGCCGGACTCTCTCGACCCATTATTGCCTTGCACCGTTGCAGTTGGAGGGATGGATACGTCCGTCACTCCCGGACATACTGACCCCAGATTCCTACCCACCCCTCATACAGTTTTCCTTCCTAGAACTTCCTATCCTCCCCTTCCTTAAAAAGACCCCCCCATACAACATCCCCTAAGATGCCATGGTCCTGAGAGAAATTATTTTCCTCAGGGCCTCCTGTATGGAACTTAATTATGTAAAAAAAATGTTTCATTTCAGAAAATTAATATAATTATTGTATTTTTCCTTTGGAGGAGTGCAGACGTACGTTCAACGTTTGTCTCATTTTCGACTATTGACATTTAATGTGTAAGAAATAGGGGCAGCATTATATGATTAAGAACAAATGCAAAACAATCAGCGCATTGACATTTGACGTCTTTGAATTTTTGGAATTCACTCACAACTTAATATTATAGGTACTTATCACAAAATTCCCGCAGCTCTTTCAAAATAAAAAAAAATCGTTCCATACAAAATTTATGGGGAAAAGAATTTTCTTAATATATATATATTTTTTTTTTATTCTTGGCGGAGACGGTTTACGATTAGTTACCGTGAGCACTTAGGCTGTAGGCCCATTGTGCTATCTCCCATTTTACCTCAATCCTTTTACAACAACCCAGTCCCTTTAATAAAGTTCACCAGAGTTGTTGAAAATGAAGCCCTTCTGGTTCGACAATGTGTCTTCCCAGGTCTCATTTCCCCTCTTCACTCCTCCTTGGTTCTTCAGAGGGCTTCATCTCTCCTCTCCACTCCTTAGTTCCCCGAAGGCTCCACGACGGAGAGTCCACCTCCCCTTGGTTCCCTAAAGGCCCCACAAGGGAAGAGTCCACCCCACTTGGGCCCCAGGAGGGAAGAGGACTTCATATATCCTCTTCATTCCTCCTTGGTTCCACAAAGGCCCCAAAAGGGAAGAGGACTTCATTTCTCCTCTTCACTCCTCCTTGGTTCCACAAAGGCCCCAAGAGGGAAGAGTTCACAGAGATGGTCTCATTTCTCCTCCTCACTCCTTCATGGTTCCCTAAAGGCCCCACATAGGTAGAGGACATCATCTCTCCACCTCACTCCTCCTTGGTTCCTCGAAGGTCCCACGCTGGAAGAGTGCCCTTCCCCTTGGTCCCCTGAAGGCCCCACAAGGGAAGAGTTCATGGAGGTGGCCTCAGCACTCCCAGGTTCTCAAGTTTTAGTTTTCCCTAGTTTTAGTTTTCCTAGTTTTCGAATGGTCCAATTTTTTGTCCCACGAGTGGTGCTGGTGTAAGGTCTAAATACTCCGAGATTTGACCTTGTTTCTCGGAGGCACCGTTCGTGACACTGTTCCCCAGGACATTCAGCCTGAGCACGGTAGCTCACACCTTGGCTTAGGATGGCTATTGCAGGTTTGTGTTTCCACTCCCTGAGCGATTCTTAATAACTACGTTTTTCGTTAATTTTTGCAATGTTTTAATAGTTATTATGTTATCCGGGGCCGAGACAAATCCAACAAATCAAAGATCATAAAATCGGTTCAACCGTTCTCGAGTTATAAATAGTGTAACTAACCCGACTTTGTTTTATATATATATAAGATTCGTGTTTTAGGGGCAACTTTGGCAATTATTTGTGATTTAATGATACTTATAAAAAACTATTGCTCTATTTATTGAACAATATGAAATTATAAAAAAAAAAATTATTAGCGTAGGTAAGTTTAATTTATAAATAATGGCCGATTTGCGTTGGACCGATTTGTCGTACTGAAAATGTCGCCCGAAGAAAAAGCTTTTTACGATTTAAAAAAAAAAAAAATTTACATTAATTTATTTATTTTAATATTACATTTGATTACCATAATGTCGTATTGCCCATCTCACTAGGTGTGAAACGCCTGTGTTGAGATGGCAATTTACAGAGTGGTTGTTCCAAGTTTTTGTTTACATAATATTATGAAATGACAGTTACAAAAATAAAATCCAGTTGATAAAATGAAAGTTAATAAAAAAATACATTATAGGTACAATTCAAATATGAATGTAGAAGATTAAGTGAAAATAATTTTGTAGCAATTAAATTTCAATATGACAAAAAGCACACATTAACACTGTAGAGAGAGTAAGATTATTTAAAAAAAAAATTATAGTTAACTCGCAAAAAAATGCCAAAGTTGCTACTGAAATCATGCAAAATGAAATAATTTAATGGTCTAAACTTCAAAATTTAAATTTGACATCATGATCACATTTGCTACACCTTCCTGATTAAAAAAAACAATTATTCCATTTGGTTAGTCTTAACAGTTAGTATAAATCCAAAATTAAGATTTGTATAAAGAAGGCCGCGCAGCCGTTCTCCTTAATAATAATAACAGCATCCCATTTTCCATTACCGGGCAACGGAAGATGGCTGATGTAACAAATATGTAAATATCTCAATAAGAAGAGAGTGGCACACAATTCTCTTCGGAGAATTATTAATCTATTTCCGTCGCCAAGTCACGGAGATGGCAGGCAGTTTAAAGCTATTTAAAAACGGATCAATATTCTGTCACGAAGGCGAATTTTATCACAATAATTATTACACATTCAAACTATTCCATAATAATATTGAACATATTAAAATATGTACATATATAATGTTTGATTTCAATTATAATTTGTTCATGAACAGCGACATTTAAATAGTTAAATTATATTAACTAGACTCTCAGGAGTTCGCAACTATTGTGGGTTGTTTATCTTTCGTCAATCCTCAAGTGTAGGTATGTATATTCAAGATATTTATAAAAACATATTGGTTCTAAGGTAATAATAATTGGAAACGAATAAAACGTAAAAACTAATGTGAATTTTATTTAAGGTGACCAAACAACGGAACTATATTCTAATTTGCCATGAACTAATGACATTGGTGATTAAATCATAAATTGTATTCGTTTCTTAAAAAAACGTTGTGTGCGTGTATTAACTTAATTCTTTCAAGAATGGCGCACAATATTGGATTAAATCGCCGATACAATTTTGAATTCTTATGGCTGTCTTGAAAGAATTGAGTTTGTACACCGACAAACTTTTTATTCAAATTCGCAAACAAATAATTCTTCTTAATATTTGAAATCAAAAGGGGCAAATTCTCTAAAATATATTAATTGGCGCCATCTGTGAACGAGAAAGATTATAAATTATGTTACGTTTGACCTTAAAATAATATATAAGGTTGGTAGATGTAGGACTAAAAAAACTCACACATAGTTAAAAGGTAATGAATATTTCGTGCTTACTTGTCGAAGGACAGTGGGGAAAAGAACCACAATTCCTAGGAGGCAGTTAGAAAACCTAATAAGTCTTCTCAGGGACATCAGCAATGGTAAGTCAATTCTGCTCCTAGAGAGAATCAGAAGCCTGTGATAGCGGCCTTGAGTGAAATTATCCGTTATTTCAGTCACGATATCTGGTAAGCCATGAGCAATAACGCGACATCCCTTCTAGAACTAAGGCTGCAGATACCCAGATCACGAGATAAATGCTACAGGAAAAAATATTTTGAAATTTCCCAATCACTCTCTTAAATGCTACGCACTAAGCTAAAATAAAGCGATTTATTTAACTGCAAGGTCAGCTCCTGTCAGCTCCTTTAAATTGTGTATGACAAAACCCAACATTTTTGTGGCTGATTTGCAAATTATGCAATAATACACAATTCCCAACTTCTTAGTTTATATATTTAATTTCGTTTGTTTGTTTGTTTCGTTCCTAGTATTGCCATAGACCCACTGGCTACAGTAGTGTGATATAACATTGAAAAGGTGGTCACGTAAGCAACAACCACACGTGACAAAATAAAAAGGTCTTTAAATCATTATTTGAAACGCAAATTCCACTCACAGGCATGAATCATTACGTAATTCCGGGAATTTTGGTGCCAAGTTCTTTGTAAATTCTGAGTATCAGTCGATGGAATCCTTGTTTCGAGGAAGAGCATGATGAACCGACGGATTACACGGAATTAAGTTGAAGCTAACAAACCGTCAGGCCGTTTCCCCCCATGGGTGGGCAGATAGGACGAAAGGTCACAAACAAACGGAAATCTGTCCTGGGCATAAAATTCTTGATACAGTTACTTCAATTTTGGAATGGCGAAAGACCATCCATCATACAGAACGAAACGTAGCTTGAAATGTCAACAAATATGAATATGGGAAATTAATAAAACATAGGCAAAAAAAATGCAGATGAGGTAATCATGATGTAACACCAACACAAGTACAGTCCGCCTCGGAATGAGAATTCATAGAGAGGAGGAATAATAATTTACTAAAAACAGTTCACAACGGAGTGATGGTACTACCCTGATGTATTGCAGTGAGGCATGGTCCTGGCAGAGGAAGGATGGAAGTAGACTGAATGCTGTGGAAATGAGATCCTTAAGGTGTATGTGCGTGGTAAAATCAAGTATGATGTGTGGGAAATGTAGAGATTCGCAAAGAATGTAATACATTAATGTACGCGTAATGAGAAAGATTAAGAAAAGGACGCTTAGATGGATTGGGCATGCGCGAATGAACGAAAAAGAGAGTGTAAGGAGAATAGTATGTGACGCCAATGTGAATGGTAGAAGTCAGGGATGCCTGAGGAAGACATTGCACGGATCAAGTGGGCCAAATATGTGTTTTTGAGTCGAACCTGTCAGAATAACAGAAGGACGTGTATAACACGATGCATGAACGTGAATGAAGAAAGGAGTAGGTACGTCCTAAGGCCGAGTTATTTTTGCGGTCCATGCTCTCTATAAAGGGTGTAACAGCACGTACCCGAAGGATTTTAACCAGCGATTCCTGAGCATATTTGGAGTAAAAAATGTAGATGTCATTTCGCTGTCCGATGATATTTTTTCAATAAAAAAAAGAAAAGGTTTTTCCATCACACGAGTAGTCGGGTATAGCGAAGCGGGTCGCGTGGTAAGCACTCCGTCTCATTCCAACAGCACGGTAACACACGAAACAACGCGCGTATCATGTGATTTCGATGCAACGTGTAGGAGTATGATCAGTGGCGGCGTGTTATTGAAAAATATATTTTGGTTTCTAATACAAAGAAAACATCATCCATGTGATTTTTGTACTCCAAATGTGCACAGGCAACGCTGGTTAAAATTCTTCTGGTACGTGCTGTTACAGCCTGTATATTACAGAAAGACATGTTAAAACGGAACTCTCAGCGGCAAGACCATAAAATATCGAGTTTGTTAGAGGCCTATTAATTAATAAGCATACCCGCAGGAGATCATGTCCACCGCTCCGTGAAATAACCGTGCCGTGATATCTGGCAGTTACAGCTAACACCGGCTAATCCTCGTCTGCCGCCTCCCTTTAACACCTTCATCTTCCACCGGCACAATGCACGCTCTCCCAACGCGTACCGCCCCGTGCAACCGACACCTTCACGCCCGGCCGGGCCCGGATAATACAGCGGGGAACAATGGAATCAGGTGCAGATTTGAAAACGCACGGTAATTGAATTACACTCACGGAGTAAACAGGCAAAGTTACTTGTGTTTGTTCTTGTAGATGTAATATATATCAGCGAACGATCAGATATCAGTTAGTATCGGGAACCATTTATTGGATAACCAATAACCCTGTCATAGGTCACCCCAAGTGTTTCGCTACGTGTGGTGACTTAGCAGGAGTGCCCGGGTTCGTGGGGTGAGGTTTGTCTAGCTTTTGGCTGCGGATGACCTGGATACACTGAACCCAAGATTTCTACCCACCTCTCATACCCTTTTCCTTCCCAGAAATTCCACTCCTTCCTTTCCTTAAAATATTCTACACACATCATCCCCAAAGATGACATAGGCCCTGAGGAAAATTATTAATCCTGAGGGTCTCCTGTGTGGAGCACTCCCGAACGATGACCTGTAGAATCATGAAAATTGCACAGACGTTTCTAAAAGATATGTTGGTCAAGTATTTTTGCTATTTCATTTCCGTCGTGAGCTGCGGAGCTTTGAAATATCTATCTGCCGAGACATAAATTAGACACGATGTCCAAAAAGCGGAAAACTGGTGAATCTACATCACATTATTTAGAGTTGGTTTATGTTACAATTTTATTGGATTTGATCTCTCGATTTAGAGTTCGAAATCAAAATTTTCCAGGTTTTACGGGGTTATTACCAGCTGTTTAAAGCATTTAGTTGTCGAAAAAAAGTTTAAAAAAAAATGGAAATGAACAGATCGAAATAAGTTTTTTGGGCTCTCTTTGTGACCTAGAAACACCAGTTAAAAATCGTGGTGCAATGATTGAAATTTTTTTATAAGAAAAAAGTTCTGAAACTCGAGCGAAACCGGGTATTAAGTAGTAACTTTCAGTCACTGAACAGAAACATCCTAGAAGTTTGATTCATACAGATTTTAAGAAATATTATCTTTGAAAAGTACAACGCATCCTGCAGGCAGATAATACACCAGACAGGTAGAACGGCTGTGGAAGCACCTTATCCTACCGTTGGAGGACCATATGGAATATTTTTAACTAGATGGAGGCAGTGATGAACTTAGGCTGTCTCTCCCAGTGGGGTAACGTACGAGATGGATAGTTTACATGTCAGCCGATTGCCACACAGTGAAGCAGGCAATGTCTATGGAGCTTCATCGACAGTCATCCAGAGGAAGGCCAAAGATCTCCTAGATGACTCAATGTTCCAAAACACTTCAGAGAATCGGCCTGGATGAAAGTGATATCCAGAACCGAAGAAGTTATGACCTGAGAACGAGAAGAGCCGACCCCAACAGCCTACCTAGGCAATGAGTTGGGACAGTGCAAGGAAGAAGAAAAAGAAGAGCCGATTGCCACTGAAGTTTCCACCTAACTTATGGAATGGGAGGTATCCCCGGAAGAGCCTATCTCTTTCCATCCAGAAGGGTGTTCGGACATTAGGCGGCGTGCTAGGTGAGAGACCAAATGACCACGCAAAGGCATTGCAATATTTTCAGGACCTTCGTCTATTCCCTCAGTGCATTGTTTTCGATAATGAAAATGTTTGATGAATATCAACAGAAGTAAGGGGTCTCCATTAATCACGTGATGTTTTTTTAGCAACTTTTTGACCCCCTTCCCCATCTGGTGATATGTGGTGAGGTTTTAGACTAACCCCCCCCCCCCATATCACGTGCATTTTTTTAGTACAAAGTATAGGACGTTCACCTTTACAAATCGTGCGTTCAATGAAAAATAAATACACGTGATATCTCATTTTACCCCCCCCCCCCCCCTCCTGATGTTTCCTGATTTTTTTCCGACCCCCCCCTCCCCTCTTTCGAGCCTCACGTGATTATTGGACGACCCCTAAGGACAAGGGCGGATCCAGGATTTTTTTCTGGGGGGGGCACAAGGGCGGAGGGGGGGGGGGGGGGGTGCCCCTCAAGAGCATAATTCCCCCCAGAACGGACCAATTTTTTATCAAGTCGAAATTTGTGTTTGTCAACTTAATGGGGGGGGGCTTTTCCGACCGCGCTTTCCCCCGACCGTACCGCTCTCACAAACGCTGATTATCATCTTTCATTTGCAAGTGCATGAATGGGATGCAACGAACAAAATTCGCAATACCAGCCAGAAATGGACAAGAGTTTGACTCATGTTCTTTCTGTTGTTTTATTCATATATTTTAACAACTCTGATAATTTGATTTGCTAAGTATGTACTGTGATGGAATCTCCACAGTACACAAAAATACCATCCTGGGGGGGGCACGTGCCCCCGTGCCCCCCCCCCTAAATCCGCCCTTGCCTAAGGATAAATTGAGCTAACTTCTGACACGCCCACAATACAGTTGTACCTATCAGTTTATCTCCTGTGCTCCTCATATTCTAGAGTAGTTAACAGTGTTACATTCTGCTCAGAAATGCACAGTTTGGAGAACCATAAAGGTAACAGCGGTGAACGCGGACAGAATCCACTGTAAAATGGATAGGTCCCATAAATTCAAGGATCGAATGGCTTGACATTAAAATCGGTACTTCCCAGATGCTGTTAGTTCTTCTGTGACCTTTTGCTCCGTGAAATCGTGAATGCTTTAGCATTTTAGTCTAAATATACCTAGTATCTACCGTAATTACCTAACTATAATCAAAAATCGCAAATATTTTGTTTTATGTAACTTATAAAATATATCCCTAAAAAGGTTTTCTTTGCTGATAATTTGTATAACCAATTCTAAAATGATATTAAAAAATCTTTTGGTATTCGATTCAACCCCTCAGGCTAATTTGTTGGCTATTTACATATGATCTAAACGGTGTTAGAAAGAGAAAATATCACATATTATGACCAAAACTAGAAGATAACCGTACAAAAAAAAATATTTTACACACATATAAAAATCAAAATTTCCGAACGAAAATTATGAAACTACGTATTTTTTTATTAGTTCGTTTTATATGAGACGACAAAAAAAGGAAGGTGACAATAACGTTTATAATACATTTGTCTAATATTTGTCTAATAAAATACGCGTGTGTGTTTTGTTTTCGTCAGTGATTTTAGTTAGAAAAAATGTTAAAATGGCACTTTTAAAACTTTTTATGTTTCCATTCAATATTTTAACACTTCAAAAATAGTTTAAAATTTTCGGATACGCTCAAAAATATTCCATCGATTTGGATTTTATTGCAAAACGACCCTCTGACAAATATGCAAGAGGCCTGAGAGGTTATTAATTAAAATTTATATTGTTTTTAAACTTTTGACTAAAGTTGTGTTATGAAATACACAACTAACTCAATTTGGGGGGGGGGGGGGGTATGGGTACCGCCACCCGGGAACCATTTATTGGATAACCAACACGTCTGCCTTGGGTTACACCAAGTGGTTTGCTACGTTCGGTGAGTAAGCAGGGGTGCCCGGGTTCATGGGATTTGTTCCGATTTTGGCGGCGTATGCGTCTGGTCAACAACTGCGTGACAGGCTGGATCGGTAGAGACTGGTTGAGGGAGATCTCTTTGACCTCTCCAGCAGGACTCATTCTGGGATAGATTGATACGTCCGTCACTTCTGAACACACTAACCTGCAGATTCCTACACACCCCTCATACCTTTTTCCTTCCCATAACTTCATCTCTTTCCTTTCCCTGAAAAAGACCCTCCACACAGCATCCACAAAGACGACGTAGGCCCTGAAGGGCATTATTTTACAGGGCCTCCTGTGTGGAACTAATGTCAACTATAGTACATCAAGTTAATTCCTCGGTTAACAAATCTGTAAAGGATCATACTTTGAAGAATGTTTAAGTAACAAAAATGAGATTATGTGCAATGCGTCAAATGTCACCGTTGACAAGTGAACAAACATGGGGGACTAGTGTTTCCAAACCATAACGATATCATAAAATCTATGCTCTGAATGAAACAATGGAAATGCTCGTTTTAGCGAAAAAAACAATAAATAATGCACCCACAACTTTGAAAGCGAATTGGCAAACGGTACAAAAACAGATTTGTATATAATTCCCACAGAGTTAGCATTCTGCATAACTCTGATATTTTTATCAATGACAGATAGCTAAACAATCATCTTTGAAAAATAATACTGAAAGGAAAGTAATTTTGAAAAAAAAACTGCTGTCCATGTAACGTAGGTACTACGTATGAATTTTTGAGTCGGGGTACCTATTGTTGGTTTGATTTACGATGCAGAACCAAAGCATTTTGTCGTGTTTTGAGAAACAATTTTACAATTTGCATGTTTATATAAATTGGAAAATCGAGCGGTGAGCTCTGGAGTCACAAAATTTCACAGCTTTTGCTTGTATTTGTCTGATTTTTAGGACGACTCAATGATTTTCAGCTCAAACATCGTTTTCATCATAAGGTATGGAGCTTTGAAAGGAAAATAATAAAAAAAACAATGTGTCAATAAATTAAAATATTATTATAATTTGTACCATATTTTAGAAATATTAAAGTGTACTAAAATCAAAAAGCAAGTCAGTAATTTATTGTAGTTGAATATATTAGCCGTAAGTATCTAATTTTAAGATCATTGTAAGTCATAATATAAGTAATGCCGTATTGTGTAAATACCCAAAAAGTCGGTCTTAAAAATAAGTATACTTTTAAGTCAATAAGTTTTAGTTATAAGTCACTAGTTATTAATCTTAGTTATTCCGCTTGTTTACATTTAGGGAAAATGTACACATGAATTTTCAAAGCGCCCTTTAGGTGATATTCTCACGAAAATAGCGCTATAGAAATCATCCAAACGGTTCCATTCAACTCAGAATGAAACCAACTCACAACCAACTCAGAAAGGTCATTAAAAGATATGAAAAAATAATTTTAAAATAACCGGTAATCCTAACCTAACTTAACCTATTTAACCATTTTTATATTTTTTATCATCACTCTTAATGTCCTTTCTGAGGTGGTTGTGAGTTGGTTTCATTCTGAGTTGATCAGTCACTCATCCAAACATTATTACTATTATTATTCATGACTCATGACCCAAATTGCATTTACTCCGTTGACGTTGCATGTCTTTGAAAATAATGCCTATTCGGTGAACGAAGAAGACATTTTATGGACGTTGCCAGTATATGCATGTATGCCATGTTTACGGTTCAGTTTATGAACTAAACCTAACCCAAGAAGAGATGCATGTGTCGTAAAAAATACTGATAAATAAATGCGTCTACTTTAAAAACCTCTGAAATCAAACCATTAGAAAGTTTAGTTTAGACTTGGTGGAATTATAGTTCGAATTAATTAACTCGAAAAATCTTGGGAGTTCAGTTATTAATGCAGAAGACGGTATCACATTAAAAAAAGTAGAGACAATCTCTCATGAAATGTGCATGTAACTTGCTTTACCTTTCTCTCAAATTATTTTATATACACCTGCATAGAATTGACAGAGAAATAGTTAGATAACGATGAATAAAGGAGAACTGCATAGCACAGTGATCTACGAATCTAACTTTGTGTCGCAGGTAGAATCCGGCCGATGTACAGATACTGATTTTGATAGGAGACGGGGTCAACCGGAAAACTCACCAAACACGATTCTGGATAACTTCGGTAAAACTGCGCAGTAAACGAAGGGACAAGCGCGTTATTTGGAAATTTCGATTCCTGTGTACCTCTAAAAAAGAGGAAAAGAGCCAAAAGTGTTTAAATTCTTAGTGTGTCTTATACACAGGTAATAAATAGGCTTAAAATAGCTTGGAAAACGGACTTCGCGATTTTTAGCGCAAGAGTTTTATTTTAAATTTATTTTGGGTAATAAAAAATTAAGAAAGAAAAGTTAATCTGTATTTTAAAAAAGTTGTTGCATATATTTCTAATGAAAAAATACACTTTTTAGAAGAAATTTTTTTTTTTTTAATTCTACTCAATGGAAACGTAGGAAAAGCTTCAATAATTTATCTAAAGCGTATTTTTTGCATTTATTTACGAGCAGAAATTTATATTCAAAATCATCAACATCGTTATTGTTGACAACAACTATCTTCTAGAAAACATTAATTTCCATTCTCCCATACGAAATACACGATCAAACCAGCTTCCACATCCCACATCAAAAACTAACCGCAACATTAATTTATTAGAAGGACGACCTGCACAAAATACAATAAAATCTTTTCAGGCATTTTCCATTTGTCCTCAGGTCAATTTACTAAATGCATAATAGAACAAATTACGAACCCTCTACCCCTGTTGTCCGTTATTTTCTCATTCTCATTATGTCGCTTTTTCACGATGTAAAAACGTATTATTTTTACATGGGTAGGTCTTCTTCTTCCTTTTACTGTCCCAACTCATTGGCTAGGTAGGCTGTTGGGGTCGGCTCTTCTCATTCTCAGGTTATAACTTCTTCGGTTATAGATATCGCCTTCATCCAGGCCGTTTCTCTGAAGTATTTTGGAGCATTGAGTCATCCAGGAGTTCTTTGGTCTTCCTCTGGATGACTGTCGATGAAGCTCCATAGACATTGTTGTGTTCTGATGTTCTCCGTCTTACGTGCCCATACCATCTCAACTGTCGTTCCTCCAGCTTACTGTTTGTCTGTGACACCCAGGCTACCACGAATGCGTGAACTTTTGATCTTATCTTTTAGTGATACTCCTGCCGACCATCTAAGATCTAAGCATTCGCATTTCTGCTGTTTCGAGTTTCCTGGAGTAGGAGTTGTATATAGTCCAGCATTCGGAGCCTGCATTTGTAAAACTAAACTAAAACCGATTCGTAGTAAAGATTAATCGAAAATAGTGATTCAGCATTAATTTTCGCCATAGCCAGTCTCAACTCTGCCCACGGCAACACTAATTGGAGTAAACATGTTGAGAGACTGAAGGGTGGGAAAAGGAAAAAGAGTGGTCACCACCTTTCGATTTTGAATTGTGAACTTCACCAGGTCTATTTATACTGAAATATAATAATCACTCTCCCTTCCAAATAAAAGCCTTTACACATTACTTAGCTTTGATTTTAAGCAATTTGGTTAGCTGATGGTTGAATAAAGTTGCGAAAGGAAAGGAGGGGGGAGGGGGGGAGATTAAGAACTACGTGGCTATTCAGATCTGCTAAAGCTCCGAAACGCGATGTAAAATGTGACGTATATTTAAATTATTTTGACTCCATTTGTGAAAACGCATATTAGATACATGTTAACAATTTTAATGCATTTTTAAGACAACAACCTCTGAACCCAAGGCGCTAGCTTACCTCTCTACCACCAGGGATTAAAACTGTGTTAAGGAACAGTGATAAATAAAATAAATAAGATAATATAAAGACTTAGAGCTAACGATAAATAATTTTGATGTGTCTGAACCACTGATCAGAGTTAATACCTAGAAATGTTATCTACATATATATCATGACAATTAGAAAGAAAAAGGTTGTTGTCAAAATAAATAAGACGTTCAGACTCCGAGGCCTCAGACAAATACTCTCCTCAGAAATATACTTTCAGTATCGCCCTGGTGTAAGACCAACATTCAGAATTGAAAGTTGCTTGAAATGGCTTTAGCCGCATATGGTGACCAGATCTGAATAGTCAGGTACTTCCCCACCTTCCTCCTTCCTAACCCCTTCCCCTCCTTAATATCTTTGGCCTCACAACATCTCCCGATTGGGGATGCCATAATCTCACTGGCTCCAGACAGGAGCAGCCAGGACTCTTGTGAGGTATTCACATAAAAAAAGAGCAATGAAATTGATTAGCTGTCCAAGAAAGAATTTCGATATTTGAAAATTTTTCAATTTCATAAAAAGCAAGAAAATTTTGTGCTTTTCTTATGTGAATGCCGCAAAACAGTCCCATCTGCTCCCAACCGCCTGTAACCAATGATATTATGACATCCCCAATTGGGGGGGGGGGAGTTACCTGGCTATTCAAATCTAGTCACCAAACACGGCTAAAGCAACGTTTCAATTCTGAGTGGTGGCGATACTGAGAGTGTCTTCCACTCTGGAAGGTGGCGCAAATTAACCCTATAATATTATCGTAAATGAATAAGTTGTGAAAACAAAAATCAATCAAACTAAATATACTTGCGCACACCAGGATTTAAACACGCGACCTCCGGATCGCTAGTCAAGAACCTTATCCCTAGACTACGGAGGCCGTCACTACCGTTTTCTTTCAGGTGCAACCTGAAACTAATTTCTATCGATTGATCTCTTCAGTGGTCCGAACCCTGGACGGATTAATATCTTAAAAGGGGGAAATACAGGCGTGAGAACGGTTCAAAATCCTAATGACTCACATTTCGATGATCCGTGATACAAATTAATTGGATTAATTTAATCCGAGTGGAATGGCACTTTTTAGTGCTGCATGTTAAGTAGAACGGAGATGTTCCGGGCAAGAGAGGTTCATTATGCTGGGAAGAATGGCCGCTTTCAGGGAGCAATTTGCCGGCTTTTCAGGGAAGTGAAAGGAAGACCGGGAGGCAAAGGACGACCCTCACAAAAGGAATTCTAATGAAGGAATCGCGAAGGCTTTAATATCCTTTCTGATTCCGAGACGGAACGAAATGTAGGCGATTTAAAAACCTAGGATAGTAAAAAAGATAATGGTACTTATAAGGTACTTATAATGGTACTGGATAAGCGAAGATATGTTGACCAATAGATAGTCGAGGATTAAAAAAAAATATAGAAAAAATAAAATGAAAACACACACTCATACATAAATTGTTAGAGTCCCATATATTACAAAAACACATACTTATCACTCCAGAACATAACTGTCTATTCTTTTTTAATTTATGCGATCGATTATTTTCTAATCCCCCATCTAGATTATAATCTTATATCACTACGCTTCCCATTTTCCATTTTCCAAAACATTCACATTTAACATAAGGATTCTTCATTTTTTCTCTTCACTTGGGTATTCTTTTTCTCATAAGTACAAAATTGTGTATTTATCTAAAGCTTATATGATATTTCTCATAATTACAATATTGTGTATTTATCTAAAGATTATATGAGGAATTCAATTGTAACACATTTTTTCCTTCTTTAAATAATATGTTATATACTTAAACAATGTAAAAAATAAATTATGATATGAACTAAATTTGTCAATTTGACTGGCCTAAAACAGGATCCATTCCTAGTTGGCTAGTCAAAGTTTCCACATATGTTTAATTGTATAATTTTTATCTGAAATAAATTTATTATTATTATTATATTATTATTATTACTTATTCTTAGTTCTCTGCGAAAACAACATGATTGGGCGCCATTTGACAAAAAAAAAAACAAGTGTGCAGTTCACATGCGGTAGAAGTGCAACCTTCAGAAAACTAAAGTACACAAGAGCGGGAAGACTACGAAGCGCCGCAGAAAGAGGAGACCGATTATTCTATCTCATTCTCTCGCAGGCTAAATCTTATAGACGTATGTACCTATGTGTTCGTCTCTTTTTCGTTTCATCGAGTTTCAGATCATAACGGTGCTTAAGAAGTTTTCACTTTAAAAATAGTATAATTTTACTCTCTCCAACTCCTCTAGAATTTAGATGTTTGGGGTTTTTTTGCGATACATCATTTCACAGAGCAATACATATTTATATTGATGTTCTATTAGTGCAATAGTAAGCATACCAACTAGTGGTACAAACTTACGAATTTGCTTCTCATTTGGGGTACATTTTGTGGTATAACTTTTTGTGATCCGAATTTTCGTTTTCGAGTAAATTGAAGTTGAAATTTTAGAGGGACAAATTCAGAATCGAAACGTTGCTTGAAATGTATGAGTATTTAGCTAAATCTGAATAGCCACGTAGGTACTTTCCAACCTTTTTCACCCTTCCTAGCACTGCCGTCAGGAGATAGCTTTGAAAAATGCGGAGCCTCAGCAAAGTGCCGTTCGAAGCAGCCTGCCCCAATTACTACTGTACGTACATAAGACAGGGCCAGCTTATTGTCGACTACTCTACATATTAATATCATGGGAACTGTGTGAATGGCTGTGTGAAAATTGCTTTCGCTGTTCACTCCGTTAGGCAGGGTTCAAGGTTCAATTCTACTATTTCAGAGCTAAATTACATTCATTGTGTTTTGGCAACAATTCTTCTCTCCGGCCTCCAAAACAGGGCAACATTTACACTATTATCAGCTGCTAATAATAGTAGTAGGTACTTATGAAGATAGCCATAAGGTTTAAATTCCCGTTTAGTTTTTTTTTAATATGAATATCGCACAAGAGTCCCAACTGCTCCCGTCGGAAGCCAGTGAGACTATGGCATCCCCAATTGGGGTATGTTGTGAGGCTGAGGGTAGCGGGGAGGGGAAGGAGATAGGGAAGAGGAAGGTGGGGAAGTACCTGGCTATTCAGATCTGGTCACCAAACACGGCTAATGCCATTTCAAGCAACGTTTCAATTCTGAATGGTGGTCCTACACCAGGGCGATACTGAAAGTGATGGCGATACTCTGGAACGTGCAGCAAATATAGTATATATTATTTTAAATAAATAAATTGTGAAATAACACAAATTAATCAAATAAAATTTATTTGCCACGCCGGGATTCGATCCCGCGACCTTCGGTGTGCGAGTCAAGCGCCTTACCGCTGCACTACGCCGCCTGTTTTGGTCAAAGTAAGAAAAAAAACAACACCTAAAAGTGTGTTTTGTTTTATTATGCGAAGTTCAGGCACAAATATTGAAATGTTTTACGATCATTTTTTAAGAAAATTATTTTGCAACGTTATACAATACAAACTTAACGGAAAAGGTTTTTTTTTTATGGGAATACCTCACAAGAGTCCTAGCTGCTCCCGTCTGGAGCGATACTATGGCATCCCCATTGGGGTATGTTGTGAGGCTGAAGGTTATCGGGAGGAGAAGGAGATGAGGAAGAAGGTAGAGAAGAACCTGGATATTCCGATCCGGTCAACAAACACTGAAAGTCATTTAAAACAACGTTCAATTCTGAATGGTGGTCTTACACCAGGACGATAACTGAGAGTATCTTCCACTTTGGAATGTGCCGGAAATATACCATATATATTATTTTAAATGTACATATTAGTTGTGAAATAACACAAATTAATCAAATAAAATGTATTTGCCTACGCCGGGATTCGATTCCGCAACCTTCGGATTGCGAGTCAAGAGCCTTACCCCTCGACCACGCCGGCCGTCATCACAAGGTCGATTAATCACAATTCTCGGTTGTTCAAAGGGCCAAGACGTGTTCTACTCGCGGTATTTTAATGTTCTAACTAAAATCACACGATGTTGCCTTCGTAGTGCTTTGCCTTAATATAATGTATTCTTTGGGCTAACAGCCAAGGATAAAACCGTTCTGCCATGGAGGTACGTCTCTTCAACAGATTAACCAATACAATAAATTATGAATGCAGATCAATTTGGTTAAAATCAAGGCTAAAAATGTGAAATCAATTCAGGGATTTCCATGGATTGGCGTGAAACCAACAAAACAAAATTTACATAACATAATCACTTCAGTTCCTGGATTATTATTAATTAATCTATTTCCTTTGCTACAGCTGCTGTAGAAGTTTTTAAGCCAGCATTAATAAGTGAGGTATCAGGTAGGTAAGGTGGGGTTTAACCACTGGAATATGATCAAATTCAGCCTTGAGCGCTAGAAATTTTTTCAGTGTTAGGTTTGGAAAATTCCCGCCCTCATTTAAAAAATTACACATTATATATAAACTGCTTTTAGTGTTACGAGAGCCATTGAATGCACCTGTATTTGACCGTTTATTCCATATTTTAAGAATTAAAAAAAAAATTATAAATTTTATAATCGCGTAAATTAAGCGTACACATTACTTACCTTTAAACTGCAAACAAAATTAGAGTACACGTACAAAATTACATGTCAAACATTAAGACCGGCCTGAACATGGTACATTCCAGTTTCGCGCAGTGAACAATGGTACAATGAAACTAATGAGAAAGATACGTAAAAACATTCGTGCGACAGAGAAAGGCATCAGCGGGGGGTGGGGGCATGCCAATTTTCTGTTCTGAAACTCCCCCTTTGCGACGATTTCTGATCGACGCCAGGTCGGTCTTAAAGATTGGCGTGTACCATACAACAGGACATCAGAATAAAATAATGTGATATTATTTTTTGAGGCTACGAGAAAATTTAACATCGGCAACCAGAATCAGACACTTACGCTAATCGATAAAAATTAATGAATATAGCAGTTCAATTTGGTTAAAATGTTAAAATCGAGGCAAAAAAATAATGTGCAATCTATCGAGGACCTTTATAATATTACGGATATGTAGGAGATACCACGTGACGTACAATAACTGATTTTATAATACTTGCTATATAATATTATAAAAATGTCACGGTTATTATTACCTCCCACTGCGAGTTCCGTTGTAACCTCTCTTTTTTATCACTAAAATTATGAGAAAGACGAAAAAAAAAGGAAAAGATTATGAGAAAGACGACAATGCCCACAATGGATCTATCAGCAGCATGCTTTTATTGGATACGGAACTAGATGCGAACTCCCCCTCATTTTCCTTTCTATCTTCCTCTCTTTTTTTCATAATATTTGCTTTTTGCGTAATATTTTATAATCCGGACAGATTTACGACCCTGCGGTGTTCGCGCGGAAACACTATTTTAAACTTCCTCTCGGAACCGGAACTACCGTTGAAGGGAACAGTTGATAGAAGAAAGAGTCCTTGACACCATAAATCATCGAGAACCAATTTCCGTTTCCCGAAACTCGAATCAACAAAAATGTAATATTTTGAAATCATTTACACTGTGCAAATAATAACTCATATTCCCGAAGAAGTAAAAGAAATAACAGATTTGGTATCATTCAAGAAAAAGGTTCAATTATTCTTAAAAAATTAACAACCATAACATCACCAATCAAAATGCTGTAACTTCATTTAATGCCATATTATATTTTTTAACGTTACAAAATCCTTTTATATAATTTATGAAATAACTACTATACCAAGCTCAAGAGCTAGCTATCTTAATTGGCTTAATGTTAGCTTCATATCAGCTTTTCCCTCAGGAAAAAAAATCCAATTAATACACACGTATGCATACCATCAGGTGTTTTTCTCTTAGGAAAATGGCCTGATCCTTGAATTTCTGAATCAATGCAACGATTGTCAGTTTTAAATTTCCACCACGAACTATCAATAACTGTCAGAAAGGGACGCTTTGTTATTATAATAATAATAATATTTGTCTGATTTATAAAGCGCCGTTTTCGTGAAAAATCACCTCAAGGGCGCTGGATTATGTTTAACATCTGCCACTGTGGTGGATGAAAGTGGTGGTAGAAGGTTTCGATAAAATGCAAGTGTCAGTAGAATATAGGTATATTATAACGAGAAAATTAATTTATTTATTTAATTTTATTTAGTAAAAGATTATACATTTATATACATTATTTAAGAATTTTTTTTTTGACTGCCCAACTAGGAGGATTCCCGTTTTAGGACAGTCAAATTAGGATGAGTATTAACATACGGAACATGGTCTGAAAATAATATAACAAACAAAACAAAAATAAAAGATTAAAACAAAGTGACTGTTCTTTGTTTAGCAAATTAAAAAAAAAATAACATTAACTACTTTGATAGGTACTTAATTACAGAGGATTAAAACCTATAAATATAAAACAAACGTGTAAACATTGCATATCATAGTCCTACACAGATGGGTTGTATAAAATAAGAAAAAAAAAGAGAAGAGAAAGAATTAAAAATAATAATAATAATAACCAATTAATACAGGAAAGAATAATTGTGGTTTGCTTAGCATAGTTATTTGAATGAAATGAAAATGTCGGGGACATCCTAGGAAGACATGGCAACACCAAACAAGTCAGATATTCGAGTCCATTCATGTCAAGAATTAGAATAACAGAAGAGTGCCGAGACGTTCAGTTGTTTGGGGTTCGATCCTAGCTGTCTACATCTGCAGGGAAATGGCGTAAAGGTTAGTTAGCAAGTTTTTTTAACATTAGCTTCACACAGGAGGCCCCGAGGAAAATAATTTCCCACAAGATCTTCGTCATCTTTGGGGACGTTGTGTGGAGGATTTTTTTAATGGAAAGGAAGCAGATGAAGATATGTTAAATAAAAAGGGTTTGAGGGGTGGGTAGGAATCTGAGGGTCACCATGTCCAGGAGTGACGGACGTATGAAACCATCCATCCCTCTGCGGTGCAAGGCGATGGGTCGGAGTTGGAGAAGTAAAAGAGTCTCCCTCAACCAGTCTCCAAATTAGGACCGCCACGCCGGAGGGCAGAAACATAGGCCACCAAGACCTAGACAAACCCAGACAAAACCCATGAACCCGGGCATCCCCACTTTCATTTATTTTTTACTTTTAAATAAATATTAGGGATTACAGATAGACTAAACGTTATCACACACTTAGCTGAAGGGAATGGGAAAAGGAATGAGCACGAGGGAGGTTGGGAAGTACCTGGCTAACGATCTGGTCACCAAACATGACTAAAGCCATTCCAAGCACCATTTCGATTCAGAACGGTGGTCTTTCACAGCATCCGCCACTCCACGGCGGACATAGAGGTCATTCATTACACTTTTCGACATATTGCCGTTGAAACAAACAAACAGACGAGTGTCAAACCCATCCCGAATCCCGAACATTAAACTCAGCCAATTGCCATCTCAATTGGAGAGAAATGAGTACACGTACTCAGTACTGTCACTCCGCAGTTATCACCATTATTAATATTATTACCTATCCCCGCTGGAGGCTGGCCTGGACCGGTTTTATCGTAGAGATGCCCCACAAACGACAATCACAACATAGTATACAACACACACGCGTCATACGTCGGGACAGTGGATAGGCGTGAACAGCAAGCATTGTGTTATGTGTTTATTATATCGATACACAAACATGTTATTGCACGGTCAGTAGTATGGTGAATTAAACTACTCACTGGTAAACTATTTTGAGCAAATAACAACAGAACAATTCGATGTCAATATCATCTATAATAATAATAATAATAGGTGTATAAACAAATTCTTTAATTTACCTTTCAGAGTTTTAAGCACTGAATTGATTGCCAGTTGTCATAAAAAAAATACAGAAATTGTTTTTTTAGGTCGAAAAAACATTAGTCCCATTTTCCGCGACATCCCCCGCAAAAGAAAATATGTTCTACATGTTACATTTTTACACTTTTAGTTTACTGTAGAATTCCATTCCATTTTAATTATTGTTTGTAGAACTCCATTTTAATTTTAAATTTCTTTTATACGTTAAATAATAATATTTGGATGATTTGTATAGCGCGTTTTCGCGAAAAATCACCCCAAGGGCGCTGTACAAACTTATAATATATTTCTACAAACTATGCAAACCATTATAACAACTTATGTCTAAAAATTGCATCCCCGGTTCATTGACCACCGATACGAAACTACATGTACATACAATGATTTGACCAATGAACGCGATGCTGCGTAAAAATGTATATTCGTTGTTAAATGTACGTTCAATTATATATTTTTTTGGATAAGTTTTTAGATTTTCACGGCCAAAAGCTTTTGTTGTTGTTAGTTTTTGGGGTGTTATGCCGTGTTGCGCTACCTCCTTCTATAGCCTAGCTATAGGAGGTAGCGCAACACGGCATAACACCTTCTCTAACACGGCATAACACCCCAAAAACTAACAACAAAAATATTTTTTTTTCATTATTAACTCTACACTGGAGGCCCCGGGGAAAATGACTTCCCTCAGGGCATATGACATCTTTGAAGATGCTGTGTGAAGGTCTTTTTGAGGAGAGAAAGGAGTGAATATAGCTCTTGAATATATCCATGTTGCAGGAGAGAGGAAACACGGAGGCCACATATTAATATTCAATTTATAAAAAATCAGTTTATTTATGAACATTTAAAATTACACAGTAGAACTTGTTTATTTTTGGCGTATTATGCCGCGTTGCCCTACATCTTTCTTTAGTCAACGTTTTGGACATTACAGTGTCAGAAACGTTGACTAAAGAAGGAGGTAGCGCGCAACGCGGTATGATACCCCAACAATAAAATCTTCTTTGTTTTTGTATAAATTGAATAATGATATTAATGTATAATATCTGTACCCGAGAAGCATACGGATGCAAGTCCAAAAAGGTTCAGGAGAGCCAAAAAACTATTTTTTCTGTAACTATGGTCTCATAGCTTCTTCGGATATCCATGCTGATAGATAATAAAAACAATTATTAAATCAATTAGTTTTGTTTCAAAAACCAGCAAATAAAACGAAATATTTCATGTGAAAAGCTTTTAAAAATATTGTTTAAAAAAACGTTGACTTGAGTCGAACAAAAACACGGACTTGAGTCCTTCTGCTTCAAAATGAAATGGAATATTGTTATGTGGTGTATTATGAAAAGATCAATGTTTGAAAATTACTTCCATAGAAAGCGTAGTAATATTAGAGGCATATCCGTATATATTTTTGAAAATCCTATTTTTCCTCATGATAGGACCTGTATCTTTCTGCAACTGAAAAACATGAAAATTTACTTCAAGTCTGCATAAAAACCTCATTTCTTTAAATTTTGGACTTGCATCGGTATGCTTCTCGGGTACAGTTATATAAAAGATTGGATTTATTCACACAGATTTCGAATAAAAATGTGTTTAACTGTGTATGGAAAGATTTTTTAATGAAAAGTTAGTAAGACAAACAAATATTTAATTTTAATAAAAAGACAAATAACTTTGTTTACATCACTTTTAATGGTACACAATCAACATGTTTCGTAAACAATGTTTACTTCATCAGGATCAAACGTATACGTATTTTGAGTATACGTTTGATCCTGATGAAGTAAACATTGTTTACGAAACATGTTGATTGTGTACCATTAAAAGTGATGTAAACAAAGTTATTTGTCTTTTTATTAAAATAAATAATGCCATCACAAAGTGAAAACCTTTCCGAAGAAGTTTTCTTCGAAAAAAAAAAAAATATTTAATCATTATTGCTTATAATAATTGTTACCATTTGTGCTATGCATAAAAATCTTGTCTTAAACATTAGTTTATCAATTAAAAATAATAATAAATATTTAATCACCAAAAATACTAGTTGAATAAAATAAATGTAGCTGTACCTATCAATATTTTAATAGAAAATGATTTGAACACTGATTTTCAAAAATCGAACTGACGTGTAAAGAATTTAGACTATATTTAGTGATTTTTCACGGGTCTGCTAGTATTATAACAAAAATCACTAAAAACTTTTTATTTCTTTTTTGGAAATTCTATGTAGTTCGACACACAAAGCATGTACTACAAAAAATGTTACATGCATTACAACTTATAAACATGCCATATTGAAAGGAAAAACAACGTAAGTTCTGCGGTTGAATTTAAATTGAAGTCATTATGACGGACAAAACTCGCAAAGAAACCAAGAAAATAACCAACGTTCAAGTAGTCACGTATTAATTGCACGGATTAAAGCTTGCTTAATCAGGTAAACACATAAACACTGAATTACGTATGAATCTAACAGCTGATCTATTATACATCTTAATAAAGTAGGTATGTCATTCACGAATCTTATGAGAATCGTGCTAGCGACGATATGTCGAGGTTTTCTTGCTTTTCCTGGGTCATCACCGGTACTTTCACTGTATTGTGTCTAAATTATGAATTTATTTAACTGCCATTAACCTAATATACAATACTGGCGTCATGGGTGGAAGCATAGTACCTATCTTCCTCAAGGGCCATCCAATCTCAAAGACGATGCTTAGTTTTTACTTACGACGACAGAATAACATTATATCTAAAACATGCAACAGGGTGGCCACAAAAAATGGATTTCAAAATTCCCTGATAATTCCAGGTTTTCCAGGGCAGTTTCTACATTTTTCCCTGATATGTTTAATTTGATATAAGGGGATATCGTTCGTTAGATAAATAATAAAGGGAATTCCGTCATCTATAGCATTTATTATTTCTTTGCATCCCAATAATCCATTAAAAACAAAATACACTTGTTACAAATTTATGATATTTCGCCTGAAGACAATTTGTGAATAAATGAAAAGACCAGACAAAAATAGACAAATAAACAAAAAAAAACATTAACATTAGAAGAGATACTAAAAAAATATCACATGAAACAATATTTTTCACGCAATCGGTGAAGAATGGAGAAAAAGCCGCAGTTATTATTGTGAGGTTTGAAAAACATAATTTAGAATGGTTGTCAGAAATGACAGTTGTCTCCAAATCTTTGGGTAGACCAATAGAAGTATTTTAAGAAATTGGTTCTAGATCAAGGAAGAAAAAAAGTGCATGACATGTTACAGTCTCGCACTTTTGATGGACAGCAGAAGAAATGAGATTGCACAGATGTATAAATGGGGCTGCGATGGTTATGGTAGTCACAGTCACTTCAAGCAAAGGTATAGTGATGGAGAATATCATGATGACTCGAATCTCCCTACAACTCCCCAAATACGTGCCACTTCAGCTCTACAGCGAAGGAAACTCAAGAAGCAAGACTATTTTATAGCTAAACCCACGGTCTTCGTCTACAAGGAACTTCTTCTTCTTCGATGGCGCTACAGCCCATATCGAGCCTTGGCCTCCTGCAACAGTCGCCTCCAACTCGTCCTGTCCTCAGCGGCTGACTTCCAGTTTGGTACCTGGAGAAGCTGTGCTGCATCCCCTCTTACCTCGTCTTCCCACCTCAGTCTGGGTCTTCCCACTTTTCTCTTTCCACCTGGGTGTCCGGTCAAAATTCTTTTTGGGACGCGTGTATCCGGCATTCTCTGTACATGCCCAGCCCATCTCAGCCTGAGGAGTCTCATATGTGCTGAGATGCTAGGGGCCTTATATATGTCATACAATTCTGTATTGTGCCGGATGCGCCACTGTCCGCCCTCTTTTACGGGTCCACATATTCTTCTCAGCACTTTTCTTTCAAAAGTATCCAGCATTTCAGCCATCTTTACCGTCAGTGTCAGCGCCTCACATCCATATGCCAATACCGTTCTAACAATGGTCTTATATATGGTTATTTTGGTTTTTCTGTGGACACTACGTGACTTAAACACTGGCAGCAAAGAAAAGTATGTTTTGTTGGCTGCTGTGATTCTCCTTCTGATTTCTGCTGGATCCTCATTGTTCTCTGTTAGACTGGAGCCCAGGTAGGTGAATTGATCGACCACTTCGTATGAGTAGTTGTCTTTAAATTGTGCACTACTTCTTCTTCTGTGTGAAGGGTTCCTGCTCTGTACCATCATTTTCGTTTTATCAACATTAACCCGCAGTCCTACTTCTCGTGCCGCTGTTTCTAAAGGGTCGAAGACCTCCTTAATGGCTGAGATTGATCTTCCGATAATGTTGATGTCATCCGCATATCCGACAACTTGACTGCTCTTGAAACAAATATTGGAGCCAGTGTCTATAAGCGTTTTTCTTATTACATATTCGAGCACAATGTTGAAGAGAGTGGGAGCCAGACCATCCCCCTGTTTTAGTCCCTGCGATACCGTGAATTCTTCCGACAGTTCTCCGTCTATTTTGACCTGACATCTTGAGTCTGACATTGTGGCCTTGATGAGCCTAACCAATTTAGGTGGGATCTGGAATTGAAGTAGTATGTCATATAGACACTCCCGATCTATGCTATCATATGCTTGTTTGAAATCTATGAATAGTTGGTGTACATCTATATCAAACTCCCAGCACTTTGCCAAGATCTGTCTGACGGTGAACAATTGGTCTGTTGTGGATCTACCTGTGCGGAAGCCTGCTTGATACTCTCCCAGTAGGTTTTCTGCATACTTATCAATTCTTTGTTTCAGTATCATGGTGTAGATTTTATATGCTGTGCATAGAAGTGAAATGCCTCTATGATTTTCGCATTTTAATTTGTCACCTTTTTTGTGAATTGGGCATATTATGCTTATTTGCCATTCCTCTGGGATTTTTTCCAATTTCCATATTTTTGTTATTAAACTAAGTAGCAGATTTTTCAGATGCTCATTTCCATATTTGAACAACTCTGCCGGCAGGTTGTCTTTCCCAGGTGATTTGTTGTTTTTAAGTCTCTTTAGTACAGCATTTATTTCTGACATTGTTGGTGGGTTCGCTGATTCTTCATTACTTGATTCAGTGGGGATGTTAGTAGGGTGGCTTCTCAGGTCGCTATTAGGGTTAAGAAGTTTATAGAAGTAGTTTTTCCATACTGTTTTAATTCGTTCCTTATCAGATATAATTGAACCATCAACGTCTTTGCATAGTGTTGTATTCGGTTTGAAACCCTTCTTGAAGAAGTTTACTCCCATATATGCCTCTCTAGTATTATTATCAACAAAGTCCTGTTCCATTTTTAGCAGTATATCATTCAAGAATTTTACCTACCGGAGTTTAAAGTCTACTAAAAATTCGTTCAATGGTTCTGGAAATTTATGTGATGATTTTGACTCCAACGACAACGCAAACACCTTTAGCACTTAGATTTTCTACCATTTTTCGATTAAAATATGTGTGTACCTAATTTTTGCCCGTCTTTTATTGTTTATATACTTATGTGAAATATAATATCAAAAATTTAAAATTAATATGTTTTATTTGCCTAGATATTATTTGTATATTTTCACAATGTATTATTTTGTTGTTGTAAATTTCTACGGAAGAGTAAATTAATAATTTTTACTTCAAAATAGTTATAATTCATTAATAAGATCAAAAAAAATAAAAATTGCATTAATATTTAGTCAGCAAGTAATTAATTCGTGTTTTTTCTTCACTCTGTCCACTGTGCGTCGCAAGTAAAAGTAATAAAATACAACTTTGGGGTTTCACAAATCGCAATATAACGAATTTAGTTTTATTTTTGGAATTCCCTGATATTATAAATTTTTTTTGAAATTCCCTGACATTTCCCTGATAATTCCAGGTTTGGTAAAATTCCCTGATAATTCCAGGTTTTCCAGGTCCTGTGGCCACCCATACACCTCAGAACAGGTTATCCTAGCGAGGTGTTCACAAAACATTACTACCACTTTATCTAAAACATGCGAACACCTCAGAACAGTGCGTAGCGTGGAAGGGGCTGCCCGCCCCGGGCGGCACTTTTAAGGGAGGTGGCAGTAATGTTTAAAAATTATTAAGAAAATAATTATTATCATTAGAGAGAAACATAATGAAAACATCGTTGTACCTCAGTGGCGGAGCGTGTGGGGAGTAAAGTAAGTTTTTTTTTAAATTAATAATTATTAGAAAATGTTCTACGATCCTTTTTACGAATCCAACTCTTTCTTTTATTATTTATTATAAATGTCAATAATTTTTTTTTAAGCTGCAAATTTCGTAATCTGTAAGAAAACCGTACGCATATTATGAGAGAAATACTAATCAAAGCTAGGAACTCGCAGACAAATTCACTCTTAATTAAAACCAGAATTGTGTTCAGATTGTAACGATTGAATTTCAGTTGTGTATTCATCGGCTGATATATTTCGAGGGAGACCATTATTTTATTCGAAGTGCACTAGACCTATCTCTTTTTTGTTGTTAGTTTTTGGGGTGTTATGCCGTGTTGCGCTACCTCATTCTATAGCCGACGTTTCGGACAGCGTTACAGTGTCCATCATCAGGGCAGATCCGGTAGATCCGACGATGTGTCAATGATGAAACTGTAACGCTGTTCGAAACGTCGGCTATAGAAGGAGGTAGCGCAACACGGCATAACACCCCAAAAACTAACAACAAAAATGCTTTTGGCCGTGAAAATCTAAAAACTTATCTAGACCTATCTCACTCGAAATGCAGTTATAAAATTCTCTTTGCAGACTATGCATATGCTGCCAGAATTGAATATGAAACCATTTTCATAACCTGTGTATAGTTTTAATTCGCCAAATACAGATTTTATTTAACCCATCTAATCACAGAGACACAAATTGTCCCACACATTTAATTTTAAAATTAAATTGCATGAATGCGATAAAAACTGAAGGAAAACATTCTCTTATTCGATGTGCAGTTATAGAATTCTAGTTGTAGACTATTTATTTAATGCCAGAATAAAAAAAATATTTTCGTATTCTGAGTGTAGTTTTTATTCGCCTCATTTAAACTGGTTTTGTGTTCAGAATACAATGATAAATTAAATAATGAGTTTCAGATTCATCGTGTACCGAGTGAAGATTTACGTTTGAGTTGCATATCAAATGCTGCAAAATTCTGAGAAATTGATTGTTCCGTGTGTAACTATTATTTGGGGACTAACGCAGAATCAATCGTAAGTTATAACCTGCATTGCGTTCTAAACACGGTGTCAAAGTTCGAGATGCGAAATCCTCTTACATGGATCGGCTCGTATAAATAGGTCGTAATAAAAAATAGGACTTCCCCATGAACCCCCCCCCCCCCGGCGCTTAAAGTACCCAAATAAGGGGGCGGCGAAATTTTCCCCCGCCCCGGGCGGCCGACACTCACGCTACGCCACTGCCTCAGAACAGAATATCCTAGCGAGATGTTCACAAAACACTACTACCAACTAAAATATGCGAACACCTCAGAACAGATTATCCCGCTGAGGTGTTCACAAAACACTACCACCACTTTATCTGGAGATGCGAACACCTCAGAATAGATTATCCTAGTGAGGTGTTCACAAAGCACTACTATTTACATACAGTTACTGATTATCAACATTATTTGAATTGCCGGTAATTATTATTTACGTAAACTGTAGCTACCCAAATCGGTAAACTGTAGATACCCAAATAAAACAAAATAAAATAAATACCAAGTGAAGAAAAAATCTTCCGTAAAATGAATAATTGTTCATGATATTGTATGTACCTAATTCATGCAGATGCAATAAAATTGCCAATACATAATTGAAATTTCAGACGTTCGTAAAAGGTCACTCGAATAATTGTGCGAATTATGATTACTTTATGATGAATAGTCATTAAAAAACAATGTAAATAATTCGTAAAAACTGCGAAAAAAATTAACAAATCGGTAGGTACCTGCTAATAAATTAGATATTAGAATGCAGAATTTGAACGATTTAAATTATTTGTAATAAATGTTTGATAACCCAGAATACATTTGATTGATCATACCTATACCTAATGAAATCGGTAATTATTATTCTTTATTACTTCATCAGCTCATCACGAATAATTTCTACTAAATTCATCTGAAAGCGATTTTGAACACAAAAAAACTACCTACGTGATTCGATTATTGCATATCAAAATAAAGCATGGGGTCATACAACTTTAACGTTTTTCATAAATTCATAAACAAATAATATTGGCTCAGCTCGTGTGTGTTTACGAGTGAGAAATGAAACTAGATCTTCGAAAAGCGATGTATTTATCCTATGCGTGAAGCCACATCCGCAATCATCATTACGGACCGAAGCACGGCGTAGTTATTATTGAAAATTCTCGTTTTGTGATACGAACAAACTTATTACAAGATAGGAAAACTTCTCAATCAACTGTTGAATGTTGATAAAAAGTACAACAGATAACAGCTGAATTGATTTAAACCACATAACAGAGATAAGAACAGTAAACAATGCATAATTCATGATAAAACTCGTCAATTTCATTTAATTCGGTGGGTAGGTACGTACCTAACACACATAAACATCAAACTTCGACGAGACCCCAACTTGTGTTTAGAAATATACACAAGTCGTGAATAATACCACAAAACACAAGAATGAATCATATTTTGGCAAGAATACGAGACCGGTAGAGTTTTATTTTGCTTATTTAGAACACACCTGTGAATACGTACGATAAATTTACAACCAATGCGAATCACAAAGAAACTGCAGTGTTGGTAAACATTGCAAACTTGGCGTATAATTAGGCCGGCTTCGAAAATACATTTTCACGGGGTACTAATACACGTCAAAAAGTTTGTGAAGTTTTATATTAAATAATATAAACGCCTATTTATGTCGATAACAGTGTGTCATCATTTACCAGACGAAAGGCGGAACAACTTTGTGTTTTTATAAATGAAATCAAATGGAAAATATGGTAAAGTTCGAAGTAAGTTAAAGAAATTGACGGCGAGCAAATTCTGAGAGCTTTTTTAAAGTCACATGAATACTTCGACGAAACAAATATAAACAAAGAATTTTTCACTCACCGCCTCCTGATCGGCCGTAAGAGCCGCCGCCATTTTATTTTGGCTACTGACGAGTACTGCCATGTGAAGAACTTATTATTCCTTACGCTGATATAATATTTTTTACCCACACAATATAACATGAAAGTAGGAACTTCATATTACTGCTTATCAAAAAATGTCAAGTTGGCAGCCAAATAAAGTTTGTCAAATCGTCGAATGCTATTCCAGAGATGAAAAAAATTGGCAGAAAGCCATTACATGTCAAAATAAACAGAAAGCAGTTGAAAAATAACAAAAATATTTTGTATTCTCTACCTACAAGCGAATGTTGACAATTCATTTTTCAAAATAAACAACCTGCCTTGTTTTCAAATGGACAATAAACAAGAAACCATGGGACCCATCAAAGGGGCTCAACATTCGATCCCAATAGAAATACTCGATGATCTTAGTAGGTGAGTAAAATAACCTCGTTTAAAATGATTCCTTCTTGTTTGTTTACGCTATGAACTTTCCAATTGTAAATATTGTATTTCGTGATTGTTTCAGTCGGTTCATAATCAATGTACCGGAGGAGGAGCGCACAAATTTGGTTCGAATATGTTTCCAAATAGAATTAGCCCACTGGTTTTACCTGGACTTCTATTGTACGGATGAAACCACCAAAGTATATCCATGCGGCATGAAAGAATTTTCGGCGCACATTTTCCAGGTAATATAACCTTTACTTATCAGCATTTACATTATCATTTAGATAACTTTCCTTAATTCCTATCAAATTCTTGGTTTCGGTCACAGTTTTAAATAAATAATATTTGATTTGGAATATACTCTTATGTCTAAACTAGTCACTTATGCTTTGAAAATTATATTCAAAATTCTAAGTATGTGGTTTTATTTCAAAGTAGAAATGATTGTTGGTGTAGTGATAAAATCGCTGATGTCTGCTGCTGGTTTGTTTTCTATCAAATTCCAGAAAATATTGAGTATTTATATTTTTATAAACGTACCCTTTGGCATTTCGGTCATTGAGATTACTAAATACATGTAAAAAGTAGATTGTGATATTATTCTAGATAGTAGTGCAAAAAATCTTCACTTGGGCCCCAGGTTGGACATCCCTGCACTAGAGATTAATTATCTTATAAACGTTATAAAAATTATATTCACTTTCCTCGGTGTTCTTTCAGCATATACCGTTTCTCCAGAAGCATCGCCCCAACCTGGAGAACATCCTGGACCACTGGCGTGAATATAAGCAGTCGGTGCCGACCTATGGAGCCATCCTGCTGAACGAGGAGCTGACGCATGTCATGCTGGTGCAGTCCTACTGGGCCAAGGCCTCCTGGGGCTTCCCCAAGGGGAAGGTCAATGAGGACGAGGAGCCTTGGCACTGCGCTTGCAGAGAAGTAAGCTGAATGCACCGAGTAACGTGGTTTATTATTAATTTACCAATAACTCGGAAATCTATTTGTGGATGGACCCATCGTAAGATTGTGTAGGTTCCAAAGAATGTAATGCTCTGAAAGTGTGGAAAGAATGATAGAAAATAGGATACCAAAAATGACAACCAAGTAGGTGCCCCAGACTGGAGAAAAGGTAATCTGAAGTGTGGAAGAAGATTGGAGTAGACTGGGAAGATCTGAGTACTGTAGAAGAATGGCTAGACTAGAGTCAGTGAAGTCAATTGTAAAGGTCTAATCCAGAGGCGGCTCTAGGGCTCCAGGTATGGGAGGTCAATTGAAAAAAAATTGTGATTAATCTTTATTTGATATTGTGAAAAATGCCGATATATTTCAATTTAAAGATAGGTAGGGTCATGAATCCGCAACTCAAATTACATAGGTATTATTTATAAATTGCAAAATCGCTACATAATTCATATACTTGCGGGCACATCATTTTAAAGAGGGTACTTTACAATGTAGTTGTGCACACCGATAGTATCTACATAAGTATCCAAAATTTAAAAACAAAATTAGATTAGAAAAAATAGACACCTGTAATATCAAAAGTTTTAAAAACAAAAATTGAGTTTGAGAAAAGTGATCAAAATATAATAATTAATAATCTTTGAAAAGATCTACTTCTCAATGTGCCACCAAACTAAATTTGAAACGTCGCCGATAACCATGTAAATTATTATTATTCCAAATCTTCCCCGAACTGCCCAATACAAAAACAAGCACTGTTTCAAGCGAGCCATGCGTGCAAAATGCAAAACCAACCTATGTCGTATCGCCATCTCTTCCAACAACACATGAGATTCATAATGCTGTCTACCTCCCATGACATTTGGTCTACCTATATGCAGGAATTTTTACTCCAGGATAAAAACATAGTGCCATCGCGTTTATTGTAGGGCGCGCATAGGGACAGAAGATATCCAAGGCGAGGGCATATTTAAAATTGACCCAGGAATCTAAATAATGTGAGAATGGGAGCTTCCATTTGAGACGATTTGTCACTGCTCGTCACCCGGCAAGTGGTTGCCGCTAGCTGCCCGTTATTTTGCGGTTCATTTCAAATAAAGAATACGATGCGTTGAGCCGTTTGATCCGTAAAAAATTATTATTATTATGTCTTATTATTTTGGGGGGTCAAACACCCATTGTCCTAAGGGGAGAGCCGCCACTGGTCTAATCCTTTTATCGGGATGTAATGTGGCTGTAGAACGATTTGTCATCTTCTGTTTTCTCCCCCCTTTAACATGGGTGTCTTCAAACCCCAAGTTCACTCCTTCCTCTTCTCAAAAAGACCCTCTACATAGCATCCCAAAGGCAACATAGACCCTGTGTGAAACTGAACTCCACTCTTGTGTAACAGAATTTAGTCCAAACTCCATCGCTTTCTGTTGAACTCAATTGATTCATCAGCAATCTTGGGAAATCGCTCCAACCAGGTGATAGACAGCCGCCAGTTGTCACCTAGTGAATTATATAAATCAGCATATTGTTGACATTGACTTCTTTGAGTTTGGTGCAACTCCTTATAAATGTAGCAATAGTGCATGTGTACCGATGTTTGTTGACCTCTACGTATACTTAAATTATTGTGAGGCGGGGTCCATTGCGACGGCAAACGCCAGAATTTTGCTTGACAGTCCTATACAACAATCAAGGTCACAATTTTTGCCTACACTCAAGGCCGCAGTGTTTGTGCTTCCCGTGTTCGGCGGAAAACAAAACTTAAACATCTCATCCCGGGTAAAGCGGGAAGGCAGGCGGGGTCGAGCGGGGGGGGAGAATTCATTTTTTGACAGAAGTCGCGCGGTGCGGTCCGTGTATGTAGAAAAATCGGAACGGATTTTTGTGGTTATGTGCTATGTATGAGCGAACATAATCACGAGTTTAAAATATTATTATACCTAAATATAATATAATAATAGAAATATTTGATAATATAATATCAAATATTTATAATTATTCTGTTGTTGACGTAAATATTTACGTACTTTAGAGTAGAAATAGATTTTAGATAGATAATAGAATTTAGATTCTATAGTTCTAAATTAGGTCGTGCAATAAAATGACGTTATTATATAATGTCATTGGTGCAATAATCGATATTAGTCGGAAATCTTTCCTGATAAACCCTGATCTGTGTTTTCTTCCTGATGCAGGTAGCATCTTTTCTACATCGAACGCATTTTAACATTTATGCAAACGATAAACGTCAAATTTTTTGGTGCGCGGACCTAATAATTATGATTTTAAGTTGTAAATAAACACACTGTCGTAATGGATGATTATTTCTTTCGTGAACTCACTTGTAAATAAAGTCTATTAATTTATTAATCGGTTTCAGAGACACGGGAGAAATTGACCATTGTAAATCGCTATTCTATTTTTGATGCTACGTAATTATTTACGTAGCAACAAAACGTATTCACTCTAAATTCTTAATAAATAGTAACTTTAGGTCGTGCGTATTAGTCGGAAATCTTTCCTGATAAATAAATATCTATTAAAATATCTGTGTTTTCTCCCTGATGCATCTCTTTTGTCATCAGAACGCATTTTAATATTGATATAAACGTCAAACGTCAAGTGTGCATGCCGTGGACACGTCCGTACCTCAGATCACTTGTCAAATCGTGTGGACCGCGCGAACTTCACCCCAAACGATGTTGGTGTAAAGTTATGGCCTTGAGTGTTGGCAAAAATTATGACCTTGATTGTTGTGCTGGACTGTCAAAACTCTGGCGTTTGCCCGCGCAATGGACAAAGCTTAATAATGATTTTTAAGCACAATGAACCTTGCAACAATGGTGTTGCAGCCGCCATTAGGTTTATTGATACAGAAAAATCCAACAAATTCTTAATTTGCTTAAAATTTTTGCAGGTGCTGGAAGAAACTGGTTTTGATATAACAAGTCATATCAACAAAAATGATTTTATAGAATCCACCATTCATGATCAAATTGTACGCCTTTATATTATCGGATACATTCCACAGAGCACCAAATTTGCTCCAAGGTAAGAATATATCTAAACATATATTTATTAATATGTTTTTACAGTTACATAAAAAAATGTTTACAATATTTTCAACAATTCAATAATCTTTTATTTATTTCCCGTGAGCCTCTTTGTGCTATCTCCCATTTTATCCCATTTCTGTAAACCCGGTCCCTTTCATAAAGTTCACCAGGGTTGTTGAATATTCGGATTCATCTCCTGGTTCCACGATGTGTCGATGTTCCAAGGTATTTGAGTTGTTCCCGACACCGGACACAATAATTGGAGTCTCTTCATCCTCTTCAACTTTCCTGCATCTATTGGTGTTTTCCACTCTTAATAGTTGCTTACGTTTCCTGAGGTTCCCTCCTGCCCCATTAATTTCCATAGTACATTTCTGTCCATATTAAGTAATTGCCTAATTCTTTTATAGAGTCTGAATCGTTTAAGAGCACTTTGGATTTTTCATTCTGGGTGCGCTCCTTTAATTATCATTTAACAAAGCTTAATTTTATTCCTCTTGCAGGACACGCAATGAAATAAAAGCGTGTGAATGGTTTCCCATTGCCGATTTGCCTGCTAATCGGAAAGATATGACTCCAAAGTTAAAGATGGGAGTCAGTCCAAATGCTTTCTTCATGGTCCTTCCATTTGTCAAAAGAATGAAGCGTTGGGTTGCTGAAAAAACCCAAAAGAACAACACTAATTCCAAGAGACTGCGCCACAAATCCATGGGCGATTTAGAGGCATCCACGGGAAAGACACGCAACAACACCAAGATACAAGCTTTTCAGAAAGACATTGCAGAGCTCCATCAAACAGCCACCAGCTCTTTATTCCAACAGACGAGTCAGATCATTCAACCCACTGGAAATGTGTTTCAACAAACGAGTATCTTCCATCACTCAGGAAATGCCTTCCAACCGACGGGAAATAACTTTCAACAAATAAAGTCCTTTCAACAGCAGGGGTCCTTCCAACAACCGGGAAATCCTTTCCAACAGCCAGGAAATCCTTTCCAGTCTTTTACGCAGTCGGTAAATTCCTTCCAACAGCCAAGCGCTTTCCAACAGACAGGAAACGTCTTTCAGCCGACTGGCGGCAATGTATTGCAGCCTTCGATTAATAACAAACCCAAGAACAATTCCAACCAGAAGAATGCCAATGCCGGAAAGAAGGATAAGAAAGGCAATTTCAAAAGGCAATTGTTTACCAACAGTAACTATCCTAACCAACCGACAGACAAAGCGAGCTACACCGCGCCTGCTGTAGTGGATAATAATTCTTGCGCCTCCAACACCAACTACTTTGCCAAATCCTGGATGAACTTCAAGTTTGACCGAAAGGCCATTTGGGACAGCATGGCATGAGTTGTCGCAGCCAATGTGCAAAGTTGTGCAATCTCAAGATGAGGACCCATTCTCAGCGAATGTGAGAAAGACAAAGATTTTTATGACTGACTATTCTATTTCTCTACCCAAATAGATAGTATTTTTATTTTATTATTTTTTGTGCAAATTGTTTTTGACGGTTGCGTCCAAAGCTCTCCGACGACATCTAATTTTCATTGCATGAAATTGTTTTATTTCAATGATGTGTATACATCATACGACATAGGTTAAGTAAAGACGCATTTGTCTTACAATCATTTACAAAATCAATGTTATTTTCAAATGATTTTGAATAGCTTTTTTGTTTTGGCAAATTAACTTGTCTAATAATTTTATTTTTTACGATAATTTGAGTTGAAGAGATATTATCTGCAAAAGTATTTGTATTCCTGACAGTAACAATACGTCGCTTTAGTTCGTATTACTCCAACAGACCAAAACGTAAATCGTGAGAAACAGCGCTTTAAAGTTTTTTTTACGAAAAAGGCATATAAAATTAAATTAGCTAAATTGTAAGTCTACTAAAATGTGTTAAAGTATTACAAATTGTTTTTTTTAAGTACAATATGTTCTAAATGTATAAAATTACGCAGAAAACACGTTTTTAATTTGGATGTTGGCCAAAGTGATGAATTCTTGTTTGCGAAAGTTGGATATTGGACAAAGGACACTGGATGTTAGACAAGAGCGCGTACTCTTGCGTGAAGTTACTTTATCTAACGTGCTTGGTATTACAGGGAGATCGGAAAGCATTTCAATTAATTGAACTTTAATACTTATGGATGTATGTGTCCTATGTTTTCGCGGTGAGACCTAAATATTCGGATGTGATTTTTAAATAGTTTCTTAGAGCATTCGACAATTTTTTAGAAATACCTAATATGTTATTTGTTTGGGAACCAAATTTCAAGAGTAAGTTTTTGTTAAATAATAACATCGTTAAATCATCAATGAAAACGTATGTTTTCAGACAATCATACTTATTAAATAATGTTTCAGGTGGCAATATGCTCATCGATTAATTTATTGCATGTTTGATTGTTGATTGACGAGCAGCACAGTAAATGCAATCGTTCATGAATCAAGTCATCAACCGTTAGTTATAAGAAAGGTCCTACGTTTATTCATCGTTATTATTTGAGTGGCGGGTATGGGTGCCACCGCACCGGGAACCATTTATTGGATAACCAACACCTCTGCCATAGGTCACCCCAAGTGGTTCGCTACGTTTGGTGACTTAGTGAGTTTTGTCCGGATCTTGGCGGTGGATGCGTCTGCCCACTAACTGCATGGCAGGCCGGATCGGGAAAGACTGGTTGAGGAAGCTCTGTAGACCTCTCCAGCAGGACTCTCGGAACATTGCATTACCCGCAGTGGGGAGGGATGGATTCTTACGTCCGTCATTCCTTGACACACTGACCCCCAGATTTTTCTTCCCACAACTTTCTTCTACCTCCTTCCCAAAAATAACATAGGCCCTGAGGAGAATTATTTTCCTCAGGGCCTCTTGTGTGGAGCTATGGTAAGAAAAAAAGGTATCTCTAAGTGATTCGCTACGTTTGGTGACTTAGCAGAGGTTCCCGGGTTCATGGGGTGAGCTTTGTCCAGGTCTTGGCGGCAGATGAGTCTGCTCACCTGCTGCGTGCGGGCCGGATCAAGAGAGACTGCGTGAAGGAGTCCTTTGAACCTTTCCAGCCGGACTCTCACGACCCCATTGCCTTGCACCGCAGTTTGAAGGATGGTTTCTTAAGCCTGTCACTCCTATACACACAAACCCCCAGATTCCTACCCACCCCTTATTCCTTTTTCCATCCCAGGACTTCCTATTCTTCCTTTCTTCAAAAATACCCTCCACACAGCATACCCTAAGATGACTTAGGCCCTGAGGGAAATTATTTTCCTCAGGGCCTCCTGTGTGGAGCTAATGTAAAAAATATGTATATTGTAAAGCGTTTTTGCACTAAAACAATGCTATTCAAATTATCCACATATAATTTTTATCATATATCGGCGTATAAATCCGAGCTTTAGTATGATCCGACCCGAAAGGTTGGATTGATTTACGTGATTTTATTTTTATGTTAATACAACTGCTCCCAACCGCCTGGACCCAGGCAGGCTATGGCATACCCCATTTTGTGAGGCTGGATTTAGTGGGAAGAGGAAGCAGTTATGAAGGTTAGTAATTACCTGGCTATTCAAATCTAGTCACCAACCACGTCTAAAGCCATTCTAAGCAATGCTTCAATTCGAAATGGCGGTCTTACATCAGGGTGATACTGAGAGTATCTTCCACTCTGGAACGTGCCGCAAATACACCATATATATATATATATATATATATATATATATTTATGATATATATTTTTGTATTGATTTGTGTTATTTCACTATTTAAACAAAAAGAAAAAAAACACATATACCTACATATTATACTTTTTTTAATGATTCAGTTGTGAAATATATATATTTTTTTAGATTAGCTCCACACAGGCGGCCCAGAGGATAATAATTACTCTTTGGAGGGTCTTTTTAAGGAAGGTAAGGACTGGAACGTTTGGGAAGAAAAAGGGTATGAGGGGTGGATAAGAATCTGGAATCTGGAGGTCAGTGTGTCCGGGAGTGACGGATATACGAATCCATCCCTCCAATCGCGGTGCAAGGCGAGAGTCGGGAGATTCCGGCTGGAAAGGTCAAAAGGCCTCCCTTAACCAGTCTCTCTCTCGCCACGCAGCAGGTGGGCAGTCGTATCAGACGTCAAGACCTGTACGAACTTCATCCCATGAACTCGGGCACCCTTGCTAAGTCACCAAACGTAGCGAACCACTTGGAGTGACCTATGGCAGAGATGTTGGTTAACCAATAAATGGTTCCCGGGATGGTAGTACCCATACCCGCCCCCCCCCCCCAAATTATACAAATCTACCAAAATAAAAATTACTTGTGCACGCTGGGTTTGAAACTAACGACATCCGGATCGCTAGTTGAGAGCCTTACCCCTCGACCACAGGAGGCCGTCATGACGTGATAACAGAAGTGTAGTATCCAACATTTTAAAATAAAAAGATAACTCAAAGGATTTTGAAACACAATAGATAAATACAAGTTCTTTAGAAATATTTAAAACAATGTACGACGACTTCTTTTTAAAAATGATCCTATGTTCGAACACATGGGACGCGATTTACGTCTATTACACAATATAGACCTTGTAAAAAAAGAGGTCATAAAATATTCCTAACCACTAACCACATTTAGCTTCATAACAAATGTGTTCCGATATTTGAAGTACCACCTAGTTGGGCCAAATTATTAGAAGGGTTACAAAAGCGGCTGGAATAAAGGGACTGGGAATGGATCTAGGTAAAAAAGTCAAATGAAAGGGGTTCCTAATCATTAAAAATGTGCGAATAGTAATAAAGTTTTTATTGACATTCTGAATTCATTGCTCTGAACCAAATAAAACTCGAATAGGTAAGAAATAAACAAAAAAATAAGAAATATTAGCAACTCAATGTATAAAATAATAGATATGCTTATATAGATTGTATTATATATTCTTATATTACGTAAGCATAATATATTCGTTACAGAGTGGTTATAATAACATTGGGTATTTCGATTATATATTATGTGTACAATTATGTATACCTACATATATTATGTATAGATAATTGTATACATAATACATTACATATAGTGAAATATTACAGGAAAAATTGAAAAAACCTAATTTCATTACAGTGTATACATAATATATTATATAATAATAATATAATATATTGTATAATGTTATTATAACCACCCTGTAACGAACGGCCAGTTGAAACAATTTGCTGAGAAAATAATGAAAAATTAATTACCTGCTATATTTTTCTTGGAAATTTTTATCCTTTTCTACAGTGTACATCATAAGGCACTTTGTGTGGAGAAATCTCCCAGAAAACCACTAAAATAACTTTGTAAATAGCAAAATCACAAGTAAAGATGTTTACTGCCGTGGGGCTAATGACCAAATATTTGAAATGAGAGCGGTCACGTGGTTCTCAGCTGCGACGCTATTGGCTCTTTGGTCTGTAAGAGAGATACGCCCGGAACCGAGAGTTCAAATTTCACACGTAGGCTAAGATACAGCTTGGATGTTGGAGAAATTTGTATGAAATTTAATTAAACGGCCGGTTTGAAAACGGGGGGTCTTTTTGGCCAACGTGTGGATGTTGGAGGAATACGCTCGAAATGTTGTTTCATTTTAGAGGATGTAAGACAAACTGCGTTTTGAAAACCCCTTACATAATTTTTTTAAATTTTTTTTTTCACTTGCATTGTAAACATAAAGACTTTCTGAGAACTACTGCATACTTAACTCAATTTCGCTAAAAATGGTCTGTTGGAGTAAAACGAACTAAAGCGACGAATAGCCATTGCCAGCCATTAGTGTATTTACTTCATACATCTATCACTTAAAACAGTATTATGTTTCGACTGCTATTTTTCATTACCAGGTTATAAATATTCAGATAAGAATTGAAAATAAAATAAAACTTTTCCATTAATTAAATTTATTTTATTTCATATTGCAGTCAAGTTAATCACCCGCATATTAGAACACCAATACGACCAAAGGCATCATCCATTCAAGCTTATATTATTTACAGATTACATTATAATAATTTGTCTTTTGAGCTTCACTTAAAATAAAATCATAAGGTAGTTACATAAATGGAGTTCAAATTGACTACCGTAAAACGATTGATCGTTACTCGAATGATCATTTTCCCGCATTTATCATTTATTTCTTCCATTCTCGACTTAATGTCATATAAATCTTGCAAAAATAGTTTGCATTGATCATTCCTTTATGCATCGTTTTACCAGATTCATTGTTTAAATTACGCATTAGTCTAGTCAAGTCTAGTTGTCAAATATTCAAACACAGTGGTGCCTTTGAAAAAGTGGAAACTTTTTTTCATACAGATTTAATAAATGAAGCTGACAAAATGCCGTTTCCAACCACGAAAACATACAGTTTTCTTACAGCAATAAAATGGCCAAAAACAAATGATGATGAAAGATTATTTACAATAATACAAAGTTTTTTTTTTGTTTCTCTAAATCTTTCTAATTTTATGTTTATTCTGCTTAAACCAAAACTTTATGTTAATTTCTCTTGTGAGTGGGTGAATTTTATCAAATGTTTATATAATGTACTTGTGTAAACCCGCTAATATCTAAAAAGTGTCGTATTTAACATAATTTCGTAAAAATCATGTCTATGCACATTTCTTCCGCCATCCCTTCATGTATAAACATGTGAAAAGATACTTTATCTGTTAAAAAGGGACGGATTGCAATATTTTTCATAAAATGACAATTCGTTATCGAAGTGTTATTTAAAAACCATGTTGGATACATTTTTGTTATGACTTACAGAGCCTATTACTCTATTCCTACACACTAACATTAAACAGAATCAAATATAAATTTGGAAAAGTATTCTAAATATTACGTATAAAAATAATAATTAATTGCTAACACATATCGTACTTCTGTGACTGTCGCCCATCAAATTTCTCTAGAGGAATAGTGTATGTTATGTGTGAGGCATGCGCAGTAATTTGATTAAAAATATTTAAGATAGTCAAGGTCTAGTGTTAGCTACATTTTGGTAATATTTATAGGTGATATTACATAAAAACGGTGCTATATAAATTATCAAAGTATTAGTTGTGTCGCTGGCTCAAGAAGCAGGAAGTGTGTAACATGCAACAGCTCAACATCTCAAAAGACTATGAACATAATATTATATTATTCAATCTAAAATAGAATGGTAACAAATTATAATGCAACACAGGTGCTAATTTCAGTTTACTCCAAATGTTGTAAATTCTTAAAATATTTATAAAATAACTTAATATCGTTCACTGACCACTCAAATACAAAGATTTTTTTTATGTGGAAGAGGGTATTTTCACTGTTGTTTTTTACTTTTGAAAAATGAGTAAATGAAGAAATGAGAGTATTTTCCATTTTTCTGCCAAAACAACATGTTCATTATTATTTATGAATTCGGCGGCGTTCAACAACGTGCCGGGCAACAATCGTGAAAGTCGTTGAACTAGCAAGTGGCTTTTTCATTGTCGTAATGATGTTGTATCCAGTTGAAACCGTTTCCGGATGTTACTGTGTTTGATGAAAATATTAAAATTACACATGTTTAGCACAATGATCAGAATCAGAAAAATAAACTTAAAATATTCTGTACACATTTAACGGTATTCATAGTTTGTAAAAATACCCCATTGCATTGAGATCTTGAAAACAGAAGAAACTTACTGAAAGTTTTAAGAATAATTATGTCAAGTAAACTTTAAAATTTATTGTTTTATTTGAGTTATGTACATGTCAGTGGCCAATCGAAAAATCAGGCAGATCATGATGTGCCTAGCTACTTCGTGAAGTGCCTGGCGGCAGATCGTGAAGTACCTCAGGCGCATCATGATCGACCTGATTTTATGATTTGCCTGCGATATATACATAGTTTTAGAGTAAGATTAAGTTACACATCATCAAAATAAAATTATATTTTCTGAACTATGCTTGCTCATATTCTACACTTATGAAATAGGGAATAATAGTGCACAAATAGGGACAATACAATACATTTACCCAAAGATATAGAATAGATTGGTCGTCTTATTACTTAAAAACACACCCATATCCAATGACATTACAAAAATTATAGACACATTGTAGAAGTTTGAAAGTGGCACGTAAAAGATACGGTAATTGCCGTCCTTTCAATTTAGTACTAAACCATCATGCTTTGTGTGAAGTTATGTGCTGTCTCTAATCAAATTGCTTCAATTATACGGCAAACACTAGTAAAATCCAAAGAATGATTTTTCATTTCTATATATATAATATATTTTTTTTTTTTTTTACATGAATACCGCACAAGAGTCTCAACTGCTCCCGTCTGAAGCCAGTGAGACTATGGCATCCCCAATTGGGGTATGTTGTGAGGCTGAGGGAAGTGGGAAGGGGAAGGAGATAGGGAAGAGGAAGGTGGGGAAGTACCTGGCTATTCAGATCTGGTCACCAAACACGGCTATTGCCATTTTAAGCAACGTTTCAATTCTGAATGGTGGTCTTACACCAGGGCGATACAGAGAGTATCTTCCGCTCTGGAACGTGCCGCAAATATACTATATATTAATTTAAATGGATAAATTGTGAAATAACACAAATTAATCAAATAAAATTCATTTGCCACGCCGGGATTCGATCCTGCGACCGTTGGTGTGCGAATCAAGCGTCTTAACGCTGCGCTACGCTCGGCCGGCCGCTACGCCGCCGGCAGATATATGCAAATTACGTATTAAATTATACATTTTTTTTTAATTCCATTGCTTCCTGAAGATTAAACGCCATTAGAGAAAGTGAGCGTAGCAACACATAAGCAGAAGGACATAGGTCATCTCATACAGCGTTCCGAATTCGCCTTAGTGTAAGTAAATGTCAATCACACCCGTGATGTAAAATGTAGTATTTAATGCAGCTAAATCTATTGCGTTCGTACACACATTTTTGTGGCTGTCTTTGTCATAAAGAAATGATTAAGAATTGACTGGAAAGTAAGTTATTTGCCACATTTATGTTAATTTTATGCAACGATACCGTGTCTATATTATTTTCATATTGTCAATTCCAACACACTTGTGATGTAGAATATAGTATTCAACGCAATTACATATATCTAGGTCATTCATACACACATATTTTTGAATGTCTATCTTTGTCAAACATGAAATATTAAGAGGCCAGTATTCGAATTTCTACCGATTTCTTGCAAACCTCCCTTAAACATTTGAAGTTTTTAAGCTCTTAAAAAAATAATGTATTCTTGAAGATAATATCTAGACATTAGTGGCGCCCAAACGCAAATTATATAAAATTCCCTCCATAGAAAAAAATCGCAAAGTATGCTCCAAAAATTATTATAAACACGTTTGTTTCAGTTATTTTACAAGTTATATGTATGAAAAAATTCACAGCGTTTCTTTAAATGCTGTTTAAGACAATTATCGCGAGATTTTTGCTCTATTTTAAACGAGTCGTGTTTTATTAAAGATTTTCATGATGTTTGCATCGATTTTATCACTGTAAATGTTAGCGCGCTCTTCTAACATTCGTAATTTCATATCTCTCCATCTTCTTCTTTTTGGGGCCGGGAACTGACCCTTAAGAATTTACTGGAAATGTGTGTTTGTTATTTGCTACATTTTGTGTAAATTTTATGCTACAATCATAGAGATTTACTATAGAGGCGCTATCCCGTACATAATTCTCCGAGATTTGTGTTCAAATCATGCACGAACAGGCCTTCGGGAACTGAAGCCACCGCGTCGAAAGGCTCGGCCGTCAGACCGTCCTTTCCTTTTACTCAAGCCCATGGTTTCATCCTTTTCCATCCTACTTTGATACGTCACACAGAAATGGAGGTACTAACCTACAATTCCGTTGAACCAATTTATTCGCTTAATGTCTCATCTTTGTATATACAGTGAAACCCTCTTAAGAAGTTCTCTCTTAAGACGTTTCGTGGCTTAAGAAGTTTAGTTTTTTCGGTCCCTCGGCTCAATATTGGCCCAATTTTTCCCACATATAAGGTTTTCCTGCTTAAGAAGTTTGTTTTTTCCGGTCCCTTGGAAACAGTGTTGCCAACCCGTTTTTTGAAAAAGACGTAGACCGGACTAGAAAATTACGTAGAATCGTATAATTTGGATTATGAAAAGTTAGTAGATCTACGTACTTTTTTTCTGAGTGAAATATAGAAGTTAGGGTAGGTGAACGTAATCAGTTATTTTTTGTAGTAATTAAGTTGAAATGTATCTATTATTTTTAATGCATTTTTTGCAAATATTTTTTTTTTTTTTTTTTATGATTTCTCATAGTTTCTCAACCTTGCCTCTCACTCTTGGTTCTCAATTTTGCCCACCGCCCACTTTGAGATTTTTTTTTTGAGACCCCCTTTTTTCTTATGGGGGAGGGGGTTATGGATTCAATTTTCTTCCACTTCCTCAACTACCGAAACATGTGAATTTTTGCACACGTGATAAAAATGATTACAATACATAAAATAACAAAAACTCAACGCCCTCTCTTTGGGTCTTCTACTGCCCCCTGAAAGTCTCAAATCCGCAAGGGGGCGTTATTTATTGCCCACGTTGAGAACCTAAGGTTTAAATGAAACGAATTATAGTTTTGGTAATTATGCAAATGTGGGGTAATAGGCAATATTTATGAAAAAAAAACATGAATATGGAGTAAACTATTAAGGTCAAATACTAGCAATAAATAACTTAGCGATGCCTTTGTCTGAAATTGTGTATTTTACCGGGAAGTAGAAGATTACCAATCCAATAAAAAAAAAATTAATGGTAATAGTTCGAAATTTTCCTAGATTTGTGCTGATTTCCCTTTTGTCTAAAAAATATTTTTCTCCCCTAGATCTAGGGTAATTTCCCTAGACATCCCAACTCCGGCGCGGACTCTAGTATGAAACGGAACGTTTGTTAGAGTCCGCGCCACATACTTTGCCCCGCAGACGGGGGCGCCACCGTAAAGTAACGGAAAATATGCTTCTTCAGCCTAATGAGTTGTTATTTTGCAAATTTGTACAATTTGACAAAAAATACGTAGATTCTGGACTGAAGTTAGTAGATGTTCAGGAAGGACCAAAAATACGTAGATCTACGTAAAAAGATGTAGAGTTGGCAACGCTGCTTGGAAAACTTCTTAAGAGGGTTTCACTGTATATCAATGGCTACAATACCGTGTCTATATTTTTATCATATTGTCAATTCAATACACTTGTGATGTAGAATATAGTATTCGACGCAATTACATATATCTATGTTGTTCATACACACATATTTTTTAATGTCTGTCTTTGTTACACAGAAATAATTAAAAAATGTGTGGAAATGTAAGTTTGTTACTCGCCACATTTTGTGTTTATTTGGTGAGACAATAAACATGTCTACATAATGTTTGTAATGTCATTGCCCATACCATCATAACCTCAAACTACCTATACATAAATTATCGAACGGCCTTTCATAATGTATAAGTCATATTCTATTTCAATGGTTGTGCCATTCTAAATACAATCACAGTTGTGCAGAATCACAATTTGGATAAAAATTTTGCTAAAAGTTAAATTCAGATTCAATGAGAATCTTCTATGAGAATTTCCGGTTCATTGTCCAGCTTTCTTCTCCGCTTGATGCAGACATATACTCCGCCGAGCAGCATGAGGAATACGGGGATGCCGAGACCAATGGAGATGATGAGGATGACAAACAGGGAGAATCCTTCCAGAGGCGGAGACCCGTAACCCATTGTGAAAGACCTGAAATGTAAGGGTAAAGTAGGTAATGATTGCCCGCTTAACTTTTATAGCGACCCACCATGTGTCGGCTTGATACTATTTTCGTAATAACTTACTAGTTTTTTTTGCAAAATACTGTTTTTGAGAAATGCACCATCTTACTAGATATTATGTAATGTGTTTATACATTTATTAAAAATGCTTAAATCTATCTTTTGTAGTTTCCTCAGGATAGCTACTTATATTCAGAGAATTTTTTTTTTCACTCTAAGCTTATAAAAAAATATTTGTATATACATAATGTAGACACATAAAAATATTCTTTATTATATATTCCAGCTACATAAGTGTTCTTCAAAACAAAAGTAAGTTTTTTTAAATATGAATTCTGCACAAGAGTCCCAACTGATCCCAACCGTCTGGAGCCAGTGAGACTATGGCTATCTATTCGGCTTTTCAGATCTGGTCACTAAGCAACATTTCAATTCTGAATGGTGGCCTTACACCTGGGCGATACTGAGAGTATCTACCACTTTGGAACATGCCGCAAATACAACATCATCAAACAGTATTAATAGCCTTGCATCTACTTAGTTGAATTCCAGAACCCGACTTCCATTGCATGTCCGACGCCACGCCTTATGCCCCGCGCCACATATTCCCTAGGTATAAGTACTAGAATTTATAGGCAGCTATATGCAATAAATCATACATATGGCATCATTGCGTGTCTCGGTTACTTTGTATCGGTGACTAGCTGTGACTGGATCACAGTGGATCCGAGGAACTGACTATTTTTGGAACCAGTTCCTATCGGATTTTAACTGCTAGTATATTATTAATGATCAAGTTGTGAAATAACACAGCTTAGTCAACTTAAATTTAAGTGCATATGTCGGGATTTGAACCTGTGACCTTCAGATTGCTAATCGAGAGCTTTACCCCTCGACCGCATAGGCCGCCATATTTAAGAGGCTTTCCTGTAAATAAATGCAGAACTGACTTTTAAAATCTGAATTATGACACTTGACACGGAACTCTGCAACACTCTTTATCAAAGATAAAGTAAACGGTTCCATGTCAACTGAGAATAAAGTCAACTCAACACCTCCTTGAAAAGTCATTAAAAGCTATGAAAAAAATATTAAAAATTAGCCGATAACCCTAACCTAACGTAACCTATTTAACCAATTTTTTATATATATATTTTTATCACTCTAAATGACTTATCTGAGCATTCCTCCGAGTTGTCCGGTGACCAAAGTAAACATATTTGTAAGTGACGAAACGACATGTTGATTAATATAAAGATCATTTATTACTTTACCAAGCGAAAAAAATATTTTAGTATCCTTGGAGCATTTTTTAAGATACAGAGAATACCATAAAATCGAGGCTAGGGCGGTGGATTTCTTGACACTAACGACAATGATTGTGAGTTTAAAAACATTTTCATAACTAATATTTGCAAAGGGAATCTTATGCTGCCGCTGAGAATATCATTGTTAGCGCTCTTTCTATTGCAGGCATCTTTTACAAGAAAGTCGAAGAATTTTTAACAAACCTATGCATAATTAAATTTGGAATAGTTTGATGCAAACATCGTCCAACTTACCATATATTATAGAGAGATCTGTTGTAATATCCATCACCCTTTCCGCCTAAACAGACAAAGGCCTTTTCCTTGAGCAGGACGAACTCCTCGTTGAAGTTTCTGTAGACGAAATCAGCCGTAGAGTTTATGGGAATTTCCCCCGGAGACAGGGCCCCCAGGTGGACTTCCGTGGAAGTGGAAACGTCTCGCTGGGGGTCCGTATAGGACACCGGCCGGAATTGGATGAATCCGCCGTCTCCATTCTTAACCGTCTGTGGGGTGGACAATTCCATGATCTGAAAATGTTAAATATACTGGTGTTACTTATTTATGGAATTATGTACATTAGGTACTTGGGATTGTGATAAGTTTTTGGATTGGATGTTTAAAAAACATTATTATCAATTTTTAATAAATATTTTTTGTATTGTAACAATATGTATGGTTTCGGGTAACTTGCCAAGCACTTAATTTAAATCAGCTATTACTTTGGATTTGTTTGGAAGTCCTAGGAAGACCCAAAATGCATCGAGCATAACTAATTACGGAGACAATTGAAATCCACAAACAAACGAAAGCTACAGAAGCAGTGGCGGCTCGTGACTTTTGGGTGTGCTAGAGTGCTAATATCAACAATAATGCCGTTACTGATGTTGTAGCTGAAAAAGTTTTTTTTTTCGAAAATCAATTTTTAATAAAGATTTTGAGGATTGGCAGTGTACTGCACCGGATTTCCTGAAAATTTTCATACAAATAACTGATTTTCGAATAAAGAAAGTTTTCAGATACAAGTTAATGTTTTTTTTAAAAAATATTAGCACACCCAAAAGTCTCGAGCCGCCACTGTACAGAAGGAAGAAGCACAACACAACATAATATCCCTAAAATTATTATTGTGATAATACTTTTGGCTTTGAAAATCTCAAATCATATCCGTTGTTTGCGCCATTTTATGTTTTTTTTTTGGTTACATAATGATTGAGCCGAAATAATTGCTTATTCCAATTTCCCAATTCCTACCTACCTACCGCCATCCTTAGTTCCTACCTATATAATCCACCCAACGCCAAGAAAACAATAGAGTTCCGTTTGCAATCGTTGTTGTTTTGTTCGCCTTTCAAACCCGCTCCGCTATGAACGTTCCGTTATAGTTGCAATTGTCGAGATTTATTAGTTTGTATAGCCCACATCCGACAATAGCTGTGTGTTCGTTCAACTTTGTGAAACTTGAAACTTTGTCAAACCCGCTCCGCTATGACCGTTCCGTTAAAGTTGTAATTGTCGAGAATTATTAGTTTGTATAGCCCGCATCCGACAATTGCTGTGTGTTCGTTCAACTTTGTGAAACTTGAAACTTTGTCAAACCCGCTCCGCTATGACCGTTCCGTTAAAGTTGTAATTGTCGAGAATTATTAGTTTGTATAGCCCGCATCCGACAATTGCTGTGTGTTCGCCGGACAAAACCCGCACCCCGCTATGACCGCTTACGTTGTATATTGTGTTTTGTTTTGATCCGCTTTGTGAAACTTGAGACTAAAACCAGTGGCCTATAAAAACAATGAACTATTAGAACTGCTACAAAGACGAAAAAAGAAGGTGAACTTGGTGAGTTTTCTTGGCTTTTCCTACCTTCCTTTCCTTATTCCTTGTGCAGTTTTCAGGAAAATCGTTATTACCCGCTTGTGAATGGATTTTTAAATTAATTCGCCCCCGCATCATTGATTCTTCGAGCCGGAGCCACCATCATTGGTTCTTTGAGCCGGAGCCACCATCCGTTTAATGTTATTAATAAGTAAAACTACATTTTCGAGTCTACATTTCAATTGCCTAATTATTTGCTACAAATTTATTTAGAAGTCTGGCTGATATTATGAATTCTAACACCAAAGTCGAGTCATATAAATAATTAAAATTCCATTTGTGTGAGTAACACAAAAATGAGTAAAGAAATAGCTGCCCAGATAGAATACCACATGTTTATAACAAGGGACTCTAATAATAATAATCGATTGTAAAAAAGGAAAAAAATGTGTAACCTTGATAAATAAACATTGTGTAAGAAACATATAATAAAAATAATTTTATTTAGAAAGTATAATAAGGAAATTGTAATAAAAACTTCATACATAATCATTGTAATGAGCTTTGAACTTTTGAACCGAGTCACAGAGATAGAGCATTTGTGTCATTGGTTATCTTTGTGCAAATTATGACTCGCTTTCATGTGACAGTATTTTGTAAACATTAACTCGTGTTTTTGTTGTCTGTAAACTTAATGCGCTGTATGATAATGTAGCCTACAAATTCTATGTACCTCAGTACTCAAACTATAATGGAATTAAATTTAATAATAGTGGTAACGGCATAAGAAATAATTCAATAACTAAATTATTGAATTAGATCATTGATTAATAGTATAGGGGAGAGATACAAAGCCTAATATAAATAATTATTCAACATGACATCATAAGGGAAGGCAGAGAAGATATAACATTATTTGGTACGTAAATACGAGGGTCAATCAATAAGTACCAATGTTAGGAATGAAGATGCGAGTTTTAAAAAAAAAGTTTTTTTCAACATTATCTTCTTTTAGGTTGATACAGTTTTCCCAACTTTTCTACCATTTCTTCAGCCCCTCCTAAAAATACGATTTGTCAAACTCTTCAAAATGTGCTTCTGTTTCGGCAATAACCTCTTCGTTTGAGCTGAAATTTTTTCCCGAGCCACGTTTTCATGTTGGGGAACAGAAAGAAGTCACAGGGAGCCAGGTCAGGCGGGTACGGTGGATGCGGCAGCAATTGTAGCACAAATCGTGCAATTTAGCCACGACAATTCTGGATGAATGTGCTGGTGCGCTGTCCGCTCATTGAGCAATCGCGGCACCCATTGGGCTGACACCTTTCTTTCACTTAACTTATCAGGTAAACTATTAATTGCCGTTCCGTACGTCATGCCTATGGTCTCTACTATTTCGCACACTTTAGTTCAGTGATCAGCAAGAATCATGTCATGGACCTTTTCAATGATTTCCTCGGCAACAACGTCTTCCGGGTGACCCGGCCGATCATCAAAAACAGATGTACGACCACATTTAAATTCTTTGACCAATATCTCACGGTTGTCACAGATGATGAAGGGTTCCCAGAGACAGCATCCAACTTTGCTTTAATTTCTTCGCATGTTTTTCCATCCAAAAATAAAAAATGAATTACGGATCGATGTTGCTCTTTTTCCATTTTATCAAAAAACACACTGCTAAATAAAAAAGTAACCTATGAATCAGTCTGAAATTTAGTATGGCATCATTTGACAGATGGCAGTACACAATGGTAATGTCAACTTCCCTCAGCAACGCCCTCTGCCTTCATTGGGTACTTATTGGACGACCCTCGTATTACATGCCCAACAATGATGACTGTTATAAGCTGATACCATGACCTCATCCAGGCCAATTTCTAAGGAGAATTAATGTTTCAAAATGGAATTTCGTAGTTTCTGCATTAAATCAATTTATTACAACGTAACTTTGTTTAGAGGTCTTTCGTCAATTAGATTGGGAACAATGTGAAATAACGAAAAACAGTGAAACTAGGATAACTATCAAACGAAAACTTTTTGATACCTGTATATTTCATGTACTTACTATGGTTGCCAAACTTGGGCACTCACAAAAATTCATAATAAGAAACTCGAATCTTGCCAAAACTCCATGGAAAGAAATATGATAGGGAAAAGACTGTCTGATAGAATAAAAATTGAAACCATTAAGAATCAAACAAGAACAAAAGATGTCATAAAAACAATAAAAAAGCTAAAGTGGAAGTGGTTAAGCCACACAATCAGATGAAGTGAAAAATGCTCAAAATAAGTCGTGAATTGGTTCACAAGTGACAAGAAGAGAAAACGAGGTAAGGTAGACCATTTAGACCATAGGTTCTCAACGCGGGCGAGAACGCCCACTTGGGGGCGTTACAGACCTTCAGGGGGGCGGTAGAAGACCAAGAGAAAATTGGGGGGCGTTTTAGACTTTTAGGGGGGCAGTAGGAGACCCAGAGAAACCCGTCCCACCCCATCATCTCTTGCCCCATATTAAAGTGCCACTTTAAAATATTTTCCCTATCCCATTACGCCCCCTCCGTTGTAGCAAATGTAACCCCATCGTGGTATCCCGTTATGCCTCCTACGTCGTAGTATCCCGTTTCGCCCCTTCGTTGTGGCATATGTAACCTGTTGTGGTATCCCATTACGCCCCCTCCACTCGTATTCATGAGTTAGGGGGCGCTAGTAATAAAAATATCCTCAAAGTGGGCGGTGGGCAAAAAAAGGTTGAGAATCTATGATTTAGACGGTGGGTTGACGACATCAAAGCCATTGCAGGTGGTACATGGACAAGAGTAGCTAATGATAGAGAGAAATGGCGACAGTTGGAGGAGGCCTTTGTCAACTAGTGACATACAGACAGGGAGTCGATGCATGATAAGTGTTATAAATAATGTAATGTAATTTACTGTCTGAATAAAGGCTATTATTATTACATATTATTATCATAACTTTGTTTCACCTCTAAATTATGTTCATGCCTACAATATCAGTTAGATTGGGTAGCATTATTTCAAAATCTTTACTGCTGGCGACAACTGTCTCAGCTGGGTGTAAAGAATACAGAATTTATCATTTATAAATAGTAGTTGATTGTTAGAAATCTTTACATGACCCGCCCCAGTATTTGATTCACTTGATAGTACCATGTCTAGGGCATACCTCTAAAAATCCAAATTGATAGACTTGCCCTAACATAAAATCTGGGTATCATTTCGATGAGCTGCTCTTCTACTGAAACAACTTTTGTTTATCCGATTTGGTATTTTACGCAGCCAGCAATTTGCGCACCATTGTAAAAAGGTCTAGTAACTCATAAGAAGATTTTATTTTCAAGGACTAAATAATAATATTAGAATGCGAATGGCACTGTCAGATCAGTTTCAATCACAGAAAGAGTGACTGTCACGCCATCTCTCCGCTTCTCACAATTGGTTTGTTCCCCTTTCCCTGATGGGCTGTCTATCAATTTGTATATCTGTGGGCATACCAATCTCATTGATTGATTGATTGAAGCTAATCAAACGCATGTTCGCAAAGAAGGATAGGATTTACTTTATAATGGGATGACATTAGAAAAGTTTCAATAAGAGTATTTTGAGGAGGTCATTATACGAGGGTAAGTGCACATGCACTATCACTACATTTAGCAATCTGTGATTTAGCTTTATATTTATATAATATTAATTTATATCTACCAGTATGCTGATTCATAGAATTCACTGAGTGACAACTGGCAGCTACCATCACCCGGATGAAGGAATTTCTCAAAACTGCTGATGAAGCAATTGAGTTCAAAATAAGGCATTGGAGTTTGGACTAGATTCTGTGACACAGTATTAGAGATCAACGGAGGGCAAAACTCATCAGCAGTAATAGTGATTTTTACTATATAAGGCGTAATTATAGTTCACCTAATTGCACCTTATATCATTCTTTCAATAAACACCATATAATCAATGTATTATAATTTCTCTACGCCTCGGAAAAGCTGACGCAGTAGCCAGCTGGCTACTGACATCAGTATAATTCTTCAGCATCGTAAGGAGCCATGACCGTAGTCCATCACCTATAAGTTTATTGCATATTTACCTCAAATATTCCCGGAGTGTGTTCATCATCCAGTCCTTTCCTAATATTGACATCTATCGATCCATTTTTCTTCTCCGTACTGACAAAGATCAATTCAAGGGCAAATCTGGAGTGGTTGAATTCCGTGGACGTGGTCATGTTTTGCAAGATGATATCCACGAGGGAAGAGTTGGCTGAATGAATCAGGTGGGGAAGTTCAAAAGCGTAGGAAGTGTAAGGATAGAGGTCCAACTGAAATAAATAAAATATTATAGTTTGCAAAACCAATGTCTTTTTTTTCAAATTTTAAAACTTGATGGAACTCGATTTACCTAAAATATGTTGCTAAAACAATTAAATACTCAGATGACGAAAGTGTGCTTTTGTATTTTTTAACTAAGTTCAATAAGAAGAAAGAGGTTACAAGTATTACACTATTATAACTAATGCACCAAATCAGAAAACATCTGTAAAATTGTTACAAAAAATTATCAACATTATATTTATGAAATGCGAGCTTATCTCCCAACTGGTGGAAGTGACCAAAATTTTGGTGATTAATAAAACAATAAAACCTCTCATTGAATCTAATTTCGATTGTTTATAAAGTGACCCTGTGCAAACAATGGCATGCATAATTAATAATTACATTTCAATGTAATATAAGTTAATTATTTTACCATCTATGAAGGCTAACAGTTTCAGATTAGAAGAATAAATTTAACATGCAAATATTTATCGTGTCTATTATTGATTTCTTGCAAGAATATCTATTTTGAAATACCACAGTGCATATAAGAGCATGGTTAATGTGCAGAATTCAAACTCATTCTTAATATGCAGAGGTAATAGAAAAAACACTTTGTTTCAATTTAATTACAATAATGCTTCGGCCGCATCTTTTTTTATTTTTATATGAATACCACGCAAGAGTCCCAACTGCTCCCGTCTGAAGCCAATGAGACTATGGCATCCCTAATTAAGGTATGTTGTGAGGCTGACGGTAGTGGGGAGGGGAAGGAGATAGGGAAGAGGAAGGTGGGGAAGTACCTGGCTATTCAGATCTGGTCACCAAACAAGGCTAATGCCATTTCAAGCAAAGTTTCAATTATGAATGGTGGTCTTAAACCAGGGCGATACGGATAGTATCTTCCACTCTAGAACGTGCCGCAAATATACTATATATTATTTTAAATGAATAAATTGTGAAATAACACACAAATTAATCAAATAAAATTTATTTGCACGCCGGGATTCGATCCCGCGACCTTCGGTGTGCGAGTCAAGCTTCTTACAGCTGCGCTACGCCAGCCGTCAAATGCCGTCTGCGCCTATCGTCCCGAAGTAATGCGTGGCGATGCTTCGTACGTTTTGACACTAAAAAGTTATCGCGATAAAGCCTGTGGTCATATTAGCGACTTCTTTGCCTGTGGTCATATTGCGTGTGCGTTAACGCCTCCAGCGTGATAACACACACGCAGCCTGAATTTTCGTAACGATAGCCAATGATGGCGGTCACATTTGTGTCATAGCATGAAGCTTCGTGACGATACATGCAGGTGCAGCCCTAGCATAAGAAACGACTACCTATTAAGGGAGATGGAAAAGAATGCATTTAAATTCCTATTTTGTAAAAAAATTATATAAGTGTAATTTCTCATTTTTAATTAACGCCATCTTGAAAGTTGTTAGTAAAAGCATCCTAAACCTTGGATGTGATATTTGTTGCTATAACACAATAATCTATGCACATTAAATATATAATAGTGTAGTGGAAACCTCATATTCTTAGCTATTAATCATTTAGGGCAGCATTTCCTAACCTTTTTCAGCCACGGACCCCTAGGAAATCAAGCAAAATTTTCAAGGACCCCTTTAATAAAAAAACCAACAATAAATTTCAAACCATTTTTTAAGTGAAAACTTGTTAAGCACCGTTGTGATTTTAAACTTGATGAAATGAAAAATTGCGACACTAAAAAGAGACAAACACATACATCTATCTGCCTGTGAGAGAATAACGGTCCCCTCTTTGTGCGGTGCTTCGTAGCCTCCCCACTCTTGTCTACTTTAGTTTTCTGAAGGTTACACCTCTACCTCCTGTGAATTGCACACTCTGATATATTTTTTAGTAAGTACTACAAATACAAAAAAAAAAGTTAAAAATTAACGTACAACAACATCACCAAAGTTCACATTAATTAACGAATAATTAATGCGAAGGTTGGTGTTTTTTGCAACTAAATTAGTGGTTGATGTTTCTACTAAGTTGTAATTAGGGAATGCAAATCTCGTGAGATTGGGGCTCAAGCGAGATCCCGCGAATTTATGAATAACAATAGTGCGAGATCTCGTCAATTTCGAGATCTCGCGAGATTGGCTGTTTTGTGTGTTTTTTTTGCAAATAATCACAGTATTTGAATAAATTAGTAAAAAAATAATAAAAATTATAAATAAACATTTATTTTCGCGAATTTTTCAATAGACTTATGCATCAAACATTGTTTGACGTATTTGTCTATAATTTTTTAATAAAATTCTAAGTAGTAAACTTTGAAGTACGTATCTATCAAATAACAAATGAAAGAAACAACTATTCTTCTCTTCTAATATCAAACAAAATCTTATAGTAATAAAACAGTTATTTTATAACAAAAAAAAAACAACAAGAAGTCAAAAAAAAATTAAACGTGTTATCTAAGTTGAGTTGACTATTAAACTGAGATATTATTATCAATTAAATAAAACTATATCTACTCAGTCGGACAGATAGCAACTCCGTCCGTGTTTGTCCGCGCTTCGAATAAGACGTTTTTATGCTCGAGTGTAATCTTGTTAAACTCCCGAGATCTCGCCCTTTTTTCGTCCGAGATCAATCTCGCTAAAAAAGGCCGAGATCTCGCGAGAAGGAGATAGCATTTCCTAGTTGTAATCTCAAATCGGATTCCCCTAGTAATCTGTTTCTGTGTTTGTTTTTAGTATATATACAAGAGCAGAGAATGCTTTTTCACAGAGGTATGTGGTTGAGAAAATCAGTAAATGTTTCAGCATTTCTTCTGATATTTCCTTATAATCTTTCTTTACATTCACCCAAAAACTTGATAAAGAGGCTTCTTTGAAATTACGTTTTAAAGCTGAATCATAAGATTTTCTATTATATTTTCCTGTGCCGTTGTCAAGCCTGTAATATAAGTAACATCTGTGTTGAAAGGTCTAATATCCAATTTTTATTTTTATTAGGTACTGGAAAATAATCCGAAAAGAAGACGGGTAGCGATTATGAAACTTTTGGTAGGATTTATTTGTTATTGTTAAATGGTCCAAAGATGAGACTGCGGACCCCCATACATGGATCCTAAACTGTGGTCCGCGGACCCCCAGGGGTCCGCGGACCACAGTTTAGGAAACACTGATTTAGGGCATTTAGGCTATTTAAAAGAAAATTTGTACCCATTGTACGCCATGGTGGCTGATAGGCACATTTAAAACACACTTTCTTTTTATGGTTTGCATCGTTAAAAAAATCCTAGCTAACTAAAATAAATCTTATTCGATTAATGTCAAAATAAACAATGAGATAAGAGTCTTTCTTTTCGTTACGTAAAGAGAAACCATTATAAAGTAATAAAAAAGTTACTACTGCGTCATTCTTCAGTGCGAACACCTAGCGAGCAATTTGTGGAGTTTTTTTGAATGGATTTTCTTTATTTTTTATTGTGAAAATCATTTATTTCGGTTTATGGAAAATATAATAAAACTTAAGGATATTTTAGAATTTCCTTTAAATATTTTTTAATATGATAGAAAAAAATGCATTTTGCAAAAACAACCCACTACGTGAAGCTAATGTAAAAATAAGATATTTTGCGGATATGAGGTGTTTTTGAACTGAAGTTACCTAGAAATAACAAAATAATTACCTTAATGGTGATGTTTCCAGATTTTGAGTGGCGTCCATTGGAAAATGATTTAGATCTCACAGTTACCATCACTTCTCCCTCTTCCTCCACCAAATCTAGCCGTTCCCAAAGCATTCCCTTGGTGTCAAAGCTCTTGGTGAAGGTCATGTTGTCAGGGTTCATCACCCCTGTGTTGTTCAAATCGTCAAACTCCCAAATCTGTACAAATAATTCAAATTATTTGATGAATAATTATTATTTTAAATGCCATTTCATACTGAAATACAACCGTAAAAAATGCTTAATGCAGATAGTGGAATGACTAATTTTATAGGCATTAATCCTACAATTCATGATAAATGTTTTTAGAGCCAAGTATTTTTTTTTGTTGTTGATAAGAATGATGTTTTACCCTTTTAGCAATATAGTACAGGCTTGAGGTTCAGAAAAGTTTGAATCTAGGTGCTTACCAAGCTTGTATCTCTTGCTATGCAATATTGCACACAGTTTTTGAAATTTTAATGTCAATAAGACTTTGTGAAGCACACTTGAGGTGATATCTCAAAAATTTGCGCTATAAAAATTAACTTTTTTTGTGTATGAATGCCTTACAAGAGTCCCAGCTGCTCCCGTCTGGAGCCAGTGAGTCTATTGCATCCTTAATTGGGGTATGTTGTGAGTCTGAAGGTATTGGGGAAGGGAAGGAGATGGGGAAGAGGAAGGTAGGGAAGTCCCTGGCTATTCAGATCTGGTCACTAAACACGGCTAAAGCCATTTCAAGCAACGTTTCAATTCTAAATGGTGGTCTTACACCAGGGCGATACTAAGAGTATCTTCCACTCTGAACTTAGTAATAATGAATAAGCAGGCAGTCACGTGACACCTTCGAAGCTAAACAGAAACTATCCTAACCCAAGTTATTTCATTATAATGAAATTTCAATTCCATTGCATATTTTATTTTTTACAAAAACATTAAGGTAAAGTCACTAATGCTGGACAGTGAACTAAAGGATGACACTTACCAAAAAACCTTCTTGTTTTAAGAACAATTTTAGTAATATGACTCTAATGTCAATATCATAGGACTCCTTGCTCTATCTATAAATTATTCTCAAAAGCTTTCAAAGAGTTTCTATATGAAATTTCAAAATTACGTCAGTTGTTGTAAATTATGTGACTGAGTGAACGCGCGATTCGCGATTTCTTATTTTATAGGTTAAGGAAGCAGAAATTTTGAAGGTAAGTTTTGAATCAATATTTATTAGAACTTTACTTTTTTAGTTGTTTCTGAAGGTATCAATGTTACTTAAGAATAGTTATAAAGGTTTTTTTCTTGTTTTTGTTAATGTTTTTCTAACAAATTATGACATGTCTACTATTAGTTAAAAAAATACGGAAAAATCTAAAAGATGACATGTGTGTCTTCCATTGGTGTTCTAAGGTATTGAATTTTTAAGTTTATTTTAGCACTATCTTGATAACCATTCCCAATTACAAGGTTACTGTAGAAATATTAACAATTTTGGATCACTTTTACTAAAGGTAGACATGGTGTCTATTATTGGGGTATACATGATGTCAACTATTGGTTCTATTATTTTAGACTGATAATCATGCCGCCAATAAAAGAACAGATATTCCGTTATTCCCAAGCGGACATGGTAGCAGCTATTCAAGAATTCAGACGAGGTGTACCGACATCAACTGCGGCAAAAAAATGTGGAGTACCTAAGGTAACTCTGCTGAATAAAGTAAAGGGGAAGACACCAATGAAAAGAAAAAGGAGAAGAACATGCTACATCTCAGAAGATAATTAAACTATGCTTGTAAAGTGGGCAAAAGCAATGGTGAAACAAGGATTTTAGGCAAGGTGAATTTACAAGACGGTGTGAAAAAAATTGTTGATGATTGAATAATTCAACATCAGAACAAAGCAATACCATTGAAACATTACCATCACTTACCACGGGTCCAAGTAGCAATCCATTTATAATCAAACTCATATCACAAGATACAATTTCTTTGGAATGGCAAAGATATTATGAAAACAAAGACAGAAAGAAGACAATTAGATGAAGAGAAAAAAGAAGAGCTGAGGAAAGAAAATAGAAGAAAGAAGAAACTGAAGAAAAACGAAAACCTAAGACTGATAGTTATCTAAGAAGAGTAAAAATAATGTAAGAAAGAAATCTAAGAAGACTGACTACAACTCAGGTACGGAAGAAGAATGGGTAGAGTCTGGAGACAGCGCGGATGATATTTCTGATGAAAGCATTGATGAGGGAAATGAAGAAGAAAGAAATGAGGAAGCGAGTGGAATTAAGCAAAGTGATTATATTATTGTTAAGTTTCCTGGCAAAAACAGATATTACAAATAAGTTTGTGTTGTTCAAAAGATAACTAAAAGAAACATTGAAGTTATGGCTACGGTAGCATGTGACGATTCTAAAACTTTATTTAAAGAAAATGAAAAAGATATAAGTATTATAACTGAATCTCAAATAATTAAAGTCCTTGATGCACCAACAATGATTATAACGGGGGATGGAATTAAGTACAAATTTGATAATGCCTTGGAGGTTGAGGGATAATTATTACACTTACATTATTAGAATAAGTTTGTATTGTTATTAAGTATTTCATTTCTTTCTTAATTAATGTCAAGTAGTATGTCAACTATTAGTGCAACTGACTGTCTACCTATGGTGATTTTATTTTTTAATGATGTCATCTATTAGTACTTATGACAATATTAAAATAAAAAATTATAATAATTGAAAGCATGTTGATTATTGGAGATTTTATAACAAAATATTATTTTCTAAGATTCACTGTATTCCCACATAAGAAACTGTAGTTGTTTTATTTTGATAAATTTTTTTTTTTTTCATTTAAAGATTGTGTTTTCCTTAAAGTGTCGAGCATTAGTTCCTTTACCTTACAATAATATGGCTTTATCAAACTTAATGATCAGTGTACATGAAAAAAATAGACATATAAAAGCAGGTTTTATTTAAACGAGCAGCAACAAAGCTTGCCGTTCAAACTTAAACTACATTGATGTTAGATATGTCATTAACCGAAGTGATTCTTTTTAACGAGATAATTCTACCTACCGGCATGACAGAAAATCGTCGGGAACATAGAAATTAATGCTCTCCATAATCAGGTTTTCAAACCACAACGAATAAGTTTTAAGAAATGTGAAGCAACGTGCACATCCCTTCTTACCCATAGATGTTCCTTCCGAGCATACAAGAGAAAGTCAGTAGAATAGAGCCATGGGAAGTAGACATAATCCTTCAGGTAGAGAAATTTAGTAGAATAGAGCCATGGGAAGTAGACATAATCCTTCAGGTAGAGAAGTTCCTTTCTTTTGACCTTTTCATGAGAGAGTTCTTCACCTGGTGCGGGCTCCAAGCCGAACCACTCTCAAGCCTACTCCTAACCAATGTTTGGTACAGTATTAATAGAAATCGAGTGTCTCTAAATTCTTGGCAATGCATAGCATGAAGTCCACCTTTCTCAATGAAGTACTACATATAATCTTTTCAATAATCTGAGCATGAAATGTCAGCGTACTATCACACAAAACACCGAGATCCTTCACTGTAGAGACACTTGTTTAACTTCAGCCTGCAATAGACTGAATAATGCATGTATTATGACATGAAGCTTAAAAATCTTCATAAATTTATTTGGGTAAATATTCCATTAACTGCGGCACTTTTATTAAGCACAGATTTTGGAAATTACACTACCTACATTTCAACTTAATTACTACAATAAAAAACCAATTTTATTTGAATAGATGGTAAAAGGTGCATTTTCATTTTTATTCAATCAGTGTTCGAAATTTCCCGTATAAAATGATTCCTTTGTGGCCTTTTATTTTATGGATTGACATTTGCGTGAGTTTTGTTTCAATCTAAATACGCATGAATTACTTTTTTAACCCAAATTAAGAACCTAATTACCCTTTTGCATGAAAATAGTTGTTTCGTGTAATTGCTAATTGGTAACACAAAGTGTAATTTGTGCCTAATTATTAACAATTGTGCCTAAAAGTGTGGCAGTTAGTGGAATATAAACCTTTATTTGTATCTAAGTTTGAAATCTTAAAGTTTTTAATGAAAGAATAGTATTTTTCTCACCTTGTCAATGATCACCCCAAAGCTGTACTTGGGTTGATCTGCAAACTGCACAGATGAAGGTACATGGCCATTCCAACTCACATTTAGGGTATTATTGTTTTCTGTTAATGCAAACAGTATGGTGGGCTTTCCAAAGGTAAAATCCCAAATATTGTGGATAGTGTCATTCTCCCCTATGCCTCTCACATACAAAAACGTTATGTTCTTGCTGTTGCAGTCTATACATTGTGGATTGATGTCCGAATGTAACTGAAAAATAAAATTACATATTTAGCCACTTTTAATTTAATTACTAGACATTATAGATGTTTAAATGGTGCTTTACAAACCTCTCTGTCGTAACCAAAAGCATTGGAAATTGATAAAATCACACAAAGGATGGCGAGTGCCCTCATTCTGACAAACATGAAAACTGAACTGAATGATTAATAATAACAAACGCTGTTATTTTATCAATATTTATCACCACGCACCCGATGATTCAGATGGTAAGTAGATAAAGTGGTATTATTGTTGTGTTTTTGACACTTTTTTATAGGCATACAAACATTGGTTTTTGTTTTGTTTATTTTGTCAAAAGTCCAATTATTTGCGATTCGCTTCACTGTTGTTTAGAATCTATAGCACAAATTTATCGTTTTCTTGGTTCTTGTCTTGTTGAGTAATTTATTATCACTCTCGATCGACGTCTTCTATCTACTAGAAAACATACACACACAAACGTCAAACACATATAAAACATATATAAAATATCAAGTACATCCGACAAATTAACGTCATGTGACTTTGACTTTAGTGATTCCACAGATTCAGTGACGCAGAAGCGTAAATAAACCAAACCACACACGGAAGAAGGCTGTGTTCAAAGTTATTAGCATAGATATACTAACCCCGGTATTAGTTATTAGTGAGTTATTTCAGTTATTAGCCATACAGACACATGGTTGAATGAGTTCATTAGCGGCCATTAGACGTAGAGTTTGGCCTGCGAGTCTCACTACAGTTCGCGCCGAATCGTTGGCGGAAACGTGCGTGTAAAGGCGACCGACTCGCAGGCAAAACGCTCGGGTCACCCGCCAGTTCGTATCAGCGTTTGGCCCGGTTGAGCCAACACACGTAATGCTAAGTCCACACCGAAGCCAACCTTCCAACTCCGAACTTAGTTCGGAGTTGGAAGGTTGGCCGATCGTGTGGTGGCTGCGTTCAACCCTCCAACCCCGAATTCCGAACTCCAAAATGGCGGACATGGAACAGCTGTAGCTACGTTGTATCTTATCAGGTTGCCTATAATTATTACGTACGTATTATTATGTACTTATATACACGACATGTTTTCAAACAATTGTTATACCACTCTCCGTAATAATATCGTCATTTTAATAGTACGCGGCGCGTTTCTTGATCGCCTGCCGTTCGCAGACGAATGTGTGGACAACTGTGGCAGGCTGGTTCGTGTGAGTTGGCCGTCGGGATCGCCTCGAAGGCGATCCCAGCCCAACTCGAACTCCAACCTTCCAACTCGAACTTCCAACGCACGAACACCCCTCCACACGATCGTCCAAACGTTTGAAGTTGGAACGTTGGCCGCAGTGTGGGCTTACCATAAGGGTTGGAGCGGGTGTCGCGCGAGATGTCTTTCACTTTTTTTGTTTGTTTATGGCTGTTTGCCGACCATAAATATACTAATGCCGACTGATTTTATTCAAGAATTAATTTATCTACCATTCATTGTTACCAGATGCGTGATTTTTTTAGGTCGTTTAAACCTCCACGGTTTTCTCAAAAAACCATATCGAACAAGGCATGTCTTTTTAGCGGTCGCCAAATGATCTACTTTTGAGTGGATATGATTTTTTTGCATGGGTCGCGTGAGTGAAATGCCGAATTCAGGAATGTAGTTCTTGAACTTTAGTACGGGTGTACGGGTTCACAACGTCTTTTTATTTAATAATGATATGAATAAATTAGTAAAATGATTTTAATATAACCATATAAGTAACTTTAATAAGGTACCTACTCTAGGTACCGTAATTTTTCATTATTATTGTTATTTATATTTTAATCTTAATATTTAATTGAAAATAGAATTAATATTTAATTGAAAATAGAATTCTGAATATTTTTCTGTAAATTAAGCTTGATAAAACAAAAAATAAAAGTTATGTATATATATGGTATGTATATATATAGTATATGTATGGTGTTTTTTCAATAAGTATTTTCCTATTTAAATTTTCAATGAAGTCTTGCTAAAAATATTTTTTTATCCTCAAAAACATGGTAAAACGTGGTTTGCTTATCCCTGAAATATGTTTTTTTTAAACTTTTGGGAAATGGCGTCACATTACATAAACCTACCAATAAACAAAAAAAAAGGAAAATATACATATAATCAGTACCTATATATTATACAAGATAATGTACAATGTACGTGCCGCTAAAACTCAGAAACGAGTCCCAGTACGATCAAAGGAGTAATACGGTGTGGTGCCCCCTAACCCCCATTCACGAAGAAGGTTCCCGTTTTTACCTGAAGGACGTGCTTTTGAAGATGTAAGGTCTGGAAGTTTCGCACTCTAGAAATTTCTAGAATATTACAGAACATTCGAGAGTATTCCACAACATTCCAGAACATCCCGGAACATTCTGATATTGTGGAATGTTCGGGAATAGTCTGAAACGTTCGGGAACATCCAGATCATTCAAGATCACTCTCGAATGTTCTGGAACATTGTGGACTATTGGAAGCCTTTTTGGATGGGTGGGGCGTGGGGCTACTCATAGGTAGGGGTATATAAAGCCAGACATATCGTGGGTTCGAAATTCAGTTCAATCTCATATCAACTCCCTGAGCGATGCCGGGTACTTAACTAGTTATACATGAGCGAGGCCGGGTATCCCTGCTAGTTATATATAACAAGCAAGTGAGTTTTGTGAAGGAATTTTTTTTTCCATCTTTTAAAAAAAATGTTTTCAAACCGGGATTTGTTTGCAAAAAATACCATCTAGGTTTAATCATCAACTTCTAAAATAGCTTTGCACGTTTCGAGAATAATTAGTATAATTAATGCAGATACTATTTTTTTTTTATTCGGAAGTACAACCAGTCGCAAGAAATTTCAATGTGGCTGTGAAATGTTATTGTTCTAATAATAAATATGTATTTTCTCATAACAGTATTAGTCATTTTTAATGGACCATTGCAAATAAACTATCGAAAATTTCCCAGTTCGTATGTAAGTAATTTTTATAATCTTCTGAGTAGTTAAGGCGCAATTCTTTTAAAATTGGTAAATGGTTCTCTTAGCAAGTTGTTCCCGAAAAACTATATATTATATTTAGTCATTTATAGTACACATTATTCTTACTTTACCATCGGTATTTTGTATTACAAAATGGATTTACATTGAGATTTTTTTTCTATTTCTTCCAGTGTGTAAAAGAAAGGCTAATTGACGTAACCAACATTTAGTCGATTTTCAGTTTTTGATGCCATTTTACTCGAAAAAAAAAACTGCGTCGATCTGTATACTCGAAGTTTGTATATTGTGAAAATTTAAGTTGAAGTTTGTATAGGTATTGTTTTTTTTTTGCGAAAGTCCGACCTTAAATTGACGTAAATGATGGAAAATCCGACGTTTTTTAATAAAATGCGAATTACTCCCTTGAACCCGGGCGTATCCAATGTTTTAGTTTTAATTTACTAAGAAAAATTATAAAGTATCGTCAAAACCCCGGGAACTTTCATTGGATAACCAACACCTCTGCCATAGGTCACCCCAAGTGGTTCGCTACGTTTGGTGATTTAGAAGGGGTGCCCGGGTTCATGGAGTGAGTTTGTTTAGGTCTTGGAGACGGATGACCAGCACAGACTGAACCCCAGATTCCTACCCACCCCTTAAATCCTTTTCCTTCCCAGAACTCTCCTCTCCTTCCTTTCCTTAAAAAACCTCCATACAGCATCCCCAAAGATGACATATGCCCTGAGGGAAATTATTTCTCTCAGGCCCCCTGTGTGGAGCTCATGTAAAAAAAAAAACAATAGCCTTTCCGTGTTTTAGTAAACATTTTCGCTTACGGCAAAAGGCTGACTAAGGTTTTATTTGGTTACATTAATCCTATAAGTTGTGCCGCATCGAAAAATTTTTAGTAACATCATTTTGTAAGTTTAAAAACTTTATTAAATATAAATTAACAAAATAATTTTTTAAAATGGGCTTAAATTGTATTGTATCTAAAATACTGTTTTATCTTCCTTTCTTCAGCTAACTCTTTTTTGTCTCTTTTAAATTACTTGTGTCTTTTTCAGATTTTTTTTTCTTCTAGCCCAAACCTGGCACACCGTATGTATAATTATAATTACCTTATTTTTTTATGTTTCCTTTTTTTCTACTGTTATACAATTTATCGGCACATCGTATTGTTTTTTTATATAGGGTGAGTTGGGGTAAATCGGGAATTGGGGGAAGACCGAAAAACTCGATTTTGGCGGTATCCGTGTTTAATACGCGCCAATACCTCTACAGGAGCGCTATTTCATTACGCTTCGCACCCCCTTCGGTCTCATCGGCTCTAGGAAGCTAAAGTGTAGACTGTGAGGCGCGTTTTTTAAACAGGTTGAAACAGGCGATCTTACCCTCATCATAATTATCTCCGGATCCAGGTAAGCTATGGAATTGATTTCAAATCCATTTTGAATTTTTTTTAGATAAAAAATAGTTTAGGAAGGCTCCAGTGCCTATTTTTGAGAGTTGGCAACACTGCATTACTTTGGCCTCCAAGTTCTCCGAGGATAACTGTCAACCGCTGTCAACGCTGTCAGACTGTCAGCTGTCATATGCAAATTAAAGCGAAAAGATAACGTATGTTTTTATTGTCCCAGAGTATTATTTTGTAATTTCGAAACAACACTGGTCATTAGAGCAAATAAAATTTCAAAACTGACAGTTCAAAAATTAAAAGTAATTTTTCGACTATTTCTCCAGATAATATAATTATCCATTACTATGTGTTTTGATGAGAAGCAAGACTTACATTTGTCTGTAATTCATACATTTTATTTGATTATCGTTTGCAGAAAATATCTCCTACATGGTGGAGGTGGAATATGATTAACTCTGCGGCTGATCTCTGCCAAGGAGTTGAAAGACGAAAATGAAGAACATTAGAAAGAATTCTGAATTGCGAAACCGTGACACCGCCGACGAGGAATGGGTGGACGTATTTGTTGAAGAAAGACTTGCTGTCAATGACGGTATGCAAAATTATAAATTGTTGTTCTGTAGATACTTTCTATGCTATACTTTGTTTATTTATTTATTACTGATAGATACAAAATACATATTAGGTAGTTTTGCCTGTCCAACTAGGAAAGTTTTCCGTTCCAGGACAGACAAATTGACAGGTTTAGTTCACATTATTCCTTCAGAAATGTATATGTAATTACATAACAAAAAAAATCTATTTTCTCTGAAACTAAGTTGTATAAAGAAGAAATATATATATACATACTTTTTTGTGACAATGTACATAGAAAAAGTAACCTGGTAGCATATATTGAATTCGGATTTACCGAATTAACCTGGTAACATATAATATATTTGGATTTACAGAGTATGAGATAAGTATAAGTAGGTAAGTTAGTGGTATTGAAAAGTGATAAAAACCTAATAACAAGATGGAGGAATCACAATATAATTTACAATATAGATGAAGTTATGTATTTAGAAGTGTGAACTTATAATACATAGTACACTTATAAGAGAAACTACATTCAAATTTACAATATTGGATATAATTTATGTACCTATGCAATAATATATATGATTTTTTTAAGCATTGTAACTACAATGTGTAATAAATTATGTGCAAACATGATTATTTTCACATATTATTTTATACGCCAATACGAATATACTAATATATAACTATAATTACTATATTGAAACACTTTAGGTGGAAAGGATAGTTCTACCTTTTACGCCGGTTCTACTTGAATACCTGGAAAGGTAATGGTGTCAAGTATTTTTATATGAATACTAGCTGACTCGGCCACGCGTTGCTGTTGCTAATGAAATACAACGCCATCTACTGGATGGTTACCCAACCTTTATAACCACCGCCATCTGTTCATTTGCATACAAATCAAATCAACACCGCCCGCTTGCCAGCAGACATTCTTCTTTATATATTTCAACCAATTTACACAAAAACTTAAATTATATACCTAAACCTTCCTCATGAATCACTCTATCTATTGGTGAACACCGCATGAAAATCCGTTAAGTCATTTTTGAGTTTATCGCGGACAGACAGATAGACAGTCGGAGGACTTTAATTTATTATATGTAGAGATTGTACACCAATTTCTTGGTAAGGGTTCCAACTATATGTATATGTAATAACATATAAATATGTATAAAATATATATGTATATGTGATACAAGACGGGGAAATCTTCTTATCTCCTTGTCATTTGTGTGGAATAATTTTTATCACAAGGAAACTTACACTTTGGCATTAGAGATCAAATTGTTCGTTTTTTTGTAATAATTTGTACCAAAGTGAAAAGCAATTTTTTTGTGAAGTAATAAAATACAAACATTTTTTATACACAAAAAGGTCACTAAATGTCCCTACACTGACTTAAACTTCTGTTTTTGGATCCCTATTACGAATTAGGCTATAATTTTGGACAAAACTTGTACAGTTACAAACTACAGAAAAAAAAATTAGATACATCGATTTAAAACAACTCCCATTTTCACCAACGGGTTCCTGGTTTTCGCCCGCCTGAAGTTTGTTAATGCTACTTTTGGCACAGGGGGTAGCAAATATAAAATCATGCAATGTCCAGTGTTTTAAATATAGTGTCCTCTGCGTGCAAAGTCGTATCTTCAAGCATTAATATTTTACATTTTTATAATTTAATAATGTTGGCCTCACTGTGTGGCTTTCCAATGCTGAGGGCCCCATTTTAAACAGCTCTTTATCTTAATTATTATTAACTTTCTAATAAAAGTGTATTGTCCCATTAATATAAACAAGTTATTGAAAGATTATCTACAAAAGTCTGTGTAATGAATAATGTGTGTACAAGTTATTTATCAAGGACCACACTTAATTTCAGATTGTACGAGCTGGTACAGAACCAGTATGGGGCGAAGAGTTGCCAGCAGACCCCCACTGATGAACATCCTCATCCATCCGCCAAGAGCAATGACGAACCGAGACCTTCACTGGAGGCAGCGCTACATTGATACTCAAGACACAACCTGCAATTTTAACTTTTCTGACCTGTCTGAAAATTTTACTGCTGGATATTTGAAATGATTTTTTTTGACAATGATATAATTGACAATACGGTAGAGCAGACTAAGTTGAGTCGTTAACGTATGCACCTCAGTTGAAGAAATAGAGAAATTTCTTTACCTTCATATCATGATGGGTATTATAAAACTAGCACAGGTGCATCTCTATTGGTAGAAGTGCCTGAATATTCCTTACATAAGCAATGTTAAAGTTAAGCAATGTCAAAAAACAGGTTCCTCAAATCTCGAGCCAACCTGCATTTAAATAATAATGCAAAAACTCTTCAAAGTGAGTCTACTGGTAGATGATGCCTTCCACATTTTGCAAAATATCAATCCAAACAACTCAATAACATGGATGAATTCATGATCCCTTGCAAAGGGTGAATGAAACAAGAATTCGAAATCTACTCTCACAACAGATGGCGCTAGTTTCATTATTTTTAGGAAAAACATTTTTTGCAAGTTATACTTTAAAATATTAAGTGGAATTAATGGCTTACATATACAATATGAATATAAATAAATAATTTTGTCCAAAAACAAACTCAATTCTTTCAAGAAAGGAATAAATACTTGTACAGATTATTTATTTATTAATCTTAAGTTAGCTCACATCTTTGTGTGTGCTAATATTTTATAAAGATATAAACATTTACATTGGTTGGCAAACATAATTAAATAAACATTCTTTAAATATTACACATAAATAAAGACATTAATAATTGAGGTAGACATACTTTTGTAATTATTTTTTAAACTTATTTATATTTTCTATCTCAGTAATTTCAATTTCATTCGGGATGTTGTTATACAGTTGGACGGCCTGGTACATCAGAGATTTCTGGGTGCTTGATTTTTTTCTTGTCGGCAGTCTAATTTGCTTTGAATTTCTTGTCCCGTACAATATACAATAATGTATCAACCAACTAACAATGTAATAACAACCCTTATATACAATAATGTATCGGCGATTCATTCCAATGTTATATTTGTATGCCTTTCTTGAAAGAATCGATTTTGTTTATGGACAAAACTATTTATTCATATCATACATATTTATTTTTTGTTAACAATTCAGTTTATAACCTCACTAGGCCACGCCTGTGTTGTGGTGCTATATGTGCAAACAATTAATTCATCTTGATATTTTAAGCATAAGTTGCAAAAAGTGTTTTTTCCTAAAATAATTAAACTAGAGCCATCTAGGACAAACCTTATCATCTTAAAGGATAAACCACGTGAGTTCAGATATGATTTTAGATTTTCATTGCCAAAAGTATTTTCAATTAAATGAAAACAAATAAGTTAGTGTTTTTGTAGCCGGAAAGTGATTTTCCCATTTAAGAGGAACGGCTGCCCAGCCTTTTTCAAACAAATTTTAAATTTGTATTTGAGCCCAAAATACTCAAACAAACTGATTATAATTTTTTTAATCCAAATGTGAATAAAATATCTAGAACAGATACTGATCGTCCAGTTGATTAATCAGATATCTCCAAATACTAAGTTTTGGGATAATGAGGAAAGGAACATTTAAATGTTCACTATAAATCAAATATTATTTACACTTGTCTGTGTTTTATATACTAAAAATGATACAAAATAACCCCGGGAGGCATAACGGCCCAGTATATTAGTATGAAATTTTGAAATATCCTACTAGTGACCCAAAAAACATCAACAGTTTGTTTAATTCACAAGTTTTTCTGCATTATAATTGATTTGATGGTGTTTATGGGTAAACTGAGTATTACAAATAATTGCATACTCAACTCAAATATTGATTTTTCGGAGTTGTCTGACTAATCAACTGGATGATCGTTATGTATTTTATATTACGACATATAGGCCATTAAAGAAGTAAATTTTTCATGATTTTAGAGGTTTTAATACACACATATTTGAAAGTGCTGTTCCCGTCATAGTAAAAGATTATAATTTTTATATGAGAGGTGTCAATCATCACAGTGTGCTAGTTGAGTTGTGTGCATCACCAACATATGTTCCCGCGAACCTTCAGTGACTGAGTTGGCTTTGAATCTTGAAGAGACCCAAGTTTGTAGTAGGGAGGAAATACAGAGGCTGGTAAATCGTTCCACCGACGAGCTGTTGAACTCAAGAACGAGAAATACAAATGACCCGTCCTCATGTGACTAATGTCGTGACCGACCCAGTGGCTAAGTTGGCATCGCGTCCAGGAGTCCCATTGTACGATTCCTTGGCTGGCAAGTCCTGCATCACGACACAAGCAAAATTGTCGGGTTATTTGTAACCCGGGAATGTTTGTCTTTCTTTTTAAAAAATATAGATTATATTTTATGTACACGGTTGACATGCTTTTTTTTTTTTTAAAGTCAAACATTCCCAAGTTACGAATAACCTGACAATGTTTGAAAATCTCCTACTACCACTACAGTCAGCCGAAAATTTTCCTTGGGTCGTGATGGAGGACTTAGCCAGCCGAAGAATTAAACACGCGATGCCCGAGTGGGACGCTTGTTGGATTGCCAACTCAGCCACTGTCTGGTCATGACATTTATCACACAAGAACGGGTAATTTTTAGGATTTGTTCTTGAGTTCAACAGCTCGGTGGTGGAACGATTTGCCAGCATCTGTGCTTCCTCTTCCTACAACTTGGGCCTCTTTAAGACCCATGTTCAGTCCTTCCTATCCTCAAAAAGACCTTCCACCCAGCATTATTTAGAAATTATTTTCTTCAGGGCCTCCTGTGTGGAGTTAGTATAAAAAATATCAACTTTTTAAATCCTAGCATAACCGAGACAACCTTTAATTTTATAAGTTATCACAGCTATAGTTTATTTCTTCTGTTTTTTTTAATGTAGTATGTAAATAAAAATATGTTTTATAAGGTAACAAAAATGTTTTATTTATCTTAATACTAATAAATTATGCACCTCTCTCTAACACAGTTAACAACGCTAAATAATGCCATCAGTCTAAGTCACCCTTGTCAAACCAATTTTGAATCGGATCCACATTATTCTCGGACTTACACAATCATATTCCAACATACATTCCACCATTCTGGGAGACAGTAGCGCTATGGTAGCGCTGCAACACCCTGACAAGCCCTCTCCGTATCTGGTCTCCCAGACCAGATGACGAGCCTATCGTTATGCTGCATTCATACTCTCTGTCACACAAAGTACGTCCAAACATTTACTATCCATTGTAAAATAAGTACACTTAAGTTCTTTTACAATTTATTGTAAATTCACTTTTTGGCATCGTTCTAATGAAAATAATATGAAAAATAATTAACTTATGAAAATAACTAACTTCACCCAAACATTATCAAAATAATTATAATATGCTTGTAGCGTCAATGATAATATGGTAATTTTTATTAAAATACTGGTTTACAATTTCATTCGTATAAATAATTTGTCGCCGCCGCTAAAACTGTCAAAACATGATAGGTGACAGCTGACAAGCATGTGATAGGTATCATCGATATGGTCAAAACCGCAGCAAAAACTTTTGAACTGCACGACATGTCCCGCGACACACCACAGTTCGCTCCGAACTGCTCCGAACGCTTGAAAATCACTTTACACGTACACTTCCGCGCGAGGGTCGCCCAAGGTCACCCTTTCAACGATTTCGCCTGCCCGCGGAATTGTGGCGACTTTTTTACCCAAAATAGTGTACCTGTTCGGCCGGCAGGCGGACACGGCGTTTCGGCGGGCTGCTTGGCGAACACCATAGACATCCACCTTCGTGAGTGCACATTTGTATGGAGCTTCTATAATCTATGGTCAGAACTGAAGGTTTGGCCTGCCCGCGGAAGTGGGATGACTTTTTAGCGCAAGGGGTCGGCCTGCAGGCGGACACGGAGATTCGGCGGGATGGTCGCATGCCGCTTTAGCCTGGGGGTCGAGGCACGCGGTCGGAAGTGTACGTGTAATGGCCCCTATTATTATTGAGAGATTTTTGTCAAGAGGAAAGTTGGGTAAGGGGGCATCCATTAATTATGTGAGCACAAACATTCATTATGGGGGGTCCAACAAAATCTCACGTTACTTGAAAAAAATATACGAATTGGCGCTTTCTCGACCTATTTCTCTTTTTTTTTTGTTGATAATATTCATCTATTGAAGTATGATTGAAAAATGATTTGAAAATGCAAATCGGAATTAATAAAATAAAAAATAAAAAAAAACGATTGTGCTTTAGACCATACGACTGAAGTAAAACTTCACGAACTTATTCCGTCCATTAACAATAAAACAATAACAGGAATAAAAATATCCCCATCCCCTCAACATCACCATCAACTCAACTTAACTTAAGTTAACTTTACTTAACTCAATTTAACTCAACTCAACTCAACTCGGCTCAGCTCAGCCCAGCTCAGCTCAACTCAGCTCAGCTCAACTTTACTTAACTCACATCGATTAGCGTTTCACTTTCATTATAGCGTTTCAAATAGATTAGCGTTACACATTCATTATGGCGTTTCATATAGATTAGCGTTACATATCGATAAGCGTTTCACATTGATCAGCGTTACATATAGATAAGCGTTCCACATTGATTAGCGTTACATATTTTTTCGTAACTTATTCATCATTTTACCCCCCCAAGTGTCGAGCGTGCGTAAAAAAGTTTTACTTCAATAAAGATTGTAAGTTATTTACTATAAAAACGTATAGTTAGGAGAAAAAAAATAATACTCCAGGTTATTATAAAAAAAACTTATTAAAATTTTCGTAAATTGAAAATAATGCATTTAAATCCCAAACAATCCATTATTATTAATTGTTCTTAAGCTTTCCACCCCAATTTCGTTCAATTTTACATTACCGCCGTCAAATGTCATATTGATAGTTTTTGTGAATATTCAAGATTATTGGAAACTAGACTGACGATTTCCCATCAGTGGCGTAGCCTGCTTTAGAGGGGCCCTGTATCAAAATTAGTTGGGGCCCTTATTATTGCTCGGTATAATACGTGATCAGGTATTTTCATGTATTGAAGGTTGCCTTTGTTCTTTCAAAAACAAAATTCACCCTTCGCTACTGGTAGATAAATAGGTAGTAGGTACTTACCATTGCAATCTAAATTTATCATAGAAGCTGATTGCTGAAAAAAAAAGAATATTTATTAGCTCCACTGGGATAACCTCTTTTCCTTTCACTCATTCTTTTCACAAATCAAACTAATTAACCAATAAATAATCAGAAGAACAAGATTGTATTGTATTACAATGTAATAAATAACGTTTGAACCGGAATGAAATAAAACGAGTAAATATTGCTTTCCGTGGTTTCTCATTGTACATAGGCAGGGCTGGGCAAAATACATGCTTTGCTGTAATTGAAATACAAATTACAAAATACTTTTTCGCATGTATTTAAAATACGAAATACAAAATACTTTGAAGTGGTGTATTTGAAATACAAAATACAGTATTTTAACCATTTTTTTTATTTCAAATACAAAATACAAATTACAAAATACAAAATACATTTGGTTTTAGTAGAACCTTTGGTTGTAATAAATTGTCGTAACTGTACTTATCTAAGGGAGCGTTTCCATAAAAGCAAAGCTGAGCAGAGTGAAACAGAGACGTGCAAAAATTGACCAATCATATTGCTTAGAAGACACATCTCATCCTCGCCCCACTTGTAAAGTTTTTTGGTATAGGACCAAGATGCAGTGGCGTAGCTAGCATGGGTGGCACCCGGGGCGGATAGGGTGGGTAACCCCCCTCCCCCCCGTCCAAAATTGCTCCGTCCTGGGGTTGGTGGCTAGAGAATTGTACTCTTGGGGGGTGACACTCGGTCGGGTCCGTCGGACCGCCCGCCCCCCGCCCCCGCCGCCCCTACGCTACGCACTGCCCAGGTGTTAGATAATAATAATAATTATTTTAATAACAAGTTATTTGCATAGCGCAGTTTTGGGTTATTTCACTTCAAATGCGCTTTACTGTAAATAACTTAAAAATAATTTAGTATTCAGCAAATTATTCACATAGTGCTTGATCTAATACTATGACAAAAAAAGGTTCGGTTTCGGTAAAAAAATCTAGTTTTGGCATCAGTTTCGGTTTCGGCAGAAAATCTGTCGAACCTTCGGCCACATCGAAACTCTGCGTTCGTGAATTATCGCGCGTCGTTCGGCTGACATCGGGTGAGTTCGTGGCTCGATTTTTGTTCTAATAAGTAGTTAACATGTTTGTTAATTTTTAATTTTTTTAATTTGTTTTATAGCAGTAATGTACCGGTAATAATACCCGCCGCCCAAATTGGGAGGCGGGTAAGGGTACAGCTGCCCCAAGAACCATTTATTGCATAATCAACACTTCTTCCATAGGTCACTTTTGGTGTCTTTGTAGGGATGCCCGGGTTCATGGGGTGAAGTTTGTCCAGGTCTTGGGGGCTAATGCGTCTATCTGCCTGCTCCGTGGTGTGCAGGATCGAGAGAAACTGGTTGAGAGAGGTCTTTTATCATCTCCAGCCGGGATCTCTCGAAATATCGCCTTGCACCGCGGTTGGATAGATGGATTCATACGTCCGTTATGCCTAGATACACTGACCCCACGATTCCTACACAACCTTCATACCTATTTCCTTTCCAGAACTGCCTCTCCTTCCTTTCCTTAAAAAACCCTACACACATCATCCCCTAAGATGACATAGGCCATGAGGGAAACTATTTTCCTCAGGGCCTCCTATGTGGAACAAATATAAAAAAAATAATAAATAATTATTTTTTCACATGCTTCAATTTTTGTTTTTTTTTTTATTATTTCATTTAATATGTTAATTAAGAATATTGTGATTGTAAACGCAATTAAAATGCTCAATTAATGAGGTCCTTCCTTTATAATATGAGTGTTGATTATTGTCAATTTTTTTTTCCAAGAAAAAATTAACACATGTTTTGTTAATTTTTGTTTGTTTTATAGCGGTAATATAAAAAAAAATTTTTGTACATGTACTTCAATAATTGTTTTTTTTTTTTTTATTTCATCTAACGCGTCTGTATAAGTGTAAAAATAAGCCAAACTTCAGTATACAATAGCTTTAAAAGAATCGGTTTCTGCCAAAATTGAGACAGATACCGAAGATTCGGTTTAGGTTTCGGTAGAAAGTCCTGTTTCGGTCAGACACTAATAACTAATAATATAATACGATACAAATAGTGTTGCCAACTTACTCTAATATATTGCGCTGGATTCTAACGTTTTTAATCTATGCATTATCTACGTCAGTTTATTTTTCATTATCATTACTAAGATCGCTAAATGTATTTGAAAATGTATTTTGAAGCCATAATTTAAAAAAGTATTTGAAATACAAATTACAAAATACCCCAGCATCGGGTAATTGAAATACCAATTACAAAATACATTGTTAGGAAGTAATTGAAATACAAATACAAAATACGTATTTGTATTTCAAATACGTATTTCAATTACAAGTAATTCAAATACTGCCCAGCCCTGTACATAGGTTATTGCGGGATTCTCCCGTTTAAATGAATGACTTAAACGGGGGAAGTGAAAACTCTATAGGCAAGTATGACAGTTTTTTAAATGTTTTTTTCCCGGGAAGCACGAAATTAAGTGACATTGTGGATAGCATTTTACTAATTTTTATTATTTTTAATTGATAAACTAACGTTTAAACAAGATTTTTATGCATAGCACAAAGGGTAGATAACAAATATTATAAACAATAATTATCAAACTGAAACACTCATCTACATTGAAAAAATCTTCCGAGAAAAGAACTGGCCGCCATCGGGAATTGCCGTTAATCAATTACCGTTGGCGGCCAGTATCTTTTCTCGGAAGATGTTTTCAATGTAGATGAGTGTTTCAGGCTGATAATTATTGATTATACTAATTTTTGCTTATACGCGTTAGGGGCCTCTGTAGCCCGGGGGCCCCGTACCATTGATACGGCGGTAGCTACGCCCCTGTTTCCCATACAAATTTAAACGATATTATTTCCCGCTTCCGGTAATGTTAATATTTTTTCTCACAGCAATTTAGCCGAAACAGAGTTTTGGTTAGCGCTGCGTATTTTAAGGATGTGACTATATAATTAATATTTACCCAAAAAAGTGTTGGTTTCAAAGTTAAAAAATGAACGCAAATTAGTTTTCTACCCCAATCTCCTCAAAATAAAATAAACTCAATTTATTAGGCTATTCATGGGTTTTATCCTGGCAACACTACGCGGTGTCAAGGTGACAGCGGTATTAGTTCATTTATGGTGACAGCTCACGTCAGTGCTTCTGAGTTATGATGTTGTGTTGTCAATAATCCGTAAAGTATCTCGCATGTCAAAGGGCACCTATTTTGAATGAAATGTAAATTTGTTTTTATACAGATGAATAGATTTATTTAAGATAGTTTTAACGCAACCGTCAGCCATGTTACCTGTTATTGTAATTCTCTTCAGCGGGAAAAGAAAAAGTGGAAAGGATTACCTCACTGACCGACTTCACCAAATGTTAGTATTTTTAAATATTGAAGTTGTATTCAATTCACTTATTTTAATAATTGAAGTGTACAATTATATATTAGGTTTTTAATTAATTGATTACTTTTGGGTTATGAAATTAGCCTACCAAGTCCATCTTTATTTATGATTTAAATTCAGATCATCGAAAATATATATATTATTATATCGCACATTCCAAAGAAAAGTGTCGTAGGTCAAAAAAGTTAATTTTACGGAAGAGCGAAAACCAATGAATGAAGAACAAGCGGATCCGTCGAAAAGAGATACTAGCGACATCTCGCAGAGATGGAATGATCTATTAACTTAAATACGATTTTTGTGGGACGTGGATAATCACAATCACTTTGCTTTTTAGAAATAAAACATAAAATAGAAAATTTTGACTTACGACGTTTTTCTATGGGATGTGCGATATAGATAATTTTTTTTGAACGACTATTATTCTGGAATAAACTGACTGCCAAATTTCTACGCACTCATGCCTTTTTTCCCAGAACATCCTCTCCTTACTTTCCTAAAAAGACCACACCATTCCCAAAGATAACATAGGCTCTGAGGGGTATTATTTTCCCCTGGGCCTCCTTCGTGGAGTTAATGTAAAAAATATATATATTTGTGTGCAGTTCACACAAGGTAGAAGTGAAACCTTCAGAAAACTAAAGTAGACAAGAGTGGGGAGGCTACGAAGCTCCGCCCAATGAGGAGACCGATTAGTCTATCTCATTCTCCCGCAGGTTAAATCTTACAGATGGATGTGTTTGTCTCTTTTTAGTGTCACTTTTTCATTACATTAAGTTTCAAATCATAACGGTGCTAAGAAGTTTTCACTTGAAAATTGCTGGGATTTGACCCACCTTTCAATATATGTAAGAGAATTTTAATTTGTTAATTGGTATTTTTGTTGATAATTTCAGCCTAGGCAGCAATCTCTGCACAATCATAAAGATTTCTCAACCCATCAAGAACCACTGGGCCAAGTGTAAGGGACTGAGTCTGGAGAGGCTGCTGGGAGACGGGGAGTATAAGGAAGCGTACAGACTGGAGATGATTAAGTGGAGCGAGGAAATGAGGGACAAGGATTATGGCTGTTTCTGCAAGCTCGCTTGTGACCACGGTAAGGAAGAAAATCAAGTGTCTTATATGAACCAAACCGCTAATCCGACCTGACACTAATAATTCTTGTATTTTGTGTATTTATTTTTACACTGTCTTTTTCTGCATGATTTTGATATTTATTTATCATTGTCTAATTAAGACAAATATTCATAGATTACAAGAAGGCAAGACCAAAAAAGTATAGTATAAAGAAGAATTAGAGAAATGGCACAAAATATAAGCACCACGTTTTATGATCATACTACGAAACTTTGTGGGGTGATCGAAATATTTTGTTCGCAATAACATCCTTACAAAGTTTTTTTAATCAAAGCAATTTTAATTACCAATTATATTATTCTTCTTCTCGATTCGGTTCCTCATTGCTGAGGATCTTGACCCCTGCTTCAATTTCCATGGTGGACAAGGCTCATCCACTTCTCGTGGTTCTGCGCTGCGTGGAGAGCCAAGGACACCGACGTATCTAGCGTGTCATAGTTTTACTCTTACTCTTGCAGTCATAAAGCACATTTTCGGATAATATCTGAGAGGCTTTAGGTATGTGCCTAGAAACAGGGGTTATTGATTTGGAAATGGGTACCATTTGTTCTTTAAAAGATACATAAAAGAGGACATTAACAATAATTGAAGCTTGAGGGCTTAGCTCGCAGAAATTGAACTCACAATGCCAGGGTGCTAATCCGAAGCTTTGAACCACTCGGTTACAAATTAGAAATTAACAATAATATCATTAACCTTATTTGGTTCCCTTCTGCTAGTGATTAAACTTTTAACTGGCCTTTTCAATGCAATCTATTTTCATCACGCATCGTGTTTTAACACAATATAGGTGCTTTAGTAAAAACTTCATGGATCACACATTCGACATCCGCGTACGGAGATAATCACCGATGGATCACTTTTATTTGCAACAGCGGCACATTTATATAATACTAGCTGACCTGGCGAACTTCGTACCGACTCAGAATTAATAACTGTTGTGTTAACTTATTAGCTGAATTAAATTCAGTTTTTTCATTAAGTTACAAGTTACACAATGAAGTAATTATGGATGCGCAACCGTCCGTGTTTTGTTTTTGTCAGTATCAAAGATGGCGTTGTGTATGGATTAATATTTTTTGTGATTTTCTTACTTTTCCATTTACTTACGGGAATTACGTTTCATATTCTTTATACGTGGGAGGGAGATTAATTATAATTATTGTATTTTTCCTTTGGAGGGGTGCAGACATACGTTCACCGTTTGTCTCATTTTCGACTATTGACATGAATGTAAAAAGTGTGTAAGAAAGAGGGGCAGCATTATGTTTAAGAATCAGCACATTGACATTTAACGTTTTTGAATTTTTGGAATTCACTCACTATTCAATATTATATTTATCACAATATTGCTGCAGATCTTTCAACAGATGAGAATTCGTTCCATACAAAATGTACGAGGAAAAGAACTTTCCTCATAATTTGTGTTTTCGTGAATTTTTCCGATGTTTTAATAGCTATTCTGCTATTCGGGGCGGAGGGCGGAGACAAATCCAACAAATCAAAGATCATAAAATTCGGTTTAGCCTTTCTTGAGTTATAAACGGTGTAACTAACCCGACTTTGTTTTGTATATTAAAATATCATGAAAAATCTTCCCAGATTAAAAAATATTTATTTTTGTGTATTTTTACTTCCAGCCAAACCCGCTAAAGTCTGGATCGTGAGTGACATTCGAAGGCGAACTGACCTCAAATGGTTCAGGGAAAATTACGGCTCCAAAATTGTAACTGTGAAGGTTGTGGCAGATGAACATATTCGTGTGAAGAGAGGTCTGGTGTTCACCAAGGGAGTGGATGATGCTCCGTCAGAGTGTGATTTAGACGGGCTGGATAAATGGGACTACCTCATCAATAATAATCATTCCTCTGAACATGTCGAAGATAGCTTGGCTGATATATTGAATCTTATCAAGATAAAAGTAACTGAATGATTGTGAAATATTGAAGAAATATCAATATTTATATGTACAGTACTCTCTCAGTAATCCACTGCTCGATTATCCAACAACTATTATAATATTTTCATTGTTAGTTTTTGGGGTGTTATGCCGTGTTGCGCTACCTCTAAAACTAACAACGAAAATGCTTTTGGCCGTGAAAATCTAAAAACTTATCTAACTATTATAATACTTCATTATTTTTACCAGTTGATAGCTCAAAATGAAGTGTATAATTCGCTGGTATTCGTATGTTAAATTCAGTAGTCCGCCGTTGCCTAGACTCCTTTGGGTTAGGGTTGGGTTATATTACACTTTCTGACTCCTTTATTACACTGCTGTCTAGCCTGCTCTCGTCGACCTTTTTACCTTTCACTAGGGTCAATCGTTTTTGTGTGTACATATGACTTTTCTGTTAATTCTCTGTGTATTTTAGCAACTTTTGCATGTGTGTTCGATTCGTTTCGTTCTGCCATGTCTTTTGTTTGAATAAGTTTACTGAATGAAATTTGAATAAGTTTTGCAAGCGTAAACATGATCTTAACCTGAAACCAAATAATGTAAAAACGATCGATAGCGGTGTTTGTTTGTTTTTACGAAATGGCTGTTTTAATTTTTTGTATATTTTTTATATGCACCATAATCTGTCGCTTTCACTATTTGGACACTTGTCCGGTTTTTGAGTTGGTGGATTAGTTAGAGAGTACTATTAGAAAAACATGGATGGAAAACGGATCTTCTTCTTAATAAGGTGTAGGAGAGTTTGTGGGGTTCAAAGTGGGATGCTGAGGTTATTCAGCCAGTTAACGGTATGGGGATGTCACCTGGTTTGATGAGAAATTGATGAAGAAAAAATGATGATTTTACTGTGTGTTTTCTTGTTTGAAATGTCCACATTCGCACAATTCAGAATCCTTTGGGCCCCATTTGTGCATCATATAAGCGCAGCGAGTATGATTGCACTCGAGGGGGAGGAAAAGAAATCAGGTAAATCAAGGCCTTCCGTTGTACGGGTGCCTGCTCTACGTGAGCCATTGCGTCGATTTTCAGACCCGTTGTATTTCTCCAATACATAATATTAAATGATTATTATTATTACCATAAGATATTGTTTTTTTAAAGAATTTTTGTACGGGTGTTGCACATAATATGGTTGTTGGATTAAAAATATATTTGTATCTATTAGAACTACATACAACGCTGTTTTTATATGTAATATTTAAGCATTAATTCAATAATTGTGTAGAAAAGTTATTATGTCAGTAACCGCTATTGATTTCAAACTTGATCTGTCCAATTGCAAATTGGGGTCCAACCAACAAAGCAATCTCAAACTCTGTTATTTAGCTTATTTTTTATTAAATATATTTGGATTTTTAGATCTTTTAATCTTAATATATTTTAGGATTGTTGATTGTGAAGCCTTATACCACGATGATTAGTACTTCATGTTGCATGTACGTTTGTTATTTGAAATGTTTTATTTATTATTTGTATGTTCTGAAGGGGCCAAAATATGTTTTTGTTAAATAATGTTGGGTTAAGGAAAATCTCTCTTTTTTATCGACTTCACTATATTATTGCCATGACCAATAAATTGAATATAAATATTATGTAATTATTTTTGATTGTTTTTTTTTTAAATTTAATTATGATTTCTCTTATTTTTCTTAAATTTTTATATATTTATTTAGGATTATGTATTTTGGCGAACTCCCCCTTTGAAAAGAGATCATCAAATAATTATTCCAATAAATTTAATAATTTCATTAATTAATTGAACTTATTTCTTTTTGAGACAGACATGAGTACCGCCGCCCGGGTAACATTCATTGGATATCCAACATCCCTGCCATGGGTCACCCCAAGCGCTTCGCTATCTTTGGTAACTTAGGAGGGGTGCCCAGGTTTGTGGTGTGAGGTTTGTGTAGGTCTTGGCGGTGGATGCGTTTGCTTACCTACTGCTTGGTGGGCCGGATCAGGAGAGTCTGAGGAAGACCTTTTGACCTGTCCAGCCAGACTCTTGACCCATCAGTCTTGCACCGCAGTGGGAGGAATTGATTCATTCGTCCGTCAATCATGGACACACTGACCCCCAGATTCCTACTCATACTTTTTTCCTTCCAGAACTTTCTCTCCTACCTTCCCTAAAAAGTCCCTCCAGTCAGCGACCCCAAAGATGACTTAGGCCTCGAGGGAAATTGTTTTCCTCAGGGCACCCTGTGTAAAACATTATAATATAACTGTGGGTATGTTTTATTTTTTCTTTTATTCTTTGTGTGCTTTCTTTTTATGAAGGGTATTGCAATGCTCTATGCATGCCTGCCATTTAGAATAACTTATCATTATTGTTATATTTTTTAAGTGTTGATATTATTGTATAAAGGCGTTCATTTTAATTCTCATAACTTGTTAATGTGTTTTACTAAATTGTATACAAAATGATTTATACTAATGCATGTTATTTTTTTTGTAATGAGTATTGGAAAATATGGAAAGTGTTATGGTTAGTAGTTATGTAAGTTTTATTCCTTCTCAAATGGTGCTGTTATTGTGGTGTTGATTTTATAAACATTCCCCGATTTAGTGGTTTTTTTAAACTATAACCTGTCTTTTTATTTTTTGTGATACTACACAAGAGTCCCAAATGCCCAGAGACTATGAAATAATGCAAGCTCATTTTTTGAGGAATGCTGTGAGGCTGAAGGAATTTGGGTAGGAGAAGGAGAAGAGAGAGATAGGCTAGGAATCTGTTATTTATTTTTTTTATTATAGTTACTAGAGCAGACCTGTGAAAAATAAAGGAATAGTCTGAATGAAGTCGTCTACTAGTTTTTATTTTTATTTGGTGAAAACATATTATCTTAGAGAGTTAATAATGAGAGAAAAATGGGATTTGAATACAAGGTCACCCACTGATAATCCAGAGCCTCCACAGAGCGAAAAATTCCTGAAAATCATCAAATCAAAAACAAATTTTTCATTAAACTTGCTACAAAATCAATAAGTTCATATTTTTCAATGTAAGCACTCTAGCATACTCAAAAGTCACAAACTGCCACTGAAACCTATTATTTCAGATTTAAACAGTAATTTCCCTCTTATTTTGAACAGCAAGTGTGTAAAATTACACCAAGGTGTATAAAAAATTTGCTTTCTGGGAAAATGGGTTTGGGATAGTTTTTCAAAATCTCATGTGAGCAGTGACCTTAAGTAAGGGGGGCGTTCAAGTATTACGTAACGCAATTTTTGAAGATTTTTGACCCCCCCTCCCCACCATGTAACGTTTTCCTGTCCATTCCCCCCCCTCCCCTAAACATTACGTAACGCCCAAGTGACAATTTTTACCTGAAAGTCACAATTAAGTTACGCAAAGTACTGGAAAGTCGCTTAAATATCTTTTTTCTTGTTGTAATCGCGTTTGCAGTAACAAATAAAACAAGAGATTTCTAACTCGCGATACATGCGTATGTTGATTGATTTTAATCTTTTATTTTTGTTTTGTTTTTTTATATTATTTACAGACCATGTTCCGTATGTTAATACTCATCCTAATTTGACTGTCCTAAAACGGGAATCCTCCTAGTTGGGCAGTCAAAAAATTTCTTAAATAATGTATATAAATGTATAATCTTTTACTAAATAAAAAAAAAAAAAAATAAAAAAATTGAAATTAATTATTATTTTTATTGGCCTTGTATTCCTTCCGGATCTCCACAATTTAACACTGTCTACCCTCATGTTCCGAATGCAGTTCTCTCAAAAGGAAGATTTCAAAATCCACAGTATGATTCATAGAAGAGAAAAACTTTTTTCATGTCCTGACTGCAACTTAATAACACAAATTAATCAAATTTTATGTAAGACCACCATTCAGAATTGAAACGTTGCTTGAAAATGGCTTTACCGTGTTTGGTGACCAGATCTGAATAGCCAGGTACTTCCCAAACTTCCTCTTCCCCACCTCCTTCCCCTCCCCACTACCTTCAGCCTCACAACATACCCCAATTGGGGATTCCTAAGTATCACTGGCTCCAGACGGGAGCAGTTGAGATTCTTGTGCGGTATTCACTGTAAAAAAAAAAAAACTATTTCCCCCCCCCCCCGTAACGCACAGTAACGTTTTACAAGACCCCCCTCCCCCCCAAGTGCATTACATAATACTTGAACGGCCCCTAAGTTATTTAAATTAACTAAGTATATAGTATATTAATTTTTTTCAATTTATAAAAAACAAAGATACGCTGCCATTCTTTGACTTACCAATGATTCCTGATGTTATTATTTGGAGTAAAAAATGTATATGAATGATTTTTTTTGAAGTGAAACTTCTTTAGCCCCGTTAGTGATTTGAAATTCGGATGAAACGGAAATGCGTCATAAATTTTTTATTTGGCGGTCCTCGGTTTTAATATAATGTGATAAATTCACGCTCCGGTGCGGGCCTTCGATAGCGCAGTGGGCAAGGCGCCTGACAAGTCTCAGCGGCCAGAGAAACAGACATCCAGCGAACGGAGGTTCAAATCGAACGAAATTAAAAAAAAACATTTTTATTTTTTTGAAATTAATATCCAATCTTCAAACCACTTTAAAATAAACAGGCAAAAGAAAAGAAAGCGACTTTCTAGTTTCCCTTCTACTGCATGTGAATTACGCACTCTGATATTTTTTTTACAATTTAAAACATAAAAAACAGTAGGTATTGGATAGTTAGGGTCTGGTTGAGGAGTTAGGAGGTTTCTCCACTGAGTGTTGATGACATATGGAAGAATTTTTTTAAATTTACAAAATTTTATTTACATTTTTTACTCCAAGTAATGCCAGGAATCACTGGTTAAAGTAAGTCGAGTACATCCCTTGGCGTTTTGTCTGTACGCACTGCTGCAAATATTTTTTAATATATTGTAGATATCGACCAAGAGCGTGTCGGTGCGTTTTGTTTTTTTTTTTAAGTTTTTCTTATTCGAGTTAGGACTCTACAAAATCGTTAAAATTGCCAGGTTTGGACGCCATCAACAGACGTTCAACACACAAACTAGACAACGAATTTGTTTAAAAAGCAAAACATGCAGATATAGAGTATTTTATTTTAATACAGTTAGTAAAAAAAATCTTAAAAATTGTCCCAGTTTTGAAGGAGAAAAATTGGGAATACAGAACATCGATTTTGATGATTTTATTTAGGTATTAGCAGCCTGAGGAGAAGTTATCCCTTTCACTCGTATTCGGGGGAATAGGAGCGACAGTGACAGCAACAGTTTGGTAAAATACCTATTGTTCAAATTTCTCAGTGACCGGGTTTCCTCTTAACACCTTGTATAATAAGTTTGTACATATAGACAGGGGCGGACACCCCCCCCCCTGGGCTGGGTCCAGGCAGTGGCGTAGCGTGGGTATCGGCCGCCCGGGTCGGAGGAAAATTTTGCCGCCCCCCCCCTATACAGGTACTTCTTCAGGGGGGGGGGGTGGGATGAATCCAAAACTGGAATTTTACATTCTGACCACAAAACTACTTTTAATTAAATCTGTATGCGGTGAATTAAAACTACACTCAGAACATGAAAAAGGTTTTTCTTTAATTCTGGCGGCACATAAATTTTCTGCAAGAATTTTATAAAGCACTTCAAATAATATAATGTTTTCCTTCCAAATGTGTCGTCAGATAAATCCACAACTGGAATTTTACATTTTGAACACAAAACTGCTTTTAATTAAGTATGTATGCGGTGAATTAAAACTACACTCAGAACATAAAAATGGTTTTTCTTTGATTCTGGCAGCACATAGATAGTGTGCATCTAGAATTTTATAACTGAACTTCGAATAAGTATGCACAAACCTGTCAGCTATTTAACTTTTATCCGTGATATATACGTGGAAGAAAACCGTATAAGTGTAATTTTTGTGCGCTTTCAGCAGGGCGCACAAAGCTTCGCGAATATAAAACACAAATCGACTATCAATTAGAGCTAAAATGATACTGTTGCTATTTACATTTTTATTTAAAAATAATATATGTGTTAGAAATAAAAACAAAACGTCTGTCATTAATATTTTGATTTTAACAGTATATAAAACTTTAGAAAGATGTTAAGAAACTATAAACTAGAAAAAACTTTTAAGTCCTGACGCGAGAATCGAACCCGCGACTTCCCCAATCCAAATTTTTACAAGATGATTATTGATTGTGAAATTTTGCCGCCCCCCCAAAAGTGCCGCCCGGGGCGGGCCGCCCCCCCCGCCCCCCCCACGCTACGCCACTGGGTCCAGGACCTAGGTGGACCTTCAACAGAGCTAAGAGCTTCAATGGTTGAAGAACGTCTAACCGGACTAGCACTTCTCCACGTCCATAAAACCGTACCCATTGACGTAGATGAAGTGATAACGCCTTTCAGGAGAAGAAGTAAAAGAAAAATGTTTTTTTTATTTTATTTTTTATATATAGGTAGGTATTTTTAAGTACAGTTCTTACATTTATTAATAAAATACCTACTTTTTCTTGTATCTATTATTATTAAAATTAAATTATAACTTCTTGTGACTTTACCACGACTAAGTGACCCCCCCTGTCGCCAAAGTTGGATCCGCCATTGCATATAGATTGATATAAGATTATTTGTGTGTTTTTAATAATTTAAATAAAAAATATATAACATTATGTAGTTATGGATTATAGAAGATAGGGTTTTCTCATTTATTCAGTGTAGAAAAGTTACATGGTTATGTCGATAAAATGAATGCAACCTTAGCTTGATTTTTAAAAAGTTTTCAGAACGTTAGTTGCAAACCGCGGCCGATAGATGGCAGCGCCAGGTCGGGAATTGATACGCAAATATTTTCGTATCAACTGGAAAATATACCACTGTGAAATGGCGCCGTACCTCTGCTTCAGAACAAAACATTTTAGAAGGCCACCTTTTGTTATGCAATACTTATATTTTCCGAACCATATACCACATTCGTATAAAACGAACAAAATTATACCACTTTGATTACACAAATTATATTTTCCTTACGATGGTTTATAATTTTTTATAAGTTTTTTGAATTTCCACATCTAATCTGCATGCGAAATTCAAACATTATTATTTAGCTTTTTGCATAAATATACCAAACCACCCACGCTTTTTGGTTCAATAATATAATAAGTAAGCTATAGATAATATGTAAATTTGTATTTATAAATATGTATATTGTTTCTTCAAAAACATTGCTATTTGTTGTTATTTTAGACATGAATAATAAATCGACTTGAAAATATAAAAGCGTAGACATTAAAATTGATAGACGAGCCTATCAGGGAAAGGGGAATAAACCAAGGTACGCTAATGGGGGAGAGGGCATCCCCGTGAGTCTTTATGTCGCACCTGGAGAATAACAATGGCACAACTCCAAAAAAATTTTTTTCAGGAGTGCAGTTTGAATATTTTGTTTGAGTGTATTAAATCAATTTATTAATAAATTAAAAAGTCGGGAAGGCGTTATGTAATTTCGTTATATATCTAGTGGGTAGTTCAGCTCGGACGATCATTGTGCCACTATTTTTGCTTGAATTCGAATAAAATATTATAATATAATAATTTAATTTTCGCTTTTAAGGCCACAATAATATTTTGTATAATTCCGTTTTTATCGAAGGCAGAACAGATATCCAGGAATATTTCTACATATTTATCTTACTCAAAAATGCATTTTTTGACCTGTGCCATTGTTATCGATCAGGTGCGATGTGATTTCTCAATAAATTAATTTGACAATATAAAGGTAACTCGCATTATAAGATCGCGATTTAGTCCGCGAAAATGAAATCTGCAATTACAATGGGGCTTAAACTGCTGGTGCGTAAAAAAACTACAATTCCTAAATTGGGTGAACAAAAGTTAAGACTTGTTTCCAAAGTTGAATATTTTCCTTCACTATTTAATTTAGTAGACACTTTTACAAGTGTGTTGTTATTTTCCTAGTTCTTCGCGTTGAAACGCAACATGATTTGAAGGCGATTTGTTTTTTTTTAACCGTTTTTACGAACATTGAGATCCTGCGCAGAAAACCGTTCCCTTGCTTTAGTGAATTTTACTTTTCTGCATAGGATTTTTTTTAAATTTTAATGTGCTCTCTTCGATGGTCAATGACTCATGCCATTTTTTTATTAAAATTTCGAAACTCACCTGGTGCCATAAATGTGGTCACGTGGTTTCCAGCTTTTAATGTTAGGGCAAGTCCATCAATTTGGATGCCTATGGTAGGTACCTAGGGGTCGTCCATTAATCACGTGAGGCTCGTAAGGGGGGGGGGGGGTTGAAAAAAAATCACGAGGGGGGGGGGGGGGTAAAATAAGATATCACGTGTATTTATTTTTCATTGAACGCACGATTTCTAAAGGTTAACGTCCTATACTTTGTTCTAAAAAAATACACGTGATTTTTGGGGGATCACCAGGGGGGGGGGGGGGGGGGGGGGTCAAAAAGTTGCTAAAAAAAATTACGTGATTAATGGACGACCCCCTAGGTATATTTTGTACGTAGCGATATTTAGTAAACAATAGCATGTTTGCAATAAATCGTAGTGTTTTAACATGGCAAAAAATTTTCCTGCTTTCTTTAAAGTGAAAACTTCTTTAGCCCCGTTGTGATTTGAAACTCGATGAAACGAAAAAAGGCGACACTAAAAAGAGAAAAAACACATACATCTATAATCTATAGGATTTAGTCAGCGAGAGAAAGGGATAGTATAATCGGTCTCCTCTTTGTGTGGTGCTTCGTAGTCTCCCCATTCTGTCTAGGCGTCTAGGCACTTTAGTTTTCCGAAGGTTTCATTTCTACCGCGTGTGAATTGCACACTGATTTTTTTTATAAAGGATCAATGTGTCGGCATATGGAAAATTCCCCGAGAAATACACATAAAATATTGTAGGTAACATGTTGGTATTAATTAATTTTAATTTTATTGTGCGGTGTATGAACGTCGCGTGTCGGAAATAAAATTTTAATTGTGTACAAGTACCTACGAATAATATAACGTGTATAAGTACCTAGTAAATGTTGGCGTGGAACTACAGCAGGACGACGTGAGCACGAAAGGGTTGTTAGGAAAATATCACCTCCAGCTGAGGTAAGTAATAGCGGGTTCAGACGTTTCAATTTTAGTTGATCAACTCGACACTTGAAAGCATACTGACAAGTGGTGTGAAGTGTGAACCTTCTTTCAACAAAGCTGAATAAGTTTTATCAAACATTTTTGGTCGTTCAATAAACGTTAATCAACTAAAATTAAAACGTCTGAGACCGTCATTTGGTACTACGGTTTTTGAAAACTTACGTTCGACATTTAAACATGTGCCACACACAGCTATGAAAGATAAAAGATTATCGCACGCCCAATATCGCTCTCCATGCAATCCCATGACACCTGTCACACCTAAATATGCCTAAGCAGTTTATGTGCAGATCAACCATAGACAATACAGATCTTACGCCGTAACCGCTCCTGAGGCGATATGCGACAAGTTATACGACCCCCTCTCTTCCGAAAACAAGAGAGGGGGTCATTTTAATTACGCCTAAACGGGCGGTTGACAGCTGTCAAGTTGACAGATTCAGTAAAAGAAATGGCATTTCGTGGTAGCTCTCTAATTCATCTGACCCCCTCTCCTACCATAGGAAGAAATATTTGACGGTACAACATAGAAGCGCTCGCGGTTCAACAGATATCTGCTCGCTTTTTTATCTTTGCGTGTGGCTGAAGCATTTAATAGCGTACAAAAATCGAAATTCATATTGCAGTGATTAATTTTGTGTTACTAAGCCATGCTAGGCTTCCTCGCTTAATTTTTTTTTTAATGTAAATACTGCACTCGAGTCCTAACTTCTCCCGTCTGGAGGCAGTGAGACTACGGCATCCCCAATCGGGGTATGTTGTGAGGCTGAAAGTATCGGAGAGGGGAAGGAGATGAGAAAAAGAGAGAAAGGAGAAGAACCTGGCTGTTCAGATCTGGTCACTAAACATGGTTAAAGCCATTTTAAACCATTTTTCAACTCCGAATGGTGGCCTTACACCAGGGCCATACTAAGAATTCGTTCCACTGTGGAACGTGCCGTAAATACACTGTATTTTTTTAAATGAATAAACGGCCAAAACATCTTTAGCCATCATGGCAGATGTGTAGATTGTGGTATGCATGTAGAAGTGATACTCTAAAGCAGTTAATCCTCTAAACCTCCCGCTCCGGAGGGGGTTAATCACTTCCCACGAACGAGAATTTTGTGCGATATCTAAGTTTTTTTTTATATTTCATACTTACACCTTAATTATTTAGGTAATCCTAGAAAAAAAAAATTCGGAATTCCATCTGCATTAAAGACCAGTAAAAGAAGTGGTGAAAAACAGATGAAAAGCAGAGGTGGGCTTAATTTAATCAATGGGCCTTACTAAAAAACCCCGTGAAAATTTTATTCAATTGACAAACGGCCGCGGATGTGAAAACATTACTAATTAAAAAATTGTTCTTGGAAAAAAATACACACTGTTTGCACAGCCTAGAAGGGTAGTTTATCTCTGTTTTAGTGATGATGTTTGAACGAAATTTGGAATTTTCCAAAGTATTTTGAATGTTCTATATATTTCTCATTTTTGAAGGTGTCGTAAAAACAAATACCATTTTTAAAAACAAAATAAAATTACTTTTTAGATTTGGGTATTTGAAATACACTTTAGTTTTAAAAAACTGCCATATTTGAAGATTCAAACACGGAAAATATGGAAAAATTGCCAAAATATTTTTGATGAAAGTGTACGGAAATTTAAAAAAATTAAAATTTTTAAAAATCAGACCTTCTACATATATAATGAATTTGGAATGAAACTGTCACCTCACTTTTTCTTCGTGCATACATTAAAAAAATAATATATTTTTTTTTATTGCCAAAAGAATAACCTAAAAATATCTCTGACATTTCAACACATTTCTTGCACCACTAAAGATGTTAATTTCTTTGATAAGTTTACCACCAAATGTATTAGATATTAATATTTAAGAAAACACCACTTTTAAGAAATTCTCATAAAATAAAGATTTAAAAACGTTAATTTGAACTTTTACGTAGTAACTCAAAACAATATTTTGACAGTTCAACTTTAAAGTACTGTTTATTGTGCAAAAACTTAATAAAACTGATGTAAAACCACACAAATAACACGGCAAATATATTAAATACGTGAATAGAAGAGTGAATTGGTCACTATAATAGAAATCATTCAGTAAAATCTCAATATTTACTAAAATCATTCCCGTCATGCATGAAAACCAACAGCTATTTTTTGCGCGGGCAAGATTTGCAGGCGCGACGCCATCACCATCTAGCGGCTATGAATGAAAACAAAATTTTGTATGAAAATTTTGAAAAATTGCAGTGTTGCCAAATTTAAAACGTGTTTTAGAGTGAAATTCGTTTTTAGCATTATTTCGTGTTTTAGTGTAAATTTGTTTTATTGATGTTGCTGCAAAAACACAGGTTATCGATCGTGCTGTGGTTTTTTTTTGGTAAGGCTGAAAATGTATATTATTTTTCTGGTAACTTAATCGTAAATACTGTAGGTACCTACACGACCAAAAATGCGCGTAAATAAATAATTTTGTTAGACTTTTTCACATCTTTTACAGGGAACCATGTAAGAATGGAGAGGAGAGATTTTTACATAAAAATGTAACAACCCATTTCATATTAGTCTCATGTTCTCCATCATATATTCCATATTACATTCATTTCTATAACAAGATAAGGCCCTCTTCCCTCGTGGAGCCTTCAGGGAACCAAAGAGGAGTGGAGAGGAGAGCCCAGGCCACCTCCGTGAATCTTAGTCCACCCTTAGGTGGTAAAGAGGAGAGACGAGATCCTTTCAGGGAACTAAGGAGGAGTGGAGAGGAGAGATGATGCCCTCTTCCCATGAGGGGCATTCAGTGAGCCAAGGGGAGTGTAGAGGAGAGATGAAATCTGAGAAGACACATTGTGGAACCAGAAGATATAGCCTCATATCCAATGATAATTTCCTAATTTCCAACATTATAAAATGGACTGGATTACTGTTAAAGGAATGATGTAAAATAGAAGATAACAGAGGTAAAATAAGAGATAGGCTCTACAATAAAAATGCGAAACAAAAAAATATGTATCGAGCGTCTCTATCTGATGATTATAAGTTCTCGCTTAATTATTTGTCTAAAACGCGATATGTGCAAGTTATTTTTCAACACAATTTCCGGAGGTTACTGGGAGGTTATGGGAAAAAATCCCCCAGAGCCTATTGTCATCTTTGGGGATGCTGTGTCGAAGGACTTTCTAGGGAAAGGAAGTTCTAGAAGGAAAACGGTATGAGGGGTGGGTATGAATCTGGGAGTCAGTGTGTCCAGGAGTGACGGACGTATGAATCCAATCCATTCCTCCTACTGCTGCGAAGGGTTTATTGTCATCTTTGTGATGAGAGAGAGTCCCGCTCATCTTTCGAGAGAGTCCCTCTGGAGAGGTCAAAACCAGTCTCTGTGGTACATACAAAGGTACACCCATTAATCAAATAAAATTTATTTGCACACCCCAGGATTTCGATCCCGTGACCTTCGGATTGCGAGTCAAGAGCAGTACTCTTCGGCCATAGAGTGCCGCCAAAACATAGACAAACCTCACCCTATTAACCCGGGCACCCCTGCTAAGTCACCAAACGTAGAGAACCACTTTGGGTGATCTATGGCAGCGGGATTGGTTATACAATAAATGGTTCCCGGGGCGGTGGTTCCCAAAATGAAAACTCCCTATTTATAATATCCGAGAGTACTACCTTTGAACATGGCTCATTAGGTATATTTGTCGAATTGATTAATGAGTAAGAAGTAGGATATAGGCCAGCGACTACTGCCTGTTCGAGGGTTGCTTATTTTATGAGCAATTAATGCAATACGTACCGGAGGCTAATTAGAGGGCGGCTACCAGAATTAATAAGGGCCGACGCATGCAGCACAAACAGCTCAGCAGTTCTGTGCCGCATTATTATAAAATTCTCTATTATACTCCTTCAAGTCAGGCCGACCCTGAGCGAAACGGCGCCTGGCGCTGCGTTAGGTGTTTTCTTATTATAAGCGCCCTGAAAAGTCGGCGCCCGGAACGGACTGCTCCAATTGTGCCTATACAGGACCAGCCCTGTCAAGAAGGTTCAGGAGAATTAAGGGATAATTTATAGACAAAGGGAGAAAAAAGGGTGTCATGTCTTATAAATTACGTTCAACAAATAAATAACAAAGGCATGAAGACACTGGGATTTATAATCAGAACTATCAAAGACTTCGATTCATTACAAGTTACAAAAATCGTATATTTATCGCTAGTATGCTACTTATTATAATATTATTCAATAGTGTGGCCCCACAATATCCATTTCATATAAGAAGTATAAAACGCATGCAGCGCACTTTTTTTACGATTTATTAAGTTCTTACTAATTAACACGTCATGCCCTAAAAATTAAATACAAATAATTGACTTAAATTTTTATTAAAATTATTCACCCAGAACTTCAGAACTAGACAGTTGTGAACCACTGCACTTATTAATCGACTTTAAAGTGCCTCAGGTTATTCACCAAAATGCATTATTACTCTGAAAAAATAATACTACATGCGGGCACGTGCTTGTCACCGATATACACTTAAAAACAAATTCACCTATTTTTAAGTTTACTCATTCAGCCCAATTTGTACTTGATTCTTTCAGGGCACTTGAGCCGGTGAAGATTATGAAGGTGCTCAGAAAATTGCGAATATTTACAGAGACCCCGGTAATGAGCTGAGCCGCTGCTTTAAACACGGATTATAAATCCCGTTACAATAATCGAGACGTGAGACTACGTAGGAGTTGATTAGTAGTTTTGTTGCCTCTGTAGGAAGGTTTTTTCAGACTGACTTGAGTTGTTTTAGGTGAAAAAACCGGTGTTTATAGTCCTATTTATATGAATTTTTAGTGTATGCACTTGTATATTATTACGTATTATAAATTATTAACCTACTGTTAGGCATTGGCTTCCAGAAGCGCCGGGGTTGAACGTGGGGTGAACTGCGACTGTGGGGGGGCCCCGCGCTTCACAGTGGAAGCCAACAAGTATCTACCTGCAACTAGCTCATTTCAGCGGGTTGAGATTCACCATGCATCGTAGGGATGCCTAGATTGTTTTAACGTGTTACATAACATGTAAACATGTAGTGTTTTATTTTTAACACTACATAACAATAAAAAAATATATAGGTACCTATGAATGCATTTTTTATGCTATTTGCAATGTCTGATGCATGAATATGATATTATATCTGATAGTACGAGTATTATTTTAATAATACAGTTTAGGAGTGTTGTAATCTGTTATTTTCAAAAAGAACTTTGCAGTTTTCAAATAGCATTCCCAATGAGAGAATGCCAAAAAGAAAATTTGTAAAAAAACTATTGTACAATTTCCCGTTAATTTTCCGAGCAAATGTTTTCCCATTTTTAAAGAATCAAATTTCCAAACTTCACATAAAAAAAGGAAAATGTTTTTTATAAAATTTTCCAACCCATTTTCCAACTAATTTTCATTCACTTAATGTCAAAATACCTTTTTTCCAACCAATTTTCCGATTATCACAGAAGAAATTTTTCCCAAAAATAAAATCTATTAGGATCAAAAATTTCCCAACACGCAAAATTTCGAAACTTTATATAACAAAATCAAAAAGATAATGGTTTTACAAAATTACGCCACCAATTTTTCGACCAATTTTCAGAGGTAAAAGTATTCGATTTTCAAATTTTCCGGAAGTATTTGGATTTCAGAAAAATAAAATTTTTCAAAATTCCCCGTGGAAAATTATCGATTTTATCGACCAATTTTCAGAGGTAAAAGTTTTCGATTTTCAAATTTTCCGGAAGCATTTGGATGTCAGAAAAATAAAATTTTTAAAATTCCACATGGAAAATTATCGAACTTCACAAAATGTCAAAAAAAATAAAAGTTTTTTTTTAATTAATTTTCCAACCTATTTGCCGACTATTTTTTTGTTTTCACAGATATAATTTTTATGGAAAAAAATAATTTTCAAAGTTCCAAAATTTTCAAACAAAATCAAAAAGGTCTTCCAAAATATTACGCTTTCTAAAGTCAAACATAAATAATAAAATCTAACTAATGTCTATATTGTCTATTGTGGTAAAAACAAAGTGTTTTAATTATTTAATTAATAAAATCTAACTTTATGAACACAACTTCATGAATGACAATATTCCCGTTATGTTTTTAGATTTTCACAGTCAAAATCATTTTCGTTTTTTGTTTTTGGGGTGTTTTGCCGTGTCGCGCTCATGACATCTGTCGGATCTGCCCTGATGATGGACACTGCAACGCTGTCCGAAACGTTGGCTAAAGAAGAAGAAAACAAAAAAATATAAAGACAATATTCCTGTTCCTTATTATGCCCCGATGACTTTGCAGGCACTGGATCGCCGGAAATTATTTTTGGCAGGAAACGATGGATTTTGGAATCGGTTCCATTTAGCTTTTATAAAATTCGAAAATTTGGGCTTATATATATAGACAAAAAATGTATCTAAAATAAAATATTATATAATTGGAAATTTTGAAATTTTAGAGCTCCCAAATGGATTTTGTTAAATCTATAAGGGTGGTTAGGGGGTAGTGGGTAGGGGGTAGGGGGTAGGGGGTAGGTGGTAGGTGTTAGGGGGTAGGGGGAGGGGGAGGGGAAACTCGAATTTTAATTCAAAATACACTATTTAAAATAAATTAAATTTCTTGAGTTCTGATTGGCAGTAAATTTCTTAGTTAATGGGAGTTGTTACATACCTAGTTGAAATTAGTTTTCTTTTGTCCAGTGACAAATGAAAACTAATTTCAAAGGAAACAAGTTATACGTCATACGTCATATGCATTCTTAAGTGTGTTCACTAGTGTAAACATTTGTACAAAAAAATGAATGTGGTAAGTAAATTTTTGCATAATTTCTAATGTGTGACAAAGAGAAAAACTCTACTATCAGGAACGCCTGCAGAAAAAGCAAAAGTAGCCGAAAATTGCAAGTTATTTTACGTTCTTTAATATTTCGGAAATATAAAAATTGACAGCATTTATTATTTTGACCTTGGGATATACGATTTTTGTGCGCGGCGCTTTTTTTTGTTTTCCAAAAAAGAAGATAACGAATTTACAAAAATATAAATCGATCTGCGACATCACCGAATTCAAAGTCAAGCATGTCAATGGCTATATGTCTTACCCCCTGCGACCTACGAAGAAAAGGGAAATGGATAAATTGGCCCTCCGATTTAAAAAGGTTGATCAACACTGTTCTAGATCATCATTTCAGATTATGGAGAAAGGAAGGTAATATCTATATTATTTTTATTTAAATAAGTAACTTTCAGAATTGTTTGCAATTGTTGAATGTAACATGTACACTTAACAATAATTTCCACCTTACTTCCAAATAAGTAAAATTTCGGCGAAAGAAAAATGTTTTTTTTAACAGATCTTTTATCCAGCTTCGGTGTAAGATTTCATATTTGTACGTTATTAATATTTGTAAAAAAACGAATGTGTTTTAGACCACACGACTAAAGTAAAACTTCACTAACTTATATCCCCATCCCCATCCCCATCCCCATCCCCATCCCCATCCCCATCCCCATCCCCATCCCCATCCCCATCCCCATCCCCATCCCCATCCCCATCCCCATCCCCATCCCCATCCCCATCCCCATCCCCATCCCCATCCCCATCCCCATCCCCATCCCCATCCCCATCCCCATCCCCATCCCCATCCCCATCCCCATCCCCATCCCCATCCCCATCCCCATCCCCATCCCCATCCCCATCCCCATCCCCATCCCCATCCCCATCCCCATCCCCATCCCCATCCCCATCCCCATCCCCATCCCCATCCCCATCCCCATCCCCATCCCCATCCCCATCCTAGGGGATGGGGATGTACTTCTAAGTAGGGGAAGCAATTTGTCGGTGTTTTTCATGTGTACAATCTCATTTTAATTAAAAAGAAGGGATTCGACCATCTTGGAAACATAATATCATTTTATACTCATTCGTTTTGTTGTGGCGATAATCACCTGGAAGAATGTAACTATATGTCGTGTGTTTCTTCGCAGAGATACAGTTATACTGGTTATTCCTTTTCATTTAATACCTTGTATTTCCTACATATATTATCAACCAATTCCAGCACGTACCATTTCGTCTCGTTTCCTTTTTAGTATTTACAATCCTGTAAGGTGTAATTCGTAAGCGGATTTGGATGCAACATCCACCATTTTATAAATTTCATTCAATAGCACCATCCCTCTTGTCTGCTATGCTCTACTAGAAGATCTGTTCTGCCATGTGACATCTAATCTAGACTGACCTAACCTAACTTAAATGACTACGGCTGAAACGGTTACCAATTTTTTTTTGAAAATCCCTTCAAGATAGAGTCCAATCTCGCGTACCCCTTGCAGCCAAATTAATAAAAAAAATACACTTTTAACTATAAAATCTTAATCGATATTAATAAAATAACAATTGTGATAATAATGACAATCACATTTTTTATTTAAATTAAATGGAACTAATGTGCATGTGCTCTAAAAATTACACAACTCGATTTAAATGTTTGCGTGGTTACTCAATCAAGTTTAAGAAATCAACCGTCCAAAACCACTTAAGTTCCGCTAATTTCAGAACTACTGAAAGCTTGAACTGTTCCAATGCCATTTTTATTTTAAAAAAAGCATAAAAAATAATTTTATTTTCTCCATCAGTTCCTTTTAGAAGGCCATGAAGAAGATAAGTCCCTCAAGGCAGATATCATCTTTGGGGATGCTACGTGGAGGGTCATTTTAGGAAAGGAAGGAGAGGAAGTTCTGAGAAGTATAAAGTTACGGAGGTGGATAGGAATCTGGGGGTTCAGCGTATCCAGGAGTGACGGAGGTATGAATCCATCCCTACAACCGTATTTCAAGGCGTTCCGTGTTCCGACAGAATTATGCTGGAGAGGTCACAAGGTCCACCTCAACCAGTCTCTCCCGATCCCGCCTGCCACGCAGCCGGTGGGCAGCAGCATCCACCACCAAGACCTGGACAAATCTCACAAATCTCATGTAGCGAACCACTTGGGGTGACCTATGGCAGAGGTGTTGGTTGTCCAATAAATGGTTAACACGAATCTATCGTATACGAGCCTCGAAATAATGCATTTAAATATTAATTTAAACCAATCAGTATATAGAAACACAACCTAGCACCTCTTTCAACGTAACCCGCTTTGTTGATTTACGTTTTGTAACGTAACGTAATGTAATGTAACCATGTCACATTTGAGCTTTTCTATATAAGCTTTCACACTGTCCGATTTTCCATGGTCCCAAACGGTTTTTGTGTTTCCATGGATAAAATTTAGCCTAGAAACCAGATTGCAAAAAACATTGATAGCCCTTTCCTCTTGGAATGTTACGGCTTTTACGTGCCTGAACTTCAGACGTAGTAGCCGCCAGGACTTGTTCAAGTTACCATACGGCAGATCAATGTTCTACCACAGCATATATGCTATTGAATGAAATTTCTAAAACAGTAGATAAAATTAATTACTTTTTAAATTATATTTTTCCTTTTATTTATAAGCATTCTCCCAAATGTTTATAATGTTAAATAAGAATTCTTATACTGTAAATGCATGTACCTATCTGTAGTACAATCAAGAATAAAATGTCATATATATGATGTCTGAATATGAATAGCCTTATCTCATCTCACATTTCTTAGACCTTCCCATTTTCTTCAGACTTAAAATAATCTCCAAATTGGAAACTAACTGAATCCAGGCAATTGGAACCCTTATAAAAAAGCTTTTAATTTTGATTTTTATAAATAAAGACCGGATTATATGCAACAAAAACATCCCAAAATATGCATGCAAATATGCAATAAAAATAGCTAACATATGCACGAAAATCCTTTAAAAGGGCCAAAATATGCAACATGATGTACAGGAAGTCGTATTTTTAAATATTTTTTATTTATTTTAGAAAGCCATTAGTTCTCAGGGATAACTTAATTGATTCTCAAAGATTTTCGAAAATATCAATTACAAAAAGGAATCATAAAGACCATATTGAAAGTACCAATTAGAACGCCTTCAATTGAAATTTTCAATAGCTTCGACGTACCAAATGTACAGCAAATATATGCCAAAAATATATTATTGAAGCTTTTCAAAAATAATGAATCCTCTACTAGACCATGTATGCATAACACAAGATCGAATAAAAACGATATAAAAAATATTCCAAGTTATAAAACCACTTTCGGACAAAGAAACTATACATAATTTGCAACAAAACTCCATAACATCCTTCCCCAAGACATAAAACTAATAAAAAATCCTAATGAATACAAATCAAGAATAAAAATATGGCTAAAAGAGGTCAATGAAAAAACCCTAATGAAGACATTAAAAACGACATAGAAGACAAATAAACCATATTTAAATAACTTTAGTCCGCCTCGGCACAGGACCCCCTAGTGAGGAGGACTAAGAAATACAATAATTTATACTTAATTTCACCATTATATCTTGTATGTAACAATTATTTTATTTAGTCGCTAAAATAAAAAAAAAATAAAAAAAAATGTATTTAACAATGAAATTTACAATTTACCTTTAAAAACACATATGACTAAGTACTGTTCTAAATGCTTTGTAGACAAATTGTGTCTACGATCGCTTAATATATTTTTGTAAGCGGAAAGGAGCGTTCTACGTCTACTGATGTGACTGGACAGAATTTAAATTTGGGTGCGATTTTTGAACTTATTGTTCCGGGCGAAATTTCACCTGATTTCACAAGGGTTCAAACCATAGTTCAGTAAGTTTTCAAACTTTTCTTTGAGTTTACTCTGGAGGAATAGCTTTGACAATGAGGAATTCATAAGGCGAATTTTCTTCATAACCTAAATAGATTCATCAACGCCAAACCTGTGCCATTTACTCCTAGTACAACTCTTTCTCTAGTCCGAGTTGTTCGCCTTTCTTTGATGTTTTTGAAGGAGCATAACTTGTTGGAACCTACAATAACCTGCCACTATCCGAAAGAACTTGAAATAACCTGTCAACATCTATCAGAGTCTGCAATAACCCTTAAAAATATACCAGAACCTGCATAATGGGGAGGAATTCCTAAGACCTTAGCCGACACTATCCCACTCCTCGCAGTCCGCATACAAAACAAATAGACAATATAAGTAAAAATTTCAAAATTTTAAGCAACCCCCGACAAAAAAGAGCTGATGACCTTGAAACGCCTGAACAGATTTTCATGAATTGTAGCTAATAACCATATCGATCACGTCAGCTTTCAAACAAAAAAAACCTCATCGTAATCGGTCCATTCGTTTAGGAGCTACGATGCCATAGACAGACAAACAGAAAGTCAAACTTATAATACCGCTCCTTGCGTCAAGGGTTAAATATATATATAAATTATATTGACAGGTGAGTGCCTGAGTCGGCATCGCGGTTCCCACTCAGGCATCACGCGCTTCGTGAGTTCAATTCTCGGCTGGCCAAGTCCTCCATCACGACAAAAGCAACATTATCCGCTTACCGTGTTGGTAGTAGGAGGTTTTCAAATATATATTATCAGGTTACCCTGGAAAGTTTGTCTTTCTCTAAAAAAAAAAAAAATTACCCTCGGTGCTCGCTGGTGGTGCTCGAGATTATTGGTACCGCAAAATAATACGCAATTTTGTAGGGTTTTTTAAAAAACCCTTTTTTTATATACAAAAACACAAGACCTCTGAATCAATGATAGCTAGATAAAATTTAAAAAACCCATGTGAGTTAAAAATTGTAAGGCGCAAATGACATCTTTGGATGATTCGTACGTAACTAAAGCTCACGATAAATAAAGAATTTAAGAAAAAATAAAACCAAAAAGTGCCGCTACAGAACCTTCAATATATTGCATATTTTACTAAAACCTTCAATAGCTGACAACCACCCTTTAGAACCTGAAATAACCTGCTACCGCCCACTAGATCTAGATTATATATAATCTCACCATCACTGGGTAGAACCCACAACTATCAGCTAGGTCCTGCAATAACCTACCACTGGTCGTTAGAACCAGCAATAACCTGATACCACCCCACTAGAGCCTGAAATAACCTACCATTGGCCGCTAGAACCTGCAATAACCTGATACCATCCACTAGAGCCTGAAATAACCTACCACTGGCCGCTAGAACCTGCATTAACCTGATATCCGCTAGAGCCTGAAATAACCTACCATTGGCCGCTAGAACCTGCAATAACCTGATACCACCCACTAGAGCCTGAAATAACCTACGACTGGCCGCTAGAACCTGCAATAACCTGCTAGAACCCACTAGATCCTGCAATAACTTGCCAGCACCCTCTACAACCTGCCGTAACCCGCCCTTAGCTCCCATCCAGTTATGGATTCCCGGAATGGATTGGCGCGACTGTAATACTCGTGTGTTCTACTATAAATAATTCCCATAAAAACTTAAAACGAGTCAGTATCGATATCACATTATGCGAAGGTGCCCGATGAGCGGCGGAGAAGGCCGAGTGACGGCGGAGATTGCCGAAGCGAGTTTCCTTTCGGAACACTACTGGAGTGCCGCGAAACCTTTCCCACTGAAACACAACAGGGGAGTTTGCACGAGGCCCGCGGTAGGGAAAACTCCAAGAAAAATTAGGAAAATTCTTTAAAAAAGGTACACCATTGCATCGGAATGTTTTATATATTAGTATGGGTTTAGTAGAAATACCAAAGAAAACCAAATAAACTTTTGCGCTTTCCAAGTTTAAAAATAATTGAAATACAACACTCTCTTAAATGAAATGAATATATTTAAATTGTCGGACAGAAGGATCTTCACTGGCTTGATATATCAATGTAAAATTCTAAATGATGCCATTAAATAGTCTAGAATGGCTCGCATTGTTTAGCTTTCGGAATTCACTGCGTAAAACGTATTTATGTAATATATACGTCGGGATTTATTTCAGTGTAGATATTCTGGGACTAACTACACTATGTATTTATATATTCCTTATTATCCAGTATACTTATGGAAGGAAAAATTATCCAGAGTCAGTGGACGTATTAAATTTTTCAATAAATAAGTACAAAAGATTGTTGCAGGTCATTTATTTATAGTGATGTATATTTTTTACATTAGATTCTTATGTGAAAGCCCCCAAAATGGGCGATAATAATGAAATAAATAAACAATAAAACACAAAATAGGCTTATTGGACTATTAGTTGACTAAAATGTTTCTAAAGGTTAGTATCTACTATTTCATTTAAATATTTTTGTAATGAACTAAATATATATTACACAATATACACTACTAACAGTCCAATCACCGTCCATCCTCTGGACCAAATCACCCCCATGTATCCCCCTTTTAAATCTTGCATAGATATGACAAACCAACAAACTATTTTTCTTTTCATTTATTTTATAGCTTCAACAACCTCAATAAAGTCGTGTTTTTCAATTGAACCGCTCTAGTTCACTGAAAAGTCACGGACCGCCACGGCTCTAGATAGTGTCTTAGGGCAAAACCCCGGTAAGGCTGAGGGTTCTGGGTTCAATTTCTAGATGCGACCACATTAACATGTTTCGTTTGAGATTTGTTAATGATTAAATATTGCAATTTGATAATGATTCGTGTTGTCGATGTCAACGTCCGCATGTGTGGCTGGGCGGGTAGTTGTGTAGTTTGGGCGGTCGGTCGGTTGGGCAGGCCTGCATTAGCGAACTTTCATTGATCGGGCTGGGCGGCGCCGTTGTTCGGCTGGGCGGCCCGCCGTCGCGCAGTCCGCCGACAGCCGCCGCCTTAGGTGCCCGCCCCGGTGTCTGTCTCAACCCGGCCCCGGCCTGTCAGCGACATCAGGCTAGAGCAGGCCTCGCGTAGGCAGGCGGCTAGCCACTAGCCACTAGCCACCAGCCCCTAGTGCCATAGGGCCACTGGCCACCCGACACCCGCATACATGGAGTAGTAGCCAGTGCCGTGCAGTCAGACCGACCAGTGAACATACCATTCCGGACAGCCATTCCTCTATTCCGACCGACATCTATCCCCGCGATGAGTGAACGCGCCAAGAGCTAGGTGATTGTTGTTTTGTATTGCGTAACCGCCGCACATCGCTTTGTCTGAGCTTGTTGTTATGGTGTCCGGGCCGGCCGTCCTCGCCAGCGGCGTCTGAGCACCGTGCCCGGCCTGAGAGCACCACCAACTGAGAGCGGCCACCACCAGCGACCTGCGTCACCACCACCCGTCACCCGTCACCACCGGTAAGTCAGAGGCTGCTTACTGCCGCTTCTGTCATTTCTGCCAATTCTGCCACTGCCGCGCCGCGCCACGCCACGCCACTGCTTGCACTGCGCCAATCCTTCCACCTCGCGTGCCGCCAACATTCCGTGATATGATTTATTCAAACTGTTTTAAAATTACTAAATTCATGGAAGAGTCTATTAACTTATGTTTCCTTCAGCGTAACAAAACCAATATATTACGTTTCTGCCAACCAATCGATATCATTTCTAAAACTTTTAACTATCCTACTATTTTAAACAAAGCTAATAAAAAAAAAATACTGTTCAACCTTGCTTACAATGCTTCGCTTTCCAAAGCTGCTTAATAGTTTAAACAAACCTCTCTCTACACCCATATATTTTCAACTGTTATAAATAAACACATATTATTATGTATTTAATCTCAGCTTTAAAACATCGCAAAACAAATTATATATAAAAAAAAGTTTATCATCGAAATGAAACTTCTGTGTTAAACATATCTTCAAAGTTCATTGTTTAAACTAAACATTGACCGTGAACGTAACAATTACTGTCTTGTAATCGACGTCCTTGTGAGTTTTGTGACGCAGAATGTGCGGTGTTACATGACAGATCCTTGGGCAACGGAAGCTTTTCTCCAGGCCACTCTAAAGGCAGGAGTCACGATTACGTAAGGTGACCCACGGCACTGCGGCTCCTCGAACTGCTTCACTCACCACCGTCCTCCCGTCCTTCACCCTTCCTTTCTTCTTTCCTTCCTTCCTCACCAAAACCTTAATCGTAAACACTATTATTTTTCTCATTTTCTTTTGTCAATAATTACCGCGGCAGGAAATGGTGAGGTACGGGTTGAGGGTAATCGAAAAAATCGATAAGTTCAGACCAAATGGGCCCTGTGAGTTATTTCCCAGTGTGTACTGTGTTAAGCTACTTTGGTTATTGGTTGCTAAGCATTTTGTGTCGGCGGTGCGGACTTGTGAAAGAAATGGCTTTTTCATTTTCTTAAAAGCTTTCTCGACTTATTTTTATATTTACTCGTCATATTGACAGGCCGATAACCGCGGGAATAAATAATATACTGAGTATATACTCACTAAAACATCGATTATTTCCATGGAAAGTTTACCTATGTTCGTTGTGTAAATGGGTTACTTTTCTTTGCAGTTAGGAAAATGCTTTCATTAGTACCCACAATTTACGATTTCATACTTACAAAATTTGTAAATATTTAATCAGTAAAATCCATATTATTCTATGAAATTAAACAATTATTTTGTTTGAAACCAAAATAATTGTTTATTGTGTATAATATAGTGTATCATAATTGTTTAATTGTTTAATTTAATTTTAATTTATTTTTTATACCGACCGGTTTCGCTTAACTCAAGAATCTTTAGGATATAAAATTATACTGAATTAAACCGAATTAATAATTAATTAATATTAATAAAATGAAACTCAATATGGAATTAAGCCCCGTTTAGTTTTTTAAATACCCACCGGCTTCGCTTAACACAAAAATCATCAGGGTATAAAAATAAACTGAATTAAACTCAGTACAAAATTAAACTGAAAATATAAAATAAAATTCAGTTTAATTTTACACCCTGAAGATACTTGCGTTAACCGAAACCAGTTAGTATTAAAATAAAAATCGTGGTTACAAACAAAGTAATTGTTTTATTTCATTAAATATGTCAAACCACAAAGTGACTGCTTTCTACCAAAATATAAAAAAGCATATTATTCTGTTGACGGAACATTAGAAAAGTGACGCCTACGTGTCCCAAAATATCCCCGACAAAATATCCTACGGACAAAACATCCCCCAACAAATATCTACTAATACCTAACCTAACCCAATCTAACTTAAAATCGGACCTATCTAAAAAAAATAATGCAGATAACAATCATTTATTGTCTTTACAGGATGTCTGTATAATTATTGTCCCATTTTTTTTAGGTTAGGTTAGGTCATTTAAGTTTTAGAAGATATTTTGTTGGGGGATGTTTTGCCGGTAGGATGTTTTGTCGGAGGATATTTTGTCACGGATGAAAACGCGCATTGCCGTTTTAAATTTTACGTACAGTAAACAACCATTTATCCATACATTAATGGTTATTTATCAGTCGTGTAACATTTTAAACGTGTTAGAAAGGCCCTAAATGATTAAGTTTATTGTTTCGTACATTATATTATATGTACCTGTGCACAGTGTACACAATATCCATGGGACGGATTACAAAGTATTTACATTTATACGGCGATCGTAATATTATCAGTGAAAACAAAAATATCAGATTAAGTGCCCCAATAGATTAGCATTATAAACTAATGGTAGATAAAAGTGATGTAATATTTAAGCAACTTACTAAATGCATTAGTAAATGAAACAAACACTGTGTTTTAATATACCAGAATAATTAAATTTACTAACTGGTTTCGTTTGGCTTAAGCTTTACGTAAGCTTCATAATGGTTAAAACTATTTAACCATTATGAAGCTTAAGGTGAGCGACAACGGTCGGTAAATTTAAATAAAGCAGTTGTTTAATTCTAAATCTTCGTTCCGTTTGATGATATTATGTAAGAATATATCAAACAACAAAGCGATAGCTTTCTACTAAAAAATATAATTTATAAAACATTTTTCATTCTATTTATAGGTAGGTATGTAGAAATATTCGTTCTTACTAAATATTTATAATGTTTTATTATGGTGTTTGGAAATTCTCAGTAGAAGCAAGAAACTGGTGAAACCACATCACATTGTTTGGGGTTGATTTCGTAATATAACATATTTTTTTATTTGAGCTTTAGTTTTCGTGAAAATCCAGTAAGAAGTTTGATTTTTTTATCTAATTAGAAAAAAGGGTCCCTAGGGGTTAAATTACCTGTCCAATCTCTTAAAAAAAACAGCAAGCAACTTTCTTTGTTTAAAAGCCTAAAAAACGTTTAAAAGCTTACCGTCGTGTTAACCGATTTTTAAGCCATTTTAATTCGCTTTTCAAAAAAATTATCATCAAAATAAAATATATTATGAAAGAAAGTATCTCCTTATTTATTTACAAGAAAAGAAACTTCTCTATTACGACTCTCTCTATGGTAAATAAATAGTATAACATTTTCTTCTTCCTTGCACTATCCCAACTCATTGCCTAGGTAGGCTGTTGGGGTCGGCTCTTCTCGGTCTCAGGTTATTTCTTCTTCGGTTCTGGGAATCATCAATCTTTCATAAAATCATTAATAAACAGTACAACAGCAACCATGCATTAATCAAAATAAGCTTTTACAAGTTGTTTGAAGAAATTTGTTTTAATGATAAATAAACACAATCTTATTAAAACAGCCATTTAAGGTTAAACAGTAGATAATCAACAAAACAAATTTATACGACCCTTTTTTAATGAAAATCTACTTAAGGGCGTTTTGAAACAAAACCGTTTTTTGTGAAATGCCGCCGAAAGGACGCTTTACAAAACTAGAAATTAACAAATAGAATTTCATTTTTCTTTATACAGATCGAACAACAAAACACATAACTGGTGTAATACTTATCTGCCAAAAGGTTCAGATCTTATTATTAAGTTCTGCAAGGATTTTAATTTTTATTATTTTTATAATAAACCCAATTAAATAACTTTGTTTCTATTACATTTTATTATTTCTTAATCCTGAACCTTCCTCAAGGGTGAATAAAAATATATTGAACATAATACAGATAAACATATACATTATACATGGTATTTAAAAGAAAATTAGAACAGAGAGACAGAACATCAACTTAGGTGGGGGCGAGGAGGGAGGTGCCTCAGAGGGAGGGGTGAACGTGGGCGGGGGTAATGGAAATATTTAAAAAATGGGGTGTTAGACAAATTTAATTGTTTATTAAGTTAATTGGTTTTATTTATTTGTTATGACATTTATTTCAAGGGCTTCAAGATTATTAAAGCGTAGACCTATCCTATTTCTATGCAATACATCTATCCCGGAAGATTTATTAAATTAGTGATTTTTATCTATTAGGTGGGTGGCAAATTCGGAAAAACCTACACTGTTTAGACATCTCAAGTGTTCGATCACCCTTGTTTGAATGTTTCTAGCCCTTTTACCTATGTAAAAGGCTGAACAATCATTACATTTAAGTTTATAGATGCCAGAATGGCTTAAGCCACTCAAATTTGATTTAATTAAAATAAAAGCAAATTCACTAAAATTATCAAGAAAAATCAATTTGATGAAATTTTGTGAAACAAAATTTTATGAAGATTTTAATATGACGTCGATCTAAGCTCTTTACCAATTTAATTTCACACTTACATTTTCGTGAAGAGATGATCTTTAAGTTTCGCTCCAAATCAGGCTTTTACGAGGACCTTCATTTAAGCCTCGGGTAAAAGCAGCGATCACCAACCATATTGAGCCGAATTGGGTCACTGTATTATGATTTAAGGGGGTCATTCTAGTAAATTCTGCTTTGCTGGACTGCGGGCTCCGGTTCCAGAAATAAGTAGTGGGGACTGGGAGTAAGGGGGAGTAGAACATTGGTTTTGCCAGTTTATAAGTTGACTAACAACCCACTAACTCCATTTGGACCCTTTCCAACACGGCATGTTGGAGAGCTCGTGCTTTAGAGGTACTACATTCTAGTCATTTCTGATTCCCAGCAAGGCTTCTAAAGAATTAAACTGAATGCAAAATAAGATTTTTTCCAAGAAATATAATAACTGAAAACTCCTTAAAAAGAGTCACTCATTAATGAAATAAGTGAAAACTCATTTAAAAGATTCACTTGTTAATATAATAGTGAAAACGCAAAGAGTCATTTCTTAACATAATCAGTGAAAACTCATACAAACGAGTCACTCATTAATCAGTGAAAACTCGTTTAAACGAGTCACTCGTTAATATAATAATGAAAATGCAAAGAGTCACTTCTTTACATAATTAGTGAAAACTCGTTTAAACGAGTCACTCGTTAATATAATAGTGAAAATGCAAAGAGTCACTTATTAACATAATCAGTGAAAACTCATACAAACGAGTCAATCAATAAAAACTCATTTAAAAGGGTCACTTTCTGCTCATACCAATCGAAAGTGCGCACCACTGATGAATTTGGCAGCCACCTCTAATCTTGAGCTCCAAATTACTTGAAAATCCCTTGATTCTGTGCAGAAACGGGCGGTCATTTTGATAGATTCCCTTATCTTCACAAACGGATTGCAATCTTTAGAGCGCAGAAGTCTTTGTTTTATCGGTATTACAATGGAATATGCTCCGAGGAACTAGCGTCATTGATTCCTTCACCACCGGTGCATACGGGAAACCCAACATATGAACACGGTTGACATTATTTGTTACACGAGAACGGTTCTTTTCTACGACTTATTCTTGATTCAACAGTGCAGCTGTGGAACGATTTACCGGCCTCCGTATTACCTTCCTCCTAAAACACAGGTCTCTTCAAGACCCAGGTTCACTCCTTTCTTTCCACAAAAAACCTCCACACAGCATCCCCAAAGATGACGTAGGCCCTGAGGGAAATTATTTTCCTCAGGGCCTCACGTGTAGTCAAATAAAAAATAAAAGAATATGGGGAGCAAATGTTAATTCGAACGGAAAATTCTATTAGCCCACAGAAAATATTTTGATAAAAATCAGTGGTTATGGATGCTTATAGGAAATTTTTGTTACAATACATTAATTGAACAGAATCATAAACGATCAACGAAAATTATTATTTCGCGAGTGCTATCATAAAAATACTAACTTCGGTTGTCTGTCTGTGATTGTAACTCTGTGTAAAGAATTCTGATTTGTTTTGAATCAAAGGGTTATTTTCAAAATTGGAACTGATTGTGTGAAGAATTCTGTCATTTCGTAAAGTACCTACCAATGCCTACCTACCTACCAGTATCTACCAACACCTTCAGGATCGAGCATCAAAGAACACTGGAGAAAGACACTGGCTCCCACAATCGCAGATCCGATGGACCAATAAGAGCTCACTAAAAGATTTTATCATATTTCTATGAATTCTTATTATCTAATAATGATATTACCTTTTTATTTTATTTTTATTTTTCTAAATTCTATTTCACTATATTTTTGTTACTTTCCTATGTTTCTTTGCTTTCGATTTTTATTTTTAATCTATTTTTATTTATTTTTTTTGACTCCGTTCTATCTTAACTCTTATGTAAAAATACCTATTTTTTCAATATATACTGTGCTTATACTCTGTATGGGATGTGTGGGATTGCACTCACCTCCCCAAATCCTGGAATAAAGACTATTATTATTATAATGCATGATACCTACAATATTTTTACAGAAAATTATTTTAATTATTATTTTCAAAATTTGAACTGTCGAATTTCGATTGTTGACCCAACAATCGAAATTCAGATTATCCCGTAATTTTTCACGGGTACGCGTTAGTGTGAAATGATTACCAAATGTTGTTGGACAATTTAGTACAGAACCGATGAATAATTAATTTTCCTTTGGGCGTTTAATATGTGTGCTATTGCACTTTTTTAATGCTGTTTTGGCTCTATTTTCAACGTTATATGCCAGTTTCAATTTATATATCAATCGTACAATTGATTAGTCAGACATCTCCAAACACCAAGTTGTGAGATAGTGAGGAAAGCAATATTCGAAAATTCATCATATTACTTATGTTTCTGTGTTTTACATAATAAATATGCTATAAAAAACTACTGGAAGGCGTAACGATCCGGTATATTACATAGTATGACATTTTGAAATTTCCTACCAGAAAACATCAAAATTTTGTTTAGTTCACTACAAGTTTCTCTGCATTATAATTGATTTAGTAGTAATTATGAGTTTTCTGAGTATTGTACCATATATATGGCACACTTTTAGGTATAACTGCATACTCAACTCAAATATCGATTTTTCGGAGATGTTTGACTACACACTGGACGGTCGATATCAAAGATTCGTCATTCCAAGAATGTAGGCCGATAACATTGTTTGTTCAGTAGCCATTTAGAAAAAGATTTATACGAAAAAGTTCAGATAAAACTGTGTTTTTGTAGAGATCAAGCAAGCACGATGGTGATTTTACATTCAGTGTATGCTACACCACAAGCAAAAAGATAATCTTGCTTTTACTGAAACTAAGAAGCCATTTAGCCAGAGTAAGCAACATTGAAAAGAGGGATGCTTTGAAAATATCTGGCAACCGTTTAGTATATGAAAGAATTTAGGAATGCTGTTTTCAATTTATAATTAATTTTTATTTAAAATTAATCATCTAGCATTACTTCTATAGATGTATATGTCGTATAATCGTAAAATCAGTCAGATTATGATGTGGCGAGGCGCATCATGATCTGCCTGATATTATGATTGGCCTGCGACATATATATTGATAAAAACAAGCTTTGGACAATGACACAATAAATACCAGGCAATAAAAGCATTCAACAATCTATTACTTAATATAAAAAATGAGGAAAACAGAACAAAAAAATCAGACACACGAATGAAAAGATGGATTAAAGAATAAAATAGCAATATTACAAAAGCGTTATAAGATAAAATAAATACATGTTAAACACTATTCCATTTTAAAACACACATCAATATACACAATCGTAACTCATAATATCATGCCATTTTTTTTTAAATTTTATTAAAATTTATTACATCATCTTCTTGAATTTTGTATTGTAAAACAGAGGCCTCAGCGCAGGTAAGCGCCACCCAGTGAGGAAAAAATCAATAATTTTAATTTCTTTTGGATATTAAAAAAAAAACAGTTTATTTATAAACAAGTTCTGCTATGCAATTTTATTATTACGCATGACAGCTGTTTCGCCCTATGAAGGTATTATCAAACTGTGGTTATACCACTAACAGAAGATACATTTATATCATTTCTATCACATTTTTATCTTGTGATGAAAAAATTTCATAGCTTTTATATTTATTATCTTAAAAGAGTAAAATGACGGAAAATGTGAATGGTTATTATCTTTTATTAAAGTTTCCTTACTGTTTTTATTATGGTCGTTAGTCTAGTCGTTATGTGAGTTTTTCCAAAATTAAGTTTTTGAAATTGGCTTAACCACTACGAGTTGCGAGGGAATTATATTTTTTTTGTTCATTTATCAAAATAGATTATTATAGAATTTTTATATTATATTAGAAGAAATAAACTGATTTTATAAACTAAATAAACAAAAATTTTAACAAAACAAAAAACGACTTCAAAAAATGCAGTAAAAAGTAAAAAAAATAATTTCGTACGATTGTTATTTTTGGAGTCGGTGTCAGCCAAGGTAACTACATACATAGGTAGTTATAGGTGAGATGTGGAGATCATGGCTGACACCGACTCCAAAAATAACAATCGTACCAAATTTTTTTTTACTTTTTAGTGCATTTTTTAAGTCGTTTTTTGTTTTGTTAAAATTTTTGTTTATTTTTTGATTTTTAGTGACGAGCGTGCGTAAAGAAGTTTTTCTTCAAAAAAAGAATCATCGTAATATTTTGGCGTAATATTGAGTTATTCGTCCATTTGTCGCGCACATACTTATTGAAAATTTAAGACATATATGGTTGTCTCATAGATCCCATTGTCAGAACTGGACCAAATTAAAATGGGACCATACGGAAAGCCCCAGCTTTCTAATAAAAAAAGGATCATCAATATCGGTTCACCCAATCGAAAGTTCTGAGGTAACAAACATAAAAAAATATTAAAAAATACCGTCGAATTGATAACCTCCCCCTTTCGTTTAATAATAACACCATTGAATATATAAAAGAAAAAATGATAACAAAAAATATTTTCATATTTAACAATACCTACACGACACATCGTTTATAATTTATTTAAAATGGTCTCCCTCACTATTTCACAGAACGGGGGGAGGTTAAAGGTGCACGACTGCGATAAACCGAAATATCCAAACACAAAAGGGATTTATAGCATCATCGTCCTGCTAACTCTTGCAAAGAATAGATAAGAAATAACCAGGAGAACTTTACCAAGAGGAAATGATTTACAAAAAAGATATTCTATTTCTCCTTAAGACCTAAAAATAAACTTTCAAAAGTCTGGCGCAGGAAAAAGTTTAACGATTCATCATTCTTTAAATATTTATGAAATCAAATTAAATGTTAAAACATAATATTTTGAATGCGTGTTTCTTTGTGGATGTCTCCCAACAAAGACTGTTAAAATTAAACGCCATATAATTCTTAGACACGGACAATTTGATGTAAAAAGGAACGAAATAATAAAATCAATGAGAGGATCTTATTGTGATGTTAATTAATTGCAAATTAAAATACCTTCCCCTAACAAAGTTTTTTTTAATCTATTTTAAACATAGTATGTATTTGATTCAACTGTATTCCTCGGTCACCAATTAGAAGTGCTGATAAAGAAAAATGATTTTATATTCCCAGGTTGATATAGAATGATAAAATAATTACTACATACTAATGTTAATACTGATTTGAGACTCAGGAGATATAAAATATAGGTAACTTTACTAATACTGCAAAGGGGAAGCACATTTTTGATAAAGGTTTTTTTTTTAAACTTTAGTTCCACCCAGGAGGCCCTGAGAAAAATAATTCCCCTCAGGGCTCACGACATCTTAGGGGATGCTGTGCGCCGCATAGCTGTTTGAAAAGTATGACGTTATTAACTTTTTGTAACTGAACATAAATTTTATTTTTTTTCAAAATTTCACCTTTTTGTACAAAGATTTTCAGGATTCCTTCAGTCAAGGAATGCGCCGCATCCACATACTGAAAGATCTTCACACAAATAGTATAAATTTTAAAATTTTCAGGTACAAAATCAGTAACGTCGTATTTTTCAGTCTTAGTACTCTAGCTCACTGAAAACTCACGGACCGCCACTGCTGTGTGGAGAATCTTTTTAGGAAAAGGAAGAAAAAAAAGTTCTGGCCAGAAAAAATGCATGAGACGTGGATAGAAATCTGGGGTCAATGAGTCCAGGAGTGACGGACGTATAAATCCATCCCTCCCACTGCAGTGCAAGGTGATGGGTCGCGAGAGTCCGGCTTAATGGTTCCCGGGGCGGCGGTACAAAGTTTAAGAAAAAGTAGAGATTTTTTTAGTTAAAAGTCCGATAAAGAACTATAGTTTGTGTGATATCCAGATCCCACTCCAAAACCGAAGTGAGCAAAATCCGTGGAGACAAGTATTTGAATTGAAAAATTGTGAGAAGGAACAAGGAACCAAGCAAAATCCAATTTTCATGCGAATAACAGATGAAATCACTTTCTGGCATTTCTATTTACAGTGAAGATAGTAGAAATAGAATTCAGTGGAATGTAATCAGTGCAATCACTTTGTTGTTTGAATCCATGGAATTATAGTCATACTTAAAACCGCTGCATCGCGAGATACAATAAAATACTATTTCTACACTAGTTTAGTGTTATAAACTTCATCAGGGCAGTTAGTAAGCGAAGCTAACAAAAATCACAACTCAATACTCTTCGCCAATACACTACAAACATTGCTCTATATCAATTCAACGTGGTCGGTACAAGTTCCAGCATCTGATTGTTTACTCAAAGCACAACACGCTTTCTATTTACAAAATGGTAATAAAACGCGCTTTTTCCAAATGGATGAAAATATTCATTTGAAAGAAACGAAATCACTTTGTACAAGTGATGTATGTAATCAAAATTATGAACATGTTTCGAAACCAATGGTTTCCTCGTCAGGATAAAATTTAAAAAAAAAATAATATTAGACAAACAAGTATACACAAATTTAGACAATAAAAACATTACAAAAGTGACTGATTTGTTAAAGGTATCATAAAAAACAACCTTAAAATAAAATAAAAAAATAATAATTTTGGAATAGGTAATAATTTCATTTATGTATGTATTAAAAACTTATATAAATTAACGTATAATCGAAGAATAATTAAGAGGTCTAAAGAAGAAATAAAAATATTAAATTTAATCACCGAAGATAATATTAGCGAAAAATTTCTTAATCGAAAACTTGAAACCGAAAAATCAGAAAAAGATAGATACTGTCACACCTTCCTTCTTCACGAATTCCTAGATGTGACCTTTTCTGGTTCGTCTTTTTCAAATTTTCTATTGAGAAAATTTTCGCTCATATTGTCTTCAGTGATTAAATATTACAATTAAAGGTTTTAGGAATTTTCTAGATGTGACCGTATATTTTTCAGATTTTTTTGTAAAATTTTTTTTATTGAGAATTTTTTTGCTTATATTGTCTTCAGTGATTAAATATTTCAATTTCAGATTGTCTCCATTAATTAATTTATTAATTACAGTTTAAAAAAGTGTTCTCGATAATTAAAGAATTATTTTTTGTGGAGTTGTACTAAAATGTTATAGATTTAATTTTTTTTTCTAACATAACACCAAAGTATATTTTGTGGTTATAATATTTTATCTCTGACTATATTTTATCTCTGATGCTTCGTGAGATCCATCCAAATTGATATGATTTTAGATTTTCACGACAAAAAGTATTTTCGTTTTTATTTTTTTTGGGGTGTTACACCGTGTTTAGCTACCTCCTTCTTAAGACAAACCGTTTTGGACAGAGTTAAAGAGTCTATCGTCAGGGCAGATGTTGGCTAAAGAAGGAGGTAGCGCAACACGGCATAACACCCCAAAAATAAATAACGAAAAAATCCATCCAGATTAAGATATGGTTTTGTTGTAAGGGGAAATAAGGACAATTGAACATGAAATGAGAGTGATTCGATAGAGTGTGGTTTTTATGGGCATTCCATTTGGTTTACGTTTAGTCAGGTCCTACCGAGTGGTTAAGGTTTTTATTTTATAAGGTTCTTGCCTTCTTATATTCTTAATGACTTTTTAATGGTTAGGAATAAAAGTTGACAAACAATGATATATTTACAGGGAACATAAATGAAATGAAAGAATAGCTATGGGATTTTCAACATTTTCACAATAACAAAATAAAGTTTTTTTTTTTGTATTGTAATTTTGATTGTAAAAATTGACAGACCTTATGAAAATAGCCTGACAGCTGTCACAAACATTGACAAGTAAATTAAATTTGTTCACCAATGCGTTCAATTATATTATTGAATTCAGATTTCAAAGGGGTTTGAAAAAAGTTTGTTGTAACAAATAGTATATATAAACTTTGTTCTGGATATGACATATTATGTATTTTTAATACGGTTTTTATACTTGAAAAATACTGACTAAAATTATAATTGTGAAACATTATTATGTTAGAATACGAAACAAAGTGATATTTAATCTTCTTATTAGACCTTAAGGACAAAAAAAATGAGACCTCTTATTTAGAAACCTACAAAAAAAAAACTAATGAACTATGAACTATTGAGTATAATTAAGTAAGTATAATTTTATTTTCTCTGTTCATTACAAAAAAAAATCCTTCTACAATTTATAATCGCAAATTTATTTATTTAACGAAAACAAATCAATTTGTATTTTCATTTTATCCTGACGAAGAAATCAATAGTTTCGAAACAAGTTGATAATTTTGATTAGATAAGTGGTGTACACAAAGTTGTTTATTTGCATTTTATTTAAATAATTTTAATATTTCTTCGACGAAAAATATAAGGTTTGTCATTTTGAAACTAGCATTTTTTAATACATTCGACATGAAATCTTTTTCTTGCGCATCCTAACAAAAGCAGGATGACCTTAGCTGTAGAACTGTAGACTTGAATCTAGTGAATTATGTAGACAGAGTTAGACACTTCCTAACAAGGTGGCAACTATGAACTGTGAACCATGTTATCGGACACTTCACAGTAAGGGAGGAAAAGCAAACAGTGTTCACTGGTAACGGCAGTCTGCAGCGTGGTTCGTGTTGCCAGTGAACAGTGAACACTGAGCCTGAACAATGTTCACGATGATGCGGCAAAATGTCAGGAGAATCGATACCTAGAATGTTTAATGACCGGTGGGTTAAAAAGCAAACAATTATTATTATTTCCCTGGCAATGCTCAAATCGACAAACACTCCGTCAGTCAGTTTCAAGGACGGCGATTAGTCCTATTACTCTTCTATAACTATAATCAACTGTACTCAATTAATAACTGTACTCAACTAGAGGTTAATTAATAAACATTACTTCAAATTAAAACTATAAATCTGTCCTACCATGGCACTCAAATATTCATTTCGTTTTAAATATTAAATTTTCACGTAATCTAAAACATTTTCCATCGCGAATTTTTATGAAATTTTAGGTATACCAGTTTTATTACCGGGCACCGCGCGAGCTTCTACTCTCTTATTTCGATAATTTTTTTCTTATTATGTATATTATACATTAAGCAATATTTCGTCTTCTCTATTTTTTGATCATCTTAAATGGATATTTCAAAGCTCCACAGACCGTAATGGAAATGACCTGTATTTACTACTAAATAAACTGTATGTAGGTACTAACTACATATCTACCAATACATAGTTACCAATATCTTTAACATCTAACATTTGAGAAATTAGTTAAAAAAAACCACTCCTACTTCTAAAAAAAAAATTAATTCTGAATTCTAACCAATATTTTTTAAACCTAATATAGGAACTCAATATGCCTTGGGGAAATTGAATGTACGTCGAAAGCTCTTAGGAATATTTATGGATCTAAAAAAGCTTTTGATAGTGTGTCGCATTCTAGGTTAGTTGCTAATCTGGAGAAAATTGGCCTGGAAGATAAAGTTTTAACCTGGTTCCACAGTTACTAAGAAAATAGGGAATAATACGTTAAACTATATGAGTGAACCTTTGCCTTCTGAGTATAGAATTTCACAAGGCACAGTAATCGGGCCTATTCTTTTCCTTATATATGTCAATCACATGTCCAGTCGCAGTGGAAATGTCATTTCGTATGGGAATGACGCAGTTATCATCTTCGAAGGAATAACAGGACAAATGTGATAGTAGTAGGAATGGTTTGATGATAAATTGCTAGTTTTACTGTAGAAAAAACATAGAAAACTTTAGAAAAAATATACACCAAAACATACAATATTGATGTGGTGGTGCACAGTCGTTCTTGTGTGTATAACGATGAATGTGAATTCCCGTAGAAAACGTCAGATGTACTCGTATATCTGGGGCTAACCTTAGAAAGTAATATGAAATTTAAGAAAACATGCATAATATTTTAACAGAAAATTATTTTAATTCTTTATTGAAAATGTGTATTTCGTTTGTTTAAATTATTTCAGATTAAGACAAGTACAGTCAGATTTCATGAATTTTCAAGGATATGTGCTATTTAGCTGACATGCAATTTTTATCAATCCTACCATTATAATATGTCGTAATTTTTTACAGGTCTTCACTAGTGTCATTTATAAAATACGTTGACAATGTTTGCAACATTTTTGACTTGTTCATTTTTGAAAACTTCAAACCAAAAAATTGTTTTTCACCTTCTTCTACTTGTTTTAAATGTATTTATTTATTAATTATTATATCAGGTTAACTTATAGGTCATTGATCTGGCAGAAGTCATTGATGTAGATTAGAAAGAGTAGTGGCCCTAAAACAGTTCCTTGTGGAACACCACGCTTTTCTAGACCATAAATGATCTATCAAAATATGGTGATACTATTTTTGTAAAAAAATATAATAATACTACCCTTATAAAATACCTATTAATAAATAAATGTTGGTGACAGTCGGAAGCGCTAATCTGTTCCTCCCGCCGCAATCTACTCGTACCTTATTAACTTAATCGGCTCGAATACAATGTGGGGTCGGCTCTTGTGTACGGATAATGAACCTCGGCATCTATTGTGAAAGAAAATCGTATCATGTAGGGTTTTAAATGTAAATGAAGGTCATTAGTACTGAAAGATCCCCGCAGAACAAGAAATTCAACGCTTTCAGGAATGTCCGACTGTTTTACTTTCAGTCCTGATAAATCGGCGCTCATTCGAAAGATGTTAAGACTTTTAGAAAATCTAAGGTTTGAGAATAGATACTACGGAGAGGCACCTCATTTCTATCAGCTCAGCGTTGGTGAATGTGATTTACGTTAAGAGGGACTTTTTATGACTTTTTGTGATTTACGTTAGAGAAACTTTAATTTGGATTTGAGGCCAAAACCCTCAACAAAACTGAAAAATTAAAAACAAAAATATAGGCCATAAAATAAATACATTTTTCATCATTTAAGAGGCAACTTTGGAAATTATTCATGAGTTAATTAATTTATTAAAAAAAAAAACTTTGCTCTCTTTTCTATAAACGTATAATGCATGTTTTCTATAAACGTATAATGCATGATTTCGCATGTAAAATAAAAATAAATAAAAAAGCATTTTGATGGGCGTAAGTTTCAAGCGGGATTATTTCAAAATAAATCGTAAATCTGCTGGATTTCGTAACCTATTTATATATTTTATATATTCCATAAATTAATACAAGCTACATACTAGAGTTATTTAACAGATATTAAAGAATATTTCACAGTGGGTAATTATGATATGTTTCTTCGTAATGTCTTATTTGTGGTATGTATATTTAGTAATTACCAGGTGATGTTCTTAGTGTACAGGAATGAGTATATGTGTATGTGTGAGAAGGGGTGACCTGTGAAGGGATATGCATGCGCATTCAACAGTTTATATCATTGATAAAAAAAACTCATTTTAAATTTAGGCTGTTAATCCAAGAAATTGAATTATGATATTATATTTTCTAGACCCGAGGGGTTCAAAATAAATAATAATACAACTCTTTAATAGGTAAGGCGTGTCCGAAACACAGAAAATCAATGTTTATTCTTCCTACGAATGAATGATAACGTGTAACTGGCACAGTAAGAATCGCCGGTATTTAAAAATATTTCTCGGGATTTGGTGTGAATGGACTCTCCGAGGGGGAAACCGGGGGGAGAAGGGGGATGGGGTTTTGTAAGGGGTTAGGGGGGGGGGGGGGGGGTGGGTGATAAGCTCTTCAACGCTTTGTTTTAGACAGTCACCGAATAAAACTTCAATGTATTTCTCATTATTGTATTCCCAGCTGAGACTAAAAATACTGATTATTTTATTTAATACGACAGTTCATTACAAATTTATACATCCAAATGTAAAGTAATAATATAAAGTAAAGTTATTTGTTCACAGTCCTTGTATTATAATATGCGAGCCTGGGGTGTATGAATAACCCCAGACCCTCTGAGCTTAATACTCAAAAGATATGATTATGAAATTTACTTGCGCGGACAATGTATCACAAAGAATAGCAATCATACAAAATCTCAAGGGAAAAAAAACAGATTCATCAGCCTTGTATTCAGTTCTTTGTATTTAGTTGTCAATCTTACACAACATTTGATTTCACAATGAAAAAATAAACAATATTCAATCAAAACAGATGATGGATGACTGTTATTTAGTTGTTCGGATACTATTTTTAAAACAATCCATTTCAGATAAGTTTTTAGATTTTCACGGCCAAAAGCATTTTCGTTGTAGTTTTTGGGGTGTTATGCCGTGTTGTGCTACCGCCTTCTATAGCCGACGTTTCGGACAGCGTTGCAGTGTCCATCATCAGGGCAGATCCGGTAGATTCGACGATGTGTCGGATCTATTGGTCGACACATCGTCGGATCTACCGGATCTGCCCTGATGATGTGTCGGATCTATTGGTCGACACATCGTCGGATCTACCGGATCTGCCCTGATGATGGACACTGCAACGCTGTCCGAAACGTCGGCTATAGAAGGAGGTAGCACAACACGGCATAACACCCCAAAAACTAACAACGAAAATCCATTTCAGGTATCTCTGTTAAATCCATAAATATATTTAATTATTTTTTCGAACAAACAAAACACATTATAATGCCTAACCAGTCCTCCTCACTAGGCATTCCCGTTCTGTGGTGGACTGCAGGATGTTGTATGGATGTTGACAATGATTTCCTCATCTTCTAGTTTGTTGGTTTCCACAAAATAAACAATAAATAAAGCAAAAAGTATTTATATTTGTTGTCTGTAGGTTGCATTGGGGTTACTTCATAATTTCCTCATCTTTAGTTAGCCACAATTTGATGTCTCTTTAAAACTTTGGTATCTCTATGGAAATAATTCTGTAGCATGGAAATTATGTTTTTTCTGTCCAAAAGATGTACATAATTTTGGGATGATCAGTAGTTTTGAGGATTTCTTCCTTGTAGTGAAGGTGTTTTGGTCAGCAAGGTACTCATATTTTCTTTAAATTTGAGTAGTGAATTTTTTTGTATAGTTTAATAATGCTGAACTAAAATAAAAGTTTTTTAATAATTCTTTTAATGGAGTTCTGGGGTTCAATAGATATTTTACATAGATTTTTAATTTTTGAAGTTACAGCCAGTCTGTCAACAACAATAGTTCACGAATTGAGGGAAAATAGAAATATTACTTATTTGAAATCTGAGATTGTTCTGATGGTCGCCGATCTATAACAGGAGATGTCTCCAGATAAATAATGATCAGAAAAATTTGTAAGTATTTAATATTTTTTAAATATATCATAATGATCAGTACCTACTCACTCCCAGAAGTTCATAGTATTTTAGTACAGCATAAAAGGTTAAATAAAAATTCAAGATGAACACGGCAGAACAGATTTGCTAGCACAGCAAAGTATGACAAGAAGATTTTTTTAAGCATTATTATCCATACAGGAGGCTCTGAGGAAAATTATTTCTTTCAGGGCCTTTGTCATCTCAGGGGATGCTATGCGGAAGTTTTTTTTAAAGGAAAGGACGGAGAAGGAAAAAGGTATGAGAGATGGGTAGGAATCTGGGGATCAGTGTGTTCAGGAGTAACGCACTTATGAATCCATCCCTCCAACTCCGGTGCAAGGCGATGGGTCGAGAAACTCCGGCTGGAGAAGTAAAAAGGTCTCCCTCAACCCGTCTCTTTCGATCTGAGCTGCCACGCAGTTGGTGGGTAGATGGCATTCGCCACCAAGTCCCGGGCAAACCTCAACCCATTAACCCAGGTAGCCCTACTAAGTCATCAAACAGAAAGAACTACTTGGGTGACCTATGGCAGAGGGGTTGGTTATCAAACAAATGGTTCCCGAGTAAATATTGGAAGGTGCCTGAAAACTCTATTAAATATGTGTAGTTTTCTATCCTTCTAACATTCCAAAAAACCTTCGAAACCTTGTTAAATAAATACTCCTACCAATATGGAATAAGTTGAACCGCCCGAGGAGTCACCTCGCGTACATGTGTAATTTGTTTTCAGTCAATATTTATTCCACTGCCTGCCGCTAAATTACTTCCCGCTAGCTGCTAGCTGCTAGCTGCTAGGCTAACAACCCTTAAACCTGCCATCCGACCATCCCTAAATAGTCAACTGCCTATTTCAAAATGTTGTAGACATCATTTATTACTTCTCATATGATTTTTATTGTCTATCTAATTACTATTTAAATGTTTAGAGCCAAAACAGTATGTTTAAAATATAACTTACAAATATTGTTTTAATTTTTTTCTTATTTATTAAAATTTCCTCTGAATTTATAAAATTTTGTAAGAAGTTACTTACATAAATACTTGCATATTTAAATATAAATCATAAGTTTTTAACCCCTCAGAACTCCAAATTTTATAATAGAGTCGAAATATTTCCGTTTTGCAATAAAATCAAAATAAATCGTGTATTTCTGAACATATCCGAAAAATAAAAACTGTTTTTTAAATATGATAGAATACGCTTTCAAATAAACTTATCATTTTGAAGTATAAAAGTTTTGCAATCAAATATAAAAAAAATATTAAAAACTTAAAAACTAAAATTAACAATAACGAAAAAAAAAACAAATACATATTTTATTAGTCAAATGTATTATAAACCTTATTGTCACCTCATTTTTATATCTTTCCATGTAAAAAAAATTAATTAAATAAAATAAAATAAAATCATATTGCCACCGAAACTTTGATATTATAAAGATTTACACTTTAGTTCTTTCGTAGTTAACTTTTTGATTTGAATATAAATCGGGGTGTTTTCTCTTTCCAATACAATTTTTATCGTATTTCTCACTATACGACGTTAAGGAGACACTACGATTTATATGAGACCTATATGAGTTGTTCCGAAAACCGAACCAATTAGCCTTAGGGGTTAAGTAAATAAATAAAATTGCGAATGGGAAATTATACAATTTGTCCAAAGAAATGTCACCATCTCAATACAATTATTTTATACAAACTTTCTTCAAGCCGGTAAGTACAATAATATTGATTATTTAGTTTTGGCAGATCCTAGTAGGAACGGTCAGGCGAACTCTGGCAGGATAAAAATGCGTATCCAACAAGGCCACCAATTTGCGGACAAATGATATGCAAAATGTTTGAGTTAAAACAGGGTTTCGCTAAGATTCTCGCTGCCAGCACACCGTCTCTCCACAGGAATATTCAGAGAGGATTGTGGCTTCATTCACATTCAATTTGGGAGGCGCTACCGACGCTCCGGAAACCATTTACTGGATAAATAACACCCCTGCCATGTGTCGCTTAAGCGGTTCGCTACTTTTCCTGATTTAGCAGGGGTGCCCGGCTTCATGTGGAGTGAGGTTTGTCTAGGTCTTGGTGAGACTGGTTGAGGGAGACATTTTGACCTCTCCAGTTTGACCCACCATTTACTTCCCAGAACTTCCTCTCTTCCTTTCCGTAAAAAGACGCTTTCATATTTGTGATTAGCGATATGAATCTTGGTTTTATTTCATATCAAATGATGTCAAACCACAAAGGGATTGCTTTCTGTGAAACGGATCAATATATATTCATTTTAATATGAGGTCTCAATAATGATATGACTGAATCGCGTGTTAAAGTAAATACATTATTTGTAGTTGTGGAATAATAACTTCCATTGAACTTTTTAGGAGTGTATGATGTTCGTATTTCATATTTTATGGTTGCTAACAAACCAAGTTGTATTTCAGTAAAATGTAGTTTAATGACGTACCTACAGATATATCAGAATAAATAGATTCTTCCTTGTATAGTTGTGGACTGAAATCGTAAGATTTGTAAGTAGGTACTTAAATAAATACCTTCTTAATTAAAGCTTTTTTTATTTAGATCCACACAGGAGTCCCTGATAATTTTGGGGATACTCTGTGGAGGGTATTTTTTCTGGAAAGGAAGGAAATGAAGTTCTGGAAAGGAAAAAGGTATGAGGAATGGGTAGGAATATGACGTTAAATGTGTCCAGGAGTGCTGTACGTATAAATCCATCCCTCCCACTGCGGTGCAAGGCGATGGGTCGAGAGTCCGGCTGGACAGGTGTAAGACCACCATTCATAATTGAAACGTTGCTTTAGCCGTTTTTGGCGATCAAATCTGAACAGCCAGATACTTCTCCATCTTCCACAAGCCATAGTCATTCACTGGCTCCAGACGAGGAGAGCAGTTGGAGCTCTTGTGCGGTATTCGCATAAAAAAAGAGCTTTATAACCGATGGCAGTACCGCTAATATTTACGCAGCAAATTATTCCAGTTTGAGAAAAACACGTAATAACAAAACATTAAAAATACCCTATAAAATATACTGGAGTTTATTTCTGAACGTGAGTCGGAGCACGCAAGGGTCCCCCCTTGGCGTGTATTAGCTATTTCACCTTCTACTGTAAACACCAGGTAGGAATACAATTATTGCGTTAATATGAAATAATACACTAAGCGATACGGTGAATTAATTACTTATATTGAATTCATAACGTTTAACTAAATGTTTCCAAAAAGTTGAGTATTTTTACCTATTTCACAACCTTTCTAATCATTGGGAAAGGAAATTATTTCCCTCCCTTTTCTTGGCCTCTGAGGGGGCGGTTTGCTTTGTTATGATTAAGTATTCGGTGTAATTACTTAAGAAAATCGGCTCCGCGGCCTTTTTCATACAAAATTTAAATTTTGATTTTTATTTTAACCAAAATTACTTGCAAATATCTGTTATAAATACGTGGAAAGGAAGGAATGAACATGATGTAGGAGGAAGAGACTGAAAAACAGAGACTGGATGATTATAATAGATTTTGAAGGATACAACTAAACATGGATTCAAAGAATTATATTATCAAGAGTATCTACATTTTCGCCAAATCATTGTGTTATCCAGTCTTATTTCCACGAAAATGGATATTGATATTGTGGATTCAACATACTGGAATTTCTAATAAAGTATCAAAATTAAACTCACTATCCAAAAACAAAGTTATTGCTTTCTACTATCACAACTGAAAATGATAAAAATAAATTTCTCCCTTATTCGCATGAAAATTGGTCGTTGCTCCGAACAATCTAGCTTTTTAAAATTCCAGTTCTTGACTCCCCGGACTGTGCTCACCGTGGTCTGGAATTGGGAATTTTATACCAAATACCGTCTAGTTGCCCAACTCTAACCAAACACACTATTTTCCAAGAAGCTTTATCTAAAATTGTATTTTCTCCCTTCAAGATTGCATCGCTTCTTTGTCTCATTTTTTTTTACTGAGGATTCGAATAGTTGGAAGCAGAAATCAATACTTTAACAACATTAAATATAAACAAATTGCTCAGCTTTTCTCCGCGCTTTTAATAGTGGGTAAAATACGCCAGTCAAATATGACAATTTTTATGAATTAAAATACATTATTACCTTACCCCTTTTCTATAAATGACTGGAACAATTTCACCTTAAGAGGCGGTTCTCCGAATTTCAACCGATTTCTTGCAAACCTCCCTTAAACATTTGAAGTTTTTAAGCTCTTAAAAATATATATGTTATTCTTGAAGATAATATCTAGACATTTATTGCGCCAAAACGCAAACTATATAAAATTCCCTCGATAGAAAAAAATCGCAAAGTATGCTCCAAAAATGATTATAAACACGTTTGTTTCGGTTATTTTACAAGTTATATGTATGAAAAAATTCGCAGCGTTTCTTTAAATAAAATTAAAGACAATTATCGCGAGATTTTTGCTCTATTTTCAACGAGTCATGTTTTATTAAAGATTTTCATGATTTTTGCATCAATTTTATCGCTGTAAATGTTAGCGCGCTCTTCTAACATTCGTAATTTCATATCTCTCCATCTTCTTCTTTTTGGGGCCGGGAACTGAGCCTTAATATCGCGGGTTGTTTTTAGACAGGTACAATTTGAACTAAATCCACGGTATGTATAATGAAAATAGCTTTATGTTATATTTATGTCAGGAATAAGCGTTAATGGCTCTATACAATTGTATATATTGTTGGCGGAGCAGCTTTATTACATTTGAATATCTCCTCTGGTGGGTTTATATCTTCCGAGAGATGGATTACATCGTGTCGGGTTGACTGAATCTATGTTTTTTTTAATCATTTTACATAATATTTGTCAGCTTTATTTTTAACAGTTGGTTATCTGTCTTATCCTCGGAGCTCTTCTTCTTGTTAAAGGTGTTTTAACCCATACAAAGTAATTTTAAAGACATGTAAGGGAATTCCGCCATATAAAAATTAATAAAAATTAATGAAAATTCCAAAGTTACAAATAAGTCGCTATATTCCGAATTTCTACATCTATAACCTCTCTACAATGAACACTATAAGTTTGAAGCTCTTAAAAAAATATATGTTACTTTTGATAAAAATCTCTGTACATTTGCTGCGTTAAAACGTATAATTAGATGAAATTCCTTCGACAGAAAAAAATCGCAAAGTATGCTCAGAAAATTATAAAAAGCCCACCTTATTGTGTTATTTATTATTGCTGTAGGTATGAAACAAATTAGTGAAATTTTAAAGAGGTTTTTGCTATATTTCAATTATGCCTGATTTATTAAATATTTTCCCTTTTGCCTTAATTATAATCGTTTTTAAATATTAGCACGATTCCTCTAATATTCATGTTTACATAAAATCTCCATATCAAAATGCCCTATTCTTCTTTTTGAACGGTTACTACGGAGCCTTAATATAAATTTAATATAATTATTAAAAAATAAACCATTCGCTTAAATGTGTTCTTCGGTAATGAGTTTATAGTAGCAAGTAAAAAAACCAAGAATCATGAACCATGTTGTGTTTTTATGGTGTGTCGTCTTAACGCGAAGACAAATTTCAAAGAGTGATTTTTCTCACCCTTTTCTTGATGTAAAAAATAAAATTGAAAACATTTCTTCAGTTAGTCTGTGGAATAAATCGATTTCTGTTTCCGAAGAACGGAAGAGATAAAGATGATCCGCAGATATCGCAGATAAAATTGGTAAACTTTCTGACGACTGTCACTATTATTTTCTGTAGAATCTTATTCAACTTCAGGCTTACCGCCATTTTGAAACTCGTTAGCCATTTAATGAATAAACTTTTGAAATAATGTTTGCATTTCTAAATCAATCGAACGATATTATAAAATGATAATTTAAAATATTTGGAAGGGGTCTCTAGCGTACATTTGTTTTATTTTGAAGGCAGAAAATGGTAAAATAAAAAAAAAAACAAAAATCAGTTCTTTTCATGCCTTTCACAAATAATTTAAAATCTTATTTTAAAAATAACGCAGACCTTGTGAAAAATCATGAAAAATCAAAAAAAATAATTAAAAAAACTAAATTCTCGACACATTAGTTCCAATTTTGAAAAAAACTGTCAAAGTAATTTTCTGATAAAATATAATCCAATGAGAATTCATTGAACCAGAATTACGCAGACAAACAGACCTAAAACCAAAATTAGTATTTTTGATGACACCCGCATTTTTGTATTGAAATTTAAAACGAAAATTGTAAAAAGTTGAGATCCTAGACTCACTCTCCCGAACCATCAACTTGAGAAGCGAAACACTTTTTTCGATTTTAGTAGCAATTCTATGATTTTATGTCTGTTAAATTATTTTTTCCTTCTCCATACATAAATGCCTCTTCTGTGTCACCGTTCAATGTTTTCAATCCACAAGACGGGCTTTGCGAGACTTTTAAAACTCAAGCCAATATTTATTGGAATCTTGTGGGAAATGAACATTGATTTGAGCTATATTATTCACAGTGCTTTCAGGCTAATATCTTGTCAAAGTTAATAATTTTGTCAATTTGGTTTCTTACTAAACGGCGATATTTAAAATACATGTTTGCTCCATGGAGGAGAGCCTGAGGAAATAATTTCCCTCAGAGCTTATTATTATTATTATAAGATAATGAGCACGCAGTATTCTGCTGATACGCTCATATCTAATTTCAAAGTATGCAAATATTTTTGTCTCTTTCAAATTATGCCTTAAATTGATTTATATTATTTTGTTTACTTAAGTTTTTGGTACTTAAGCAACAAATGTACATTGAAAATTAAAACTCTTCAAAACAAAATGTCTAGAAAATGTTACATAGTTAATGCCCAAGAAATACAAAAAATGATTTATATTAATTTACAGCATCGATGAAATTTGTGGAAGTTTGTTCTATGCATTCACTATTATATCTGCAAGCATTTCCCAGGATTGGATGTAGAAGAGTTTTGTTAATTTTTTTAGTTGATCCGGAAATTTATATTTGTATTCGCGGTGTATATTTATCGAATACTAAGGCAACTGTAATTTACAGATCAAATGTTGAAAGTGTCAAAAAATTAAGTTACCCCTCTCTCTTCTTTTTTCAAAGTTGGTAATTTTAGTTGATATTTTCTTCAAAATGTTGATCTTTCAAAGCTCTTGTTGTAGTTGTGATTCGTCTGTGTACCTTTTTTATTAGATCTTTCGCAAAATCTGGATATACATTTGGAAAATATATTTCAGTAAAAGTTGTACGCATCATGGTCATGTATCAGATGAAGAAAGGCTTTTCTGATTGCATCTTATTGAATTATATTTCTAATAATATGTTTTCTTCATTGGGAGGAGTCGAATGTATTATGATATACAAATTATTCAAATATTATTATAATTATTAACAATTAATCCATATATTGTAAAGCGCATGTTGCTGTTTAATTAATTTGATATGAATTCGAGACTGAAGGAAAACCCGATGTCGAAAGGAGGAACAAGGTTAGTTGAAGATTGATTAAAAATAGCTCAATGTGATTGGAATAGGACAATCGAAAACCATGCGATCTAATGGCGATTTTTTAACAGCAGGTAATAGATTTGTTTTAATTACCCTTTTCGGACTGTGGAAGTTTTTGGTTTGACTCTAGCTGTCACACTGCTAGCTGAAATGCCAAAAATAGCTCAAATAGTTTAAAGTTCGTTCGTTACACCGAAATACTAAAAAAAATCATACAATCCGAACCCAATTTCTGTATTCCAAAGATCACATAAAAATCTCTTTTCAAAAAAATATCAGATCTGTAGGTTCCTAGGTACTGAGTGCATAAACCGTAATATTTATCGTTTTAATTTTTTTTTGAAAGGTGAGAAGGAATTAATCTAAATTCTAAACAAATGTCGTGCATCAAGCTTGGTATAATTTTAAGTGACACCTCAGGCATGGGAGTTCAATCGAAGCCAAAGTCAAGTTTGTCGCTCAGAAGTTGGACGTACGGTTTTACGCAGTACATAGTACCTACCCACAGACACTTTAGTAGTACAGAACTGCTGACCCTGAACACATTGTAAGAGCGTCCCACAGTACGAATTTGGCAGCCACATCTGGTCTGGAGCCTCAAAATACTTGAAAAAAAACCTTGAATCATTCTTGATTTCAGCAGCACGACTGTGATTGATTTGCCAGCCTCTTTGTTTCTTCCCTTCTACAACATGGATCTCTTCAAAAGACCCATGTTCACTTCTTCCTCATGGAAATTATAATGGATGACATAAGCCCTGATAGAAAATATTTTCTTCAGGGCCTTCTGTGTTGAGTTATTGTAAAAAAGCAAAAATATAGGCTGTGAAATGCGTGGGAACGATGAGGTTTTCTATAATAATGTGCCATTATCGTTTAATCGAATCAGTTCGACTTTTCTTAGTTTTCCCAGCGGCATAGTCGCCTCTGATGATAAAACATTTCCATTTTTCCAACGTAAAACACAACACGCGATTTGCCTACACTACACTCCCTCTCCCCGTAACATCCACTATATTTATGTATAATTTTCTGAACCGACAGCGAAATCGATATAGGGATTTTTTCTACAAACAAATCGCGCAGCACCGCATTTAAATTATTCATATTCTAATGTAACCCAACAAAAGCACAGGAGTATAAATGTTACAGAATACATTCTATGTTGGTTGTGTACAATTTATATTGAGCAGCCAATTTGTAAGCCATTTTTATCATCCTATAAATGAGGAATAGGCCACTTGCATGTATTTCATAACGACTTGGAAAAAATAATGTGGATAGATTTTTTACTAAGATTACGAAAATGTTAGTAAAAATTTTTAGAAAAGTATAGTTTTTTTTATTTTTAAATAAATAAATCCATTATTTGAGCTCGTGACGTCACTACATGAAAATGTTCCGTCTCCGATTATGTTCCCTTAATTTTGTAAAATTCCAATTTTTTTTTATATGGCAACACTTTGATTTCCGGCGAATTTTTGAATTTGCGTTTAACGTTCACTGGATTTATTGTTTGTTCTATGCGAACTTATCCTTTGGTTTGATTTTTTGATAAAGATGGCGGTGTTTTTACAGATGTTACGAAGAGAACCCCGTACAATTTATTGCTATTCGTGTGGAAAACGTTATTTTTTTAAAATGATTTTCGGCTATGTAATTATCGTTTTTTCGCACCCTTAAAATTATGTCCGGTCTTTCCGGTTTATAAAAAAATGGTCTGATTTTCGAATTGAAATTTTCAAAAAATCGCCAGGGTTTCAAAAATACGATTAAAAAAGTATAGAATGTCTTAGAATATTTGCCTAAACCGGAATTTTTTTTTTAAAAATGTGATGCAAGTGGCCTATTGTCGCATGTTTCCAAACTTATTAGATTGAGTCAAAACTATCAACATGCACAACAAAAAGCCTCTTCGAAAAGATAAATCAACGGAATTTTCATACTAGCGATTTCCCGGCATGCGTTGCAATGTCACTAATAAAGAAATTGTTTCTCCTTGCGTTTCTGTTCCCATTTGTCCCGTGCTCCCCTTCCGTCTCTCCTTGGCCTCCCATGTCCCCTCCCTCTCACGCCTTCCCCTTGCACCTTCCACCTTCTAAGCCTTTCCTCTCCCCTCTCCCGCAAACTCTCCTCCCGTGATCTCTTCCCCTCTCCCGCATTCAATACATTCAATCCTGATACATTCAGATTTTCAAACAGCTCGAGTGCCATCTATTGCAATTTTTTTTTACAAATTTTAATTTTTTATCTATTACAAACATTCATTTACGTATATTATAAGAACCACTAATCAAATTTGGTACCTAACACAGGTATCTATTTAAAATAAATATATTTTTTGATTAGTTTCAAAGCATTCGATTTTGGTTAGTACCATAGGTGAGTACTTCGATTAAATTCATAAATTTAAAGAGTTTATTCGAAAATTGAATGTTGATTGAACAATCGATGGTTTACAAAATGTCATTCTCAAATTGTGACATTTTTTAATGTTTCGTAAGGGTTTTTAAAGACGATAAAAAACTTTTCAGATGTGTTGTCACGTGGTTGTAATAATTCTGAAACCTTCGCCAAAGTGGAATGAACGTATTTTTAATGTTTCAAACATTTTCTGTGCCTAATATAGCGATACGTAGACAATTTACATACATACATATTATAACCAAACATATATTCTAAACATATAGACACAGACGTATTGGGTGTAGTGTTCCTAACTAGCTTCTACACAGTATTTCAAAATAAATTGATGGGTTTTGGGCAAATTTATTACGCTCAGTGTCCTTGAGTAGGTACTTTTTTTATCCGACACCTACGAATAAAACGATACTTATAAAAATGTCCTTATCAGAAGAAACGGATCGATATTTTTGTTCTTAGAAACAGAACATACTTATTAGATGCTCGTAGATATGAGTAGACAGGAGCAAAACATAGTAGCTGAGGATAAAAAAACTTCCTATTTCATCTTTGAAGATGCTTTAAAGAGAGTCTTTTTAGGGAAAGGAAGAAGAGGAATTTCTGGGAGGGAAAAAAAGGTATGAGGGGTGGGAAGGATCCTGGGGGTGTCAATGTATCCAGGAGAGACGGACGTATTAATCCGTTGGGGAGGTCTAGGTAAGGTTTCCTTCAACTAGTCTCTCCCGATCCCGCCCACCATGCACTCACAGCCAAGTCCTATTCAAACCTCTCCCCATGAACCCGGCACCCCTGCTAAGTCACCAAATGTAGCGAAACACTTGGAGTGGCCTATTGCAGGATTTGTGGTTATCCAATACCGCCTGCCAAATCGAATATTTTTATAATGGAAAAAGTTTATGAGTAAAACCTCAAATTGTAATATTTAATCTTTAGAAGACATTTTACATCAGTGATTCTTAGTTGTAATATGATACGGTTAAAAATGAAGGAAGTTGGCATTTATGTTGAATTAGCTCAGTGGTCAGAGCACTTCCCCGACAGGCAGAGAGAACACCATCAGTTAACTGGAAAAACCAAAAAATACATCAAAAACAAGAATTATTAATTTATAAAGTGGGCAACTACCCAGAGTACCTAGGTATCTGAATTTCTTCACATAATCAGTTTCAAATTTGAAAATGACACCTACATTTAAAGCAAATTTAAGTTCATTGAACGTGAAAATGTTCATATTTCTGTCAATTATTATTATTTTTGATATTTTCAACGATTACAAATCTATTGATTTTACAGAGGTATATTAAAAACCTAACAGAAATTTCGTCAACTGTCTATTTCTGAAAAACAAATCCATGGTTCCATTGTACACGTGAAATTTAAATTTCCCTCCTGTCATTAATCCAAACTCGCTTCCGACTTCCTATTTTGGTCCCAGCAGAATATATCGTTAATCTGTCAGTTAATTTCCTTCACCATTTTAAATAGAAAACAGGAACCCTTTCTATTCCAGTCGCGTACTTCAATTTGCAACTCATTGTAAATTTTAGCGACTGAATAAATTATTATTTATTTATTTATAAACAGAAACAAATAGTACATTAGATACGAGGTGTGTGTGTGTGAGTATGTGTGTATGTACCTAAGTATGCGCATTAAAAAAAAAATTACATGATGCTCTTTTTAAATTTGGGCAGTGAATCGGAGAAAATGTCGATTTTAGAATTTAGACCAATATTATTCAACATATGAAGAGGACGATTGATTGGCGAATTAGTCGCTCCATTTGTCTTGTAATTAAGCGTGTGGAATAGTTCTGTATGGCGTGTACGTCTTAATGGTATGTGAAAATTAACTAGGAAAATAAGTTTGGTACAGTCAATGTTATTATTTAAAATTTTGTGTACAGATGTCAAATCAGCTATTGCTCGCTTTTGTTGCAAATTTTGAAATGTGAATTCAAAGCTATTATTGAATTTGAAGGTAAGATATTTTATAAATTTGTTTTGAATATTTTCTATGCTATCTATGTATACTTTGTACTGTTACAAATTGACGAGGCATATTCCAGTGTACTTCTGACAATTTTTTTTTTCTAATTATTTGTATGACTAGTAGTTTTATGATTATTAGTCTCATGCGCTCTTGCAGAATAAAAAGGTAATATTAAACACGGCTTCCATCATCACCCAATCCTTTATTAGCGATAAAAGGCACGAGCTGTTTACGTACACGTAATAAAAAAAGTAACTGGAATTTTTAGACGCCTCGTAATTAGAAAATTCGTTGAAGCAATTCAGGATAAGATTTTCCGGAGATTTTTTTGCAGAATCTTAAATTTGAAGCACAATCTGTTTTCTGAATAAAAAAATCTCCAATGAGCACCTGCGTTGGGAAATTTATAAATATTTTCTCTAGCGAATTTAATGGAAAGCGTCGGATAATAATAATTTAGTAATATTTGTATAGCGCAGTTTAAATAATAATAATAATTGGATAATTTATAGAGAGCCGTTTTTTGTAAAGAATCACTTCTAGGGCGTCTCCTAACAATAAATAATTGGCATTCTTAATTGAGATTCACATGCATTTTTGTAAAAATAAAAGTAGACTTTTGTTGATGAATCCTTTTAAAATATTTTGAACCAGTCCTTCCTAAAGGTCAAACCCTTCAAATAAAGTATTTAAATTGACTTTATCATGATTTTATTACATTAGTCCTTACTAAAGGCCAAACCCATCAAACATAGAGTACATTGCCTTCATAATAGTTTTAATACACAATATAAAATATTGATAACAATGCTCTTGAGGCATCAAGACAAATTACAAATTTAGGCATCACTTTTCAATCAAATCTTTTATTTGTTAACCACATGATGGTCTAATAAAGGATCACAAATGTTAGGATTTATAACTAGGCTAACTAAAATTTTCAGTAATAGTATGTGTATTAAACTGTTATTTTCTTCCTTTGTTAGAAGCTAACTTAAATGCTGTTCTCTCGTCTGGAACCCACATTATAATATTTATGAACAAGCTATTGATACAAAACATTCGTCATGGTTTTATTACATTATTACTTACTAAAGGTTAATCCCTTCAAATAAAGTATTTAGAGGGCACTGACTTCATAATGTATTCCCCATACAAAACGAGAACTATGCAGACAAACAAAGCTTCAATCTCCTTCAACCAAAGATTTATGAACACCCTGAAAAGCGAGGAGTTCAATGGGAAGAGAAGTTTTCCCAGACTATTAAAACTCTGCAGTTAATAATAAAATCCAAGAGATCGTCTGCCATATTCTTGTACCCATAGCAACGACAATTTGGCAACCGTACGCGGAAACCATTGAATTTGTTTTTATTTTTTTATTTGTGGCAAACCACTGGCAACGTAATGCCATCAGAATTCGCAAATGACGCCATAACTCCTCCCGGAACCCCCTCTCTGGGCGACCTCCCTTGGCTTTTTGTCAATAATAATACATAATGATCATATTTTTGTCTGGAGCAATTGGGAATACACTGAAATGCAAACTTGCAAGTCAGAAATAAAATTAATGGTAATGCTCTCGGATTCAATGGAAATATTCGTCTGAGCATATTTTAAAATACGTCGATTTGACTTTATACATTCATAAGTGGCGTTAGTACCGCAGGTCTAGACAAAAATATCATGTTTTAAAATATTCCTGCTTGACATTCAATTGCAAATAAAATGGTTGTTTTTAAACGTATCCCAAAATTAAGTTCTGTTTTTGAAAGCAGATGAAAGATTCTTTCGGACGTATATGTACTACCCAATTTGAAAATTTAAAATTTTGAACGAAAACAAAGAAAAAGTTTTAAAAAATTATCTATCTAATTTACTGATGATTTTATTTTATTTACTACAAAAAAACACATCTTCAAAGACAACCACTTAAAACAACATTTTGTAAGATAGACGTATTATAAAGGTTAGATATTGTCAGTTCAGCGTGTAATGTTAGATCTGTATGAATTCTGGTTCACTGAACTCAAGTTTGATTTGAATTTAAGTATCATTTTCACAATTGTAATCAGTGGTGTGAAGAATTAAGACAACCTAAAGGTATAGTTAAAGCAGGCACCTACATATTATATAACATTTAAACCGAAAATTATTTTAACTGGCGTTTTCAAAATTGGAAGTGATTGTCAAGAATTGAAACTATCCCGTGATTTATTCGGGTTTTTAAAAAAAATTACCAACCTTGTCCGGGTGAAATATTTGGTGGATTCCTGTTTTATAGAAGATTTTTTTTTTCTCGGAAGATTTTTTCAATGTAGATGAGTGTTTCAGGCTGATAATTATTGATTATAATATTTGTTATATACCCTTTGTGCTATGCATAAAAATCTTGTTTAAACGTTAGTTTATCAATTAAAAAAAAAATAATAATAATTAATATTTGACAAGTTAAAGTATTTCAGCAATAAATGCAGACATAATTAGTCTCGACGCCACCTAGCGGGAGATTTAGTATTAACAATACCTCTCTCACAAAAATAAAGTTGGTTGTTTTCAGTTGGAAAAATGTAATAATGAGTAATTGTCGAATGAAGCACTAGTATATATTGAATTATTTGGCGGGTATTAGATAAGCCGCCATAGCTCAGTGGTCAAGAGCACCTGACCGGCAATCAGAAGGTCACGGGTTCAATTCCCGTTGGCGGCCAGTATCTTTTCTCGGAAGATTTTTTCAATGTAGATGAGTGTTTCAGGCTGATAATTATTGATTATAATATTTGAAGATTTTTTTATTATACCACACTGAAAATCTGTTGCTTGGCGGTTAATATCAGCTATTTAAAATGAGTTTTAAAATACATGGAAGCGTAGATCCGGCTCCAAAAGCTTAAAAACAAAAGATCGAAAAAACTGATTTCTCTATGTGACGTAGAATCACCCCTTTCCGATTTTACTACGAGTTTTTCGGTTCAGCAGTGGTATAGTTCACAACAGACAGACGTGCTTCCACCAGGAATAATAAATATTGTTAAGAAAGTCCCTTGTTTAGGCTATTCTATGCCATTAAAAAGTGAGTTATGCTGAGTAATTTTAGGTTAGGTTGAACTGGGCCTATTATTGCCTTTGATGTTGTACAGCCATAAAGACTGTCTCCAAAAAACAGGTCCGATTACTCAAACGTTCAAATTCAAATTTGTATTTGGAAAAAGGAACGTCGTAGCTTTCCATCCCTCTGAACCATTTGTCCGTCCGGTTTTATGGCGGGAATAAAAACGTCAGAGTCGTCACATAAAGTCACGAGAGAAAATTGCGCGGTTAGAGGAGTGCAATCGATACGGCTGGGAGCTTCCCACAACCCCGGGGGAAATTGCTCCTTATGAATACTTCACCCAAAGGGTACTTTTGGATGCTTCAAATCTAACACTAAATCACCTAGCATATATTAGAGATATTTTACATGGCGGACATGTTTAATTTTAAACTTAGAAATGACAAGAGGCCTGAATTTTTTCAGCTTAAAATAATGTTAAAACACGAATCGTTGTTAATTACGTTGTCACATAATCATAGACGTTTTGGGAGGCGGATGTGAGTACCGCCGCCCCGGGAACTATTTATTGGATAACTAACACCCCTGCCATAGGTCACTCTTAGTGGTTCACTACGTTTGGTGACTTAGCGGAGGTCCCTGAGGTATGTCAAGGTCTTGGCGGCCAATACGTTTGCCCACTTACTGAGTAGTGGGCCAGATCAAGAGAGATTGGTTGAGGGAGACCTAACCTAGACCTCTCCAGCCGATCTCACTCGACCCGCCATTCACCGCAGTTGGAGGGATGGATACATACATCCGTCACTCCTAGACGTATTGACCCCCAATTCCTACCCATCCCTCTTACCCTTTTCTTTTTTTTCACAATTTCTTCGCCTTCCTTTCCCTAAAAAGACCCTTCACAAAGCATCCCCAAAGATTGCACAGGCGTTGAGAGAAACAATTTTTCTCAGGGCCTCCTGTGTGGAGCTAATGCAAAAATAAATAAATGATAAATTACTAGCGCAGTCCCATGAAAGATAACGTAAGCCTGAATTCTTAAAAAACCAGTTGCAATTAAAAAAAAAAAACAATACATTAAATTTCTGTTATTAAAAAAAAAAATTATGTAAGAGGTAAGTATTTTATCGCTTTTCCGAATTCTTTACACAATCACATCCAATATTGTAAATGATTATCCAATTATAAGCAAATTTTAATTCATTGAATTAGATTTCTCGTAGGACTAACGCACCGGCAACCGATATTAATTTTTCTGATACGTAATATACAGGAAACTATTTTCAAAAGAATAAGGAATTTCCCAATTTTTTTTTTACCTACATATAGTTATAATTATAACAATAACTTTTTTTTCATTATTTACCAATTTCAAACCAAAATCGACTTCAAACATCAAACGTATTTATTTACAGCGTCAACTTTTTAAACTTATACACTGGAACACTGGTGTATACACACACATATAAATATATATATAGCGCACATGATCTGTATATACTATTGATGTTAATAAAAGCCAAAAAAAAAAAAAAAAAAATATATATATTTTTTTTGGCGTTTATTAACATCAATAATATATACAGATCATGTTCGCTACCCGACTCACTAGACAATATCTGTTCTGAGCTGGGTAGCAGTATCTTTCAATCTATCATTACATAAAATTGTAATAACAATAAAAGTAACTAAAAATACAAAAGATAATAAATAAAGATACAGAATACAATAAAAATAAATAATAAAACTTAAGTAGAAATACAAAAGATTATCTACATAAAATAATTTAAATATTACATACATATATAACAATGTTTTTTTTTTTTAGTGTGAATGAAATAATCAATAAATAATAATATAGACAAATAGTTTTATCCTTGATGCATTTGAATGAAAATATGTTTTTATACTGTTGCTATTCAGCGGTACATCATGTGTGCACGTCCTTCGGGACACTTAGTTATATTTTGTGTAAATAGGTATATCGTATTTTCCCTGCACATTGTATATAAGTACGCCGCGGCCGGAGGGCAAATTGTCGGGAGATTAACTGTCATGGAATCATAATAACATACCGACTTCTGGAATAACAAGGTTCTATCTGTTGCGGTAACGTCACCTGAAAATGAACCCTCAAGTAGCTTACTATAGATCTCTTCATAGAATGACTTAACTGCGTCAGATGGATTCTTGTCATTCCAAAGGATCGCTATATCAATAATAATAATCAATATTAGCATAACACTATTCTTCTGCATGAGATCTATATAATTTAACCCCCTAGGCTAATTTGTTTGGTTTTCGGAACAACTCATAAAGGTTTCATAAAAATCGTTGGGTCTCCCTAACTATAATTTTTAGAAATAAGATCTAAACGGTTTTAGAAAGAAGAAAAACCACGCTTCATATTCAAATCTGAAAATTAACAAAATAATAAATATGTATACCTTTATAAAACCAAAGCTTCCCGCCGCAATTTGAAATAATTATAAAATTTTTGCATTTTTTTATTAATTATTTTTACATGAAACCATTCCGTTAATGTTATAAAAAACAATATATAATTTTAGTTATAAAAAACACAAGGCGAGCCACTTTTAAAACTATTGTTGCATTAAAAACATATATGTATTTAAAAAATTATAAGTTTTTTTCTATTTATTCAAATTGAAAACCTTTCATCACCTTTCAAAAACAGTTTTTAGTTTCGGGATACTTTCAGACATAATACATTTATTTGGATTTTATTGCAAAACCGAAATTTTTTGACCTTCCGACAAAATAGACTCGAGGCCCAAGTGGTTAAGTATCAAAATTTATTTCATGATTACTCTCTCACAAACTTATTAAGTATATCACGTGTTTATAAAAGCGCAGGCGTATACTATTTATAAAAAAATAAATATACTCAATAATTATACAAACGAATCTTGAAATAATAAAAAGTCTAGAGTTACCAATAATCATGTTTAGTCTAGAAATGCGTAGAAATACTTGAAATAAGCCAGCAATCATTGTGGGAAATGAAAATATTTTCCAAAAACAGACAAAAGGTTTGGAGCGACTAAGACGAAAATTGGTTTAATATAAGTTCAGCCAACCGTCTTCTCGCTAAGATTTTCTATGCGGGCAGATTTTCCCATAGAAAGGCAAACTCCTCGCTAATTCGTCAGAAAAGATAAAAGATTTAACGAGGTCAACTTGAATGGGATTGGAGAAGCTTTCTGGGTTATTGTGCCGCTTTGTGAAGTTTAAAGGGCGATAGCAAATGATAATACACAATGATTTGAATAGCTGTATTTATTTTTAGAGCTAATAATATATATTTTGGAGAGTTTCATGATTAAATTATTAGATTACAATGCGCCATTTCTTATATACAAAGCAGTAATAAAATATTACATGTTTTTCAATTGCTTTAAAATTACTTATTTCTCTTCGATGTAAGGGTTATTTTTTATGCAATAAGCAGTCTATATTAATATTTATTTATCGTTGCGTAGTTTAATTTGTAGAACTTCCTTTTATTTTTAATAAAAAAAAAAATTAATTATGCTATTATTTCATTTATACCTAATCAAGTTCTGTATGTAATTATTATTTCGTGTGACAGATGTTTTGCCTTCTAAAGGCTTTGGAAACGCGAAGCAATTATCAATATATCTATATTTAAAGTGTTCGAACTTGCGCGGAGATCCGCAAAGAATGCAAAGCTTATATAAGCGTAATGAGTAAGATCAAGAAAGGAACGCTCTGATGGTTCGGGCATGTAGAGCAAATGAACGAGGAAATGTATGACTCAAATGTGAATGGTAGAAGAAGTCGGGGACGCCCGAGAAAGACATGGCACGACCAAGTGAATCAGATACTTGAGTCGGGCCATGTCAAGAGTCAGAATAATAGAAGAGCACGTAAGGTGGCGGTTGCTCGAATATCCAACTACTATAAACTATTAGGTAATCTTACAGGAACTATTATTATTACATTTTCATATAATAATATAGGCACGCTACAGCATGGTAAGTTAGTTAGTGGTCGTAAGTTGGTTCACGTCAAAAAAGTGTGTATTTGTCCTAGAGTGGATTACAATTTGAATTTCTTTTTTTCAAGGAAAAATAGTGCATAATAAGTTTTTAATGCGAACGGCTTATTTTCCTCACCGTTTTTTGGAAGCGAATTAATATTTATGTGCATAGGTATATCTCAGAAAATAGACAATTATATTATAAAGTGCTACGTGCCGTATTTAGCTTTCGGCTGTTTGAAAAGCACCGGTGTTTACCCAACAACAATATTGACTCTGGCATTTCGAAAAAACACCAAAATATTGACAAAACGATCTTAATTTCCAACTAATACGTCTACTAGGTCGTCTTTAAAGTAGGTACCCCATACAATACAATAATACATTAAAATATATTTCCACGAGATTGCTTCAATACATATTTCATTTCTCCAAATTAAAAATAACCTGCTTTATTTTTTTGGAAGGTTTTTAGTAAATTCACGAGTTGTTGACTTAAAATTATTTATGTTGGTGAGAAAGGGATGCTGGTTGTATGGGGGCTGTACGGTATACATGATTGGTGTATAGGGGTCCCTACCCCTGCTTTTCCCATCGGGAAAGTTGACAATCCTCAAAGTAAAGAAAAAGCAGCGAAACTCAATAAACACAAGTTAGAGACCGACATAGCGGCGGATGAGGGTTGTTTATTACACCGAAAAAGAAAACTCTACACAATATTGGGTTATTCGGATGACGAATGTGAAGGAAGAAGTAATTAATATTTTCGCAAACATTTTGACACAGCTTTGACAAAGGCAATCACACCAGTAATTTATAAATTATTTGCATTTATAAAGTGTATTACAAAAACTAGCGTGGACCTGTGAAAAATCTAGAACTCGAAAGGATAAATTTAACCAAAGTAAACTGTTTGGAAAGCAACTACTGACTGACCAACAAAAATATATTAACAATCATCTATATCAAATATCAACTATTGTAAGAACGGCGATATAAACTCATCATATATACGGAAAATATAAGAATTGTGTATGTATTATTTTTTAAATGTTACTACGCTCATCCAAAATTATATTGCTTAATTAATGTCCACCCTGGCGTCGGGTGTTCCATCACGACACAAGCAATATTTCCGCTATTTGTGATATTTTCAAATACCGTCAGGTTAATCTAAACCAGGAATGTTTGTGTTTAAAAAAAATATATTGTTATATTTTGCTGTAAAATGGCTCTATTGTTGTCATATATTTATTAAAACTAAATTAAACAATCTATTAATTTACTGATTTCGAGTGTGATTTGAAAAACTCCACTAAAGCTAATTTTAAAAATTTCTTAAAAAAAATAATAATAAGAACTTAATTTAAAAAAAGGTTTATTTACAAAAGGCTTCAGCTCGAAGGCATTATCAAACTATCTGTCGGAGGATGAAACAGCTGTACAAAACTTTTTTTTAATGTTTTTTTTTGTAATAAGTAATTATTTATGAAAAAAGAAAACTTTAAAGTGTTGTGAATTATTTTTGGTTACCTACCTACCTCTTTCTTTAGCCAACGATTCGGATAGCGTTACAGTCTTAATAATCAGAGCAGATAGATGACTTTAAATTGACTTTTAAACAAGTTTCAATAATTCCACGATGGTCGAGTTTCGTGTACCTACATGGAGTCTAACAATAAATCTGGTAATGAGCTAAAAAATCATGTCAATATATTTTTGCGCTGCGGGGGGAAATTAAAAGTAAAAACTAGCCTTGTTTTCATAGTCAATAACACAACAACCAGACTGAAAATTCCGCTTGAAAGAGTGAATTGCAAAGTGAATCACACCCGCAACATATAAACTCGAGAAAAAATACTGTGGTAAGCGTGAAACAATCTTAAATAAAACGGGTAAATTTATCGTTTATTCCATTTGGCACACATTAACAGCCACTTCTAATGAATGAATGGAATACCTTTCAACACTTCGCTCCAACCTACATACTGTATATTCCGTATAAAGTCGTATTGTCTGATTCCTTTTGGCCTGGGAGGCTTTCAAGGCCACACTTGCCAAACACACGTTTCCACTTGGCCGAGTTAGTGGGAAAGATTAGTGGCTCCATTGTCCACTAAATAAATGGTTTGTTAATGTTCTTGATGAATATTTATGAATCCAATTTATTAGGAACTTGGAATGTGTGAGTTATTGTGCAGATAGGCTGTGGATTACAAGAGATTTATAATATTTCATTGATAAGTTCTTAGATTTGGTAGGTAATTAATAAATATTTTTTTAAGTGTAAACTTCTTCAGCACCGTTGTAACTTGAAACTTGACGAAGCGTAAAATAGTGACAGTAAAAAGAGACAAACACATTAATCTATAGGATTTAGCCTGTGAGAGAATGAGATAGTACAATCGAAGCACTGTTGTCTACTTTTGTTTACTGAAGGTTTCACTTCTGCCGCATGTGAACTGTAGATACACTCTGATTTTTTTTCATACAAGCAACTAGCGAGATTTCGGCATGCGTTGCAATGCCACTTTAATAAAGAATGGTTTCTCCCTGTGTGTCCTTTTCCATTCGTCCCCGTTCCCATTACCCTTTCGCATACCCATCCCTCCTCACCCTACCTTCCCTGCTAAATTATACGAAATATGTCATTTTTTTTCAAAACAACACATCTACTAAAACCTAACCTAACCTAACCTATCCGAACCTAATCTCACAAAAATGGGACAAACATAATATGGACATCCTGCAAAGACAAAAAATTATTGTTATCTGTATTATTTTTGTCCCATTTTACTATTTTTGAACAACAATTTATTGTCTTTACAGAACTTTTTTATCATTTCTATCCCATTTTTTTGATAGGTTACGTTGAGTAAAGTTAAATTTTAGTAGATATTTTGTCGGAGGATATTTTGTTGCAGGATGAAAACGCGCATTACCAATACTAACAAATATTATCAAAATATGAAACAGATCAAGAAAAATAAAAAGGTATCTGTCACAATTGGGAATCGAACTTAGGATCCCTGTCTTACCGTACAACTCATCAACCAACTCGGCCATTGAGACTAATTATTTTACACCATTTTAGTAAATCTCATATTTGAAACTCAGAATCAACAATATTATCTTTAACTGTTGATCCCACATATTTTTGGCAACTAAAATTTTAAATGATTACAAGGTTCTAATGAATGTATTCGTAACCTAGACAGTAAATAATAAAAAAAAAAACAAAAAAGTTACTCCAATCAATTTAAAGTTATTGAATTCAATTTAATTTGGTGCTTCTTCTATGTCGTATTTTAGTACTTTTTAATTGACTTCTTTCAGCCAGACTTTAGCTTTTGTCAATATTATCTTTAACTGTTGATACCACATATTTTTGGCAACTAAAATTTTAAATGATTACAAGGTTCTAATGAATGTATTCGTAACCTAGACAGTAAATAATTAAAAAAAAAAAAAACAAAAAAAGTTACTCCAATCAATTTAAAGTCATTTAATTCAATTTAATTCGGTGCTTCTTCTATGTCGTATTTTAGTACTTTTTAATTGACTTCTTTCAGCCAGACTTTAGCTTTTGACTTGTAATCGTTAACTATTTTGCGTTTTATGTCTGGGGAAAAATGTAGCGAAATAAATGTAGTTTTTTGTCGGAACTTGGATTTATAACTTGGAATGTTTTTATGTCATTTTGATTTGACCTAAGTCGATGGATACGAGGAATAATTTCAATAGTATATTTTTGGCATATATTTTTTGAACATGTGTTACGTCAAAACTTGAAAATTTCAATCAAAATCAAGGCATTCTTACCAGGACTTTCAGAACAATCTTTTCGATTCCTTTTTGAATTGAATTCAGTAATTGTAATCGTATTAATTTAGAATTTATTTCAATTTTAGCACAAACTATTTCACCAACATAAACTATCGATTTGGAAGTACACATTATTGTAATAATAACATAATCTGTTAACAAGAAATCTAGTTATTTTTTCTTAATTTTGTGAATAATTGTGTGGGAAGTATTTTACTAAAAGAATCGCACTACATATTTCGCGTGTATTTTACTTTTGAAGTGTCGTACTTCATATCTCGCGTGTATTTAATTTAGATTTAAAATTATTTATAAGCCATTGTTTATAAAAAATAAAAAAAATCCACATAATTCGCACAGGTGGATGTAAGAACGATATATTACATGATGAAAGATCTGCGAGACCTTTAAGCTTCAGGTATCCAATTATAATACCTCGTTCCCAGAATGATACCTGCCCAGTCGTTAGTACAAAGCGCACACCTTACCATGTTACCCACCCTATATTACATTACCCTATGTTACATTAATTTGACTAAAATTGTACATGTTTCCAGCGCCTACTACGTAGCCTTTACGCCCGATTAACAATATTATAATTTTTATTTCTTTTATATATTCAATAATATTATTATTAAATTAATAAAAACAGTTCATTTACAAACAAGTTCTGATGTGTAATTATTATTACGCGTGACAGCTAAAATGGAGTTCTACAGATTTAACTTGATAACAATAAACAATATTATAATTATTTTTCTACATTAGCTCCACACAGGAGGTCCTAGGGAAAAATCCTTCAGAGCCCATATCATATTTGGGGTGGAGGGTCTTTTTAGGAAAAGTAAGGAGAGGAAGTTCTTGGAAGGAAAGAGGTATGAGAGGTGTGTAGGATTCTGGAGGTCAATGGAATGACAGATGAATCCATATAAATCCATCCCTCCCACTGCCGTGCTAAGCGATGGATCGAGAGAGTCTGGCTGGAGAGTTCTACGTTAGATCAACAAGTCTCTTCCATACCCCTTCGTTCCAGCATTTCTTCTCCATCCTGTTCTAAAATGCCCCTCCACACATCATCCTCTAAGATGATGAAGACTCTGAGGGAAATTATTTTCTTCAGGGCCTCCTGTGTGGACCCAAATTAAAAAAAGTATAATTAAGAGGTTTAAAACTAAGTAATTTTTGATAAAAATTAGATATGTTTTAGTTTGACGACCTCCAGTGGCTAAGACTCTTGACTCACAATCTGGAGGTCGTGGGTTCGAACCCGGAGTGCGCAAATAAATTTTATTTGATTATTTTGTGTTATTTCACAATTAATTCAATTAAAATAATATATAGTATATTTGCGGCACGTTCCAGAGTGGAAGATACTATCAGTATCGCCCTGGTGTAAGACCACCATTCAGAATTGAAACGTTGCTTGAAAATGGCTTTAGCCGTGTTTGGTGACCAGATCTGAATAGCCAGGTACTTCCCAACCTTCCACTCCCCCACCTCCTTCCCCTCCCCACTACCTTCAGCCTCACAACATTCCCCAATTGGGGATGCCATAGTTTCACTGGCTCCAGACGGGAGCAGTTAAGATTCTTGTTCACTGTAAAAAAAAAAAAAGTTTATTTTTTTTTATCCACGTTTAAATTAACGTTACATTACCCAAACTTTCAGGGGTTAATAACCTTAAAAATTTATTTTATTTTCCTTTTCTATAACATAGAAACTTCAATATTGTATGTTTTAACCAATAAATGTGGCTTTGCCGACTGAATGAACCATGTAAAAGCAAAGAGATATTATTAATATATATCCTACTTTTACATTTGATACCTTTAGACTCTAATTGGTCTTACTATCTTGCCTTGGGAGTTTAACATATTCAAATAACGAGCTAATGGTCGAGGAAACATTTTGAACTCTTGTAAAAAACTGAATAATAAAACCCTAATTTACGTTTGTGACTCTAACTCTTTAATGTATTCTTTAAATGCTCGCTATTTTAAACCGATTTCGTTGATCGATTTTTCCATAACTGTAAGTTTATTTATAATGTTATATTAATAGAATTTACGAATAATTTATCAGAAAACCTATTTATGTATTGTTTCTTAGTCGATATTGATTTTTCGTGTGACGCAGTCAGTTACGCATTACAGTAGTCAGTTGAAAGTCTACGTTATTTGGATCATAATACAATATGATACTTTTTATAAAATAAAAATAAGTTTTTGGGGTTTATAAGCACGTACTTACTGGACCAGACGTCCTTCCTGTTGGATGCTCTAACTCCAAGTAATTCTGAAGCCAGAGAACCCGACACTGAGGGAGCCCAGTTGTCTATCGTGTATCATCGGCTATTTTCGTAACCGTTCGTGCATTACACACGAACGACGGTAGTCGCCATTCTTCTAAGGTTCTGCTTAACTGACTTCTGTCAAGACACCTACAAACTCTATATACTAATGATATCTATTGAAAATACATCTATAATCCTGTATATCAACAGTATACGTTTTGTTTTGTGGTATGGACCGTTTCAAAATGGTATTTTGACACATTCTACAGATGGAAATATTTGACGTGAAACCCAAATATCTGGCTCTCGAATTAACAGCTCAAACCCTGGGTTTACTGCCCACACGCACAACCTGAACCACACAATAAAATAATAACCAATTATGGGTCCCTTGTTCCTACCTGAAAACAATAATGTCACGTGCTCAGCCCTAATAGAGTCTCCTGATGATTGATTAGGGGAACGCACCCCAATAACACAATACAGCCTTACATCCCGCACAAGAGGGAGGTTGTGGACTTGTATAGGTGTGTATGTAACATAATATCGGAACAGTTCGCTTACAATCAGAAATAAATATCGAATTATTCTGTCCTCATGTGACACCATTTATCTTGACTGTGATTCGAAGTGCGTTTTACATGTCATCGTTCACATTCCACGTTCATGGCATCCAGAGTGGTTGGTGCTGTCAGTATCGCCTTTTTTTACAGTACGAAAATAATTCCCCTCAGGGCCTATGGCCTATGTCTATCTTTGGGGATGCTATGTCGAGGATATTTTTAGGAAAATAAGTAGAGGAAGTTCTGGTAAGGAAAAGGGTATTTGGAGTGGGTAGAAATCTAATGGTCTATGTGTCCATGAGTGACGGACGTATGAACCTATCCCTCCCGCTGCGGTGCAAGGCGATGTTCCGAGATAATACGACTGGAAAATTCAAAGGGACTCTCTCAACCATTCTCCCCCGATTCGGCCTGCCATGGAGCTGGTGGGCAGACGCATCCGACGCCAAGACTAATCACTTGAGCCCGGGCAAAACTTGGGGTGACATATGGCAGAGGTGTTGGTTATCCAATAAATGGTTTCCGGGGCGGCGGTTACCATACCCGCCTCTCAAATAGAATTGATGAAATACCACCATTCAGATTCGAAATGTTTTTTGAAATGGCTTAAGTTAGATATGAATAGTGAGGTACTTTCCGGCCTTCCTTTTTCACATCTTTTTCCCATCTCGACTCTTTTCAGCATCATGAGCAGTTCTTAATAATTTAAATAAAATATATAATTAAAATGTAGCTATGTCATCCTAGAAAGCTAGGTTTTGTCTGCTGAGCTCCTGAATTATAATGACTCCGCACATCAGCACAACTCGGCAATGAGATCATGTGACCCGAAGAGCCCATAGATAACTAAAGTAATGTGGCAACTAAAACATAGACTAATATGATACATTAGAATTATTGATTAGAAATAATAAATCTCTGTAAAATATTAAATTATGCTCGGTGAAAATAGTGTTTACCCTGAAATTCCAGATGTAAAACTGCAAATTCCTCAGCATCAGAGTTCACCTTTCTAGAGTTTTTGCACGGACTGACAACGACCCACGTTTACAATTTAAGACATTTTTATGATTGATTATTTTACAGATAAGTGCAAACATCATTAGAAAAACGCTATCAACGTGGAGGTAATGAGGCTGCCATAAATACAAAATGATGAAATGCAGACACCCAATGAAAACTTCTGTTGCGATAGTAATTCCCGATAAGGAAAGTTGGGAAACTGTGTGATATTTTGGAAAAGTCCGATAAGCTTTTATCTTAATTTTATCTTGCAGCAATGAAAAATCTCTTTAAAAATATTTACAATTAAGAAACCATCGATAGTAATTCTATGAACAGTGGACCTAGGGTCCAAAAAAAATGTTTCCATTTTTCTCTTATTTAATAAATCAAAAGCTTAAGCTACGTATTATTAAATCGTATATTTATTTGACCAAATAAACATGATCTCAAAACGATTCTTTTCAAACTTTTTCAGACAGGTGGTACCATAATATTGCAAAAATATTCAAATCATAGAGTCCAAATAAACACGATGATTTCACATTTTAGTAAAGAATCTTTACCGTATCAATTAAACGGCAACCATTTTGAAACGAAACGTACAAACAAATTTACGGAAAGACGAAATGCAAAAGGTCGCGTCAAAACAGGACTTTTCTATGCTCAGTCAAAAAAGTAAATGCAATTTGAAAATTAGGTTTTGAAAAGTTAGTAACCATCCATTTTTAGAAAAAAAAAATTGGGTGTTTTCACAAAAACTGAGAACTGAGTCATTTTGAATTTTATCTCTATGCAATACTTAAACTTAAATGAATGTCATTTAAGACTTTTGGGAACGGTCAGTGTTATCGGAGACAATATCTAGGATACAAATATTTTTTTTGATCAAAAGAACTTTGTGATAATTTAGAAAGAGAGCTGCCAAAGCGTATGGGATAAAATTCGTTGAAGATAATTCAATTCTGAATTTGAAATATGAGATCGAAAAAAATACGTAAAATGAATGTTAAAGCGTTGTGTCCCGGTTAGAAAAGAGATACTGGGTTCGATTCCCAGTTGCGAACGTGACCTTTTTTCTGAAAATAGAAATGAAATGCTACGTCGAAACTTTGATGAATAGAATTTCTATTTGTCAACATAGAATCCACAAATCATTTTTAAATGTTTTTTTTATTGTTGGTTCGTTTGTAATGATTTTACCTTGTTATCAGACACATAAACTATACAATCGTCACTATATAAACTCGACAGTGTTGCTAGAATTTAGCAATAAAGGACCAATGCAACTTTTTTGAAATAGATGTTTGACAACTTTACGGAGAGTGGGGTATTTGAATATTTTGACAGATTTGAAGCAATTTTTGAGATATTAATTTTTTTATTTACGGCATGTAATTTCTAACAAAATATACTTACGTAGGTACATAAATAGGGAAGTTATTATTACGTATTTTAGCACTTGTGTTGTATTTTTTTGGCTTTTTAAATTTTTTGCTGATGACGTATTGTTTCTTCCAAAACTTGGATGGGACTTAAAAACATTTGATAAATTGCTTAAATCTTTTTTTTCATTTTTGTGTTATTAAACACTTTAGTTTTAGAAGAAGGATGATAAAGAGATGTGAAAGAGAAAGGTAGGGAAGTACCTGGCTATTCAAATCTGGTCACCAAACACGGCTAAACCCATTTCAAGCAACGTTTCAATTATGAATGTTGTCTTACACCAGGGCGATACTGAAAGTATCTTCCCCTCTGATGAAAGACAGTTTTCTATTGAAAATGTAAAACCCGATTGTTTATACTTTTGAATTCTAAATCATTCCAATACTGCATTTCTTGAGTTCTTCTGCATTACTAGAAGACACCAAATTCATGTCAAGTGTACAAAATTTCATCAATCTCAGTGTGAAACTGCAGATTTTTATAATAATCAAACAAACCCCTCCCGGTTAAGACAATCTTTTTAATATGAGTATCATCAATCATCAATCAATTATGTAGAACCTAAAAATATTACAAATATACATTTTTAATTCAACATTCGTATCAATAAGGAGCTTCTTTCAAAAAAAAAATGTCTAGACATAATAATCTTACGGAAACAGCACTATTAAATTTATAATGTTTTGAAACTAATTTTGGGGAGCAAAATGGAGCAAGGTTCAACCTACACGATATTTCCCACCGAAATTAGAACTAATCATTCTCAGGTTCTACGCATGCGCGGACAGTCTAAAAACAGACCCTTTTTAAGGGTTGTTTGCACGAGGTCAATTAACGGAATTATCAAATAGGGGTGGTTAACAACGACTGCTTCAACCCTCTACTTTCTAGTTTGTTTTATTTTATCTGTGTCTTGCATTCCCGGGAGCAAATAGTTATATGGGTCAGTTGTAATATGCACGCCACGCTATTTGTTACGGATATAAGCTTAGTCCGTATATGGTAAAATAAGGGTCGATAAATTCCACCTAGTATCGGACGTACAGAAAAATGAATGAGAAAATATTGGAGGCCGTTTAACCCGCGTTACCACCGCATATTGTGAAATTCTAAAATAGGACGACTGTCAAAATATACGGTTAATGGTCCTTAGAGATTTGGGCCCCAGGAATCCTTGAATATTCTGTAGCAATTTTTTCTAGGTCATCTTTTAAATTAAAGTCTAGGTCAAATATATCGATCTACAGTTTTTTGTTAACGTTTTGTTTTTCATACTTGTTTCATGTGTAATCGTAATTTATTTTTAGGGTATTATGCCGTGCTGTACTACCTCTTTCTTTAGCGTATTTTTCGGACAGCGTTACGGTATTAATCATCAGAGCAGATGTATGTGTAATCCCTCCCGTACATAACTGTCCTAATGTTGGATACTGTATCGCTGTCCGAAACTTTTGCTAAAGAATTTTCAATTGGGAGGCGGGAATGGGTAACGCCACCACGGATATAATTTACTAGATAACAAACACCTGTGCCATAGGTCACCCCAAGTGGTCTGCTACGTTAAGTTAATTAGCAGAGGTGCGCTAAGCGCGTGGCAGGCCGGATCGGGAGAGACTGGTTGAAGGAGACCTTGTACGACTATGACACTCGACACTCAAGGATAGTCAAGGTCGTTTAGGGGAAGAACATGGAGATACGTATTCATTTATATTATCATAAAATTATTATCGAAAATGGTGCCAATATCATTTATAAAAAGTAAGAAAAGTATTGGGCCTAAGTGCGACCCTTGGTGTACACCGCTAGTAACCATGCATTTGTATGACAGTTTAAAATTATTATTTACTTGAAGAATTATTTGCGTTCATAGATCTAGAAACTAGATATAATAAAGAATAGTTAGGACGTCATTACATTTTACGTTAATCTCATAAAAACTGTTTTTTCTCACTTGATCCAACATGAAAAAAAATCGCAAATTGTTTATTAGCGTGTTGTTTCATGAATTTGTTTACAAATCTATTTGGTAAAGCAAAGATTGTATCGCTTATATATGTTACTGTAAAAGCCCGAACTACGGTAAATCCTAAGATTTACCAACTCTTAATGGTAAAAGTCCGAACCCTTCTATAATAATCTTTTTTTTTTTTTTTTTTTAATTTTTTTTTAAAAAGAAAGACAAACATTCCCGGGTTACGAAAAACCCAACAATATTTGAAAATCTCCTACTACCACCACAGAAAGCCGAAAATATTGCTTGTGTTGTGATGGAGGACTTAGCCAGCCGAAGAATCGAACACGCGACGCTCGGGTGGGACCCAAGCGCTATGCCCACTCAACCACTGACCTATCGTTCATTTACCTAACCTAACCTAACCTAACCTAACCTAACCTTACCTAATCTAACCTAACCTAACATGTACTAAATAAAAAAAAAAAACACGAAAAAATGGTTTCTTATTTAAATATTCGTAACTTAACCTAACCTAACCTAACCTAACCTAACCTAAATTAACCTAACCTAACCTAACATGTACTAAATTCTAATGGTAAAAGCCGAAATAAATATTCTAGAACGGTTCGGACTTTTACCATTAAGAGTTGGTAAATCTTAGGATTTACCGGAAAATCTTAGGATTTATTTATTTCAAAAAAACGGTAGTTCGGGCTTTTACAGTGACATATACATGACACGTTATTGATAATACGGGTAATATGTTTAGTATTTAGTTGTTAACCCATTTCTGGGGTACATGTGAAAACAGCGCAGAAATACGTCTACGCCGTAGAGTCTACAGTGTTGACGTGTAGTGGTAGGGTGATATTTCTCCCACATAACCAATACTGTTCTGTGATTACGGTGACCTACAAAGCCTGAAGCGTGTAGCCTTTTGCCGTAGAGCTCCTCGTGGGATTATTCTCCAGTCGATAGAAATCGGATTCGACAAGGCACGACCAAAATTTTAAAGAAGCAAGAAGGCTTATGTAAGTTAATTCCACATTTCTGTAATACAGCCATGCTCAATACTCGTGTCAGGTTATTAGTTGGATTTAACAAATAAATATAATTCTAAATGGTATATTACTCATACACAAAACTTTGCACAGGTCTTAGTGAGCAGTCTTTGTCATAATTTTTGTTCCAAGAAAATACGTTAAATTGGCGGAATCCCTTATGATATATGGAATAACTACATGGGGACATTATCAAAAAACAATTATAACTTAGTTCATTATTTACAATAGCCAGTACCTAGTCAAATTATAAACAAAGGCATGAAGTACCTTAATTATTGTTATAAAATTCTGTGAATTTATTATCTGTTCGTCCTATGTTGTAGCTTCAAAGTGTGAGTGAGCACACATTTCAATCCGAATATAACAAAATAGTGGATCATGCTTATAAAACCGAAGTTACTACTATAAACGATGGACTTATCATTCCAAGGTATCTAAATAAATACTGCCAAAGAACGTTAGAAAGTAATGTCCCTAAAATTTACCATATGTTTTTTTTACACTTTGATAATACCTTCAAAGGGCGAAACAGCTATCACGCGTAATAATAATTACACAGCAGAATTTGTTTTCTTGTTTATAAATAAACGGTTTTTATTAATTGAATAATAATATTATTGATTACCTAAAAGAAATAAAAATTAAAATGGAGTTCTACAAATTAACTATAAATAAAAATTACCATACGTTACCCAACCCAATAAAAAGTTGTGAACTAATTTTCAAAAGTAAATGCTTGCTGAAAAAACGTTATTTCAGAAATATTTTTGTAGCAATATTTTTGTTACTATCTTTGTAATATGGAACATAAAACTAAAATAAAAGAACATAAAAAACGTAGAAAAATATATGTTTATTAAATTAATACAATTTAAGACCTCGTTTTTATGGGCTCGATCAATATCTCCTGTGTAAAAAGGCCAGCCGTCGTAGCAGCGGCTTTAGGACAGATGCACTCGCAACTTGTTTGATTTTTGTTTTTGCCCATAAAATTTGCATTCAATTACTTTCAGATTCACGTCTTGCTTCGCTTGAGTTCCTCTTATTTACATTTGAAATTCTAATATAGGTACATAATTTTTCCCATAATTTAAAATAGTTCTATGTAACCATCTTTGGAATGCTTTCAGAATTAATGATAAGATGCATGTGAAGTAAAGTGTTTTTATTATTTTTTATTGGAAAAGTGAAGAAGTAAGGAAAGAACACATATAAATAATTAACAAATGTACTCGAAATCACACACACACAATTCAGTTCACATACAAAATTGTATGATGTAATTACGATACAAAATGAATATTTAATAAACATTCTCCATGTCAGATAGAAAGTTAGAACAAATCGAAAGTTAGAATAGATCGACGACCATCTTGGATGTCAATATCTGGGCTTTTATACAGGCAGTTTTGACTCTTCCTGTCGGGTGCAAAATTATTATACAATTATTTTTTATGGGAACTGGATGTTATTTTGATATTTTCAGTTCAGATCCCAAAACTATTATAGGATTCAAAAGAGTCCGTAAAGGATTTACTAATTTACTTGTTAATAATTGTTTTTTTTTCTCTAGTATCCTTTTTTTGTTTTCTCGGCTTATGAGACACAATTTAAAAAAATGGATATAGATTACGGAAATCTCTTTGCAAGTCCATAAATGGCTCAGATTAATTTGACTAAATTTTGATTTTGATTCATTGAATTGATATCTGTTTGTATTGAACTTTCCTAATCAAAGGCATTCCAAAAAGTTACGAAAACAACACAAGAAAACAAAACAACTCTCATGATAAAGAAATAAATATTGTGATTTATTGATGATATCATACAAAGAAGAATATGTATGTTTGAAAAGATGACTAGAAAAAAACAAACCATTATAATTTATGTCGCTTTGATTACAGTTCAAACAAAAACATATTTTGTAAATTACGTGAATACTTTCTCGTTTGCAAGAGAAGTTAACCAAATTTTACTATTAAACTTCGAGAATTTGATAAAAAAAAATATGGTTGGCATTACTATTAATTTTAAATAGTATCTTAGCCGGTTCCAAGACGTTTTCAAAATAAAACCAAAAGATGGTGAAATTTTCTCATCATGTAGCTGATATCTATTTGTTCATTTTTTGAAGTGGAAAATAATCTTAACCGATGAGGTATGGCATCATCAAATGTCCATACATATTTCTATTTGGATGTTTTAGATTGATGAAACTATTTCCCCTCGCAAAGCGATTCATGAATTACAACACAGCCCTTGACTTCAGTTATCTTACTAATAGATAATTTGTAACTATTTACATAGTCAATCTAAATTTTAGTCTATGAGAAGTACCTACTAAATAACTACTCAGTACTTTAGGTTCAACTAAAGCAGTGATGGTCAATCTTTTTAGCCGAAGGGCTAATTTATTCAATTTTAATTTGTTGTGGACAGCAATGTTTAGGGTACCTACAGCTGGAAATTTTTAAATATGCAATTGGTGGTGTCCCAAATGTATTTATCTTTTCTAAAATGGTAATTTTTGATAAAAGGACTTATGCAGAATGAAAAAGAAGCGAAATTTTTTATCTCCAAGGCCAAACCCATAATGATGTCGACTTTTATCATGTAAAAATATACAAATACGCAATTTTAGGATACCTTTTATTTTTATCGTTCCGAAAGTTAAATGAAATTTAATAAAGAATATTTTTGGCATTTTGTAAAACGGAAACCTTGGCAAATTTTTTCTACTTGAAATTTTGTCTTTTTAAGAACATGAAAAAAATCTTACTATTTAGAGCAGCTGATTAAAAACTCTAAGGGAGAAACTAAAAAAATGCAGTTGGCGACGCATAGAAGATTTTTGCCAAACCGAACAGAAACCGTTGAATGTTCTTTACGGGAAATTTTTGGATAATTTATTTAGCCAAACGTGCAGCATGAAAGCACATACGGTCCGCGGCAGCAGGTTGCTCATCACTGAACTAGAGCATGCTCAATAACTGGCCTAACATGTTAACATATATTCCTTTCATATTGAGCTGTGTTAAGAAAGTGCAGCGAAGTGTGAAGTGAAGGACGACATACATCAGAGCAGGTTGAAATTGAAACTGAGCCGAGCTTTCCTCAATTAACCCCTCGACATAGTCAAAGCGAGCCACTACATCGTTGCAAGGCATCATCTAATCTAAATAGTTATACAGACTTAACACTCGAGCGAGCTACCCAAATATATGTAGTATCGCTAATGCCCTTGAGTGGTAGCTACCCGAATTTTGGTAGCTTTAAGTAGGTCATTTTATTGAAATAAAAAATATTTTTTTGAACTTTCCGCAATCAGATAATATGTTCAGTCGCTAGCTTGATTAATTTTCTTGCGGTTACCAAAATACGTCACTAATGCTCCTCTCATGTAATATTCCAGATATTTTTTGTGTCGTTTACGTGAGGACGCCATTTTAAATTGTTTTCCAACAATTGATTATCTTTTTACATGTTAAGAATATATATTTTTTAATATATGTTATTATAGACATTTTCAGCAGACTATAGACAATACACCTAAATAGTACATATTCGGTTAATTATATTATCGTTTCAGAATTCACGTGCATAAAAAATAAACGTTTTTTTACAAGCGGATTCATTGACTTTAAATCTCAGTGAGGTTTTTGTATGTTTCCGTAATAATATTAGGAGGCATGATTTTTGGAATTAGGACGGCTTAACCCAAAATTGAACGCCAAATGTTTGTTATTATTTAATTTACAATGATTTATTAAATCAATATCAAACCCATTTTTTACGTTTTCAGAAGAGCGCATTGCAATTATTGAAACTCTCAAAAACATTCAAAATTTGTCGAAAATTTCTTGTTCCTTTTGACTTCCAAATCCCTTCAAAAATTCACCATGATTATCACTCTGTATGCTTTATTTGAGTTCTATACAAAGCTCTGGCAAATCGTTATTCATCTCTGGACATTTTGGCATCGGATTTCTTAGCTTGACAAAATCGTATGGTTTTGAAATTTGACTATTTATTTATTTTTATTTGTAAGAAACAAACAGCTTATATAAAAAAAAAATCGTTATACGTTTAGGGTGTTACGCCGTGTTGCGCTACCTCCTTCTTTAGCTCACTTTTCGGACAGCGTTGCAGTGTCCATCATCAGGGTAGATCTGGCAGACACATCGTCGGATCTGCCGGGCAGATAATCATCAGGGCAGATCCGGTAGATCTGCTGATGTGTCTGCCGGATCTGTCCTGATGATGGACATTGCAACGCTGTCCGAAACGTTGGCTAAAGAAGGAGGTAGCGCAATACGGCGTAAAACCCCAAAAACATTTAACGAAAATACTTTCGGCCGTGAAAATCTAAAAACGTATACCGGCTTATATAATGTTTCTTCAAAATTCTAAACATTTTAATATTTTTCATATTTATAGGATGAAACTACATCTCTTCTCAAAAATCTTCTGATAACCTCAAAGAAAGGATGAATAACTGTAACCTTAGTAGGTATACCTTTTATCCATCTACCGGCTATTTCCGTCTTGACACAGAAATTTCCCAGTGATTGAGGTTTTGAAAAATTCATTGTGGACTGCTAGCTCAACTTTTTTGAAAAAAGAAAAATAAAATAATCTAAAACACGCTTTTCTCACCGAGTGTTGTTCACAGCTTTATAGGGTAAATTGTGTATGTGTTTGGTTTTGCAGATTGAATAGGTAAACTATGACAACATTCGTTAATCATAGATGATATCTTACTATATTTTTGGTTGGTTCAGGCTCGTAATAAAAGCGCCCTAAATAAACATCGAAATAGCTACGTGTTTGTCAGCCGAGTTACGTCTTAATTTAGAAGTTAGACAAATTGAGTCGCATATCTCTACATCAGCCACCAAACTGAACAGATTGACTTCAAATATTCAGCTGTCTTGTTTCCCTTTCAATCACATTAACCTCCCTGCTCACCCAGATCGCAGCATCAATGAAACCTTCGGTACCTAGCACCCGATACGACCCGCACCCAGCACAGCTACAGATAAAGGAGGCTATATACCACCCCTTTGAGGAAGGCTTTCCCTCTCTAGGGGTGTAGGTTGTCTCTCTTTCCCGAATCGTCAAAGTCCGCCGGCGATCGTGGATCGTTGCTTGTGTCGGCCGAGCGCGGCACGAGTCTATATCCGCAGCGGTGAGCGCTTGCGCGTTGGCTCAGCGCTATACGGCCACTATGTTAGGGTAGGTAGCGCGGCACAGCGGGGTTGGTTGGTACAGACTACAGGCTACAGGGTACGGGGTACAGGTTACAGTACAGTCCCGGAGCGGGGCGGGAGAGGAGAGGGTGGAGGGTGGTGCGGGCCGCGAGCGTTGCGTGCCTACGGTGTTTATATTCTCAGCTTTAGCCAGCCAGCCTCGAGGAATCACAGTGTGCTCGCTAACTGAAGGATTCTGTATTAATGATAGTATCTAGATATAGATTGCTGATTGTTGAGAAATATGTGGTCTCTGGAGGTATTTTTGAAGAGAGGAAAGAGTGAACATCAGACCCATGTTGTAGGTTGTAGGAGGGAGGGAACAAAAAGACCGGCAAATCATTTCACAACCGAGCTATTGAATCGTTGTAGCCGTTAAGTCGTAGAAACGACCAGTTCTGCAGAACGGCATTTCTCGATTTTCATAATCTTTTTCCTACTTTCAACAAAATTAGTATTAAAACATACAAATAATTAATTAAAAAAATACGTAACTTCAAATAGTTCAATGATCAAAAACTCAATTAACTTATAAATGAAAAAATATTCAATTAGCAAATAAATTGTATTCCTTAATAAATTCAAATTTCTAAGGAAAAACGAAGCAAGACATTCCGTGCTACGTAGTATTAAGCAAAACTTTACTAGAATTTATTTTTATTTTAGTGTTTTCTGGGAACCCCTTGTCGACGAGGACCAACTTTTGTTTATTTAGAGTTTCTGTACTCGTATATCCACATTTTACTAAAATCCTTGACAGTAATTTGAGTATTTATTAAAATATTACAAAAATATTGAATGTCAATAACATCTTCTCAGCAGCCAATCTGGTTTAGGGATAAAGTAAAATTCAGTTATTGCGAGAATTTCTAAGTACTAATGAGTTTCCATAGCCCCTGTACCGACAGTCCGCAATGCTACGACATGCTACGAATGCGGCGGTGTCTCTATACTCTTAGCTACGTAGCCCTGTAGCACAAGTCGTAGCGGCCTCCACACCCGCACACCATCACGCCGTCCCCATGTACTGGTGTACTGACACTGTACTAACTGTTGGCCTGTACCGACACACATGCCATGGCTGGTGCGTTTCTTTGTCACGAAACTCCGAGACATGCTGGAGACCATTTGCGGACAGAATTTACATAATGCGAGCATTTATTTATGAAAGGCAGCACAAGGCGGGAGAGCCGCTAGTCGATGGTGCTGGCCAGGGGAGTGTGAGCGCGAATGGTGACGTCAGCTTTTCACCTATTTTCCGGCTTACGTAAGAGAACATTTTCTCACTTGCCTTTGGACTTTTCAAACACGCCGGTCAACGATTGTTTTCTACTTTTGAGCGCTGCCAAATCTAGATTTGATGGAAGTCATTAAGTATATTTATTATGTAAGAGTTCCAATTGCCCATAGCTACTGAAACCATGTTGTATTCGTGTAGAATGTCGTGAAACTGAATATAATTGCAAAGTGGATTAAGAAGGGTAGGAGAAAGGCTGTGAATTCATTGCTTTTCAAATCTACTAGCTAAAGTCATCCCATGCACCTAAGTTTTAGATTCTGATTCTACAGTGAGTTAGATTTTTACTTTTATTTTATTTATTAAGAGAGAAAGAGAGAAAAGAAGAGAAAAGAGAAATAATAAAAAAAAAAAACAGATTAAAACATAAAGTTTACTGATGTTTGTTTAGCATACTTAATAAAATAACAATAAAAAAAATAAAAATTGATACAAGGATTAAAACATAGAGGTGGGTAACCTTAGAGGTGGGTATCTACATTGCATATTATAATCCTACATACACATTTTGTAAAAATAAGAACAAAAAAGAGAAGAGAAAGAGGAAAATAAAATAATTGATTAAAACCTAAAGTAAACTGTTGTTTATTTATGTAGTGTATGTACACTTAATAATAAAGAATTAAAATAATAAAAGGTAGGTAACTGGAGTTTGCTTTGCATTTTAATTAATTAATTAGTTTTAAATACACATTTTATAAAAAGAAGAAAAAAGAGAAGAGTAAAAATGGAATACGAGATTAAACAAAAGGTTAACTGATGTTTGTTATGTTTCTGTTTTTTTGTTTGTTTTTTGTTGTTGTTCTGTTTTGTTTTTGAGCAAAACAATAATGCGTTTCATCAGTTAGCGAATGTAATTGAGGATCGCGAGATACTGAATGTATCCTTTCACTCTCAAACAATTTGTCAATACGCTCACCATAATATATATATATTATTCCAAACAGTTTCAGCAATATATTATTATTATTTCAAGCTCGTGACAAAGATAACATTGATTTCAACCCTTCTTCTTTCAGAGCCAAATATTTGACTGCTTTTTTACTACCATGGATGTCGTGTTATTTGCGATAAATAAAACAAAGCAATAAATGATTTCCTCTGTTTTGGCAAGCAAGCGGGTCGTGTATTGTAGTCTGATTTTGAAAACTTTTGGATCAAATTCTGATCCCTGTTTTTGTAAGCCGAGGGTTCAAAATTTGATCTTTCTTTTGTAAAGGAGTGGTTCAAATATGCACGTTATGTGGTTTTGCTCAAACCGGTCAGAGATTATGTTTTGTCAGCGTGTCTGGGATAGATTCCATGAATATGACAGCGTATTTAATTGATGAAGTGGTGGACAGCGATGACGAAGGTATATTGGATGGCATTTAGTCGTAGCTGCATTTACGTTAGGAATCAGGAGATGATGATTGTGGAGTGTGGAGCCCTATGAGTGATTTGATTTACTAGATGAGAAGATATAATTGATTGATGATTGGGTAGAAAATGACCGATTGGTAGAAAATACGGAGAAATAAACATCTCATAACGATGCGTTCATTTTGATAACTTAACTAAAATTGTTTTGGTTGTACAAAAACCAGTTTTTATTCTTCTTTATAAGTATTGTTTTAATAACGAGGTAATGAATACATATTAATATTCATTTATATACCTGTACGCCTGTCTCGATACAGGTATACCCTAGTGAGACAGGCACATACATAAAACTATTGTAAATATATTTTATTATAGATAAAAAAAAAAAAAAAAAAAAATTCTTTCATCATTTAGGTCGTTCATTTTTCAACATATGTCATTTATCATTGCATTCATTATATTAATTATGTGCGCACTATTAACAGTTTAATTTGATCTTACGTAATTATTGTGATTTTTTTTCTCTCAATTTCACTTGGTATCGATATAAAGTTTTTTGAAATAATTTTTATTATTTTTTGTAAAAATGTATTACACGCAGAAGTTTAACTGATTGATGCAACCCAGTACCTATACATATTATAACATTGGATAAAATGTAAATAAATAGTTCCTTTTGTTTCCCAAACAAAATTAAATAAAATAAAGAACTTGAACATGCATCATAAAATTAAAGGTTTTCATATAAAATTTGTTAAACTATTTGAATAAACTATAAAAGTAACTATTGCCAAATCCCTCGAATAGTTGTAGCAAAGGAAACAGCCGTGCAATAAATGTGAGAATTTCATGTGAACAAATAGAAAATTCCTTATGTTGTTAATACAACCTACCCCTTGCCACCCTCTCCCATTTCCTCCCCGTGGAGCGGAATGTTGGGGATTTACAAATTTAATACCAACCGAAAGACAACCCTTACAAAATACCTCACGAAAAATGTTCTGGAAGATGAAATATTTTTAAAGGCAATTCCACAAAGACACAATTAGGTTTAATTATTGTTTGGCCTAGTTTTATTTAAAAAAATTATCTAATGCCAAACGCAGTGTCATGTTTCTATTTTCTAAACGTTAATTTTTTTATAAGTGATCTATACAAGTATATTATGAGATTGAGTTCTTTGGAAATTTTATAACAATATCCTCCTATCTCTCATCTCTATTAAATTAAACAGTCTGACAAGCAGCTCTTGCAGTTAAGCAGGTTTTACAATGAAAAATTAACAAACATAAAAAAACGTTTCACTAAATATCTTATGGAAGTTGCTGGGGATGTCAAAAAGGTGGCCAGAAATGTAAACTTTCTGAAAATCCGTGCCATAAGACACATCGGAAATGATTTAATTAATAGGCGAAGTTTGACAAAAAAAATAAGGGGGTGACATTCGCTAATATATTTTCCAATCATTGAAATCCGAAATAATCGTAACGTTGCTTAAAAGGCTTTAGCTGTGTTTGGTGACCAGTTCTGAAAAGCCAGCTTCTTTCTACCCCCCTCTTTCCCATCCCTTACTCCTCGTCACTACCTTCAGCCTCACAACATTCCCAAAATGAGGTTGCCATAGACTCACTAGCTTTAGACGGTTGGGAGCAGACGGTTGTGCAGAGAGCATGTACCACCGAATAACATGTTTTCATTCAAATGCATAAATGATAAAGCTACTTGTTTATATACTGTACATACCAAACAAACGATACTGCAAATAAATTCGTTTTATGTCCATCCCAACTTATTATTAAAGGTATTTTAGAAGTTGATTTTAGGTTGGAAATTGGTAAATAATGCACAAAAAATTATAATTTCGGGGCTATAACTGTCGGGAGATCAACCGTCGGGTCAACAGTTATTTTTATCATATTTCACCAATTTAGGTCTTAATTTAAGATATTTGTATTGAAATCTTGGCTAAACGTCGAACGTAGAATGAAAAGATACATTTTAGTTATTCGATCTGATTCATTTGTAATTCCGTGGCAATGCGTTGTGTTTAATTAGTAGTTCATGAATAATTAACAATGGGCGGGTCTCATACTAGTTGTAGAGCCTTCACAAGAATTGAGTAAATAAACAAAATTTTAAGTAGGTGTACATAAACACTACACGGGTGTACAACAAAAACTACCCATTTCTAACTAATTTTCGTTTTGAAGAATTTTATTTTAAGTGTACATTTGTTACTTAATTTTCTATAATTATCACGTTATTTCACAAATGTACATGTGAAATAAAACTCTTGAAAACAAAATATCTATAAATTGTTACATGAGTTCCACATAGGAGACCCTGAGGAAAATAATTTCCCTTTTTTTAAAGAAAGGAAGGAGAGGAGAGTTCTGGCATGGAAAAGGGTTTAAGGGGTGGTAGGAATCTGGGGTTCAGTAGCAAGTGGCAGGTCAGGTATGTGTGGTTTATAAAGTTAATAACATCGAGTAAAGTGTGTTTCAAATAAATGTTATAAATCGTAGCTGGACTGTTTAATTACTTTCCCTGATACATCAAGGAAACTAAATTTATCGAACAAGGAAAATGAATTTATAAACAGTTTATCTGAGAAATATTTTTAAAATATACACCGTATTACGGCAGTAAAACAATAAATAATTGAGAATACCGAAAAGTTTTATAATTTACATGTTTTCCGTCTTAGTTTACAACTTATTTATTGTTATTGGGTATATTTCGTAGAGCTCCATAATATAAATTTAAAAAATAAAGTAAAACAAACAAATAATTTAATTATTAAGTTCTGCTAGTGTTTAAGTTTTTATTAATGTGACAGCTATTTTGTCATTCAAGGCCGTGGTAACTATGGCTATGCCACAATGAGACGACTTATTAATATGATTTTTACTAGCTGAAGTACTCAGGCTTCATTTGCTTTGGCGTAGAAAAGGGGATGGGTGGTTTTTCTAAACATCATGTATTATGTAAATCTCACATACGCCGAGATTGACAAAAATAAATAGGTCCTCATTGCCGAGTTGGTTAAAGCGTTGTACCCATAAGACAGAGATCCTGGGTTCGATTTCTGTGTTTTTTCTTTTTGATGTTTCGTTTAGTTTTGTTAGTGTAATATCTTTACCTGAGGGAATGGCTACCACCCGTGGCTCTACCCTACCTAATTTCTCTTGGGCATGCTCGGTATGAACCGTCTACGGGTTAGAAGGGATGTGCTTATTGTAACACATTTCGTCAGACTGATTCGTGGATGGTTTCAAAACTCGGCTATCATGGACGCATTAGTTTCTATGTTCCCGATGGTTATCTCCGTCACCGACAGCATATACTGTTTTGTCTACCGTCTTGCAGAATTAACTTGCCAATGGTTATGCCAGTCGGGAGAGGGTTTTGTTGTAAATGGAATCACTTCGAATATCGGTTTGTTTAACATCAATGAAGCACAACTCAAACAGCAAGCTTTTTTGCTGTTAGTCTAAATCTGTTTATTTCATATAAAATATTTTTCTTTTAAAAACATTTTGAAATCATAATTTTGTAAAGTTTTGAATAAATTGAATTAAATGAAATCTTCATTTTCAATGATATACATTAATCTACAAAAGTTATTCCAATAAAAATGAATATTCATTTAGACTTAACTTAAGAAAAAGTCAATAGGTGTCTCATATAAATTAAAAGTCTAAAAAATGGTGCTAATTTTATTGAGCCACAGTATGAACTATATTAAAACCAACAATCCTATAACATAGAAAGTACATGTACCTTCGGAAGCATAATGATATACCAGTTCGTTAGTGCACTAGAAAGCAATGTGGGTTATTCGAACCTACAATATATATTATTTAAACGAGTGTGACATGTCAACAGAGAACACGCCAGCCCTACCACGCTCAGCGCCGTTACTTCCAGGAGTTGACGTGCAGTACTGTGCTATATGTGTTTGGCATGTGCTGTGTGATAACACTTGCTGTTATATAAGAATGCAATTATTTATACAATGTTTTATTTATTTAAAGGGTCGCTAATCTTTGTTCTCTTTACACTGGTTTAGGAAAAACAATTTCGGGAGGGAACTTAATATGTTGTTTGGTTTTAGTTTCTCCCTAACAGACCCTTTTTGTAAACTGTTATAACGATTGAGATTATAAACAACAATAAAAAAGTATTTTATTTGGTATTCACGGTATCTGTAATTAGTAGTATATGTGGACACTGGTGAATCTGCATTCAATTTGGGAAGGGGTATGGGTACCGTCGTCCCGGGAACCATTTAGTGGAAAACCAACATATCTGCCATAGGTCACCCTTAGTGGTTCTGTGACTGGTGTGTTTAGTGACTTAGCAGAGGTGACTGGGTTCACGGGGAGAGGTTTATCCGAGTCTTGGCGGCGAATGCGTCTGCACGGAATCCCTTTGGCTTATCCAGCCGGACTCTCTTGGAACATCGCCTTTCACCGCAGCGGGAGGTATGGATTCATACGTTCGTCACTCCTGGGCACACTGACCCCCCACATTTCTACCCGCCATTCATAACCTTTTTCTTCTCAGAACTTCCTTTCCTTCCTTTCCTAAAAAGGCCCTTCACACAGCATTCCCAAATATGACATAGGCCCTAAGGGGAATTATTTTCCTTCGGGCCTCCTGTGTGGCAAAATGTAAAAAAAACGTAGAGAGAGAGTAAAGCATCTCGTTTTTTGGCAACTAAAGGGTTAAAAAAAACTTTGAGATAATAAAACACATACAGTAACCCCCTAGCAACCAATTTATTTAAAATTTTACCTAATGAATCCAAATTTGGACTTACTTAAAAACGTAAGCTCTAATGAGAAAAGTTACACGACAAAATCGACCTCCAATATGATGTAGATTTACCAGTTTCCCGCAAGTACTACTAATTTCCGGACACCATGTATATATGTATGGTAAATATCGTGTAAAAATAATGAGTTTCGAATCCTAAGCATGGTGGCCAAGAATTTGTTTGGGAGGTTGTGGATTCATTTCAATTTTATGAGTTGGTAGTTGTGTTCACGTTTTTTTGTTGTTGTTCAGTACAAAAAAGCTAAACACACACTTTAACATAAAATTTTATATTTGTTCATAGGGCGAGCTTTTATAATGCATACTGAACTGTGATGGTATTTACATTCAAGCATTTAAGCAGACCTTTTTAACAAATCTTTCCATAAGAAAATAGAAAAAATAATTAAATAGTTTGAAATTTAGAATAGAACGAAGAAAAAAAATTCAACTCAATTGAACATCTTACTATGTTTGTATCGATGTGAAAAAATATCAGGCTTAAAAAGAGGTTAGGTTGTGTTAGGTTAGGGGATAACATTATTTGCTGATTACTCTTATTTTATTTGTTGACCACAGGTGGATGCTGAACTGATGATACAACAGCAGAAAAAAATTTAGAACCGATCAAAACCTCAATATTATGTTAACCATTTAAGTGATAGTCCTTGAAAATGACATAATTATTTCCGAGACTGAACCTACCGGTAACCAGGCAAGGTCACTGAGCTATTGAGGCAGCCTTTAAACTTTAAACCCTCGCATAGACATTATTAATTTTAAATGAAATTAATAATTTACGGCGTTTTAAACATTGAATTAAAAACACTCATAAACATGATAAAGGATTAAACTAGGGTACCTAGCATGGTCGATCGGTAAAACCCTTTATCAATCCGATATTGAGCAAATCCGTTATGTATGGTCAGTTATCAATATTTGCGATCAGGGTCAATAATTGGTAAGGGATATTCCGACCGACGATTGATAACTTTTAGCACGGCCTCCTCAGTATCAGGTAAGTTTCGGTTAACCATCAATGTACGCATTTATTTTGATAATTTCGTTCGTTATGCAAAAATACTGGCTTATTAATGAACGGAGTTCAACTAACGAAGCGTTTAGATTTGAAAGAAATCGTACGCGCAATCCATAGATTTAAATAATTCATTTTTAACTTTATGAGTAAAAACTCAAATTGTAATATTTAATTAAATGAAGACAATATTAGCGAAACTCAATCAAAATCTGAAGACAGAAAAATCAGAAAAAGATATTGGTTCCACTGGGACTCGAACCCAGATACCTTAGCATTCATGGCCAATGCTCTACCGATTGAGCTATGGAACCCATTTCCAATTCGGTCATTTCGACTTAGAACTACCAACACTATCTTCATTTTCTTAACGCACATATTATTGGCTGCTATCTTTATATATGATTGCAAGATTCAATCCGAACTAAATGCTATCTAGATAGTGTCTGGATAAATATTTATCCAAATGGGTTCCATAGCTCAATCGGTTGAGCATTGGCCATGAATGCTAAGGTATCTGGGTTCGAGTCCCAGTGGAACCAATATCTTTTTCAGATTTTTCTATCTTCAGGTTTTGATTGAGTTTCGTTAATATTATCTTCATTTAATTAAAAATTAAATAATTCAATTAAGACGCGACTTAAGAAGTTATCCAGCTCGATCTTTGATAAACTAAAGTGGTTGAAACATGACTAAAGACCTGATTAACTAATTAACTCCCCATTTATTATCAAAAAGTTTTTGCGGATTGCCCATCCATTGTTGGGTTAGTATTTTAATTCAAAATTGTCAAATTATTAATATTTTTACGTAATTGATCGGCGTTTGACGTTTCGGCATGCACGAATAAATTCGTAGATAGATCCGCCAGTGTTGCCAAAAAACGATTTATTATTTTTTCCCTGTCAATATCGGTTCGGCTGTCAACGGTAAAACCATGCTAGGGATATCGTTATAAAATCATTGGACATTACGCATATCGATCCGATATTGTAAAGTTATCGATTTGACCAAGAGCTCCAGGCTGGTGACAAAATCAATTAACGTATGACCTACAATTCCACAAAGCCGTCGTAATTAGTCGTGCAAGGTGGAAGGATTGGTTGTCTCTCAGTTGTTAATTGAATTTCCCCTGAGCGTAAATCCCATAGTGGGAATTTTTCACAATTAATAATTATTAAATTTAAAAAAAATTGTAATCATAATAATTGGCACAAATAATATTGTTTAGTAAAAAGTATTTAATGACGTAGGTTTGTAAATGATTTCGCACAAACAATAGCTTTTTGGGAGGCGAGTGTGGCTACTGCCTCTCTGGGAATCATACATTGGATAACCAACACCTCTGCTGTAGGTCACCCCAAGTAGACTTAGCAGAGGTGCGCGGGATAATGGAAGATCTACAGTCTCTCATATCTAGGATGAACGAATTATGTATGAAGAATGAATCAATGATGAATGTATATTGTAAGACACGGGGATTTAGCAGGGGTGCAGGGGTTCATGGGGTTAGATTTGTCCAGGTCTTGGCGACGGATGCGTCTGCCACCTACTGCGTGGTGGGCCGGATCGGAAGAGACTATAGACTATTTAGCCTCTCCAGTTAGTTCTTCCGACCCATTACCTTGCACCGCTGTTGGAGGGATGGATTCATACGTTACTGGACCTACTGACCCTCAGATTCTTACCCACCCCTCATACTTTTTTCCTTCCCAGAACTTCCTCTATTCCTTTCCTTTAAAAATCCATCCACACATCATACCCGAAGATGACAGGCCCTGAGGGAAATGTTTTTCTGCAGGGCCTTCTGCGTGGAGCTTTTGTAAAAAAGCGGTGACGACTATGGTATATGGTGAATGAAATGGTATACTAAATGATGTTGCACTAACAAAAGCTAATCTAGTCATCTCCGTGACTGAAATGGTACAGGCCATAAATATTCTTATCGGTGTAAATATATGCGGGATTTAACTTAAAGCCGCCTACTTTGCAAATTATCTGCGTGAAAATTGCACTTCATTCCTATAAATTTACGTCTAAGCAAATCATTGTCAGAGCTGTTCGTACGAGCAAAACATTTGCACTAATTAAGGCTGTTCATATTATGTTGTTTTCGCAATATTTTAGAGTGTTTAATGGTTTCTACGCTGTGAGTATTCTGGTGAAAACTCCATTAAATAAATTGAATTTATGTTATCTTCTTTGCAAATCATTGGTTGACCTTACACCTATAATTAATTAGAAATAAGTAGGTAATAAGGGTTTTTAGTTTCACGCTGTGTTGAGTGGAGTGGGTAACACTGGGTGACAAGAGGTGAATGTGATTGAAGTTCGATACTTACTGTGAATTGATTAATTGATTTGAAAGCATAAATATAACTCGTTAATACAATACTCACAAATAAATTTAAAATATCTTAATGACGTAAGTGGAGAAGACGTGATCAAAAATATACGGCACGCGACCCTGATTTGGACTTGACGAATCTACGGGTGAATTTGACCTGACCGACCTAGAAAATGGATCTTTCCGAGAGGTTTATTTATAATAAGTGATATACATAATAATTTTGTGGATCAGTAATCATAAAGTAAAATATGCGAATTAAATAATATAGAACTCGTGCAGAAGAATAGTAGGAATTATGCTAACATTGATTTATTAAAGCATGTTATTATAGCCCCCTTTTAACTGTAATGTAATTAATTTTGATGAACTCATGAAAATCTCGTAGATTTAGACTGAATACCTTGCGAAGTTGCTAATTCATCGCCTAGAAAAATAAAATGTTATGTGGTGCTAAACGCTAATGTTATAATTGAAAAACGTTTTATAAATAATTTCAAATCCTTTTACGTTAAAAATTTGTATGGTAATTTTTTAATGTTTTTATTGACCTTAAATATAAATAGCTCGCATCCTGTGGGCGTCCGTACGAAAAAAATAAAGATATTATAGTTACAAATTTCTCGGAATTAATGAATTTGATCCGCAGGAAACTCCGGTATATGTGGCGATGCCTCCTTTTAACTAAATGAGTTTGATTAGATCACGCATGGCCACCATCTTGAACCAGAACCGGAAGGTAATAAAAAAATACATGTGTGCAGTTCACACGCGGTAGAAGCAAAACCTTCAGAAAACTAAAGTAGACAAGAGTGGGGAGGATAAGAAACACCGCACAAAGAGGAGACTGATTATTCTTATTCCCTCGCAGGCTAAATCCTATAGATGTCTGTGTTTGTCTCCTTTTAATGTCGCCTTTTCGTTTCGTCGAGTTTCAAACCATAACGGCACTAAAAGAGTTTTCACTTAAAAAATACAGACAGATGAAATTCCAAATGGTCGAGTTAAAAGAATCCTTCGTTACGCTCAGTAAATAAACATGTTTAAAATAATTTTGAATCACATTAGACTTTTAGATAAGTTTAATTATTGAAGTTGGGAAATTCATATAACCTCATAAAGTATCTCTCTAATTCCTGAAATCATTTTAATATCCGAGTTGTTTCGCGGTAGGCAATAATTTAAATTTAACTGTTTGCGTTTGAGTTTTAGAGAAAATGTAGTATATATTTTAATGTGTAAGTACTGGTTCAATATCTTTTAGAAAAATCTATCGGAATCACTGGGAAAATGAAATCCTCACTCACTTTCCGTATTACGCATTGACTTTTAAGTAAAATAACTGCAACGCTTGCCCACCTTAGCAAAAGAAAAAGTTTATGCCAATACTTGTACGAGTATATCGAACATAAAAAAAAAAATGAGGGGAAATTGGAAATACTTTGTCAGTTGGCCGAGTGTGAAAAAAAATTCCAATCCATGTTATTGTGTTGTTATACCTACATTAATATTTTATAATATTATTATTCAAATTATAAAAACAGATTATTTATAAAAAGCATTGGTTATGTTTTTTTTTTTTTTTTTACATTAACTCCACACAGGAGGCCCTGAGGAAAATAATTTCCCTCAGGGCCTATGTCATCTTTGAGGATGCTGTGTGGAGGGTCTTTTTGAGGAAAGGAAATTATTATTTTGCATAACAGCTGTTTCTCCTCTTATAGGCTTTATAAAACTGAGGTGAAGCCACTTACAGATGATAAATTTATATTATTTCCGTATTGGTTCTCATAATGAAAAACAAATTGACTTTATTTGTATTTCCTATGCCATTATTGATATTCGAGTAAAATTTCGTCTTAAGATGATCCACAATACAAAGTAAAAGAAAATCATACAAGACCACGTGTTTTGGGAATTGAAAATTTGATCGCTTATAGATGCTTTAATTAAAAACTGCATTTAGAACACAGAACATAAAACATGAAGAGGCGTTACCCAGCTGCGAATTTCACCCTTCTGCGATCCGCAGAAGGAACGACAGCACGTCGTATTATCGCATTTTGCACTCACTGCTTCTTTCTGCAAAAAAATACTTGCGATATAACAAAAAATCGTTGTTAGCTATTGATAATGGCGTTTATTGATCAACGCTAAAGTCGCTTATTTCGCCCAATTCCGAATGGGTTCAGGACTAGGGGGTCGTCTTAACGGATTTTTGGAGGTTTAATTTTTTACATTTTATTTATTTGCTTTAATTTTAATTTATTGCACGACCGATTAATTAACCATTTACCGTATCTACAAGATTTCTTACTTAACAATTTTCAGATAGGTACCAAAAAGTTTTAAAGAGCAATTAAATATATCTACCGATTTAAAAATTTCATTTTAATGGCATCATTTCTCTTGTCTTGCTATGCTGTGCTATAACACCTGTTCTGCCATGTGATATCTTCAACTAGTCGTTGCAACATATACGGCCTATTGTCTATAGACAGAAGGCCCAGGGCCTATGTTACATGGTAGTCTTTTTTAGAAAAGGAAGCAGTGGGTCTTGAAGAGACCCATGTTGCAGGAGACAGGAAACGCAGAGGCCAGAAAAAACATTCCACTGCCGAACTGTCGAACACAAAAAACTGTCGCAGAACCACAAGTTATGGTGTGGCTAATGTCAACCACCACGTATACAAATGTTAGGTGGGCGTTTGGCCTGCTGTAATTTTAATATTATTTTTTCAAAGCTTTGTTTCGTGAGAAAATGAATTATTATCCCGATTCATTATTGATAGGCTATCAACTAGATAAGTATGTATCTTCGTACATTCTAGGAAATAATTTGATACATCTTTGAACTTTTAATTAGACTCGCAAGATATCAAAAAGTTACATGGAGATCGTCTACTGGTAGGCATTAATTTCATAGATATAATAAAGACTTTCATCCAATTTTAATCACAGAAGAAGTAAAAACCTTTTATTCTTCTTAGGTTGGTCATTAGCTTTAAGTACCATTTTTTCCCCCAACGGATGATATATGGATAAATTTAATAAGACACGAAAATAAGGTTTAATAAAGCAAACACAAATCATTACAGGTACTCTCATGTATTAGGTTGAAAATATTTATGTTTGGATGGAAAGTGTATTTTTTTTGTATTTTTACATATACCAACCCTAATGTATAGCATTGAGGCCAGGAGCTGGCGTAGGAAGAATAAAAGTTGAATTATTTTCTAGAAATGAGATGCCTGAGGAGTATGTGCCGTAAAACTTTGTGTGACCATGTTAAAATGTGGAGACCTGGAAAGAATTCAAGACCGATTGATGCAAGTGTAATAGTTAAGATTAAGGAAGAGACACTAACGGCCGCTGTTCCCAATTCTACTAAGCCAAAACTAAGGTTCAAAACTGCTTAAGCATCACTTAATCATCACCTAGTCTAGACCAAGTGATGCTTATGCAGTTTTGAACCTTAGTTTTGGCTTAGTAGAATTGGGAACAGCGGCCGTAAGATGGTTTGGGCATATAGAGCGGATGAACAAAGAAAAGAGTGTAAGGAAAATATATGTAGAAGTATGGCAGAAGTCGGGAACGCCCGACATAGATATGAAATAAACACAAAATTAAGTGAATGAAATATTTGAGTCGGATCACATATGAGAATAGAAGATCGTGTATGAGACATGTATGAAGATCATGTGTGAGATGTATGAAAGTGAATGAAGCAAGGAGTATGTGCCATGTCAGCTGTGTGGCGATCTATCTACTCGGAAAATTTTGGAAACGGTCTGATGGTTAGTAAATTTGAAGAATACGTCCATTTGGTTCAAACGTAGCTTTTTTATTTTAGTTCATTATTATTAAGTGTAAATATTCTTGGACACATACGGCTATTAATTTGTTTCATTGTTAATTAAAAAGTTTTTATCGTGTTTTATGTTTAATACAATCTATGCAGACAAATTTAAAGGATAGGTAATAACGTGAAATAATTAACATGAAAAGGAATTTAGTGCGGAATCAGTTTTATATTACCCTTAGAAATGTTGATTCGCAAAGGTCCCATGAGCTCACATTGCATTAGAATTTAATATTATTTGAAAATACTGATTTTGGTTTAACCCAGTTTATCTGTAACTCAGTAAACTCCAGAACTTGGTTAGCTATAAAATTAAGTGTTTGATTAGAAAATTCAGACAAACGTAAAAAATGTACGTTCCAATAACTGATATTATAATATTTTAACAGAATTTTTTTTATTACCATTTTAAAAATTGGAACTAATTTTTCGAGAATTCAGACGATCCCAGATTTTTCACAGGTTTGCGCAAGGTATATAAATGTCCCAACAAATCTATCGACAGAAACAAAATATCTGCACCACAGACATGAAATTCTGTAAGTTTTGTTAATTTTTGAAGGGCCGCTCATTTCATAATAATGTATAATGTAAAAAATAATAATAAACATCCAAACATGAACCTGCCATCAAGAACAAAATACCAGGAGTACAAAAATATGATTGGGTATTTCCGTTTGGTTATTATCACAAATTATTGTAATCTAATGAGGAAACCTTTCATATTTTTTAAAATAACCTTAATTCAATTTTTTCAATATTCCCTTGATTTTTGTCAATATTTATTTATTTATTTATTAACGCCCTAGTGGGCTTTTACAACAGAAATTAAAAACATTAAAAAATTAAACATCATAAAAGAAATTAAATACTATGAGTAATAAGAAAAAATCAGTAATAAGACCAGAAATACAATAAAGTGCAATGTGTAAAAGCTAGTTAGTAGGTATAAACAAACAATTATATGTGTATAATAATGTACGATGATAAAACAGAACTAAATAGAACAGCAAAATAAAATAAAATAAGGTTATTAATTACTGGTAAGATTTTAAATGAGAGGAGGTTTTATGAAAAGAACAAAAATAAGAAAAGTTAATTATTAACAGATAAAAAAGAGATGAGTTGTCTCTTGAAAATTGCAAAACTGTCAACACCAAATATATCTATAGATTCACAATGTGTAATGTGTAATATTTGTGTAATGTTGTGATTCTTGCCTCTAATTGTTTATTGAAGTTGTTGTTTAATTGTTTATTTAGTTGTTTTTCAAGCTACTATAACATGTTATTATGTGTAGTTTAAGTGAATATGTATGAAGTTTCAATGTCTCTCAATAGATATCATTAGAATAGGTAGTTATAAGTAGTTTTAAGATGTCTCAACAGAGGTCAGTTATTCTGTCGCTCGTTTGGCTCAAAAATCCGAAAGATTACGAATATATCCAATGTACAGGCGGGAACCTCACTCAGCGGCTGTCCGCGCGTCACTTTAAAACATCCTTTAGAACGGACGAAGTCCGATACGATAATAATAAACAACACTCGTAATCTCGACAAACCGAATTATTATTGAAAACATTCGATCATCAGAATTGTATTGCTAATCAGATGATTTACCAGTATTACGAGTCAAACATCACCGAAAATAAGAAACAACAATACCTTATTTTTATTATTGTCATAGATCGGACTTTCTTTGTACCTAAAAATTCAAGTTATTTTCTGTACACCAGTTCCAATTCCAGTTATTTATACTAAACTGAAAATTCCCGCAAAGAGAATCAAATAGCCCCCAAACGCCTAACTAAGAAATTCTTTACATTTCCCCGTCAGAGATATTATTTGATCACGTCCCTACATTTACAAAAACGACGTCGTTTGTAGATATTGAAAAAAAGTTGAAGAAATATGATAATTTTTTTGGCTTAATTTTTTTCTTCTTTGTTTGGTTGCCTTGGGTCTGTTTTTGCTGAATAACGTAGCTGTTTTTAGACTAACCCAGATTCTCGAATTATCAATACGGCGAACTTTGTAGCGAATCACAATGTTAGCTTAAAAAGTAATCAGTTTTTCTGTTACTGATTTGAAACTCTGTATATCAAGAAGCTTTCTGAAAAGCCACACGCGTACGCGATGTATAATTTTGTATAAACATGTGATTGAGAAGAATAGGGCGGATTAGAAGAAAATTCTTGAAAAGGTCAAATGTAGAATCTGGAATGTAGAATACGATAACTCTAACGCCCTTCTTCGCAGAGCTAAAACCATAATATTACTTTGTTTATGTGATATTTAAAGATTTGAGGCTGCATGGGATACCACGCAAAACTATAAAATGGTAAAAATATTGCTGGCCATTAAATAGTTTCATTTTTACTGAGGCATTGTCCCAGATTAAAAACGCAGGCACCACTGTACAATCAAATCTTTACAATCTAATCTTTCGTTTGTTAACCGCGTCGCGGAAATCTCTAAAAGGGCTTATACATGTTGGGATTTATAACTAGGCTAACTATAAATTTCAACAATATTAAGTATATTAAACTGCTCAACTTTGCATTTGTTAGAAGTTGACTTGAGTACAATTCTCTCGTCTGGAACCCATATAATAATATTCAATTTTCTTTAGTATTCTTAAGTTTTAAAATAGGTATTCCAGCAATTTTTATAAATTACAGCGGTCTTGTAAATGCTATAGATATATGCTTAAATTGTCAGACAGAATGATTTTCACTGATTTGAATTGCTTGCATTGATAAGGTTTCGTATTAAAGTTCATTTCATTCATTAAGTCAGGATTTATTTCAGTGCAGAAATTCTGGGACTTACCACCATCAGTATTCCTCTTTTCCCAAAATATTAATGAAGGGAAATAATTATGCCAAGTCAATGAACATCTTCAATGTATCACTAAATAAATACTAAATATTGTTAATGAGGCAGTTCAGTCATGTATAAAATGAGCACCAAATCATTTTTTCTATTCGTTATGTAAAACCCCTTTAAAGTGGCAGCTTATACAGATTACGAAAAATAGACTCTAAATGAAAATTAAAACGATAGTTATTGAAAAAAAAAATTTATGTATCTATCTAGCACTAGCATACTTGAGTTCCCACTTTTTGGAGACATTGCATTCCCAATTTTTGGTTGCTGTAAGGTGTAAATGGGGGGAACGAGAAAGAGATATGCGCATAGGATGGTTGGAAAATAACTGCCTTCGGATCTGGTAACTTCAAAAAGATAATGCAATTTCAAACAAATGGTACATTTGTACAACGCTAAAGAAGAAGGTAGCGCAACACGGCATAACACCGCAAAACAAATAACGAAAATGGTACATTGTTTTATTTGCAAGTGGCTTTCTCGGAGCTACGTTTATGGTTATTATTTGCAGTTTACAACATAATTATACGTTTCCGTGTCGCACGGACTTTCTTTAAACAATAATAATTAGCACCCTTACCTCCAAGGCTGCATAACTAATTGTTATGTAATAATTCTACATTGCATATAGAAATTAAAATAATGAATTAGTATGCAAACTGTTTGGGTATATTACTTACACAGGCAGCAGTGTGTTGCAATACTTATTTGCCTCGAGATGGGCCGCAAAATGCATGTAAGCCGCTTCCATTTATTAATCAAGTTAATAAACACCGGAACATTGATGAGAAGGCCCGAAAACATTATAATAGTCAGAATTTTCAATGTGGGAGGCGGGTAGGGCACTCCCGCCCTGTGAACAATTTATTGGATAACCAGCACCCTTGCCGTGACTTAGCGAGGTGCTCGGATTCAAAGGGTGAGAATTGTTTAGATCTTGGCGGCGCATGCGTTTGCCCGTCTACTGCGTGGCGGCCTGATCGGTAGATACTGGTTGAGAGAGACCTTTTGACCTCTCCAGCCAGATTTTCTCGACTCATCGTCTTACATCCGTCACTCCTGGACACATTGATCCCAGATATCTACCCAGACCTTATACCTTGTTCCTTCACAGAACTTCCTCTCTTTCCTTTCCATTAACAACCCGCCACACAGCATCCTCAAGGATGACACAGGCCCCAAGGGATATTTTTTTCGTTAGGGCCTCCTGTGTGGAGTAAACGTAAAAAAATATTTAATACACTATATTTTGCCCTTTTATTTATTTGGCTAGTTGGGAGCGGCTCACGTGCGTTGTGCAGCCTGTCTGGAGGCAACTATTAGAGTAAGATGCCAAAACTCTACAGCGATTAATGCCCGAGCAAGCATGAACTCCTGACAAATGTACATGGGGACTGGCTGTACCATTAATAAATCTTCCCGTTTTTATTGCCTGACACAATTCCAATAAGATATTCCGGCTTGATCCCGATCCTCTTCCACCCCACCCCTCACCCTCCATTCAGGATCCCCCTCCCTCCCCCGGCCGGCTGGGGAAATGTTGGAGGGCGGGAACACTTTGAGGCAGGCTTTATTTGTTTAACCCGGAGAGTGACCCAATTCTTTCTCGAGACCAACTGCCCTCTTATGCTCTCATACTCTTATAAGCTAGTATACTCGAGAAAACTTTCTAAGGCGTTAAACATGTAAATACCCTTCAAGGGAGATGTGTCAGACATTTTTTGACGCCCTCTATATTATATAAACACGCGTCTGTTTTCGGCAGTTTACAAATAAAATACGAGTCTATCCCTTTCGTGTTCAAATGTCGTGAAGACTGATTTATGATTCACAATTATCGCATGACACATTTATTTCATCAGAGTTAGGCAGTTTCGACTAGTTAACCTTATTTTTGTGCAGTTTTACATGTTATTTCAACCAAAGCAGTATTTCGCCAACATAAAAATGGTTACATGACTATTTTTATTTGAATTTAAGCTCTAAACTTTCAGAAACAAAACTATCGCCATACTTCTTAGCGATGCTCTAATTCTATTGTCGAAATTGATGTCTTTGTTGAACGGCAAGCAAACATGTGAATTGTATTTTACGTATCTTTACGTATTCATACGCTTCTATCCACTCAACCCCTCATTCCTCGGGCCTACTTTGTCGGAAGGTCAAAATATTTCCAATTTGCAATAAAATCCAAATAAATGGAATGTTTCCGAATGCACTCAAAAACCAAAAATGTTTTTATAAGGTGATGAAATACTTTTTCAAATTCTACAATTCTACAAATTCTAGTTCTAAAACTTGTTCACCTTACGTTTTTTCAAACTAAAATTATAAAAACACACACATATATTATTAGGTAAATGTATTATAAACGTTATCGTCTACTCACTTTTTTGTCATTTCATGTAAAAATAATTAATTATAATTTTTTTTTCAAATTGCTGTTGGAAACTTAGGTTTCATAAACGTGTGATTTTTGATTACTTTGTGGTTAACTTTTAGATTTGAATATAAAGCATGGTGTTTTCTCTTTCTAATACAATTTAGATCATATTTCTAACCATCCGAAAACCGAAAAAATTAGCTGGAGGGTTAAACCTGTTGTACATTTCTCATCATCGTAAAATTAATTCAGTTGGATCGCTGAGACAGTCGGGAAGCAGTAATATTTTTAATATTATTGTATTTAGCGAATATAAATTGAAAATTAAAGCATGACATCGATGGAAAATGTATTTGTACGTTAATAAAGCAGTTCTTTCAATTTTTTCGCAAGTTGTAACTTAGATCTTCGATTGCATCTCAGAATTTGTAATAATTTTAAGCTAGAATTTGGTCGGTAGTGTGGTTTCATTAATTAACGCGATTTTCCTAATTAAAATTCACATTTGTATAAATCGCTATGTTAAAAGCATAAAAACCCGATTAAATTGTGTGTATAAAAGTTAAAACGATAAATCAAACAAATAATTTCCGCTGTGGAAATGTAACGTAAAATGTTGCCTGTTTTTAATCACGTCCCTAGAAGTGGCAACACTGCGCTCCCCTTGCGCCTAGCTACTCTGGACCTAGGTAACTACTAGCCCCTCGCAGGCAGTAGAAACCTACTAGGTACTGGGTAGCTACTCCCCGCGGCCTTGGCACATATTTTATACGCAGGGCACACTGACGACAAGAAATGGCGGGAGAAATACACTATGTACGGTCAAATGTCAAACGTTACAACCGATATGATCCGGCCATGCGATCACTAGATTAATTGTGCGCGGATTGTTTTCGGAAAGTGTGATTAAAAATGAGATAATCTTTATGGTAAATATAGAATTAGGCTGATCCCTGATTAGAATGCCTATTTTAAAAGTTTTTTTAATGGCGGCTTTTTAACCTTTTAAATGCCAGTAGGTAGAAGTGTAGCTGTGTACAGCAGGCCGTGAACATTTAATCAAAATAAATCATTTTTACATCTTATTTAAAAAAAATTTAAAAAAATCAAAATCATCCCAATGTCGTCTCTGTGTGTTCCATATTTTGAATTAATAAAAAACGGGACATATGTATGATACAGAGGCTCAAAGAAGAGCGAGTAAACTCGCTATATTTCTATGGCCGGCCTGCTGGACACGACCAAGGATGCGAGAAATCTCGCTCTTGGCACAGAAGCGGTTTTTAAAAGGTTGAATTAGAAAGGCACATAAGTTTAGATTAGTAGTTTATAATTGAGTTTTTTTTTTAAATTATTTTTGATCGGTCATACGTACCACGGAGGCCTTCATGCAAGGCTTCAAATTGAATGATTGAAAACATAACGAAAATGAATTACTTAAGTAATTACATGAAATTCTTCATCAGAATGAAGTGAAAATTTACATTATGATCATAATCGAAACTTAGCTTAAAATTAACATATATTAATTTATCAATCAGATCGGAATAGTCCGTGTATTCCCGGTTCACGACTGCTCAATTTAAGTTCTGAAGAAAAAAATAAATACCTATAATATTAGAATTTTGCTCAATAATATCAGCAACGAATATTGTCAACAGATGTTTCTGTGGTTCCATTTATTTATCAATATTGGTAGATTACAAATTTCCATGGTAACCATTCAAGGTTTGTAGAAAATGCGTTTAACAAATTAGCTCATACGGCCTTTTTCGAAAAAAAAACTCGTCGGCTGTTTCGAAATTTCGGACGCGTGACGAAGTTGAAATAAAAGCTGTCACTCGTTTTGCAGTTTTCAAATCTCCCAGTGGAACATGGGCTGCAAGCTACGTCACAAATTTTTAACCAATCACCTCTCTAGCACCTCGATGAGCCAACCTTGTTAAACGCATTTTATACGAACCTTAGTAACCATTTTCTTTTTCTATGAACAATAAAAATTTATTTATTTATTTATTGTTTCTTCACAATTCAAATATATTGATTGGCAAATAATTATTTACCCCACTAGGGCTCACCTGTATCGGGATTAATAATTTCACAATTTAATAAAGGAACGCACAAAAATATCAGTCATTATCAAACAGTTAAGTAAATGCAAATTAATAAAATTTAAAATAACAATGATAAATGGAGAAAAACTGTAGAAAAAAAAGAATTAACAACAAAGTGTTGAGAGATCAAACCAAATGTTAATATTCATTGAGTCAATAGTTCATACCATTTTCAATAATAAAGAAGATAACAAATAGAATATACCTTTACGGTTTACAAAAAAATAAAATTAAAAAGATGTTATAATATATGTTATAGTATAAAATAAAAATAAAACAATATTACGTATAGATTCGTGTTCTACCATAGTAATAATTTTCCTTGATTTAATCGAGCAATATTTGTAGATTCTTGTTTTATCATTTCAAAGTGCATTTTGGTAAGCGGTTATGGGTACCGCCGCCGCCCCGGGAACAATTTATTGGATAACCAACACCTCCGCCATAGGTCACCACAAGTGGTTCGCTATGTTTAGTGTCTTAGCAGAGGTGCCTAGATTCATGGGGTGAAGTTTGTCAAGGTCTTGGCTGCCGATGTGTCTGCCCACCTGCTGCGTAGCGGGCCGGATGAATAGAGACTGGTAGAAGAGGTCTTTTACCCTCTTCAGCTAGAATCCCTCGACCAATCGTCTTCCACCGCAGTTTAAGGGATGGATTAATATGTCCCTCACTCCTGGACACCCTGAACCCCAGATTCCTACCTACCCCTCATATTTATTACCTTCCCAGAACTTCCTCTTCTACATTTCCATAAAAAACACCCCCCCCCCCGGACATAATCCCCTAAGATGACATAGACCCTGAGGGGAATTTTTTTCTTCAGTTCCTCCTGTGTGGAGCTATGTAAAAAAAAATATTTTGTTTTTACAAGACTGAATTTTTTCTCTTCCGATTTTTTATTGTGTATGCCATAATCACACGTGTTCCGGAAAGTGAGACCATTATTTTTTAACAGGAAAACAAAAATATTTGTTACCGTAATATTAGCAAATATCATCCCATTTAGTTTTCGAATGAACAGAGTGAATAAAATACCACCTAGGTAGGTACTCAAAATACGTTATCAATCTTTATATTAGTGTTATTATCACAAAACCCACAAAGGCGCTTATCTCAGTATGACAATCTGGCGATAGGCGCGCGTTTTAGGAAGTGCCGGAGGCTTCGGCACTTCCGGACGCTTTCAGTGCTTTGACGTGCAGATAGAAGACGCTGTGGCGTCACGGCGCTCCCTCTGCTCTGCTCTGCTCCGGCTGCGCAGGGCCTCCATGACGTCGCGGCGCCGGACGTCCCCAGACGTCGGACGTCGCCGCTGTCGTTAGTTCCCTCCCGCTTGCAAGCCTGCATGTCTCAAGCCTCCAAAGCAGTTTATGTAATCAAAGGTTGAATGCATTTGAATAAGTGAGGGGATTTTACCTTAATCAAGTTACTATATTCAAGTACGATGATGGAGCATAAAAAATGACGTAAAGTCCATTAATCATATATAATTTCATTTCTGGTCTGCTAGCTTAGCTTATTTGGACAATTTACAATCTAATCGTTCAAAATAGAGTGCTGATACAAACTCTTTTGATTATATAGCTACGAGGCATAGAACAAAAATATAGCATACAAAATGACATACAATCCATTTGTCATACATAATTTCATTTATGGTCTGCTAGCCTAGCTTCTTTGGACAATTGTCCAATAAGTTTTGTCGTCACGGTACCGTAAACGTGGATCGTCACGGTAATAATAAAACACCCATACGTTTTGAAATATGTCAATAATTTTGATTAAATAAGTGTTTTATACAAAACGATTTGTTTTCATTTACTTAAAATGACACCTCAAATTGAGTATGGCGATTATTGGATAAATTTCTTAATCTTTCTGATTTAGTTCAGGTAAAGTCCATACAGTAACCTACACGTGAGACAACATTACCCATTCTTTTGTCGTCTATTTTAGGTCAAGTAACCTTCAAATGTCACCAGCAGTGAGGTTATTCCGTCGATAGAGAATATCTGATAATCAACACACAATTGATTCTACCTTCGCCATGGAATCGATCAATAACTTCTGCGGGCAGCTTTGAAAGTCAACAATTTCAACGTATATGATTTTAATTACTTAACTATCCATCACTTGCGCTAAGCTTATGCGTATGTGCTGTGAAAACAGGCTGTAATGTATTTTCTTAAACCCCATACGGAAAAATGGTATGCAACTTTAAGCAGTGTACAAACACAGCTATAATATATGTGGCTTGGCGTACTTCGGCATATCGCTCGCCGTACATTCCCAATTGGAATTGGAATATATGGCCACGTACATTCCCAAGTGGAATACATATCCTGCGTCAAGCCACATAATATATATTATAGCTGTGTGTGTACAAAAATTTAGTGTTAAGTGAATTATCGAACAGAAATTCAAATGTAACATTGTTTATCGGTCATTATGCGGCGTTTTTTTATTGACACATGTAAGGTCCCTGTTAAATGCCGATTCTTAGCATGGGGGTTTGACCGAATTTAAACAATTCATCAAAATTCTGTGAAAGTTCTATTCGAGTTCTGTTATTATTTTAACACAGGCCGGTTGTTTCACAGTGCTATGATCCAGTTCCTACTTTAAAACAAGAATTAATTAAATTGCATATTTGAAAACATTTAATAAATAGTAATAGAAATATTAAAAATTTATTCTTTTTTACTTTAAGGACGGGTTATTTACAGAATTTTATTAATTTGTAAAATTTCTAAGATAATATTTAAGTTCAAATAATAACAGGATTTTGATTTTTTAAATTTTGAAATTTGATGAATTCTTCAAATACTGTGAAAAAATCAGTCTAGGCTTTTGAACAAATTGCGATCAGCAGAAGAGGATAAGAATCACGTTGTTAAGCTTGTCAGCTTATTACGATTTGATGGAAAGCTGAAAGATAAATAATCGCCTTGTAACGGGGATCCTTTAAATACATATAAAAAAAACATAATGGCGCTGAATGGCAATTTAATGACAATATTACGTATTTTAATTTTTGCGAAACATCCCAACCTTAAAGTAAATTTCAAAAGATATCCTTATTAAAAATACCAATTTTGATAGGTTGTGGTTTAGTCCAGTCCGTCTGTTACTCTGCTTGATTTTTTTTTTTATATATACAGGGTGTTGACGTACTTGATTTACTTGAACCAGTAATTCCTGATATTTTGTTTGGAGTAATAAATGTAAACGAAATTTTGGTCTCCGGTGAAAATTTGACTTCTTTTTTATTCGATTTTTTTTTCTTCAATATCAAACCAAAAAAAAACTTCCACATGTCGTCACTGGTCACTCGGCCGAGTGACCGATCAACCGATCACCCCGTCCCCGACTGTTCAACACCTACTATTTTTTTTATGTTTTTGTAGAAAAAAAGGTCACAGGAAACAAAAATTTCATTTAAATTTTTTACTCCAAATAATATCAGGAATCCCTGGTGAATCCCTTAAAACCCATCCGAGTGAAACCACCGTCAATACAGGGCAATACGTCGACAAGTACAGGCAATATAATCTTACGCAATTTTGACAGTACATGGGCAGTGCACAGCAAACAATCTTGATAATTCGGAAATCTTGACGGAAATAACTTGTCGGAAAGAAATTGTCGCAAAAACATTTGTTTACCATGGTCTTATTAGAGAAAGAACTGAACATCAAAAAATATTAAAAGAGAAGAAGTCACTAAAGACGGTCCATAATGAGTTAGAAAAGAAAAGTCATAAAAGTTGGAACAGGGAAAAATGTATTGAGATGTAACATTTGTGAAGCTAATAGACTGGAAAACGTATCGCAGTGTTAGTAAAGAATGTATTGACTAAGGCCTTATCAGGATCGAAGAATTTACCCAATCAATCACTAGTTCGCCGCTTTATCATTTATTCACGCAGCGTTTCTTTTGTCAAGTACCGTACTATCCATTTTCAACTTTTAATGTGAATTTCCCAATCAATAGACCCAACGTCGCGCGTAAACGCAACAATGGGGAAGTCCAAGGTTTGTCAACAAATATTGAAATACCTACTACTTATACGGGATATTAAAATTAAATATTAAATATTAAAATACCTACTACTTATACGGGAGGATTCTCACTTTGAGAGGTGAGTATGGGTACCGCCGCCCCGGGAATCATTTATTGGATAATCAACACCTATGCCATAGATCACCCAAAGTGGTTCGCTACATTTGACGGCTTAGTTGTCTAGGTCTTGGCAGTGGATGCGTCTGCCCACCTTCTGTGTAGCTGGCCGGGTTTGAAGAGACTGGTTGAAGGAGACCTCTTTAACCCTCCAGGAGGACTCTCTCGTCTCTTTCACCCATACATACGACAGTCACTCCTGGATACATTGACGCTCATACCTTTCTCCACACAACATCCCCAAAAATGACATAGGCCCCGAAGGAAATTATTTTCTATAGGGCCTCCTGTGTGTAAAAAAAATACGATTCTTGAAAAAAAAAAAGCTTTTGCAAGACATAGATGGCTCTTAGAGCTTATTGACTTATCCGAAAGATGTCGATAGATGCCCCTCGTAGGATTTAGTTAAGATATAGTGATTTGTTGTGAAAAATATGCTTTTATAAAGAATCATTAACAACAATGATAAATATTTGAGGATTTATTACTGAATTTCAATACACAATGTTACCCCCTTTGAGATAAAAGGTAAATAAATGATTTTTAATTAAATTTAAGAGAAATGTATTTTTAAATTATCGGTTTGTATTTTGAACCAATGGCACAGAAAAAGGCCCACAAGATCTAGTAATAGTTTTATTAACTATCGAAAGACATTTAAAAAATGAAAAGTCAGAAAATAATAAAATTACGTGGTAACCGGAACTCAAACTAATCCAAAGTACAGCTCTACCAACTCAACTAATTCATTCGCCGTAATTAAAAAAAAAATCAAATAATATCTACTTGTCATTTACGTAAACTTTTTGGAATATCTTCGACCGAAATTAAAAATCCAAAATTAAATTAAGCGAATTTGACATATATCATGAAACATAATCAGTGACGTAGCTCAGAAAATTTTAGATTCAAATTGATTTTATTGAGTTCATCAAAAATGTTTCTACTTATTATTTAAGTTAATAATTTATATCATCAGTAATAAAAGTAATTGATTTATAAACAAAAATAAATAATTAATCTATCTTTGCACGTTTCGCAGTTGGCAGCACGCGATGTCGTGACGTTTTTGCCATTTTCAGAATAATATTTTCTGAAATTATGGAATTCTAAAGTTTCCAGAGTACGTACGAGTATATAATGTAATATTATTATATTTGTTTGCGTGTAAGTTTTCCCCACTTTTATAACAAACTGGTACCATCAAATGCATTTAGTTTGTTGGAAGTAAAATCATTTTCACGTTTCTGTGCTAGTACAAAATTAACAAGAATTTTATTTTATTATCTCATAAAAATGTAATATATTGAAAATCATTAATCACGAATAAAATATGACAATACGGAACTCCAGTGATAAATACTATGGTTAAAACAAATATGTTCATCTAGAGCTAGATAAACAAACGCTTATCCTGAATGCATAGGTTTTATCATACATTATTATATATAGAATTTATAAATCGAAATTTTAACAATGAATAAAACACACACGAATCTGGTGTGAATGAAAAGCCTTACCCCTCGACCATGGAGGCCGTCAAGAAACGTTTGTTAGTTCAACCGAATGTTTTCAAGTACCTATGCATCTTCGTACGTGCTTGAAATAATAAAGTCAATATCCCAAAAATAAAGTCAATGCGGATTCTAATATGACTACATAACCATCATCTATAATCGATCGAATTTTATGGTTCATGACAACTCAACAAAGTGCCATTTCAACAACCTTTTGAAAAGTCATTAAAAGTGATGAAAAAAATATAGCCCAATGCCTTACCTAACATAACGTATTTAACAATGTTTTTTTCATCACTTTTAATAACTTTTCATTAGAGTGATGATATGCCACTTTGTTGAGTTGTCTGGTCACCGAATTTTATATAAATACTTTTAATATATTAATTATCTATAGAATCAATATCTTAATGTTTTTAAAGAATGTAAAGCGAAAAAAAAAACAGAAAAAAACTCCGGTAAATTGGGTGGTAATGTCAGCGTACCTACTAAAAGATATGTGAATTCAATTCAATATATAAAAATGAATGTATGTTTGATTGCTTGCTTGCTTTCTTGCTTGCATGTAGGTATGTATGTGTGTTTGTTGTTTATGTATTGCTATATTAAGCGTAGGCAATGTTTGAAACTTTCAAAATACCTTCTTTCGATCCTCGGAAAGGTTTCTGGATTATTACAACCACATGACAATACATCTGAAATTTTTTTTAATCATTACAAAACTCTAACGACACTGTCAAAAAATTTCACAATTTGAGAATGACATTTGGCAAACTATTGATTGCTTAATTAAAATTCAATTTTCGAATAAACTCTTTAAATTAATGAACTTACTTGAAGTACTACTAAGTAAGTAAGAATTGTAGGTATTTTAAATAGGTACCTGTGTTAGGTAATTTTTTGATTGATTGTTCTTATGATATACAAAAATTACGCGTGAGAGGAAAGGGACATGGGAGGGGAAAGAACGGCGTAAGGCGAACGGGACGAATGGGAAAGGACGCGCAAGGAGAAACAATTTCTTTATTAAACAACCTATTGAAACAATAAGACAATTTATTTTTAAAGAATTTGAAGCGAAAAAGATACAGAAAAAAACCGGAAAATAGGATGGTAATGCTAGTTCACCTAAAAACAGTTAGTTTAATACAATATACAAATATATGTTTCGTTATCTCAATATTGTTGGTGATGTCATATTTGTTATTTATTAAGTTGATAACGTATGGATCGAATAACTTACCAGAGTTACTGAATGAACTGAATGATGATTGATTGCAAGAGCATGACAAAGGATTATTTCCTGTATGATGATGGAACAATATTTCAGATTAATATATTTTTAACGTAAATACTGCACAAGGGTCCCAACTGGTTACAACCGCCATGAGCCAGTGAGACGATGGCATCCCCAATTGGGGTATTTAAAGGCCGAAGGTAGGGGGTAAGGATGGGGAAGTATCAGGTTATTCAGTTCTGGTCATCAAACATTGGTAAAACCATTTTTTTTAAATTTATTTATTCCCATTTCTTTGTACAATGTATAATAGCAAATAGTATATAATAACATAATATATAAAAACAAATAGTACGAACAAGAAATGAAAACCCACTAAGGCACTGCCTGAGTGTGGGTAATATTAAAACAAAATAGTATATTTCAAGTACCCAAAGTATAAAATAGACTTAAAAAAACATATATAATATAAAGTTAGTATAAAAAGTTAGTATTCCATAGGTAGAATAAGTGAAAAAAGTTTTTTCAGCTATTATAAAAATAAAATAAAAATATGGAGAAAAACATACTGATTTTTAAGTTTTTTTTTTTTAGTTATTATAAAAAATTAAATAAACAGAAAACATAGCATGTATGAGACGGTGTATGAATGTGAACGAGGCAAAGAGTGTGTGCCAAGACCGAGTTGTTTGGCGGTCCGTCATCTCTGCCTACCCCTGCGGGGAAACGGCGTGATGGTTAGTTAGTTAGAGAATGTTTTATTTTTGTTATATATGAATTTAATTATGTGTTTTTGAATTATTTGTAGAGGCTTAATAAATTTATCAAGTGCACCACCCCATCCTATAATGCCATAAGTGATTGAAGATTGCACCAGCATTGCAGGGAAAAGTAGATCATTTTCAATTTCTCAAGAACTTCCTTAAGTCTATAAAATATGCAGGTCAGATATCTTAATTTAGAAGTGATTTGATTAATATGTGATTTCCAATTAAGATTTATATCTATTGATACTCCTAAATATTTAATATTTTCGACATTAGTGAGTTCGTTGCACATGAAGCACATTTCTTGATTGCAACTAGTATTATGGATTCTAATTTTAAGGTTGTCTTTAGGTTTATTTTTAATGGTTTTATAAAAAGGTAAGTAAAATATTTTGCTATAGTTTAAAACGAGTTTGTTGTATTTTAGCCATGTTGAAACCAGTGAAATACAATCAGTTGCTTTCGAAAAAGTTTCTTTCTAATGATTACCATCCACTATTATTGCCATGTCGTCTGCGTAAGAAACAATTTTATCAGGGATTACAAAATTACATAAATCATTAATATAAATTAAGAATAAAATCGGGTCAAGCACAGTTCCCTGTGGAACTCCATTTTTTATCTTTGACTCTGAACTATAATTATTCCCAATTTTTCTTTTTTGTGTTCTGTCTTTAAGATAGTTAGAGAGTAGTAGTTTTAGTGTGTCTTTTTTGAAGCCTAGTTGATTTATTTTTGTAATGAGTAAATTATGATTTACAGTGGCGAAAGCTTTTCTTAAATCTAGGAATATGGCAAGACATTTCTTATTTTATCGATAGATGAGTATATATTTTTTGTCAATTCATATATCGCATCCTCGGTGCTTAGGTCTTTACGAAAGCCGTATCGGTTTTTCGATAGAATTTTATATTTTTCTAAGTGTTCAATGACTCTAAACTTGAAACAAGAGATATTGGTCTATAATTGTCTAATTTATTTGTATCTCAAGATTTATGAATAGGTATTTAGTGGAGATTTTAAATTGCTCTGGAAAATAACAATTTTTGAGGCATATATTATATTTCAAGCTACGTTTCAATTCTAAATTATGTATGGTCTTACACCAGGGCGATACTGAGATTATATTCCATTCTGTAATGCGCTTAAAATATACCTGGATCGGGAGAAGCTGGTTGAGGGAGACCTAACCTAGACCCAGACGAACTTTCTCCACCCATTACCTTGCACCGCAGTGGGAGAGATAGATTCGTACATCAGTCACTCCTAGAGCCATTTGTTTCCTTCCCAGATTTTTCTTTCCCTAAAAAGACTCCCCATTTGTGGAGTCCCTAAAGACGACTTAAGCCCTGAGATATTTTTTCCTCTGGGCCTCCTATGTGGTTTTTTATACTTAAGCCGTGTTGAGAGGTGCCGACTCTGTGCGATATTGATGGGTAGCGCTTTGACAGCACGTGTAAAAATTTACCTTTTTACATTATTCAAAATGTCTGACATCAATTTCTTGGTAGAATAAAGCCTAACTCTTTAATCATTGGCATATAATTTTTGAACACAAAACGAATAATAAATTACTTTCCTTTCCGGTTCTCATGTTAGGAGGTTTCTGCCGTACCAGCGAATAAAGATCTGGCAGAATGATAGACGGATCCTTTTCACCGAAACTTTCTGAAAAACCGCCCTCCATCAAAAGGGAAAGGAGGGCACCCCTTAAATTGAAGCCTGTTTGCAAACTTATGGATATATCCCGTAAGTTGTAATCCATTAGCGATATTACCTGGCAAATTCTGAAATGGTTAGAATTTTTCTTCCTTGTAAGTTTGTTAAAATGATGAAATTCATGGCTATAAACGACCAATATTTTATGGTTAGGAATAACATGATAATTTTGAATTCTTCCTACTTCATACTTTAGCTGCATACAGAAGGATCCGGGGTCAGTATATCCAAGAGTGACAGACGTATGAATCCATTTCCCCACTGCAATGCAAGGCGATGGGTCGACAGAGTCCGTCTGAAGAGGCCAAGAGGTTTCCCTTAACCGGTCTCTCTCAAACTAGCCATCCACGCAGTTGGTCGGCAGATGTATACGCCGCCAAGAGCTGGCGTAAACTAGCTTAAACTCATCCCATTAACCCGAGCACCCGCATTCTAAGTCACCAAACGTAGTGCACCACTTGGGGTGACCTATGAAAGGGGTACTAGTTGCTAGATGGAAGATTAGAGCTTGGCAGAGGATTGATCTCGCGATATCTGGGTGGGAACTCAATGTTTTGGACCCGACGATTAAATGTCCAAATAATTGAGTACAAATTATATTTTTTCGAAAGAAGTGCACTCTTATTCTTAAAACTAACAACTATGTACAAATACACAATAGAAATTATCAATTATGAATGATAACCGAGCATTCATTATACCTTATACGTGATTTTGTTGCAATACCTCCTTCTCTAGCGCCAACATTACGGACAGCGTTTGTTCATCATCAGGGCGGACGTGTTATTACACATCATATTATTATCGCTTTTGCCTGTATGTTACGTAGACACGTCTAAAACCTGAACCACGTAAAACATTTTGTCAGTTAAATTAAACTGTATAATAATTTTTTATTTGGGAAAATATACAGTTGTACGCATTGACATAGATATACTACGTCAATGGTTGTACGTAGATAAATTGCAGTCATAATTAATTTCTACAATTTTAGTGTCCGTTGAATATTGAATACAAAATATATTTATCTCACATTTTCCATCCAAAATTCCAAATAATAAATTGAATGAATAATTTATTGGATCTGTTTTATTGACCACAATCTGACAGTAAAAAAATAAATATATTCGTTTTTGTTTCAATTATTCTGGGAATGCAGTTATACTTTAGACGCAAATCTAAAAGGTACCCACATTAAAGGATTTATTTATGACCTCTACAAAACCTTAAATATTACTAACTTAATCACCGGCGTTGCCCGGGCTTTTTGCAGAGATTTTTAAAAATTAGCTGTAGTCAGTAATAATTTCCCTCTTATTTTGAACGACAAGTGTGCAAAATTCACCAAGAAGTGTCAAAATTCTGTTTGAAAGGGCGGGAAACCGGTTGGGATTCATTTTCGAAATATGATTTTATCTGTGACCTTTCTTTTATTTGAAGGTCAAGTTTGCAAAATTTTGTCAATATTAAAATAAAACTGTCGATTTGATCAAAAAATAAATCTAACTGACCCGCCCGCCACAGACAATCTTCTTTACACAATATAACTAACTAATCGCGCAGTTTCCTTGAAGGGTTAGGCAGAGAGGACGGACCGCCAAACAACTCGGTCTTAATTAATTTTTTTTATTTATTTATTTATTAAAAGATAATACATTTATATATATTATTTAAGAAATGTTTTGACTGCCCATCTAGGAGGATTCCAGTTTTAGGACGGTCTTGGAAGGCACTCTTTCCATCATTCACATTAATATATCGTCTCACACATATTCTTCTATTATTCTGTTTTTTCACATGGACCGACTCAATTATCCGCTTCACTTGATCACACCATGTCTTCCTCGGGCGTCCCCGACTTCTTCTACAGTAATATATTGATGACAATTCTATCGCTTTTCTCACATATTCAAGCGTAAATTAAAGTTATTCTATCCTTTAATTTAAGTAAGCAACTAGCTTTCACCCGCGGTTTCAATCACTCGTTATTAGTGAGTTTATGGAATGAATTATTGAATTTTCCCACTCTATTAAAATATTTTTCTGGAATAAAAAGTTTGTCACTTCTTCTTAATCTTTCAACTAATTTAATTTAAAAATTCACGTCTATTGGTCACTCCGTTACGACGTGAAAGAAGGACAAACATTATACACTTTAACACAACGATTTCGGATTCATATTTCAACGTGCAGATGCAAAGAAAAATTATAATCAATGAAATTTCGGATATGAGTACGTAACATTAACATTACATAATAATTCTTATATTTTCAGCGGGCGCATGTAACGAATATATATTCGCTATATGCTCGTTACAATATAGAAGTGAATCGGGTTTCGATTTACGTCCGTGACATTGTTTTTTGTCAATTTTTACACACAATTTTAAAAAAAAACTTTATTTTATATCCCGTGATTTTTATTGGTCTTCACTACAAGTAGTAGTTAAGGATCGTATTTGACTTACTTCAACTATTTGATCTTCGGTGACATTTTTGATTTTTTTTTTAAATCTTGAAACCTAAAAAATAGGAAGCATTTATTTCTATTCTCAAGCGTACACTTAACATTGGTTTCTTCGATGGCGCTACAGCCCATATCGAGCCTTGGCCTCCTGCAACAGTCGCCTCCAACTCGTCCTGTCCTCAGCGGCTGACTTCCAGTTTGGTACCTGGAGAAGCTGTGCTGCATCCCCTCTTACCTCGTCTTCCCACCTCAGTCTGGGTCTTCCCACTTTTCTCTTTCCACCTGGGTGTCCAGTCAAAATTCTTTTTGGGACGCGTGTATCCGGCATTCTCTGTACATGCCCAGCCCATCTCAGCCTGAGGAGTCTCATATGTGCTGAGATGCTAGGGGCCTTATATATGTCATACAATTCTGTATTGTGCCGGATGCGCCACTGTCCGCCCTCTTTTACGGGTCCACATATTCTTCTCAGCACTTTTCTTTCAAAAGTATCCAGCATTTCAGCCATCTTTACCGTCAGTGTCAGCGCCTCACATCCATATGCCAATACCGTTCTAACAATGGTCTTATATATGGTTATTTTGGTTTTTCTGTGGATACTACGTGACTTAAACACTGGCAGCAAAGAAAAGTATGTTTTGTTGGCTGCTGTGATTCTCCTTCTGATTTCTGCTGGATCCTCATTGTTCTCTGTTAGACTGGAGCCCAGGTAGGTGAATTGATCGACCACTTCGTATGAGTAGTTGTCTTTAAATTGTGCACTACTTCTTCTTCTGTGTGAAGGGTTCCTGCTCTGTACCATCATTTTCGTTTTATCAACATTAACCCGCAGTCCTACTTCTCGTACCGCTGTTTCTAAAGGGTCGAAGACCTCCTTAATGGCTGAGATTGATCTTCCGATAATGTTGATGTCATCCGCATATCCGACAACTTGACTGCTCTTGAAACAAATATTGGAGCCAGTGTCTATAAGCGTTTTTCTTATTACATATTCGAGCACAATGTTGAAGAGAGTGGGAGCCAGACCATCCCCCTGTTTTAGTCCCTGCGATACCGTGAATTCTTCCGACAGTTCTCCGTCTATTTTGACCTGACATCTTGAGTCTGACATTGTGGCCTTGATGAGCCTAACCAATTTAGGTGGGATCTGGAATTGAAGTAGTATGTCATATAGACACTCCCGATCTATGCTATCATATGCTTGCTTGAAATCTATGAATAGTTGGTGTACATCTATATCAAACTCCCAGCACTTTGCCAAGATCTGTCTGACGGTGAACAATTGGTCTGTTGTGGATCTACCTGTGCGGAAGCCTGCTTGATACTCTCCCAGTAGGTTTTCTGCATACTTATCAATTCTTTGTTTCAGTATCATGGTGTAGATTTTATATGCTGTGCATAGAAGTGAAATGCCTCTATGATTTTCGCATTTTAATTTGTCACCTTTTTTGTGAATTGGGCATATTATGCTTATTTGCCATTCCTCTGGGATTTTTTCCAATTTCCATATTTTTGTTATTAAACTAAGTAGCAGATTTTTCAGATGCTCATTTCCATATTTGAACAACTCTGCCGGCAGGTTGTCTTTCCCAGGTGATTTGTTGTTTTTAAGTCTCTTTAGTGCAGCATTTATTTCTGACATTGTTGGTGGGTTCGCTGATTCTTCATTACTTGATTCAGTGGGGATGTTAGTAGGGTGGCTTCTCAGGTCGCTATTAGGGTTAAGAAGTTTATAGAAGTAGTTTTTCCATACTGTTTTAATTCGTTCCTTATCAGATATAATTGAACCATCAACGTCTTTGCATAGTGTTGTATTCGGTTTGAAACCCTTCTTGAAGAAGTTTACTCCCATATATGCCTCTCTAGTATTATTATCAACAAAGTCCTGTTCCATTTTTAGCAGTATATCATTCAAGAATTTTCTTTTCTTTCCCCTTATCAGCTTATTCGTTTCTTTTCTCGCTTGTTCGTACGCCTGTCTTTTGTTTCTTGTTGACCTTTCCAAGTACTTCTTTCTGAGTGTATTCTTTTCAGCTATCTTTCTTTCACACTCTTCATCAAACCAAGGGTTCCTGGGCTGTTTGGGCTTGTTTCCGACACTTAATTCCACTGCTCTTACAATTGCTTCTTTTATATAAACATTGGTTTACATTTATAAATAATAAGTTTCAGTAAAAAAATATTTAATGATCCGTAACTGTATTTAAATTGGTTATAAGTAGTGTTTTGTTAATTCCTCACTAGGCGAACCTGTGCTAAGGTGTTCCGATTTTTAGGATTAACTGCTATTCTGTCTGAATGAGTCGAAGCACCGTATCCTCCATAATTTTGTGAAGAAGGGCACCGTGGGTCGACCCATGGCGGCAGTATCGTATATATAAATTAAAGATTAGTAAGGATTATTCTAGGTTATTCTAGGGTTATTCTAGGGTTATTCTAGGTTATCTAGATAATGTATAAGATAAATAATTTTTTTGATAGACAAATAGGTATTGTACTTCTATGGACCACCCGTTACTGGTAAAAATAATATTAAGGTAATATTTTCTGTCCCGAAACAATTTAATTTTTATTTTTGGAATGTTTGGGTTAGGTCATGTTTGGTTAGGTGTTATAATCTTTTGAGTAAAGAGAATACCTTGTCATTTGATCCATTCTTTGATCAGGTTTTTGTGATAAATTGTTGATGTATTTAAAGTTAATAGTTGTTTCAGTGCATTGGACATTTTGTTTGGTTACGCGGCTAACCAATGATGACATGTGGAAGAATTTTTGGTGTTGTTAGGTTTTGAAGAAAACTAAAATATAACAACTACAAATAACATAAAAAAGTCACCGGAGACCAAAATTTCATTTACATTTTTACTTCAAATAATGTCAGGAATCACTGGTTAAGTACGTTAAGTACTGGTACGTTCCTTGATATCCCTGTATATATCGATAGACTTAAAAAATCGGCAGGGAAAGATTGCCGGAATACGGGGCCCGGGAAGAAGGAGAACATAATGGCTGAAAAACTTGAGACAGTGATTTGGCCAGTCTACTGTAGAGCTGTACAAAGTCTGCGTACGCGTAGCCAACATGAACGTACAGGGCACGAGAAGAAGAAGAAGAATAGATAAATCATAACAAAGATTCAGACCTCCAGGAAAACGGCCTTGAATTACAATTCAGATATCAGCTACTAAAATTGTTTAAAAACGATCTAAAACTTTTTTCGTCGTAGAGAAATAATTTAAAAAAATCGATAATGTTCAACGAGCTTTCGAAAAAATAACATATTTTTTATACTTATTAACATGATAATCCTACATTTATGACGGTGTGTTTTATTGATTTTAGATTAGACTAAGATTATAACTTCACCTCGTTAAAAAGATTACCAATTTGGTTGGGCATGTTTACTGTACCTCTGTGACCTAAATATCACGCAAATAGCTTGATTTTAAAACTGACCTGCTTACGTGTGTTCAAATCATCCCTTGAAAGTAGCCCGCAGGGTAGATTTCCTGCTCAATTAAGTCATTAGAGTCCACAGTGGAAATACCTGTCAAGTTAAAATATGTCTTCATTATCAAAAGTACACATGACAAGAAAGTGGATTGAAGAATAAGTCAAAGACGCCCTGGGAAGATAAGCATCTAGAATCAGGTGAATAACATGTTTGTGTAAGATTATATTAAAGTTGAAAAACAGGAGGGCAATTTTTGAGAAGATGAATAGATTTGTGGGCTAATTGTTAGAGTTGTACAGCTTTCTATCATATCATATTAGAAACTGGGCGTGCTGTACAGGGCCCTCAAATACTTTAATAGTAGGTACACAACTGCTAACCCTGTTCGAATTTCAAGTGCGCCCCACAGTTGAATTTGGCAGCCAGGTCTGGAGCTCCAAAATACCTGAAAAAATCCTCGACTCTGTGAAAAGAAGGGCTATCCGTTGGATAGTTTCTCCTATTTCAACAACCGGATTCAAATCTTTAGAGCACAAGTGTTGAGTGGGAATGTTGTCCTTGTTCTACAGGTATTTCAATGGAAGATGCTCCGAGGAACTAGCGTCATTGATTCCTTCGGCACCGGTGCACAGTAGGGAAAGACATATATACGCGGTTGACAACGGGTCGCTTCTACAACTCGTTCTTGAGTTCAACAGTTCGGCTGTGGAACGATTTGCCTGCCTCTGTGTTTCCTGCCCCTATAACATGGGTCTCTTCAAGACCCTTTACATTGCATCCTCAAAGATGAGTTTTTACAAAAAATCTATCAACCCCTAGTATATATTATAAGTTTCTCTGAAAATGTCCTTAAAACGCTGAAAAACGTGAATTATTTTTTACATTGCCTATGTTTTATTCGGACATCATTAAGACTCCAAAAAAACTCCGTCTTAGATTAACTAAAAAATTGTTGAAATATTAGGATATAAAAACGGTCTCACATTATCCATCGCTGGGTATGTCGCTTATAACACGTTTTTATAGGGCATTTTTATAGAACTCATCTCAGTACTAAGTTTTAGTTGTACAGAAAGGCAGTTGATTTTTCCTCTGAAAATATCGGATTATTTGCTAAGATGTGAACAAGAGCGATGTGAACGAGGACCTGGTAGGAGATAAACGTCTTGGCTGCGAAATATACGAGAGTGGCATTAGAAGTGTGGAGGAGCTATTCAGGGCAGCGCAAGACAGAGAGATCTTTTCAAGAGTGATCGCCAACATCGGGGGGGGGGGGGGGGGGACCTGATAGGGCACACAAAGAAGAGAAGAACAAGAGCCGAAAGAAATGTGAAGTCAGGTTTTTACTGAATTGAAGAGTTAACAGGTACATTTAAATTCAAGAATGAGAAGAAAGATTCTATGGTTACAATTTCCAGTAGACTAAAAGTTTTATTGAAAATATTCCACTAGATGGCAGGTTATGCCGGTTTAGTGTTTTGCTTGCAGATCCGAGGAATGAAAGTTATAAATGTTTAGTAAGGCTTTTCAACCGAAAGGAAAATTTAATATTGAATTACCAAGCGTCTTATAACATTATAGTTTTATCTTGTTAAACCAAGACTCGCTGGTTGGAAGTAGAATTTTTAAACATCGTGGAAAGAATTAAATAATATCAAACAGGTTTTTTTTACCAACATTTCATTATTCGACAGACGGAAATTAATTTTTATATTTTAAAATAAAACAATAACTTTGTTAACACCACTTTTATTTTTTATACTTTATGCCGACCAGGTTTCGCTACAACCGTAGCTTCTTCAGGGAAGTATAATACTCTACTAACATTAAGATACATGTGTGTTATAGATAATATATGATGTAATATATAACAAAATGGGCTGGACTCCTCAAGTGAATGAGGAAGGGGGCATAAATGTAGATGGGGAATTGGGAAGGGAACAGGCGTGTTCTTTGTCAATATGGAACAATCTTGGTATGGGACTTTTATTTAAATTTTGTTGGTTATTAACTACCTTACTATTAGTGTTTATGGCTTTCCTTAGTTCAAGTGCCTCTAAATTGTCCAACCTTATACCTACATTGTTTTTATGTATTAGGGTGGCGCCTGAGTTTCTATCAAATTTATGGTCTTTTTCGATCAAGTGGTTTGCAAATTCCGAAATAATATGTTATATTATTGTAGAAAGCAATCACTTTGTGGTTTAACATATTTAATAAAATAAAATACTGTTTTGTTTAAAACCACGAGTTTTATTAATTTTTTGAACCGACCGGTTTCGCTTTACTCAAGCATCATCAGGGTACAAATTAATACTAAACAATAAGTCATAATGTGTGCTTATATAAAACAAAATATAGAGGGAGTCAAAATTTAGAGGGAGACAAAATATAGAGGGAGACAACATGATACAAATATAACAAACACATCGACGGCCATAAAATACATTAACCTAAGTTCGCAAGTAATGGAAAAAACGGAAAGATAATTATGTGACATTAACCCATTAGTCACATAATTATCTTTCCGTTTTTTCCATTACTTGCGAACTTAGGTTAATGTATTTTATGGTCGTCGATGTGTTTGTTATATTTGTATCATGTTGTCTCCCTCTATATTTTGTTTTATATAAGCACACATTATGACTTATTGTTTAGTATTAATTTGTACCCTGATGATGCTTGAGTAAAGCGAAACCGGTCGGTTCAAAAAATTAATAAAACTCGTGGTTTTAAACAAAACAGTATTTTATTTTATTAAATGTTTTATATATTTATTTATTTACTATGTTCTCCCATTCATCCAGTCACTCTAATGCTGTTTGAAGAAAATCAAATATTTTTGTTAAGCATTGCTTATTTAATATTTTTTGTTATAGTCCTTTTTTATTAAACTTTGGATTTTGCGTTGTCTGATTGGCGTGTTTCTGGTATTGAACTATCGGTAAGCCTCCGCTACCCGAATTTCTACCGATTTCTTACATATCTCCCTTAAACATTTGAAGTTTTTAAGATATTAAAAAAATTTATGTTATTTTTGAAGATAATATCTATACGCCTTCCACGCCGAAACGCAAATTATATAAAATTCCCTCTATAGAAAAAATCGCAAAGCATGCTCCGAAAATTATTATAAACACGTTTGTTTCAGTTATTTTACAAGTTATAGTTTTGAAAAAATTCACAATGTTTCTTTAAATGATACTTAAGATACGTTCCATGAGATATTTGCTCTATTCTAAACGAGTCGTGTTTTATTAAACATTTTCGCAATTTTCGCATCCATTTTATGTATAGCTGTAAATGTTAGCGCGCTCCCTAAAGGGGTCTCCACACGGTGCTGCCGCAGCACCGACTGCCGCAGAACTTTAGTTGACTGTAGTCAAAAGCGCCAGCCGTATTGTTATTATAATAACAATACGGCTGGCGCTTTTGACTACAGTTCTGCGGCAGTTGGTACTGTGGCAGCACCGTGTGGAGACCCCTTAAGAGTATGTTGGATTTTAGTTCCATGCGCGCTCCTCTAACATTCGTAATTTTATATCTCTCCATCTTCTTCTTTTTGAGCTCGGATGCGGAGCCTTAGACTAAGTTTATACATGATTATAACTTAAGTGATTTACAACTTTCATATTTATCAACCTATTATAATGAAAGTACATCGGAATGTGACGATTTGAATTTTCCAGCTGTCTTTTTGCTTATGACGGCAGCGTAGTAGTTGTTTATTATTATATTGATTATCCAGGTGTCTTTTCATTACCTTAATAATGTTTGCAAGTTGATTACCAATTCTCTCAGCCATGTTTTCACTTTAGTTATAAGAGTTAATAAAATTATCCATCACTGTCTAATATCGATTTTGCGTTAGAACCACTTAACTTTTAACTAACAACCTTCGCTTTATTAATAAACGTGTTTTAAATGTTACATAATCGATAAACAATTATTAACCACACGTTAATGGTTATTTATCAGTTGCATAAAATTCTTAAGACCTTTTCATTAAAGCGTATACGTAAAGAGGTACAAATCAATACGATATTAATGCTTTGACATTTGTAGTGGGGGATAATTTTCATGATAATGATTTCATTGAATACAATATTAATGCACAAAAAATAAATATAGCTTAATTTGCAGAACTCGGTTTTACTTTGATTTTTTCTTTTAGAAAGAATCAAATAAAAATTATTGTTCGATTTTTTTGTTTGTTTATTATTAACACGTTCTGCTATGTAAGTATTATTACGCGTGGCAGCTGTTTCGCCTTCGAAAGTTGGATGATGCTTTTGGAAGGCAAAACGGCTGTAATGCAAAATAATAAATATTCAACAGAACTTGTTTGAAACTTAAAAAATAAACACCCCCACGGATCAGGGTTGATTTATAATAAACTTCCAACCCCGTCAATGTCACATTTTACAATGTCAAATGTTAAAATATCACACGTTATAATGTCAAATATTTCAATATCACGTGTCAGAATGTCAAATGTTACAATGTCACATGTTATAATGTCAAATGTTACAATGTCACATGCCACAATGTCAAATGTTACAATGTTACATATTACAACGCCACGTGTTACAATGTCACGTGTTACAATGCCACAGGTTGAGCCATTGTCTTCGTTCCCTACAGACACATGATACACAGAAATAATATGATGGTAAATTAATGAAGTGTTGTGACGCGATACCGTATCATATCGGCCTTATCTCCAGCTTGGAGTGCTGATATCACGGATAGCCCATCACGGGCTTATTACGCTACCTGATTTGCATTGTACAAACTAATTTATACCGAACATAACAATTACAGATAAAATGCATCTGAAATGCATCTGGGTAAGCTTTAATATTACGACTAGAAATCACTTATTTTTATTTTATTTTATTTATTTTAGGGAAAGTTGACAGCAAATCTTAGATTAAATAATAATGCCAATAATGAACTTTCCACTTATGTTAGTGTATAATAAAGTGTGACATCGTAAGGGTATTTTCTTAATTAGTTTATTTTAGTTATTATATGTGAGGGGGGGGGAGTGAGGAGGAGGAACTTAGGATTAGGATTAAGATGCAAATGACGGGAATATACAGGGAGGGGTAGGGGGTAGGTTAGAATTTCTAGTTTGAGTCGTGTTGCTTAGCGAGTTTTCGTTTTATGTCACGTAACGTCGAGTAAAAAATGTCAATGTGGTAATAATTTACTTTAATTTTAATAAAAAGACAAATAACTTTGTTTACATCACTTTTATTGGTACACAATCAACATGTTTCGTAAACAATGTTTACTTCATCAGGATCAAACGTATACGTTTGATCCTGATGAAGTTATTTGTCTTTTTATTAAAATAAATAATGCCATCACAAAGTGAAAACCTTTCCGAAGAAGTTTTCTTAGAAAAATTAATAATTTACGTTAAATTAATTTGTGCATCTGTAAATAAATGAGTACTAGAGTTCTATTTGGAGTTGATCTTGCGGGGAGATTAAAAGTAAACGACTATGCTGTTGCGATTTGGAACATGGAATTATAGGCGTTGAATAAAATCAGGACTATTATGTTATGTGTATTTTTAAATCTGCTATATTTCTTCGACAAGTTAACGTCTTTATATTGAAGAATTTGGCAGAGTCATCATTACTAACATGAGATCGAAACGAGCGAAAGTTAAGGTACCTTAAAAGTATATTTTGAACGCTTTCAATTCTATTTTTGTGTACTGCATAGCCTGGGATCCACAATTGAGATGCGTATTAAGGATACTACGAACGTATGAGAAATACAGAGTTTTGAAAGTAATAAAGTAATATTCATCAATTTTTAAAGCGTAGGATGGTGACCTGTTGAAAGCTTTAGGGCAATCCATATCTTAAATAATTAATGTGATTGCTAGCCAATGTGTTTACAATACAAACAAACTATTTTCCGAATTTTACCAATACCAATTCAATCATCTACCTACAACTTACAGAGTGTTGACGCATTTCTATGACTGCATCAAAATAATAAAAAAATATACATGAAAAAAAACAGTGAACTAAATTAAAAGTGTCTAATTATCCTAAACTGGATATCGCGCGCCAAACCAGCGTATTTTCATCACTAGAAGTGGATTTTTTAGTGCACAAAACTCAACATAACACCTCCACAACTGTCACTTGCAAACTAAACTAAATCATCAATTAAATCAAAACTAAACTATATCAAAAGTGCCTAATTATCCTAAACTGGATATCGCGCGCCAAACCAGCATATTTTCATCACTAGAAGTGGATTTTTTAGTGCATAAAACTCATTATAACACCTCCACAACTGTCACTTTCAAACTAAACTAAATCTTCAACTAAATCTAAACTAAACTAAATCTTCAACTAAAAATCATGTCACCACAGTTCATAAACAATCAATAATTGCTAACCGGTCAAAACAAGTGAACCAATTTAATTACATAATATATTAAAAAATACTAGCTACATTAAATTATAAACAACAATATGAAGCCGTGCACACGAAATGCAGCCCGCAGTGGGTCTCCAGCTGCAACTCCTGCAGCGTCGTCGCAGATGGTACCAGCTGGTTCTCTGGCCGAGATTATGGAGAAGTTGAATAAAATCGATGTTGAGCTCACTCGCATTAAGCCAATGTGGGGTGAGATATCCGACATAAAGAAGAGCCTCGAATTCGCACTAGCAGCCATGTCCGATACGGAAAAGAGGGTGGAGGTGGTTGAGAAGAGACTGGAGACCGTCGACCAGATAGTTTTGGAGGTGGCGTCAATTAAGAAGAGCATGGACATCTTCAGGTACGAACTGGATGAGCGGGATCAGCTCTCCCGTATGAAAAATCTGGAGATTAAGAACGTTCCATTAACGAAAGGGGAAAATTTACTCTGTATAGCCCAGAAAATAGGCGAGCAGATTGGTTTCGTGCTACAGCCAGAAGATGTAGACATCGTGACGCGAGTGGCTACCAAGACGACCCAGGTTAAGCCAATTATCATCCGGTTTGCGTGTAGACGGAGGAAAGAGGAATTTCTCGCTTTATCCAAAAAGGCCAGGAAGATAAGCAGCACCGACCTGAAATATTCTGGACCAGAAACTACAATTTATGTCAACAACCACCTAACAATTAATAATAAGATTCTGCTTTCAAAGGTTAAAAGCAAAGCACGGGAAGCAGGTTTTAAATTTGTTTGGGTAAAGGACTGCAAGATCTTGGTGAGAAAAAATGAAAATTCACCAGCTTTTTTAGTCACGAGGGAAGACGACCTCCAGAAAATAACATAAGAAAATACCTACTGCTCATCCGATTATTATTGCATACTCCTTCCTCTTCCTCCACACGCCCGCCTATCCCGCATCTCACATTGCCATCGCATAACTATTATATTTATTTATTACATTCGCACTACATTACCTTATTATATTTTCCTGTTCTCAACTCCTGTCAACTGCAAGATATTCTCACTTTCTGTACTCAATTTTTTATTTTTAACATACTTGGCCATATTTCAAGTGTCTATACATATTACACCTCATATTATGTTCACACATTCTCTGCATATTTTTGTTATTGACACTAAACTGAAAAAGAGTCCCTGCCTCTAAGTATTTTTTATCAGAACGTACGTGGACTGAGAACAAAAAATGACACGTTTCTTCGCAGTGTTACGAGCGGTGATTATGACGTGATTGGTATAACAGAGACTTGGCTTACTGATTCTATTTTAGATGGGGAGCTTTTTGACTCAAGATACAATGTTTTCCGACGCGACAGAAGTATCAAAGGTGTAACAATGGGTGGTGGGGTGCTCTTGGCTGTCAAAAAGGAACTCAATGCTATTTGTAATTACTCGTGGTGTTCTACGGATGAAGACATTTGGGTGACTCTTCGCATCCCACGTGCCAATGTATTTACTAGCCTTCATCTTTGTTGTATCTACCTGTCCAAAAGCTTCAATTTCAATGCTCGAATCTCCGCCTTTTCGAATGATCTAGGTTTTAAGCTTTTGAATCAACCTAACGACAAGTTTCTTATTATGGGAGATTTTAACCTTTCTGATATTACCTGGTCTCTTCCTGTGGATGAGGTAAACATGATTCCTTGCAACTATACTTCTACAATAAGTTCAACATTTATCGATAATATTAATTACTGTAACCTCCACCAATATAATGGTGTTCAAAATATGTTAGGAAGAATTCTTGATCTCGTTCTCTGTAATTTCTCGGTACGCGTTGCTCCCGCGAACGACCCGTTGGTTCCTGAGGATACTCACCATAAATCTATCATTATCACTGCTGAGTTTGTTGAACCCCCGGTCATAAAGGAAAACTCAATTAAAAGGCCTTCATTCCACAAAGCTAACTACGATGACATAAGAGACAGCCTGGCGCAAGTAGATTGGAACTCACTTAACTTAACCGATTCCGTCAATCCTGCACTATCACATTTTTATAATATTATTAATAATTTGATCTCTGATAAGGTTCCATTGAGGCGTTCTGGTAAACATTCCTATCCCCCGTGGTATAGCTCATCATTAATAAAACTTATTCGCGAAAAGCAGAAATTTCACAGATTATATACTACTTATAAGAACCCTTCCGATTACATTACTTTTTCTAGGCTACGCACCAGACAGAAAAAAATGGCTAAGAAGTGTCATGAAGACTTTATTAATAATGCTGAAGAGAATATCGCCAAAGATCCCAAGGCATTCTGGTCATATGTTAAATCAAAAAAACTATCAGCATCTATTCCTAGCGTATTAAATCTTAAGAATTTAACAGCCGAGGGTGGCCAGGCAGTCTGTGATTTATTTGCTGAATATTTTCATTCCGTCTATGAACCGGCTGACCCTCTGGGGACTTCCTGCCACGACTCCGTTGTTAATCAGGTTTGTGAGATAGGATCAGTTTTTATCGATGCTGATCTTGTATCTAAATATTTAAAACGGCTCGATTCCAGCAAGGGTGCTGGGCCAGATGGTATCCCACCACTGTTCATTACGGAGTGTGCAAATCATTTGTCAATTCCGCTATCAATACTGTATAATATATCGCTTAAGACTGGTACATTTCCAGATATATGGAAAAGAGCCTACATCACACCAATTCATAAATCGGGAACTAAGTGCGAAGCAGATAATTATAGACCCATTTCCAAGCTCTGCATTTTTTCAAAGGTGTTCGAAAACATAGTCTATGACCAGTTATTCCCTGTGGTAAAGAATTCGATCAACGAATTTCAGCATGGATTCTTTGCAGGTCGCTCTGTTGCTACAAATCTTATAACATTTATAAATTTCTTGTCTGCCTCTATGGATAAACGTGTGCAAGTTGATACAATTTATACTGACTATAGCAAAGCCTTTGACAAGATCAACCACAGGATCCTGCTTAGAAAACTTGCTAATCATGGTATTCATGGAGATCTCCTTCGTTGGTTGTCTTCATACATAACAAACAGGTCCCAGGCTGTGACAGTAGGTGGATTTTCTTCCATCTGGAAAATCATTACTTCTGGTGTGCCTCAGGGGTCCATTTTGGGTCCTTTGCTTTTCTCTATCTATATAAATGATATTACTACATGTTTTCACAACGCTCAAATTTTACTATTTGCCGACGATATGAAAATATACCTTCCTATAAGCTCCCATGACTGTTCTGTGCGTTTACAAGAAGATCTTGACCGACTGACGGATTACTGTCTCAGAAATAAGCTTTTTATCAATATTTCCAAATGTTGCAAAGTCACATTCACACGTAACCATAAAAAAATACTGCATGAATACACCATTTCTGGATCTCTGTTAACAAATAAAGATTATATATGTGACCTCGGGGTTATTTTGGACTCTAAACTTACTTTTGATAAACACATTGATAATATTGTCACCAAAGCAACAAAGAGTCTAGGCTTTGTACTGAGAACATGCAAATTTTTCAAAAATACTAAGACTTATCTGATTCTGTACAATTCACATGTTCGTCCTCACCTGGAATACTGTTCACAGGTTTGGAACCCGCGCTATATTGTTTATGTTAACAGGTTAGAAAGAGTTCAGGAGCGATTTCTCAAATTTCTCAATTTTAAATCATTCAACATATACAATTCTTACGACGAAATCGAGAAACATTTTCGAATCTCGAAACTGCTCAATAGGAGGCTTGTCGCTGATCAGATGCTCCTGTACAAAATTATTAACTCAAAAGTTGACTGCCCGGAGCTGCTAAATAAAATAAATTTCCACACGCCGACTCGATACAGCAGACAAAATACCCTTTTCTACATTGATAGATGCAACACTAATTCCAACCAAAATGAATTTATACAAAGGGCATGTAAATACTATAATAATAAACTTGCACATATAGGCACACTTGCTGACATATTCATTGCTAGTTACTGTCGTTACAGAATTTCTTTATTACATTCTATGTAGGTGCGAATAACACATATTCATGACTAAATTCATTGTACCTAATATTATTATATTACTTGCGTGGCAACATTCCCTTATCCCTCTCCTCCCCTTACCCGTCCCAACCCAAATACCTATTTCGCAGTCTATTTAAGTATTGTTTTAATTATTTTATTATTGTTTATAACATGTTTATCACTTGTTGACTTAACATCTGTATTATTATTATTTTTTAAATTGCTGCTTAGTTCTGTTTTTATTTTTTCTGTTTTTTCTTAAATTTTCTAGTTTACATTCAGTTACTTTTATGTTTCTAAATACCTATCTGTGAACATTAATAATTGGTCTGTTTTTTTGCCATCCTCTTATGTATATTTTATTACTATGACTGTTTATGTTCCTTAAATAAATAAATAAATAAATAAATAAATAAATAATAGACAAACCCACTTACGGGCTTGCTGGTACAAATGTATTGATTGGAAATAAATTATAAGTGTCAATTTTAGCCAAAATATACATGGGTTATGTTATGTATGAACGTTTGCAATTTTTATCACTTAATTTAATTAAGTACGAACTGGATTATAAATACGCCTAAAAAGGTTATTTATTTAATCTCGCCATGTTATGTAAGAAATTATTATGCACTTCATAATGTGGTTAATTCGATCACACCTGAATCAACAATTCCATGCTTATTTTTTATGTGAATACCGCACATGAGTCAGTTCCATTTATGGTTAGACAGACTATGGCATCCTCAATTGAGTTATGTTGTAACGCTGAAGGTAGTAGCGAGGGGAAGGAGATTGGGAAGGGAACAGATCTGGTCATCAAATACGGTTAAAGTCATTTCAAGCAAAGTTTCTTTCATCTCATCTGAAGGTGGCCTTTTCCAAGGGCGGTGCTGAGAGAATTCAAATTATTTAAAAGTAACTGGGGTACCCGGCTTCGCTCAGCTCCCTCCCATTGGAACCATTTTATCGGAACCGGCTGGGCTTGCGAGAATCTAAAAAATGCGACGTCATCATTCTTGTCCGGACCAGTGTCGAGCTCTCATCGGTATATTTTACGAAATAACACGGCAAAAATGGTGACTTGTGTTATTAAAACATGTAAAAATAGAAGTGAATAAGATAATAAACCCAATTTTCGTATTACATTCCATAGGTAAGCATTATTTTAGGCTTATTCAGATCATATAATATGATACCACATCAAGATACATGGCGACGCGAAACATAAAGCCGCTGTTTACTGAGGTAAGTAAATTATGAAGCATTTGTAAAAGTGTCTCAACTAAATACGGAAACAAAATATTTCACTCCGAAAATAAGTGAAACTTTACTTTGCCAAATTTGGACTTCAGATATTTGTTCATATCGTGGCTAGCAATTCGCGCTCCCATGTAAAAAGGTCGATTCATTCAAAAGCAGATTTTACTTTTAAGAAATAAATAGTCATGTTCGGGCATACTTGTACCTACACCCAAGTACCTATTCCTCCTGTCCGTCGTACCTAGATACTTATCCTTACCTATCCATCTTTCCATTGTCACCGGTTCAGGATTGATTTCTAACCGCGAACTCAGTGCAATTTCAACAACGGCGCGGTAGGGCAGCCAAGTACTTTGTCTCGTCGCCTGAAATCGAAACCCGGATCCGCGCAAGTTAACTATTTCAACCGTGGAGTTATTTTCATTGGTGCATGAGTGTGGGAATCCAGGACATCGCCAGCAAGGTAGGATCATCTTGTATTCGGTTGACATCCTTTTGTTCCTGTCCATCCTTTTCGTTCCCATCGGGAAAAATTGGTAGAGATTACAGACTCCGCGGAAGAGATAGCATCTTCCAATAGCTATCGAAACAAGTCATATTATAATGCGAGATGCCTATATACTGTAATCCCCCCATTACACGTATCAGTATTCGCATCAGTATTTACTGATGCGAATTACTGACGACAACCGTCAGTATTTGTGAGCCATTACACGTTTCAGTATTACTGACGTCAGTATCGTTGCGAATCCTTGCGGGACTGACGCTTCTAAAGTGATGGATCCGAAAAGAAAAGCCTGTGTTGCTATAATTTTGGCGTTCGGTACAAAGAAACGAGTGAAGCGCTAATGATGGGTGAAGGACTGGCTTCTCAAAAAAGAAAAATTCTCTTGAATTTTGAAATTTTGCTGACTGATCCACAGGACTATAAAAATCCTCTTCCCATTTATTTATTTTTAAGCCATCATCAAGGTGTAATACAAAGATCCATTTACATTTTAGCCACTGGAGCGATTACAGAAATAATAAAAAAAACATACTCCTTGATTGCTCAACATTTTTAAAAAATTTCCTCCGACCTTAAAAAAAATCATACTTCCGAATTTGAATATGGAGACATACAAAACTGATTATTGTGCTATATAGCCAATATTTTACATTATCACATATTTTGGGATTTGTAAAAAAAAAATTAAAAATAATAAACTTTATTATTTTTTTACGGAATTTAGGTAAATTTGGCTTCTCAAAGCCACAAAATCAATCCGAGACTTAACCACTGGATTGCTTTTGGTTCGATTCCCACCGATTTTATTTTTCTGCGATTGCTTTCGGTCCAAAATCGGACCACATTTTCCTACCATTCGTAAAACATTTATTGTACCTAATTATTTAAAACATATTCATGGCATTGACAGAGGAAGGATGAAAGTAGAATGAATGCTGTAGAAATGAGATCCCTAAGGCGTGTGTGTGGTAAAACCATGTATGATCGTGTGAGAAACGCGGAGATCCGCAAAGAATACAAGGTTGATGTAGGCGTATTGAAAAAGATCAAGAAAGGAATGCTCCGATGGTTTGGGCATGTAGAGCGAATGAACGAGGAAAGGAGTGTAAGGAGAATATATTACGCAAATTTGAATTGTAGAAGAAGTCAGGGACGCCCGAGAAAGACATGGCACGACCAAGTGAATCAAATACTTGAATCTGGCCATGTCAAGAGTCAGAATAATAGAAGAGACGATGTATGAATGTGAACGAGGCAAGGAGTGTGGCGGTCCGTCCTCTCTGCCTACCCCTGCGAGGAAACGGTGTGATGGTTAGTTAATTAGTTAGTTTTTATCTTCATGGCCAGCAATTTATTCTATCAAATAGTTGTTAAAATGGACTATAAGTCTATGACCTTAACGATTGTCTTTGAATTGTTCTAGAACGAATTTTGACAGTTTAAAACTCAGTTACGCACTCAAATTCTACAAAATAATTTTCAAACGAAACTTTTGATTTGCTGTTAACATATGAAAAAATGGATTTCTAATATACTAGGTATATTTGCATCTGCGGTTATCAAACAGGCCATAGGGAACATAACAACGTAGAACATATTCAATATTTATATTAAAAATATCCACTGGCGGCAATTTTTAAACACTAAAGCACAAATTTCGTGCATTTATAAAGTTGAAGATTTTGTAATAATTTTTCTCCCAATTTTAAAAACATAAGATAATTAGTAAAATATATGTGAATTCATTGGCTGCATAGAACTACAATTTGTTTATATGTTTACATACACAAATGTGGAGTAATCATGTTTTTAATGTGGTAGCTAGAGGCGATAAAACAGCACCGTCCTCCATGGCGCATAAGAAATACTAACGTACTGATGCGGCGAGCCCTTATCCCCCCATTACACGTATCAGTATTCGCATCAGTATTTAAGTACTGATGCGAATACTGATACGTGTAATGGCTAATACTGACGCATCGACGAAATTACTGACGCGCATCTAGATATTTGGATCGGTCTCATCAGTATTGGGGCGTGGCCGAAAAGTGGTGGGGGATACTGATGCTGTACTGATGCGTGTAAGGGCTCGCCGCATCAGTACGTCAGTATTTCTTGCGCGCGTGGAGGACGGTGCTGTCTTATCGCCTCTAGCTACCACATTAAAAACATTAATACTCCACATTTGTGTATGTAAACATATAAAAAAATTATAGTGCTATACAGCCAATGAATTCACCTATATTTTACTAATTATCTTATGTTTTTAAAATTGAGAGAAAAAATATTAAAATATCTTCAACTTTATAAATGCGCGAAATTTGTGCTTTGGTGTTTAAAAATTGCCGCCAGTGGATATTTTTAATATATGTATTGAATATGTTCTACGTTGTTATGTTCCCTATTGCCTGTTTGATAACCTCAAATGCAAATATTTATTAGAAATCCATTTTTTCATATGTTAACAGCAAATCAAAAGTTTGATTTGAAAATTATTTTGTAGAATTTGAGTGCGTAACTGAGTTTTAAACTGTCAAAATTCGTTCTAGAACAATTCAAAGACAATCGTTAAGGTCATAGACTTATAGTCTATTTTAACAACTATTTGATAGAATAAATTGCTGGCTATGAATAAAAACTAACTAACTAACCATCACGCCGCTTGCCCGCAGGGGTAGGCAGAGAAGACGGACCGCCATATAACTCGGTCTTGGCACACACTCCTTGCCTCGTTCACATTCATACATCATCTCATACATTCTCTTCTATTATTCTGACAGTTAACATGGCCCGACTCAAGTATCTGATTCACTTGGTCGTGCCATGTCTTTCTCGGGCGTCCCCGGCTTCTTCTACCATTCACATTTGCGTCATATATTCTCCTTACACTCCTTTCCTCGTTCATTCGCTTTACATTCCCAAACCATCGGAGCGTTCCTTTCTTGATCTTACTCATTACGCTTACATCAACCTGGCATTCTTTGCGGATCTCCGCGTTTCTCACACGATCATACATGGTTTTACCACACATACGCCTTAGGGATCTCATTTCTACAGCATGCAGTCTACTTTAATCCTTCCTCTGCCAATGCCATGAATATGTTTTAAATAATGAGGTACAATAAATGTTTTACGAATGGTAGGAAAATGTGGTCCGATTTTGGACCGAAAGCAATCGCAGAAAAATATAATCGGTCCGAATCGAACCAAAAGCAATCCAGTGGTAAAGTCTCGGATTGATTTTTTTTCTATAATTTTTTATTCCAGTAAAAAAGAAAATAAAATTTTCACTTACTTAACTAGAATACTGATTTCGTACATAGTTTGTTGCTTTGAGAAGCCAAATATACCTAAATTCCGTACAAAAATAATAAAGTTAACGATTTTTATTTTTTTTTTACAAATCCCAAAATATGTGCTAATGTAAAATAATGGCTATATAGCACAATAATCAGTTTTGTATGTCTCCATATTCAAATTCGGAAGTATAATTTTTTTTCAATGTTGGAAAAAAAAATTTAAAAATGATCGCGCAGGAATGTTGAGAAATCAAGGAGTATGTTTTTTTTATTTCTGTAATCGCTCCAGTGGCTAAAATGTAAATGAATCTTGGTATTGCACCTTGTTGATGGCTTAAAAATAAATAAATGATCAGTCAGCAAAATTTCATGCATTAAATTCAAGTGTGAGAATTTTTCTTTTTTGAGAAGCAAGTCCTTCACCCATCGCTCGCCAAAATTATAGCAACACAGGCCTTTCTTTTCGGATCCATCACTTTAAAAGCGTCTGTCCCGCAAGGATTCGCAACGATACTGACGTCAGTAATACTGACAAGTGTAATGGCTCACAAATACTGACGGTTGTCGTCAGTAATTCGCATCAGTAAATACTGATGCGAATACTGATACGTGTAATGGGGGGATTACACGCATCAGTATAGCATCAGTATCCCCCACCACTTTTCGGCCACGCCCCAATACTGATGAGGCCGATCCAAATATCTAGATGCGCGTCAGTAATTTTGTCGATGCGTCAGTATTAGCCATTACACGTATCAGTATTCGCATCAGTATTTAAATACTGCGAATACTGATACGTGTAATGGAGGGATTAGATTGATTTAATGGCGAATCACAGTCATCGTCCCTCTCTTCGCCCCGCCGTAGTTAGTTTTTACCCCTCATCTGTATGTTCTGGTCTATCTATTTGTATGTCTATGCCCCCCACCCATACAAAAAAGGCTTCGAATGGTCGAAAATGATCCAGAACATTCCACAATATTCTAGGGTATTCTGGAATGTTTCACAATGATCTGGGATGTTCCGGAAATTTCCAGAACTATTCATACTATTCCTAAACTTTCCAGAATGTTCTGGGATGTTCTGGAATGTTGTGACCGTACTCAAATACTCTCGAATGTTCTGGACTGCCTAGAAATATCTAGACGGTGAAACTTCCAGTCCTTATATCTTCAAAAGCAAGTCCTTCAGGTAAAAACGGGAACCTTCTTCATAAATGGGGGATAGAGGGCTACCACACCATATAACCCCTTGATCATACCGGGACTCGTTTCTGAGTTTTAGCGGCACGTACATTGTAGTACACTTTTTTTAATAATTAATATTGATTAATTAATTGTTAAACAACATAAATTATTCAAATAAAATTTACTTGGGCAAACTTTTTTAAGCTTCTCAGTACAGTTTATAATATAATTATTTTGTATTATGCTATTTAAAATATTATTTTTAGTTTTCAGCTTATTTTCCAAGATTTCATTAATTATAATCCAAATTCTCTTACTGCCGTTGAAATGTGTGTTCGAAAGCAACAGTGTTTAGAGATGAGAATGAGGGTGATCTTAGATCCACTACTCCTTCTGATAAATGGCGTGATGAACATTTAGCAAATTAAATCTGTTCATCTGGCATCGTCAAGTATTATAACCTTCATCCGCTGGATGCACAGAGCAATTCACAAAGTCGTAAGGTCCTTGAACAGTAATTCCAAAAGACTTCTGCGACAGTGAAATATAAAACCATTCGTTATTTCGTGATAGCACAGCAAACAACTGCATAGAGAACATAATAATAGTAAATAGGAATATACTGCGGTAGTTACACGGATTAATATTCTGCAGGTTTATACTGTCTGACACGGGTTGGCTGGTTGGTTGGTTGACTGGTCGGCTAGCCGTGGTTGGGAGAAAACAATAAACATGTCATTGACTTGGGGATGCTTCATAGCAACACAATAACACAACATAATACAGCTTTACAGCATAGTCCAACATAAGACAACACAGCAACATGCAATTAAATTTTGTATCTCACAAACAGAAACAAACATCGCTTCCTACGAGGAATTGCTTGGAGGTTAGGACTTGAAAGAGGCGAGTACTCGTATGATGAAATTGAACAAACTTTATTTTACATTTCTTCTTTAGAAAAACGTAGAAAGGACTATGATCTACTTTGCATATTCAATATTATCAAGAGTATTACTGACACACCTTCTATGTTACAACTCATCCAGTTCAACATCCCTTCCCGTAGACTCCAAAAAAATGCATTACTGTTCCTCAATCAACATTCTACTAATTATGAATATCATTTTCCTTTATCCAGAATGTCGAGACTTGTCAACGCAAATCAAAGCACTGAATTTTTTGGTGTAAGCCTAAATGACTTTCGGCAGTCGATACGCAATGTGATTTTTTAAAGCCTTTTAAATTCATCTTCAAGCTAGGTACTTGTAATTATCTTCAAATGTACTTCTATATTATATGTATTTTATCAATGCTCTTCATCTACATATATGTACTCTCTTTTCATTGTCATCTCTTTTTTTTATTCGTGTTATTGTTATATGTTTAATGTAGGTACTATTTGTCTGTAAATAAATAAACAGTGTTATATTTTTGAAGTGAAAACTTATTTTACGCCGCTGTGATTTGAAACTCGATAAATCAAAAAATTGCGACACTAAAAAGAGACAAATATATACATCTATAGGATTTAGCCTGCGAGAGAATGAGATAGAATAATCGGTCTCCTCTTTGTGCAGTGCTTCGTAGCCTTCCAACTCTTGTCTGCTTTAGTTTTCTGAAGAACTCACTTCTACTTCTTACCGCGCACACTCTGTTTTTTTTTTTTAATTTATAGTACCTAAATCATATTATTTGATAATGAGTTCTGCGAGTATTTTAGTTTTTATTGTTATGACGGCTGTTTCGGCGTTCAAGGCATATATCAAACTGTGATTGTGCCACATTTTTAAATAAAAATAAAATATTAACATTTTGCCGACTATTAATTGTAATAATAGATACTAAAAATGTTAATTATGATTAAAAATAATAATGTTGTACATGTAAAAAATTCGATAAGAGAAGAAATTGAGTTATTAACTGCAGGACGAACGAAGAGATGGTGTTAACGCGTGACTAGAATCTGAAGGGTGCAGACATACGTCTTTGAATGGTCATATAGATTTATTTACCTGCAAAAAGGTCACTCACTCAACGAGGTACAATTTCAGGTGAAGTTTAATGTGAATCACTATTTTAGATTAATCTTTACTTCGAATGGGTTTACAATTTACAATATGAATATAAAAAAACATATTTTTGATAAATTGTAGCTTTTCCTATAGTTTCGCTTCAACATAATTAAATTATAATTATTTATTACATAATAAAAAATATAAGTGTAAACTACCTAAAAATGTATTTTTTCATTAGAATGCATGAATGCATTTGAATTAACTAATGGCTTGGGAATAATTTTATTATTTATTTATGGATACAATTTTTCGAATGGACGACTTTTAAGTTTTACTCTGAATTCTTGTGAGGTTTTTATCAGCCTTGTTCATATGGGCGTTTATTCCATGTTTTAGGTCCTGTTACACCGAGAGCGCGTTATCCGAATGCTCCCAACTTATTATCTGCTATGGTTCGTTCAACCTTCCAACAACTGATGATTTTGTTGTTTTAAGAGGTTTGGTAAATTTTGGTTTGGATTTATTAAATAAGAGAAAATTAGAAACATATTCTTTGAACGCGAGGTCTACTGTTCACAGAACTACTAGTATTATAGGTATTATTTATCTGAGTTCTTCACATAATTTGGAAAAGGTCTTTCACTCACAGACTCACATCAGAAATAGTATTTGACGTTAGTAAGACGTTTATTCCTACAAATAAATTCAAACTCCGCATACAGCAGTTTAGCGAGGCTGTAGTAACACATTTCCGGAAAACGACTAAATTTCCGCACCTGATAAATAAAGCAGGCCGACAGACTACGAGATGAATTATCAGCCCATTAACGGCATCAAAACATTACCTCGCGATATGAACAGAGAACAATGCTAAAGCGTCAAAGATTTGTTAATATTAATCCGCTCTAGTTGTTGGCAGAAAGGCCGTCCGTGAATAATTAATTACCAAATTAGACCTCATTTCTTTTTGGCTTTCATCCGTGAAGTTATATTATTTTTTTCGCCCCTCTCCCACGACTTTCAAAGCTTTTTCTAGATTCGGTGTTTTATTTCTTAATTGTAATGTTAAGTCAAGGATTATTGCCGAGATGACTCCTTAAACAGGTCCGGCCCAGTCTATTGGGCGCCGAGCAAAGTAAAATTGGTAATGTCCAATATTGTTCGTATCTGTGCAATATTTGTTAAGTGAGATTTTTATGTGATATTGATCGTTGTGTTGTAGGATGAACTTTACTAAAATGGCCGCATTTCACAGTCGTTGTCGAAATCAGATGAAGGCAATAATTTTCCTCTTATTTTTAACGTCAAGTGAGAGAAGAGAGTTTGGGTGTTTTTTTGCAATATTATGAAAACGGTGACCTTTTTCCTGTTTTAAAGGTTAAGTGTGCAAAATTTCATCAATTTCGAAATAAATTGTAGTTCTATTTTTTTAAAACAAACCAACGTCAGATACTCTTCTCTATGTAATTAATATATAATATTTTATATAACCTGCTCCATCAAACACGATAATGAGTTGCTTCTACAACTCGTTCTTAAGTTCAACAGCTTGACTGTGGAATGATTTCCTCCCTCCTACAATATGGGTATCTTCAAGACCCATGTTCACAGCTTCTTCTCCTCAAAAAGTCCCTCCACTTATCTCTAAAGAGGACAGGCCCCGAGGGAAATTGTTTCCCTCAGGGCCTCCTGCGTGAAGTTAATATAAAAAAAATACTGATATTTTTGGTGATGGTTTCAATAAATTTAAAACGCATGATCTCAACCTCTCGCAGTTAAATTCGTCAATAATTTGACAGCCAGAATAAAATTCAGAGTTTGAAATATTTTGATTGTTTCCGCGAATTTTTACCCCCACCTCTCGTTCAAGATTTTGTAAACCAAAATATGAATTGCAAAATCTTCAGAAACAAATTAAAATACAATTAAAAATGATCGGTCCTGAAAAACTAGCAATGCTCTTTATTTTGTTTAGTATTCTGTCTAGATTCAGTGTAGTGCATAGACATATGAATACTAGTAGATAAAACAGATAGGTGAGGGGTACAAACAAACTGTAGCGGAACGCAGGGGGCAAAATAACTGTGATTCTTCAATAAATCAATCTGACATTTTATAGCCATCTCGTATTATAATATCACCATCCATTTCTGAAAAGTAAAATCTGCTTTTGAATACACCTTTTACACGGGAGTGCGAATTGCTCGCCGCGTTATGAATAAGTCCAAATACGGCAAAGTAAAGTTTTCCTGTTTTCAGAGTCGAATATTTTGTTGCCGCATTTAGCTAAGACACATTTACGAATGTTTCATGATTTACTTACCCCAGTAAACACCGACGAGCACACTTGAGAAACAACTACACTTTGTGTTTCGCATCGCCATGTATCTCGATGTGATAATATATATTACTAAAACTGTTCGTATTATATGATCTGAATAAGCTTAAAATAATGCTTACTTATGGAATGTAATACGACAATTGGGTTTATTCTCTTTTTCACTTTTATTTTTACACGTTTTCATAGCACAATCCACCATTTTTGCTGTGTTATTTCGTAAAATGTACCGATGAGGGCTCGATGCTGGTTCGCACAAGAGTGATGCGTTACATTTTCTAGATTCACGCGAGGCCTACGCGAGCCAATTGGCTCCAAATGGAACCGGTATGGGGAGGGGGAAATAATACGCTTTTATCACTTAGAGCAGGTCTACTAATATTCATATGTCTATGTTGTGGTGTAAATTTCGATAAACACTACATAAATTAATTTTTGGAATTGCTCTCCCTAATTCTCCGCGCCTTGCGAAATTTACCCAAGTTACACTATGCCCAGTCCGGCCCAGTCCTTAATAAACAAGTTGAGGACCCTCTCTCAAGATGGCTGAGTATTCTGATGATAATGCCTGGAATGGGCTCTCCACTCTGCATTTTAAGGGATGGCTATAATAGCATCCCTAATAGGCCGTAATAAAGGTTCTCAAGTTCACCCACTTGGGACAAGGGATATTAGTGGCTAGTGGTGTCGAATATCGCGAGATAAGAATAGTCTTTTTCGTCTCGCGAAATATCATTGTACATTTTTTTCTCCAAATAATGTCAGGAATCACTGGTTAAAGTTAGTCAAGTAAGTCCCTTAATATCCTGGGTGTTAATGGACGTACTTAACTTACTTTGACCACTTATTTCTGACATTATTTGGTTTAAAAAAATTAATGTAATTTTAGTCTCCGGTGAAATTTTTTATGTTTTTTTTTTCACAAAAACATAAAAAATAGAGTGTTGGAGAGTTGGGGCGGGATAAGAGGTAGGTCGGTTACTCGGCTGAGTGACCAGTGACTACATGCGCAAGAGTTTTTTTTATTGATTTATAAGAATTTTTTTGTAAAGTCTATCGAAAAAGTCACCGGAGACCAATTACATTGACATTTTTCACTCCAAATAGTGTCAGGAATCACTGGTTAAAGTTATTCAAGTACGTCCCTTTACATCCGTTTACAAACTTACTTTTTTAAGTTACATACATCATAATAAATTTTAAGAAATATATTTAAATAAAAGTGAAATGATATTAAGATCAGAGTGGTCTTCTTACACAACAAAATTAAATGAAAAAACAGCATATTTATGTTAGTGTAATAATACAAATAATTAAAGTTACTGCTAATAATAAAATTCTTTGATCTCAAAAAATGCCGATTTCAGATAAAATAGCATCGAACGATTAACCAATTAACTGCGCACGGGCAGATACAGGGGGTGGAACACCACAGAATTAGTACTTCCACGGGTACTTTAAAAAACCCGAGGGTATGCCTACATGCAAGTTGCATCATCCACAGTCATATTATTACATCTCCGCAAATAGATGTACCTATTGCCTCTTTATTCCAAGCAAGTATTTGATTCAATTGATTGTACCGTGCAATTCCGGGACGTTCTCGATTTATTCAATCCAATTGCGGGTTGAGTATGGTTTTATTTGCCTTTTTCAAGCATTACATCCTTTTCATATTTGTTGTTCCGCATTTCACAATCAAAACGCTGATTTTATATTTAGTAAATAATTATTATAATATATTATTATAGTTATTTCGATTTCCACCAGCATAAAACTCCAGGATTACAAACATTATTTCCATTTCTCATTTTCATAATAAGACTTTTCCATCACTCCCCCACACTTAGACGATACGATACATTCCTGTCCCGGTGCGACCGATAAGCTATTGGAGAGGACCCCACAACTTTCCCAACGGCGTTATAAGGAAACATAAGGTTTCCTCCTTCACCGCACACGACAAGACTCTACTTTTTAATTGAATAATTGAATAATAATACTTTTTAATAACATATAAGGTTATATAACGGGGGACCGATAAGCCTAATTTATAGAACTTAGAATAGTGCTCTGAGGATGGGAAGGAGTTTAATCGACGAGTATGCATGGTAACCTAATTAGCCAATATTGGAATTTAGGATAGGCAAAAATTAGTAATTGTTTGAGCGTTGTTTTTCTCCGTCTTGGCTCTTCCTGGTTATTTTTGTCTCTTCTTGGCCCTTATTGTATTTTTTGGCTCTTTCTTGGTGCTTCTATAATTTTCCAGGTTTTTCCTGGTTCTTCTTGTCTCTTCCATACTCTTTTAGGCTCTTCCAGGTTTTTCGTCTCTTCTCGCCTCTTTTATAAATGTTTTTTATTATTATTAACACCCATTGTGAATATTTTACAAAAACGACTGTATTATAAACGTACTCACGACTGTTTTACAAATGTATTTAGTAGGTATTATTAAAATCCCCTGAGGAGATATTTTAGAAAAAAAACTGTATTCATTATTATCTTAAGAATTTCGCTTTTTTGGAATACAATGGAATTATAACTACAGTAAAACGCATTTTTATAGTGTTAAGATAATCTATATAGGGTGTTAAGGGACGTACTTGACTTACTTTAACCAGTGATTCCTGACATTATTTGGAGTAAAAAATGTAAATAAAATTTTGGTCTCTGGTGACTTTTTTGGTGACTTTTTTTTTCTTCACAATCAAACAAAAAAAAATTCTTCCGCATGTCGTCACTGGTCACTCCGCCGAGTAGACGACCCACCCCTAACCCTGCCTCCAACTGTTCAACACCTACTATTTTTTTATGTTTTTGTAGAAAAAAAAAACATCATAAATGTCACCGGAGAACAAAATTTTATTTCCTTTTTTACTCCAAATAATGTCAGACATCACTGGTTAAAGTAAGTCAAGTATGTCCCTTAACACCCTGAAAAAAATGTGCTGTTGAATTGGTCCTTCGAAATTTAAGTCTCGGATTTCCCGCCATGAATAATATTCAAATAATGTAGGCCGGTGTTGCCAACATTCTGGAAATTCTTCCCGTGTCATTAGTTGCACATCGGTGCCTACCGAACTTGTTCACGAGGTCTAGAGGATGTGGAAAGCAGGAACTACTCGTAGTTTTTGCTCCGTATGCAGGAATACACACTGCTTCAACACTTGTACACGGAACACTACTTTAGATTAACTCTGTGAAAGTAATGTGGCCGGTACGGAATGGATGAATGCTCCACTCTTTACTTGAGAGGGAGAGTCTATTAAGAGGTCAATTCTATTACGAATGATGACTGCGCATAAATTCATAACTTGGAAATCGAAGCGTTTACAAATTTATGCATCGAGTTGTCGTCTCCATAAATAACTTATGATAATACGTAAAGGAAAAATCTCCTGTCTTATTATGACAGTAGAAGGCACAGCAGGGGAAGGAACCTTCTCTTTTGACTTCGAAACTTTCGTGACTAGAACCTACCTAGGTTGTGGCTCCGCAAAATTTTTCGGGCGGGCAGCAGACAGGGAGAGAATGTAAAATATAATATAATATATTAAGACTATAATATTACTTACGTACTTAAATTATGGCAACTATTAAGTTTATTCTGAACTGTACAGCGTGTGTCCCGAATTGATATTTCCGGCGAATAAAGAATGAAACTATAATCGCCAAGTAAGTATTTTTGGTTCAATCATGTTTTTAATTAACATAAATGATATATGTCGTAAAAGGAGAAATTATATTCTTTGCAGATCCATACAGTTCTTCTAATTAATGTGAATATTTGGGAAAAATATTTAAGAAAGTACATAGAAGATACACAACCACTTAATTATACTTAATGCTAATATCCTAATATTTATAACCAAATTCCACATATTAATAAAAAGATATAATTTAGCGCAAAATGACATGGAAATTTTTTACCACATAACTTACACAGGAATAAAAATAGACTGATCACAATATATAAAAAACACTAACTTGCTTCTTTAAACAATCAGGAATATCAAAAAATAATCACGATAAATATAAATTTATTTACCCCAACAATATAAGTACACAGGTATAAGAGTTTCCTAGAGCAGGTTTAATTCCGGTTAAAATAAAGTCGGCTAGAATTCAGGGGGAATCCCGGGAAACCGTGGGAAATTCTCAGAAGACACTGCGACTGTGTCAGCCTGATTAATTTGTTTATTTGGAAAGGTTCTTGGAAATTTTGCTTGTTTAGGGGATAGACAAATCGTTTCGGGGAAGAATCTTAAATTTTCAATAATTCCTATTATTTTATGAGTGAGTAAGATATTAAATAATAATAGTCTTTATTCAGATAGCAAATTACATTATTTATAATAAACTAATCACATTTATAACACTTATCATTCATCGACTCCCTGTCTGTATGGCACTAGTTGACAAAGGCCTCCTCCAACTGTAGCTATTTTTCTATCATTAGCTACTCTTGTCCATGTTCCTCCTGCTATGGCTTTGATGTCGTCAACCCACCTTCTAAATGGTCTACCTCGTTTTCTCTTCTTGTCACTTGTGAACCAATTCATGACTAATTTTGACCATTTTTCACTTCCCCTGATTGTGTGGCCAGACCACTTCAACTTAAGCTTTTTTATAGTTTTTTTTTAAAATCTTGTTTGTTCCTTAATGGTTGCAATTTTTATTCTATCGGACAGTCATACTTCTTTCCATGGAGTTTTAACATGTTTCGAGCTTCTTATTGTGAATTTTTGTGAGTGCCCAAGTTTGGCTTATGTACAGAAATTATGCAGGTATCAAAAAGTTTCCGTTTGATAGTTATCCTGGTGTCACTGTTTTTCCGTTTGATATTAAATATGCTTAAAATGTTATGTTGTACGCACTATAATTTTGTTAATATCAAGAGATAATGAATTATTTCTGGGTAATTAGAATGTATGCAGTTATTGTCACCGTATATAGCACTACAAATATTACGCCCACAGAGGTATAAATAAAGGTCATGGTTTGACATTCACTATCGTAATGTATTAATGAATTTAATTGTTTAATCCCAACAAGTACTACCAAAAACATCCTTTATTACAATTCTTTGAATTAGGTATGTGCCTATGTGATGTTCTTGGATCTGTTTGATAAGGGTTCACTGTTTTATACATATGTATAACGCCCACTTTTTTACGGCAAATAATTTCCTTATTTCGTTAAAATAAATAAAAGGATCCCTTGACCTCCACAATAAATGCCTTTATTACCAAGATCAAAATAAAAACAAAAATACAAAAAAAAAAAAAACATTTTGCTAACTTGAGTTAGCGTACTTAAACTAGGCACATTTTTACGTCTTGAATTATTTACACTACGAAAGTGACTTAATTTATTTTCTACAGTGTTTCCTGAAATTCGGTGATATTTTTAATGTTTTATTTTCAACTTTAAATATAAAAAATAAGTAGCTATTGATAAGTTAGTCACAAAAGAGGGTTGGGCGGGTACTCGACTAGGTGACTAGTCATGACGCATGGAAGAAATATTTTTGTTGGGTTTTAAATAAAAATATATTTGAAAAAAAATTCGGAATGTCACCGCAGACCAAAATTTAATTTGTGCTAAGTTCAATTTTGTTGCGACCGTTCCATTTTTATTTTCTGTGACTTTTCTATTTCATTTCTCATTTAGAATAATGAATAATTTCTTCTTCTTTAATGATTGAAATTTTAAATAAATAATGTTACAATGGTTTGTAGATTTAAAACGTACAGCAGAGGTAGGGAGTTATCTAATGCAGGTAAATCATTTTAAGAAATCCTTGTTAGTCCTTGTGTAGCAATGTACTGGATGGATAAAAAAAAATTATCAACAATTTTGTATTAAACAAAAAAAAATGAATAACATTCTCGAATTGAATCGCGTGTTCAAATTTAAACAGAAAAAAACGTCTTTACCATCATAAGATCCTTTATTAATAATTTTATAGAGGTCGTGTCACCCACGCACGAGCGAGAGTGACCGTGGCGTTGGAGGCACATCGTTGGCTGGACGATAGCGGACAATAATGCATGTGTTCAAATATTAAAACTATAGGAAGTTAATATGAACCATCCTATACCCGAGGACCTTATAATGGTGAAACTACTCTACTCAATATCTTTGAAAATTGCGGGGTAAGAGAGGAATGTTGACGAGTGTTCAAAGCTAGTTGAAACTCTTTAAATTGATTTTCCTGTACTGTACCACTCTATTTCAGTTTTTCTCATAATTATTTATAACATTCATATCACAATTGTAGCCTATTAATTCATATGGTCTACTCGAATGGAAAATTTTCAATAACGTAACAGATTGTTGCTAGTGTCGGTTAAGTTTTCACGAACGTTTAACAACCCACGTTTTGTCGAACAAACCCACGGAACTAAGCAATTAATTTCGACCATGAGCATTTCGTGACTAAAATGTTTTTTTTCTCAATGTTTATTTTGGTTTTATATTACAGAACCTTACTCTATTGATTCTGCACAGTCGGGGTAGTTAAACGATGTTTTCTGAATGCCTCACAGCTGCTGCGGGTATTTAAAAATTAATATATTTAATACCATGTTCAATTTATTTTTTTAAATTATAATCAGTATACGTTTGCCCTGAGGAAGGAACGGTCGTTCCGAAACAGGTCGGCTTCAAACAAATATACAAGTGGTTCAAACAAAGTAACATTGTTTCATTTATCTATAATGGATTACCACAAAGTTATAGCTACATTCAAAAGTATAAAAAAAATTAATTTATTGGTGTAACTATGATGTAGTGAATATGCACGTAGTTTCAGTGTCTCAAAATATGTCGTTATTATAGTTTTTTTTTTTTTTATTTTTTTTTTTAAATTATTATTATTTTTTTTATGCTAGTTAGTTATATGTATGTAGTTTGTGAAGAATTTGAAGAAAAAAAAGATAACTACCAAGCAAAATCTCATCAAGAAACGCATTCAATATGACACCAGAACATAAATTTTTTTTCGAAATGCCTCACCTAATGTTTTTTCTAACTAAAATTACTGATAAAAAAAGAGATAAAAACTCTCAATTTTTCATTAGACAAATATATTTAAACGTTACCGTTACTTTACTTAACTGTCGTTTTATACGAAAATAAAATTTCTTTAGTTTAATTTTTTTTTTCAAATTTCGGTGAGAAATTCTGGTTTCATAATGGTGTACATTTTTATGATTAAGAGGTTAACTTTTATATTTGAATATACAGCGTAGTATTTTGTCTTTCTAATACTTTTTAGTTTATATTTCTTACTACGGTATTAATGAGAACCAACGATTTCTAAGAGACCTGTATGAGTTGTTCCGAACAGCGAACAAATTAGGCTAAGGTATTAAGCCGCCGGTACCCGAATTTCTATCGATTTCTTACATTTCTCCCTTAAACATTTGAAGTTTTAAGCTCTCAAAAAAAAATGTTATTTTTTAATATAATATCTATACGTTTCTTATGCCGAAACTCAAATTATATAAAATTCCATTGTTAGATAAGAATCGCAAGGTGTGCTCCGAAAATTATTATTTTCACATCTGTTTCAGTTATTTTACAAGTTATATGTATGAAAAAATTCACAGTGTTTCTTTAAATGCTGTTTCAGACAACTCCAAGAGAGTTTTGCTCTATTCTAAACGAGTCGTTTTTTATTACACATTTTCACAATTTTCCAGCTAATTTTACCGTTTTAAATATTAGCGCAATCTCTCCAACATTCGTATTTACATATCTCTCCATCTTCTTCTCTTTGAGCGGGGATACGGCGCCTTAATAAGTAAAATTTTGCACAGAATGCACACTAGGATTAAATTACTTCTTAAGAATGTAGGACTATACATATGACTTGTAAAATAACTGAAACAGACGTGAAAGTAATAATTTTCGGAGCACACCTTGCGATTTTTTTCTACCAAGGGAATTTTATATAATTTGCGTTTCGGCGTGGGAAATGTATAGATATTATCTTAAAAAAGACTGTTCACAAAATACTAGATATGATCCATTCATGAAATTAAAATAATTTTATGTCATTAATGTTTAAAAACTAAAAAAACAACTAAGAATCTAATAATATGCACACACCTGTACATGAAATTCGCCATGGATTAAATAAAACTGAAAAAAATCGCTTTGTTGGGTTTCTGCTCGGGCTTTGGTAATATTAATAAATGGAAAAAATTCAAAAGATCTACATTTGAGTTTGTATCAAAATAATATAAAATTTAATCAGATCGCGTAATTTATAATTCAAAAACTAATTTCGTATGAAAACATTTTTTCAATGGAAACGTTATTGTCGTTCGTTTAATATGAAAAATAATTATTGTATAATTATATTCAACATAAATTATTGTAAATGGCTGTCAGCTGTCATCCCATATGGTGAGCAAATTTTCAATTTACGTAATTAAAATTTTAAATGCATATAGTTGTCTTTTATGGTAATTAATGAAGGTGAATTAAAAAGATTTTTTCTATAAAAATATTTTTATTAAGCGTGTTCAGTCGTCCCAAAAGTTTACTTAAACAACTTTTGGTGACGGTTATACGCTTTCACACATTTTTAAAGATACCCCTCAGGCTAATTTGTTCGCTTTTCGGAACAACTCATGAGACCTATGTCTCATAGAAATCGTTGTATCTCCTTTACTATCATGGTTAGAAATATAGTCAAAACGCTGTTAGAAAGAGAAAATACCATGCTTTATATTCAAAGCTAAAAGTTAACCACAAAATAATTCAAATGTATACCTTTATGAAACCAAAACTTCCGACCACCGCGATTTGAAAGATGAATCATCTGAAAAGTTGACGATACATTTGCCTATCAAAATATGCGTGTTTTTATTAATATTTTGTTGGCAGTAATTTTAGTTGGAAAATACGAGAGGTGATCGATTTTTAAAACTTTTTTAAGTATGCAATCAAAATTTTATATTTTATAGTGTTTATTTCGAATTATAAAATTTTAAAGCGTACTTTATCACCTTTCTAAAACAGTTTATAGTTTTCGGATGATGTTCAGAAATATTCTAATTATTTAGATTTTATTGCAAAGCGGAAATACTTTGATCTTCCAACTAAATATACCGGAGACCTGGGAGGAAACAGTTGATATTAACATCTTAACGCTTTTTTTTTTTTTCGAATTTAATCTTTAATATTCCATATTCGGAATCGATTTATTCGAAAATGAAAACTCAAATCACAAAAGTATATTTCCATCACAAAATCTACTCTAAATTTGATATAGATTCACCAGTTTCCCGCTTATCCTCCGATTTTCCGGATACCGTATATGAATAAGTGAATGTTCGAAGTTGAATTTTTTTACAACATTATTTGTATAGTCTTCGATGTTTTTGCGTCTAGTCTCAGGGAAAATTTTAAACTTACTTAGCTTTCTCTTAGGCAACTAAAGGCAGCAGATTGTGTTTTTTTATATATTACCTGAGAAGTGTAGTCCCTCTACGCAACGGTTATTTATATTCTAGGCTGCGCCAGTGTTCGCTGTCCCCGGTTAAATAATTCCATTTCATTTGTCTGATCCCGGATAAAGTCACGCGTCGTCGCTACAACCAAGCCCTATTGTGCATTTGCTAATTAAAACAACGACTGCCGAACAGTGCAACAAAGTACAATATAATACCTACTAATACTGACATACCAGATCAGGCATTACAACTTGCGGCCCAATTGAAGTTTTTTAGCGGCCCAAAGTGAAGTTTTCAGCTTTCTATGTTTTGGATTTTGGTATTCATACAAAAAATATTAAAATATTCTCGTAAATTTATCACATTTATATTATACTAGCAGTTACTAGCTACGCAGGTTTTTGCTACTAGACCCTGCGGGCGGCTTTTGGTTTGGCTTCGCCATGTTTGAGTATTGCCGCTTGCAGCCGCTTGATACTATTTTCACAACTATTACCGTCAATCCTTCTATATTCGGATAGATACTCAAATTCACAAATTCGTAGTAGTTTTACCTAGGAGGGGCACGTCCCCATGCGACTTGCTGACGGAAGTGGCGACATCAATTCGAAACCGAATTACAAAAGTTGATTTTTTAGCGTATTATTAATATAGATAGCAGCACTTCCGTTTATATCTATTTGTGAATCGAATGTGTACGACATACGCGAGGCTATTAATACTGTTTGATTTTGTAAAATTAGAATTTTCTTGTTATTAGATCTCGGACTATGATGGGGGTTCTTTATTCATAGCTTGAAAATTGACAGGCGTATGGCCGCAGTAGGAATTTATTTTCTCAATCAATTATAACCAATTTTTTTTATTCCGTACACTTCTCGGAAGCTCGAATGCAACTGACCTGATTTTAATAAGTGGAGGGCGAGTGCAAAGGACATACACCGACGCATATAGCCAGTTTGTGCCTTCTAGCACTGAATATCGTAGTTTCACAATAATGGTATTTTTGGACACCGCATAACCGGTAAAAATTAATCAGCCATTTAGCTGATCATGGACGGATCGAACGGTCAGAATTTCAGTAATGGCCCACTTAAGCAAAGTATTTTTTTTTTCGTTTTGGGTTGGGAATCCCTGAACTAGATTAACACTGCAAGAGACATTGTATGGTTGTTTCGAGGGATGATTATATGATGGTGGGCAATTATGTTGAAATTTGCGTTAAATGGTAAAACCTTCGCGAAAGATCAAAAAACCAAATATGTGTGTAATGTACAAAGAGAGAGGGGGGATTTAGCGGCTTTGGATTGTAGTTGAGCGATAATCATTTTGAAAAATACTTTATTTTAATTTTTATGTGAGTACCGCACAAGAGTCACCACTGCTCTCAACTGTCTGCAGCCAGTGAGACTATGACATCTCTAATTGAAGTATATTGTGAAGCTGAAGGTAGTGGGGAGGAGGACGAGATGAAAAACAGAGCTACTATAGGCATTTAAAGCAACTTTTCAATTCTGAATAGTGGTCTTATGGTGGCCCCAACCAGGGCGATACTAAAGTATCTACCATTCTTCTACAAATTTTCTAATATATAAAATTGATTTTTCGTCTGTGGCGGGCGGAGTGGATTTGATTTGCACGCAAATCTACAGTTATTTCGAGCTTGATGAAATTTTGCACACTTCACGTTTTAAACAAGATCACGGTATAATTGAGATTTTTAAAAACCACTCCCATCCCGTTTTCCAACCCCTAAAAGCAATATTTTGGTACTTCTTGACGAAATTTTGCGAAAATCTGCCGATTTCTAATTTAGAAAAATCCTACATCCCGGGCAACACCGGGGATTTTAGCTATAGATATAGATAAACATATATATCTGTGTGTATTGAATTGATGATTCAATGTTGAAATTGATAAATTTCGCACACATGATGTCACTGTTTTACACGAGGGGCTAAATTTTTAATCAATAATTATATTTAATATCATCTAAACACATTTGTCACACTACAATATTTGAACTATTGTCCTAGGCATTCCATAAATAGACTAATGCACGTAAATACGTAGTAATCCTTTTCCGCATAAAGTTGCCACATAAAACATAATCACTTAAAATATAAATAAGATTAAGTTCTTACTACGTGACGTTTTAGAAAAGCATTTACGAGGGTCAGTCAAAAAATAATGCCTTCTATTTTTTTCTCATTAAATAAAGCTAGTTAAGTGAAAGTTTTGAATTTGGCTTTTCCTCAAATCTTCTTCTACAATCTGCGGCAATAGTATCTTTTTGGGTTTATAGGTGGCAGCTCTGCAGTCGCTTGGGAAATGGCCCATATCGATGTTCGTATTAGACAGCGTTCTATGATTGATTCTTGTATGAAAGACTGTAAAATATGTTCCGTGATGCAACAGTGGATGTCAGCACTGCTAGACGATGGGTTCATCGCTGAAACGAAACTGCACGTAACATTCAGCTCGTTGATGACATCATTCGTGGCGACCCCAGATAACTACAGATGTCGCATTCTCTCCCTCAGTATAGGCAGTATGATGAAGATTATTCGGCAACTGATTATTGAACAAAAGTTTGTACAAGGTGGTACCAAGAATGTTAACCGGCCAGAATAAAGAAACAAGAAAAACAATAGCCTCCCAACACTTGCAACACTTAGTTTCTTGAAAAATTGTGACCGGAGACAAAATAAGGGGCATTTTTTAAAACTTTAATCAAAGAGGCAGTCAATGGAATGGCGACACACAAACTCACCATGCTTATTACAACACGGATACATGCCCTTGTTAAAAGATGGACCAAAGCTGTGGAAATGAGTAGGTGTATAAATTAATCGTCAATAGTGTGGTTTTCAACTCGTATAGTTGCATTTTTATGTCTTGACAATTAAAGGAGAAAAAAAATAGGAGGCATTACTTTTTGATTGACCCTACTACATTACACGTGTCACAAATCAACCCGACTTACTTAAATCCTCCCTTGTAACAAAGTGCCTTCACCCCTTCATAAGTAGCGTTTAACCTTTCGAATTGAAGCACAATAATAACGACACAATCATGTTGAAACATAACATCGCTGCCCAGACTTCGATTATTAACATATCCTAGCAACCTGGGCTTGGAGTTTTAAACTTATTTGGGTGTTCCAATTAAAGCTTATGATGAAGGTGGAATTACACGATGACAAAGAGTCAGTCTTTTGTGATCAGGGATTTCCCTGCAAACAGAGTTGCAGCCGGTGGCAAGGAGTTTGCAGACGAGGGGGTGGTGTACTGCCACCCTCGTGTAGTGGGTTAAAGTGAAGCCGATTTGGACTCTCCCTCCGCAATGCCGATATCTAAAGGTATACCTTGTTGCGAAATGTAGAACTAAACATTCTGAAAAACGCTTAAGATTATTGCTTCAGTTAATCATCAAATGTAACAAACTTACAATTGGATAAACTTAATATAAATATGCATCTTGTGTAATACTCACAATCAACTTTATGATAAGACTTCGAACATACTTTGTTCTCTTTGTATCCATTAATAATTTCACGTATTGTACAAAGTGCAGTGATTTTTAAGTAGTGACGAATGCATCAAATGATTTTGATAACCCTATTTAAACAAAATAACATCAGATATGATTTGTGATTTTAACGGCATAAAATACCTTTAATACCGGTATTTACCTTTTTATAGAAAACTAAAATAAAAATAACAATTAGACAAAAATAAACCCGTCAGACCTCGACTAGCTGAACTGTTAGGCTCTTTTCTGTCTTAGGGATTCTTTTTTAACAAATATCATAGCGTCATGGGTATTTAAAAAAAACCAAGCAGTTAGCTTGGTGTTCTCTCTTTCTTTATCTGTTCAAATTATATTATAAAACGAGTTAGACCGAATTTAATGAGGACGTGCAATTTGGTGACACGATGGTTTTTAAATGAAAGTGGTATTGTTATGTACATGTTATGTGGGCACGTTAATAAAGCATCCATTTTATGACATGCTAATAGATATATCTCAACATTCCATACCTAAATAATGTCGCTAGCCGAAAATAGAAATGACCTAGGAAGTTCATTAAAAAACCTGTGCAATTTTCATTACCGATTGAGAGATTTTGATGTTCCAGTACACTGATTTTCTGCTTTGTAGTGAAGATTCGATACGTCGGAATGCACTGCAACGCCCCTTTGAGTTTCAAGCGCTCTGCTCCAAATGTAAAACTTTCTTTGATCAACATAATATTTCGGGCATGTCATAATGACCTAGATAAAAACCATTATATTTATTTTCACATGCGTTGCGCGTGCAGGACGTATGAATGTTATATTAGGTATTATTTGTACGACATTCACCAAAAACGTAGAACACGACGTCAGCGTCGCGACGTATATAATATTCTATGTCTGAAAGCTCCGTTATAACGTCACTTTATTTCCTTCACACGAATCATTTATGAGAAAGAGAGATGTTACAGGATAGCCATCAGCGGGTTCCATGAAATTTGGCATCCTGGCATACTTTTATGCAATTTGCAGTAGGTTCAGGGAAAATACGGTAGCTATATCTATCTACTCGCACAAAATATAACTAAGCGTCCGCTAAGGGGTGTACATAGAAGATCTACCGCCGAATAACAAAAGTATAAAACATACTTTCGTAAAAATGGATCTAGGATAAAACTACTTATTTATATACTATATGTATATATCAGCGTATAAATACAAAAAAATCGACCCTGTAAATAAATTCATTTGGTATCCATGCCAACTTAATAGTGAATGTATTTTTGAGGCTGATTAAAGAAATCTATTTTTCACGATTTTAGAAACGACCTTTAGCAATTATTTGTGAGTAAATGATTTTATTATAAAATAATGCCTTGCTTACTTTTTAAATATAATGACAATTTTAATAAAAAAACATATATTTTTAAATAGCATTTAGGTGGGCTTAAATTTAAATTACAAACGACCGATTTACGTTGGAACACAAATTTTTTAGTCATAAATTTAAAATTTCGAATCGGAAAACGATTTTTTACGATGTTTCATATTATACTTCATACGTATTTGCGTAGTTAGTTCGGTAAGGTTGTTTTTTCTTAATTATCACTAACTCAGAAATAATTGCCAAAGTTGCCTCTAAAATCATGAAAAATAGAATCCTTGAATAGCCGATACATTAAATTTTGAATCATAAATAAATAAAGTGACGACCTCCGTAGTCCAGTGGCTAAGACTCTTGACTCACAATCCGGAGGTCGCGGGTTCGAACCCGGCGTGCGCAAATAAATTTTATAAGATTTTTTTTGCTTATTTCACAATTAATTCATTTAAAATAATATATAGTATATTTGCGGCACGTTCCAGAGTGGAAGATACTATTAGTATCGCCCTGGTGTAAGACCACCATTCAGAATTGAAACATTGCTTGAAAATGACTTTAGCCGTGTTTAGTGACCAGATCTGAATAGCCAGGTACTTCCCAACCTTCCTCTCCCCCACCTCCTTCCCTTCCCCACTACCTTCAGCCTCACAACATACCCCAATTGAGGATGCCATAGTCTCACTGGCTCCAGACGGGAGCAGTTGAGATTCTTGTGCGGTATTCACTGTAAAAAAAAAAAACATATCCGTACTAGATATTTCATATACACTCTTTGATTAAAAAAATAATTAGTTTTGTCAAGTATTTAGCATGAAACCCTTAAAGCAAAATATTTTTTATGCAGCAGGCCGATTAGAGATCCTTTCTAACTTCTTTTTCCATTGCATGCGTCGGTAATGACAAAAGTAGAAAGACAAAAATTGAGCTTTCAGCGGTACACCTATAAATTTACACAATATGATTCGTGCAATGCGTGTTATAAGCTACTAGGCACCTGCATTGGACTTAATATCAATACGGTCCTGAATAAAATGGATTGGTTCATTCTACGGGGGTCGAGTGGGAGTGGGTGGTTATTGTGTTATTTAGTTCACAGGTCATTGTCCTCGTTGAGTATCCCTGGAACGGGGTCAGTAATGCCACCTACATTACCAAGAAGGCCCATGCAACGTTTTTCTTCCGGGAAATCCAGAATGCTATTTTATGCAACGGGCAGTGGGCAATACGCAAAAGATTTTTTTGGTTTCATATTCATATTTTGTTTTCAATTTATTAACTACGAATTATTTACCTTTATTTTAGTTTTTGAACTTTGAACATTAGTTTCTCACAGAACGCAGGGAAGAAAATCATTTCCCTCAGGGTCTATAACATCTTTGGGGATGCTGTGGAGGGGCTTTTTAGGAAAGGAAGGGGAGGAAGTTCTGGGAAGGAAAAAGGTAAAGGGGGTGGGTAGGAATCTGGATATCAGTGGGACCAGGAGTGAAGGAATATGAATCCATCCTTACAACTGCGATGTAATACGATGGGTCGAGTGAGTTCGGCTGGAAAGGTCAAAAAACCTTCCTCCACTAGTATCTCTCAATCCGGCGGTCTTTACCAGGGCGACACTGAAAGTATCCTTTACTCTGTATTTTAAATGAATAAATTGAGAAATAATACAAATTAATAAAATAAAATTTAATTATTATTTTTAATTGATAAACTAATGCTTAAGACAAGATTTTTATGTATAGCACAAAGGGTAACAATTATTATAAGCAATAATTATTAGCCTGAAATACTCATCAACATTGAAAAAATCTCACGAGAAAAGATAAATGCCGCCGACGGGACTTGAACCCGCGTCCTTTTGATATCCGGTCAACTGCTCTACCAACTGAGCTACGTCGGCTTATCTCCCACCCGCCAAAATAATTCAATATATACTAGTGTTTCATTCAACAATTACTGCTTAAATAAAATTTACTTGCGCACGCCGAGATTTGAACCTGCGACCTTCGGTTCGCCGTTGGTTAGTATAATATTATTAAATTAGTGAATCTCAGTATGTAGAAAAGCGATTCATTTGTATGTACCTGAGTGAAGTTTTAATTTTTTTATTTTTTATTTAACCTTTCAGAGGAGTCCATGAATTTCAATATCAATGTTTTATGATAAAAATAATAAAAAAGAGAATTCATATTGTGTTCAGTAGAATAATTTAAAATTTTATTAATTTTATTTAATTTTATGGATATTGTAGGCACAATAATATTTTAGCCTACAATTCCCAACGTCACGGAAAAATTTCATGGAATTTTGGAATGCTTCGGAGTATTTTCAATGGGCTATAAATTTCTTATTTTTTAAGTTATTGTAAAAAGAAATACTATTTTAGAAACTAGATAAAATTATCTTTTAATATTGGTATTTTAAATGATCATAAACTAAATAATTGAATTTTAATAAAAATTAAAATCGAAAATTTTTGACTCGAAACGTCCATAATTTCCAAAGAATTCTTTTAGACAAATTATTTCTTTCGTGCAGGGAATTAGTAAGAAAACCGTCACTTCATTTTTTTGTGGTTTGTACAATAAAAAAGTAGGTAGGTATAAATTATTTTTTTACTTTGATCTGTGAACGGATTTTAATTCATTGAATCAATTTACAATATTTGAGACAAACTGAAGATTATTTCACTTCCCAACGATGAATAAATCACGTATCTCAGCATTATAAAAACATACATAAATATGCTTTTATATAAAATTTTTTTTTTTTTTTAAAGAAAGACAAACATTCCCGGGTAACAAATAACCCAACAATGTTTGAAAATCTCCTACTACCACCACAGAAAGCCGAAAATGTTGCTTGTGTTGTGATGGAGGACTTAGCCAGCCGAGGAATCGAACATGCGACGCCCGGGTGGGACCTAAGCGCTATGCCCACTCAACCACTGACCGGTCAACTCAATCATCATCATCTGATCAATCTATTATTCATCTGTCTTACAGAGGCTCTAATTCTAATGGAATATCTGATGTTTGTGCCTAGTAATGTCCTTCCGTTACTTTACGGGGTTAAAATAGGTTTTAATTTTGGGAGACTAGAGTTTGTTGCGAAACTCTTTATTTATTTTGTAAAACAGAAAGAAAGGAAACCGTTCAGTTTGTGATCATAGAAAACAGAAAATCGATTAGAAGCGATTAGCTTAGAAATATCAAATCTTCCTTTCACTGAGCGACTTGCAAAAAGTATTTTTTTGAGCAGAGCAAGATCTAATATTAAAAGACGTTTACCAAGCTTTCCAAATTTAATTAACTTCATTAGCCACTGTTCGTTGTGTAATAGCTTAACACAGTCAACACGACTTGCATATGTAGAAATGGTTTACCCCATCAAATATTCCATAAGTCATGTCATGAAAGCGTCTGTCGCGTTGCGGTCCTCGGACTGTGGCGGAACCCCTGGCGAAACCTCCGCGGAACCCTAAAGTTGCGGGAGGAATTCAAAATTCCTGTGCTAGACTAGAGACAAAAAACACTTAGATCTCTGTTATTATGCACCCTAAATAAATGAATTTTATGAGAAATTTTAAAAGGCAACAAAGTCTTAGATAAGTTTTGTGATACTTTTAAACAATCTACAGAAAATGCAGGTAGGTACTAAGACCATGTCCGTGAACCTTCTTTCTAAACTTGTAACACTAATGCAAATGTCATCACACTGTAGAAAAGCGGATTTTTAATTAAGGTGATATTTAAAAGAATTTATAATCTTCTCTTTCGTAGATGCGCGAGTTTAGGGGAAAACGCTTTTTACAAGTACTGCATTAAAATATGAAGATGAGTTATTTATTTGAGCCCGTACATATGCAATATGAATAAATAGTTTTATCTATAAACAATCTCAAATCTTTCCAGAAAGGCTAGCAAACACAAAATTGTACCGGTGATTAAAACTAATATTGTATTTGTTAGCCTTTCTTGTAAGAATTGAATTCGTTTATGGATAAAATTAGTTATTCATATTCATACTGCATCTGTACGGACGCAAACAATTAATTATTCTTAATATTTTAAAGCATGAATCGTAAAAAGCGTTTTTCCCTAAAATATTTACTCTCACGCCATCTATGTATGAAGGGGTACATTGTGAATTCTTGTGAATTCATATTTAAAAAATAAATAAATTATTAAAAAAAAAAAACATACAACGAAGTTGCACTCCCATGAGTTATCAAAACTCATTAAGGGATCGCCAATTGGTACTTTTGAAAAGTTAAACTCAACCCAACCTAATATGCAGACACAATATATGAACAAAAATTTTACAAAACATTTCACAGAAGCAACATACAGACACAACATATGAATAATCACTTTACAAATATTTCACAGAAACATGTCTTATAAGATTTTATGAACTAAAATAACCACTCATTTGATTTATGTACTGTTGGTGTCAAAAAGTTAAAATAAAGGATCCTCCATGATGGACTATAGAAATGCAAAAAAAAATAAAATTAGGAAAATACAATAAAAGGTACGGGCCTGGATGTACAAAGTTTGGTATTTGGAGATAAACAGGACAGCTATCAGAACAGAGTTTGTACCTACTTATGACTCGATTTCCAAATAATATTTGAAAAAATAGGATTTCAATATATCGTTTCGAGATTTGTTAGAGGCATATACCTGTCTTAATTCTTCAGGCAATTTGTTATTGATAAATCATTGAAAAGCCAAACGGTACTGATATGTATTAAGATAAATTCTTCCTCAATTTTGATAAAAGTTGGTAAATTGAGAAATTAACTTTTATCGACCATTCCAACTATCTCTCTAGGGCACACAACAAATTGATAATCCAAATATTATGTTTATTGATGATAGCTGTTATAATTTCAATTTTAGAAACATTTGACCCCTGAATTAGAGAGACGAAAGGTCACTCAGTAAACATCAATCTAGTACCGTGAATATAATATTCCTTAGCTGCAAGTCTCGAGGCTCGGTGTGTCCTCCGGTGCATACCAAATATGCAGTTTCCAAGAAATTTAAATTTAAAATGCACACTCCACATTTGCTTGGCTAGAACGAGAATATTATATGCAAAGGTATGTTAAAGAAAAACGCCAAATAAACACTGTACAAGACGAGTCTCGTTTTTATAAATATATGTTTAAAGTAAAAACTTCTTTATTACTGTTGTGATTTGAAACTCGAAGAAATGAAAAAGCTATACTAAAAAGAGACAAACACTTACATCTATAGGGCTTAGCCAGCGAGAGAATGAGATAGTATAATCGGTCTCCTCTTTGTGAGGTGCTCCGTAACCAATCGGTCTCCTCTTTATGCGGTGCTTCGTAGCCTATCGATCTTCTCTTTGTGCGGTGCTTCGTGGCCTCCCCACTCTTGTCAATTTTAGTTTTCTGAAAGTTTCACTTCTACCGCTTGTGAATTGCACATTCTGATGAAGTGACAACTTCTTTAGCACCGTTGTGATTTAAAACTCGATGAAACGAAATATAGCGACACTACAAAGAAATAAATATATGCATTTATAAGATTTAGCCTGCGTGAGAATGAAATAGTATAATCGATCTCCTCTTTGTGCGGTGCTTCGTACCTCCACTCTTGCCAATTTCAGTTTTCTGAAGGTTTCACTTATATCTCGTGCGAATTGCACACACTGATTTTGAACTGAAAACTTCTTTAGAAACGTTTTGATATGATACTCAATGAAACGAAAAGAGACACCAAAAATAAACAAACACATACATCTACAGGATTTAGCCTGCGATAGAATGAGATAATATAATCGATCTCCTCTTTGTGCGGTGCTTCGTAGTCTCGAAGGTTTTACTTCTACCACGTGAGAATTGCATACTGTTTTTTTAATTTGCTACTTTTTTCTTCTCGGAGACTCGCTTTCATAAAGACGCGGTTCTCCGAATTTCAACCGGTTTCTTGCAAACTTCCCTTAAACATTTGAAGTTTTTAAGCTCGTAAAAAAGTATATGTTATTCTTGAAGATAATATCTAGACATTTATCGCGCCGAAATGCAAATTATATAAAATTCCCTCGATAGAAAAAAATCGCAAACTATGCTCCAAAAATGATTATAAACACGTTTGTTTGGGTTATTTTACAAGTTATATGTATAAAAAAATGCACAGCGTTTCTTTAAATAAAATTAAAGGCAATTATCGTGAGATTTTTGCTCTATTTTTAACGAGTCGTGTTTTATTAAAGATTTTCATGATTTTTTCATCAATTTTATCGCTGTAAATGTTAGCGCGCTCTTTTAACATTCGTAATATCATATCTCTCCATCTTCTTCTTTTTGGGGTCGGGAACTGAGCCTTAACACAATCAGTCACAGAAGTTGACATTGTTTATTCAATAGTCCCAATTTCCCCCTTCTGGAGCCAGTGGACAATAATGTGGAGCTGAAGGTAGTGGGGATGGGAAGTAGAAGAAGAAAATGAAGGTGGGCAAGTACCTGGCTAATCAGACTAGACACCAAACATGGCTAAAACCAATTCAAGCAACCTTTCAATTTTGCCTTTCACCAGGGCAATACTGAAAGTATCTTCCATTCTGGAACATGCCAAAAAAATGCTTTAAATTATTTTTAATAAATTGATTGTGGGACATTACGGAATAATTGAAATACGATTTACTCGAATACGTTGTGATTTAAACCCGGCTCTTACGGATTTATAGTTGTGATCTGGTTTTTTTTACGTCATTTTTGTCGATCTCACATTTCAAACTCAGAATTAAAACATTACCTGCTTAATTTTCACCCTTAACATTGCATTTATTGTAAAAAATAAATCTGACAACCTTTCCGTCGGTTTCAACCTTATTTCCCTTATCTCTCCTCTACCCCAATTCCTTCAGCCTGGCAACATTCCACAAATATGGGAATACAGCTTTTGTGGTATCACATAAAATTTCAGTATTCTTTTGAGAATCTTTCCCCTTTTAATACTGAGGTTAAACCAAACCATTTTTGGGATATGTAGCCAAGTACAAATATTCTTTGAGACCTACGTTTTTCCTCAGCTTTGTTAGACTGCTTTTGTACATATCTCTAGAAATCCAGGGAATATAAAGCTATGTTGAAATACGTACCTACAACAAGCGTAATGTGTAGTAGCAAGTTTGTATAATAGATGTGCTTACGTTTTCCCATGATATCCAGGTGTTATTTTTAATTCTCGGTCAATTAGACATAATAATAACAAATGTATCACTTGCAAACACTCTGGTCGTTAGCCAGGTTCCGTTAATAATTCAGCAGGTAGGAAGGTAGGTACCGTGGTACTGTAGCAGCTATAGTACTAGATGAAAAACACGACAGCCGCATAATTTGTTGTATAAAAAATAATTGCGGCAAATATGGCGCCAAACCAGGCGCGGGCGGCGGGAAAACCACCATCTATCGGCGGCGAACGAAAACAAACTAAATTGAAGAACATTGTAAAGAGGTCTTATTCATTTCAAAAGGAGATTATTTGCTTCGATGCTTTAATATTTTCCTTTATATAAATTGTTAATCGATTTCAAGTGACCCGTGTAGGGAAATATTAACTGCGGAAATTTGACTGACGCAACGAAAACAAAAACGAATTCGAACGTATGTTTTATGGTTTAATAGCTTGAGGTGGGGCATTTTGATGAACTCGTGGTCTGCTGAGTCGTGTAATGAAAAATGTACTTATTGGGATCAATCAGAGACCAAAAGTAACCTTGTTGATTAAATGGCTGCAAACAGTAGTGGTTCAATTCTAAAAACCTCTGGAAACAGGTGGTCAGATTAAAAAAAATAAAAATATAACTAACTAACCATCACGCCGTTTCTCCAAAGGGGTAGGCAGAAATGACGGACCGCCAAACAACTCGGTCTCGGCACACATTCCTTGCCTCATTCACATTCATACATCGTCCCATACACACTCTTCTATTATTCTGACTTTTGACATCGCCTGATTCAAGTATCTGATTCACTTGATCGTGCTATGTCTTCTTCTCTTTTCTTTATTCCTTGTTCTACATGCCCAAACCATCTAAGCGTCCCTTTCTTAATTTTTCTTATAACACTTATATTAGCCTTGCATTCTTTTCAGATCTCCATATTTCTCACACGACCATGCACGGTTTTATGGTTTTACCACACAACCGCCTCGGAAATCTAATTACTACAGCATTCAGCCTACTTTCACCCTTCCTCTGCCAGTTCCGTGCTTCATTGCCATACATCAGAGTAGGTACCAGCACTCCATTATGGACTGCTACCTTCGTTTCTTAAGACAGTTTTTTGTTAGGTTAGATTTAGTTTTTGCTAAACGATTAAAGAATAAACTTATTTTTATAATCAATCTGTCGGTGAAAATGTCCAAAAATCCCCGTTTTAAATTTTTTTAAATTAATTAATTTATATACAGATTTACGTGAGATAATTTTAAATGAATATCGGTAAATGAATAAAGAATTTTCTATTTTGAAGAACTTTCAAAATCGTTTTATTACATACGAAAATTTATTGGTGTGATCTGATACGATTGGTGAGATCTTATGTGATTATCCTTGGAGGATAATATTGTTAAATCTCAGTTAAAAATAATATGAAATCAATAAAACACAGGTCATAATGGACGAGAGGTTAGAGGCTTTGTTCTGATAAGGCAGAGATCCTGGTTTCGATACCCAGTTACGACCGTCATCTTTTTATTTTCAGCGTCTTGTTCTTGGGTGGAGGGCGGGTGGCTGCCCTCCACAGACACCCTCATTTATACATAAAATATATGTTAGCTCTTGTTTCCCTATGGTTGCGGCCGTTACCTTTATTTTTCCTGTGTCTGCTTTTTCATGTTTCGTTTAGATTTATTGATTTTCTTTTTCGATGATTAAATATGCTATTTTTAATTTGAAACTGGCTGCTGCGGCGTTACCCTGGCTTACTACAGAGTTTTTCCAAATCTATTGTAGATATTAACCTTCCTCTTGTTTTGAAGGTCAAGTGTGCATAATTTTATTAGTGCCGTAATAACATTGCAGATTTGAGTCAAAATCACCACTAAATAACCAAATGACCACGCCACCCGTCCTCCACAGACACTCTCCTTTATACAAATTACATATGTAAGCTTTAGTTTCTCCATAGTTGCGACGCGACGGTTACCTTTTCATTTTTTTTAATCTTTCTTCTTTCTGTTTTATGTTTCGTTTCGATTTATCAATCTTCTTCTTCAGTGATTAATTATCCTTTTAGGTCTCCGGCGTTGCACGGGCTTATCACATGGTTTTTCGAAATATATTAAAGAAATCTATTTTAGACGGTGACCTTCCCCTTGTTTTGACGGTCAAATACGTAAAATTTTATCAGTCTCGTTATACAACTCAAAAAATCACCACTAAATAACCAATAATCACATCACCCGCCCTCATCCACAGAAACTTTCCTCATAAATAGATATGTTAGCTCTTGTCTCCTTTCAAAGCATTTCCTAGAAAGTCACAATATATTCTTGTAGTTTTAGGTTTTGAGACACGACGGTTCAGACTTCAGGGCACAAACGGTTGACCCATATACAATTATACCGGCCGTCCAGACAGCGCGGGGCCAGCTATGGAAATTTCTTTGTTACCGATGAATTACTTTTCAAATTTCATGCGCATAACGTATGCTTACTAGGCAAAATAACCACGCATAATATATAATATCGACGTGAAATCTTTGATACAGAGCTTTACAAAAGTATCCCCAAGACATCATGGACAAATTAAGTTTCGAATATTCATAACTATGAATCATAATATGAGCTTGGGCTGTGTGACTAACCTCGAAACTCTATGGGCATAATACCCTAAAATTTACTTGATTAATGAATCTACTCGCGATCAAAATATATCAACAAAATGACAAAATCAGCACTGGTCTAAAATGCACAACAAGAAACACTAACCGTGTAATGTTGCATAGGCGGCCTTTTAGATGTTATCAGTCCAAGTTTGATTCACCACGCCACAATTCAATAATATTTTATCAACCACCACCAATTAGGTTAATTTGATCCGGAGACTGTAAAAACCTATTGAAAAAATATCCTAACTGGCCTGAGCCAGCGAGTCAATTAGTTCACTTTATATCTCAAGTAATATTTATCAATTACACACCTCTGCCATAGATCACCCTAAGTGGTTCGCTACGATTGGTGACCTAGCAGGGGTGCCAGAGTTCATGGGATGAGGTTTCTCTGAATATTGGCGGCGGATGCGTCTGCCCATCGACTGCGTGGTAGACCGGGTCGGGAGACTGGTTGAGGGAGACCTTTTGACCCCTTCAGAAGATCTCTCTCGGAACATCGCCTTGCAAGTGGGAGGGATGATTCATACGGCCGTCACTCCTGGACCCAGATTCCTACTATCCCCTCATATCTTTTTCTTTCTCAGAACTTCCTTTCCTAAAAATACCGCCCATGCAGTATCCCAAAAAATGACATAGGCCCCGAGGTTCAATTGAATTGTGATTGTCATACCTATGGTAATGCTTCCGGGTCGCAACCTGCACGATGAAGATTACTCCGATGATGGTTATCCTCCAATAGGAGAGTATACCAGTGATATCAATAAGCACTATATTTATAAGTACTTACTAGCTAACAACAAACCGAAAACGAAAATTGGATGATCGGAACATTAAAAATCACTCAAACAAAATTCAGTGATTTTATTTATTCGGATTTTGGCTAAAAGCGTTTCGTAAAATCCAACCAACAACACAACGGGAAACACTTTTCCAAGGAGTGGATCTCCGGGAGGTATTTAATGAGCTTCATACAATTTATCAAATTGATTTAAAAGTCCAGTAAAGCTGGATTTCTCTGTAACTGTTTTTTACGATCACTGACCACCTTAACACGACACATAAATTGCTGTATGCCTATACTTCTCCCATAATAATTTGTGGCATTATTTTAATAAAATGAAAATGATAAACTTTTTTTAAATACTAAAATATCAACATAAGAATCAAAAACAATATGCCAAGTTTAGTTTTCCTTACATTACCGTATCTAATACAATTAATAATGAGCAATTCTCTGTCACAGTGTCACATCTCACTCGTTTATTTCTACGCTAATTTTAAAGAAAACCAATGAATTTTGGGTGAATTGTCAATCCCCAATTAATTTGACATTTATAATTTCAAATTAATTGGGGATTAATGAAAATGAACCTATTAATTTTACTACGTACCAGCAACTTAATTTTAAAGATTATTCGGTTTAATTGACGGTATTTCGTCAAAGTTTTTTGCAAGACTTCTTATATTCAATTGAAGTGCAATATTAAGTAGCCTCCGGATTTGTCGCGATAAAGTTACCAGAGTAAATGATCGTTTATTAACTGAAGATTTTGTAACTAATACGCTGCAAATGAAGTCATCCATAGACAACTGTTATAATGATGGTAAATAAAGTATTTACCTTACAAGTTAATTCGTACGCGATTCTCCATATCGAAGATTTTATACCATTAATATAATATATCTAAACTATATAATATATAATCTACATAATCAATCTATAAAACATATATAAACACATCTGCCCTAATGATGGACACTGTAATGCTGTCCGAAACGTTGGCTAAAGAGGAGGTAGCGCAACACGGCATAACACCCCAAAAATAAACAACAAATATATAAAATAAGTTTATGTAAGTAATAACGATTGATGTTGATATAATATTTTGTTCTGAAAACAAGCAAATTGTACTGGGTAACATTGTTATCAAAACTTGGAATTTTTTAGCCATTTTTATCTTGACTGTATTTTCCATGAACCTAAAAGGCCCGTGGCGGATTTATTCGAGAATAATTAGATGCCTCGGGGTACGGGGGAAGATGTAAAAAAAATGTCTTTACCTACTTACATTTCTTAATGACATGTTCCATTCCCCGTCTCGTCAAATTACTCCAAAAACATAAGCCGTTGTAATTGCAATGACAATATAAAAATAAAATTGAATAAAATTGGTACCATTTTAATACAACTTTGCATACAAATCATTTCAAAAGTGTGACATATAAGATTGCTGCTAGGAAATTTCCCTTCACCCTAGATTTGACTTCAACATCATTCATACAAAGTCGCACTAATGCTCTGTCCAGAGCTTTTTAGGTTCATGACATTTTCAGAGACACATTTTCTCATGATTTCGGGACGTGACATGAGTGTAATAATCAGGGCTGATCTTTGAGAACGTATTCCGAGTTTCATTAGCACACAGCTCCCAAACCAACTTCTAATGCTGCGTATATATCTACTAACCGAGACGCGAGCCGAGCCACGAATTATGGGAAAGGAACGAAGAAGTTTGCCACTAATTTTTCCATATCATAGGCAACTACCCTTTTCATTGGAAACAATCGTTCTAAGAACTGGAATAAAGCGTCTCGGATAAATACATCCGATTTTATTTATGTAATATATATTGACCTTTTTATAAAAGTCTAAACAAATTTTCAATTTTGTTAATAAGAACAACTCTCTTTTTATAACTTTTGAAGGTTATTCCCATCAATGTAATATATCATTGAAGAAAAAGATAACACTAATAATCTAAACGAAAATATGAAAGAGAACAAGACACCGAAAAATAGAAAAAGATAATGGTCGCAACTGGGACTCGAACCCAAAACCTCATGTCTAACAAGGACGTGCGTTTTTTCCAATTCAGCCTTTTCACCTTCTAAGAAACCGTCAAAAATATAAATCATATCTATTTTCAAATTTCAGAATAATTAACAACATTATTTTAATTTATTTCGTCGGATATATTTATCCGACGAAATTATTACATGTAAGGAGTTACATTTTATTTATTTGAATATGGAATATATTATAAAAGAAAGTCCAAAAAACGTGCAGCTCGCAAAAACTCAGAAACGAGTCCGGTTCGATCAAGGGAGTTATATGGTGTGGTAGATCTCTATCCCCCCTAAGGAATAAGGGTATCCGTTTTTACCTAAAGGGCGTGCTTTTAAAGATATAAGGGCTGAATATTGCGCCCTCTTGAAATTTCTAGATCAGTCTTCCGGAAAGTTCTAGAAGGTTCCATAGAGCTGTAGAAAGTTGTGGAAGGAGTGGCGGAGTATGTCGTGGAATGATCAGGAATAGGAAATCGGGAACATCACTGTGCAACATTCCAGAACACTATCTTATTGTCCTGAGCGAAGCCGGGTAACCCAGCTAGTCAAATATAATTTAATAACATTTTTAAAAATTAAATGGAGTTCTACGAATTAAAAACGGGAGGTGGCTATGATATGGAAAAATTAGTCGAAAATAATATTGTTAATTCTAAAATTTTATAAGAAAAAGTTTGTGTTTGCTACACTTTTTCCATAATTCGCGTTTCAGGTTCGGCTCACGTGTGTATACGCAGCCTTATGTAGCGTAGGCATCATAGCCTAGATTCCACAGCCTTTTGTGATTGCCATTCGTGCTTTCGTAGCGGGTGAGAACACTACTAATGGGTACCGCATTGTGCGGAGCCTCACTCTTCTCGGTACTGGTTTGTTTATGGGCCTTTGTGCTGGGAGTTTGTGATACACTGTCTGTACTCTAACGTGTATTGTACACGTGTTCACTCGTACAGCGAGGATATTTCTAACTAAATAAATAGCAACAACATTATTGCGAATTCCTCGCAATATTATCAGCTATTCCAAGTGTTTTGTTATGCACGTACACGCCGTATATCGTGCGGAATATCGTAAGCCGCGGGGCTAAGACGAAATGTACACGATTCTTGAAATACACTGGGTCGGGTAGAGGGTGGGGCAGCCATGCAACCTGGGTTGTAGATACTCTCAGAATCATCTTAGCGAAAGACAACTAATCATTGCAGGTACCAATCCTGATTTATGTCAGCGAGGCATCATAGAACTGGCAGAAGAAGGATGAAAGCAGACTGAATACCTCAGAAATGAGATCCCTGTTGAGGCGTAAAACAATGTATCATCATCAACATCATCAACGGCACCACGGCCCACAAAGTGCAATTTAGTAGGTCTTTTCAAAATGTCGAATGGCAGATTGGACGCCACGGATTTAACAAGCATTATTATCTTGCGTGTACCTACGCGTAACAGACGACTAACTGCTCTGTATAAAGTTCGTAAATCTGCTAATAATCATTTCGAAACTACTGAGAGTACCTATCTTCCACTCTGTAACGTGCCGCAAATATACTGTATATTATTTGTAAATGAATTAATTGTGATATAACACAAAGAGTATTACCCTTCGACCATGGCGTGCACTTTCTCATATGCACGGTTCACACATACATGCTATTTCTCATGTGCACGGTGCTGCTGGAACGAGACGGAGTGCCTATCAAATGAAGCGCAAGGTTGAACCTAGTGACGTCGCGTAATGGATTTTTTTTTTAGTTTTAATTGAAAAAAAGTATCAATGGACAGCAAATATGCTCTTGGGTACGTAGGTATCCACCCTGTATGTTGTATTTTCCGCACAAAATATCGATATCTCAGCTTGAACGTCTCCAGCGGCGTATCTATTAATTTTCCATTAATATAAGATTTACAAGAAGTTAGTTTGAAAGTTCTCGAAATCTTTTCTAAAATGAAACCCGGCGCAAGTTACCGGCGGATCTAAGGATTTAAGGCTATCTCTGTTGGCTAGTGCTGCCAGATATAAATACATGAATCTTTAATTGGAAACTGGGTGGCGGGCCTTTTAGGCAGCTGGGGCCCCAAACAGCCCTTCAGTGTTCAACAACCTTTGTAACAATATTTGTTCAAGATGAAATAAAATCAAGTATAATAAGAAACAAAAAATACTTTCAATTATAAACTTATAAGTTTTGTTGTATAATACGGTTCGTCGTACATTGAACAAATCGATTTTGAAAAATAATTAAATTAATAACTAATAAAATATAATTCATAAATAAAAGTTCCAGGCGAGTTCAGACGTCATAAAAATCTTCCAGGACGTCACTAGGAGAGGAAATTTTCAATTGATGTGCAAAGCCGACTACGGTACCGACAGTAGATACAGGCCACGTGATCAAGTCAGTGCCATCGAGCAATGACAGTTTGCAAACGGCGCGGAGGTTTTGATACTCTTGGTAGGTCTGATTTTTGTCATTTTGCCGAAGGAATATAAAGGACAAGTGGTTTAAAAAAATTTGAACAATTCATCAAATATTTTAAATTAATTTTCACGTACTATGTAAGTTCTTTTCAAGTTCTGTTATAATATCACTATAGGCCAGTTGCTTCATAAAACTAAAATAATCACAGAACTTAAAAAATAACTTACACAGAATGCGAAAATTAACATAAAATATTTGATAAATTGTTCAAATTTTTTGAAACATCTATCCTAAATAAACAGAGTGATTTGATTTTTTTTAAAACCACTGTAACTTTAAAAAAAAATCACTCTTAAAACGTGCTTTCAAAGGCATACAAATCCATTCTCCTTTGAACACCCACGATAAAAATACAAATGTTTTCAGCAACAATAATATAATCAATGTTTTTAATTATTTTCGAATATCTGGACAAAACCAAATAATATAATACGCTGAAACAATTATACAAACGTATTTTTAAAATATGCGTGTGCACTGCCACTAGTGTGAAACCCTTTCAGTTACAAAACTCTCCTCTTGAAAACAAAAAAAATAATGGTATTTTTTAACACAACCCCAATTATTCAGTCACTTTATTTTGTTATGGAGAATTGTGCCGAAATGACAGCAAAATCCACAATATTTTGCTTTAAAAAATGGTTGCCCATCACTTCTCTGAATATTGTAACCCTATTTTGTCACTGGGTAAAGAATATAATAAATGATCTTGAAATACCATCCTGACAAAATTATGGTTCCGAATAGTGGCTACAAGGTCTCGCACTAACGGCTTATATAAATTATGTTTCCAATTTAAACATTAAACCATTTTTGAAGGTCTTTTGTAGTATAATTTAAGTAAAACGTACTTTGATAATGGACTTTCTATTTTTTTACCTATATCTTTCTACAGTGTAGCTCTGAAATATCCTTATTTGTATTTATGTTTGCCTTCTTTAATTTGATTAAGCGTAGGATTGTACAGCATTAACATTTTCGGAGGATATTCTCTTCCCTCCCATATTTATTTATTTTTCAACTCCTTGCCAGTTGAAATGTACACTTACCCCACCACCCAATGTTACAATTGCTGCCGTTTTAGTCATACCAAAGCTGCATGCCGATCCACTCCCAGATGCTTTAAATGTGGAGAAAACCACACGGCTGACCAATGTTCTTCTCTCTCTTCACCTAAATGTTTCAACTACTCAGGCGCTCATTCCGCCATTCACTCTTCTTGCCCTGAACAATCTCGCCAAAAAAGTATAAAAATTTCCATGGCCTCTGAGAACTTGTCTTTTCTGCAGGCTTTTAAACTATTCCCGCCTGTCAAAAAATCATTTGCCGAGGTTTCATCCAGTAACTCTTCATCCAACCCTCTCCCCTTCTCCTCAACATTTTCTCGTTCATCTAAATTTATATACAAAAACCCTTTCTCTAAACCGGCTCCTGGATTCGATCGGCAACAACACAACTCACTTTTCTTAAATCCCAATGGTTCTCCTCTTTCAAATGCCACAAATGGGTGCGCAAACAACTATAATTCGCCCTCAAAAAACTATCAAAAGCTTTCTGAACAAATCTCCCAAGATAATTCTTCATTTATACAAACTCTTATTATGCTTCTAATTGACTTAATTTCTTCTCAAACTAATCTACCGTCCAACGCTGCTTCTATTATTTTCATATTAAAATCATTTGTGCAAAATGGCACTTCAAGATGTCAGAATACTTCAGTGGAATGGCCGCAGGGCTATTTATAACAAATCGAACCTTCTTAACCTATTAAATTCATACCTTGTTTCTGTGGCTGCTGTCTCGGAGACATGGTTTACTCCATCCACCCACTTTAAAGTGGTGAGGTACTCTTGTCTCCGCGATGATCGCCCGGAAGGTACGGGCGGCGGTGCTGCCCTTTTTATTAAAATTCCCTTCCGTTTTCCCCAATAAATAATATCCAATGCTGACTTTCAAATGGTTGCAGCTAAAATAAAGGACCCATTCTTATTACATCTATATTCCCCCATCATCGCACTTCAATAAGCAAGCTTGGTTGCAAATTGTCTGTCAACTAAGCCCTCCATTCTTTTTATTGGGCGATTTTAATGCCCATTCCCCCGTCTGGGGTTCTGCTTTCTCTGATCGAGATGGTCGAAGTGTGATGGATTTTTTAGATGAATCCAACCTTTTCCTTTTGAATGACGGATCTCCTACGAGAATCACTCGCCCCAACACAAACCCCAGTGCAATGGATCTCTCACCTCTCTCCCGATCCTTGCTCCAGTGATCATTTCCCGATCACCATCACCTATCAAACTTCTTTCCATTCAGACAAGTCCCATATTTCGACGAAGATTAAAACAAAACACACCAAATGGGACGAATTTAACTCGCATATTGATAATTTTATACAAAATTTACCCTATAACGATATATTATCTGCCAAAGATGACTAAGATAACTTCAAATCAATGCTCGTAACAGCAACTCCCATCCACAACACTCATATGTCTGATCATTGGCTAGACTCTCTATTCACTTTAATTGAATTAAAAAATTGTTTATCAATAGTCAAGGATTCATCTCCAGGCAGAGATGGTATTCCTTATAGCATTATCAAAAATAGTAATGATAATGTTCTAAACTACTTCTTAAGCATCTTAAATAAAATCTTCCAGACTGGCATAATTCCTGATGACTGAAGTTCTCAAATAATCATCCCAATCCTAAAATCAAACAAATCTCAAAATTCTGGATCCAACTACAGGCCAATTGCTCTTTCATCCACCCTTAGTAAAATTTATTAAAAATTAATTAAAAACTGGTTAGAATTTTTTGTCGAGAGTAATCAGCTTCTCTCTCCTTCTCAATTTGGATTTAGGAAAAAAAATCTACGCATGATAATCTTGCCATCATCAGCACTGATATTAATCTATCCATTTCTAATAAGGAAGTATGTCTTGCAGACTTTATAGACATAGAAGGCGCCTTTGACAATGTTTCCATCCCAATCCTTAAAAAAAAAACTTTTAGGCCTTGGCTTACCCCCCATGTTTGCCCAATCAATTATTAATCTATTTCTCAAATTTGTTCTTAAATGTTTAAATTCTAAATGTCATCAGGTTATTTCCAGAGTCTCGTTGTTCAACGACTCAACACAATCATCTACAATCAGAGCTCGAACTAAACCTCTTCCTGCCATCTGTAAAAATTTTCGCTCTCTCTCAGAGCTTCAAATTAACAAAAATGATCTTCTTCCTTTGTTCAAATTAAAATATAGTCACGTCACCTTATCCCCAACGATTTTAGAAGGGATCGGCATCCTTAAAAGTCATTCCAATCTCCCAGCCCGTACTGTCAATAATATGTTCAATGAAATTATTTCATCTAAATGGCCCAACTCTTCTCTTTTATTTACTGATGGCTCCAAATCTCCGGACTCTCCTAACTGTGGTATAGGTATCAACATTTACCACAATAATTCTAATGACAGAATATTTTATCCAATTTCAAACCAATTTTCAATATTTTCTGCTGAGTGCATTGCAATAATTGAATCTCTTAAATATATAATAAAAAATAATTTTGAACATTCTCTTGTTCTCTCTGACTCACTCAGTTCCCTCCAAAAACTTAAATCCAGTCCTTTTCTTCATCCTGATGATCACTTTGTATGTCTTATTCGAGTACTGATATCCTCCATTCAAAGCTCTGGAAAAACTGTAACTCTGATTTGGATTCCTGGACATGTTGGCGTAGTGGGTAATGATATTGCTGATTCCTTGGCAAAACAAGGAGCGTCTAACCCTTCCCTTTACCCTCGAAAACCATATTCCCCTATCTGATATTTTTTCCATCCTCAAAGATAGATCCCGCAATGCTTGGACCGAGTATTGGAATATTGCTAGTCAATCCAAGGGTGCCTGCTACGCCTCAATACAATGGATTATCCCATCAAAACCGTGGTTTCAAAAATTCTCCCATTTTTCCAAAAAAGAAATTTCCTCACTTATTCGAATGAGAATCGGACATTATTCCGTTCCTTCTCACCTTTTTAAAATTCACGTCCTTGAATCCCCAGATTGTACGTTCTGTGGTCTAGATGAGGGAACTTTAGATAACATATTTTTTGGTTGTCCCTCTCTAAATAAATATCCTTTTTTCTATCAAGCATTATCTAAAATTGCCTCCCCTCCATTCAATATCTCATCTCTTCTAAGTCTGAATTCTACTCCAATTTTTCTCATAATTCTTAAATTTGCTCATTTAAATAAAATTAATATATATTCACCTTTAGTAATTTTAAATGATGGCCTAGAACACCCTTGAAGGGTAAAAGCCAGAAATAATTGAAAAAAAAAAGTCATCTTCTTACGTTGTGTTATTTCCGTGTTCAATGTTATCTACTTGCACAGTGTTTATTTTCTATATTCAACGTTATCAGTGTTATATTATTACATCGCGTTATTTTTTTATTCAATATTATCTACTTATACGGTGTTATTTCCATCTTCAACGTTATCTACTTACACCGTATAAAATCAAAGCAACAACTAAATTTTCTTTGTCTTAACTTCTAAGGTTCAAGTGTTGGATGTCGTAACCTGAATGTGTTAAAGGTCATTAAGTAAGAATAGGTTGGATGCAACTTAAACCACTTTACCCCACTCAGTACGGTGTGTCTAAATAATTCTCCACTATCAATCAACAACTCTACACCCCCATTAGTGAAGATATCTTCAGAACTATAAAGCACATAATGAAATTCCTCGAAGTTGCAGTGCTATAGTAATTCAAAGAGAAGTCGCATCTTTCACGTGTATAAATAAAATATTATTTGTCATGCATTTTTTAATACTACGTTATTGTTCAACGTGTTATTTCCATGTTCAATGTTATTAACTTACACTATGTTTTTCCATGTGCAACGTTATCTACTTAAACCATTGACCTATTATATCATCGATTGAAGACTTACACCGTGCTGTTTCCATATTCAACGATATCTACTTACACCGTGTTATTTCCATGTTCAATGTTATCTACTTACACCACGTTATTTTCATGGACAACGTTATGTACTTACACCATTGACCTAGTATATTATTGATAGAAGACGTTATTTATTTATATGTATATTAAAATAGAATACATTACAAAACGTCCAACTGAGAAGGATTCCCTTTTCAGGACAGCCAAATTGCATATTTAGTTCATAATATTCTTAACAAAGGAATGGTTTCGTTCAAGATATCACAGGAACGAGATTCTGTCAAGACAACTTATGAGAACATTAATAATTGCATTTTGAATGAAGGGATGGTTTCTTTATGTCCTTGAAAGAATCGCAAAGATGTAATTTTTTTCAAGATCATTATGGAGAACATTTACACCGTGTTATTTCCGTATTCAATATTATTTACTTACACCATGTTATTTCCATGTTCAACGTTATCTACTTACATCATATAAAATCAAACATGAGTTATGAAATCTTAAAAATATATTATTATTTTTGGATGCCAGGCCATAAAGAAGAGACATATTGTTGTTTCTGTTTCATTCTGTCTATCGTATAATAAATACGTCAGTCGCACGATCATTAAAGAAAATAATAAAAATTGTTTAAATTGATATCATGAAGGTTCTGCACTCCGTGCACCATAAATGATTACTTTTCGTATCTGTTCAAAGTTTACATTTGCTCTCAACTCTCAAGTAAACTAAGACGAAACTAATGTAACAACTTGTGCTATGACTTCACAGAGTTACACCTTTTCTAATCACTTCAAAGTCCTTCACTTCGAATGATTGACAACCGCTCAGGCTAATTTATTCGGTTTTGGTAACAGCTCACGCAGGTCTCATAGAAATTGTTGTATCTCCCTTCTTTCACGGTTAGAACGATCTAAACGGTGTTAGAAACAAACACCACACCTTATACTCGAATCCAGAAATGAACCACAGAAAAATGTGCACCTCTATGAAACCAATGTTTCCAACCGTAATTTGAGAAATTTATTATTAATAATTTTTTCATAAAACGACAAAACTGTGAGGCGATAATAATATTTACAATACATTTGTCTAATAAAATATTTTTCATTTATTTTTTATTTATTCTAGACTTACAATTTGTGATGTCCTATGTCTGTCTAACTAGGATAACCTGTGTTGAGACCATGCTCTTTGAGTTTTTCTTTTTTTTTGTTATTTGTAATTTTATGAAAACGTAAAGTGAGCCATTTCATTTTTTTTTAATGTAGATATTCATTAAAAATTTTAATATTTTAAAAAGTGTATGATTATTTATAATATAACGTCTTAAAGTGTATTTCATCGACTTCTAAAAACAGTTTTTAGTTCTTCGATACATTCAGAAATATTTTATTTATTTGGATTTTATTGCAACGGTAAATTTTCTGACCTTCTGACAAAATATGGACGAGGCCTGAGGGTTAAATCATTTCCTAGCAAAAACGTTCTTCCACTACTCACTACTTCCTTAATATATGAGTCGATGTATATGGTATATACAAGATAATTAAGGCACAACCTTTGAGGGCAAGCTGGTCGCTCCGGGACAAGAGTTCTCCTGAGAGGGGGTTGTTACGATTACAATCATTTTCTTTAAATAAGAGTGTCTGTAGGTTGGTTTTTTATAAAAATCTACAGTTTTATTCTGAGACCACTTGACCTTCAAAACAAATACTTGATGGAATTTTGCACACATATGTTCAACATAAGAGGAAAATTACCATCTGCATTTGATATCGATAAAATCGACATTAATTCCGTCAAAACTGAAAACTTCAGCTAGAATAGGCCACACGCATCACATTTAAAAAAAAATCCGGTTTAGGCAAATATTCTAAGACATTCTATTTTTTTTTTTCGTATTTTTGAAACCCTGGCGATTTTTTGAAAATTTCAATCCAAAAAATCAGACCATTTTTTATAAACCGGAAAGACGGGACATAATTTTATGGGTGCGAAAAAACAATAATTACATAGCCGAAAATCATTTTAAAAAAAGAACGTTTTCCACACGAATAGCAATAAATTGTACGGGGTTCTCTTCGTAACATCTGTAAAAACACCGCCATCTTTAAACGCAAATTCGTGAACGTTAAACGCAAATTCAAAAAATTCGCCGGAAATCAAAGTGTTGCCACATAAAAAAAAAAATCAGTGTGGAATTTTACAAAATTAAAGGAAAATAATCGGAGACGGGACATTTTCATGTAGTGACGTCACGAACAATGGATTTATTTAATTAAAAATAAGAAAAAACTATACATTTCTAAAAAATGTTACTAAAATTTTCGTAATCTTAGTAAAAAAATCTATCCACACGATTTTTTCCAAGTCGTTATGAAATCCATGCAAGTGGCCTATTAAAATAAAGCATACAAATAAGTTTTTTAAAAAACTAGCTCCCTGAAATTTAAATATTAAAAATGCTATGATTTATATGTACCAGACCACTACAGCCAAAGTTGACTTATTTAAAGTACCGAACGGCAGAATAGACGTCTTGGCAAAGCATAGCACGACGAGGGGAGTGGTGCTGTTAAATGAAATTGTAAACCATTTGGATGTAAGTGACTGTTCTTTATATGCCTTAAAATATTATTGAAGAGTAACTTGCCTAAATGCTGATAGGGTATATTGTACTGTAATTGGAATTATTCTGTTGTACAATAATAATAAAATAAATAAATTAATATTTGTTGTAGTAGATATATTGCTCGGAATCTCTGAAAAATCTATCGAACGAGAAATTGTCTCACGTTCCGCAATCGTATTAAGAATTTTAAAAAAATGTTCATGATAAGATTAAAAAACTTTCTTGGAATTTTCTTAAAAGGTCAACATTTATCAGTCAATATTATGCGCAGCACGCTGGCCCATTTAAATTGGGCGTAATAATATGATGTTGGTAAGAACTTTATTGCATGATTCGTGGAAATTTTTGAGAAGGTTGGGGCGTAATTTGTTGAAGTCTAGACGAGTCCCATGGCAAAATGGTAAGGAATTTGGATCTTAGCCGAGGGTCACGAGTTCACAACCTGACCTAATGCAAATAGGTATATAGATTGTACATTTATATAATTTATACAATCGGTACATATGACGTAACAGCACACGTACCGAAGGATTTTAACCAGCGATTCCTAAGCATATTTGGAGAAAAAAAATGTAGATGTCATTTTGCAAATACAAATTTTACCATACCCCGTCGCAATTGGGTGGTTGGGAGCAGTCAGCACGGATCAAGTGTTACGCATTCCATTTCGTTCTAGCTGTATAGTAATAGAGGAGCGAGAGAGAGTGCTTGAAGTGCGATTGAAGCTATCAGGGTGACCAAGCTGGTGGGCGGTCTATCATCTGTGCAAACAGTATGGGCATTGTAGATGAAAAAAAATTTCGACGTAAATACACAAAAGCTACTCTATTACTACTAGTGACATAGGGTTTGTAGATGTTTTTGTAAATACGTGTCCCGTGATGAATCCCGGTGTAGCGAGCGATAATAATAATAATATTTGGACGATTTATATAGCGCCGTTTTTGTGAAAAATCACCCCAAGGGCGATCATAAATGTATGAATTTTGTAGACCGGGAATCTGGAATATTGTTCTCGCGACAAATAAAAGAGATGGTGGATACCAGAAATCTAAATCAGGCTAACATTTCGGTTCCAAATCTATTTAACCATCTCTATTTCACCATCATATCATTAGAACTTACAAATCTATGGCAAGATCTACTTACAGTAGTAACTACGTAGTACTAAACTACGTCAAACGAAAATACCCGATCTAAGATCGGGTATCGGGTACTCGGGATCTCGTGTACGACGGGAACTTTAGACTTATTGTAGGCGGCGCATCGATCTCTCTTTTCTATGGTATTTTTTTTCCGTTTGTTAAAGTACCTGATCAAAGAGTGCGTACTCTCGACCCGATCACTTTTAAAGTGGGTCGTGATTGACCGAGCTTAAGTTGGGAGCTGTATTTAACTTTATTTCCACGGAAATCGGTTTATAACAAGATCATCAGTCTTACAAGAAATTTTTTTATTGACTTTTTTAGTTTAACAAAACTTAGACCATTAGACCGATTCATTATCAGATAAGTGTTAATCAAGCAAAATCAAATTTTCCTACTACCGGAATATAATTTTATTTATAGTGTAATAAATTATTGAGTATAACCTGAAATTGTAATATTTAATCATTGACTAACTCGACTATATCAATTACCGTCATTACTGTATCAATTATTCTAAAACATACGATCGTAATTATTCCGCGATCGACCGATTGGGAATCCATGTTATAAAACTTGTAATCCCCAAGAAAATAAAAACCAAAAGATTAATTCTAGTAAATCATTACATAGTATAAAATAAAGTCGCTCAAAATGTATGTGCGCTTAGATCTTTTAAACTAAGCGACGGATTTTCATGCGGTTTTCACCAATAGAGTGATTCAAGAGAAAGGTTTATATGTATAATACATGCTTATTATAGTAAAGAAAAGCCGATAAATTCAAATATTCAATTCAAGGCAGCGGGCAGCTGGCAATCAGGTGGTGTGGATTTTATAAAGGTTGGTTAATGGCGTTGTGTTTCGTTAGCCACATCAACGTGTGGCCGGGTCTGCTAATTATGTATAAATTTGTGAATTTCTTTCTTTCTTGGGGAATTTACAACTTCACAACCTATAGAGTGAAATGGTTGTAAAACATGATTTCATAAAAACTGAGACAGTAACAAATGTGACATGTTTTAAACGCCGTAAGATAGAAAAAATGACAAACAAAACGCACTCACGGCACATTGAGCCCATCAAGTTTGTAGGTTCTTTCGGTTCCTCAATTTAAGGTTTCGAGAAACATAAATATTACACCCCCCATGCGCGGTGGGAGGTGGCTTGGGAAGGGTATGCGGCTTGGCGGGGGGCAGAGAATGGGGTATGAGGGGGTGCGGATAGGTGGCGCCGCCCCCGGTCAATGTCTTAACCGAAGTCCTCCGAGGAAACTTAGTATTGAATTTAAAATTGCAACGCATTTGCAGAGTCAGCGATACGTGTTATTTTCGCGATTAGAATATATTAATCTATTAAATAACACGTGTAAAAAGGACGACTACGATTTGTGACGCGGTAAATTCTAGGATGTGTTTTTCGGTTTTTACAAGAATCGGTTTAACTTCAAAAAGTGACGCTTTAAATTATTAAATATTTAATCTGAACTAAAACGTTGCTCAATTGATTGCTATATACCAGTTTTGTGTAATCTATTCTAAAGCGGAATATCGTAACTTCGAAAAATAAAATAGAGTTGATGTTAACATTATAAGGATTGTGTGTATTGATGAAAATGAATGCACTTCCGTTAGTGATACCATCGAAAGGCGTAGAGAAACATCTTAATAAGTCAGATATGCCACATACATCATAAATATGTCTGGTAATGTTATATTATCGTGAAAATATGTTTATGGGTCCGAGTGGTTAAAAGTAAATCTTCGGCATCATGTAGTGACAATTAAAAATTTTCAATGCACCATAAAGTCTTAAAATCGGAGTCTACAAGTTATCACACATCGAATATATTGTATGTAAAAATATTTGTTAATCATCTACAATTTTTTTTATTTATTAATTAAATACCAGTAAAAATAATTATTAATCATCTACAATTTTATTTTTTATATCTTAATATATAAAACAAAGTCGGGTTAGTTACACCATTTATAACTCGAGAATGGCTCGAGCGGTTTTTATGATCTTTGAATAGCAGAATAACTATTAAAAAATCGGAAAAATTCACGAAAAAAAAAGTTATGAAGAAAATAATTTTTTTCATACTTTTCGTATGGAACGAATTTTTATCTTTTGAAAGAGCTACAGCAATATTGAAATAAATATAATATTAAATAGTGAGTGAATTCCAAAAATTCAAAAACGTCAAATGTCAATGCGCTGATTGTTTTGCTTTTGTTCTTAATCATATAATGTTGTCCCTCTTTCTTACGCACAAAATGTCAATAATCAAAAATGAAACAAACGGTGAACGTTTGTCTCATTTTTCAACACCCCTTCAAAGGAAAAATACAATAATTATTATAAATCTCTGAAATGAAACGCTTTTTTTTACATAAGCTCCACACAGAAGGCCCTGAGGAGAATAATTTCTCTCACGACCTACGTCATCTTAGGGGATGCTGTGTGGAGGGTCTTTTTAAGGAAGGGGAGGATAGGATGTTCTGGGAAGGAAAAAGTATGAGGGGTGGGTAGGAATCAGGAGGTCAGTGTGTCCGGGAGTGAAGGAAGTATGAATCCATCCCTCCAACTGCGGTGCAAGGCAATGGGTCGAGAGAATTCGGCTGGAAAGGTCAAAAGGCCTCCCTCAACCAGTCTCTCTCGATCCGGCCCACCACGCAGCAGGTAGGCAGACGCATCCACCGCCAAGACCCGGACAAACGTCACCCCATCAACCCAGGTACCCCTGCTAAATCACCAAACATAGCGAACCACTTGGGGTGACCTATGGCAGAGGTGTCGGTTATCCAATAAATGGTTCCCGGGGCGGCGGAACCCGTACCCGCCTCCCAAATTCCCGTAAGTGGAAAAGTAATAAAATCACAAAAAATAATAATCTGTACACAGCGCCATCTCTCACACTGACAAAAACAAAACACGGACAGTTGCGCATCGAGAATTGCTTCATTGTGTAATTTTTAACTTCATAAAAAAACTAAATTTAATTCAACACTTATAGATTCTGAGGCGGTACGAAGTTCGTCGGGTCAGCTAGTTATATTATAAAACATCGATACACTGAATAGACAAAACAAGCTGGAAGAAGTGCCTTCCATGTCGTTTTGAAATAAACCCACTTTTGATAGACCTTGCCGATTTCACGCTCTGTCTCGCTTACACTGTCTGACATCATATATCACCATTCCATCTGTGAGAATTGGGTATGCGTACCACCACTCCAGGATTTTATTGGATAACCAACACCCCTGCCATAGATAAGCCCAAGAGGTTCACTTCATTTGGTTACTTAGCAGGGGTGCCAGGGTTCACGGGGTGGGTTTTGTCCGGATCTTGGTGGATGAATCTGTCCAACAACTGCGTTAGCAGGATGGATCGGGAGAGTCTGGTTGAAGGGGACCTTTGACCTCTCCGGCAGGACTCTCTCGGAACATCGCCTTGTATCGCAGTGGGAGGGATAGATTTATATGTACGTCTCTCCTGGATTCAGTGACCCCCAGTGACCCCACACCCCTTGTGTGTGGGAATCTGGAATTCAGAATTTTCCCTCCTCTCTTTAAAAAAACCCTCTACACAGCATCCCCAAAGATGACTTACGCCCTGTGCGAATTATTTTCCTCGGGGCATTCCGTGTGAAGCTAATGTAAAGAAGGGTAAAAAATTTTTTTTTAAACAAATATTCCCGGGTTACGAATAATCCATCAAAGTTTCAAAAACTCCTACTACCACCACAGTAAGCGAAAAATGTTGCTTGTGTGGTGAAGGAGGACTTAGCCGGTCAAGGCATCGAACATACGACGCCCGGGTGGGAACGCGATGCCCACTCTGCCACTGATAATGGTGAAACGAATTTTTGAATTGGAAATTTAAGCAAAAAATAGTCAGACTTTCGATCACAAAACACGCCCCACCCCCACATCGCATTCTTGTGTTTTTTGTTATTCTCTGCATAGGTAGTAAAATCAACAATTATTCAGCATTCTTACTATTTCAATTCCCTAAGTAATTTTCCCTTTGCTATATCTGTACTTCCACCAAAGGAGTTGATCGCTCTTGGTACCCTATGGTACTCTTATGTGATTCGATTATTTATGAAGGCTAGTCCTGGTTTATCCCATGAGCTGTATTACCTATGTAGTACCGGGTTGCGACTCTTTCCTAGAAGTCTATTATCAACTCAAACAATAAAAAACAAAATAATTCAAGCTCTAATAATTTATCTTAGTAATATAGTTACACGTATTAATACAGTATTATACCGTGTTACACGCTCATCCCGCACTGTGAGGGAGGTTATTCATGATAATCTAAGAAAAAAAAATCATAAAAATTGTCCAATGTAATCGTGGCTTAAGTTTTTTGGTAATGCATGAGTTCGGATAACAAAATGGCCACCCTCATATTTCAAATCATATTTTTTTAAGTGAATCGCACAAGAGTCCCCACTGCTCCCAACCACCTGGAGCCAGTCGAGCCAATCCCCGATTGGGGTATGTTGTGAGGCTGAAGGTAAACCGGGTATTCAGATCTAGTCACAAAACACGGCTAATGCCATATCACGGTGGCATTTTCATGGTGGTTTTACATTTACATTTACACCAAGGCGATACTGAGAACATCTTCCACTCTGGAACGTGCCGCAAATATACCTTATGTATTGTTTATGATAAAATTGTGAAACACACAAATCAATCAAATAAAATTTACTTGCGCACGCCGGGATTTGATCTGGGACATCCGGATCACTAGACGAGTAATTATAAAAGTATGTTTATAGGAACGCTTTGAAAACCACACAAAAATAAAATAAAAATATCCTAACTATTTTTTTGGGCACTAATGAAAAAAATATTAAATTTTTAATATTTTTTTCATAAAAGTAATCACTTCCCAAAGTTTCGAGGTATGAGCGTGGAGCACGGTGTATATCTTTACTAAAAACGAAACGTTTAATTTTCAATGAGTTTCTAAGTTTCCATTTTCTTCATAAATATCTAATATCCGATGCCGCAGCTCAATGAACCCGAGGGAAAATGTCTTATTTTTAATTTGAAAATATCAGAATAAACTCTTTGCTTTTTATGGTTGTATTCATACAACAATAGTTCAAATTTAATACATAGATAATACGGAAAACTTCGAGATTAAGTTAATTTAAAGTATTTATTTTTATTTATTTAATACATGAAAAATCGAAAGTACATATAGTTTTTTTATGATATTTCACCCTCCATGCTAGGGAAGACCCTGTGTTATGGCGGGTGAAGTTTACAGTTTTCGGATTACTTTTTCGGAATCTTGTACATACAATGCCGCTAATTTAGAAAATAGAGATATATTATGTTTTGTCTGAAAGGTGATTAAATTGATAGAGTGTAAAGTGAATGGGTATTAAAATTGTAATGTATTCCATGTGTAAGGATCCATTTCGTTATTTGTTTTTTAAAGGAATGGGGTTGGCTCAACGTTTTTAAGTTTTCAGGGATAAGGTTAAAGGTTTTAGGAGCTAGGAAGAAAAATTGTCTTTGAGCTGTCGTGGTGTGTAGTTTAGGCAAGGCCGTAGCCAGGGGGGGGATCGAGGGGGTTTGATCCCCCCCCGAAATTGACTGAAGATTTTTTAACTTCTAACTTTTTACCAATTTTTTTCGCTAATGCAATTTTATCTGAATTAAAATATTTGGGTGTAGAATGCGAATATTTAATCCGACAAGGATATGATGGAGCTTTTAGATGAAAGGAAGTTTTAGAGGTGTGCAGGCAGTAATTTGTAAGTCACGTCCTTATACGTTTATTGTAGCTTACATTAATTGAATTAAGCTCTATGTCATTCTTGCCAGGTTCAAAAACCCTTACGGCAACGTGCGAGACCTGTTGTAAATCATGACGGGTTGATAAGTTTCAAGGAAATCTATAAAGTTATTGTTGATACACTCGAAGATTTAAACAGTGACATGGATTCTGAAACACCATCAAAGGCTTATTCTTTTCAGATCAGTCATTTCAAGTAATTTTGCTAGAAGCTTATAATTAATGCTTAGCCATTGGAGCAATCACGCAAAATAAATTATTGTAAAAACAAACAAATATTAAATAAATAAAAATAAAAAAAATATAAAAATTTTAAAATTTTTCGCCAACATTAAAAAAATCATACCTTCGAATTCTTCGAATTCGGAGACATACAAAGTTATTATAGTGCTATATATATGACCTGTATTTTACCTTTTAACTCTTATTTGTAGGATTTATAAAAAAAATATGAAAAAATCGTAAAGCTATAGGTAATCGCGGGAATCCTGCGTGTTTTTTACTTGAAACTGTCGTGGGGGATACTATTCGAGTCAACGTAAAATATTTTAGATTTTTGTATATTGTCTGTGATATACTTGATAATGAAAGATGCGTATCTGTGGAAAAAGGACTTAATTTTATCCGTATACAGCTGATCAAAAATTTTGCGTTTATTAAATTTATTTAAAAAAAATACATTTTTAACATCGTTGCTTCCATACACACTGACTGTATGCAAAATACTTCAATCTCACCTATACTATTTAGCAGCTGCTTTTCATCAACATACCGATTTAATTATAAAAAAACTATTGAAGATGTTCGTCAAAATACCGATTCGAAAGTTGCTGAACTTTATAAGAACGCTCAGAATTTGCTCAGAACTGTAAAAAAGGAAATCAAAATTCCGCAAAAATAGTAACGCCAAAAGCATAGGGCAAACTACAACACAAATGATCCTGAAACTTATTTTCGAGTTACTTGGATGATTCGATTGATCAGTTTCGTTCTAGATTCCAAAATCATAGATCCACATTATCATATCTCAGCATAATAATTCCGTCTGTGTGTTGTAAAAACCAACTTAATTATCAAGAATACTACTTTGAGCTCTATAAAAAATATTTGGAATGGGTAAAAGCTGAATTAGAAATGTGCAGGATAAAATGGCTGAAATAATCTGAACTAAATCGACCAACATAATTCTATTGCAGCTCTCGGAGAATACAACCAGGCCTTATTTCGAAACATTCACAAACTTTGAAAAAAAATCTTGTGACACTGCCTGTTTCCTCAAGTACCCTTGAAAGGACTTTTTCTTCTCTGAAACGCCTCAAAATTTATATAAGAAATTCCACAGGCCAGGAAAGACCACGCAGAATTGACATTGACACGGACGAGGTAATTGATTTGTTCGTTGCAAAAAAAAGACTAAACTTAATTTTGTAATTATAAATATATGTGATTTCCAGTGACGGACTAAGCCCGTCAGAGGCCCGGGCGCCAAAGCTGAATGAGCCACCCCCCCCCCCCCTCCCCTAGTTTATTTTTTTTTATTTATGTTAGGGAAAGTTGACAGCAAATCTGAGATTACACAATAATACAATAGTAAGATAGTTAATTATGCCAATTATGAACTTTCCACTGATGGTATAAAATGGATGATAAAGTGTGACATTGTAAGGGTGTTTTCTTAATTAATTTTTTTTTTTTTGTTTGAATACATGAAAGGGGAGGGGGGAGGAGAAACATAGAATTAGGATTAAGAGGCAAAGGACGGGAATATATAGGGATTGAACTTTTTAGTTTGAGTCATGTTGCTTAGTGAGTTTTCGTTTTATGTCACGTAAAGTTGAGTTAAAAATCTCAATGTGGTAATAATTTAAGTTGAATGAGTGTATGGATCTGTAGATAAATGAGTTCTGTTTGGAGTTGAGATTAAAAGTAATCGACTGCCTGCTGTTGCGATTTGGAAAATGGAATGGTAGGCGTTGAAGAAGATCAGGACTATCAATTAAGTTATGTGTAATTTTAAATAACATTTCTTCAAATTTTGCAAATTCAATTTGTGGCATCATTTTATTATTTAATTAATTAAAAACACTTTGTTTTTACCACAATAATCTTTATTTAAAAAAAGTGTTTTTAATTATTTAATTAAATAACATTACCGAATCTGCTATATTTCTTCAGCAAGTTAACATCTGCATATTGAAGAATTTTGCAAAGTCTTCATTACTAACATGAGAGCGGAAGTTAAGGTACCTTAAGAATAGAACACTATAAATTCTATTTTTGTGTATTGCATAGCCTGGGTTCCACACTTGAGATGCGTATTTAAGGATACTACGAACGTATGAGAAGTAAAGTATTTTGAAAGTAATAAGATCTTTGAATTGTTTACAGGAACTGGTTATGAAACCAAGCATAGAGGATGCGTTAGTGACTATGTGGTCGATATGTTTATTGAAATTCACTTTACTATCAAGTATATTACCAAGGGCCTTAATTTCTGATTTGATGGATAATGGTTGATGATTAATTGAGTATTCGTGGAAAAATATGTTTTTATTTCTGGTGAAGTGCACAACGACATGGGCGTCTGGTCCTGGGGGGCCTCTGAACGCCTCCATGTTCAATTGATCAACTCCTAAACAAGGCTTTTAGGCACCAGGACACTGTACAAAAAAATAAATTATTTAATTTTCTGAAAGATGCATTTGTTAATAATGCAAACACCAGATGTTTTAAGGAAATTCGTAAAATTGACGGAGATACAGCGTTTAAATATGAAATCGTTTTAAACAGTTTGTGTGGTTGAATTATCCATCAAAACTTCGAACGCGGTTTCCTCGAAACTACGTTTTTCAACCAGCCGAGCGATTCCGATTTTTTTATAGCGGACGTAATTAATCTCTTGTCGGATTTGTGTGATTTTTACGGCTATTATTTGCTTTTTCTATGTATAACGTCCATTAAATGAATAAATAATCATGCGTACTTGCAGGAATTCGTGTTTAAATCGATCTAAACTAAAATATGTGACAGTAAATATGTTAAAATCGCGCAAATCTGACAGGAGATAACGTACGTTATCCAATAACGATTCCACAAAAGATACGGAATCGCTCGGCTGGTTGACAACATATTAGAAAAATTAATATATACATCTGATTTGCATGCACCCAGTCTAAAACTGTTCGAAAATCCAACTATAGGGACCCATTCTGAACGATGAAAATTTTCCATAAAAAATCGAAAATAAAATTCGCCGGTCCGCCTATTTTACTTTTTTTAGACATCAAAATTCTCTTACGTGGTGCATAATCAAAGCGTGGTGCCAAAGACACTGGATTTTCGAATAGTATAAGACTTAGTGCACGCAAATCGGATATACAGTTTTTTATCTTGTTAGTCAGGTTGATAAACATGTTAAAAAGTTCGTCAAAAACGCGTTCAAAGTTTTGCTGAAGGATAATTCAACATACAAACTGTTTCAAACGGTTTCACATAAAATGTTGTATCTCCGTCAATTCCACAAATTTCTTTAAAACATTTGGTGAGAGCATCCTTGAAGTGCATCTTTCAGAAAATGAAATTGAAAAAATGACAAAAAAATGTTAGGTACCAAAGCCTTGTTTAGGATTTGATCAAGGGAACATGGAGGCGTTTGGGGTCCCCCAGAACCAGTGCCCCCCCCCCTTAGTCCGCCACTGCGTATTTCTATAAACACTGTTACACCAAACAAAACCCCCCCCCGAAATTTTTCTCTGGCTACGGCCTTGAGTTTAGGTACATTTTAGTGTCCGCTGGTTATTGTTCTGGTGGTGTAGTTGTGTTGTAAGAGAGTTTTGTTTTTGTATTTGAACAGGAAATGTATTAGCATAAATTTTAGATGGAGTTGCCGTACGTTTAAGACGTTATACTCGATGAGGAGTCGTTTGGAGGGGTATCTAGTCGGTCGCTTGTTAATGACACGTATTACCATTTTTTGGGCTTTTAGTAGAGGTTCGACAATTGATTGAGCACAGGCACCCCAAGTTATAATGCCATATGCTAGTAGGGATTGGCAGAGAGCGTAGTAAACAGTTTTAAGAGTTGAAGTAGTAAGGATAGTTCTTAGGGATCGAAAGACATAAGAGAGTTTGCGGATGCGTGGGGTTAGACTGGCCAAGTGCTGATCCCAACGAAGGTGTTGATCAATGATGACCCCCAGATATTTTATGTGGGTGGCTTGTTCCAAGTTTGGGCAATTACAGGAAGAGCAAGTTCTTAGACAGGAGTGAATTATTATCTTCTGATTGTTGGTAGGTTGGGTTGCAGCAGAAAGACTGAAGGTTAAGAATTTTGTTTTTCCGGCGTTAAGGGTTAGGAGATTATCATCTAACCATTTCTTTATTTGGCCTATGTCGTTTTGAGCTTTGTCGAATGCTCCTTTCCAGTTTTTGTGTCTAGTTATTAGTACAGTGTCATCTGAAAAAGATATTAGTTTCCCGGTTATGGGAATATTACACAGATTGTTGATGTAGATGAGGAACAGAATAGGGCCTAGAACACTTCCTTGTGGGACTCCGAAATGGATTGTTAAGGGGTTACTTACAGCTGTGTTGTTAATTTTCACAGTTTGCGATCTGTCTGTTAGGTATGATGAGAACCAGTTAAGAGTTCTACCTCGGATGCCTATTTGAGATAGTCTTTCTAGAAGTATGGGGTGGGAAACCGTGTCAAATGCTTTGGCCAAGTCTAGGAATATGGCTAAGCAGGAATCACCTTCATCCAGGCTGTTAGTGGTCTTATCCGTCAAGTCTAAGATTGCAGATTCTGTATTTAAATTGTTTTGAAAGCCAAACTGATTAGGCGAGAGGATCTTATGGGTTTCAAGATGTGAGACAAGCCTACTTTTAACAATTTTTTCAATGATTTTTGACAGGACACTTAGCAAAGAAATGGGTCTATAGTTTTCAATATTTGTTTTATCGCCGCCTTTATAGATTGGGATAACCGTTGCATGTTTTAGTAAGTGTGGGAAGGAACCGCTTTTAAAGCTTAGATTAACGATATGCTTTAACGGCGTTGTTATAAAGTGAACTATGTGTTTTATTATATAAGGAGAAATATTGTCATTACCAGCAGCACTGTTTGTTTTAATGGTGAGTATTGTGTCAACTATTTCTTTATTGGAGGTAGGGGCTAGGATTAGTTCAGAGTGCAAAGAGCGCTGTTGTCTTACCCGTGAGGTTAAGAGATTTTGTGTTTTGTTTGTTGCTTTTAGAATTTTGTTGGCTAAGTTCGTGCCAATATTACTGAAAAAATGGTTGGCGTGATCGGCTAAGGTTTTTGGGTCATCATGGACTTGGATATTTTTCCCATTAATGGCGAGTGATTGCATTTTGAGTGAGGTTTTTTTGTTTTCTGAGATATCATTGACTACGTTCCAGATTATTTTACTGTCATATCCTGACTCTTCAATTTTTTTTTTGTAATAGTTTTGTTTAGTTATTGTTATGAGATTATTGCAAATGTTACGATACTTATTATAGAAGCGCAAGAGTTGGAGGTCTGGGTTGTTAAGGGCTTGTTTATGGAGTCTGTCTCTTTTACGTATACAGAAGATCAGGCCATTTGTAATCCATGGTTTTAGTTTCTTTTTTTTTTGTTTGAAGCCATTAAGATGGGGAAAGTGGCGTGGTTAATGTGGGTAGTTAGTGATGCAGAAAATTTTTCAACAGCGTCATTGACATTTTCAGAAAGCAGGGTAGATTCCCATTTTTCTTCTTTTACAGACTTTAACAATTGATCCATATCAACAGTTTTATGGGAAGGATTACTGGCCTTAGAGGGAGAAGATTTATAGTTGTGTAGTTCGAGAATGGTTGAGTAATGGTCAGTTACAGTGGATTCGAATACAACTGTTTTAGCAGTTCGCCTTGATCTAACCATAATGTGATCTATGCATGTCTTAGTAGTGAGGGTGACTCGGGTAGGTATGTTGATGTGTGTTATAAGGCCATGTAGTGCCATTAGGTTTAGGTAATTTGTAGCGTGGGGGCTGGATTCATTTAGGATGTCTATGTTGATGTCACCGATTATGATGAGATCCTTAGTTTTTTCATCGATATTTTTTTCGAGAGAATAGAGAAAAGGGGTGACATTGTTGGACTTAGCGGAGCGGTATATTGCGAGAATATTTAAGTTATCGATTGAGATATTAAGGCAATTTGCATGGTCGACTGTAATTTCAGATACTACATGTTTAAGGTTAGACTTGACATAAGCTATGACCCCGTCGGATTGGGACCTGTGCTGAGACGTATTGTAAACAGAGTAGTTGTTTATTAATTTCGGTATATAATTAACGTTAATCCAACACTCTGAGAGAACAATTATGTCAAATTCATTTCCTAAGTCAGTAAGTAGAACAAGTAGGTTATCAAAGTTTTTGTTGAGACTACGGATATTCATAGCAAATACTCTTAGAGCATCTGGTTTGGAGGTAATTCTTTTTAATGCATTTATGTTGTTTGTGGTATGTGCCGTGATATTAAGAATGTTATCAATAGGGTTAATGGGGTCCATTATGGGAAACTGTGTGTGGTGGGGGTTTGAGTTCATCAACGACTGGGTAAGATAGGTTTATGTATAAGTATATTGGAAAACTAAGACAATTATTATTCGAAATGTGTCTTTGCAGGTGCTTAGTGTCTTCTGTGTTTGAAAGAATAACATTAGTTATACAAGTAAATATACATGGAAGATCTACAAACAAAAAGGTTATTAAGTGCATTGAAAGTATGAGATTAATATGTATGATTATAACTTCATAGATAAAACAAGAATAGGAATCATAGCAGGTTATTAATTTTATTATAAAAATGGAATGGATTACGTGTTTTTTTATTTAACAACCCAGGCCTCGACCGTATTTTGGTCAAAATATTTCCGGTTTACAATAAATGAATATTTCCGAATGTATGTATGCGAAAACTAAAAAATTGTTTGAAGGGTGATAAAATTCGCTTTCAAATTTCATAAATCGAAAAAAACACATAATTTTTTTAATTTAAATATTTTGCATTCAAACATAAAGGGTTACTTAATTACTATGCTGGTAATGAAAAAAATTAACGTACACATTTTATTAGACGAATATATTAAAAACGTCATTGTTATCTCACTTTTTTGTCGTTCCACGTAAGAATAGAAAAATCCCGAAGTTTCATAAATTTATTTCAAATTGCAATTAGAAACTTTAGTTTCGGAAAGATCTGCATTTAAGCTTTTATATTAGAATATAAAGCGTGTTGTTTTCTCTTTCCAACACCCTTTAAATCATATTTCTCACTATGATATTAAGGAAGACATAACGATTTCTGTGAGATCTAGATGAGTTGTTCCAAAAAACCGAAAAAATAGACTTTACTGGTTAACTTGAGAAAATACATGTTAATTTTTTATAAAACTCTAATCTAAAATGATTTGTTAATAAACCGTTCAAGAAAATTTGGCTAACTTCAGGAAAACGCGAGCCCTTATTTTGATGGTTTCCTTTTCGGAATGATTAACCTTATTATAAGAAACAAAGGCCTCTAAGCGACTAGGGTGAAAATAAGAAGGTTGTATTATCAAACACGCTACCCTTGCCTTGTGTTGCTACGTCAAAACATTTAAAATCAATTCAGCTGCCCTTAAAAGCGTACACTTGCATATTGTTATATTATATAACCTTGAAGGACTCAAGAGAACCTCGGAAATATCTACGCAAAGGAAATCTAACGGTAGACCACGCGTCTAAAATAATATATTTCTAATTTTCTCATAAATCAAACCTCTCCTCTGAAATCATAACATTAGATGGCAGGTGGTAGGTATTAAATATCTATCTACTCGTACTTAAATATTAACCATTTAACATCTTTTAAATAAGGAATTATAGAATTTGTCCAAAGAAAAGCCACTATTTCAATGATAATTCTTTCTTTCAAACTTTTAGCACCCTTTAGGTGATTTTTCGCAAAAAAAGCGCTATATAAATTAGCCAAATATTATATTATTCTTTCAGGCAGGTAGATAAAAAGACAAGCATACTGAAATGATAAACGAAGGAAAAAAAATTACAGTTGTACAAAATGCAATACGGTCAGTGAATCAATTAACATAGAATTTAACAAAGCAGATAATCTTTTTGGTTAGTTTTATATATTCACATTAATAATAATTGAGTTTTTTTCTTGAGTAGTTTTTAGTAAAAATTTCCTACAGAGGCGTTGTATAATAAATACCCAAATAATATAAAAATCTACACAAATAAAACAAAGCTTTTATTTCACGGTGACGGGACAACTCAGGATGAAATCAACTCAACACCACGTTTGAAAATTTATTAAAAGCGATGAAAAAAATATAAAAACTGGTTAAATGGGTTATGTTAGGTTAGGTTATGGGCTGTTTTTCATTTATCTTTTTTCGTAGCTTTTAATGACTTAGTGGCGTTGAGTTCACTTGAATCTGAGTTGGCATGGAACCATTTAAAACAATATCGACCTAAACATTATTAGAGTCCATGCAATTGTGAAGTGTATTTTGTAGAAAAGTTTTTCACAATATGTCTTTCTTTTGATCTACAGAAAAAATAATGAATTTTGTGATTACATGACAGTCGATCCCTCGATTTGTCTCCCAGCGTACTTACATACAATATGCAGTCGGTTTATGGAAAATATGGAATACCCACATACACAAATTAAAACTAAATATCCCTGAAGGGGTGTGCCGAAAGGATGTACTGCCGAATAACAAAAGTATTAAATATAGTTTCATTCAAATGCATCAAGAACAAAACTACTTGTCTACATACTGTATACACCAGTATAAAAAATCGATACTGTAAATAAATTCGTTTGATATCCATACCAACTTATTATTAAAGTTATTTTTAAGCCGATTTCAGGTTTGAAATAGGTAAATAATTCTCACAAAATAGTATTTTAATATTATTATAATTTCGGGGGGCCACTCTGTTTCATCACTAAAACGGAAAATCGTAGATCAGATTAAAGATACTGTACACGGAAACAAACTATATCTCTAGGTAGGTGTCTACATGTTAATTTTAACGCGTATTTTTTAACAGTATTGTTTAAACAGCATTATCGAGCGAAGAATTTATTTTCGTAATAGTGTTTTAGCAAATTAAATTCTTTCTCGATTTTATTTTCCGGTCAGCGTTCGTAATAATTATTATTTGAAAATGGTCAGAATTATCTCAACAGAAACTTGCCATGACAACATTGAAGTTAAGCTATATTTGAAAGAAAGCGCCTTGATTCCTGCTGTGTAAAAGTTTTAGCCTTTGAACAGAATAGTCGCCTGCTTGTTAGTATTCTGGACAATATTAAGAAAACGTTGAGTTTTTCCGCTGTTGGGACTAAGAGGAAAACAGTTCAGATAGGATTTTTCAGATAAAATATAATGAAATGAAAAATATAATAAAAACTGACCAAACGAATTAAAGCATTAAAAAAATATAAAACACTTAAAGAAAAGTGGGCTTGGCTTTGTTTTTTACAAATCCCAGCCTTTTTTATCTATAATTTTATTACGAAAATGATGAAATCTTGCACACTAGACCTTCAAAATAGGAGAAAGGTCATTGTGTACAATAGCTTAAAAAAAACACCCTTTTCTTTTCTCATTCCTCAAGCTCAACTTTAATTCTTTTTGACGAAATTTAAGGATGCGTGACATTCAAAATAAAAGGAAAATTTATTACTGTCAACATCTGATTTTAAAAAAGGTTCTGCGTAAATTCCAAAAACGTCGTGAACCTCTCGTTTAGAAATATAAATATTTTTGATGCATCGTTATAGAGTTTAATTTGAGATCTTTATTTTAATTTTAAGTGTTTCTTTTAAGTACCTACTTATTCAAATGCATTATTATTCAATTTACAAAAAAAAATTAAACGACATAAGCAAGTTCTGCTTTGAAATAATTATTAGATACGTGTGACAGCTGTTTCGCCTTCTGAATGTGTTATAAATCTGCTATCATTTTCAGACAGTTTTTATATAGCCTTCAGAAGGCGAAACAGCTGTAACGCGTAACAATAATTACACCGCAGAACTTGTTTATAAAAGAACAGTTTTAAAAATAAAAATAATTAGCAATAGTGTTATAGAATAGCAATACAAAAGAATAATTTTAAAAATGTATATATATAACCTATCATCATCATCAACACCATATGTTCTCATCATCTAACATTGTTTTATCTTCTATTTCCAGATTTCTCCTATAGTTTCCAGTCGGCTACCTAGAGGGCCCCAGCAGGTAGCAGCCGGCCCCTCGGCGCCAGGCCCCGCGACACGGCCCCCGAGAAGCCCGAGTGCCCCCGGCCCCCGGAGCCCGAGGAGCCGCCGCCCCTGAGATGAGCGTCCGCCCTCCAGCGGACCCCGCGCTCTCTTCCCTCTGATTAACTCAACTAACTTCATGCATTTCAAGTGAGTTACATTACCTCTTATTATTATCCTATGAAAGTAACAGCGATAGTTTAAAAAATTTATAATTATATATTACCCGGAATCTCAGAAAAAAATTAGGCTTCTTTAGGCCGGGTACCTAGCACCTACTCAACCTAAGTATGTACTTTTCGATACCATTTTCAAAACCTAACTGAGTTTTATGTATTACTTGTCTTTTATTGAGTAAACCTTCTTTTGTTTACTGACTTCTTACTTACTTCTTATATACTCTCGATCAAGGTTCGTAGAAAATGCGTTTAACAAAGTTAGCTTTTCGAGGGAGTAGAGCGGTGATTGACTAAAAATTCATGCGGTAACTTGCAGTCCATGTTCCACTGGGAGATTTAAAACTGTATACAACATTTTGTAAATATTTTTTGTACACAAGTATTTATAATTTTTAATAATATCTCAGCAAAATAAGTGTGTAAAAACTCTGAAAAATATTTTTTTGTAAGACCCTAAATAAATAAACAAACTGAAGTATTTTCGTAACAAAACGCGTGAGAAGGTTTTTTTTAATGATTTTATTTTAACTAAAATTATAATTCTGAATAGTAGCTTTCCTAGATAATTTATTGTAATGTATGTGATTTGAAATGTTTTGTTGTATAATAAAACTTTTAGTTTGAAAAATAATTAACGGTGTACCTTATTATAATAAAAATAAACAATATTTTTCAAATTTTGAAACATAACTTAACAATCTATTGAAATCAATTTATGTTTTTTAGTAGAAAAGAGTTGATGCGTCTAGAATTTGATTTAAAATTATTTCGACGTATTTCCGGTTGTGTCTGGTTATCCCCTTAATTCCTAAACAATGCGCCCCCAAGTTTAATATATATATATTTTTTTAATATTTAATAATCTATATTTAATATTCAGCTAGTTAATACTAGCTGACCCGGTGAACTTCGCACCGCCTTAGAATCAATAACTATTGTGGTAATTTATTAGCTGAATTAAATTTAGTTTTTTTTATTAAGTTAATAATTACACAATGAAGCAATTATCGATGCGGAACTGTCCGTGTTTTGTTTTTGTCACTATCGGAGATGGAGTTGTGTACGGATTTATATTTTTGGTGATTTTCTTACTTTTCTACTTACTTACGGGCATTGCGCTTCATTTTCTTTATAAGTGTGAGGGAGATATAATTATTGTACGTTTCCTTTGGAGTGGTGATATTGGTGATGACCGAATCGGATGGGGACACATTAGCTCAGTTGGTATCTTTTTCTGATTTTTCTGTTTTCAGATTTTCGATTGAGTTTCGCTAATATTGTTTTAATTTAATTTAATTACATTTGTTCGTGAAGTTGAACAAACCTGTCTAAACAGGATTTTTTCGATTAAAATTATTATATCACAGTTATGACCTTTAACACAGTTACATATAATTCCTTGACCTATCACGATAAGATAGTAGATAAGACCCTTTATCCTTGCTAGTTGCGGGCATACCCTTCTAAGCACTACTCATTTCTCATTTTGCATTATAAAAATATAGATCATATGACGTGCGTCTTGAATACTTCGGTATATTAATACCGAAGGTATATCAATTATTCGGTATATTAATACTTTTAAATTAGAAGGCAAAAATATGATTGATCTAATATGTTGACATTAAATAATTCACGGTCATCTTGATACTAGATTATGTCTTGGCAATATTGAAATAAATGCTCCCAATGCCTTTTGTTTGAATATATTTAAAAATAATATCGTCTATTTTAGCCTTCTGACCCAATTTGTCGACTATAAATAAGATGAAGTGTGCTGAAGTAGACATTTTATCAATTTATTCAGTTTCAGATTTTTTCCTGCTTTTCTCAAAAATATATAACATTAGTTGAGCTAAATATATTTATTTATTTTTATTTTGTTTCATTTGCCTCTCTTTGTATTATTTGTCATTTGACTATTTTTTTTATTTATTTATTCATTTTCGGAAAATCGACAGTTTACGTTTTTCAGTTTGTACTATTGTATGCGTAATATAACCAAAATAAACCAATTATGGTTTTGCTCATTGTGCCTTTACCTCTGATTAGACAGCATAAGAAAGAATAAAAAAAAAATTATAATAAAGGAATTATTAAAAAAATGTATAAAAAAAACCGAAAATTATATGAAACGAAAAATTACAAACAACAAAATATTAAATAATTTTATTTAGATATTATGTATGACTGAGTACGTTTTTGTTATTTTGTGAGAGTACCTACAAGTATTTTGAAGGGTTATCTGGAGGTTCCTAACTCCTGTAAGAAGTAACTGATCAGAAAAAGCAAAACGTAGAGCATGTCAGTGGTCGATATCTACATCATTCTAAAAAATATTTGCACTAGTATCAAAATCCAGAGAGGAAATTGTGAAATACATTTCTTTACCTCAGTTCTTAATTGTCCAAACGACCACTTTAGTTTTTGTTCAATATCAATTTTAAAACTAAAAATAAAGTATTAAAAATTATAGTTAATTGCTTAACTAAGAATTATTTAAACTAATGAGTCTTTTACCTTTACGGAAATAGCTTTATCTTAAACACCTATCATAATGTTTCATTGAAATAATGAAGGAAAACCTTCTCCTCCTGTAAAATTTTCAAATGGTCGTTTGGACAATTAAGAACTAAGGTGACGATTTGTATGGACAAAATGCCGACCGCATTTTTTCTTAACTGATTTTTATTAATTTCATCTACCTGCAACAACAAAAACAATATTTTTCTATGTTATTGTTTTTAATTTATTATTTGGAATTGCAGTTATGACAGTTACACGAGTTAACTGCAAAACAAAACAATACAATACTATCCCACTTAATGAGAAGTAAATATTTTGTTTAGCGGGTAATGGCAATCAGTTCTTACTTCAGAAAGATTCTCGGAATCATGCCTCGGTGACCCCAGACCTTGTTGTCTTTGGATTGAAAACTGAGAAATATCTACTGTTGTGATAACGATATATACAGGAGAGGTTATCATATCCTTGACTTTGCTGATCTCACAGACGCAGAAACAGCATAATTTAGTGCTGTTTTTTTGTGGGTCGTTCAAAGTAGTAATAAGTATTGAAGTATAATTCAAAATAGTGATAGATTAAATTTACCGGAGTAATTAGAAATCACCGAACTAAAACGAATGATCCTATTGTAACATTAATTAGTAAAGTAATGAAAATTATTTATTCCTCACTTCACAGCATGTTCACAAGACCTAAACACTATCACCTATTTAAACAAGTATTGATCAGTGATATTATTATTATACATTTAGAACACATTCATTAGCACTTAATGTGGGTAAAACAGACTTCAAAGTACCCCACAAAATAAATAATTTATTGTTACAATAAGTTTTTCAGTAAATCAGTTTAACCGGTAATTAATTATTTTAGGTACCTTAAAAAATCAAATTGGTCGGGGTAAATAGAATCTTTTAAATAAGTGGTCTCAAAGTGGCCTAACTACAGTTTGAAAATGGCCTTGTCAGCCGAAACAGATGTCACAATAATAAAAAGCAAATATACTTTCAGAACATAAGAATAACATTAGTAAATTTTAATTAAATTAAAAATTGTAGCAAGTAGTTTTAAAGGTCAGATATGTGTTTAACTTAAAAATATATTGATATGTGCTTTCAGAATTGAATAATTTAAAATAATGTAAGGTATATTTGCGGCACATTCCAGAGTGGAAGATGCTCTCAGTATCGCCCTAGTGTAAGACCACCATGCAAAACGGAACCTTGATTGAAATGGATTTAGCCAACTTTGATGACTAGATCTGAATAGTCAGGCATATCCGCACCTTCCTCTCCCCCATCTCCTTCGCCTCCTAATTTTAGCAAAAAAATCGATTTTTTGGCTAAAATTATCTGTCACAGTTTCCATTGATCAACTTTTTTTCTCTCTTACAAAATTATTCACAAAATTAATAAAAACCACTTTTGTGCTTCAAATCGTGACCTCTAGGCTCCGTTTTCCAAGGGATTTTTATATCTACTGCCCACTTTCGTGGCTATACATACAAAGCACACTAATAATAGATACATACATTTTTGGCTTGTGCCTTCCTCTAAACATATTAAAGACAACACATATAGAGAAGTTGAAAAACTCATTGCAACTCGAACCACCTCTTTCAGTGTTTTTAGATAACGGGAATAGAGATTATTATTCGTCTCATGTTTATATAATTTTAATATAATAATATTGCAGTCTAATTACTCTGTGCGAAGCAATCAGTCCCCATTCGTGTCCCAATTCTAAAGATTAACGTCTATTATTTGCATATTTTATTCGATCGGCAGTAAAATAATAATTAAAATAAAATTACTTAGCCAATCACGAATTCAAAAGCGTGCAAAAAAAGTTCGCTATTTTTGCCGAATTTATAGTTGATATTCCAAAGTTTACCAGTTCTACTATAATTAAAGTTTGTTTAGTTTAGCATTTTTCTATTAGTGAAATTAAGCCACAATTTTCTTCAATGGTTCAAGGTACTAATATTTTAATAACACCAATATAGATGTTTTATCTTCTAAAGAAAGTTTCAATAATTGACCTTGGTGGAAATTACTGAAGTGAGTGTTATATGGCGTTAGTATGGCGTTTTATAACTTTATAATTGTAGTGATAAGTAAATTGTAGAAAAATAATTATTAACTAAATTACACCAAAAAAATACATTTTAAAATGAATTTATATAAATATCCATTCTAAAAATAATGCTCGACTTAATATCGACAATTTGTTATACAAGGGGATAATGGACATACTAGACTTGCTTTAACTAGTGACTCCTGACATTATTTGGAGCAAAAAATGCAAATGAAATTCTGGTCTCCGGTGACAATTATGGTGTCTAGTCTTATAAAAAAATTAATCTTCAAAATGTCGTTACTGTTTACTCAGTTAAGTAACCGCCCATCCCTCATCCTGACCCTAACTGCCCAATACCTACTGATTTTTTAAATGTTTTTAGTTAAGAAAAAAAAAAACATCAAAAATGTCACAGTAGATCAAAATTTAATTTTTATTTTATACTTCAAATAATGTCGAGAATCACTAGTTAATTAAAGTAAGTCAGTTACGTCCATTAACGCCATATATATTTTTGTCGATATCAACATTGTATACATAACATCATGATTCATGATTTTTAATGAAGTCTTAAAAATTTAAAAATGACACCAAAAGAAGAAGAAAATATTCTTATATTAACAAAAGATAAAAGTCTGATTCACATTATCTTTTAAATATTGCAAGATAAATCACCTGTTATAAATATTTCAATGAAACAAGACAAATAATAACAAACAAAATAACCTGGTGCTTAAAGTTACTACTACATATTACTTACACATTAAATGTTGAAAATGCCAAATGTAGAATTATGTTATAACAAATATTCATATTTGATTCTTGTACAAAGCGAGGACATCCGACCCTTTGGGAAGGCCCAACCTTGTTAAATATTGTCGTAATACAAAAAAACCTCACATACGACGAAATAACTTCATTTTGCAAAAAAAGACAAAAGACATTAGACCTGTTACATGGATTACAGATATATTTATCATCAAACGAACAAAAACGTAATATATTAAGGTATCTAATGAAAACATTAAAAAACACTTGTTGAAATAGAGTAACTACTGACCGTTTTCATAGATAATAGAGGCAAGGTATATGGGCCATGATCCGTTATTAGTTATTAGTAAGAAACTGCAGGCATTGGTGTCGCCAACATCGCCAAATCATACTACTGCAAGTTGTCTCTACGCACACCGGTTTTTTTTTGTGGCTCGGCTATAGTCGGCAGGCTTCCGTGCCATTTCTCCCTTTACTTCTTTTTTCTACGACTATTTGATGATTGACGATTCCATTGTTTGTTGTTTTATTGAATTTTGATTCTATTGATTGCTGTTATATTAATTGATAAAATCATCAATGGTTGTTATATGGATTGATGGTTTCATTGATAATTGTTAAATTGATTGATGATTCCATTGATTGTCATTATATTGATTGGCGATTCCAATGATTGTTGTTATATTGAATGTTGATTCCATTGAATGTTACAAATTGATTGATGATATCATTAATTGTTGTTATATTGCTTAACGATTGGTTTTATGGGTTGATGATTCCATTGATTTATAATTTTATTGATTACTGATATATTTTTTTTTTTTTTTTTTTTTTTTTTTTTAATTATTTTTTATTTTCATTAATATGTTTTACATGTTGCTAAATGATAATTTTACATCTTAGGTTTTTTACTACTTTTCCATTTAAAGCATTTGCTTGTGTATGGAAAAGGAGTGTACATAAATGTGGTTATTAACTAATAATTCATTTACATAAATATATGTGTGTTGTAATAGTATATAATAGTATATATTTAAAGAAAATAAAGGATATTATGGAAAACTAAGTTATATGTATACATTTAAATAAAAGAAAGAATATTTTGGAAAACTAAGGATATTTGTAGGATAATTAAGTGGCATTAGTTCTTTTCTTCAGAATATTTTTAAAATGTCTCTTGACAGAGAGCAGTAATTGGGTTTTATCATTAATGCTTCTGATTTCTTCTGGTAGGCGATTGAAAAAAGTTCTTCCCTGGTAAGTGTAATGGTGTTGTGCAAAAGACGTATTTAGTTTTGGGCATATAAAAACATGTTTAAGTCGCGTTCTGTTTTCGTTTAAAAATTGATATTTATCTTTTTCTTTTATAATTTGAATTAATGAATTTTTAATATATAAATCTTTAAATGTAGGTACTTGGAATTCATCAAATAGGCGTTCTGTTGGGTAGTCCAAGGATTTTTTTAATATAATTTTAATAATTGTTCTTTGTACAATTTCTATTGGAACAAGGTTACATTTATATGCGGATCCCCAACTAATAATAGCGTATTGTAAAGTGGATTGAACTAAGGCATAGTAGATTAAATATAGATTTTTTATTGACAAAAAATTTCTAATTCTTAAAAATATGTATATTAATTTTCTAATTTTGTTTACTACTTGACATATTTGTTCCTTCCATTTCAGATTTTTATCAATAACTCCTAGATATTTTATTTTATTTGTGGTTTTTAATATTGTACAGTTTGATTTGCAGTAGTTTTGGCTGTGAATTTTAGTATTTTCATGTATGACAATGTTAAAATTTTTGGGAGCATCGTTTAAATGTATTGCAAATGGAATTACAAATGTCTTTTCACTATTTAGTGATAGTAAATTAGTGTCGAAAAAATTCTTAAGCGTGTTAATGTCTTCTATGGCCTTTAATTCTACATTTTCCCAAGTCTTTCCACTTATTATTAATACTGTATCGTCAGCGTATGATGTAATTTGACCATGTAAAGTTTGAAAAAAAATATCGTTTATATATATAGTAAATAGGATTGGTCCAAGCACTGTACCTTGGGGGATTCCAAAGCTTGAAAGCTCTTGATCGCTATTAACATGATTGATTTTTACCACTTGTGGGCGGTTTTTTAAGTAGTTGGTGATCCATTTAATCGCGTTGCCTTTTATGCCAATATTATTTAATTTTTTTAATAGCATCTCATGAGATATGCTATCGAATGCCTTTCTGAGGTCAATAAATATACCCGCACATTTTTTACCTTTATCTACTGTTTCGTAAATGTATGAAGTTACGTTAGCAATAGCATCTTGTGTGCTGAGTGATTTTATAAAACCAAACTGGTTTTTGTGTATTATTTTATTACTATCTAGGAAATTTACCAACTGTTTTTTTACTATTTTTTCAAAGATCTTTCCTATATTAGAAATTAGACAGATTGGGCGATAATTTGTTACTTGGTGTGGATCTCCAGATTTGTAAATAGGTGAGATTATTGTGTTTTTGTAGTTCATTGGAAATATCCCTTTTGTTAAACTTAAATTTATTAAATGAGTGATAGGTTTAATTAAGTAAGATTTCATAGATTTTAACATATGTGCCGTAATAGAATCAAAACCGGGAGACGAACCTCCTTTCATATTTTCTATTATTTTTAAGATTTCACATTCTGTTGTTGTTTCGAATGTTGAAAGTATATTACGTTTCTGTAAATTTTTATTTTTATGTTTTTCCGGGTTAGAAGGCTTATGAATATTTTTCGCAAGATTTTTTCCAACATTTGCAAAGAAGGAATTAAAAATGTTTGCACATTGTTTAGGTTGCATATTGGCATCTATAATTTTTTTATCGTGTTCAATGTACTTAATGTTTTGTGTTTTTTTTGTATTGTCTATGGCCAAATTTACTGTTTTCCACATTTGTTTATGGTTATTTTCTGAAGATAATATTTTATTTTTAAAAAACTCTTCTTTACTTTTTTTGATATAAGATGTTAATTTATTTTTATATTTTTTATAGAAAATATATGCTTTTTCATCGTGGGGATTTTTTAAAGTTGTTTTGTAAAGTTTTTCTTTGTTCCTGATAGATATTATAAGTCCTTTGGTAATCCAAGGCTTTAAACATCTTAATTTTGATTGTATGTGTGTTAATTCAGTTGTCGAATTTTTAATGTGTTGTGACAAGATATTTTCAAAGTTAGTCGAACATATTTCGGTATCATCACTGCTCAAAACATTGTTCCAATCCTCCTTTTTTAGTTTTTCAGAGAGAATAGTCATATCTATTGTTGATTTTTTGGTTATTAAATTATGTTTTTTATGTTTAATATTATTATTATACAGAAGTAAGCATGAATGATGATCAGTTATGTTAGTTTTCCAAACAATAGATTTTAATTTGTGAAGATCTTTAATGTTTATGTTTGTCCAAATGTGGTCTAAACAAGATGGAGTATGTTCTTTTATTTCTCTAGTATTTTTATTTATGCAAGATATGAAATTTTGTTCAGTCATACAATTGATGTATTCATTTTTGTTATTATTTTCTATTTTTTCATTGATGTTCACGTTAAAATCACCTACCACGAAGCAAAGTTTATTTTTTAATTTTAACAATATGTATTGATTGATGATAAGATTGATTGTTGTTATATTGATTGATGGTCCGTCGATTATTGTTAAATTGATTGATGATTCCATTGATTGTTGTTATATTGATTGATGAATTCCATTGATTGTTGTTATATTGATTGATGTTTAATGAATGTTTCAGGTCGGTCATGAGAGATCTCGCGCTGCCACTGATAGTCCCCTATAACGATCACGTTATCATAACGACTACGCTCATCATTTCGACAATCCTTCTTCATTTTTGTACGAAAGGTAAGACAATTTAATAATTCATTGAACCATATCCCTGAATTCAAAAGAATCTTCAAAGAGAATTAAGCGCTTATTATAGTCAGATAGGAAAAATGTAAACAAGAGATGGAAGGAAAAAAACCTATTCAGATAAACGCATTATATTACCTGAAACTCTTTATAAATAATATAACCTTTGGTATCGTTAAGGCAATCAAGATATGTTTTGGTGCCCCGTTTGGCTACGTGTTCTTGTTTAGCTACGTGTAAAATTATTTATTTATTTACTTATTTTTTATGTATTTACTTATTATCATTATAATTATACACAGAAATGTACAAATTTGTTAGTTTAATAAATTGAATTTGGTGGCCTTTTGGGTACATCAAAATAAACTTGAAAAAAACAATAAAAAGGTTTGATAGATTTTCCTGTCTTAACGGATGGGTTAAAATATGTCATGGCAACATGAGGTGGTTTGTTGTGTTAGTTTTACCAATATTTTAATTGGAGGTGCTCATACCTATGTTCACTCTGCCTATTCCTTAAAAAGACTCTGCACAACATCTCAAAATATAATATACGCCCTGATGAAAACGTTAGTAAAGAAAAAAGAGTTAATAACTGGGGATTAATGCTAAAAGTGCCTATGTGAAATTTCTGAATCGCCATGAATGAAGATTGTTTATGGATTTCTTATCGTAAAAAACATTGAAAAAAAAATCTCTTCTACATTTGATAGGCCATAAATTCATCAGTCTACAGCACCTAACTTAGGTACTCATAGTATTTAAATAAGGGAGGTTTTTGAGTTCTTTCTGATGCCTTAATTAAAATACAAAACTGACAAAGGCACTTCTAGTATTAACACCCAGATAATAGAATTTTTTGTTCTGGGAACCCTTTTTGATTGGCTAAGCTTACGGAAGGCTAAGCTACAGTTCGATAGCATCAGTTTTATTCCTCTAACAAGCCGACGAAGTACCAAAATAAGTATTAATATTTACTCTTTCAGTATTAAGATAACCTTTGCCTTTTGCGTGCAAATATCAGTGGTTCAAGAAATTTACAAAAGATTAAAATGTTTGCATCTGCTGTTTGATCGAGGAATCAGTGAGTCGCGAGCGAACGAAATGTGGACGATTATTACATAAATCCCAGAGAACGTTATTATAAATAGATATTTTATATTTCTGCTAATGCGTTCAATCGTATACACTATACACCATAGGTTCTAAACTTGGGCGATAACGCCACCTTATGGGCATTTGAGATTGTCAGGGGGGCGGTAGAAGATCCAGGATAAATTAGGGGGCGTTGAGAGTATCAGGGGGGCGGTAGAAGACCCAGAGAAAATTAGGGGCGTTGAGATGGCACAGTGAGAGCGTGAAACAATTATTGCCTAAAAAGACAAAAAACACACTTACCACATACTAATAAAGCAAGGTAAACATTAATATTGTTTTTTTTTGTATGTTTTGTAATCATTTTTCTCATGTGTATGAAAATTGAACTGAAAGATTTCCTTACATTCAGATCTACATTAAATAGGATTATATTTATTTATTTTGCAGAAACAAACAGTACATAATTACATGTTAGAAAGTAGTTAGAATTAATACAATAATTGGTACCAATGACATGTCGCTGTTATATAATATATGTTTTTATGTGACAAATTATAAAATTTTACCTATATTAAATTAGTAAATTATTGAGGGAGAGGGGTGTATGTGTGTGTGTGAATATGTGTGTATGTATGTATGTAAGTATGCGCATTAAACAATTTATATGATTGACATGATGCTCTTTTTAAATTTGGGCAGTGAATCGGAGAAAATGTCGATGTTATAATTTAGATTAATATTATTGAATATATGAAGAGCACGACTGATTGCCGAATTAGTTGCTGCATTTGTCTTGTAATTAAGCGTGTGGAATAGTTCTGTATGGCGTGTACGTCTTAATGGTATGTTAAAATTAATTAGGGAAAGTAGTTCGGTAAAATCGATGATATTATTTAAAATTCTGTGTATAAATGTCAAATCAGCAATTACTCGTCTTTGTTGCAAAGTTTGAAATGTGCATTCATAGTTATTGTTGAATTTGATGGTAAGATATTTTATAAATTTGTTTTGAATATGTTCTATGCTATATGGTAGAATCCAAATGGAGAAAAATTAACAAGGGTGTGCCACAAGGAAGCATTCTTGGGCCCCTCCTCTTCCTTATCTACATAAATGAACTGCCAATTATTGCTGGCACAGAATGTTCAATGTTTGCTGATGACACCGCTTTGTTGTTTGAATGTAATGGAGACGTTGAAGAATTTAACAAATATGTTAACGAGACTTGCCAATTAATAGCAAACTGGCTGTTATCACAACATCTGTCACTCAACACAAATAAAACTCAAATTTTAAAATTTTGTCCAGTGCAAGCTACACCTATAAACATAAATGTAAACTTTAATAATAATATTATCGAACCCTCCCAAACTTGTTCACTGCTGGGAATACAACTAGATACAAATATAAACTGGAAAGAACATGTATCAAAAATAGTAGCAAAAATCAGTAGCTTTTCTTTTGTTCTAGGTACACTGAGAAAAATATTGAACATTGAATCAGTAATAGCCGCATACTATGGTTATGTTTATTCAATAATAAAATATGGTATAATTTTTTGGGGAAACTCAGTAAACGCTAAAGATGTTTTTATCATCCAAAAAAGATGCATGCGTAAAATTACAAACTCTGCTCGTCTGGATTCATGTAGACCTTTGTTTAAACATCTGAAAATTCTGACAGTCACAGACATATATATATATATATAATGGAACTATGCATGCTAGTGCGATCATCTACAGTCAAGTTTCCACAAAAAAACTCGACACATAAATACGCTACAAGATTCACAGAAAACTTATCAATTCCCAAAGCAAACAAAACAATAGTCCAAAAAGGACCATATTACATGGCCGTTAAAGTATATAACAACCTTCCACATAACATCAAACAAATTCAAGACACACACAAATTCAAATATCATCACTCAAAACATTACTTCTAAACAAATGTCATTACACCTTAAGTGAATACCTCACATAAATGAAACACCTATTTTTGTATTCTTGTTATCTGTATTTTCTTATTTGTATAAAAATTATAATATTATTCTTTGTATGAACGTTATAATATAACATGTATGTGGTTAGCTGGAAGAAATGGGATCTACCCATAAGCAATACCTTTTGTATTTTTAAAATGTACAATAAATATTTTTTTGATTTGATTTTGATTTGATTTTTATCTATGTATAATTTGTACTGCGGGTTCCAAATTGGCGGGGCATATTCCAGTAAACTTCTGACTAATGCAAAATATAACATAACTACTGTGCGCGGGTTACTGAACACTTTACTTATACGAAGAACAAAACCAAGCATTTTATATGACCTGTGAACGATTGAGTCAATGTGATTATTAAAAATAAGTTTGCTGTAAAGGTAAATACCAAGATCCTTACATTCCGTTTTAGAGATGACAGGTTCATTGTGGAGAGAATAAGAGTACTTAATTACATGTTTATTTCTGGTGAATGTCATAGTATGACATTTGAAAACATTGATATCTAAACAGTTAACTTTACAATACTTGCAAAGCCTATCTAGGTCACTTTGTAACGCTTCACAGTCAGAGAGAGAATGCACAACTTTGAATATTTTCATGTCATCAGCGTAAAGCACATATTGGGAATTTCGAAAGCATGATCCAATGTCGTTTATATAAATGTTGAAGAATAGCGGACCTAAGTGGGAACCTTGCGGGACACCAGATAATACCTCTATAGACTTTGAGTAAACACCGTTTATTAATATTACCTGATTGCGATTATTAATTTTTTTATTTTATTTTATTGTATTTTATTTGTATTTGGGAAAGTTGACAGCAAATCATAAATTACACAATAATACAATTATAAAATGGTTAAATATGCAAATTATAAACTTTCCACAGATAAATTACACAATAATACAATTATAAAATGGTTTAATATTCCAATTATAAACTTTTCACAGATAATATTAAATTATATTAATTATTTAATTATTATTAATTATAAAATCATAGTAAATTAATGTGTGACATTATAAAGGTGTTTACTTAATTAGTTCATTTTTAGTTACATTATGTGAGGGGGGGAGGAGAAATATAGGATAAGGATTAAAAGGCTAAGGACGCGAATATATAGGGGGAGGGGTAGATTGAACTTCCTAGTTTGCTTAGTGAGATTCATGTTGCTTAGTGAGATTTTGTTTTATCTCATGTAACGTCGAGTTATAAATGTCAATGTGGTAATAATTTAAGTTGAATGAATGTATGGATCTGTAGATAAATGAGTTATGTTTGGAGTTAGTCTTGCAAAGAGGAAGATTAAAAGTAAGCGACTGTCTACTGTTGCGATTAGGAACGTGGAATGATAGGCGTTGAATAAGATCAGGACTATCGATTAAGTTATGTATAATTTTATTATTATTTTTTTTAATTGATAAACTAACGTTTAAACAAGATTTTTATGCATAGAGCACAAAGGGTAGATAAAAAATATTATAATCAATAATTATCAGCCTGAAACACTCATCTACATTGAAAAAATCTTCCGAGAAAAGATACTGGCCGCCAACGGGAATTGAACCCGTGTCCCTCTGATTGCCGGTCAGCTGCTCTGACCACTGAGCTATGGCTGAGGGACACGGGTTCAATTCCCGTTGGCGGCCAGTATCTTTTCTCGGAAGATTTCAATGTAGATGAGTGTTTCAGGCTGATAATTATTGATTATAATAATTGTTATCTACCCTTTGTGCTATACATAAAAATCTTGTTTAAACGTTAGTTTATCAATTAAAAAAAAATAATAAAAATTAATATTTAACAAGTTAAAGTATTTCAGCAATAAATGCAGACATAATTAGTCTCGACGCCACCTAGCGGGAGATTTAGTACTAAACAATACCTCTCTCACATAAATAAAGTTGGTTGTTTTCAGTTGGAAAAATGTAATAATAAGTAATTGTCGAATGAAACACTAGTATATATTGAATTATTTGGCGGGTATTAGATAAGCCGCCATAGCTCAGTGGTCAGAACAGCTGACCGGCAATCAGAGGGACACGGGTTCAATTCCCGTTGGCGGCCAGTATCTTTTCTAGGAAGATTTTTTCAATGTAGATGAGTGTTTCAGGCTGATAATTATTGATTATAATATTTGTTATCTACCCTTTGTGCTATGCATAAAAATCTTGTTTAAACGTTAGTTTATCAATTAAAAAAAATAATAATAATTAATATTTAACAAGTTAAAGTATTTCAGCAATAAATGCAGACATAATTAGTCTCGACGCCACCTAGCGGGAGATTTAGTACTAAACAATACCTCTCTCACAAAAATAAAGTTGGTTGTTTTCAGTTGGAAAAATGTAATAATAAGTAATTGTCGAATGAAACACTAGTATATATTGAATTATTTGGCGGGTATTAGATAAGCCGCCATAGCTCAGTGGTCAGAACAGCTGACCGGCAATCAGAGGGACACGGGTTCAATTCCCGTTGGCGGCCAGTATCTTTTCTAGGAAGATTTTTTCAATGTAGATGAGTGTTTCAGGCTGATAATTATTGATTATAATATTTGTTATCTACCCTTTGTGCTATGCATAAAAATCTTGTTTAAACGTTAGTTTATCAATTAAAAAAAATAATAATAATTAATATTTAACAAGTTAAAGTATTTCAGCAATAAATGCAGACATAATTAGTCTCGACGCCACCTAGCGGGAGATTTAGTACTAAACAATACCTCTCTCACAAAAATAAAGTTGGTTGTTTTCAGTTGGAAAAATGTAATAATAAGTAATTGTCGAATGAAACACTAGTATATATTGAATTATTTGGCGGGTATTAGATAAGCCGCCATAGCTCAGTGGTCAGAGCAGCTGACCGGCAATCAGAGGGACACGGGTTCAATTCCCGTTGGCGGCCAGTATCTTTTCTCGGAAGATTTTTTCAATGTAGATGAGTGTTTCAGGCTGATAATTATTGATTATAATATTTGTTATCTACCCTTTGTGCTATGCAAAAAAATACTATCAAGTATAACCCCAAGGTCCTTACTTTCGAATTTGATAGATAACGGTACAAGATTAATTGAGCATTCATGGATAAATACGTTTTTATTTCTAGTAAAGCGCACAACGAAGCACTTAGATATATTTATTTCCAGACAAAGGGCATTACAATACCTGCTGAAACATTGCAAATCATCTTGCAGCTTCAGACAGTCCTCTATTGACTTTATAGGTGAGAAGATTTTCATGTCATCGGCATACAGGATGGTTTGCGAGTTTAAGAAACAGTTACCGACATCATTGATATATATGTTGAATAATAATGGTCCCAACAAGCTGCCTTGAGGAACTCCTGATGTGACAGCAACAGAATCGGATTTAAATCCTGAAACCACTACTATTTGACTACGGTTGGAGATATAAGAAGAGAGCCAACGATAAAGATTGCCGTGAATACCAATTTCCAAAAGCTTCTTTAACAGAGTCGCGTGATCGACCCTGTCAAACGCCTTACTAAAGTCGGTATAGACAGTGTCCACTTGTATTCTGTTATCCAAATTATCCTGGAGGTACTTTGTGAAAGTTAAAAGATTTGTGGTTGTTGATTTACCACTAATGAAACCGTGTTGGTTCATATTCAGGCTAGATTTAAGAGCAGCATATAATTGATCGTAGACTATTTTTTCAAAAATTTTGTTAAATATGCAAAGTTTGGAGATTGGTCTGTAGTTTGCGACATCAGTTTTTTTACTATTCTTGAAGATGGGAGACACAAACGCGGATTTCCATATAACAGGGACAGTGCATTGGATTAATGTAGGACTTAATCCATCTAAATAGGTCGCCATGTATACCAAGTAGGATGAGTTTCTTCAAAAGAATTGAGTGAATTACGCGGTCAAAGGCTTTAGAGAAGTCTGTATACATATGTAGTATCAACTTGCTCCTTATCGTCCATCTTGCTATGCAAGAAGTTAATTAAAAGGGCGAGGTTGGATGTTGTAGACCTACTTTTTATAAATCCGTGCTGATTCGGCGTAATTTTTGTCGAAATAGACGAGTACAATTCATCAAAGACGATTTTTTCAAGAACTTTGCTTAATATAGGGAGTTGGGAAGTTGGTCGGTAGTTTTTAACGTCATGTTTATCACCAGTCTTAAAAATTGGTGTGATAACAGCTGATTTCCACTTGACAGGAAACGATCCTTCCGTTAGTGACTTTTTATAAATGGCGCAAACCGGAAGACAGATATATTTACTGCAGTTACGTATAAAAATTTCAGGCAGCCTGTCTATTCCTGGTCCTTTATTAATGTCTATGTTTGATAGGTATTTTAAGGTGATTTCTTCGTTTATTCTGATTGAGGATATTAATGTGTTGTTAAGAGGATCTTCCTTATTATCTTATTATATGTTTTTTTTTTAATGTAATTTTTTCATCTTATGTGCATTATTATTATTAAGAATTGATACTTATTTTATTTATTTATTTGATGCAATATTACATTTTATACGAAATTCAACGATGTTGGCCTCACTGGGTAGTTTACCCGTGCTGAGGCCTCCATTTACTATACTATACTATATCATGAATACAAGAAGGAAGGAGGTAGCAACCCGGTACTTAAAATACAAAAGAATTGAAAAATTGGCGGGCTCCACAAAAAACATATTCTCAAAGTTTTTTTACTTGCTAAACAAAAAGGTATAAAAAATAATTAAATATATTTTTCAACGAATTATTGATTCCGTGACAGTTGACCCCCCCCCCCCCCCCCGTAGGTTAAAAAAAATTGGGGTGCTCTAGAAAAAAAAATATTCTTAAAATGAGCAAAATAAGGTTAAGAACCTATGGTATACACCTAAAAATATATGGTTGAAGTAAATTTCAAAGGTTTTATTTGGGCCCTACTTATTTCAAATAAAAAATTATTAAGCAAATCAATAACTTTATTAGATACTACCTAATTAATCATTGAAGCAATATTAAAAAGAAAAAAAGCACAGAAAATAAAATAAAAGATTAGGTTGTGACCGGGACTTCAACTTGTGACCTCTAATATCCGGGAGTAAAGCTTCTACCAACTGTGCCACTGATATGAATTATTATTTAATCATAATTATTTCAATAAAAATAATAATATTATTTTATTTCTTCTTCAAACTTTGCCAATAAACAATAAATTATGCAACGATTTTATCAAATTTCATCAACAGAACAAGAGTTCGCAAGGATTGTGTTTAATTAAAGAAACTAAATCATCTCCTATTGGAACACCCTATATAACCAACCGGATGTGAAGTATGAAGGCTGTCCCAACAATAGCGGAAAAATAAATTATTTAATTTATGTCTGGTATTTTCCATGGTTGCCTTTAGCAGTCATGGAACTCTACACGAAGTAAAGCATACGTTATTGATGGGAAAACTTATAGAAATAATATGTTTATTAAATTAAATTACCAAATATTATGTTTATATTTCAAAAATGTATGGTGTGCTAATGTGTATGTAATGTTGTTTGTGTTTTAGGCAGTGTAGAGCGCTCTGCTGAGTGGTCCCTCAGCGCGAGGTTGGGGCGCTCCGCGCGCGGCCCCCCGGCCCCCCTCGCCGGACCGCCCCCCCGCTGTTAGCAGGTACCTACCTCCCAACCTCACCTCACTGATATAACCTTACGTCACTATCCTGCTCACTAGCCTCTCAGACTATCCTAACACAACCTCACTAGCTGCTCACGGACCTAACATTAACCTCACACAACTTCTCATTTCTTATTAATAACCTCACACAACCTTAACTTCTCACCGACCAAAAATAATCTCACCCAACCCTCACCGACCCAATATAACCTCTCTCAACCTCAACTTAATGTCTCACCGACCTAACATAACCTTATCCAATTTTAATTTAACATCTCATCGACCTAATACAATCTCATCCAATCTTTCCTTAACTTTTTACTTCTTCTTTGTGTGCCTTATCAGGTCCCCCCGACGTTGGCGATCACTCTTGAAAAGGTCTCTGTCTTGCGCTGCCCGGAATAGCTCCTCTATAGGCTCCTCTATAATAACTTCTTACTGACCCAACATAATCCCACCATTCTCACCGACCTTACATATCCTCACCCAACCTTAACGTAACCTCACCGACATAATCTCACTCCAGACAGTACTAACATAAACTGGCCCAACCTCAACTTAACTTAACCTGTACTGCCCTTCTTACCTATCTCACAACCCCGCCTCGTCTCACCTTTATCTCACTGACATAGCCTCATCTCACAGTCAGATTAACCTAACCCAACCATAACATAATTTAACCTTAATTATAATTTGTATGTGAATACCGCCAGTGGGAGTGGTACGACATCTTGAAAGGGGGAAGGATTAAGTAAACTAGATGGGAACAAGTAAGGATGGAAACTTATTCTGAAATGATCGAACCTTCGAAAACTAGAATAACTTAACCCAACTAGCTAACCCAAGTCCTCTCTACATAACGGATTAATTTATCTTAACCCAAGTTAAAACCAAAAATGCTGTATGTTTAAATATTATTCACAGCCTTCTCAAGCTGAAAATTGCTTGAAATTGAACCATGTGCCATCGAGTATGCATGAAAATATCCAAATGGTATTTTAAAACTCGATTTTTTTATGGAGCTATGCTTCGTTTTCGATGCAATTTAAAAAAATGCTAATAAACATTAAAAAAAAATTATATGTTTTTTGATTGGAAAACATTTAGTTATTACTGATTTAAATACCGCATTTAATAACCTTAACTGCATTTTCGAAGAATACATTTTAATAACCTTCATATTTAGATGCATAATAAGTATAAAGTGACCTTTTAGTATGCACGTGTAGAGTAAAAACTTGCGTGCCTAACTTTCATATGAAAATTCTTCACTTGATTCTGTCATTACTGTCTTTTTTCCACTCAACGGATTTATATTAAACATTGTGTAACTAACTAACTAACCAGAATTATTTGGTTCATTGGTGTTTTTTTAATGGGGATAAAGGTGCATTTTTAATAATAGGTACTTTTAGACTTTGTGGCGTTCAATCATGTGTAGTTTTGTGGACGACTGAGAAGAATGCTACAACAAAATATTCACTTTTGACAGTTCAATATCCGCTTTCAGAGGCAAATGTCAGTGCGGCCTTTTGAATTTCAGGAAGGCTCCTACCCGGACTAGTCCTGTCCCTTTCCCTCACAACCTCCATACAACTTCCTTCTACTGTAGATATTCAGCCAATTGTCAGCCCTCGTATGAATGAATGCACGAAAATGAAAGGAAACATTCATTTGATGTCGAGGGGTAGAATTAAAGGCTGAATAAAGGACAAGAAGTTTTCTGGAGCTAGAAATCCGAGTGTATAATGTTAATATGATGCACACAATAATATTACTTTGTAAAGTAGCAGTATAAGTAATATCTCATTAAATCGAGGGGAGCTTAATATGTCATGAATGCTTTCTTGCGTCGACATTTAAAATTACGCTTTCCAGCTCAACAACTCGACATAACGGGAAATGTTTTAAATAGGAAGATAAATTCGTTTTCCATGGAATACCAGCATTAAGAGTTATTTTTAATTCATTCACTTTCTGAGCAGTTACTACAGATATTAACAGAGGGATGCTGGTTAAGCACCATGATATTATGTAATTAATTTATTTTTGTTTTGGATAAATTACATAATATTTTTAAATATCTTCGTTCAAAGGCAATGTCGTCTATTGAATTAGTGCATTGCCATCAATTGTGCATTTCAACAAACACTAAACATTTTAGCGCTCTTTAAATACGTAAGAGGCATGGACCACAAAACACAGCTTGAGGCATTTAAAAATGCATGTACCGTAATATTTACATGCACAAACATACATATAATGCTTTTTTGTCCTTCGAGCGAAAATCGGATCACGGTTAAAAATATTAAATTTAATTTATTTAATATAATTTCAAATTAATTCATTTTGTTTGGGTTATCTTATTCATTATCAATTTCTTAACAAAAATAAATGAAATATTGTGCTTTGGCTCGAAGGAACAAATTTTCTTTCTTTTTCAAGCCAGATTTAGATGTAATTTATAATTAATAATCTAACCTAAATAAAAAAAATATATTAAATAATATATGGTGCTTAACCAGATGAGTTGATTAAATTAACAATCTGGAACTGCTCTGCTGATACGGCATGACCAAAGACTCACAATCGGTAATATTTTGATCAGGGTTTTAACCTATGATCTCTATTAACTTTTTGAAATATATGACTGTAGCAGTCGATGTTGACAGCTATAAACGTTTCACAAATTTCTGAAGGGTTGCTTTTATGAGAATTGCAGATTTATGCAGAAGTACACAGATTTACAGCATACAGAAAACCTCTCGGTGAAATACTGTTGAATGAACTGTTGTGGTATAAATTTGAAGACAGAGAGAGTGGAACTCTCTGGAAGTGGGCTAGGAGTGTGTCTTAATTAGAGCTTGAATTATGTCTAGTTTTCTAACCTTTTAAGGCGATCCACTAGTACAGGAAAAAACCGAAATCGGAATTCACGCCCTTTTATGGGAGGAGTTTAAAAATACTTGAGAAAAAGCTTTTGGAAAGGTTGGAAAAGATATTTGAGATTTTTATTTTACATGTTGATTTCGTAAAGGCCTGTAAAAAACATTAATTCCTTTTTTATGCATTGTTTATTGCAATAAAACGGAATTTTTAAATTGATTTCACGAAAATAAGCGGCGCGGAGCATAACACGACTGCTCTCCGCTCCGTTCGGAGGAGTAATGACGGAAGACAGGGGGGCGGCTGCCAGTCGTTTTTCGGTGGACGGTATAAGGTTCACTTTGATACAACAAATTCGTCGTCTGCCGTATTGTAGCCGTGATGTCAAAAATACCAACGCGAAAATGCATATTATATTTTATTTTGTGAGGTTCGGGCGTAAATATCATTTTTTTCGCGATAATTATATAAGAAACTGAATTTACCACATTATGCAATAAAACCATATCCGAAAAAGTGTTTATAAGTAGGAGAGTTTTCAGTTAAAAATGTTTTTTATAGACCTAATACTTAATTTTTTTCTAAGCTTATTAAAAGACTTATTAAAAAAATGACCGATATTTTTAAGGGCTAAAGTATGTTCTACACGCAGTATTTAATTGAAGCATCTATAATACTTCTAAGCGGTCAAATTTTCAAAACTAAAACATGCGATTTTGTATGATTTTGCATTATTTAGTATGGCTTCATCTTAAAACGTAGAATTCCATTATATGACGCTTTTATGGACTAAAACACCTTTATATGTTTCTTAGACTCGTTTACCATTGACCGGACCGTTTCAGCTTGTGACGGACATCTTTAAATTGATACCGAGAGAATTTAAATTTAATCGTTGTATGGCGTGAGTCTAATGGCTCTATACAATACCATATTACGCATTTATGACTAATTTCGTTTTATTGTTGGCGGAGTGGCTTGTTACACTCGAATATCCCTTCTGGTGTGTTTTGTTTACATACAATAAAGGTAATGTAATAAAATAATTTTAATTTTTTTCCATTTAATTTAATTCTGACCGTAACCAATTTTAGCTTATTAAGGCCATCTTCAGGCTGGTACAAATATTTCTTAAATTATGGTTTATAACAATGTGGTATACAAGGATTTTCTTAGAATTAACAGTAAATGGGTTGGTAATAATTCATGAACGGTATTCCCCAAATAAATATGATAGTTATTATGCCTAATATCCAATAATTGGAATTTCAGTCGTTAAAAAGGACATGGCAACAAACATGGGAAAAATCATCTAATTTGAATAAATTCCTTTCGTACCACTCCTGTTAACGCCCCCCTACTCCAAATTTTACTTAGGTTAAATATTTTCCATTCTGAAGATGGCCTTATTAGGCTGAAACCGGTTACGGTCAGAAATAAAATAAGTGGAATAAAGTTTTAAATTGTTTTAACATATTATTTTAATGGAATTCCACCACGAATTTAGTATAATTTTTTTTTATTACGATAAAGGTGTTTTAATTTATTAAGAATGTTTAGCGTAATAGTCCTATACTAACAATGTTTCCCAACGATAATGCAGGCTGTCTGCTGGCTAGGAGTCCATTAGACAATGTCCGAGTGCTCATCGATAAGCGAGGAAGAAAGGTGCGCGTTCCGTCCTTTCACCCGAGAGTCACTCGCCGCCATCGAGATCCGGATTGCAGAAGAGGAAGCCAAGCAGAAGGAACTCGACAAAAAAAGAGCAGAGGGAGAGGTAACCGTCACTTCTACACTAACTTGTTTTATATAGATATGTAATATTTATAGTTAAAGTGGTTAATTCTTAGAAATCATTTTAATTTAAATAAAAAAATAAAACAAATCAAATTAAATAATATTTCTATGCTAGTCTCACACGAATGCTATACTCTCATAATATATGTGGGCGCGGCCTATTTCAGAGTATAGCGCTCGTGTGAAATTGGCATAATAACATTATTAAATTTGATTGGCTTTGATTAAAAAATATTATTTATAGATCAACGAATACCTATGTATATTATGGTATAACACTTATTTGCTAAAAATTACAGATTTTCGAGTAAAAAATATAATGTTTACAAAATGTTATCTATATTTGAAATAATTGCTACAAATTTACTATTTTATGAGAACACTAGAAGTGAGATGCAATTAATTGTAATCTGACATGGCAAAATGTTGCAATATTTTTTATTACCACTAAAGACTTTAAAACTCTGTAATTATTTACTGCGACATTTGTGAAAGTTTTACAAATGTACAGACGGCAAATTATTTGCAGTTATTAAGCGAGTACAAATTCCCATTGTAAGAAAATAATATTTTACACATGAAATAAATACGAGAAAATGATTGCATCGTCACATATGTAAGATTTTTTAATTTACGGATTTTAAACTCTGTTTTACAAAAATGATTTAAGTATTTTAAAGTCCTTTAAGATTAGTACCCGTACGTGGGATTGCATTGGTTAAATCTTTAACAGTTACGAGAATCACAAAAGCTTTTAAAAGCTCAAGTAAATAATGCATAATATAAGTATTTTCAGATAAGCAATAAATTAAAAACTTCACAAGGCACCAAGTAAAAATAATTTGAAATACTACAATGTAAAGCGTAATCTATCTCACCAGAGTTTCAGTTGTCTGGAACAATTTACACGAATCTTTCACCACTGTACAAAAGATTCCCGAAACCCATAAGCATGTATTTTAAACCTCTTACACCGATTGCACCGATCTCCAAGGGATGGACACTTAGTGGATGTGTACAAGACACAATCCAGCCATACAAAAATGAACAACTACTGTAATCTATGTGAATTCCAGCAACACTTTAATGAGCACAGTGGGCAGCAAACTCATTCACAAATTGGTAACAAATACAACAATATTTTATTGTAACGGAAGCTATTACCCTAAAAACAACATATTTTTTATAATACTTTAACAATTTAGGTCGAATTAATGATATTCCAACGTAAATATCAAGCTTTTTCGACCTATGTCTTTTGTGTGATCTTTTGATTAACCAATTTGTGTTTTTCTTGCTAATATTATTTTTCTTTCTGTAGTATTTATACTGTTTCTTCTTTCCAGCAATTTATTTTTTTACTATATGTAGTTGTTTTCTTTCTTTCTTCTTCTGTCTATATTTTATGTAAACCTTTCGTATTTCCACCAATTGCAGACCGGTTTTGGGCGGAAGAAAAAGAAAAAAGAAGTAAGAACTGTTCGTTTGTCCCAAGTATCCCATTATCTCCTCAAGTTCGTTTTTTCTTAGATTTTGTTAAAAGCCGCCGATATGAGTAATCGCAGTTATCGCCAATTAGTTAGTACTCCAAATCCATTGAAACACCTCAAATTTAGTAAAAGATTTATCTTATTTTATTGGCTATCTTTCCATGGACTTAATTGACCTCTAGAACAATTAGCGATAGCTTCCTCTGATGCTTAGAGTTAAGCATTGCATTCCTAGTAAGTATGACACGCTTTTCTGCCATTTACGCTACTTAAGTTTAGCTGGAGTTACTTCTGAACAATATTATTATTGTATCGCCTCTGTTGTTTCTTTTAATATTCAAAAGTCCTCTTCCAAGTATCTATTCAACAGAACACAGCTAAACTTGAGGCATGGCGACAGGCCAAAGCCACGAGCTTTCAAACAAATATCTCATCTAGTTTCCATCTCTTCGGAGGTGAAATTAATTTTGCATTTTATCGTAAGTCGGAGCCAAGAATAGCAGAATGGTACAATAGTGGAACTACTGCAGTATTTTAAGATTTTTACCTATCATTTAGAACTTAATACGATGCTGAAAATGGAATCATAGATGTATCATTATCTTAGAACATCATTCATATCAAACTAGAACAAAGATTAGCATCTCAACATTAAGTCTCTTACAAATGCTTTTTTATGACGTTAATAACCCAACTATTAAATGCAGTACATTTAAAAGAGAATAAAAATCTTTAAAAATAAATAAATAAAGTTACTCTTCCTTCCCATTATTTTGATTATATTATTTAAACTACACAAGACTCTACACTTTGCTTTAAAATAATTGCAAATTCTATTAACTCAAAAACAATTTGATGGATTAATTTTATTAATTTGCCGTATTATTATTGAACTGGTTACCAATTGTTTGTGTAATACATTATTATATCACATTGCATTGTAATGATCAGATAACATACTTCCAAGCACAGATCAACCGTTACGAGAACACTTCACCTATCTTCATTAATTCATGCCATCAAACTGCACATAGAGAAGTCTGTAGATCGAGTAGAGTTACTTTGATAGAAGGAAGGTAAAGTTTGCTGATACATGCACGATCACATAGATACTTGAATCAACCTACAGTAGGTGGTAGGTGTGTGCCATTCCATCTATTTGCATTCAAACAAGCCGCATTGTACATCTTTTCTAAATTGAAAAACGTGAGACTAATCTAAACTAAACGTTCAAACTTAATGAATATCTATTATTCTTATTTTCAGTATTGAAACCAGATAAACATTTAAGGTTTTCCACTTATCGACTGACACAGTATTCAAATTGTTGATTCTGATCACCGCGATAAGAAACGCCTTTATTTATTTTCTGTAGATGGCACGATAAAACATACAACATCTTATTATTTAATTTGGACCAACAAATTATATATATACAGTAATGATTGCACTAATTCAAATAACATATACCACTGTAGCATGACATTTTTAAACACATTTTGCAGAGGATTCTTTTCAGGAGTATTTTATAAACACAATTTTTTTTATAATACTGATCAATACTAACGAATTTTAGACGTAAGTAAGTACAAACTCTTTTAATACTAATTTATGATGAACTACCTACCTACCAAGGTATATATTATAAAAGTTTGTGCACTTTTTGCTTAGTTTGATATTCTTTTCAGAAACTTTTATTCAAGAATTCAAGCACTTGTGTAAACTTTTGTACTTGCTTTATAAATCTCTACAAAAATACTCAATTATTCCGGAAACCGCTGCCACATTTTCCAATATAATAAAAGATTTACATTGCTTTATGCTTTTATTTTACATTAGCCATAGTAACCATTCTAAGAATTTTGATACCTTAAGATTTTTTATAATTCGGACATTTAGAATTAAAACTGACATTTTCACTTTCAGACCACAAAACATAACCAAAACCCTATCATGAGTTTCACTAGCTTGCCACCTAGATCTTTAAAACGACTGTTTTGAGAACAAATTAACGTTTTGTGGAATTCGGGAAAAGATTCTGCAATTGTGGAATTGATTACAGAGGTGTGGAAAAAAACCTAGGTGATGAATTCAACACTTCAGATAAAAGCCAGCTGTGTCCAAGATGAAACATAAAACGAGTTTGAACTCAAAATGATGTCTTGGTTTTGATGGCGAACCCTTGAAAGATGACGATAAATAAGCGATTTATTTCCTTCTTTAAAGTTGATGCTTTCTTGATTGTGTTGAATCATTAAAAAATGTGTGATTTCTTTATAAAATTTACAGTGATATGGAATGATTATATTTGTTTTTATGTGAGATCTTTTGATAAAATCATTATTAAGAACGATGGATGAAAGCATAAAACAATTATTGTTGTAGATCTATCATACAAACCAAAGAAAAATATATAAAATAGTATGAAGAATTTGTTTAATGGATAATTCTCTGTGAAAGAACTGTATCAAAATGATTCATGATTTTGTTTGTTTTTTTAGTAAGATCTTTTGACAAATAGCCCAAAAGAGTGTTATTGTAAACAATTGATGAATGGTTGCATTAGAGGACATTTTATATTGGTGTGATAAAAGTATAATTGAACAATTATTTTTGTAGATCTATCACATCAACCAAAGAAAAATACATAAAGTAGCATGCAGAATTTGTTTGTTTAATGAACAATTCTCTACGAAATAACTGCGTCAAAATGATTAAAATAATTCTTAATGAGACTAAGAACAAATCGAATGTGTGGAAGATATGATTTGAAGGAATGTGTTTCTTCTGTTTAGAACATTCTTGAGTACACTTTTGCATGTTTGAAAATTTTAAGTCATTGATTTTCGGTGACCTTAATTTGGAAGGTGATTTTTGGACCTTAATTCAAAAGGTAATTTTGAGCTGACGATGTTGTCAGATTAAAACTCATGAATCAATAAGATCATTTTTCAATGGAACCTCAATTCACACTTGGGTTGATTGCCAACGAATCGATTGTTTGCTGATCAAGTAGGTGATATTTCAATTCCCTTCTAGTTTTTTAATCAATTCACCATGATAATTGATCAATCCACTTGATTCGATGATCAAATATCATTGATAAATGCACGTGGGTTTTTGATCAATTTCAAGCAATGGACCACAAATTTACTTGAATGCTTGATGACTTGTGTGACGGAATTATCATTTGACTTGAATTGATGATCAGACTTCATCACTTCACTTGAGTTGATCAGATTTCATCACTTCATTTGAGTCGATGATAAAATTTCATTATTACACTTGATATTAAGTCATATAAAATGACTAAAAGGTGGTGACAAAAATTTATAATTTTTTGGATTACTTAGTCAATAATTAGATTTCGCCACTCCGCGTGAATTGACGGTCAGATTTTATCACATTTCCCTTGAAATGGTGATCAAATTTGACCACTCCTACGAGTACTATTCTTATAATCATTCTTCATCACACTTATGATTTCATCACTTCATATGATGTGATAATAAGATTTCATCGCCAAACAGGGGTTGATGAAATGCCATCAAATTAGTTGAGGTGATGTTCAGATTTCATCACTTCACTCGAGGTGATGATCAGATTTCATCAGTTTAAATTTATGATTTAGTATCACGAGGGGCATCATCCTTCACCACCAGTTAGTGCGTGTGCTAATCCGCCCCGGCTGTCGCTTGGTTGCAGGTCCGCTATGAAGATGAAGATGAGGACGAGGGCCCGCAGCCGGACCCGACGTTGGAGCAGGGCGTGCCGGTTCCGGTGCGCATGCAAGGGGGGTTCCCCTCCGAGCTCTCCTCCACGCCTCTCGAGGACATCGATTCCTACTACCACAATCAGAAGGTAACAAACCACCCACCACTTATCACTCTTCAAATATATTCTTTTAATTATTGTATGTCCCACTGAAAAGATGCCAGGTTTCTGCCAGTGGGTTTCGTAAATCTCATAATTGACAATGATAAAGTGCATACCGATTGGATGATCAGATATCAGCAGACTTTCGTTGAAGCGATGATTAAATTTTATTTATTACTCCATGAAAAGATTTCATCACACGTAAGGGCCATTTAAGCCGGGGTGTGTAAATGGCAAAGGCGATTTTTCTAACCTTCGAAGTAATAAAACGTGTGACATGTATACGCGGAGTATCTCAAGGAGTGAGATAAAAAATGCCTAAATGTACACAAAAGATGCACTACCCTGAAAGTGATGCCTTCCTGCAAGAAAGGCTAGTAAACATCCATATTGTTAGCAGATCAATCCATCAGAACAATGGGCACATTTATGAAGTTTTTGAAAGAAAAACTGGATCTTTAACTAGACCCGACGAAAACCAAATTCACAATTCTAACAGTCACGATTTTGAATTTTGAATTTCTTTGTCCAAAAGGACACTGCAATTCCATATATTGTGCATTTCAGAAAAAAATTGAAATTAATATGTGTCTTCAAATAAATTAAGGCGTAAAACAATCCTTGAGCCATTTTAAAAATATTATGAAATACATAATTAATAAGCTAACCAAAACAACAACAAAAAAGATAAATATATGATGTTGAACCAAATGCTGATAATCGGATGTCGTCTCTTCATATTTTTTTTTTCAAATACATTTATTTTCTTATTTTACATGCTTATAAACATTATAAAGTTTTTATTTCAAGAATACATTATTTATTACGTTTACACCTTTTTTAAGAGCAAATCTCGTGACAAAAAAGGCGGAGAAAACGAATGTAACGAAATTAGTAATGGTAAAATAACACATATTTTTTATATATATAAAACTAAGAATAGATAATTAACAGTGAACCGAAAAAAAACGTACATATCATATAATATGTATATATATTTTTATATATATGTATAAAACATATAATAGAAGGAATGTAACATAATGAAGAGGAGGAGATAAAAAAAGGAAGGATTAGATGATGTTCAAATTCCATCTGCCACTTAATGTGATGAAATATTAGGTGATGATCAGATTTAATCACCGTGCTAACCCATTTATTTTTTCGTTTATTGAAATGTTCAAGCCAAGCAAGAATTTGAATATTACGTAATCGATATCCTTTCGTCGATTAAAAAAGTTAGAAGGGAGGCTGTCTCATTTTGAAGTTCACGAGTGAAAAAACAAAAACAAAAATGTCGCTTCCCTATTGGTGACTTTCAATGACCTTGTAGTTTTCTGTCAATAACTAAAAGGGTTTTTTTTTTTTATGTGAACATCGCACACGAGTCCCAGCTGCTCACAACCGTCTGAACTATGGTAGAGATGGTATGGTCTGAGACCATGGTTGCCCTTATAAGGTTATGTTTTGAGGCTGATGGTAGCGGAGATGCGAAACACGGCTAGAGCCTTTTTAAGTAACGTTTCAATTCTGAATGTTGGTCTTTCATCAAAATGGTACTGAGAATATCTTCCTTAGAGCCTTAACCCTCGCCAGGGAGACTAGGGCATCCCCAATGAGGGTAAATTATGAGGTTGACGATAGAAGGGTGGGGAGTGAGATGGGGAGAGGAAAGTGGGGACTACCTGGCTAGTAGTCCGAATTATTATTTTTTCTTTTTTATCGTTTGCCACATAAGGTTAGGTACTTGTGTGGAGATTACAGGCTTTGTATCCCCACTTAAATCTTTTGTATAAAAATCTTATTAGGTATTAATGACGCTAACTAATTTAATCGTATTTTCTGTTTCAGACATTCATAGTAGTGAGCAAAGGAAAGGACATCTTCCGATTTTCGGCCACTGATGCCATGTGGATCCTTGACCCCTTCAATCCCATCCGAAGGGTCGCCATCTACATTCTAGTACACCCTCTCTTCTCCTTATTCATTATCACCACCATCCTTGTCAACTGTATTCTCATGATAATGCCAACGTCACCAACGGTAGAAAGCACAGAGTAAGTACCTTTTCAACATACTTAAAACATTTAAATATAATTTGTACAAAGTTTTTGAATTTTTTGCAATCGAGATTATTATAAAAATCATTAATTCAATTTGATCCCCATTGAACTTATTTCCTTTAGGTTTAGATAATTGAGACCGTTTTTCAATAGTTTATTAAACATTTCGTTTGTAAATAACCATGTTGTTTAAAAATTAATTAAATTTGCATAGATCTTAGCGATTCTATGAATAATATAATAATCAATGTTACATTCATAATTTTTTTTTATTAATTTCTGGTTTTTACAAATAATATTAGATTTTTATTGGTCTATATAAATAGTTAGGTATAAGGAATATTGAAATCTTTTTTGTAAGGCTTACAAGGTAGTCAAAATGCGCATTCAAAAACTTTTATCCATAAAATATGTTGTTAATTTTGATAAATAATTGGTATTTTTTATGTTACACTTTATTTTATTTGTAAATAATGTTACTTTCAGATGAAAATATTTGTATTTATTTTGTCCAAGACGTTTTACATTACTCAACAGATTATTAGATATCTGATAATGCATTTTACTGTAATTTACATTAGTCAAAAAGAAATTCCAGTGTAAATTTTTGTGTTAAAAAATTATCGTTAACAAGAAACGACGATTTTGAAATTTTATTGTAAATTATATAAAATCGATTTTAAAAAATAATTTTTAAAGTAACATATCTAAACAGTCAAGCTATGAAGTCATCGGAAAGAGCATAGCAATGTCCCGTTTTAACTCAATTGTTTTGCATTTAATTGTTTGTCTGTAACTTTTCTGTTTTCCAATATCTGCTCATCCCATTGACGTATGATATACTTGGTCGAAGGCTCATCCACTACATTATTCAAGCAAGCTTTACTTTGACTATGGTGCAGTAGATTCTTTCTTGAAATGTGAAATTATCGTGTTTATTTTTTAAACTCTCTTATTCGCTTTTTTTATAATTATGTCACCTACCTGACTGAAAAAAGTTTGAAAAAATGATTGCCTTTGAGATAGTGACATTTCTTTGGAAAAAATGTATAGATCCTAATCAGGAACAATAACAATGCTACATAACATACATTTAAGTACCTACCCATCTCAAATCTTGCGATTTCAGAGGAGATATGGTTTTGGTTTATTAAATAAGAGAAAATTAGTTACGTATACACTTTTTTGGACATGAGGTATAATCTGTTCACATCAGATTGACAAGTTATTAAGATTCCAGATTCGCCTTTAAATTGAAACGTCTTGGACAAGAAGTTGAATATGATTTGTTATAATAATATACTAATAGTCCCCTAGAGGAATTGTGAAACCTTAATATGTATTGTTGAACTTTCCAGAGTAATATTTACTGGGATCTACACATTTGAATCGGCTGTTAAAGTAATGGCGAGAGGGTTTATCCTCCAGCCATTCACTTACCTTAGAGACGCATGGAATTGGCTCGACTTCGTAGTTATAGCTCTAGCGTGAGTAGTAGACTTAGATAGATAAATTACTAAATAGAAAATAATAGACAACAAATACTAGAGTTTACCCAATACTGGAAGCTCCTGCAGTACTAGTCTCAAGCTCGCGATACCCTAATTAATTAAAAACTCTAAAAAAATCCATTTCCGAACAGAAAACTTTCAAACATCATTGTATTTTTTCGTTACATCATTTCGAATATCATTGGATTTCAGAACACTTTCGAGCATCATTACATTTCATCATTTCGAAAATCATTGGATCTCAGAACACTTTTGAGCATCATTGTGTTTTTTCGTTTCATTATTGAATCTCAGAACACATTCGAGCATCGTTGTGTTTTTTCGTTTCATAATTTCGAACATCATTTAATCTCAGAACACTTTCGAGCATCCTTACGTTTTTTTCATTTCATCATTTCTAACATCATTGGATCTCTGAACACTTTCGATCATCATTGTGTATTTTTGTTTGATCATTTCGAAAATAATTGGATCTCAGTACACTTTTGAGCATCATTGTATTTTTTCGTTTCATCATTGAATCTCAGGACAATTTCAATCATCATTGTGTATTTTCGTTTCATCATTTTGAACATCATTGGATCTCAGAACTCTTTTGAGCATCATTGCTTTTTTTTCGTTCCATTTTTGGATCTCAGAACACTTACGAGAATCATTATGTTTTTTCATTTCATCATTTCGAACATCATTGGATCTTAGAACACTTTCGAGCATCATCGTGTTTTTTCATTTCATCATTTCGAACATCAATGGATCTCAGAACAGTGGCGGTATAAGGCATACTAAAAATACGTATATTTTTGGCTTTTGGGTTCCTCTTAATGCGCAACACCAACACCTTACATGCACTTCATACCTGCAAAGATGGCTGTCTGAATTATTGAAAAAAATAGTAAGCACAACACACCATGGTAACCCAAAAATGAACCACGTCTCAAGTTGCTTGAGAGCTTCCCGTTTTAGTTTTACTACTGTATTTGTGAATAGAACTGAATTATTTTCATATGTTTTAATGTTGCTACAATAATTTTATAAAGAAAAAAAAAACATTAATAATAACTGAGCTTTGTTCTGTTTACGATCCAGACCAGTCTGAAGATGCCCGTAACAGGGTGACATCAGTCTGGTACCAAGTTAATAAGTGCAAAAATTAACTGTAACATTTAATGAATTTTCTAGAAGTTAAGTTCTCAAGCTAATTATGACACAAAAATAAACCTTTGAAGTGTAATCTTTTAGACAAATTAATCTAAAATCTATTGGTTTTTGAGAGAAAAAAAGTTGCTACTTTGTTCAAACAACATAAGTGTTCAATAACTTAAATTGTTAATTATAACACAAGGTTTTTGGTTATTTTTAAAGACATGTTCCTCATTAATTCATTTGTTTAAAGAGGAACGGCTGCGCGACCTTTTTCATACAAAAAAATAAATTTGAATTTGAGGCCACAATAGTGAATAATTTTTTTTTAAATCAAAATATATAGCAAATGTCTAGTACGGATGTGTGCTACTTTATTTATTTATGTTTAAAAATATTATAAACTAGCAATTAAAAAATTCAAATGCGGGTGATTTTAGTTAATCGTAATTATAAAAAAAAAAATCTTTCTCTTCCTACTGTTTTAATATAATCATCATTAAATAACTAATAATTGCCAAAGTTGCCAATAAAATTATCCACATTTTAATTCCTTAATGTTATTTATCATAATTAAAAAGAAAAACAAATAAAGTAGCACATATCCGTTCTAGACATTTGCTACACCTTTTGATTGAAAAAACAATTTTTCAGTTTGGTTGGTTATTTGTCCTCAAATCCGAATTTAAGTTTTGGATGAAAAAGGCCGCGCAGCCGATCCTCTTTTCATTAACATATTTAATGTTCTAAAATTAGCTACCATATTTTATTTTAGAAAAATGTTATTAATTCTGTAGTGAAATAATTAAAGATTATATTACTGACAAACGTTCTTAGATACTAAAACAATTAAATAAAAAAATATACTTATTTTGAAATAGTTTGATCCCGGAATAGATTGACATAGATTTGATTGTATATAATTTTAATATTTAATCTAGTATAGACAAAATTTAAATTGTTCTGTCTTATTTAATTAACACTTAAAATAGAATTATGTTTACAAAAGTAAATTAAAATTAAAGAATTGTATATAAAAACAAATTATTCATTAAAATCCAAACTTATTGGATAAATATATTGTTTTCTAGATTATCATTAGTGTATCAAATAAAATGTTAATAAAAAAGATTATATATTTTTAAACATTCATACTGATCTAAAGAGAAATTTTGTTTGGGTCTCGTTTTTCAAACGTGGTTTATTTTTATCACTTTTTTCTGGGTTAATTTGGAATGTTTAAAATATAATCTCTTTTGAATGTTGTAACCCAATATTTAAACGTTGTTCACTTGCAGTTATGTAACAATGGGAATAGACTTGGGAAATCTAGCCGCCCTCAGAACATTCCGAGTGTTGCGAGCCTTGAAAACTGTCGCTATTATTCCGGGTAATTATTTTTTGTGCATGTTTGTAGAATTATATTCATAATCTAGTGTCTTAGAGAAGATTACTAATCATTCTTAACAACATGACGTCATTATGTCATCCAAATTTGTTTTCAGTTGTTTCATAGAAATTCAAATGTAACGTCGTCATCAAATTATCTTTCAGCGCCATTTTTTCAATTTTTTTATTAATTTGAAAGGTCCCCATTAAACGCCGATTCTAGGCGCGTTTAAGCTTTCTATCAAATCGTTATACTCTGACAAGCTTAACAACACGATAGTTGTCTTAATCTGTTCTGCTGACCACAATTTATTTAAAAGCTGAAACGGACTTAGAATCGGAAATTACTGGGTACCTTTCAACTGTCAAAAAAAATGGCGCTGAATGGACATTTGATGACAATGTTACATTTGAATTTATGTGAAACAAGTAGAACTTAGTGTTTTAAAAGTAGTTGGGTAGGCCGTAGTAACCACTTATAGGATTCATTTGGATTGGAAGGTACATAAAACAAAAGATGAAGAAAAGTAAAAAAAAAATTGAACACATGTGAAATGACACATCGGAAAATGCTAAATTGACTGGACTAAATACCAGATTACTAATAGTCGGAATTTTTTGGTGCAGAAATTCTGGGACTAACTACCATAATATATACTCCTCATTGGCCAGAACACTAATGGAGGATAATAATGTGGATTCTTCAATGGACGTCTTCAGTTTATCGCTTAAAATTATCATATAAAAGTTAAATAATAAAAAACACCTATGTTCATGTAATGAAACCAATGGATTCTTTATCCAAAATGTTAAACTTGATTTTTTTCAATGTTGGTCCAAATTTTTGTAAAAATTGTATATTTTCCAAAAATATATTATAAGCTACAAGACAACACAAAAATGGTCTTGAACATCTAGAAATGGAAAAAACATACTTTCTTTGATCTAAATAATTAATAAAAATTATATACAGGTTTGCTACACTGACTAATAGTTTGTAATACTGACTAAATAAAGTAAATGATTAAATTTTAATGTTAAAAATATATAACTATCCAATATTCTATAATACAAAACTATCAATAAAATCCAATCAAAATCGTGGGACGTGTCAAAAACGCAATGTACAACAGATAACAAAAATGCCAATCACATTAATCTTATAACACTGTCTAGGTTTGAAGACTATCGTAGGCGCTGTGATAGAGTCGGTGAAAAATCTGCGGGACGTGATCATCCTGACCATGTTCTCGCTGAGCGTGTTCGCGCTGATGGGCCTGCAGATCTATATGGGCGTGCTCACGCAGAAGTGCATCAAAGTGTTCCCCTCGGACGGCTCGTGGGGGGAGCTAGGCCACGAAACGTGGGATAGGTTTAACAAAAATGATTGTAAGTATATTCACTGCTTTCAAAATATGTTTTTAAAATTGAGTTTGTCATTAAAAAGTAGGCGTGATAGTCCAAAGACAATTTTTTTTAAATAAATTCGATGTCCCAAAAGAACTCATCGAATTGAAATATTTTTGTTAGTTGATCTAGCGGCTTTAATTGAAGAAGCACGTTGATCACGAAAATTTGAAATGCTGTAAAGCACAAAATGTCAATTATTCAGGAAAGCGAAAAGAATGATTATTTTTTCATAAAATCGTGTTTCCTGTTTTTGTAGACTTATAATTATGAATTTTCATTATAAAATAACATTGACTAGATCTTTCGGAATACTTAACATTTTTTGTAAATTTGTTTATAAACAGTATTTAATTTATTTCTAAATTTTAATCCAAAAATCATCTTAAAATTCACGTCGTAAAAGACACACCGGTTTTCATAAAAAATATTTCTATGACCCAGATCGAAAGAGGAAAAAATATGGAGAAAAATAAAATTTTCAAATCATTTTACATTTATTGACTTTTACAGCTTTTCAAATTTCCGCTATTGACATGATTTACAACTCCAGAGTTCGCATGATCGTGGTTCCTACTACAAGCTGTCAAATCGGAGTTAAAAAAATTAATTAACTGATTAAACAATTAGTTTTATGGTACCTACCGGCCTGAAAAAATTGTGACGTTTGTTTGTATAGATCCTTATTTGAAAAATCTAATAAAATTATTTAGTATAATTATAATTAAGTAGGTGGGTATTTAAGTACCGACCTAGCAAAGATATTAAAATGTAGCCACCTACTTATAAATATTTTGATTTTAGAGGAAATTTTGGTTTTGATTGGTTAAATCAGAGAAAATTCGAAAAATACTTTTTTGAACACGAAATCTACTATTCACAAATGTTACGCGTTTATCACTAAAAAGCTGGTTTCCCATTTCCTTTGGAATATCTCACTAATGGAGCTTTTGATTACGGAATACGGATTAATGTTTTGAAAATACTGTATCGTAAACTTACTATTTGATCCAATGAAAAATCAAATAATTTAAAGATCCCAGGATATCTCTGTTCTTGATCTATTTTATTAATAACAACATTTTTATTGGCATAATTTATTTCACTTTCAGCAAATTGGTACACGAACGAAGCCGGTGATATGCCGCTTTGTGGAAATTCATCTGGTGCTGGGTAAGAGATATACAATATTTTATATTTATATTTTACGTACTACACATTATATTTGAAGAAAGTAGATTTTAAAATCATAAAATGTAATCTTCCGGAAAAGTCTTCCATTGGTATGCTTGTGTAACTCGACCACTTTATGCACGAGGGCCTCTCAGAAGTTGGGCGTACGGTACACTGTACATGGCCCACAAATTCTTTAATAGTGCACAATTGTTGTATGTGGCAGCCATCTCTGGTATAGAGCCCCAAAATACCTGAAATAACCCTTGACTCTGTGCAGAAACAGGCGGTCCATTTGATAGATTCTCCTATCTTGTGTATCCTATTTCCCATCTCTGTACACCCTTCTGGTATGGAGTCCCAAAATACCTGAAATAACACTTGACTCTGTGCAGAAACAGGCAGTCCATTTGATAGATTCTCCCATCTTGTGTATCCTATTTCCTATCTCAGTGCACGCCTCTGGTATGGAGTCCCAAAATAACTGAAATAACCCTTGACTCTGTGCAGAAACAGGCGGTCCATTTGATAGATTCTCCTATCTTGTGTATCCTATTTCCCATCTCAGTATACCCCTCTGGTATGGAGTCCCAAAATACCTGAAATAACCCTTTACTGTGCAGAAACAGGCGGTCCATTTGATAGATTCTCCTATCTTGTGTATTTCCCGTCTCAGTGACCCCTCTGGTACGGAGTCCCAAAATACCTGAAATAACCCTTGACTCTGTGCAGAAACAGGTTTTCCATTTGATAGAATCTGCTATCTTGTGGTCTCCTATCTCCTATGTCAGTTAGCCCCTCTGGCATAGAGTCCTAAAACACCTGAATAAAATTCTCGACTCTGTGGCGGTTTATTTGATAGATTCTCCAATCTTAACAAGCGGATTGCAATCTTTAGAGCACCACGAATGCCGTTCAACCGGAATTCCAGTGGAAGATCCCACCAGTTGTATGTCACTGTTGCGATATTCCACTATTAACCAATAGTACCTAACTGACGTTGTGTTGTGTGTTGCAGAATGTGTGCCCCGGGCTACCACTGCCTGCAGGGATATGGATCCAATCCGAACTACGGATATACCAGCTTCGACTCCTTCGGTTGGGCCTTCCTTTCTGCCTTTCGACTCATGACGCAAGACTACTGGGAAAACTTATATCAATTGGTAAGTACCATCTACTCTTTAGGGTTTTTAGAAATGATCAACATTATTTATATTCATTAAACTGTTATCTTTGGATTTGCTAGAACAATAAAATTCTATCGTTTGGAACCCACGTTACATATTCATGAACAAGCTATTGAAAGAATACAATATGTTTTAACGCTTTCTATGTTTAAAAATGGGTTTTCCAGCAAATTTGTTGAACTATACTATTCTTTGAAATGATCTGAATTTGTTTAAATTTTCAGATGGAGATTTTTACTGACTTGATATTTTTATACAAAATATTAAAAATTATGCATTTGATATTACAGCTTTGTTTGCATTGAAAAGCTTTCGAATTCCATTATTTAATACTAGAAATCAGAATTAATTCCAGTACAAATTCTTTGAATGACTACCAGTAATGGTAATAAAATGTAGAACTATTCTGTTCTATATGTAAAATCCTAAAAATGTGATTGCCAGCACTAATTTGGTTGTGTATGTTCTTAGGTTCTCAGATCAGCGGGTCCATGGCACATGTTGTTCTTCATAGTTATCATATTTCTGGGATCATTCTACCTCGTGAACTTGATCTTGGCCATCGTCGCCATGTCCTACGACGAGCTGCAGAAGAAGGCAGAAGAAGAAGAGGCGGCCGAAGAAGAAGCTCTAAGGGTCAGTTAAATATCATTAACTATTCATTTAGACCTGAAAATATGACTCCACCATGCACAGATTATGTGGCTTTTGTTCATAATTAACCATCTCATAACTTTTGAGATTTCTTTACCTGAGGGAGTATGGCTACTACCCGTACCCCCATCCTACTGACTTTCTCTTGTATGCTCGGAATGAAACATCTACGGACTATTAAAATTAGTCCCTTATTTTCTATTATTTTCACCCATCTTCCATTGTCATTATTATTAACCTTCTAGTCTCTTACCAATGCACTTCCCAAATGCAAAACTCTATCTCTTGCTTCACTGTTCGTAACTGTGATCATTATCATTAACCATGATCATTATCATTAACCGTGATCATTGTTAATATGTGATATTTTTCCCGTCTAATCAGATGTTTTAAACCTATCCAACTTTCAACGACTTTTTCAACCTTGCTGTCTCTCGTAAATGTACTTCTCAAATACACAATTTCACGGTTATTTTAGGTGTGTGTTTCATTCTTAATCCATTTGTCTGTTTGTTACAGGAAGCCGAGGAAGCAGCGTTAGCTCGCGCAGCCAAGCTGGAAGCGCACGCAGCCAACGCAGCCGCCGCGGCTGCCGCACTAGCCAACCCGCCGGACGAGACCATGGCCAAATCACCGTCAGACTTCTCGTGCCATAGCTACGAGCTGTTCGTGGGCCAGGAGAAGGGCAACGCGGACGACAACAACAGGGAGAAGATGTCCGTGCGCAGCGAGTCGGTGAGCGAACACCACAACCAACAGCAACAAATGATGCTGATGATGCAGCAGCAGCAGGGCAAGCCGCCTCTCCCGAGGAAGGTCAGCGCGGTAAGTACGCATGCTTGCCGCACGCCGCACGCAGCACGCAGCACGCAGCACGCAGTACGCAGTACGCAGTACGCAGTACACCCCATGCGCGAATACGCTTGCTCTCTGCGTACGGCCAGCAAGCGCAGTGCGCACGGCTTCTCTGCTCAACGAGGTTATTGGAGCGAAAACGCAAACAATCTCTTGCCGTCACTACTAGACTGTTAATCTTTGGCAACTGTGAGGTTCTTTTCCATATTACCGAAGAACTGACAGTTGTTGGTTTGGTTGGTGCTCCTTGCTCCTGTTCAGAACTCCTTCGCTGATCAATAACCCAGTTACAAAAGGGAACTACGAGGGTTGTCTAAGAATTAAATACCGTTCCTTATTTTTCAAAATATGGCGGCACTAGCGCGGAGCTCAGATTTTCTCCTAAAAAACTATCTGGCTTGGTAGCTGCCGCCGGCGAGGCGCGCTCAATTATTCGCTTTCTCAACTAAGCCCTATTGAATTTCGTAAGTTCTCAATTTTGATTCAAGACATAAGTAAGTCTATTTAACGATTTTGAGGGAAAAAATGGCGTATGCTAATTGAGTGCTCGTTGGGTTCCCAAAATGTTGAAGAGCAAAATCATGTTGAAACCGATGGGGTCTCTTTGAACCGTTATTTGGAAATATGGGTTCACCACCTAACCCAAGAATTAAAAAGGCAATCACTGACATGATTAGCATCTTTTTCTTCACCTGAAGCAACATTTTGACTGGGACGCGGAGGGAGAGGTGATAGCATTTTTGGCGGCGGAGTTCTACGATAAGGGGGTTAAGGAACTTGTGCCACGGCTCACCAAGTGCTTCGATCGTAACGAGGACTAGGTCAAAAAGTAGTGGGGATAAGTACCTAAAATGACATATGATTTTTTTGTAATTATGCATTTTTCCAGATTTAAAAAATCAGAACGGTCTTTAATTCTTGGACAAATTCTTGATAAATACCGAATTTAATGTCGTTGAAAAATATATTTGTTCTTTTTTTTCTTGAATAATAAGAAGCTTTACAGCCTCTATGAACTGGACAACCTAGAGCCCTAGCCGGTCAATCAAAAAACCCTATATCAATACAATATTGACTAATCCGTCATCGGTGCTTACTATGCGGTATGTGAGAGCACGGATAGTAATTGATGTAAAATATTCCGATAGACGGTATCTACGAACTTTTGAAAAATATCGTTCGTCATGTAATTTTACTGGTTTATTAATGAAAGGAGGCACATTAACAAAGCTCTTAGAATTGAAAAATGTTGCATACGCGATGAATTGAATCTTCTTGAACTTGGGGAAACAGAATTCATAAAGTTGTTGAGAATATCTCGAGTTACGGCTAATAGCTTATTGACCAATTATCTCCCTTTTTAGATTGTCGAAAAGTACACGTGAACTGCCAATACATATTAAACTGATTTCAAATCGACGTTGTATCATAGGAAATCTTATTTATTTTGTTGTTAATATCGGCTTGGCTGTCGACACGCCCAACCATTCTCGGGAAATGGATATAAAATCATCGTCGGGTAAGCATATCGATCCCATATGGTTAAGTTATCGATTTGACCGTACTGGATCCCCAGAAAGCTAAGCTATCTTTCCGGGAAGCTGAAAATCGCGGAATTTTCCGTCTAATGACTTAAAATGTAGCAAAATATGTCACTTTCGTAATGGTGACTAAAAATGTACATAAAAAAATTCAACACCGATTGTAACATGTATCCAAAAATTTTAAAAAAATGTTACCCTTGTAGAAATTCGTCGACATAAAACTTCCTTAGTAATTCTTGAAAACCACACCAGTAATATTAGTATTCATCCTTTCCTGGTATAATTCTGATAGTTTTTACTTATAACCTTACTTTAAAAAAATCCTCGACATTGAACCGTAGCATTGATTTCAGTAATGTACCTATTTGCAAGCAATCACTTAAGAGTCTGGAACCTCGGTCGAATAACTTAACTGAGCACTGACCCCGTGTATGCAGTTTTACTGGCCTAGGGGAGCATTTTCATTATGTTTCCGCGTTGCACCACTGTGCAGCTTCATTTCGTTCAAACAATATATTTAGAACAAATCAATAAACAGATCCACGAACTTTGCTGTCCAGGGGGCCAAAGGGTTTTTGATGCAACTAATATTCACAGTGGCCCTCGACTGCTTAGTTTGTCGGTCTGTATTATTTCTTGTGCGTATTGTGCGTGTCGTGCTGCTTTTGTTGTATTTCATCCTTACCTTAACAAAACTTTAACGAAAAATTGTATTGGAAATGCTCCGTTCTCTTCTACTTGTTTCTCAACCTCTTCAAATTGTGAAGCCTTGATTCCTCAAGGTCTTTACAGATATATTTGATTGTGTACTTTATTAAAATGTATTGCTAGGAACAGTTCATAGTTCGGAAGTTCTAATGACAGGCATTATTTTAAATAATGTGCACATTATTTTAAATAATGTGTAGGAACTCCTTTTTTTCGAAGCTGAATACCGGTGCAAGTTTGATTGCGGACGGAACCACAGCCGTCAGCTGCGCGTTGAGAAAATGTATAAATTCATTCCTGATCACCAACTCTGAAAGTGGTTCATAGTTCTTACATTATTCCAAACCTCGTGTTTCAAATCTTTCTGATTAATGTAGTTCGTGTGTAACATATTATTTAATAAAGTTATTAGTTTTTAACAAAATCAACTTTTTATTTCATACAACATAAATGCATAATTTGTCCTTCGCTATCTCGCGTTAACTGGTGACCCCGACTTGTGATCAACATACACGTTTTGAAAATTTTTAATTCACTTTTTCGAATCAGTAATGTTTGGCATTTGAACTACCTGAACTCTGAAATTTAATTGCAAAAGATATACTAACCTTAATATTAGTACCAAATATAGGAAAACCTACACAAAATATTACAAAACAGCGTACCTATTGATTTAGGAAACATCAAAAGAAAAAAAAATCAGTACCATTATTGCCAATCTAAAAAATATTATGTTTTGTAACAATGGAAAAAAAGAAGGTTAACTGCAATTTTGAATTGTTAAGACATTTTAAAAATTAACATTTACGTTTTAGAGTCGGAAAATATTCTGAAAAAATGTATTTTATAGTTTTCCAATACCGTTCAAACTAATAATAATATCGTATATATTATATGCCAGAGTGTCTGCTTTCGTTGTTAGAATTTAGCTGTCTTTCTTTTCTATGTACTTTCCTACTATTAGATCAGTTGTCCAGTATTGTCCTTCTTAGAAACCGTCCGCCACTCATAGAAATATTCATAAAATGTCTATTAAAATATATACGGCGTCGGCATCATATATTCAAGCGGTTATGTACAAACTACAACATATTGATAGATACTGATGTACTTGATAATATAAATGGAATTTATAAAATGTTCTTACATTTTTCTGTCACTGAAAATATATAAAAAAACAACTTCACAATCAACCGACAATGTGTTTGAATATAAGTAGAAACCAACTAATTTGATACTTTTTTCCGATTTTGTTCGAAAAAATCGTTAAATAGAAGCTAGAAATTTCTAATTGTTAGCGAAAATTATTATTGATATACGCGATGTTCAAAGTCACCCCCTCGTTCAAAAGTTACCCCACATTACGGTATTAATTAATATTATGATCTCCGTAGAAATACAAACGTGTTTTAAATTGTTACACGACTGATAAACAAAGAATTACGATACATACATGATTGTTTAGCAGTTAAAATTATTACATTTGTTCATCTGAAGCAGATACTTTGTGAGGTGATATTGTAATTTAAAATAAATCAAACACTTTTATTTTTTTACACCGCTTTTTATACAAGCAAAACAGCACGAAACATAAATACCTGTGTCAAAGAACATCTTAGATGTTCAAACAGCACTGGATTTTCGGAATTTGCAAACCACTTGATCGAAACAGACCATAAATTTGATAAAAACTCAGGCATCACCCTAATTCATAGGATAACTTAGAGGCACTTGAACTAAAGAGCGTAATACACGAGCCCGATTTTCAGCCCGTTTCCAATTGGAGACAAAAGTCAACATTTTTCGATTTGCGCGATCGCTATTTTCACCTTTATTTTTATATCTAGGATTTCAATTTTCATCGCTGCAAACAACACATGAACCATACTGTTTGTTGTGATGCCTACTGAAATCGTAGATATGAAAATAGAGATGAAAACAGCGATCGCGTTAAGCGAAAAATGTTGACTTTTGTCTCCAATTGGAAACGGGCTGAAAATCGGGCTCGTGTATTACGCTCTTAAGGAAAGCCAAAAACACTAATATAATTAAAAACCAAAAAAAATTAAATAAAAGTTCAATACTAAGATTGTTCCCTATTGATAAAGAACACTCCCGTTCTATTCCCAATTCTCCATCTACACTTATGCCTTCTTCCTCATTCACTTGAGGGGTCCAGCCCCTTTTGTTAAATAATATATTATCTATAACACCCATGTAACTTAGTGTTAGTAGAGTATTATACAGCACTGAAGAAGCTACGGTTGTAGCGAAACTCGGTTGTCATAAAGTATATAAAATAAAAGGGGTGTTCAAAAATTTATCGTTTTTTTTTTATGTTAAAATTTAAATAATTAGTAAATTTAATCCCCTGCCATTTGACACCCCGGCATGCTTATATACAATATGCAGTCGGTTAAGGGAAAATATGTTATATCTACTTAACAAAATATACATATAACAAAGTATTCTTGGGTGTGCAGAGAGGATGTACCGCCTAATAACAAAAGTAATGAACATTTTTCATTCAATTCATCAAGGATAAAACTACATATCTAAACACTGTAAATACGCGTACAAAAAATAGACAATATAAATAAATTTGTTTGATAACCATACCAACTTATGATTAAAGGTATTTTTGAGGTCGATTTTAGGTTTGAACTTGGAAAATAATGCAAAAAAAAATTATGATTGTCGAGGGATTCACTCTCAGGTTACCGGACCTTCGAAACAACTTTTTACGTAACAGTAAGTAATTTTCAAAAGTACGAATCACAAGCAATCAGCCTGCTTTTACTTTAAAAAATATGTTTCACATTTTTTTAATTGACTAATATTTCTATGAGTGCTGGATGTATTTCTTTTTTCAGTTATTTATTTATTATTTGTAAAAATAAAAATAACTATCTTTCTAAGCTCTAAGTAAAAAAAACTTCCATCTTTGCTTTTCGGCGTAGCAATTGAATTTGAGTGATGGCATTAGATGTTATTACATTAGAATGTACCAATTTACTAATTCCGACTAATGAATTCAACAATTTTTGTATATAAACCTTAATTAAGCCCTTTATTAGAATCGGAGGCGGTGTGGGTACCGCCGCCCAGGAATCATTTATTGTATAACCAATACCACTGCTGTAGATCTGACCAAGTTGTTCACTACATATGGTGACTCAGCCGGGGTGCCCGGGTTCATGGGATGAGGTTAGTTCGCGTTCATGGGATGAGGTTTGTTCGGGTTCATGGTATGAGGTTTGTTCGCGTTCATGGGATGAGGTTTGTTTGGGTTCTTGGGATGAGGTTTGTTCGGGTTCATGGTATGAGTTTTGTTCGCGTTCACGGGATGAAGTTTCTTTGGGTTCTTAGGAAGAGGTTTGTTCGGGTTTATGGGATGAGGTTTGTTTGGGTTCTTGGAAGAGGTTTGTTCGGGTTCATGGGATGAGGTTTGTTCGAGTTCATGGGATGAAGTTTGTATTTGTCCACCTACTACGTGGCCGGACCGATCAGAGGGAGACGAAGGATAAGGAGTGGTTGAGGGAGATCTTTTTACCCCTCCAGCAGGACTCTCTCGGCCCATCGCCTTGCACCGCAGAGGGAGGAATAGCTCGTTCTAAAACTCCTGGAAACACTGATCCCCACATTAATATCCACCCCTGATTCCTTAATATCTACAGGCCTCTCCCGATCCGGCCCGCCATGCATCTGGTGTGCAGACGCCAACAGCTCTTCGACTAACCTCACCACATGAACTCGGTCACCCCTTCTAAGTCACCACTTGTGGTGAAATATGGCAGAGGTGTTAGAGTTTGAATAAATGCGGTACCCATACCTGTCTCCCAAATTGTAAAACTAATTTAATCAAAAATACTCATTTTCAGTTGAGTGTCTGTCCTACGTTATTCTGGTTCAATGAACTCTAGAACTAGGAATTAATTTGAATTTAAGTATCAATTTCAAAATGGAAATCTTTGTTTGAAGAAATCAGACAAGCGAAACAGTACCTGCCTATGATATAAAATTTTTAAATTAAAGTTACTCGAATTGTTATTTTCAAAATTTGAACTGATTTGTGGATAAATCAGACTATTCCGTGATTTTCGGGGGTCTGTGCTGGTTAATAATAATAATGAAATATCGATCTTTAATTTTCTCATGCACTTAAAACGTCTTCCTCAGTGTTAGATTATATTACATTCTAGAAATAAATTTATTGCATATTTTATGTTAGTATGCATCTTTAATACCGTAGGAACAAGGGTAAATATTGTACATCTATCATGAATATATTATGATAATAAATATATTTTTTAATCTTTTGCCTCCTAAAATATTATAATAAAGTATTTATTTGATTTTTATTGTCAGCTTTTGAAAATTTTCGCTAATTTTTCACAACAATTTTTAACAACAAAATCGCTTTCTATTATACAAATCGTAATAGTTGAGACTTTTTTGCAAAATTATATATTAAAACTTTCTTACTTATCGCGTTATTTTTCGCATTTAATTGAATAATTATTTATAATTTAAGATTCCACAGCGCTTTTCCTTCACTAAGAAAACCTTAAAGATTATTTTTCATTGTAGAAAAAAAGCTAATTTTTAAAATCAATATTATTTATTTGTGCAGTGTGTAACAGCACGTACCCGAAGGATTTTTACTAGCGATCTATGTGCATGTTTAGAGTTAAAAATGTGGATGTCATTTTGCTATCCGTGTATATATTTTTCAATTAAAAACCATTCAAATATTTTTCCATCACACGTAGTTATTTAGTAGTCGGGTGTAGCTTAGGGGGTAACTTGATAAGCACTCCATCCCTTTGTAGCATCACGGTAACCCACAAAATAGCGCACGCATCACGTGATCCCGTTGCGACGTGTAGGAGAATTATCAGTGGCAACTTGAGATTGAATTTTTTTTTTTATTAGAAAAAAATATTATTGGTGAGAAAAATGACATCTACTTTTTTACTCCATGCATGTTCAAGAATCTCTGGTTAAAATCCTTTAGGTATGTGCTGTTAAACCCTGTATTTATTAATTTTGACAATATTTCTAATATTTTTGAGGGCACCTAAACTTCAAAAGAATAATACTATTTGTAATAACAACACTAAAATACTAACATTAAATTTATGACTTATTTTTATTGAAGGCACCCACTTTTTTCACTACTCTTCTAATAATTCGTTTTGAGGTAAAATGTATGTAATTGTATAGTTTTTTTCTGTTTTTGATCAATTAATTTCCCCCTGATATCCTAACAAATATGAACAATTTTGAAATCATTACAGAGGCCTGAGAGCAACTAATTTACCAACAAAAAAATTCAGTGAAAAAAGTAATTTGAAATAATTTTTTGCGACTTGCAATATAGTTTATTAAGGGAAAATAATATTCCAACAACGAATTTAAAATTCACAATACATGTTCAGCCTTCTAAACACCCACTGCTAAATTCTTAATATTTTAATTTATTAGGATTAACTTAAGGCTTATGAACATCATTATTATATTTAATCATTGAAGAAGATACCATCAACAACTCTCAATAAAAATATGGAAGGGACGAAGACACAGAAAATAAAAGGTAACGGTCGCAACTGAAATTGAACTATTGCCACCTAATCATATTCCATCATTTTCTTGGAGTACAACTTTGCAATTACATCAAAAAGATTGCAGCTAATAAAATAATGGAATAATTGAAGACAATTTTAGTAATTCAAAGCTGAATAAAATTTGTTATTCAATTTAATTTTATTTATTTGCTACCAGTTTCGATACATCGCGCATCGTATCATTCACTAGCAATAGTAAAAAAGAATAATCTAAAATTAATTTAATAAACTAAATAATAGCACTCTGTATGTCACCTTTGTTGACCTTGTTTCCTTGTTATTTTGAATCCTCTCATCTTTTTCCTCCACCCAAACCACCACTCCCACTACCCCCACCAAATAATATCTAATCATTTCCACCAGCATTTGTATATTTTATTAGTTAGTTTTAAGAACGTTGGTGAATGATACGCACGTGTCAAAACCGGTAGCTAATAAATAAAATTAAGTAAAAAAGTTACATTATGAATAAAAATCTTCAAAACATATGTGAGTTTGACAAAATTGACCCAGTTGCGACCATTACCATTTTATTTTCTGTGACTTTGTCTCTTTCGTATTTTCATTGAGGAGTTGTTGATATTGTCTTCTTCAATGATTCATAATATTTCGATGAAGTCACTTCCGAAATAACAACAGGTACCTGTATATAAAAAACAAAATTTTATTACCAGGGAAAAATTCACATCTACCATAACAATATGTTTTTGACACAATAAATGCCTTCTTATAAAAACATATTTCAGAAGATAATGTACTAATTTCACACATAAAGTGAATCATAAAAAGGCGTTTATTAAAATCATTAATATTCATCCAACTATATAATTTAAAGTTGCATTTTTATTGTTGATCATAGTAGTTCTAATGTTAGCGCAATCTTTAGCATGCCTCAATTTAACCCTCTTTCTATTCTGTCATAAAATCATGGTGTATTCTTTATTAGTCTCTCTAAGGTTCCCAGAAGAAAAATTTCAATCATTCTAATCCGGCATACTTGAAATCATTATCAATGGTTATCATCAAAATTCCTGAAATATCTTCTGGAACCACTTTCCACTTCTCATTAATTTAGTCCTGGGTATTATCATAGACGATCTTTTTCATCGTAAAAGGTAGGTAAAGGCTGAACGATTTATTTATTAATACTCTTGAACAAAGGTTTTGTGAAAGAACTTTTATAATGTACAGAAAGTTATCGATAAAACCGGACAACATGACGACAGACTGCCTATAAGAAGTATTGACTCGTACATATTGATATCTAGACATTTTGGTAAGACATTATTAGATGATTTATTGATATAATTACATATTGTGCACGAATTTGAATCAAAGTCTCCCAAATGCACGAAGGTTTTAAACGATCCATGAAATAGTCTGTAGTTCTGAAATCAGGACGGCAAACACTTGTGTAAAAAGACTTGTGACTAAACAGGTGGTTTGTTGCTTCAATAGAATGGTAATGTTACTGAACAACTCTCGAAGCTGCTCGATTCCTTTGAGAGTTAGTCAGATCTGAAGTTGGTGAACAGTGGTCTCTTGCAAGTAAGTAAGCAGTGACCAGTGAGCACAGTGTTGAATAGTTTAACCTACGTCCCTTAGCCCTCAGTCCTCATTAGACTGTTGTAGGTGACAGTGTAGAATGGTGCATCACACGGTAATGGCATATTTGGTTTGCGCATGCAGAATGTGTACTTGTACTGTGGCTCGAGCCACTCTTCTTTGTTCGGTGTTTCTTCCCTTGGCCGATGTTTATCTGTTGATGTTGTCTCTACCTGTAATCTGTATGGCACTCAGGTAAATCTGTAGCCGCTTGCTTAACACTCGGTGTTCTGTTGATCTAATTATTAATTAATAATATATAACATTGATCTATTTGCCTATTTACTATTGGACTTGTGGTAAATTACCATGTTTGATGTGTAATTGTATCACGTTTTTATCTCTTAATTGAAGGTCCCCCACCCAGACCGAGTTAAATTCGGAACTAAAAGCCAGATTTGTTATCCGTCCTACAGAGAAGGCTCACAGGTATGTGGTGAAATGATCTACCTCATACATTGGTGTTGTTCTATTCTATGCTCAGTTCTAATACTAATTATTAATATTACCCTCTTGGTTCAAGCTACAGACCCTTCCAAACAAACGGTTTTATACAAAACTGTTGTTGCTTTCAATATGATACTATGTTTTGCACCATTCTGCATGTATATTAATAATGTTACTCATGAAAACTATCAACTATTTCTTACCTCGATAGTTCAATATATACTATTATCTTTATTATATTTGGAATATATACTCTTCTACCTCTTTGTTTCTTTATTATTTTTAATCTATTCAAATACATAATTTTATTCTTTAAACCTTTCTATTACAATTTATGGTTTGATAACTGCCTCCTGACATGCACCTCTATACTGTAATACCCTTTTCTATTGAAGTAACAACGGCCATTTGTTTAATTTTACAGGATTATGAGGTCACAAGTTTCAATGAATAACTTTTTAGCCTTTATACAAAATATTTCATTTTGTATATTGTCAAACGTAACGGTGCGTTAATTTAAGCGCTCTCTTGTCCTCTTATTAAATTTTAATTAAATTAATTCTGTGTGCGAAAAGAAACAAAATAAGGAATAACGGAGGTTGAAATTTATGGAAAATCAAACAGTAAATTTTTATTTTTAATGGTTGGTTATCTTAATGTATGTCCCAAAGAAGATGGTTGTATTTATCGATTAAAAAACTGAACATACCACACAAAATTAAATGATAGTTCCGATTAAATGGTCAAGCGGTCCAATGAATCGGTTTTATACCGAGGTGTAGCGTTCAATCATATACCTATATCAAGTCCTCCACCACTGCTCAACATTTTCCGCCTATAATTATCGTAGTGGGAGGAAATAAAATAAAATAAAAATCTATCTGATAAATAATTGAGCGACTTGGAATTGTTATCTACTTAAGAGAAGTGGTTGCGCGGCCTTTTTCATGCAAATACATTATTTTGGATTTGAGGCCAAAATACCCAGTCAAACAGAATGATCCGTTTTAAAATAAAAAGGTATAGAAAATATCTAGCTCTGCTCAAAAGTATTTAATTTTTTTATTGTAAAATTAATGATATAACATATTTGTATTATTTGGTCATTAAATAAATCGTTTTTACATGATTTTAGAGACAACTTTGGAAAGCGTTTACGAATGCATATTATTTCGCATCTATTATGTAAATTTCTAGTGGATGTTGTAAATTTTGTAGGACAAATTTGTGTTCAAACTTAATTTGGTCGATTTAATTTAAATTTAATCCAATCTATGTATTTTGGCTTATATTTTATAATTTAAGACAAAAAACTACTTATGGGCAGTACTAGATATTAAGCTATGCATTTTGATTTAGAAAAAATCATCCAGTTTGTTCGGATATTTTGACCTAAACCCAATATTAAGTTTTTTAGTCAGAACTCCATTTTTCGATACTTTTTCCTTTCGCACACAGAATGCAATCTAAATCATGGACAGTATATTGTATAATGCCACCCCTTTGGTCGACTATGAGTCTATATTGATTACCCCAAGATGTATTAAAAAGATTTGCTTGAGAAGCGTGTATTGGCATCAGTAGCATGCTTGTCCGTTTCAGGCGAGCCTGTCTCTCCCGGGGTCACCATTCAACTTACGCCGAGGCTCACGGGGGTCGCACCAGCTGACCCTGCGAAACGGGCGGGGGCGACTTGTACCCCCGGGCGCGGACCGCAAGCCCCTGGTTCTGTCCACCTACCTGGATGCCCAGGAACACCTGCCCTATGCTGACGACTCCAACGCTGTCACCCCCATGTCGGAAGAGAACGGTGCCATCATTGTTCCTGTGTATTATGCTAATTTAGGTTAGTTTGCACGCGGTACTGACAAAGGGTTATGGGGTTTACCAAATCGGCGACACATTTAATAAAAAAAATTATGTTAGTAGTTTATGGGGGCTTTTAAAATTTCAACGGCAGCGGTAACGGTGTTTCATTTCTTGAATAGTGTGAGGAAGATGTATGATAATGATTGCATTTTTCCTTTAGGGGAAGCGGAGATATATACATCGTTTGTCTCACTATTATTTACTGCGTAAAAAAGAGCTACAGCGTCATTTTGACAAAGAATGTGTACTTTTTGATTAATTTGTGCCATTGCTGTGCGTAACCGTAGGAATATTAAAAGCGCCCATTGTAAACAAAACAAAACAAAAATTTAAAAAGTACGTTAAGTATGAGGCTAGCATAAATATTGAATTGCTGTCTGTAAATCTCCGCGTTAGTTCAATGTGGGTGTATGTTCATTGTATATATCATTTTAAGGCGATGCAATGCGAAGTAATGCTAAATCATGTATTTCATGTCCTTTTATAAGCCTAGAAAAAAAATAAAGGCATCGGTGCCGTTGAAATTTATCACCTGAAAACGAGTCGTTTCTACTTGGTCTTGAGTTTAGCACTTCGGCTGTGAAATTGTTTGTTGGCCTATGTGGTTTCTCCTTCCAAAAACATGGGTATCTTTAATACACATTTTTCTGCCTTTCCACAAAAATACCGCATTACACAGCATCCAAAAGATAACATAGGCCCTCAGTTAAATTATTGTATCAGTATCCTGTGTGAAGTTAATGTTAAAAAAATTGCGTTTAACTGGGTTGAACCCGGGTAATAACCTTTATTTTTTACATAAGTAAAACGTGCCTTTCTAGGGATAATTAAAACTGGAATATGTATTAATAGATATAATTTGAGATTTCCACGGCCAAAAGTATTATCGTGATTTACTTTTGGGTTATCGTATCGTGTTGCGCTACTTCCTTCTTTAGCAAACATTATCTAATATCTGAGTAAGAAATGCGTGACTTCACCCGATTCCGAATGTTGCATCGCCTTAATAGATATACTAACAATTTAAGAAATATAGCCAAAAGCACTTAACCAGAAACTGATTTCTGGTATGTTGCCAACTGGATAACTTGATGACTTGGGTCAGTTTGGTGTATTTTAAAGCGTACAAACACGTGTTGCTGATTTGGTAAACGCCTAGCTTTATGGAATTCACTTTGTTTCAATGTAAACACTATATAATAAGCTTCTTCGATAGGTAATAAGTAAATTTATTTGATGCTTAACATAATATTCTGAGAAGCCACAAAACCTTTTTGCCTCTAAATAACCTCTAACACCATTAAATTGCCTTTAAACAACCTCTAACGCAATTCCATAATAACATGCATATTTAATATCTATAAAATATTAACTTATCAAAATATTCACTTTGAAGAGGTCAGTAGCGAACACACAACATTATCATAACTATTAATTTCTCATCTGCAACCCAAATTTATGCGAATTGTTTTTGTGGCAACTGTAGGTAATATTTTTGAAAACGTATTGGCAGGGTAAATTATTGCAAAGCTTTGTTTCATTGAGGCGTTACTAGGGAATAGATTTGACAGGTAAAGAGACTGTTTAAGTAATACAATTAGTTACAAGTAATTAAAATTGATTAGGGTAATGAAATTCTATATAGAAAGATAGTATGTAAAAAGTAACATTAAAATAAAATATTTTTGCTGAATTTGCTTACATTTAACAATGTTTAGGGCCACATTAATATACAACAATATTTTTTCACTGAAACAGTATCACACAAGCATGAATCTAACAATACATAATATATGTACCATATAGAATCACAAGCTTTTAAATACACACAAACTAACAATATTGTAAACTGTAGGTATTCTACAAGATGGGAATATTGCTTACTAATGCTAGAAATAACGAATCGAAGAGTATGTTATTATAACTGAATTGTACACTTGATTTTTGCATGAACGATTTGCGTATTTAAAAATGCTTCGTGTGAATTAATTAGTAAATTGGTTTTACCAATAAGTTACACTGCACTGTAAGGTATATAAAGACAAACAATGTTTATTTTACTAATTGGGAGACTGCGGGTGTGATTCTTCAAGTGGTTCAATCTCTATTAACTAATTTAATGTAAATAAAATCCTTCTTTCTTTACAGAATATATTTTGTATAAATAATTACTTAAAACCGTATTATTTCTTTATGTCAATTCATTTGTTCATTATTTGCATTTAGCGCAACATGTACAAAAATACAAAAAATGTGGTGGCTCCTGTGAAAAATTAAACTAGGCAATTTTGCTAGCATATTTTACGATTTTTATTTTCATTGTGTGTTCTCGAAGAGTGCTAATATGTCACTATTTTATGAGAAATCGGACATAATTAAGAAATTTAAAAACTTTTTTTCTTCTTTAAAAAACACATAACTCATTTTAATTAGCCATAATGAGATAGAAACCAATTTTAAAGGGGTTAAGATTCAATGTATTTAATGTCTACACAAAATTACAAATTATTATCGAGGTAAGATATTTACCGTCGGTTTTTCAGTATTCTTAGGAATTTTACGAGTCACACTTGTTTGTTAGGAATCCTTCCCTGTCCCTATAACCCTGACTGAAACACTTTACGAACCTAAATATATCTTCAGCCGAGCAAAAAGGCAACTAAAATTAAAGTGAAAATTCCCGAAATTAAAATTTCACATCAACTTGCATAAAATCTCAAGTTATTCCCTTGTTTTTTGTACACAAAAGCCCTGACGAAAATAATTTCCATCAATCCCTATGTCATCTTTGGAGATGGTATATGGAGGGAATTTTTACGTAAATGAAAGAGAAAAAGTTCTGGGAAGTAGAAATGCAGGCAGATGGGGGAAAGTGTGTCTAGGAGTGATGGCCGTTTGAATTTCTCTCACGAGCGATAAATTGGGTCGTGAGAGTCCTGCTGGAGAGGTGAAAGGGTCTCCCTCAACCGGTCTCTCCCATAAACTTGGACATCTCACATGAGGTGACCTATGGTAGAGGTGTTGGTTATCAAATGAATGGTTAATGTGGAATCCAATTTAAACATGATGTGTAAAAATGCAGGATCTCGTCATTCGTCCTACACCTCCCATCAGTCCCGCATCTCGTACACCTCCCACGGTGATCTGCTGGGCGGGCTGGGGAAGCAGGCTCCGCAGACCAAGGAGTCCCGCCTGCGGGGCCGCTGTTCGCGCAACCAGAGCCTCAGTGGTCACCCCAATGGGAACCCTTATCAGGACATCAATCACAAGCCACCATTGAGGGAATATCTTAGCGTGAGTACATTTTAAAAATTGTTAAAAAAATCCGGTTGGGATATCTCGAAGAGGTATTTTATCTTATTTCATTGAAATTGATTACATACAATATTTTTTCATCATTCAATTACAATTCTACTCTTTTCTTCTGGCTATACTTGTATAAAATTGAAATATGCATGTTGTATTGCTAGAATTGATTAAACAATAATTTGAAGAGGGGAATAATATAAAATATTAAAAAATACTAATTCGGATGTGGGTCTTTGTAACTCTGGTTCAATGAACTCGAATTTATTTTGAATTTAATTGTCGTTTTCAATATTGGAACTGATTTATCAAAAATTCAGACAAGCAATGAACAGAAATTTATTTTAATTCTATATTTCAAATGTGTATTTCTTTTTTAAAATGTCTTAGGGTTAAAAGTAAAGTCAGAATTCGTGATTTTCGGGGGTCTGCGCTTTTCAGCTAACATAAAATTATTATCAATCTTACAATCGTTTATTTATCAGAAATGCTTCGACGTAAATATGGGTTTATTGATTTTTGGAATAACCTAATGAGTAAAACCTTGCACAAACAAAAAATTTAACAGTAAAATCAGAAAATGATTCGGTCGCATCTACAAAATGAACCCATGCAACCGAATCTTTTTCTGATTTCTATGTCTTCAATTATATCTTTATATTATTTGTAAAACATTTTAAGATCTCACTCAACTAATTCCGCCTATATTTGTATTGTTTCTATTCACTGGTTTAAAATAGAAGTTCTTGCCAACCCGATTAATTTCATTATGGCCATAAAACAGGAACCACAGATATCGTCATGTTCTTTGGTTGTCCTACTTTAAACAAACGTATTTTCTATCAAAACCTGCTCTCAACCATACCTACATACATTCAAGTATTTTTTTATTAATTCTACATCAGATTAATTATCCAATTTCCGTACAATTTTCTCATCTTGATAGTCTGAACATCCAGGAAGATAATTAGTATACAACAAATCTTAAGGCTACCTTAAGAAGAGTTATATATCTAGGGTTTCCGATATTTCGTTCAACAGTTGCATTCCTCTTGTCATCCTATACTGTGCCAGAACATCTGTTCCACCATATGGTATTTTGAATAAGTCGTGTCGACGACTACAGCTGAAATTTTCTGGCACGTGTATGCCATAGCATTCCAAGAGGAACGGGATGTCAATACGGTTATGGATTATATTAAAACTAAGAATTGTAAAATTATTATATCGTCTAGTTTCTAAGCTTAATCTATTTGTTGCCTCAAGTAATTCTATATGACGCATGGACCTCGGATAAGTTCCATGCATCCGCATATAGACATAACTAAGGATTTTTTTCTGGATTTATTCTAGCATATTAATATATTTAGTTTGGTGCGGAGACCACACACCACTAGCATACTCCAGCTTACTTTTTATGATGCCATCGAACATGGCTATCATTGCATCTGGGTCATCAAATTATTGCCATATACATATAATTCACTGTGTAGCCCTGAGTAACATCGGAAAATGTGTGTAACATTACAGGAGATGAGTTCGGAGTGCACAGACGAGGCAGGGAAGGTGTTGAAGCACTCTACAGACAACCCATTTATCGAACAGCCTCAACAGCAGACAGTCGTCGATATGAAAGGTATGGAAGTCAAGCACTCTCGTGAGTGACTCTTTCAATATTTTTCAGATGAACACAAGTTTATTCGATTCTCGTGTTTTCAAACATAGAAAATAATAACCTTCTCTAAATAACAACAAAATTATATGTCCTTTATTTAAACTAAAACCTTTTATATTCCGGAAAAGGTACTAGACCTCTTATATGTAGGACGGCCTGGTGACCGAAGTGCTCTCTATTATACTTTCAAAATCTCTCTAAATTCTAGTAACCACTCTGTTCCCCAAATCTTGGTTCTCACTGTGGAGGGGCGACCCATTACACTCTCAATATTAATTTTTGACGGATAACTGTATAACTTGTATGATTTATCCGCACTAGAACAACCATGTCTCGTAGCGAAGCTTGAAAAAATCATGAGGTGAATTGAAAATCTACCAAATTAAAATCCTGATTTTTTTTTCGAATCAATCCATGAATTATCCTAAAGTTTTAAACTCTGCCCAAGTCTGATTCAAATCCGATACGAAAAATGGCCGAAAATAGACATTATTTTCAATTAAAGAAAACCAATATATTTTTCAATGAATCTCACTAATCATTGAATTGAAACAAATGCATGAAAGCAAAATCAAAACAACGAATCAAAAAAAATGTTCAAATTTGTATTTCAGCAGGATTCAGATAAAAATTGACGTTTAAATGTTCGTTAAAATTTGATTCTAGTTTCTTAGGTAACGATTTTTTTCTTTTCAAAAGAAATACGAACATTCCCGGGTTACGAATAACCTGACAATATTTGAAAATCTCCTACTACCACCACAGTAAGCGTAAAATGTTGATTATGTCGTGATAGAGGACTTAGACAGCCGAGGAATTGAACTCACAACGCATGGGCGGGACCCAAACGTGATGCCAACTCAGCCACTGACTATTCAATGATATCCGAGTTGTTTTTTTTATTAATACAACGGATACGGTTTACATAGTTCCCGTGAGCATTCAGGCCATGGGCGCATTTTGGTGTCTTACCATTTTACCTAATTCCTCTAATAGTAATAATTCGGTCCCTTTGATAAAGTTCACCAGGTTTGTCATTAGATATAATATATCTCCTGGTTCCATATTGTGCCTTTCCAGGTATCTGAACCATGTACCCATCAGGGCGGAATCTTGGTACCATATGTGAATTGAGTCTCCTAAGATTTCCTGTATCTATTGGTGTTTTTCACTCCCATGTATCTCCTGAGGTGGCAGTGTCCTACCAGTTCCCTCAGTGAATGCACTGTCCATATTGAATAAATGATTCATCTTAATTCGCTTGTGATTGCTTTGCGTTGTCTCACTCCGGGTGCCTTCTCCCATTCTTTCCAGTGCTGGGACTTGACCCAACTTTAGCAAGTTTTGCAAAGAAATTATTGCCCTTATTTACCTGATAAAGTAATCCTTAAACTTGTTCAGTTTGTTTTTTCTTTTGTATATTTGTTTGGACACCGTACAAAGAACGTTGGTTGTTGGGTTTTAGATGTTATGGTGCTCAACGACATCATCGAGCAGGCTGCGGGTAGGCAGAGCAGGGCCAGCGACCAAGGAGGTAAATTTTCACTTCATCCTACCTCACACATCATTAGTCACATTCACAAGGCCGACTAAAATACAATACGATACATGCATTGGCGCGCGACGGGTTTTGAAGTGTCACGAGATCAAATCAGTGCCAATTTGCAAATGGCGGTGATTGTTGTTGTTACTCGTCGTACTCTAGTCGGCCTTGTCATACTCATTAACCTTTCCTGCCAACATTAGGCCCGAATCATTGACCAGTTTCATAATAATATGTTACATGTTAATTCATGTCACGTTCTACCATTATTATACCCTAGAAAAGTGTAGTCAAAATTTATGTTTATATTTTATTAATTTTGTAGAAATAGTTTTTAAAATGTCATGTGTGTCGATTACATAAATAAATTATTGTTTTTGTTTATAGTGAAATTTTTATGTTAATTTGTTTATTGACTGATATGCAACATTTTTTTAAATATTTTTGCTTTGGGACATGAAATTTTTATTTGTGTGTAATATTGTTTGATGTGGTGGATTCAATGCAAATATTTGCTGTTCAAATTAACCGAGGTCAAAATTTCTTAGTTGAAAACGCTGGTAAACTTAAAAAGAATTCATAATCTTCTCTTTCATAGATGGCGTTAAATTTATTATTTTAGGGAAAATCACTTTTTGGAAGTTATGCTTTTAAATTATTAATATTAATTATTGGTTTGCGCCCCTATGTAATATGCAATATGAATATGAATACGTATTTTATTACAATACAAACAAATTGATTTTCACTTTGGTAGAAATCACTACAAAAAAAAATTTGCGCATCACCAGTGCCAAAGTATGAGTTTCTTTTTGATCAAATATTCTTCCACTAAAATACAAGGAGGTAAGAAGATGAGAAAGACTTGTATCATGCGTGTACATGTTTGTTTATATGTATTATACATATAGTTGGGACCCTTTCGAAGAGATTGGTGTACTATTGTGGTATATCTAAAAGCTTCCCAGCTTGTCACATGTGCTAAGAGCTGTCCCAAAAGTCCGCTAGATGGCAGTTAGTTTAGTTTGGAGTTTGGGCACCAGGGGGGCCAAGGGCCCGGGTGCAGTCTGCAGGAGCTCATTCGATTCAGATTTCATTTAGCCAGCTTCCAGTTAGGTCGACTATCGTGGTCACCACTTGTACATGCAAAGTATTAAATAAATCCCAAATTAACATTACTCTATTCTTTCCAAAGAAGTAATCTCCTCCCAAGATGAGTTGGAGAACTTGTCTGAACACTACAACTGGCGCAGTCGGTAGGACAATATTCATGTAAAGATATTTGACAGCAATGCCTTGCCAGGCATTCAAGTAAGACCGCAGTAAAGGCTAGAACGACCCTAACCCCAAAGTATGTTAACATTTTAAAGCATAACTTATAAAAGTGTTTTCCTAAAATGCGCCATTTGGCGCCATCTGTAAATGCGTAGATTATAACGAATATTCCATTAAACCTTAAGTGAATATATTAATTTTATTGTGCAGATGACACACATGTTTCATTGGATTAGCCTCACAAAATGAATGTTTTTCACTTATGTATAAATGTGTAATAAACAATTCACGCAATACAATATTATGATTTTGTTCTTATATCAAATAAAAATGATCCCAAACTGCATATTATATAAAGTAAGAAAATTGATAACAGTGCCAAATTATGAAAATTATAAATGCCTTTATTGTATATGATTTCAATAGATTAAATTAGATATCATTTCACTGTCATCTTTTGCATAAAATACATTATAGTTATTCAAAATTCATCAAAATTATGTTAGCATACATAGATATTATGTATGTTTGTGTATTTATAATGCCATGTTCTTCTGTTTAGTATTGGTTTGATAAAAAGTGTTACTTTACCAGAAAATCTTCAATTAATAAATTAATTGGTTTCTCTCAGGGGGAATGAGATCTGAATCTCTCATCCAATGGTGAAATTTAATTTGCAAAGCTAAAATATATATTGACAAGTATTACTCTCTACAAGTTTAATATTGCAACTGCATGACATTTTCATTTTCGTCACGCTTTTGATAAGAATGCTTCTAATTTTTGCACGAATTTTCATTTTTCAAAATATGTACATACTTTGTTAATCACCGAAGTGAAACACGTTTTTCAGATTTCTGGGCACACATATTCTTTCACCGCTGTTTTTACACAAAATCAATGTATATAATAATTTTAAACATATGTCATCACTTTTAAAATACCACTAAATATACATATCTTAAATATTAAAAAATCATTACGTCCAGCCTAGCAATCCGAAGGTCGCAAGTTCAAATATTTGATTGACTTGTGTTATTTCACAATTGAATCATTTAAAAATAATATAAGATATATTTGCGAAACGTTCCTGAATGGAAGATACTCTCAGATTTCTTCTGGTGTAAGACCGCCAATCAGAATTGAAAAGTTACCTGAAATGGCTTTAGCGTGTTTGGTGACCAGATCTGAATAGACAAGAACTTGCCCATCTTCCCCTGCCCCTTCTCTTTTCCTCGCCAATCAGAATTGAAAAGTTACTTGAAATGGCTTTAGCGTGTTTGGTGACCAGATCTGAATAGACAAGAACTTGCCCACCTTCCCCTGCCCCTTCTCTTTTCCTCCCTACTATCTTCAACCTTGCAATATACCCCATTTGGGGATGCCGTAGTTTCAATGTCTACAGGCGGTTGGGAGCAATAATTGTAACAATAAACATAAATGAATATTGTACAATGTGTATAAATACATTTTCATGTTATCAATAAAAAAAAACATTAAAAGACATCCACCCCTACATTTCACAGACATTTTTTTACAAAATCAATTAACGCTTTTCAAAATTAACTAAACTTTGTTCAACTTATTTTGTTTCGATACGCAAAAAGAAAAGGGAATTAACTAAAAAAATGATTAGTTGTTTTTTTAACTTAAAGGGTGGTTGAACCCCTCTTAGAGGTATGTTTTCCTTGTAAGAAAAAATATGTTGCTAAGAATGCTAACATTACATGGAGAAATGGTCGAGTGAACTCATTTTATATTTTACTCAATCCCCAATTCTTTTCGTACATGCAATTACAGATTTCAAAACATCCACAAGGTTTTTTTTTTAAATAGTTTTTTGTTGTTGTTGTTTAAGGCAATTCACCCTAAAAAGAGTGCTATGTGTAAAAATAGCTTTATTTAATGCATGAATTATTTGGTTGCTTTGTATATTATTTGTGTCATGAAGCTTTCGATTTGAGTATATATATTGTAATTATTGAGAACTGCTGGTTTGTCACGTTATTAAAATATAGAATTTTTGAAATACTGTTTTACTGACTTCCGAAAACATCGTCTGTAATTTTACAAGTTCGCGCGTTACTTACAAAAAGTGCATTCATTCCAAGGATGCCAACATTGGCATAAAAAAATATCGTTGAAACTAAAAAAGTTCAAAAGGGTTACCTCTTTAAAGACATACGTTTTTGAACAGCACCAAAAATATGTTGTCGATACTTAATTATTATTTTGATTAAATTCCGTCCAAGGGTAGAATTTGAAGACATTCTCCCCGGCTTGAACTTTGTTCTAATGTTTCCAAAAAATATGTCAAAAACAAGTAAATAAACGTAACGAATTCTTGATAAACATTTTAAAACAAACATTTGTACACGGATATGATTTTAGATTTTCATGGCCAAAAGTATTTTCGTTAATTGTTTTTGGGGTGTTACGCATTGTTGCGCTACCTCCTTCTTTAGCCAAAGTTTCGGACAGCGTTACAGTGTTTATCATCAGGGCAGATAGTGGACACTGTAACGCTGTCCGAAACATTGGCTAAAGAAGGAGGTAGCGCAACACGGCATAACACCTGAAAAACAATTAACGAAAATACTTTTGGCCATGAAAATCTAAAATCATATCCATGTACAAATGTTTGTTTTAAAATGTTTATCAAGATTTTTTTTCAAAACTAGTAAACTACCACTTTTTGAAACCTAATTTTAAATTATCATTGTAATTTGATAATTTAATGAGTTTTCTTATTCAGATTTCAATATACATATATTTATATACACCTACATGAATAATTGATTTTATTTTCAGAAGGTTTAATTATTTATAATCTTTTGTCAATAATTTAATTTAAACTTCAAAATCAGTATTTTTTTCGTTAATGCATTAATCCAACTAACAACTAGCTCGGTCAGTCAATGTTAAAAAAACATATATTCAGCTTTTGCTAAAGATTTCAATAAAATTTTTCGCTTTTTAAAAACTAAGAAAAATGTAATTTTGCACATGGATTTTGGTTAAATTCTAACATTTTGCATGCACCAGTAAGTATAATTTTTCTTAATCGTTATTATTATTGGCTTTTGGTTATAAAGAATAAAACTATAGATTTGTGTAGATTGTCAAAGATTGACTAGTGTCTGAGTGTCCAATTGATTTCAGACACGTGCATTAGGTGTGTTTTATCCAACTAACAAATTATTGGATTTCTATCTTTGCACAAATGTTTTTAACAACTGTGAGTAAAAATACACCAAAACAAATGATTTTTTCTCCATGAAAATTTCCTCGCAGTTATCTAGCATTTGAAATGCCTTGTCTGTAATATCAATCTTTTTTAAACTGATAGTATTTTTGCTCACAATTTACCAAAATTTTAATTAGGACAAATTATTATAGCAACTGAAGGATCAATTTATTATTGCCTTTCTTTTGGGTGGCACATTTTAACTTTGGATTTGATTAAAACATTCACCAAAATTTGAAATACAGCAACACTAACAACATTCCATTAACGAGACATTTTTTCAGCTTTTTAGCGGGCTTTCATCTACCTAAGCGAAATCTCTTTCCCCTTGTATCTGATTCCTTTAGACTCTCGTAACAATTTAAAGTATGAAGAACCAATACTAATCCTTGGGAATTGGCAGTGTCCATATACTACTTCCCTCCGACAGAGGACGATGAGGATGGACCCACGCTCAAGGACCGGGCCCTGGAAGCGTTGACGAAAGGGATCGATGTGTTCTGCGTGTGGGATTGCTGCTGGTTCTGGCTTAAGCTTCAGGAGTACGTGGCTCTCATCGTGTTCGATCCCTTCGTGGAGCTCTTCATCACGCTCTGTATCGTCGTCAACACCCTGTTCATGGCGCTCGATCACTACGACATGAACAAGGACATGGAGAAAGCTCTCAAGAGCGGAAACTACGTGAGTTACAATTCATTGTATCTTCTTCAAATGTGTTGCATGGCAAAGAGATGGTTAAAATAATGATGGAGTTCTGCCGGTTATGTTGTTGATGGAAGTAGTTTGATATACGGCATTGCCAAGATTAAAGACGTTTTTCTATTATATGTTTAAGTGCCTTCTAATCTTTAATCTGAAAGTATGTTGCCTGTTGTATGCTGATGATGCGGTGCTGATTTCTAATAGAATAGAAGATCTGTAGTCCCTTGTATCTAGAATGAACGAAGTATGATGAACGTAAATAAATCTAAAATCATGGCATTTGAAAGATTGAGAACGAAAACAGTTTGCAACATTATAACATTAAGTGCAAGTGCATGCTAATCTGTAATCTGAAAGCATGGTGCTTGTTGTATGCTGATGTTGCAGGGCTGATTTCAAACAATATGAAAGATCTACAGTCTCTCATATCTAGGATGAACGAAGTATGAATGAAGAAAAAATTAATGATGAATTTATATAATTTCAAAGACTTGTTGTTTGAAAGAGAGAATAAGATAACAGTGTGCAACATAATTGTATATGATAAATACTTGGAGCAGGTGGATGAGTTTGTGTATTTGGGTAGTATGTTCATGAGAGATGGAAGGATTGGTAGGGATATTAAAAAAAAAGTAAATGTAGAGAATTCATTTAATGAAAAAATGTCCAAAGAGGCGAAGCTAGTAATCCACAGCGGAATGCTGATTCCAATCCCGTTGTATAAGAGTGAGGCATAGAACTGCAGATGAATTACGAAAGTAGATTGAAAGCTGTAGATACGAGATCCCTGAGGCAATGAAACCATGTATGACCGTTTGAAAAATGTAAGAGATCTGCAAAAAATTCAAGGCAATGAGTAAGATTAAGATAGGGCCCTTAGATAATTTCTGAGGTAGACATGGCACGATCAAGATAATTATATATTTGAGTCGGTTCATGTCAAGAATCTAGAGAAGAAAATAACAGAAGGGTGTGTATGAGACGATCTATGAATATGACTGAAGCAAGTTTGTGCCAAGACTACGTTGTTTGGCGGTCCGTCCTCTCTACCTTTCCCTGTGGAGAAAAGACGTGATGGTTAGTTAGTTTTAGTGAATCTACTTAAGGTAATTGTTGCACCGTACTTTACATTGGCGCAGCCGCTGGGATTTACAGTTCAAGTCAAATGTGGAAATACGAATTTCTTTTGCAGTTCTTCACGGCAACCTTTGCGATTGAAGCAACCATGAAACTCATAGCCATGAGCCCCAAATACTACTTCCAAGAGGGCTGGAACATCTTCGACTTCATCATTGTGGCCTTATCACTCCTTGAGCTTGGTCTGGAGGGAGTTCAGGGATTGTCCGTGTTGAGATCGTTCCGATTGGTAAGTTTGTTTATTGTCATATTAGATCTATTTACAAAAAATAATATACGAATTTTCCACAACGATTCTATGAAATTTGATATTTGTGTGTTTCTTTTTAGCACTTCCTTCAGTCGGAAACAAATTATATCGCATTCATATTTCAAACCCTTTCAGAAATAGATATTAAAATAATTAATCGTTCCTAATTGAAATCAATTATTGTTTCTATCAAATTACGGATCACCATGTTTCTATATACATATTATTGACTTTACGAAAAACAAAATATTACCATAGTTTTTAGGCAAATTACGAAATTATTCCCCACTGGAGCGATCACGTAGGGAGAAATAAATTTGCCTCGATTGCTTGAGATTTCCCAGAAGGTCATTTTAAAATTTTTTGGCCAACATTAAAAAAATCATATCTTCGAATTTTAACATGGAGACATAAAAACTTATTATAGTTCTCTATAAACAATGAATAAACCTGTATTTTACCGTTTATCTCATATTTGTAGGATTTATAAAAAAATATTAAAAAATCGTAAAGTTTATAAATGTGCGAATTTTGAGTGTTTTTACTTGAAACTGCCGTGAGGGATACTTATTCGGGTCAACATAGAACATTTTCGGTTTCTGTATGTTGTCTGTGGTATACTTGATAATGAAAGGTGATAATGAAAAAAATCCACGGAAAAGGACTTAATTGTATCCGTAAACAGCTGTTAAAAATTCGGTGGGATAAAAATATTTTAAAAATTTATTTTCAACATTGTTCTAAAATAGTACACGAAGTTCGATTTGCCACATCTATGGTCATAATAGATAAAGCATTTCAATAGATTCGTGTTAAAGTAAACGACTGGCAAAGGAAATGTTTTAAATAATTACAATAAATGTTTTACGAGGGGTAGGAAAATGTGGTCCATTTTTGGACCGAAATCAATCGCAGAAAAATAAAACTGGTCCATTTTTCTACCGAAATCGCTCCAATGGTTAGATTATACACAATTTCTGACAAAGGCATTGCTGTGAATTCGTATGTTAGGCAAAGATTTTATTGTTATGCAATTGAAACAAATTTCATAATATTTCAAGGCGGGCAGTGATAATCTTTCTAACCAAGAATTTAAACACATTCATATTAATTAAAAGAGTGTTGTTGCTCTACAAAATTTGCTGGAATATCCATCCTTAAACTTAGAAAACGTAAGAATTTATTTTGTATTCTTTCAACAGCTTGTACATAAATATTTTAATGTGGATTTAATGAAAATCTTTCTGCAAAATAATGTAGACAAAATTTTATTAGGATTGCTATGGATTTCTCTCAAAAAAATGGTATTAAATATGTTTAGGATAAAAAAGCTGGTTAAAAGATTGTGTCGCTCCTGATTTTTAAATTATGGATTGTTAACAATCTTCAGCAAAAAGCAAATAGAGAAGTTTGATGTAATTGGGGGGCAGTAATTTGACACGAGTGCATGTGTTTGCAGTTGCGTGTATTCAAGCTGGCCAAGTCCTGGCCCACGCTCAACCTGCTGATCTCCATCATGGGACGCACAGTGGGCGCTCTGGGAAACCTCACCATCGTCCTTTGCATTATCATATTCATATTCGCCGTCATGGGCATGCAGCTCTTCGGCAAGAATTACGCAGGTGTGGCCACTCCCGCTGGTGCCGCTGTCATCAACCAACCAACTACTCTTACTTCTTTCTCTCTACGCCTTTTCAATTATGTTGTCGTTGAGGCTTGCTTTTACGCTGACTACTGGTTTCAACAAACCTTCCGCAGGATTTTTTTTCAGGGATTGCGATTTTGGTGCTATTGTATTATGTTTTAAAATAAGGTGGGATGCGAATATTGCCAGAATTATCGACACTATCATTTATTATTTTTAAGCTACACACCAACATATTTATTATTTGAGCTAAAGGTTCTTATGGATAATTTTAATGGGAAAAACCCGACAATGTGATTCCATTGTAGAAGGCGTTTACATTGTTGCCATAAATACACGGATTAAATTTAACAAGGCTTTGTTTTACCTCTTGTTTAAACTGTCGACTGGTTTCAGAAAAAGCAACTGAGCAAAAGTTAAAGGAACGATACTTACAGAGAGAAGCTGTATAGAGTGGGAGGTAACACAAGAGATCGGAGTCCTGATGAAGGAAAGGCTCTTTAAAGAAAGGAAAGGAAACTAGTCAAGAGTTAAACAAAATTTAGTGGTAAAAGCAAAGCATTTGTTTCATAAACAACAACCTTCCTGGTTATTGGTTTCCAATATTCCCCTTAAAATTTTCTCATATGCATAATACGAGCATTTGGTAGGTAATGTAATGACTTATACTCTACACGCATATTACTCAGTTAGAAATGGCATTGAACAGTTCCCCAATCATCCCTTGTACTGAAGCAATCATTAATGTAACCCCTGCCAGAAAATCCATAATTGTGGCAGGAAAAATTAGAAGAATTTCACAAAAAATTATTTGACTGTGTACTCAAAATTTTAACTATTGAATGCCAAATTAACGACTTTCTCACTTTCCTCTTACTCTTGCTTAAATTCGCTTGTTTAGTCAGTGAATAAATCCAGCAAGATTATTAATGCAGATGGCGAAATCAAACAGGTAACACACTGCCTTCTACGCCTTTCCGAGTCAGACACTATCAATTCACAATCACCCAAAAATATTATGACACAAAACCAGATAAACAAATCATCAAAACTATCAAAATTCATCCACTGATTCTTGATATTGTCTTCCTCACTAATGTAACAGTATTTTCATTAAGGTCGCCGCTTAACAACACATCGTATATAAGTATGATCAATCTTTGATGATCTTTTGCCATTGGTCTACAGCACAAAGTATCTTGCTTTTGCAGCTTCGTGTATTCAAATTGGCAAAGTCCTGGCCAACCCTGAACTTGCTTATCTCCATCATGGGTCGGACGATGGGTGCGCTGGGTAACCTGACCTTCGTGTTGTGTATTATCATCTTCATCTTCGCCGTGATGGGGATGCAACTGTTCGGCAAAAACTACGTCGGTAAGTATCTGAACCATTCCACTTCCACCAGGTAAAGCGTCTTACTCTCTTCTCCACTTATTTCTTAACTTTTCTCTCTCACGATTTCCATTTTGCCTCTGTTATATTGGAGGATATGTATATATTTCCTCCTAGGTTTTTAGGTAGGTCTTATTTTTTCTTTTATAATCTTATACAAAACTACTTCTACAAAACTATTCTCGTAAATATTCAGACCAGGTTAATTGTCTTTTCTGAAATAATTGATCTCAATAACTAAAAATAAACATTACCACTGTTCAGGAGTGTCCGATATATTTTTCTTTTTTTTTTCTTTATTCATTGCTTTGATGGTTAAAAGATACTTTGGAAGTATCAATAATTTGTAACTATTAAAAAACAAATATGGATAAAATCTGGAATCCATGATTTTCAATCAAGTAAAAAAAACTAAAAAGAGCCAAAATAAATCTATTTGACCACTGAACTAACTGTTTTATTGATAAAAAAATACTCTGAATTGTGCGAGATTTACTGAACATGTTTATTTGACAGATAACGTGGACCGGTTTCCTGACGGAGATCTGCCTCGGTGGAACTTTACAGACTTCATGCACAGCTTCATGATCGTGTTTCGGGTGCTCTGCGGGGAGTGGATAGAGTCCATGTGGGATTGCATGCTGGTGGGAGACGTGTCCTGTATACCCTTCTTCTTGGCCACTGTGGTCATCGGCAATTTGGTGGTACGTATCACTTTCTGTGAATACCAATTTTGTGTATACGCTGCATCTGGCATGCCTCAAGGTGAGGTCTAGACCCTGCCTTGTTTTTACTTTGTGGATATGTATTAACATTTTTATGAAATTTTATTTCTGAGAATTTTTGAAGATTTTGATCAGAGGTAACATATACCCACAAAGATTTTTTAGAACAAAAATGTTCTTTAGTAGCCGAAAAGCAGTGGTTATAAATTTGAGCTTATTTTAGATAGTTTGAAAACACTGCATCTGGTGTGCCTCAAGGATCAGGTACAGACCCTGCCTTACTTTTACTTTATGGAAATGTATTAGCATTTTTACAATAAAAACATATTGTTTCTGCAAATTTTTTTATGAGAAATTATCAGAATGTACCTAACTTATTCTTAATTCTCCAGTATTCTAGTTGATTTTTAGAATAAAAATATTTGACTTTAATAACTGAAAAGCGGTGGTTTTAAATTTGAGCTTCTTTTACGTAAATAGTAACAATATTAAATTTTATCAGTGTTTTCAACAAAACTTTCAAAATCTATATGGGTACTTCTACATTCCAAATACCCTTTCAATCAATTCAGAAATGATTCGGAATTTTATCGAGAGCTCTGTTCTGGAAAAAGAATTGCACAAATTGATGAAGTTTATGAAAAAAAAACGTTATTTTGCAGGTTCTTAACCTCTTCTTGGCCTTGCTCCTGTCCAATTTCGGCTCTTCGAGTCTTTCGGCGCCCACGGCCGACCAGGAAACCAACAAGATCGCGGAAGCCTTCAACCGAATATCGCGCTTCAACGCCTGGGTCAAAAGCGGCATAGTGGCCGTTTTCAAGTTCCTCAAGAACAAGCTGACGAGCCAGATTGCTGACCATGCCCCAGGTGAGCCGTGCTACAGTTGGAAACAAGGTTCATACTCATCACAACTAGACGATAGCTTTGATTTTTTGTTCGACACGCGCGTTCACACTTTTGATTTTACTAAACACTGGTTTACTAGAATAGGAGTTTCAGCTTGGTCCAAGAAAAAACAATACCCACGTACTTGAAATGCTTTACATTTAGGTAAATATGGCATCTTTAAGATGCCTCTTTGATTGTAATGCATTATAAGTAGGTACGTTAGAATGCTAATAAGAATGCCTTAATTACGGCAATCTTTAATACTATAATTTTTAACAAAGATTTAAACAAAGCAGTACATATAAGCAACACAAAATTCTTTACATTGTTCAATTCTATACATACGAAGCACTGGAACTCATTTACTTGTTCTGAAATACGGGAAGATAATCTAAAATCATTTACAACAGATTGGAATACTTAAATACTTTTAACATTTTTGTATTCATTAAAAAGTTTGCTCATCCAACATAAACAAAATAGATGTTATCTTAGTTATATAGCTTTGGGTTCTTATAAAACTGACAAAATTGTGATAGCTTTTATGGATGATGTTTACAGAATACAAGGCTACCTCGAATATAATATCAATGTACCGTATTTTAATGATCTGTAGGCAAACCCTTGTGGTTATTTTTCTTGCCACACAATATATACCATTAGCCAATAGGTAATATTATATGAGAACGGATATTTTGCTATCATAACAAGTTCACAATTTCCACGGGGCATCAAATGCCAATTATACTTTTATACAAGGAAACACAGGAAATTAGAGAGACCAAAAATAATTACATATCGTACATACAAGATACTACGTGCATGCACTTTTACAAATAAATTTTCTTGCTGATGAATTGAGTTTGACAACCAACTGTTTGAAATAATTATTAATGAATGTTTTTTAATATTTAATTGTTGTTCTGCAACTTGTACTTTTGAACATAAATGTTTCTTTTTTGATAATTTGCCATTTTCAATGGTTTATCGCTTGGTGTTTCAATGTTCAGTAGCCCTGCGGTTGATTTTAAACTTTAAAAGACAATGTTCACATTTATATGTATATGTATTAAATTTAGATTATTTAAAAGTTTGTGAATCAAACGCAGAGAAATTGGACCCCACTGCACGCTTTCTATATAATATATTTTTTGCTTCTTTTGTTTTTTCTAACCTTTTTCAATATGTGTACATATATCTTTTTACTACTGAAAATGTGTAAAGAATGATTTTTTAAATATCAAGTTTTCAAAGAAAGGATTAAATTTTGACAATGTTCTTACTAATTCAAATATTTGGTTTATTGTAGATATCTTGTAAACATCTTGGAATTATTAACATACATACATAAAACACGGACATGATTTTGTCACTGAATTTTAACAAATCATCAAATTTCAAAGTTAAAATTCAAGTTCTGTTATTATTTCATGGTGATTTATATACATAATAACAGAACTTGAATATTAACTATGAAATTTGATGAATTGTTCAAATTCTGTAAAACAATCCGTCCAATCAGTAATGCGACTTTAAAAATAAAATCTAACACTACAATGAAAGAGGGTAAAATTCTTAATTTTTTTTTTAAATTTGACACAAAAAGAGAAACAAACCACATATTTTATAAATTTTTAATCTTTTTTCAATAGTTAGTTTAAAATTGGGGTACACACATCGAACAACAATATATCAATACATACAATTAGTATTAATTTACAATGCTTCCATAAAAAATAAGATTTCAAACAATGTATTTAATAAAATTAGCATGCTAAAATATATTAAACCTGTATTTAATATTTATTGTTGAATTTTCCAATACAAATTCCTGAAAGCAGGAAATTTACGAATATGCATTAAAACAATAACCCTAACATAAGTAATGATTATGAATTTGAGGAAGCACAAGAGTGATACAAATACAGACCTATGTTGACATAAAAAAGATCATTTTTAAATTTTTCTAATACTTTATTAAATAATTCCCTTTATATATTTTTTTTATCATTCTTGGGACTCTAATTAATTCTTAATCATTATAATATAATATGTACTATTCCTATTAATACTTATTAATTGTTTAAACCGTCTTTCATTTGTATATAGAATGAATCCACTGTTAGGCGCTGGGAGAGTGGATGTCCATAACCAATCCATTTTGTTTGTCAATATTACCGTCAATTCAATATGATGCCTCTTCATGTAAGGCTTGAAGATTAATGCTAGTTTTGATAGAAATCTCGTTCATTAATAGAGCGACTGCTAGTACCATGAAATAATAAAAAAAATTAAAACTGAGTATGATTTCTGGATTAGAAAAATATATCATTTTTAGTCTTAATTCAAATCTATCGAAGTGCAATTCTAAAGTTAGTAATCCTATTCTTTACAAAGGTAGATGTGATAAGTTGTGTATAGGCCAGACTGAAAGGACCATCTCCAAAAAAGGATCTCAACACTTTTGAACGTGCAATCTCGGCCATCCGAAAAGTTACCTGAAATCCTGGGAAGACCCAAAGCAATTGGATTACGGAAGCAATCGAAATCCACGAAATCTGCATTAATAGGGACGATGGGACTCTTTATCTTGGTGTCTTGTATTTAACGGTTACACCAAAACTAAATGCCGAAAACCACACTAATTTCACTTAATTAATAAATTAAAATAACAGCCATAAGAGGATTAACATGCCCAAGACGGTATCACTTCCTCGTACATAAATAATATATAAACACACACTTCACCATATTCTACACATCTGTCCTTATGAAGGACATTGAATGCTGCCCGAAGCGTTAACTAAAGAGGCGCACCACAGCATAATAACTCAAAAATTAATTAATATCTCAAATCATATCTACTTTAGCAACTTTACTTGCTTGCTGTTACGGCAATTTCTGATGTTTTGGATTCCACTATGTTCATTTGAGAGATGGTACATTGATCGTACAGTTGGTTAGTCAGATATCTCCGAAAAAATTAAATTTGAGATGAGTATGTAGTTATATGCAAAAGTGTACCCTCTACCTGGTACAATACTCAGAATACTCATAAACACTGCCAAATCAATTATAATGCAGAAAAACTTGTAGTAAATTTAAAAAAATGGTGATGTTTTCTGGGTCATAAAAATTGATATTTCAAAATGTCATAGGTACTAATGTACCTAACTGTTGTTATACTTCCCGGTGTTATTTTATAGCATATTTAATGTGTAAAACATATACATGTGTAAATAATATTTGTTTTATGGTAAACATTCGAATGTTGCTTTCCTCGTTATCTCAAAAAGTAGTATTTGAAGATGTCTGACTAATCAACGGGATGATGGATATTGTTGATAGATGTTGTGGATTATTTTCTGTTGTGTATAAAGTGAAATCACGCCCCCTCCCGTTTGATTGTTGTTTGTTTAGTTGCTCCCGTGACTGTACTATTCTGTTCCTGTAACTTGTTGTGTAACACCCCGTTGATTGTGCACGTGTGTTACTGTTAACTGTTGTTTCATGTTATGTAAATTATAATTGTTAGTTCGTGTTGTAAAAATATCATAAAGGAGGTCATGCACGAATTTTAAGGTTAATTGGGAACACTTCTTATTCTTATATCATGGAGCATCCTCGACGCTGAAAGAAGCCATGGACGAGAGATGTTAAGTGCTTCGTTGCTTTGCAAACCCTTTTCAGAGTAATAAGTACCTATTTCAGAGGAAAACATAACTTTTTTTTTATTGCAATCAACTGCTTCGATTATTACACCGAGTTACATAACCCCTCAAGATAATTTGTTCGCTTTTGGGAACAGCTTAAATAGGTCTCATAGAAACTGTTGCGTCTCCCTTATTATCATTGTGAAAAACATGATCTAAACAGTGCTAGAAAAAGAAAACAGCAGCCCCTACATTCAATTTTAGTTTAAAAAATAAAGTGAACCATTTTTAAAACTTTCTTATGTTTGTATTTAAAAAAAATAATATTTCTAAAATTATATGCTAATTTATAAAAATCAAAATTGGAGGGGTATTTCATCAGCTTCCAAAAACAGTCCTTAATTTTTTGGTATGTTCGAAAATTTTCCATTTGTTTCGATTTTGCTGTAAAGCAGAAATATCCTAACCTCCTAACAGTATATGCCCGAGGCCTGAGGGGTTAATAAAACATGTATAAAATTACTTTAAATTCATAATGGAAATAGCTCCCTTTAAGGCCCTGTTGTTTTACGTGTTATAAAGCTCTAGTCATGTAAAAATGTATGTAGCAAAAATTTTAACTTCCTTCCTACATTTTTAACCCTTCTGAATGTTTTATTTGCACACATTCCAAAAAATGTAAAAGTGATTTTGTAACTAAGCCACGATTTTAGTAAAACACTATTTATAATTTCAATTTAGAAAAACATAATTAAAATATTATACTGTAAGTAGTTTATACCTACTTTATCAGTTCAAATCATAAATTTGAATTCATTAAATCAGATTTCACAGGGACGCACAGACAACCTATATTGGTATGTTTGATGATATTTCGAATAAAAAACTTGGCTTTAAAATGTCTTTAAAGTCATTATTGTTATGTAAATAACTATATTTAAATCATGCCTTTTCACCCAAACTTATACTAATATTAATATATGACATCACTAATAAAGAAAATACTTTTTTTTTCCTAAACTAAAAAAGAATATTTACATTGATGCAAACATTAAACTATAGCGTATTAAATCAATAGATTGGTTTTTTTAAATTTAAAGAAATGCATCAACTCAGATAAAACGCCAGCAAAACCTTAAAGTTCGTTCTGCCCCTCGTTTCGTTGTCTCCAAAAAAACCGGTGTAAATTCTAAGACGGCGGTGTTGTGGCGTGATTCCTTTTTTCCCGGCGCGGCCCAGGTCTAAAGGCCGCGCTATGTGGCCGCTGTGTTTCCGCAGAGCGCGGAGTGGACGGCGAAATGGAGATGGGCGGAGATCTGGACGACGCCGTCATCTACCGCGACAAGAAGCACAAGGACCAGCTCGAGGTGGCCATCGGAGACGGCATGGAGTTCACCATCCATGGTAATTTCAAATAATCCCTTCTTTGCTTTGTGCTGGGTTTTTAGGAAGCACCGCACCCACACACCGTTTATATTTTATATCGTCTTTATCACATTCTGTCCTGTCCTATTATTTTAATTGTTTAGAAATAATATTAATTGATAAATGTATGCAGTCATGTGTATTTAAAGCATTGTCACTACAACTGACTTTCTCCCACTGTCTGCTAGGGTCTGTTTCCTTTTAGACAAAGTTGTAATTTTAATGAAAATTCTTATACATACATATTTCTGAATCTACTAAAAATACTTTTTTTAAAGGATGTTTAAAGGAGGCTCTGAGGAAAATAATTTCCCTCTGACCCGTGTCGTAGGAATGAGGAAACACAAAGGCCGGCAAACCGTTGCACAGATCAGCTGTTGAACTGAAGAATATTTATTCCCATTCGACGAATGTCAACCGTTTACAAATGCTGAATATGCATTTGACCTGTTTCTCGACTATGCACCGGTGCTATTGGCATCAACGACGCTAATTCTTCAGAGAACCTTCCTTTAAAATATCGGTTGAACAAGGACAGCATTCCCACCTGACTCCTGCGCTCCAAAGATTGAAGTTCGTTTGTTAAGATAGTGAAATCTATCAAACAGACCACGTTTCTGCACAGAGTCAAGGGTTTTTTCAAGTATTTTAGGGCTCCAGACAAGAAATTCAACAAATTCAACATTTGTACAGGGTCAGAAGTTGTTTACTGATAAAGTATCTGCGGCTTGCTTCTGAGAGGCTAACTTGACTCCGGCTTCAATGGAGCCCCTATGTCAGAGCTGGTCTCTTAGAGTGGCACCAAGCATCTCAATGCAAGGCATATTGGGTTAGGTTAGGTTACAATCTCTAGCCAGTTCTTTGAAGATAATCAAAATAATGTGATTGAGATATGTTGTTTAGCCTTATGATTGTTTTTATTAATTAAGTTTGTGATATTCGATTTTCCAGGTGATTTGAACAACAAGATGAAGAAAGGGAAGATGTTAATGAATAATATTAATGCCATTAGCGGCAACCACCAAGACAATAGGTTAGAACATGAACTTATGAATCACCGAGGACTTCCCTTACAGGTATGTCGTACCTCTCACATAACAATACTAAACATCATCACTTGCCCAATTAATTCAATAATTTTGTAATTTGTGTATACCACAAATATTTACATCTTTATTGTCTATGCTTATCCATTTATGCTTCTTTTGTCCAAAGCCAAATAATGGTATCAGTCGTTGATAAGTTTGAATTAATTATTTAGTTGAAATTACAGGATGACGATACAATTAGTCAAAAATCTTACGGCAGCCATAAAAATCGGCCGTTCAAAGACGAAAGCCACAAAGGTTCAGCGGAAACAATGGACGGAGAAGAGAAGAGAGACGCCAGTAAAGAAGATCTTGGATTAGAAGATGGTAAGTTATGTTGTCAATCTCTTCTCTTCTTTCTACTTGTCATAAATGAATAGTAAGTCAAATATTCTGAACTAAAAACTGTATTTTAACCGACATAGCAACTTAGTGAAATCTGAGAATTCAGATCAACAGAAGATCATGCAATTTTCAATCCAGTTTTAACCACATAACAAGAACAATAATTTAGAGAATGCAACAAAGTACTTTTGAGTGTCTTTTGAGATCTTCAAATGCTGTGCTCTGTGAAGCCCCTCTTATGTCAATTCCCTATTATGAAGTCTGCATGAGTGTTCATTGAGGTTTCCGCGAGTTGTTTAATTATGACCCGGAATCCGGAATCAACCTTCCTTTATATTTCAATATAGAAATACTTAAGTAAAATTTAAATCATTACTTACCATATTTTTATTATTTATGTTTGATGCATGGAATATTTTAATAAATTATAAAAATAAATATACAAGGTAATACGTAACAAAAAAAATTCCACAAAGGCAAAGTCTGTGCATGGATATTGTGGTAAAATTATCACATTTCCATGATTAAAGAATTAAACATGAGAAAAAGATACATGTAATTTTTTCTTTTTAGAAGGTTAATGATATAAAATTTAAAGTAATTACTTACCTGGTGATTCCAGATCTAGAAGAAGACGGCGCAGAAGACGGTGGCCTGGACGGCATCCGGCCAGCAGTAGTGGCCGCCAATGACGACGAGGTCATCGAGGACTCGCCGGCCGACTGCTTCCCGGAGCCGTGCTATCTCCGCTTCCCATTCCTGGCGGGAGATGACGATGCGCCCTTCTGGCAGGGCTGGGCCAATCTCAGACTTAAGACCTTCCAGCTTATCGAGAACAAGTACTTTGAGACGGCTGTCATCACCATGATCTTGCTCAGCAGTTTGGCCTTGGTAAGTTGCACAAACTTCACTTTCTTTAACAGAAGCAAGGTATGTATAAATGATTAAGTTCCCTTCAGGGTTGTTTTATTACAAAAATGTCCACACTGACTGCCAATTTACTCGGGCAGTGCAAAATATATTGTTCAGATTTCTGATCTGCAGGAACATCCAGTTGCAAGAGCTGTCTCTCTTTTGAACTAAATCTCCTTGGACATTGACCTAACTTTTTCATTTGGTCGAGGACAATAAGTTCAAAATGATGAACTTACCATTTAGTAGCACTATTAGTAATAGCAGTTTAAAGTTAAATGTACATCACAAAAGTTGTAAAAACTAAATAAATAAAAAATGGTAGGAAGAAAATTGGAAAAAAGAACACCTGTGGAAGAAAATTACAAGCTAAGGGGGAGAATGTTGCTGTAAGAAAAAAAGAACAATGTTCAAAATCTTCAGTGAGGTAGGTACCGCTGAGCAAACCAAATGCAGATTATTATTCTACATACAATTTTGTTATTTTTTTTAAGTAAAACTTCTTTACGCACGCTCGACACTTGGGGGGTAAAATGATGAATACGTTCCAAAAAAATATGAAACGTTATGAAAAGTGTGATTGTTACGAAAAGTGTGATTGTTACAAAAAGTGTGATTGTTACGAAAAGTGTGATTGTTACGAAAAATGTGATTGTTACGAAAAGTGTGATGCGATCGGTGATCAATAAAAAAGGAAACGAAGCATGTGCAACTTTTGCCCACGCTTCGTTTCCTTTTTTAATGTGTTTCAATGTCATATGTTCTTTTATAAGTTAGTGAAGTTTTACTTCAGTCGTGTGGTCTAAAGCACCCTCGTTTTTTTTATTAATAAATTCCTTTATTTTTTTTTAACATTTTTAAATTAAGTCCCGTTAAACTGATGTTAATTTAATGAATTAATTACAATGTCTCATCTATTCCAGGCTCTTGAAGATGTCCACCTTCCCCAGAGACCCATTCTTCAAGATGTCCTCTACTACATGGACCGAATCTTCACCGTCATCTTCTTCCTGGAGATGTTGATCAAGTGGTTGGCCCTCGGCTTCAAGGTGTACTTCACCAACGCCTGGTGTTGGCTCGACTTCGTCATTGTCATGGTATGAAAGACATTTCACTTAGAACAACATAGAAACATTCCTTCAGAATCTAGAGACATTGAATCTTACTAGTGTTATTTAATCTGAATCTTGAATGAAAAATGTCAATAAAAAATGGAATAATTTTACTAAATTCCAGTTGCAGTGGACTATTTTCTTAAAGTAATAAAAACTTTGTTAACTAACCTTTAGGGTAGTTACTTTGTTACTTTATTTAAAGATTAACTTTGAATAAAGTCTTTCATAATTTCTTTGCGTACCCCAACAAAAACTCGAAACAAAATTAATAATTTTTAGAGTATCTTTTGTATTGAAAAAACTCAGCAGGTCTGAAGGTTGTTGCCATAGCTCAATGGTTAGAGCTGACTTCCTGAATCTATGCCAATAACATTTTTTTCTAATGTGTTCTTATAATGCGTAATGTCTTTGATTTGATTATTATTATTGATTGTGTTTCAACATCCAGAATTAAAAAAATATATTATTACATAATATTTAAAATTAAGTACATTACTTCTAGCTCTGATCAAAACAAAGCAAATGATGTAATAATGATTTACATATTAGGATTTCAAATTTGTAATCAGTTTTATATTGCAGAACTGATGCTTCTTCAAGAATTTGAAAATCAGTTAAAATATTGAGAAAAAATAAATATTAAGAAGCACTTTGAGTTCTGTAGTGTTCTAGATGTGTGATAATGTTAAGGAAATGTGTATTGATGATTTGGAATGATGAATCTATTACCTGAATTAACCGGCTGGTTTGCGGATGTAGTTGTCTCTGATAAACCTGGCAGCCGTGTGGACGGGTGCGGATGACATTCCGGCGTTCCGTTCCATGAGAACCCTTCGGGCCCTGAGACCCCTCCGCGCCGTGTCCCGCTGGGAGGGCATGCGAGTGAGTGAAGCGTGCAGTCAGGGCAACCAACAATCCGACTAAACAACTTGCCAACTAACCCCATTAATCGCTGCGATGATCTGTGTATTCCGACTGCCCATATATATACTACCGCTTCATTGAGTGCTTTGCTTTGGGCTTCTCTATCAAACCATCGAGGATCAGACCAAATTCCCATCTGCGTGGAATCCCACGACCATTGGCTAGTTGATTCCGTTTGATATACAAGCCTCCCCGTGTTTGTATGTTGTCTCAGACGAAGCTATTCTTTTCTTACGTGTCGTGTGTCAGTGTGTGTGCGTGTGCTCTAATACATATAACCAATTGTCTATTCTATCGCTCTCTCCTTCAAACCGAACATGTTTTGCACTTGTCTTATCATTTCTTACTACTTTTAATCACTCATTTTCAATCATGTAACATTTTTAAAACGACTCATTTTAAAATATTTTCCAGCATGTTCACTTTTAAAAAGTTGGACAGAATTTGACATTTAATTTTCAGTAGCCTTTTTAAAAATGATACATTGAGAGCTCATTGATGTTCTATGTGTATCGCACATTTGTTTAATGTAAATAAGCAATACGCCCACCTGTGACCAATGTACTGGACAGTGGACATGGTGCGTGCTTATGTCTGTATCTTAGTACTGAGATAGTCGATGGTCAATACTAGGATTACTAAAGCTTTCATAATAATATATTATATGTTGTTGGTTTATTTCTGTTCATTTTTTGACACCCCTTCATCATATATTATACTTTAAACATCTTCACTCTTTCCTCCTCTCATCTACGATCCATTCGGCTTTCAGGTAAATAGACAATATGAAGCGCGTACTGAAGTACGTGCAAGTTTAACATTGGTTGGCTCATAACATAACTGAAACGGACGCTTTAGGTTTTTCTTCACCAAATAACCTGTTTTCTAGGAGCATCGGGGCCGTATCCACACCAAGAGGTATTCTTTTGTTAGCAGATAGTCCGATGTTATATTTTGCTTTTGTGATTTGTGAATCCGACAGGTGTCGCTAATTAACTTCGTGGCCGCGCTTTGCGGAGCGGGAGGTATTCAGGCGTTCAAAACCATGCGGACCCTCCGTGCCCTTCGCCCGCTAAGGGCTATGAGCCGTATGCAGGGCATGCGGGTACGTAGCCAGACAATGGCCTCTTTGTCTATGACCAAACTGTTTTTAGTCCTTTGTTTCAGCCAAGTTCTTCTAAAATCTGCAAGTAACGTTTGAAGAGCTTCGCTGCTGACATCTACTGATGCATCAGCTGTTGAGCTATGATTGTAACGCTACCAAAAGATTTTAGAATTGTTTAGCCTGTATCCATAAACACACGAGTCTTACCTTGTGTTCTTTATTATTAGTTTCTATTGTCATTGATATGCATTAAAAAGATAGTTTTAAATAAAATTTAATTATTTTGAGATGAATTTTAAAAAAACCTGTTCAAATTACTAGTTTCAGTAAAACCCTCTTATAAGGTTCCCTCATAAGAAGATTTCACCCTTAAGAAGTCTTGTTTTTCGGTCCCTTGAAAACTGAATTTATCTGAAGAACCTTTTAAGAGAGTTTCACCATATTTCCATCATTGACAATGAAACCAGCAATAGAGTTCGACGTAGTATTTTCTTATTTATTTAGCAATATTTTTACAATAGTAAGCTGACGAACCCTCAATTAAACTGCTTCTCTGCACTGAACGTGAACTGTAGCTGGTTCCGACACGAGCTAACTTACTTCCCCGATGACTAGCATCAACCAACTGATCTGTAATCATTACTCGTGCACCCACCAAATTGCTTTTCGTACCCGTGACTAAAGAACGGCTGTTAATTCAAACATTATACTGAAATCAAAACTCATTTTGACTTGTTGATAATTACCTCAACTTCTTACCTGAATGCATTATTTTATTTCTTCTTTTCCTATTAGTAGATTTTATTTTATAAATATTTATCGTTAGATGAATTTGGCATGTTACACTACTATTAATTTTATGTTGTTTTTAAGAAAAACTCCAAAAAAATTTGGTAAGCATTATAATTTTGTACAAAACGCTTATAAATATTCACATTGAAATCCTGTAATACAATATCAAACATCATGCAAAGTCATCGATTTAACAGTTTAGTCACATTTTCAAACATATTTTTAACACTACAATTTTATAACAGGATCAATGTGTTTATATATTATTTAAAAGCATGACGTAACGCTTCGATGTTGTTTTCAAAAAAGATTTTACTAACATAAACAAAATGACACCAAATAAATCACAATACTAATTTTGTCCTTGAGAATCTCAAATCATACCCAAAATGCACCGGTTTGGGCAGCAATCAATAACCACAACACGGACCCATACTGACAGACCATTACTGGATTTTAATTATATATTTTTTAGCATTTTAATAAACACACCATATTAATCGTCACAACCAATCTCTAACATATTACTACCACCAATATTTGATAAAATTTCCGTATTCCACTACTACTCAATATGCTAATACGCAAATGATTTTAAATAACACTTTGTTTCAATTTTTTAAAATATGAATACCGCACAAGAGTCCCAACTGCTCCCGTCTGAAGCCAGTGAGTCTATTGCATCCCCAATTGGGGTATGTTGTGAGGCTGAAGGTAGTGGGGAGGGGAAAGAGATAGGGAAGAGGAAGGTGGGGAAGTACCTGGCTATTCAGATCTGGTCACCAACGTTTCAATTCTGAATGATGGTCTTAAACCAGGGCGATACTGAGAGTATCTTCCACTCTGGAACGTGCCGCAAATATACTATATATTATTTAAATGAATAAAATTGTGAAATAACACAAATTAATAAAACAAAATTTATTTGCCACTTTTAATTACTATAAGAAACCTCTATTTATGTTGAGGGAGATGGTAAAAATGCAATAAAGTGTCATTTTTTGTTGCCGCTCCAGCCCTGGGAACCAGTTTTTATAGCTAGTTTGGTGGCTTAGCAGGGATGCCTGGGTTCATGGGATGAGGTGTGTCTATGTTTTGGCAGTGAATGCATTTACCGTGGCGGGCCTGATCGGAAGAGACCGGTTAAGGGAGTCCTTTTGATCTCCAGCCGGACTCTCTTGACCCATCTCCTTGTACTGCAGTTGGAGGGATGGATTCATACGTCCGTCACTCCTGAACATATTGACCAGGGCTTCCTACCCACCTCTCATACCTTTCTCCTTCCCAGCTCTCCTTCCTTTCAATAAAAAAGACCCTCCACACAGCATCCCCAAAGATGACATAGGCCCTGATTGATTTTTTTTATAATCAGAGTGTTTCAAAATTTCCCATACTATGATGCCATGTTTGATTTTGTTAGTACAATACACAGGTTCACTTCAATCTAAATGTACACAAATTATTGAAATAACCCAAACTAAGAACCTAATAACCTATTTTATACATGTTTTCCACTCCCCCAACCTTAAAGTATTTTTTGTACTAATACCAATTAATTAAATTGAAACAAAGTGTTTTTTCTATAATTTGGGTGTATTTATTTTGGGAGTATGGAAATTTTACCTTATATTTTTGCATGGCACAAAATTGTTTAAAAAATCAATGTTTCTTTGATATTGTAAATTATGCTCTTGTATCAATTTAATTTTTAATTAAGTACTTTTTATTTATTAGTTTTTTTTACTCTTTGGTTATAATTATTCTTTTATAAAGATGGTCCTTTAGATTAAATAAACAAACAAAAATGATTAAAAAAATTACTTACGAACTGAACAAAGAAAATCAGTTTATTAAAAACTTTAAAATCTAAATTCATCATAAAATTTTCACAAAACAGCATATTGCGTGGCTTTCCTCACAAATATTATTTTTTCACAATAAAGAGCTTACTTATTTTATTCAATCTCAAGTATTTTTTATAAATTTTAAATATTAGAAGCAATATTACTTACTGTGCAATGTTTGGTGGTGTCCTAATATTTTGTTGGGAATGATTGTAGGTTGTGGTGAACGCGCTGGTGCAAGCCATTCCTTCCATCTTCAATGTGCTCCTCGTGTGTCTTATCTTCTGGCTTATATTCGCCATTATGGGAGTGCAGCTGTTCGCTGGCAAATATCACAAGGTACGTATTGTCTGTGGCTTGCACAAAGGGGCACACATGACAGAATTTTTAATCAGGGTAGGCAGTGGGAAAATCGGCAAATTATTTTATTTTTTTAAACTTGCCAAGCTGCTGGTTTTAGTCAATATTGGTTGGGATTACCTCAGCCATCGAATTTCCAAATAACTGCTTCATTTATGCATAATACAAGTCAATTATTGGATATAAAAAATTTCGTATTTGTCGACTGCACAATTGCATAAAAGAAAGCCAACATAACATGACAATTGTTTAGTTAGTAAAGTTGTTCTAATTAATATAGATAACAACAGATGGCACCGATTGCTACATTTGTAGGTTGTACCGAAAGGCACTGCCTTTTACGACACTAACACTAACGAATCGTCTTTTGATGTACATTTGTGTGTCGAATGAAGACAACATTTGAATATGTTTATGCGTTAGCATTATTAGTTCGATCAGTACGGCGATTCTTAGTTAATAAATACTTTGTACATGTTTTTAAAAATTCATATTGATTTCTTGCAATAATTTCAAAAGTTTTTATAATATTTATACGCTTAGTGCTGAGAATAAGAAGACCCGACCCCAACTAACTTGAGCCTAATGAGTTGAGATAGTGCAAGGAAGAAGAAGATGCTTAGTGCTTATGTGCTATATGTGGAACTGAAAATCCAAAAAAATGGGTTGCTGCAATGATAAATATGGGTGCGGGCTCAATCCTCTGTTAGTAAATTCGTCCATCATTGCATAAGCAACAATTGAACGGGAAGAGGGAGAATTCAGAAGGAGTTGTTTATTGGTAACCTGGGAATGTTTGCCTTTCTTTTAAAGAAAAAAAAATAGAGAAATCGTGAAATCATGATTCCCATAGAAAAGGAGCATTATGTAAATGCTTACATAATGCTCATCTTATAAGATGGTTTAACAGACTATTCTTGAAAAATAGTCCATCTCAAACAAACTATTCATTTTAGTGAATGAAAGAAAAGAGAAGGAAACGCCTATTTGTATATCGGTTTGTTAGTATCTTACAATGTTCATGATTTATTATTTATTTCAGTGTGTGGATGCCAACAAGACCACACTGAGTTACGAGATCATTCCGGACAAGAACGCCTGCATAGCGGAGAACTACACGTGGGAGAACTCTCCGATGAACTTCGACCACGTGGGCAAGGCATATCTATGCCTCTTCCAAGTGGCCACCTTCAAAGGATGGATACAGATCATGAACGATGCCATCGACTCCAGAGAGGTATGGTGGTTAATCGATTGAGTCAATCATTTGAGACCAGAGCAGAGCAGAGGAATATCAAATACAATAACAAATCAAAAACAACCACTCGAGTGATGGAGATCTCTGGGGGTTCAGTTTTCGATTCAGCAGAGTTCATTCCAAAAATCTTACCTCCGATTATTTATTGAATAATAAGGAAACAAACTGCTTAATGTGGTTTAAAGTTAATGAATCCATCTCCATTTCACCTTTATCCCATAATATAGAGTTTTATAAAAAGCTTAAAAATTGTTAAATTTATAAGGCCTTGAATCTGTAAGTTAGTTAACGAAATTACCCTGACTTGTACTTATTTGAGACAACATTGAATTTTAATATTTCTGTGTGTTGTCTATGGTCTACTGGAAAAATACATCATTAACATTAAAAAATAAAAATAGTAAAAAATCGCAAACATTAAAAGACGCATACGTTCGCAAACATGCGTTTAATTTTTCGAAAACACTTAAAAATTACATCTAAATGCAAAGATCATGGTACAAAACATCAATCTCTCAGAATATTGAAAAATGAACACCAGTGACATCTTTTGGCATTCGATAAAAGCTTAGTCAAGCTAGTGACTAAACGGTGACCGGCCAACTCAGAATGAAGTCAACTCAGAACCACCTCAGAAAGGTCATTAAGAGTGATGATAAAAAAATATTTAAGAAATTGGTTAAATAGGTTGAGTTAGGTTAGGGTTACCGGCTATTTTAAAATGATTTTTTCATAGCTCTTAATGACCTTTCTGAGGTGGTTCTGAGTTGGTTTCATTCTGAGTCGGCATGGAACCGACTAAACATATTAGCCGATAGTTCAAGAGGGAGTGGAAAGTTCAAAATAAATTAATTTTAATTCATCAAAAACCATACCTATTGCTTGAGTGGTCAACAATTCTATAAACGTCATGTAGTGAATTTACTATTATTATATAGTTATTATTTCATTTTGGAGAGGTTTAATTCTCTCAGTCAATGGACAACATCGGAAGACGCCATCAGAAAGATTTATTTTGTTCATGTAGTTTTCACTTTGAGACATTGAAGAGAAATTATAGCATTGTGTGTTTTAAAATAATCATAATCGAACGATACTTAATTGCTTGTTTATGAAATTCCAGATCAACAAGCAGCCGATCCGGGAAACAAACATTTACATGTATCTCTACTTTGTGTTCTTCATTATATTTGGCTCATTCTTTACTCTCAACCTGTTTATCGGAGTCATCATCGATAATTTCAACGAGCAGAAGAAGAAAGCCGGCGGCAGTTTGGAGATGTTCATGACAGAGGATCAGAAGAAGTACTATAATGCCATGAAAAAGATGGGATCCAAAAAACCACTGAAGGCAATTCCACGCCCAAGGGTAATAACGCTAAATGTTTCCCATCGTTTCCAAGATATTATGTATTATCCATGATTCAATCAAGTGACTTTAATATCCTTAATTTTATTTAGCCCGGGCTGTTTATTCGTTCATCTTGATAAGAATCCTTTTTTCACATCTTTCATTGCATGACTAGTCATAGTCTTATTGCAAGTGACCTGTTTCAGGACACTTGAGAACGTTACTTTGTTAATATTGTTCTTTGCAGTGCCTTTCTGTATAGTTATGTATTGGTTATTGAGAGAATCCACAATATAACACAGCACCACTATATAATTATGTGCCGGAGAAGAGGGAGTGGTTTCATAGTGATGCATTTTACTGGCACCTCATTGGCAAAAAGCACTGATCATCAATTTTTATTTAGTAGAAAAAATTAGAGATAAGATAACTGCTTGTTTATGAAACAAACATTTATCTTCATTGCATTTTCCCCCAAAATTAGAGACTGACCTGCGGTGCGGACTTGGACTAGTTCTCATCCCACAGGAGCAGTGTGGCCAGGGTTATCTGTTGTTGTACTGCTGTTGTAATGTCGTATTGTTTGTTCCCAATGCTCTGCAGTGTACTAATGAATGTGTTTGTTTGTTTCCAGTGGCGACCTCAAGCCATAGTGTTTGAGATAGTGACCAATAAGAAGTTTGACATGATCATCATGTTGTTCATAGGACTGAACATGTTGACCATGACGCTAGATCACTACCAGCAGAAGAAAGCGTTTAGTGACGTTCTAGATTACCTAAACATGATATTCATTGTGATATTTAGCTCCGAATGTTTGATGAAAATATTCGCTTTAAGATACCATTACTTTGTTGAACCGTGGAATCTTTTTGACTTTGTCGTTGTTATTTTATCCATATTAGGTAAGTGGTTTTTACTATAGTTTACAGCAACCTCTTTTTAACAATTGGTTTAGTTTATCTTCCAATCAATTTAACCTTAATATTAGTCCCACACTCTTCAAAATATTCCCTGCTTTTACTTAACTCCAACATGATTTATACATTTTAAAAGAGATTTTACCAGTTGGGTATAATCGGCCAAATTCATTTGTTGACACGTTCCTGAGTGGCCCGTCCATCAGTCTTTACGAGTCAATCCTATTTTCCATCTGAAAATATGCAAAAGTTTAAATGTTCGTTAGTTCGAGCATTTAAGAGAAGTAAACTAAAATAATAAATCATTAAGTGAAAGACAGAAGAAGAATAACAAGAAGATTGGTTGCTGTAAATGTTATTAACAATAACTCATTCAATATGGAGGAAATAACAACATCGCCAAAGATCTTCTATGGACTGATTTTTATTTGCAGGTCTGGTCCTCAGTGACCTTATAGAAAAATATTTTGTGTCTCCGACATTGCTCAGGGTGGTGCGGGTGGCCAAAGTGGGGCGAGTGCTTCGCCTGGTGAAGGGCGCTAAGGGCATACGAACCCTGCTCTTTGCCCTCGCCATGTCGCTACCCGCGCTCTTCAACATCTGCCTACTTCTGTTCTTGGTCATGTTTATCTTCGCAATCTTTGGAATGTCATTTTTCATGCACGTCAAAGACAAGAGTGGTCTGGACGACGTCTACAACTTCAAGACCTTCGGGCAGAGCATGATCCTCCTGTTCCAAGTGAGTACCAGAGTCTGCTACTGTCACTCCTCATCCATTGGTGTCTGTTGTTACATGTTCCCCTGTAGTCGTGAGTAGGTACTCGAGGCATAGCTGATTTCAAGTCGCTCTTGAGATCTAGGTAATTTTACATTTGATGATTTCTTATTACGATTAAGCACCCTTGGAATGAAACTGCACTCTAAATACAAATTTAAAGTTGTCATTAGTTGGCATTCAATAGAAACTTATCAAAACCTCTTGGAGGGACCAATAGATAGTAAAATCTCTGCTCGTTTATCATCCCACCTACCATTCCCTCCATCCAACTTCAATCACCTCCCCCTAAGAACTCCTCACAAGTCAAATGCACGCACTATTGTAACTTGATAGAGTAGCACCACTGAAGCATGAATTTTGAGGTCTGTTGCGCAGAAACTTATTTTCAAGGGGGAATATTCCCGCTGTAAATTACTATAAAAAAGGAAATTACCCGTAAATGTATGGGGGATATTCCTCCTCTATTCTGCCACCACTGATCTGTTTCCACGCAGCCCCCTCCAACCTCATGAATCGGTAATGCTCCTATAACTTGTTAAAATATAGATATCTAATCATAGCTATGAAAGGAATATCCTTTTGTAAATATACTTTTGCATGTACCATAATCATTAATGTGGTATTCTTTAATTACAATTAAAAAACCTTTTTATTCTATAACTATTTTTACATAAATTATATTTTACTAAAGCACGGTAGTTGGCCAATGCTCTAAGAAAGCTGAATGGCAGTCACTTTAAACAAAACAACGTAGAAACAAATAATATTGCAATACTGACTAACTAAATGAATTAATTATTGGTACTTTTACTATAGAATCTCATGATGTAAAATATTAATAAAAGTTCACCACCAGTTATACTAGTAGGACATAAAGGCTTGAAGTGCACTTTACCATCTGCCAATTATTCAATCCGCAGCGGGCTTTAAAGACATCTTAGTTAGACAATTAGATTTACCATCATTCTGCATGTTTCTTTGGCAGGCTCACTAGTAGAAACCATATATCCATTTGAGGGAGACTAATGTATTGTTTTATTCGTCAGATGTCCACGTCGGCGGGATGGGACGGAGTACTGGATGGAATAATCAACGAAGAAAATTGTTCCCTGCCGGACAACGAACGCGGGATCGCAGGCGACTGCGGTTCCGCTACCATCGGCATCACCTACCTGCTGTCTTACCTCGTCATCAGCTTCCTCATTGTCATCAACATGTACATCGCCGTCATCCTGGAGAACTATTCGCAGGCCACGGAGGACGTTCAAGAGGGGCTGACAGACGACGACTACGACATGTACTATGAGATCTGGCAGCAGTTTGACCCCGACGGCACGCAGTACATCCGCTTCGACCAGCTGTCAGACTTCCTGGACGTGCTGGAGCCACCTCTGCAGATACACAAGCCTAACAAGTATAAGATCGTGTCCATGGACATCCCCATCTGCAAGGGAGACATGATGTTCTGTGTGGACATCCTGGACGCGCTGACCAAGGACTTCTTTGCGCGCAAGGGCAGCCCGATCGAGGAGACAGGCGAACTGGCCGAGGTGAACACGCGGCCGGATGAGGTGGGCTACGAGCCCGTCAGCTCGACGCTGTGGCGCCAGCGAGAGGAGTACTGCGCGCGCCTGATCCAGCACGCGTGGAGGCGACACAAGCGGCGCGAAGAGGGTGAGACGGAAGAGTCTGGAGAGGGGGAGGGAGAGGACGGAGCGGAAGGGGGTGAGGCCACGGGGCCGGGGGAAGCTCGAGGGGACAGGGAGCCAGGGGGGGCACGCGACACGACGGTGGTGGCGGCGGGAGCAGCGGGCCACCGGGTGGTGCTGCAGGCCGACCAGCACCAGCTGTGACCCCCCCTCCCCTGTCCCCCAGCCGAGCAACTCCCCCCCACGCAGCTCCCGCTATAGCCGCCGCCGCCCAGCTAACAGCCCGAGTGCTGTTCCACTACTGATATTGTATCTGCATATGATACGCGACCGCATGTCTTCAACGTGCGGCGTGACTCTGTCGCAGAGGTCAGCGTCCATTGTGCACTCCGTATGTTGGGATATTATGAGTTCATTTACTTGAAAACAATTAATTTGAGAGTTGGACGGAGAGCGCCGCTCCGCCGATTGAAGTTTTAGATACGTCAACCTAAGTGCTGCTTACTGCCTTCCCCGAGTCACGCATTTAGGATGGACGCACCGTGTTATTATTATTAATGTGCGAACATTCTTCTTTTCAATTTTTACAATTAAATTAAAATATGTATTTCGCTCCGAGTCAAATTGCGAATATATCGTCAAGGTGTTGATTTTTGTACAAACTGCAGCGGACTGCCGTGGCCGATTAGACTCCCGTGTGTCCGTGTGTCCGGGTGACCGCGCGACTGGACCCGCTAACATTGTATCGCAATAACCAAAGCACAATTCAGGTGGTACTCAAGTAGTGCCCAGACGTTGGGTTACCCCGGTTTAGCTAATTGCTAGGTTTTATATTGAACAAACAAACAAATCACTGAATGCTTGTATTATACTGTTACCTATTGTTTAAAGGTTAACCATTATTTACTGTCCATTGTCCTGAAACTGAAACTGTTTCATCTTTTGGACAAGTTTTACAAAGGAGTTCAGTTCGCAGATGCAGTTCACTAAGCAATAATATACATACTCGAGTAAACGTAATAATTGTAACCTTTCAAGTAAACATCTGTTTGTGGGATTATTCGTGGCCCGCCTGACTTGCGCTCATCTTCCCCTGAGCGTCGAGTGCCGAGGACGGGTTCAGGAATATAATAACCGCTCCCACACATATCACCGCATAACTTCATTGAGCTTGTTTTGTTAAGTTAGTATGTATGGTATTATTGAATTATTGTATTGATTGGTGAAGCCAGCAAATTGTGATCTGTGTTAAAACTTTACAAAACATTTAATTATGAACTATGCAAATTTTATATTGCGGTTTTTCAAGCACTCGAAAACCAGTCTGCTAGAATTGTGAATTATTTAGTCAACTATATTTTTATAAAAAAAAAGAATAATTCTACGGAAAGACAGCTGTAAGCTTCTAAGTGAGACGCCCAAGCAGGCGGTCCTTTGGCCATTTCTGTGAGGCTTCATTATTTGTGGGTGAAATGTTTACGTATACATATGAAATTCTTTGAGAGTATCTTTTTAATTTTTCCAACATGCAATGTAGGTTATTTATGGATAATTGATTATGAACAATATTGCGTAAAATAAAGCTTTGTGTGCAAACCATGAGCTCGCCTCCAACCTTTGATGGAATTAATGTCATTTATTAACTCGGCTGCATCCACTGTATTAACTTAACTGTCAGCAGGTACGCTAGATGTTTGTCCATTAGTTTCAGTCATCTCTATTCTATTACTTGTTTACTTTACCTGTTGGTGTGGTCAGCCGCGAGCAGCTAGCCAGGTAGCCAGAGGGGAGTGCATGTCCGCTCCCCTTCAATATCTTCACTAGAAACTAATTTACAAACACTCCCATAGATTATTCAGGCACTGTGTTCCATCACAAACCTTTGTCATTTTACACACCATCTTAATCGCTTGCTTTTGTGATGGTTGAAATATATCCTAATTATTATATTAAGTCGTCCCACCTCTCTCAGTCGGCTTGTCTCGCTCAGTCACTCAGTCGGTGCGTGTGGGGGCGGGGGCCCCTCTTCCCCACGGAGCCCCGCCCGGAGACTGCACTGATAGCCTCCAGCCATGACAACCACCACGGATGGTCTTAACAAACATATATTACATTATGTTTAGTATGTTTTGCACAAAATATTCTTTTTAGACAATAATTATTTGGAAAATTGATAAATTATTACGATTTCGTTAGATCTGATTGGTTATTGCCATTGTAAATTTTATTTGGAGATGTTTTAAGGTAAAGCGTTACTTCACCGTAACAGACAGACGCCTTATTATTTCACTTTTATTATAAAAATATAACAGATTATAGAGTATTTAATTAAATTACTATTATTATTATTATATATTGTTGAAGTTTGTACAAAATAAACTAAGTAACCATAAATATAGAACTTGACTGCTTTAAACAAGCTTTTATTTCCTCCTTTCCACTTCCACTTTTTGATCAGAACGTGATATATACAGTGAAACTTTCTTATTAGGATTTATTTCCTCCTTCACACTTGTCATAAGAACATGATTTCCTCCTTCACACTTGTCATAAGAACATGATACACAGAGTTAAACTCTCTTATTAGGTTTTATTTCCTCCTTTCCACTTGTTACAAGAACGTGATACACACAGTGGAACTCTCTTATTAGATTTTATTTTCTCTTCTCCACTTGTTAACAGAACGTGATATATACAACGATACTCTCTTAGTAGGTTTTATTTTCTCCTTTCCACTTATTACCAGAACATGATACATATTTTGAAACTCTCTAATTAGGTTTTATATCCTCTTTTCCACTTGTTACAAGAACATGATACATACAGTGAAATTCTCTTATTAGATTTTATTTCCTTCTTTCCTCTGGTTATAAGAACATGACACATATAGTGAAACTCTCTTATTGGGTTTTATTTTCCTGTTTCCATTTCTTATAAGAACATGATACGTACAGTGAAACCCTCTTATTAGGTTTTCTTTCCTCTTGTTACAAGAACATGATACATACAGTGAAACTCTCGTATTAGGTTTTATTCCCTTCTTTCTTCTGGTTATAAGAACATGACACAAACAGTGAAACTCTCTTATTGGGTTTTATTTTCCCCTTTCCATTAGTTTCAAGAACATGATACATACAGTGAAACCCTTTTATTAGTTTTTATTTTCTCCTTTCCACTTGTTACAAGAACACGGTACATACAGTGAAATTCTCTTATTAGATTTTATTTCCTCCTTTCCACTTGTTAGAAGAACATCGTACATACAGTGAAACCCTCTTATTAGTTTTTATTTTCTCCTTTCCATTTGTTACAAGAACATGACACATACAGTGAAACTCTCTTATTGAGTTTTATTTTCGCAATTTCATTTGTTACAAGAACATGATACATACAGTGAAACTCTCTTATTAGGTTCTATTTCCTTCTTTCCTCTGGTTATAAGAACATGATACATACAATGAAATTATCTCATTAGGTTTTATTTCCTTCTTTCCTCTGGTTATAAGAACATGACACATACAGTGAAACTCTCTTATTGAGTTTTATTTTCGCAATTTCATTTGTTACAAGAACACGATACATACAGTGAAACTCTCTTATTATGTTCTATTTCCTTCTTTCCTCTGGTTATAAGAACATGATACATACAATGAAATTATCTCATTAGGTTTTATTTCCTTCTTTCCTCTGGTTATAAGAACATGACACATACAGTGAAACTCTCTTATTGAGTTTTATTTTCGCAATTTCATTTGTTACAAGAACATGATACATACAGTGAAACTCTCTTATTAGGTTCTATTTCCTTCTTTCCTCTGGTTATAAGAACATGATACATACAATGAAATTATCTCATTAGGTTTTATTTCCTTCTTTCCTCTGGTTATAAGAACATGACACATACAGTGAAACTCTCTTATTGAGTTTTATTTTCGCAATTTCATTTGTTACAAGAACATGATACATACAGTGAAACTCTCTTATTATGTTCTATTTCCTTCTTTCCTCTGGTTATAAGAACATGATACATACAATGAAATTATCTCATTAGGTTTTATTTCCTTCTTTCCTCTGGTTATAAGAACATGACACATACAGTGAAACTCTCTTATTGAGTTTTATTTTCGCAATTTCATTTGTTACAAGAACATGATACATACAGTGAAACTCTCTTATTAGGTTCTATTTCCTTCTTTCCTCTGGTTATAAGAACATGATACATACAATGAAATTATCTCATTAGGTTTTATTTCCTTCTTTCCTCTGGTTATAAGAACATGACACATACAGTGAAACTCTCTTATTGAGTTTTATTTTCGCAATTTCATTTGTTACAAGAACATGATACATACAGTGAAATCTCATTAGGTTTTATTTCCTTCTTTCCTCTGGTTATAAGAACATGACACATACAGTGAAACTCTCTTATTGAGTTTTATTTTCGCAATTTCATTTGTTACAAGAACACGATACATACAGTGAAACTCTCTTATTATGTTCTATTTCCTTCTTTCCTCTGGTTATAAGAACATGATACATACAATGAAATTATCTCATTAGGTTTTATTTCCTTCTTTCCTCTGGTTATAAGAACATGACACATACAGTGAAACTCTCTTATTGAGTTTTATTTTCGCAATTTCATTTGTTACAAGAACATGATACATACAGTGAAATCTCATTAGGTTTTATTTCCTTCTTTCCTCTGGTTATAAGAACATGACACATACAGTAAAACTCTCTTATTGAGTTTTATTTTCGCAATTTCATTTGTTACAAGAACACAATACATACAGTGAAACTCTCTTATTATGTTCTATTTCCTTCTTTCCTCTGGTTATAAGAACATGATACATACAATGAAATTATCTCATTAGGTTTTATTTCCTTCTTTCCTCTGGTTATAAGAACATGACACATACAGTGAAACTCTCTTATTGAGTTTTATTTTCGCAATTTCATTTGTTACAAGAACATGATACATACAGTGAAATCTCATTAGGTTTTATTTCCTTCTTTCCTCTGGTTATAAGAACATGACACATACAGTGAAACTCTCTTATTGAGTTTTATTTTCGCAATTTCATTTGTTACAAGAACACGATACATACAGTGAAACTCTCTTATTATGTTCTATTTCCTTCTTTCCTCTGGTTATAAGAACATGATACATACAATGAAATTATCTCATTAGGTTTTATTTCCTTCTTTCCTCTGGTTATAAGAACATGACACATACAGTGAAACTCTCTTATTGAGTTTTATTTTCGCAATTTCATTTGTTACAAGAACATGATACATACAGTGAAACTCTCTTATTAGGTTCTATTTCCTTCTTTCCTCTGGTTATAAGAACATGATACATACAATGAAATTATCTCATTAGGTTTTATTTCCTTCTTTCCTCTGGTTATAAGAACATGACACATACAGTGAAACTCTCTTATTGAGTTTTATTTTCGCAATTTCATTTGTTACAAGAACATGATACATACAGTGAAACTCTCTTATTATGTTCTATTTCCTTCTTTCCTCTGGTTATAAAAACATGATACATACAATGAAATTATCTCATTAGGTTTTATTTCCTTCTTTCCTCTGGTTATAAGAACATGACACATACAGTGAAACTCTCTTATTGAGTTTTATTCCCCATTCCATTTGTTACAAGAACATGATACATATATTGAAACTCTCTTATTAGGTTTTAAAGGGTGAGATTCAGCTCCTGTGGCCCATGGAGTTGTGAAAACCCGGCTGATGACTTCAACTAATAAATAAGTGTTTCAAATTATAAATAAAATGTAATAACTTTTACAAGAGTGTGACCACTCATGTGTAAAAGGGATTACTTCACTTTATCTATTGAATTCGGTGTGGGTTTCTTCTTGCTGAAAAACTTCTCCGTCTTCAATTTGTTTCAAACTAAGAAAACTACATTTATAATAACGGTTGTCTGTTAACTTCAGAGAAATAAAATCACAAATTGCCAATGAAAATGTTGTCATTTATTTACAATGAAATTGGAAGACCATTCTTGCGTGTCGTACGTCTAATGCTGGATTTATCAAATATATTTTCTGAAATATACCACAACTAGTCTACTGTCTACACATCTATCTGCAAAATAACAATAATAAAAAACAGAGGTTCAGACTTTATAATAAAACAAATGTTGACCAATTAGTTGTCAGTTAACAATTACATATTATTTATTATATTCGACGCCCACGCATCTCAGCATTTCATGTTATAAAGAATTAAGTAATCAACTAAAGGAAATTAGAAAATGTCAGTAATTTCATACAATCGTTACACGAGTCAAGCAATTTATTTGTAAGCAGTGGTGCATACGGGATCTTGGCATAGTGCGATTGACAATAGAATGGGAACCAAAAAATAGGGGTAAGAACTTGTGTTTGATTTTCTACCGTGAGAAGTAAGAAAATGCCTGACTCTATCTTTCTCTCTGGTCTCCTCTGCCAAGGAATGCTTTAGTAAAATTGTCTATGTTTACAATGACCAAACAAAAAATATGTTAACCCCCTACCAGAATTACAAAGAAAAACTATGCATAATGAGCCCTAATAGAAAAGAGAATTATTAAGGACGTCGAAAGTTTGCACAGTTTTCAATGTATTTACGTATATACATAATTTATTTATGTACAAATTAAAAAATTTGAAAAAAGTTATGTCTCGTATAATAATATATTGATTTATGTAATATGGTTACCTCTTTGAGGAATGCTATTCGAAAGAAGTAAAGGTGATTTGAATAAGAAATAATATAATTTTTATAAAAATCAGCATTTATTCACATATTGTTCGAGTCGCAATCTCTTCCAAGTCCTTGTTAAAGAATAGACGGCACTCTCTGATTGGAGAGCTCGGATGTAAGTAGCCTAGACTTTACATTCAAACCAAATATTAGAAAATTTCCATATCCCATCAATAACGATAACTGCCTTTAGAGAATTAACAATTCAAATAATCTAAACATATTTGGCATCGAAGAGCGTCTCCTACAGACAATTCTCTGCTAATTATCAATTAAAAGAAACCAACACTTCACCTTATAGACAGGTTTTTCCAGTACAATAACTTAACCAATCGAGCGATAACTACACAAATTTGGTAGGTGACGTTTTTTCAAAAATTTGAAAAACAATGAAATCTAAGTAGATTCATTGACTTTAAACCACAGTATTAATATTTGGAGGTATGATTTTTGTAATGAGCGTGGCCGAATCAAAAACTGACCACCTGGAAATCTTTATCGCTCGAGTGGTTATACAACAATCCCAGTTTGAATGTACATATTAGTTTTTCTTTAAGTAGTTGAATTTCAAACAAAAGATAATAATGGTACAAGAGACGCCATTTGTTTAAAACTCCATAAAGTTAAAACAAGATGATCCAACATTGGACACACGCCACTATTTTAGCAACACATCTAAATAATATCACTTGGATTACAGGAAAAGAAATTCCCTTCAATTTTGACTAACTTACAACAGATACATGTTCAATGAATCTTCCTAACAACTTATTTAGATCAAGGGTGCACTAAATTGTAGAAGAGGCGGATTTGGTCAGTGTTCAATGCTGGTCGCTGCATTGAGCAACATAAGTACAGCTTCTAAATAATTAAACCTATCAATAGACAAACAAACAAACCCACAAACATTCAATTTCATCCACTAAATGCTCAAACCAGCATAATGCACATCACACTACAGTCAAATTATCAAATGCTGAAGGAGGAACTAATGTGAAACTGAATTAATAATTTATTTTAATAAAAACAGCGGTTAAATCTCTATTATATAAATTAAAGAGAATTAATAGTATTACTGAATTTCATCAAATAAAAATCTGGAAATCTATGCTTTCAATATTTACTTACTCTATAAATAAAATTTGTTTCGAAAAACGAATTAGAGATTAATTGTAAAGATAGATTTATTTAAAAAAAATCTTTGTTTCCTGGATTATCAAGGGGCTAGCAAGGTCAATCGATAAAACCACAGATCAATATATATTGACTAAATCTGTTATTTATGGTTATTAGGCGGTACATGCGGGTAAAGTCAATAATTCATGTAAAATATTCTGACAGCCGTTGGCAAACGCCACAAATATACACAAATTTTAGAATAAGGGGCCATCCATAAATAATGTCACACCTTAAGGGTGGGGGAGGGGAGTAGAGAAGTGTGACAAGGGGTATGGGGGGGTCATCAGCTCTGTGATGTCACATTTAAAAATCTAAATGATTAAAACGCAAAACTTTTTTAGATGTAAAATTGCAAAATATGTGACGTCACACTATACGCGATCAATCGAATACATTAGAGCTTGGAAAAACTGAATTCAGAAAGTAGTTCCGAATATTACGAGTTATTATTGACCAATTACTTAACTCCCATTTTAGAGTAAAAAAAATACAATCGGACTGCCAATACATATGTATTAAAGTGAATGTATTTAGAATCAACATTGTCAATATTATATTTGTACATATGTAGATTGACCTTTAGAAATGCTGATCCATAGACAATATCCACCAGTGTCGCTATTGTGGGGCGATTTATTTATTTCATAGACAATATCAACTTAATCAATATAAAATTTTCGTCTGAAGCATCAATCCTATAGTTATCGATTTGACCGTGCTAAACATTCAGGTGGTAATAAATATGAGTAAAAATATATGCAATGGATATTATTTATAAAATTTTATATTTACAAAGAAATATGTAATAAAACAGGGCAAAATCACTACAATACTGATAAATCTCTATCAAGTGAGTCAATCTACATTCATTCTGTGAAATAGATGCCTTGAGAATTGAGGTTTCTTAATAAATAACAAATCATAACAAAAATATTTCACTATCGGTTAGTTTTGCGGCTGGCAAGAAATATTTGGTGATTGAAGTATTTTCATTGGCGTTTCCACTTTACTGTATTTATGGGTTTTAATATCTGATTATTTGGTGTTTTCTTTTATATGTGTTATAAAATATGTTTTAAGGATTTGGCAAACTATAAAAAATTATTAAAAAAAAACTGTAAAAACAAAATTTAAAAAATTGTTAGAATTTATGTAAAATATAAAAATAGATAATAATATACGAAGAGTAATTATTTTACTGAAAATATAATGTCACTTACACTTTATTATGCAATTGGTTAAGGAAGAAATAGTTCACAATGATTGTTTTTTCTTTCACTTATATTGCACAAATTTCAGTTACAGTCAAACTTGCTCCTATTGGGGAATGCATCCTGCAAATCTAGTCACTCATTCCTACTGCAAGTTATGCAAATATTCTATGTTAAATAATAATTAAAAAATAGTGCAACATAGTAAAAAACAACATGGTCATAAACTAATGCTAGCACGATCATTAAAAATAATGCAAGTCACAATATAATATTTGAAATGTCTAAAGATACATCAGTATACAATTTCATAATAATTTGTTCCTAATCGAAGAGTGTACCCTTGGTCTAAATGTACATAACATTATATAACGTTACAGCGATGAGTGTTGGCAGTTTTGCTTGGATTCACAATACCCCGCAACCGGGAAATTAAACATTATCCAAGACCCTTTTTTCACTGGGATAAGAAAGTACCAGATACTCATGTTGTGAAACAATTTGTCGCGCACAGTTTGTATGTATTGAAATCACGAGACCCGTGATGCCAATCACTGAATTCTTGAAACGTCGAAACTAGAATGCTTTCATAACCTCACTTTGCTGACTGTTTTTTAAACTTAAACCTCATTCTTTGTTGACTTTAACCTCATTGTTTCAAGCATTGTTACAAAATGTCTGACACAAGTGGCGCTTTGCTAACTTTAACCTCATTCTTTGTTGGCTGTTTTGTTTCTAACAAAGTTACAAAATATCTGACACAAAAACGCTTTGCTAACTTTGACCTCATTCTTTGTTGACTGTTTTGTTTTTAGCATTGTTACAAAATGTCTGACACAAGTGACGCTTTGTTAACTTTAACCTCATTCTTAGTTGGCTGTTTTGTTTCTAGCATTGTTACAAAATATCTGACACAAGTAACGCTTAATTAACTTTACCTCATTCTATGTTGGTTGATTTGTTTTTAGCATTGTTACAAAATGTCTTACACAAGTGATGCTTTGTCAACTTCAACCTCATTCTTTGTTGGCTGTTTTGTACTGTCTTGGCCGTTTTGTTACAAAACGTCTCGAGACTCTATGTTGGTCGCGAGAGAGTGGCATTACCAAGATGCTTGAATCGTTGAGTATCGGATGCTTGCTTATCCCTGTAGAAGGGTGACCTAAGGGAGAAAATCTGATAAAATTATTTACTCTCATTATCTTGTTTGACTTTTGGAATATAAAGCTGCATTGTACTTTCTCCTCCATTTTGAGCTCACTTTTCACTATTATATTATAATATGTAGAGTAGTATCACCATTATTAGAATTTTTACTAATATTTTTGCGGAGGCCATGTCTTAAACCCACACGTTAGTGTGTGTGTCCCTTCGAGGCATATCATTGGCTGAAAGATAGCGGGCCAAAATGTATTTATGTGTGATGAAGCCAAAACTACAGGATGTTCGCAAAGTTATATTTTTTCGTTAATTATTCTCATGGCAAAGCTTGGCCGTGGTATTAATTCGCAAACCAAATAAGTTATTCCCAATGTGATGGAACATTTCAAAAATTTATACATGATTAAAATTAAAATTTCTGTACAAACGAACGTGATGAGAAAATATTATTTAACAATTCGTAAAACATCGTGATACTAAAAATATTCTGAACACTTAACCTCTCATCTGTGGCTCACCCGCCGGTGAGCACAAAAATAATTAGCTTTTTTTAAATATTATTTTAACCCTTATATATAAAGAAACTGTATGAAGTAGAAGGGCAGAATGGCTTGCGCCAACATCTTTCTTGATGTAACACTTCATTTGATTAATCTAGCTTTTCGGAATGCTTTCAAATGAATGTTCTAAAACATTAGTGCTTCACTTTTAGCAACTGTCAGTGGCGAAAATAATGATATTTTACGTTTTCAAAGGAGTATCAATGTCATTATTTCTTTGAAAACTTCTTTGAATTGTTTTTTTCGTGTAGGATGTGAATTCAGGTTTAAGTAGAAATAATAAAATCAGTTTATATATTTTTTTGATATTTGTTTGCCAAATGGGAGAATTTTTTATTTTAGTTAAAGTTAGCTATTCTGAGAAAACTTCAAACGATATTATCATGTAATGTATATGAATAATAAGAGATATTATCCGGTATGCAGAAAACAATCACAAAAAAAAACAATGCCTTTGTTTTTTATATGGATATTTGACCAGAAGTCATCAAGGTAATTTTAGCACGGTTTTCGGAAATCTCATCCCACGTTCAACAGGTTAATGACGAGGGCAGATATTTTGCATTACCACAACCGTTTTGCATCTGGAATGCTATGGCTTTACTGAACCATTCTATACCCAAGGATCTTATAATAGTGAAACTGCTCTATTTTCCTACAACACCTGTCCTTACCAGCAGTGCGAGGCTGTCCGAAAAGTTGGCTCAATGAGAAGGAGTTACAACACGCCTTAACACCCTAAAATTCAAACCACACAATACCATTAGCTGTGAGAATCACAAATTTTATCATGCAGTCCCAATGTTTCGTCTGTAACTCGAAGGGTTTTTCATTATATGCAGAGTGCTTATTCTAGATTTCGTTTCAAGATTCTTCGTAATTTATCTCCAAACAAAATGAATAAAACACAAAGAAAAATAGTTTTGAGATTCAATAAGACTTGTTAAAGATTTCGCATTCTGCACAGACAGAATTCAAATATGTATAAAGGAGTTTGGACCACGAGAGAATGCACGAAACAGCTGTTAAATATATGAACGAGCTGAAACGGCCGTTTGCGAAGGAAGAATGAAATAATAAATGTAATAATTTAGTATTGTGAATGCAATGTGAGGCGCCGTCTACGGTCTGTTGTAGTTCTGTTGTTTGAATAGAATTTATTGCGGGTGCTTTTATTGATATTGTAATAACAATAGGGGATTTTATATGCATACATATATACACATTGGACATAGGATGCTAACATCACATGAATTGGGTGAGTTATTCGGTGTAGTCCCAGCATTCCTTCTCGTAACCTTCGTAGACGTGCTCCAGCAGGACCTTGCGGCGATTTTCACAGTATCTGCAGACAACACACAAATCACATTATTGTTACACGATTTTTTAAACATTTTTAACATCCATACAGGATAACCTAGAGGAAAAAATAAACTTTCAGGGCCTGTATTTAAGGAATGAGTGTTGGTCTTTAAGATACATGTTGTAGGAGGGAGGAAACACAGAGGCCTGAACTGTTGAACGTGTAAAAAAGGTTGGGCTTGCTATCTGCGAGTTTCCTGACAATGCAAAGGTGTCGAAAGTATCAATGACGCAAATTTTTCGGAGTATCTTCCATTGAAATACTGGCAGAACAAGGACATAATTCCCACCTGACACCTGTGCTCTAAAGATTTTTTTTTTTTTTTTTTTTTTTTTTTTTTTTTTTTTTTATTTAGGAGAAAATACAGATACAGATGTCAATTAACAATAATATACAAAACAATAACTAGAGAACTCACCTGCACCCAAACTATTTCTCACGAATTAACATTAACAGCAGATAAAATAAAAAAAATATACAAATATTTTTACTTATAAATATGGAAAAGAAGTATGTAAATATGAGAAAATTATTTTACAAATAGAGAGATGAAAAAAGTGCGCAATAACCCTATAAAAGTTTACAAATTATCTTTGGAAAAATTTTGATGGTAAGTTCAAAAACATATATATTGATAAAAAATAATATTATACAGAAATTAAAAAAAAAAAAGAGAATTAGTTAAAATTATAAGCCAAGTAATGTCTAAGTTATTATACTTTGTAGGAAAACAGCCTTCAATTTTCTACTAAAAGTACTGCGTGTGTCGAAAAATAAGTCGGAATCCTTGAGGTTTTGATTTCGATTAAACAATTCGCACATTCTTCTGATTGGATCCCTGACACCAGCATTTGTACGCGTCCGGCTAATGTGGAATAAGTCGTTAAGCCTTGTTACTCTGGGTGGTATTTTGAAGTTTATTAGTTTCAGTAGGTCAGGACAGTCAATAACGTTGTTGCAGATTTTATATAGAGTCATGAGGTCAAGGTATGTTCGCCGGTTAGATAGAGTAGAGACGTTATAATTTGAGAGCATATTTATGTACCCCCGTTTAGGTGCGCTCATTCTGTAATTGAGGCATTGCAAAAATTTCTTTTGAATACTTTCAATATTGTCTTTATAGATACCGTAAAGTGGAGTCCATATGGAGGAGCAGTATTCAAGTTGAGAACGGACCAGCGTGTAGTAAAGAAGAAGATAGGTTTCAGGTTTTCGAAATTCGCGGCTGTTTCTGATGACAAATCCTAGCATGCAGTAAGCTTTATTCACAATATTCTCAATGTGCGCATCGAAATGTAGTTTGGAATCAAAAAGTACGCCTAGATCTCTTATACAGTAAACGCGCTCGAGTAAATAGTTACCAATACAATAATTGTGTATGATAGCGTTGTGATTTTTAGTAAAGCTTATTTGTTTACATTTGTTGTAACTTAGGTAAATTTTGTTTTCATTGCAAAATGCTTCGAACCTTACTAAATCGCTTTGGATGAGCAGACAATCGTTTAAATTTCTCACAATGGCAAATATTTTTATGTCATCAGCGTACAAAAGAAATAAACAATGCATGAAACATTTAGTAACGGTGTTAATAAAAAGTATAAATAATAGCGGACCCAGGATTGACCCCTGTGGCACGCCAGAAGTAACTGGTTCCCACTTAGAAGTATGTCCTCGTAATGATACAGCTTGCTGTCTTTTTGTTAAATACGAGACAAACCAACGTAATAAGTTACCCCTAATTCCGTTGTATATAATTTTTTGAATAAGAATAAGATGGTCAACCTTGTCAAAAGCTTTTTTGAAGTCGCAATATATTGCATCTACCTGGTGGCCTCGATCCATGCTATTGAATAAAAAATTTGCATAAATGAGTAAATTACTCATGGTAGATTTGCCTTTTACAAACCCGTGTTGTTGCTCTGTAATTTTGGCGGCAAGCTGGGGATATATATTATCATGGACAAGTCTTTCCAAAAGTTTAGGGATCGCCGAGAGAATGGATATTGGTCTATAGTTTTCCACTCTGTGACGTGAGTCACCCTTGTGGACCGGTATAATATAGGCCAACTTCCACCTATCAGGGAAAACCCCGTCACTCAGGCATTTATTAAATATTATGGTGAGCGGCACACACAATGACGATGCAGTAGATCTAAGAAAAAACGCCGGTATTCCATCGTGACCCGCACCCTTGTTAATATCTAGTGATTTTAAACTCGATTGCACTTCTTTTTCCGTTAGTTCAACGGTGTGAATGTGCGCAAGTCCAGAGTCCTGAACTGCTTCAAGTTGGTCGATGTTAATTGTGTCATTGATAGAGGAGGGTTCGAATGTTGACTTGAAGAATTCAGAGAACATATTACAAATTTCCTGGGCATCGTTAGATTTGCGTCCTTCGAAGGACATAGCAGCAGGGTATCCATCAGATGATTTTAATGAAGATATGTATGACCAAAAACTTTTGATATTATTTTGCAATGAACTTTCGATGTTGTCAAAAAATAACTTTCGGGATTCACTGGTCAATTTTTTGTATCTAGCACGTAAGAAGGAAAATTCACGATAGTCAGAAAGACCTTTATATGTCTTCCATTTGAGCCAGACTTTATCTTTTTTCCGTGATAGCCTAATAAGTTCGGGAGTAAACCATATGGGAAATTTGTCATTTCGTCGTGCCAATACTGGAATAAACTTATCAATTATATTATTTATTTTTAAATAGAATCGATCAACTGCTTCTTCGGCTGATAAACTTGCGGTTTCGGATAACCAATCAATACAATTAATGTCATTATTAATCTGAGCATAATCGGCTTTCCTGAAATTGCGCCTACGTTCTTTTTTGTTTTTGATTTTTGGTTGAATTACGGAGGATATATCAAATTCAAGGGCTGGGTGGTGTCTGTCCTCTGAAAGCAGAGGGTCATTGCTACGTGTTACATTTGTTTCGTGACTGTAGAATATGAGGTCTAAGTATTTATCATTATGGTTAGGTATACAATTATATTGGAACAAGTTCATCAATGACATTGTTTGAAGTAAAGTTTGCGATGCAGCCGTGTTTGAGGAGGCGAGACCTTGACTGCAGCCTTCGGAAAATGACCAAGTAAGAGTAGGTAGATTCATATCTCCCAGTACACAAAACATATTATTTGGTTCAGATGAGAATACAGATTCCAGGTTTTTGGAGAAAATATCATAAAACGTTGGTGGCGAGACAGGAGGTATGTATACTGCACATATGATGAGATTGGAAGACTTTACCGGAATAGATACGAAGATTTGTTCGATTTGACTGTTTTCCAAGTCATCGAGCCGGGAAGCTGCGAGCTCTTTGCGTACTGCTACCAGTACACCGCCTCCGTCCATCTTACCAGTATGTGTACGGTCCCTATCTCGTCGGAACACCGTGTATCGCGAATCTATGAATTCAGCCGTATTTACACTTGCTACAAGCCACGTTTCAACTAGAACTATAACGTCGTAGTTATTCGATAATACATTAATTAATAGTCCCTGAGTTTTGGTCCTAATACCACCACAGTTCTGGTAATAAACGGATATAGATGATGAGATCATTTCACTGGAGTAAGAGTGTCTTTTGACATATACCATAATCGCGGGAGTGATACATTATGAAGGACATACGAGGCTTCGAAATTACATATAAACATAGATTACTTATTAGATGAATAAGTGTAAAACATGTTAACGTTTTAGAATGTGAATGAATATGTATGAAACATGAAATTTGTATAAAATTATCGGGACATTGCGCAGTAAACAAAAATATAAAGTAGATTTGAAAGAAACAAATTATAGAGTAGGGAATACTGGTAGAAAGCGGGCATCGAAGACAGAAATAAAATGTTTGTAGTAGGAGTCACATGTTTTGCTGATCATGTGTGATGATTTTATGAAGGTCTTCCTCACAACGAATGGTGACTACCCTCGAGAGATCGTTCCTCTTTGCCAGAATACTGCCATTTCGCACCCAAATATATTTATAGCCATTGGCTTTTCCGGCGGCTCGTGTTTTCGCAAAGAGGATTTTATTTTTTAATGTTAGGTGCTCATTTATGTAAAAATTGGTGGCGGGAGCACTAAGTCCTAATTGTTCCGTGGTGAGACCGCGGCGAGTCCTTGCCGCAGCGATGACATCATCACGGAGACGCTTTGTGGCGAGCTGGATGACTATGTTGCGTGGACGGTTGGAGGGCGACGAGTGACCGCGAGCGACGCGGTGGGCTGTCACCACACAGTTACTTGTAAGCGGGACGTTAATATTGGATCCTATTTTCTCAACTAAATTGATTAAATTTTCACCCTTTGCTTCGGGAATACCATGGATGTCTATGTTACACATCCTACTGCGCTGCTCCATCTCATCTTGTGCATCTCGGAGTGACTGGACTTCTTTCCGGAGGTTGGAATTTTCTTCTTGGAGAACACTCACACATCCAAGAATTTTCGTATATTGGTCCTTCCACTCATTTGACAGCGCATCTAATTTTTGCTGAACAGCATCAATTGCTTGCTGGTTTTCAGTCCGCATGGTTTCGAGTTTGGACTCGAAGAAATTGATGAGTGAGTCGGTGTCAATATTTATTATCGACTGATGCGCTGACGGTGAATCCATGGGACCAGATGTGGTTGTTAGAGGTGTGGATGGCGCTTTCTTTGTACTGCAAACCTTGCGCGATTTAGACATTATTATTTGTTAATTTGTAGGTAGGTTTCAGAAATACCCCCTAAATTAAAAACGATTATAACTTTACTTGTTTGTCTATGACTTTAAAACACTTTTGAACAAATTCGAAGATTTTGAAAATTCAAATATTCAAAACATAAATTGTCTATGGCTTACAATGACAGTGAATTCTCGTAATTGCAATCCATTTGTGAAGATAGGAGAATCTACCAAACGGATCGCCACATTGACCAGATTACCAATGGAGGGAAATAATTATTATAATTATTACGCTGAGTCAATGGATATTTTCAATTTATTACTAAATAAATACAAAAGAAAGCTATATTTTTTTAACATTAATTCCACACAGTATATGTCATTTGTCATCTGAGATGTTGTGTTGGTCTTGAAGAGACCCATGTTGCAGGAAGGAGGAGTTACTAGGACAGTTCAGTTATGATTAAGAAAAAAACTGTACAATTTTAACTATTCCTATGCAAAAGCCCCTAAAATGGGCGTTAATAATTAAATAAATAAAATGAAGTGGTTGATCTCTCACCTATATTTGTCTTGCACTTTCTGCTTGATATCGGCTAGGTTTTCAGACGTTATATCTCTCTCGAGGTATTCGGACAGCGTCTCGGTGGCGCTCTCCAGATCGCGCTGGTTGTCCTCGAAGATGACGGACTGGTTGTTCTTGCGCAGGTAGTATGCAAACACATATGTGTACATCAGCGTCTGGCGGCATTGGCACAGGATGTCCACCGCCTTCTTCAGGAACTGCACCTCGATCCAGCTCATGTTGTGCTGCTGCATCTCTTCCATCTTTTCCTTAACCGAGGCGTACAGCTTGGACTCGAAGCGCAGACTCTGCATGTGGTTCATGTAGCGGTTGCAGTAGAAGAGGTATCTCTGCAGCGCCGAGCGGGAACGTTCCTGAGCGTCGCGGGCCGCTTTAGCCTCATCCTCGTCATACCTGGAATATTTGAAATACATATTAGTTAGCCCGTCAGGCTAATTTGTTTGCTTTTCGGAACAACTCATGTAGGTCTCTTAGAAATCGTAGTGTCTCCCTTACCATCATAGTGAGAAATATAATATAAATGGCATTAGAAAGAGAAAATGCAACGCTTTATATTCAAATTTAAAAGTTAACCACAAAAGAAGTAAAATGTAGACCTTTATGAGACCAAAGTGAAATTTATATTTACTATTTATTTACATACTATTTTTACAAGGAACGGTAAAAAAATGAGGTGACAATAAGGTTTAAAATACATTTGTCTAATAAAATATGTATGTGTTTTTATTTTTTCGTTATATGTAAATTTAGTTAGAAAAAATGTAATATTTTTAACATATTTTTAAAACTTTTTTGTTCAGAAATATTTATTGGGTTGTAAATTGTTTTAAAGTAGTAAAGTGGAAATATTTGGACCCTCTGACAAAATAAAGTAGAGGCCCGAGGGATAAATACTTCTAAACTAGCACTTAATTTTCTGCACTATCAACTGTGCCACCCCTAACTTAGTGGTAACAGTGAAAAGGAAGGTTCCCTTTGACCCTGATCTCCAGTTTTCTTGTGGTCCTGTCGGCTGGAGTGAGTTACTAAGAAGTCTTCCAGTTCTCCAGAAGAATCTTCTTCACTATCCCATCGTCTTCACAGGGGTCGCGACTGGTCACTGTGCTGCAAGGGATGGTATGAAGGTTTCAAAGTATCACCACTGTTCAATGTCTCTCGTCGGGACTGCCCGTGGCTTTACAGAAGCTGTTCTTGTTTGATGTGCTATGGGAATGTGTTTGAATTTACTTTTCGTTTTCTAATGCATGTTCTTCTTTATAAATATTGTCTCTACACTAGCTTCAAGAACAAGAGCCAACTATCTTGGAAAAGAAAACTTAAATGTTTTTGGTATGTATAAATTTATGTTGTACAGTGTAGGGACAGTCGGGAATTTTAGAATCATACAGAAGATTCGTTTAAAGAAAAAAATAGAGTCTCGACATGAGAACCGACAGAGGGACCCTTTTAGTTCAGGAAAGTGGTGGATGCCCTCGATTACTAATCTATCAGTTCTGTAGTAGTCTGTTTATAGCTGTTCTGTCTCACCTGTTGCAGTTGTACCAAGAGCTGCCATGGGGCTCCCAGGGGCCCAGGCACACCCAGCAGAAGTCGGCCTTGCAGTTCTGGTTCTTGCAGACCATGTGATTACAGCCTCCATCCTTCTCGATGGTCACGTTGCACTTGGGGCACTCCTTAGTGTTAGCCGCGATCCAGTTGGAAGTCTCCGAGTCATCATCGCACTTCTGTAACACACAGACATTATGTTCGAGTTGATAATTACAAAAAGATACATCTGTGAAGCATTTGACGACTTGTAAGGACTTGTGTGTTTGTTTAACATTTCATACCCACATTGAAAAGATCTGCAAAACAGTCCCAAAAATGTTTGGTTTTGTCATACACAATTCAAGGGAGTTGACCAACCTTGCAATTCTGGAGAGTGAATTTCAAGTATAGTGGCCTGAGGCAAATACTGTAAAATTATAATACCTCCAACTTCTAACACTTCCCATACAATTTGATGGCAGTACGCCACACTAGCGCCTCCTAACGGCTGGAGTTATGAGACTTGGTTTTTTTTTCATCCATTTTACACCATGCTACCCTAGTGCCTCTAGCGGCCAGAGTTGCCAGCCAACCCAAGTAAATACTGCCAATATTTTACTGAATTATTATTAATATTATACGGTATTTCCCCGACGACGCTGTCTATGTATTAATGGTCGAGAAAATTCACAAGAAATTTTTACCATACCTGTACATGAGAGAATTCAATTTTTACCCATGGCTGATTCTGACAGCATTTATCTTGGGAATGCTGGGTATCTGCATTCTTAGTTCTAGGAGGGATGTCACTTTACTGGTGAATGGTCTCTTATCTACACCAGACATCCTGACCGAAATAGGATTCCGTGTCCCGGATAATTTAATGAGAGGCAAACAAAATAGGCTTCAGATTCTTCCCAGGTGCAAAACTAACTTACCAATGCTAATGCCCCTGATTAGGTTAATTAACTGCTTAGCAGGAAATGTGGATATTATCGATTGGGCCATTTTCCAAATTCAGTCATCAAGGGACTGAAAAAACCAGACTTATTTTAGCATGAAACTTTTGAAGTGAGTTTCACTGTGTACAGACCTTGATCCACTTCTTGAGGAGGTGGCACTTGACAGGGTCGTGCCAGTTCTCCCCGCAGGAGAAGCAGAAGGAGTGGCCGCACTTGCACTTGACGGGCTGCTGTTCCACGTACTGCACCTTGATGGCGTTGTTGCAGTCGGGCGAGGGACACCAGCGGAGCAGGCGATTACACTACACACACAAAAAAAAATTGTATTATTTAAATAAAAGATGGATCAACATAAATATTTGAAATTATTCAATATGGGAAAAAGCAAGGCAGAAGGGTGCAGGTTTACCAGTGGTTTGATGCAGAACTTATGGGAAAGTTTTTTTTTTTATCATTTGATCTAATTTTGTTTTACATTAACTCCACACAGGAGGCCCTGAATGATTTCCATCAGGGGGCCTAGTCCCTATCTTTTACGTTAACTAACAGTCTGTTAAGCTTAACTTGGTGATTAGAGCAAAGTTGTCGCAACTTGCTAAAAATGGTAGTCAGTAACTTTTCTGTTAAGATTTAGTTTATTTTATCGTCGCGAGGCGTCGGACCGATAGCGCAACGTGAAACTCTATGCAAAAATGTAAATTGTCTATGAATTATTTCTGACAGATTGTCAGAGATTCAATGGTTTTCGCTTTTGAAGTTTCAAGTTTACCTATTTTAAAAGAAACAACGATGACCGTAAGTTATGTAATTATTTATTACTTTTGTTTTGTATTTGTTTACATTAATAACTATATTTTGTAAGATATCGTGAGCTTTCCAAAAAGTAATTAATATAAAAGGACATTATAACCTCACATTCACTTTGATCGCAACGAACTCGAATGGGTAAATTGTGAAAACACCGCCAAATGCCGCTACACTTTAAATATGCATACATTTTGAAAAGTAAACTAATTTCAAACATAATTACCACAAGAAACATCGGTTTCAGTCGTGATAAACGGAAAAATTTGCATTTAAAATACGATTTTCATTCAAAGTTAAAAATTGACCTAATGACATTTGCGAAGTTTCGTATCAAACTAAATACGCATGAATTACTTAATTTACCTAATCTAGGAACCTAATAACCTATTTTGTATACGTAAATAGTTGTATTCTTGTGGTAATTGCTGAAATGAAGTGTGGTTTCCATAATCTGTGCTACATTTGTAGTTTCGCTACAAGATTGCTAGGTGTTTTTAAATAATGTTTGTGTCAGAGATAATGACATAAAAGTCATTTTAAAGCGTAAATATACTAATCGCTTGTGTATTGTACTGTTGCAGATATGAGTAGACAATGCAGATGAAGGAAAGCAGGCAGGAATGGATTAAATTGAGACAAAGTGACAGGAAATGTATATAAAAACAACAGCGATGACATTTGGTGTATTGAATTTTATAAAAGTGTCTGTTATGTATAACGTGAAGTGATTATTTGTCTTGTATTATGTTGTATGATTAGTGAGAGACATAATGTCAAGTGTTTGATGTGTGCTGTTGAATAAATAAAATATTACACGTGTCATTAATTACCTACCTGAGAAGGTGGTTTAAATTGTCATATTAACTGCAGAGGTGTGTTATCTGCAGGACTATGACTGTGTCAATGCTTGAATAAATGAGATTACCAACGATTTTATGTGTTGTTATTGAGTAAAAATGCAGAAATGGATGCGGCAGGTTTTTTATTATGTATAAAGTCAAATTGTACACGAAAGAGGTTTGTAAATGGATATTTCTTAAAGATTATGGATAGAGGTTCAATAATAACATGACACTTGTCAATTTAGAGCACTGCAAGACGATAGAGTGTTCGTAAATGTTTTTTTCTTGAAGAAACACATAGTCGAGATCGATTAGAGTTGTAATCACATGAACTTGTATAATTAGAGCATTTTGGCTGTAGCTAACGTACCTACATAAATACACAAATTATCAATAAGATTGCAATAGACACGTACCTATTTGGTGCATATTATTATAGTAAACATACAATAAGCAACTATTTACGTCGGGAGAGGTAAAATTTGCATCAAAAATCTATTTTTATTAGTGAAAATTTCCTCAATAAAACGATCTCTTTGTTGCATTTGACGTTTTCGAAAGTTTTGCACAAATTACTTAAATAACCTAAAATAATAACCTATTTTTTAATATAAATAGTTGTTTCTTGTAGTAATTGTTGAAAGTGCCTAAAAGTTCGGAGGCTAGGTAAATATTTCAGTTGACGTATCTTTTAATTCACCGTACATTATATCACTTGGGTACCTTTTAAAGAACAAAATTCAAATTAATCAACTTTGAAAAGTATGTCTTTCGGCAATGTGACACATCTAAATGTTCCCTGTTATCTAATCGGTAGGCCGATCGACTCCGATAGCTAAACGTGAAATTCAACGTTAGTAATCTGACTTTCCGACTTACGGACTACCAAAATCAACGAGAACTGTCAAAATACAAGGGCGTCCACAGGCGTCGCCTATTAGCTTAACATTGCTCAACAGCAAATTTAAAATCTGTTAAGGTTAACATAAAATCCGGATTACGACTTGATAGAGACTACCAAAATTAGCGTAACTGTCAAAATACGTGTTTGTGACGTAATTAACGCGCTAACAGACGTTAATAAAAGATAGAGACTAGGCCCCCAGAGCCTATCATCTTCTTTGGGGTGCTGAGTGGAGGATTTTTTTGAGGAAGGAGTGAATATAGGTCTTGAAGAGACTCATGTTGTTGGAGGGAGAACACCAGAGGTTGGCAAATCGTTCCACAGCCTAGCTGTTGAACTCAAGAACGAGTCGTAAAAATGGTACTGAAAAGTTGGACATGAGTTTGGCGTGTTTCCCGACTGTGCACCGGTGCCGAAGGGTTCAATGACGCTAGTTCCTCGAAGCATCTTCCACTGAAATACCGGAAGAACAGCATTTTCACCTGACACCTGTGATCTAAAGATTTCAATCTGTTTGTTAATATATGGCAATCTATCCAACAGACTGCCATTTCTGCAGAGTCAAGAGTTTTATTCAAGTATTTTGGGGTTCAAATTCAACAGTGGGGCGCATTTGAGATTTCACTTGCGAAGGGGTAATGGTATGTAGACTGAAAGATTTCATGTAGTACTGTGTCTTTATTATCCAAATTGTGTGCATGTATCACAATGGGACGCATAACATGTGGGTCACACCACAGTGGGATATGGACCTGTGCTCAGCATGCTGAAGAACATGGACCTTCTTGGTCCTCCAGTGAGAAGCTCGACACCAGATATAAATATTTTGTATAAGCATAAATAGGTATCACTGTTAGGATAGTATTGTGTTAACACAATGTTGGCCGCCTCCAATGACAAGGAAGTGGTATGATGAATATGGATGAGTTGCACAAGATGTAGGAAAGGTGGGTATACTTACTTCTACAAAGCTATTGGTGATGAGATGCTGATATTTGAGCTTAACTTTGGAATCCCGGACCAGCCTCATAACGCTGGCATCGTCAACTAGAATATCACAGGCGTGTGCCGCACAGGCTATTGTCTGACCCTAAAACACACAACACTTATTGTAATGTACCATACACATTGACAATATAATAACGATCCATCTAGTAAAACCGACAAGTAATACTCAAGGCTCAAAACAGTGTCCACACATATGGTTTTACTCGACAAGATTGGCTCCACCTTCACAAAGAAACAGTGGCTTTGTTTAGCGAGTCTCGCATTACTCACTCGTAAAATGAGTTTAAAGCAAAAGAATAGATACTGAGTGAAAGAGTGGTAGAAACCAGAGCCATTGAGAATATGGCATCCCCAATTGGGTATGTTGTGAGGCTGAAGGTAGTTCATAGGGGGAAGGAGATGGGAAAAGAAAGGCAGTAAAGTACCTGTCTCTTCAAATCTGGTCACCAAACACAACTAAAAGCCATTTAAAGCAAAGTTTAAATTTTGAATGGTGGTCTTACAAAAGGGAGAACATCTTCCACTCTGGAAAGTGCCGCAAATATACCTTATATTATTTTAAATGATTAAATTGTGAAATAACACAATTCAATCAAATAAAATTTATTTGGGTATGCTGGGATTTGAACCCGCGACCTTAGGATTGCTAGTTGAGAGCCTTACCCCTAGACCACGGAGGCTGTCATGGTTGCCTGTCAATTGCCCTGAATTAGTGTTGAAAACTTTCTTACCAATCCTTCTTCCATTATTTTAGTTGTTAAATATTCCCCCCAACAAAGGGTACAGAATCTGTGGCTACATTCCAGGCTGGTCATCATCTGAAATACAACCAAACAATATCAGAAAGACATTTCTAGAAAATACCTGACATTACGGATAAACTATCATATTATGTACAAGGTTTTTTCAAGGGATCGGAATAAAATACTTATTGTGTAGGAAAATCTTAAGCAAGGTGCCCGGGTTTGAGCGCCGTAACTTCGGGAGGTGATTCTACATGATAGTACTAGTAAGGAAGATACTTCAGGAAACCCTGAATTGACTGTCTTCCATAGGGATACGCAAGTATCCGAGTCTTGACGATTTAAGTATCGGATACTTACCAGTCGAGACTTTAAACATGGAAGGGCAAGTAAGAGGAAATACGGTCGCCGATAAATTTATATGTAATAGGTATTTTGCCAATATGATCACAAATATTTGTTAACTTGAAAACAAACAATATTTTTTTTAATTTTTTTTTATATTTATAATCTTTATTTATCAAGTTACATAGGTGATTGTACTGTGCCTGTCTCACTAGGAATTCCTGTGTTGAGAGCAGGCGCATTTTAACATAAGTAGTTTAATTTAAAAAGAAGAATAAGGATAACAACAACAATGTTATATACATACATTTAAAGGTACAATATTGAATTTTAGACGCTTCGAGAAGCGTCTAAAAAGTAAAGTCTATAGTAACTCGATTTGAGACACCTTTTGATAAAATGGGAAAGTATTATATCAGCTTCCTAATAACATAGACTGCAAAACGTGGGAAGATTGAAAAAAAAAGTTTTATGAAAGGTAGGTAAATTTGGCATTTTTTGGCAACGAATCGCTCAAGACATTTTGCAAAAATGACATAATATGCCAAAAATCGCTCAAGTGGTTACATCTGTTAATAATGTGCAATGAATACACTGTTTAACATGTAACAGCTTACAAGGAATAAGTGAGAAATATTTACCGAAGATGGCAGCACCATAAAGCAGATTTCACACTCTTCTGTGCCGGTTGCGGAGGTTCGTCTCGGCAACTGAAATGAACGAGACTAAATCACATTTATTAGACAGAGTTAGTAAAGCAAATTAAACACAATACACATATTATTGACAGCTTTTGTAAGAAAAGGTTTTCTTTAGTCTTTTAAAATTTAGTTCATATTAGTGATTAAACATGCTTGCCCATTCAGACTAGGCTAGTAGTTTAGTCAATTAAGTAAACTAGATGTAATTTTAGTGGTTCGTATTGTTTTAGTTTATATTTTATGTTATGTTACTTTACATATTTTAATAACATCATTTCACATTTTTACATGAATGTTTTAAAAACTTCTTATACAAATTTTGAAAGCTAATTAGGTGTATTTTGTTCTTATAATCTATGTAACAGTCCAGCTGGGTGAAAGATCAATTAAATAAAAACTAGGCAAGCAGAATATGCTTGGCAACCGACAAATAAAATAACACATCAGGCCACAGATATATATTTAAAAGCATGCCGGACGGCCATCGGTTTCAGATAAAAAAATTGCCAAAGTGGAAAAAACAAGGATTGCAGATCGACAGGTGACGGTCCAGGAGCTCTGTGATATGATCCCTGATGTCAGTAAGACCACTATTGACAATATTTTGACAGAACATTTGGAGACCACAAAGTCTGCCCAAGGTGGGTCCCAAAATGCTCACCGAAGATCACAAACAACGGGTTGAAGCAGCTCGCGAATTCCTTGACTGTTATGACATCGATGGCGAAGAATTCTTGGACTCAATTGAGACTGGGGATGAGACCCGGATACACTACACGACACCACAGACAAAGGAACAATCCCAGTGTCGTCATTCAGATTCGCCGAAGCAAAGTTTAAAAACAAATTACAGATCGTAACTCCCACCTGGCGGGTGCGGCGAGTGGAAGCTCCATCGCGAACGGCTGCCATGCCGAGACTAGGTGTCACAGAAGGTGCAACGTGGTGGGGATTTGGCAAGGGGAAACCAAGCTACACTCCAGTATTGCAGGATTGCGCGTAAAATCGTTCCTAGCGATCGCAGCACCTTGGAGACCTTATTTTACGGACAGCCCTCGTAGTTAACGGAGACAACGATTTCTATGAGATCTATATGAGCCGTTCCCAAAAGCGAATAAATCAACCTGAGGGATCAATAAATTTGTGGTTTAATATGTATTTACCTTTGGCCGAGCTATAACGGCTTTCCTAAAGGGGTTGATAACTCTAGCTTCAGAGAATAATTGTTCCTGATCCCCGTCGTAGAATCTTTCCATTAATTTCTCTTTATCCCATTTAAAGTGGTTTAGTAGTATACGTGTTGTGGTGGCTGGTATCTGCAATTACAAAAATACTCATTTATTAACACAATTAATACAATAAATTAACACATTCGGTATGGAATAGTTTAGCAATAATTTTAGCCTTGAATACTGATTTTATTTCATACAGAAAGTGAAAATTTCTGTAATTGTTCACTAAAAGCAAAGTGATAAATGACATAAAAATAGATCTAGACCCGCTATTGACTCGCAAAATGTGGCAAGTAAGAAACCCTCATAAGTTTCTAGTAAATTCTTAGGGGGCCGCCACATTTAGCTATAAAAGCGCCGGCTTGTTTGGCTTGGCCTATTTCAGCGTACCGCTCGCCATATATTGGTAATGTACGGCAAGCGATATGCCGAAATACGTCAATCCAAATAATGCAGGTGCTTTTATAGCTAAGTGATAAAGTTATATAACAAAGATAAACATTCAAAGAATATGTTTATGAAGGAGATAGATATATATATATATATACATATATTTTTTTGTCTTTTTCTTTTTTTTTAAAGAAAGACAAACTTTCCCAGATTAATTCGACGATATTAGAAAATCTCCTACTACCACCACAGTAAGCAGAAAATGTTGCTTGAGTCGTGATGAAGGACTTAGCCAGCCGAGGAATCGAACACAGAACGCCTGGGTGGGACCCGAACGCGATGCCCACTCAACCACAAACTGGGTAGCGTTTATGTAATTAAAAGTTACTGCGAATACTACATTCTATATCACGGGTACGACTGAGATGACAAGATACACTTATTCGCTTACACTAAGACGAATACGGAACGTTGTATGAAAAGACCTACTACCAGATGGTTGTCCTTCTTATATTTATGTGTTGCTATGTTTGCTATCTCATTTTCTCTATTGGCACTGAGAATCTAGAGTGGTAAGATTGAAAAATACAACAACATTATCGATATTGTAACTGAAAATGAATTGAAAAAAAAAATTTCAGATACAGCATCATCAATAATGTCATCTTATTCAATCTTAGCTCACTGAAAAGTAACAGACCACCACTGATCTCAACAGATAGGTTACTGATACTGCAGCAATATATCCAGTTATTCCAATATGAAATCATATATTACGTAATGAATAAACAAAATACTTTAATGAGCCTCATTACAAGGAAAATCCTTACATTTATTCATTGAATAAATAGCATAAAAATGACAACCAATAGCCATTGCAATGTTGTAGAAGATAAATAATATTATAATCAATCAATAACTAACAAATAAATACAAAAGCGTACTGGTTTATAACAATTAATTTGAATAAGTGATTTCATTAAAAACAATCAATTTATAGGTTACACAATTAATTACCTAATGAAAAGGACCTTTCGAATATTATGTATTATTATGTATTATTGATCATGAAAGGAATATTGGGAATAAATGTCTAGAATTTCTATTGTTTTCTAACTTCACATTTAATAATTAACCTCAATAGAGGCTTAATCCTAATGTGGTTAAAAATTAAGTTAACTAATTAACTAATTAATCGTCATAGGGTCGTCCATTAATCACGTGAGGCTCGAAAGGGGGGGGGGGTCGGAAAAAAATCACGAGAAGGGGGGGGGGGTAAAATGAGATATCACGTGTATTTATTTTTCATTAAACGCACAATTTCTAAAGGTGAACGTCCTATACTTTGTACTAAAAATTTGAGGGGGGGGGGGGGGGTTAGCCTAAAACCTCACCACATATCACCAGGGGGGGGAGGGGTCAAAAAGTTGCTAAAAAACATCACGTGATTAATGGACGACCCCATACTGTTTCTCCGCAGAGGTAGGCAGAGAGGACGGACCGCCAAACAACTCGGTCTTGGCACACACTCCTTGCCTCATTCATATTCATTTTTTTCTTCATATCTCCACACAGGAAGGATTTTTTTTTCCATTAGTTTTGTCATCTTTGGGGATGCTGTGTGGATGGTTTTTTTAGGGAAAGGAAGGAGAGGAAGTTGTGGGCAAGAAAAAGGGATGAGGGGTGGTTAGGAATCTGGAATAACGAATGTATGAATTCATCCCTCCCACTGCGGTGCAAGGCGGTGAGTCGAGAGAGTCCGGTTGTCAAGGTTTCCATCAACCAGTCTCTCCTGATCCGGTCTGTCACGCAATATCAATGTCTTTCAGTATCTTTTCAAATGAAAATAAACATTTGGAACATCAATGGGACTCAACAAATCATCAAAGTTTTTTTTTATAGTGTGTATGGCGATCATTTTAATGTTTCAAGGACAAACTATTAGCATAAATGGGGGCCTCAGCATGGGTAAGCCACCCAGTGAGGCCAACATTATTAAATCTTAATATGTAAATCAGTCGGATTAGTTTCATTAAATCTTATATGTAAATCAGTCGGATTAGTTCACCATTTATAACTCAAGAACAGCTGGACCGATTTTTATGATTTTTGATTTGTTGGATTTGTCTCCACCCCGAATAGCAGAATAGCTATTAAAACATCGGAAAAATTAACGAAAAAAAAATATGAAGAAAATTCTTTTCCTCACACATTTTGTATGGAACGAATTCTTATCTTTTGAAAGAGATGCAGTAATATTGTGTAAAGCCTCGATGACACAGGGCGAGTTTACAAGCTACTATCTGCTAAGTTTAAAAGCGGGTGAATCGGCGAGTGAGATTGTCATGATGACACACAAAACTGTCCACTCGCTCAGTAGCTTGCGACATTTTTGTAGGAAACTGGGCTCGCACGAAGCTGTTAGCGCCAGTAGCGGGAATAACGTGAACTACTTCTTCAGACGTTTGACAGTCGAAATCAGCTGTTAATTGGCAGCCATATTAGAAACATAAATAAACCAATCACGAGTTGGCGAGTGGTGAGTAAAGTTGACGACCTATCAACTTTTTTCGTAGTTTCGGATTGTCAACAATCTGCTAGTTAGCTAGTCGTCGCCTCAGTTCTTATTTGTCCAACAGACCATTTTAGTTTTTGATCAATCTCCACATTAAAATTAAAATATAAAAAATTATAGTTAATCACTTAACTACGAATTATTTAAACTATTGAGACCTTTACCTATGAGGAAATAGCTTTATCTTAAACACCTATCATAATTTTTTATTGAAATAATGAAAGAAAACCTTCTCTTCCTGTAAAATTTTCTAATGGTCTGTTGGACAAATACGAACTAAGGCGACGTAGTAACACGATGACACTGAGCGAGTTTACTAACAGATAGTGAATTTCCCAGATAGTAGCTTGTAAACTCGCCGTGTGTCATCGACGCTCTAAGTATAATATTGAATAGTGAGTGTATTCCAAAAATTCAAAAATGTCAAATGTCAATGCACTGATTATTTTGCTTTTGTTATCTTAATATATAAAACAAAGTAAGGTTAGTTACACTATTTATAACTCGAGAACGGCTGGACCGATTTTGACGATCTTTGATTTGTTGGATTTGTCTCCGCCCCGGATAACATAATAACTATTAAAACATTGTGAAAATTCTCAAAAAATAAAGTTATAAAGAAAATGATTTTTTTCATACATTTTGTATGGAACGAGTTCTCATATTTTGAAAAAACTGTAGTAATATTGTGATAGGTATAATATTGAACTGTGCGTGAATTCCAAAAATTCAAAAACGTCAAATGTCAACGCACTGATTGTTTTGCATTTGTTCTTAATCATATAATGCTGCCCCTCTTTCTTATACACTAAATGTCAATAGTCGAAAATGAGACAAACGGTGGATGTATATCTGCAGCCCCTCCAAAGAAAAATACAATAATTATAATAAATCTCTGAAATGAAACGCATTTTTTTTACATAAGCTCTACACAGAAGGCCCTGAGGAAAATAATTTGTCTCAGAATATGTCATCTTAGGGGATGCTGTGTGGAGGGTCTATTTAAGGAAGGGGAGGATAGGAAGTTCTGGGAAGGAAAAAGGTATGAGGGGTGGGAAGGAACCTGGGGGTCAGAGTGTTCGGGAGTGACTGATGTATGAATCCATCCCTCCAATGCGGTGGAGAGAGTCCGGCTGGAAAATTCAAAAGGCCTCCCTTAACCAATATCTCTTGATCCGTCCCACCACGCAGCAGGTGGGCAGAAGCATCCGCCGCCAAGACCCGGAAAAGTTTCACCCCATGAACCCAGGCACCCCTGCTAAATCACCAAACGTAGCGAACCACTTGGGGTGACCTATGGCAGAGGTATTATTGGTTATCCAATAAATGGTTCCCAGGGCGGCGGTACCCATACCCGCCTCCCAAATTCCCGTAATTTAGTGAAAATGTAAGAAAATCACAAAAAAAAAATCCGTACACGACATCTCTTATACTGATAAAAACAAAACACGGACAGCTGCGCATCGATAATTGCTTCATCGTGTAATTTTTAATTTGGTAAAAAAAACTGAATTTAATTCAACAGTTATTGATTCTGAGGCGGTACGAAGTTCGTCGGTTCAGCTAGTTTAACATATAATGCTGCCCCTCTTTCTTATACAATAAATATCAACAGTTGAAGGACCAAAGGAAAAATACAATAATTATAATAAATCTCCCTCACACATATAAAAATGAAACGCAATTCCTGTAAGTAAGTTGAAAAGTAAGAAAATCGCAAAACATATAAATCCGTACACAACGCTCTCGCTGATACTGACTAAAACAAAACACGAACAGTTAATCTATAATTGCTTCATTGCAGGGGCGTGCACAGAGTTTTTGATCAGGGTAGGCAGTAGGAAAATACAACAAGTTTCACAGGTTAAAATTTTCATATTTTATCAGATAATTTCAGAATTACAGTACGACAAACGTTTTTGAACCGACAATTAGCATTTATGAAAGACAACTATTTGATAGAAATACATAACAAGAAGAAGTTCTGAAAGCACTGCTTAATACTAACAAAAAAAACCTCATGGAAGCAAATTCTAAACGACAGTTTTACTCGATGCTTTGTGCATTTCGTAAACATTGAATTATATCTTGTATGAAGTTACCTCTAGTCAGAAATAATTCCTGCTTAGGCCACATTTTAGTGAGGCAGTCGGAGGGCGCGCGTGTAGTTTCTAGTTATAGTTTATGCCGCGTTTGTAGTTTGCCGTTTGATGTGGCGCTCGCGTAGTTTCGGTTGCTCAGCTTTTTCGTGCTTATTTTTGAAAGTGTGTATTTATTTTTAGCAATAATTTTATAAATTATAATATTATTTACCTACTTATATTTTACAAATACGTCAGGGTAGGCAGTGCTTATGTGCCTATATAGAGTGCACGCCCCTGCTTCATTGTGTAATTTTCAATTTAATAAAAAAACTGAATTTAATTCAGCTAATAAGTTAACACAACAGTTATTGATTCTGAGGCGGTACGAAGTTTGTCGGGTCAGCTAGTTATACTATAAATTGTAAAATATTATATCAAAATAAAATTTTTTTAAAAAAACACAACAGCTGATCAACTGCAGTGCGGATGTGATAGCGTTCCACTTGATACTTGAAATTTAATATTGACACACTCGAAAAGGGTCTTATATGTAGTAAAAAAAACTGCGCATAAATAATGAAAAGAATTTTACTCTTATTATATCAACATAAATAACATTTAATGTATTTTTAATGCGCATATTTCAATAATTTACACATTTCACTATATGTATATCGATTATTGAAAAAAAAGTTAAAAATTGCATATTACACAGAGTACACGGCGTGAACCGCCGCTTGAGGTTGGTTCGTTCCTTTTCCATGATTGGTGATTCGGCATGCAGTATTATGGATACAACATCATTAGGTACACTAGATTGTTCACTAAAAACAGTTTTAACCCATTCCGTCTGAGCCGCCGTAATTTAATGTGGCTATCTTCGAAGGCCTTCCCTCTGAACTGCCATAATTTAGGGCTCCCGTAAGCGTAAAAATTTATAAGCCCGCTTCTCAGATATTACGGAATATTCCTTGACAAAGTTCAACACACAGATAATACGGAATATTCCTTTTTTAATTAGTAGACAATCAAATATGACATTTGTCAGAAGTACCAACCTTATAAAATAAATTAAAATAAAAACAATAGTACCTAATTCGAATTATTACCAGTACCACTGGGTTCAAGCTGCGAAAGCTGCGTGTCATCCATCAAAAAGATATACATCCCAGGTTGTGAATGATTTGTATGGCAAGCAGGGTTTGTCTAACGGTTAGGTGTAATAATTATTCTAATACCTCTCTTTCCATGATCTTCTGTTATAAATACAGGTCCAAACTTATCAATAATGTATTGACTTCATAATATGAATAAATTATTGTTTTATATGGCAAAAATAATTTCTCTATGATTGGCAGCATTGATTGTCTATGAAATGTAATATAAATATACATGTGGTGTAGCGAAGTTCATATACTGCGCAAGTGAATTAATTTGAACAAAATTAAAACGAAACGTGCATATTTTTTCATCTCCCCCGACATAAATACTCCCTTTTTGTGATTATAAAGCTTAATCTTATTTAAAGACATGGCCCGACTCAAGTATCTGATTCACTTGATTGTGCCATGTCTTATTTGGGTGTCCCTGACTCCTATTCACATTGGACATGTGGATTCTCCTAATACACTCCTTTCTTTGTCCATTCGCTCTACATGCCCAGACCATCTGAGGGTACTTTCTTAATCTTACTCATTACGCCCTTGAGGTGATTTTTCACGAAAACGGCGCTATATAAATTAGCCAAATATTATTATTACGCTTACATCAGCTTAGCATTCTTTGCAGATTTCAACATTTCTCACATGATCACACATGGTTTTACCACACACATGCCTCAGGGAATTCATTTCTACAGCATTCAGTCTATTCACTGTCATATATCAGCACTCAATTGTGGACTGCTAGCTTCGCTTCTTTGGATAGTATTTTGTTAGCGCCAACGGCATTCAGATCTCCAGGAGTTACCTGCATTTAACCTTCTTTAAATATCTCTAATGGCCTTCCCATCTCTCGTAAAAACATACTTCCCAGATACACTAACTCATCCACCTGCTCCAAGCATTCATCATTCACAATTATATTGAACACTGTTTTTGTACTCTCTCTTTCATGACCTTAGGCTTACTTAGACTTACTTACATTCATCATTAACTCATTCTTCATATATACTTCATTCATCCTAGTAACGAGAGACTGTAGATCTTCCATACTGTTAGAAATCAGCACTATCCTAGCCTAGTTTGTTACAATTAGGGCTCAGTTGTCTGTGAAATTCAACAATTTAGTATACGCCCTACATTTAACAGTTACAAAATCTACAGTGGGAGCATGAAGTTAATAAAAACAAACAATACTAAAATTATTTATTAATAATACCCGGCAAAACTACATTACCTACGAGAGGCGTAATGTTTATTGTACCTACTAGTCAGCTGTGCAAACATTCGAGGCAAGTACAGTCACTGCAATGAATTCATTTCTTATCACTGGCTATCTATTGTTATAGCTACTCCATCTTTTAACTTTATTCCAGACAAATATCAAATAATATTTTAGGTTTTCATTTTACAACGGCGTAATATAAAAAATTTACTGCCAAACAAAACATTATTACTTTTGAGTTACAGAAGAAATTTACCGTAATTGATTATTATAACCATAATATTACTGTATGATCCGGTAAACAATCAAAGTATTAGTTTTGGTAAATTTTTGAGATCACTGGCGTAATAATACTACGCCAGCGATCTTAATACGTACTTTTTTTTGAAAAAATCTTTTGATTCACCTTAATTACATTAAAAGACAACTATTTGCATTGGGGGAAGTGGAAAATATTTCATTCTACATGGTTTGTGATACAAAAGAAAGTGCCCCTTTATAACGCCTACTCGCGTCAAGGCAAGAAAAACATCCCAGTTTTCAAGTAGTTTAGCGGCTACGCTAGGTTTGTGTAACATGGTTTGTGATTTAAAAGAAAGTGCCCCTTTATAATGCCTACTCGCGTCAAGGCATGAAAAAATTTAGAATGAAATATTTTCCACTTCCCCCAATGCAAATAGTTGCCTTGGTAATTGTTCCGCTATTGAGTCCACGCTCAAAACACACTTTAAAAAATTAAAATAAATTGTACTAGGTAGATAATAGTTAGTAATAAGTAATTCAGTAACCGGAATTTAAAAATATTGCGTTTTAATGATTATTTTTTTAACTTTAAAAATGCGAAATGTCATTTTTCAAGGACCGCCATGTTATTAATTACGACGATGAAATATGCACTTTTAAAAGGAAAAATCACTCTCTTTACACAATAAAAAGTACGAATTTCAATCTTCGAAAATGATAAATAATGCGTATTAATCATTATTTTGTTAGGTTTCGTAAATTCAAAAAATCATCACTTATTACGCGTGCATGACGCGAGACGCAAGCCTATATGAAATGTGAAACTGTTCCTTAAATATACCAAACCACCCACAACTGTTCCATGTGAAACATGTTTTACATGCAATTTACAAATGAGCCAACCTAAAAATAAAAGAAAGCATTCACGAAACGAGTAGCTAGAAGCGATACATAGACGATATTATTAAGAAAGTACCTGATTTGCCAAATTACGTATGTAATTATTTTAATACCTAAAACGACAATAAATAAAAGAACACGCACGCGTTTTTCTTTTCAATAACACCCAAGTTTTGAAAGGTTTGTACTGCAAGTAGGATTAGTATTATAGACAAGTTTGTACCTGTATTTATAACAGAAGAACATGGAAAGAAATGTATTAGAATTATTAGACATACCCGCTAGACAAACCCTGCTTTGCCAAACAAACCATTCAAAACCTGGGATGTTTTTTTAAATTATGATGACATGCGAGTTTATTTAAAAGAATTCATTTTATAAGCACTATATTATAAAGTATTTATAAAATAAATTCTCCAAAATAAACTCTAAACAATTTCGGTAATTATTTTTTATAAATAATACACTCACTTTTGTATCACAAACCACGTTACACAAACCTAGCGTAGCCGCTAAACTACTTGAAAACTGGGATGTTTTTCTTGCCTTGACGCGAGCAGGCGGTATAAAGGGGCACTTTCTTTTGTATCACAAACCATGTTACACAAACCTTGCGTAGCCTCTAAACTACTTGAAAACTGGGATGTTTTTCTTGCTTTGACGCGAGCAGGCGGTATAAAGGGGCACTTTCTTTTGTATCACAAACCATGTTACACAAACCTAGCGTAGCCGCTAAACTACTTGAAAACTGGGATGTTTTTCTTGCCTTGACGCGAGCAGGCGGTATAAAGGGGCACTTTCTTTTGTATCACAAACCATGTTACACAAACCTAGCGTAGCCGCTAAACTACTTGAAAACTGGGATGTTTTTCTTGCCTTGACGCGAGCAGGCGGTATAAAGGGGGCACTGTATTGGCGTTCCGTCGCGAAAAATCCGCGACGTAATTTCCGACAAGTGTGGCGCCGGTCTTACAATAGTTTCGGAAATAATTCAAATTAAGTAGGTACCTACTTTCGTTCTAGTAAATGTTTTTGAATTTTTAGGTTGGTAGTGTGTATTGACAATTTGCGTATTGCAGTTTCACACGGCACAAGAATGGCCTTCTTATTTAAAAAGATGGCGGTCCTTGAAAAATAGCATTTCGCATTTTTAAAGTTAACAAAATAATCATTAAAACGCAATATTTTTAAATTCTGGTTACTGAATTACTTATTACTAACTATTATCTACCTAGTACAACTTATTTTAATCTTTTAAAGTGTGTTTTGAGCGTGTATTCACTAATGAATGGCGGTCCTTGAAAAATGACATTTCGCATTTTTAAAGTTTACAAAATAATCATTAAAACGCAATATTTTTAAATTTCGGTTACTGAATTACTTATTGCTAATTATTATCTACCTAGTACAACTTATTTTAATTTTTTAAAGTGTGTTTTGAGCGTGGACTCAATAGCGGAACATTTACCCAAAAATTACCTTATTTTTTGCTAATATCCAAACTAAACAGGCTTCAAAATATAAATGATCAATAATACAGGTGAACTTTGAAACTTATAATCATTTGTGTAAAAATAATAAGGGGAAATGTTATATTTACTAGAAGAGCTTGTTATTATAACTGTTTACTTTGGATAATAACTGTAGTTTGACAAGTACATAAATAATAAACCATCAAAGGAGACAATGAGTACTGGCGAATTTAATTTAATGTATGCCCATATGTAAATAATAATGACAATGTCCAATCAAAAGTGAAAAAATAATAGTGACCTTCGTCAGTGAATAAAGATCTAGAATTGGCACAGCCAGGGAAGTATGAAAACGAAATCACTTCTTTGAACTTGCCAAAGCTGACCCAGAGAAAATGACAACGATTTAGATTCAGGTCAGCGAACTTTTCATTAAAGAACAACCTATCGGAATATAACAAACGACAGTATTGAGAAATTCCTTTGTATCCGAGTGTACTAAATTAGAATAAAGTAGAAAATGGCCTGAAAATCATGAAAAATATTTGACAAATAACACTGACCTCAACGACTGTGTTCACTTCTTTTATAGAATTAACCATGTGCTGTACAATTTCCTCCGTTGATAAAACTTCAAAAGGATAATCTTCTATTTCTGTTTGACGTTCCCTCGTATTGTGAGACTCGACTTCCATAGCGAAATCAACATCGTCTCCACTCGATTCGTTCCCCGAATCGACATCATCCTTTGTCTCATCTTCGGAATCCATTATATATTATTGTCTAATCCTTAAAACTACACTGCACAATTGCGGAAAAACTAAGGATTAGCGAAACAATCAAATTAATTGCACTATGAAATTTCGAAAGGTCAACAATGTAGAAAATAGTGCACCCGCAAGCTGCCAAATCCTCTGACGTATATATTTCTCTCTGTGTGAGATGTTTCAGTGTATGCGACAACCGACCGACGACAGCTTGTATTTAGTCTTTGCGCAATGCACCATTAACAGTTAAGCTGTCAATAATAGTATCGTGTGAATATTTAGGTTTAGTGGATCTGATAAAACTTCACATTTAATTCAAATTTAGCCATTTTCTTTCGTTTGTTAATGTTATTTATCACTCCGGTAATTTTATTGTTACGATTTTACAGCCATAAATGCGAGGTTGCTAACGAACACACTCCCATTATCTAAAGACCCACGCTATAATAGTCCTTAAGTACAGTTACATACGGTGGTTTATAGTACTTAAAAATATAGATATTTTATTCATGTCATAAAGTTGTAACCACAAACCAGAGACAAGTCAAAAATAATTCATCGCTACAGTGGGACAGAAAATAATAAACAGTTTAACTTTTTATTATAAAAAAAACAGACATCATTAAGGCGAGACTTGTGTAGGTTCTAATCATAAAAAGGAAAAATTTACGTATTTAGTAATCATTTTAATTATTTTTCAACAACATTTTCTGTGTAAAATCATTATCAAATTATTTAAAAAGAACTACTACACTACCACTGCAAGCATTCCGAAATAAATAATTATTCCGTACATTAAAGTTATAAATAAATTAATGAACGAAAAGAAAATAGAATTTTTCCTGTTTATCAACAGCAATTGTCATCACGATTAAATTTACCACAATGGGGGGGGGGGGGGTAATGGGATGGGATGGGGTAAGATGGAATGGGTTTCTCTGGGTCTCCACCTCTGGGTGCCACCCGACGGGGGGGTGACACCCCCCAATCACAATTCTCTATCCCCCCCAGGACAGACCAATTTTTTATGAGTCGAAATTAGTGTTTGTCAACTTTAATGGGGGGGGGGTGTAACTACGTTTTCCGCCCTATCCGCCCGGGTGCCACACAGGGGGCGTTATCGCCCCACGTTGAGAACCTATGATCTAAAATCTAAACGAATAATACGCGAAAAATAACCTTTGAATTTGAGTACATCATTTAGGTATCTATATCGCTTCACACATTTTACTCATTCATTCGCCCACATTCGAGAGGATTGAATATCCAAGATTGACAATAATTAATACATGCTAATTGGTGGTGGCCCGTGATTTTGCAGTAAGCTAGAGTGCTAAAATTGAAAAATAGGGCCTTTGTAGCTGAAAATTAATCTTTTTTTCTTCAAAATTTCATTTTTGCAAGAAGATTCTTATTTTTATTTTGGCACGGTCATCCCAAATTTTGATTCAAAAATTTTAATTTTGTAAAAGAAATTGTCAGCTACAACAACATCAATACTGCCGTATTTTTATCTCAGCTCTCTAGCACATGAACAATCTAGAACCGCCTCTGATGATTTAAAAAAAATATTACATAATATTTATGTTGGCTAATAGCTAATATTTTTATTTTGAATACTTGGTTACCGTAATAATGTGGGGCGGGATTTAAAAGAGCGATAATTTGGAAAGTAAATATAAAAGCAGTAAAAATAATCATGAAAGCATTTCAATAAAATTTACGTCAAAATTATTTTATATTTAAATTATATTCCAATCACTCCCTTTCAGCAGTAGTGATTTTAATCATTTATTTAAAAATTGTTACAAAAAAAGTCTGTAATACTTTTTACCTCACAAATTAATATACCCACCTGTATTATATTAAGATATTACAATTACATTAAGCGCCCTTGAGGTGATTTTTCACAAAAACGGCGCTCTACAAATTGTAAAATTATTATTATTATTATTTCAATGTGAGCTTAATTTCTGTACAAAATATTTTATTTTTCAAAACCCAGTGATGAATTAAATAATTAAAATCGAGCCTGCTTAAAATTTTACAAATTATTCACTTTCAAAAAAATTAAATAAAACCATAATTCAATGAAAAAATGTTTATGGGGAAATATTTCGACAACAAAAATGTTGTGCACATCACTAGTGGAAAATTATTTGTTCGGCTTGATAGAATGAAATGTTTGGTAGTACAGAATTCTACCTATCGGAACTGGGAAGATTCAGTGGTTTTGTTCTTTGGTAGATGTAGGTTCTTGAACAAAGCACAGATGTCACTAAGATGATATTTTTGATACGTTTTTGACTAATCCGGAAATATGGAAGAAAACCATTGACCAAATACTGACAACTACGTCATTATTCATTATGTATGATTTTCCAGGGCTTGTTATTTTCTCCGACCCTATGTGTCCGAAGCATAAATAAACCAGTCATGTCCGAAGCGATTGGAATTTTGGATTGTGATGAGACTTGTAAGTATGTATGTTATATCAAACCCAGTGGCGGACTAAGGGGGGGGGGGGTCCTGGGGGCCCCCAAACGCCACCATATTCCCTTGACCAAATTCTAAACAAGATTTTAAGGCACACTGTAAAAAAAAGATTTTTTTATTTCATTTGTTTAAAAATAAATTCGAAAAATTGACGGAGATACAACATTTTATGTGAAACCGTTTGAAACAGTTTGTATGTTGAATTATCCTTCAGCAAAACTTAGAATGCGTTTTATTTTTGAATGAATTTTATTGTCGTTTTTTTATGGTAGATTTTCACCCTTTATAAATATTAAAAAAAAATAGAACGGGGACATCTATAAAACAATCCCTACATAGGGTCATAGTCATGGCCGGATTAAACGTGTTGGGGCCCCTAGGCAATGCACGGGCCATAGTAGGGCCCCTACCCGAAGCAGGGCTCCAAGGCAGTGTCCTGCCACTGCCTTATGGACAATAGGGCCCTGCCAGAGCCGGCTTAAACTTGTCGGGGCTCCTAGGCAATGCACGTCTTGGGGCCCCTTTACCCTAGGGGCACCTACCCAATGCGGGGCCCCTAGGCAGTTGCCTATACGTCTTACGGATAGTACGGAATTTTTTTTTTTTCGATTTTTAATGAAAATTTCATGGCATCGTTCATAAAATAAAAATAAAATGGAAGGGGGCCATTAAAAAAAAACAATCCCTACGTAGGGTCATAGTCAGGGCCGGATTTAACATGTCGGGGCCCCTAGGCAATGCACGCTTCGGGGCCCTTTTCCCCTAGGGGCCCCTACCTGATGTGGGCCTTATGGACATTTAAGCCCTGTCAAGGTTGGCTTAAACACGTCGCGGCCCCTAGGCAATTAACGTCTCGGGTCCCTACCCAACGCAAGGCCCCTAGGCAGTGGCCTACACTGCCTTATGGACAATAGGGCCCTGCCCCTATCCAATGCTAGGCCCCTATCCAATTCGGGCCCCTATGAGGTTGCCTATACGTCTTATGGATAGTAAGGAATATAATTAATTTCATTTTCGATTTTTTATGACAAATTTCATGGCGTCGTTCATAAAAAAATGGAAGGGGCCAATTTTGAAACAATCCCCTACGCAGGGTCATAGTCAGGACGGTATTAAACATGTCGGGTCCCCTAGGAAATGCACGCCTCGGGGCCCCTTTACCTTAGGGGCCCCTGAACGATGTGGGCCCCTAGACAGAGGCCTCTTCTGCCTTATGGACAATAGGGCCCTGTCAAGGCCTGCTTAAACTTATCGGGGCCCCTAGGCAATGCACGTCTCGGGTCCCCTGCCCGATCGATGCAGGGCCCCTAGGCAGTGGGCCTAGCCTAGGTATTCAGTTATTTTACAATTTAATATGTATGGAAAAAATCACAGTGTTTCTTTAAATGCTATTTTAGATAGCCCCCAAGAGATTTTTTCTCTATTTTCTACGAGTCGTCTTTTATGAAACATTTTCAAAATTTTCGCTTCAATTTTACCGTTTTAAATATTTGCGAACTCTCTCCAAAATTCGCTTTTAATTTTTTCTTTAAATTTCATTTTCCGAAGTTAGCAATGCTCTCACCAAATGTTTTTTTACAGCATTTTATATGAAACCGTTTGAAACTGCGTATATTGAATTATCCTTCAGCAAAACTTTGAATGCGTTTTTCTCGAAATTTTTATACTCGTTTTTTAACGTGGTTGACAACATATTAAAAAAACTATACATCCGCCTGTATGTATTTTTATTGCATTTGCATTTTCATTTGCATGTACAAACATGTACAAACTTATATCTTTTGCTGACGACACTGTAATAATTATCGAAAAAAAGACGTGGAATGATATTACCAATGCAGCCAATCAAGACATGAAGGTTATAAAAAAATGGTTCGATAATAATCTATTATCACTCAACACAGAAAAAACATATTATATTCCGTTCTCTCTACAAGAAGATGTGCCAAAAAATTTAATTAACATAACAATTCATTCTAAAAATTGTGCAAATGACGGTACATGTAATACGGACTGCGCTAAGCTAAATCATAAATCTAGTATAAAATATCTTGGCATCTTAATAGATAAAAATGTTAAATGGAAAGATCATATCAATCTCACTGTGGAAAGAATAAGAAAACTTATCTATGTATTCTATAACATACGAAATATTTTAAACAAGAAAACCATAAAAATTGTATATTTTGCATTAATTCAGTCCTTATTACAGTACGGCATTATTGGGTGGGGAGGGGCCTTTAAAGCTTCCTTACAACCTATAATCATAATTCAAAGAATAATTATTAAAATCATCCTTAGGAAACCATACGACTTCCCTACTCTAGAGATATTTCGAGAATTTAATGTACCATCCATCACAGAATTGTATAAGAGAAACGCCTTATATCAAATTTATAAAGAGTATTTTATTAAAAAAATTCACCCCTCTGATAGCATAAGCAATAGATTTAAAACGAATGGCTTAATAGCCATCCCTATGCTTAGAACTACCACGGCTCAGCACCACTATCTGTATCTAGGTGTAAGATGGTACAATATATTATTATCTAAAAACAAAATTAGTGTAACTGAAACATTGAAATATGAACAATTCAAAAAACAAATAAAGTCACTGAAATTGGATAATGATATATTGTACCCTTAATTTAATTAAATTTAATTTAATTTACCCTTACTTTAAATGTAATATTTAATATTTTAAAAAAAAAAGTATTGACCTTGTATAACAATTTTTCTCCTAAATTACGAACCTATGTCAATTAATATTTGTATTTACCTCATAAGTTCTTTGAATATTATTTAAACATTTAATTAGAACATTATTATTATTTTATTTTTTGCGTGTGAATAAATACTCCTCCCATAAACACGAGCTCCCAGAGCTCAACTTATGGAGTAGTAGAATTAAAAAAAAAAATGTTGTTTAACCTTGCAAATGTTATCATTTTTTAATGTAAAAACAAGTCTTGAAATAAATAAATAAATAAAAAAAAAAAAAAAATAAACTCTTAAACTGTTCGAAAATCCGGTATCTATGGCACCACGGAGGGGAATTTTCATATCTAAAAAAAAAAGAAAAAATGGCGGACCAGCGAATGTTATATTCAAATTTTTATGGAAAATTTTCAGCGTTCTTAAAAAAGAAAATAGGAGGTCGCAAAATTAGAAACCTGGAGGCCCTTTATAAAAAAATCCCTATGTGGTGCCATAGTGACTGCATTTTCTAACAGTTTAAGACTTAGTGATTGATAACCGATTGAAATTTACATTAGGCAGGTACTTACTTTTGTTAAAAATAAATAAGTAAGTACTTTTATGAATTAAATAAAACGATATCGAGATATTGTACGCATTTTTGATGTTTGATGTGAATGAAATTATAATTGCTACATAATCTTCATACAAGACAAGATACGTCAGTTTGTATATTAAACCAAGGTGATCTAGAACTTTTAGACACTGAACAAGAAACTATTATAATGGCAAGGAGAACATAAAAAGTCAAATAAATTCCACAGTAGACAGAATGAGAAAACTGATCTATATATTTTTTAGATTAAGAAATACTGTATCATTAAAAACACTAAAAGATATTTATTATGCACTTGCGCACTCTGTACTACAATATGGAATCGTGACTTGGGGGGTGCATACAAAGCAATCCTTCTCCCATTGGAAACAATTCAAAAAATATTAATAAAAATCATCCTAAAAAAGCCCTACGACTATCCAACTATAAATGTTTTTCAAGATTTCCCGGTTCCCCCACTTACAAAAATCTATGACAAAATTGCACTATTACAAATACATAAAGATTTCTTTAGTAAAAATAATTTACCAAAATTAAATATAAGCAAAAGAATAATATCTGAAGGATTTACCGTGCCACTAGTGCGAACCACAACAGCACAGCATCACTATGTATTCAAGGGTATAAAATTATTTAATAAATTACCCCTTGATATACGATCGTAAGAAAGCTACGAAAAATATTAAATTAAAATATTCTAGTACCACCTCATAACTTAACTTATTGTAAATTATATCTAGAAATATGTATTGCGTATTTAGAAATATGTTTTTGCCTTATCAATACTTTAAATCATTTATTTTAACTAACCTATATTTTTATTACTTTTATCTGTATTTTCTCATAAAATCAATATTATTTTTTGTTAAATTACTAATATTTTTTGTTTTAATTTAAACAAATGTAATTTTTTTTTAGTTGTCCTCTCCTAAACACAAGCAGCTGCTTTATTAGGAGAGTTATTGAAATATTAATATGGAAAATTAACAAACATAATAATAATCCTAAAGCTATTTTAATAAATGAACAAAAAAATATAATACACTCTCCGCTTTGAGATGTATTCAAAATCAATTTTTAAATGAAATTTTTGCTTGAAAAGAAAACCATGAGTCAGCATTTGTGAATGACTCACAATTATACTATAAAGATACTATATTCAATTCCTTCAACGTTATGGACATAAAACAGCTCTACTCAAGATCTATACTAATTAATTTACACAAAAACAACAAAACACTATACAAAGCTACACAAACAATACACAATACCCGAGCCAAAAACAACGAACTTCTCCAAACTCCTTTTTTCAAAACCACCTTCGGGCAAAGACACTCTAAATACATAGCTTGCAAACTATACAATACACTACCAACTACGATCAGACAAACTGACTCCTTTACAAAATTCAAACAAGATATTAAAAAATGGATTATAAGTATTGGACGCCTCACTATTACAAACATCTGTAAAATAAATCACACATAGACTAAAATTATCATGCACATACAACCTAACCCTTATAAAATAAATGAAAATAATGTAATCCTTTCAAATTGACCTTTAAATAGATAAGGCAGAATTTACTTCTCTACTTCATCTCCAACATTTATAAAATAACTCTCTTCAAAAGATTTATCACCCTTCCAATCACCTTTCTGTTTTAATTCTATTCAAAGTGATATGTATTTTACCTTCAACATCCTTGTAACTACAATATTAATTTATATACCTGTACGCCTGTCTCGACACAGGTATTCCCTAGTGAGACAGGCATATACACAAAACAAATGTAAATATATTTTTATTATAGATAAATAAATAAAAAAAAAATAAAAAAAAATAGATTGCTTAACGACTTTCAGTCAAAGTGGGAAATGACAGTTATTGAGAAAATAATAACCATTAATAATTTCAGTCATTTTTAATCAGAAATTAGAAATGAGTCATAGTACAAACCTATCCAAAAATACTATAAATAGATTGTCTGTATGTGGCATGACCACAGTTTGATAATGCCCTCAGAAGGCGAAACAGCTGACGCGCGTAATAATAATTACCAACAGAACTTGTTTATAAATAAACTGTTTTTAATAATAAAATTATTGAATATATAAAATAAATAAAAATTAAAATGGAGTTCTACAAATTAAACTTGATAACAATAAATAAAAAGACATTAATAAAGATCGAAGAAGGATCTCCATAAGAATCCTATAGAGCACTGTTTCATAACCTTTTTCAGTCACGGACCGCTAGAAAATCAAGCACAATTTTCAAGGACCCCTTAATAAAATAAAAACAGCAATGAATTTCGGATCAATTATTTTACTACTGCAAATATTAAAAAAAAACACTTTTTCTAAAATTCAAATTTTTATTAACGGGTAATTAATGTGAAGGTTGATATTGCTTTTTGCAACTAAATTAGTGATATTCGGGTTGATGTTACTACTAAGTTGTAATCTCTAATCGGATTCCACTAGTAATCTGTTTCTGTATTTGTTTTTAGTCAATACAAGAGCAGGGAATGCATTTTCAGAGAGGTAGGTATGTGGTTGAGAAAAACAGCAAATGTTTCAGTGCTTCTTCTGATATTTCCTTGTAATATTTCGTAACATTCACCCAAAAACTTGATAAAGACTATAAAGAGGACTCTTCGAAATTACGTTTCAAAGCTGAATCACAAGATATTTCTAATAATTGGTTTTCCTGTGCAATTATCAGGTCAGTAATATCTGTGTTGAAAGGGTGTAATATTCATATTTTATTTTTGTCGGATACTGGAAAAAGATCTCGAAACGAAGACGCGTAGCGATTGCGAGACTTTTGGTGGCCTATAGAGAATCTCAGTGAGGATGTGGTAGCGAACGATGCAGCTATTTTGAATCGCGGATACATTCCTTTTGTTTCCTCACACGCCAATAGGGTTCCCTCAACATTTCCACATAGTTACCGTCTGTCAGGACAATAAAAAAATAGATGTTTTTTGCTGTCCGATGATATTATTTTCTACTAAAAATAACAAAAACAATTCACTCACACGTCACCACTGATCACACTGCACCCTGCATGTCGCGGTGGGATCGGGTGATACGAGCGCTGTTTTGTGTGTTACGGTGTCGCTGGAAGGAGACGGAACGCTTAGCACGTGACCCGCTAGGCTATACCCGACTAATCAGTTGCGACACATGTTGGAAAAATATATTAATAAAAAAAAATCATCGGACAGAAAAATGACATTTACATCTTTTATTCCAAATATTCTCAGGATGTGCTCGTTAAAATCCTTCGGGTACGTGCTATTACAAATAAGTTATTCGGATGCTGTGGAGGGAATCTGTATAGGTTAGAGCTATTATAGTACACGTCAAACTTTAAGACCAGCCCTGAAGTTGATCAGAAATCGTCGCTTATGTTCATTGTAAAGTCAGTATCTAATTGCGCGAAAATTCATCGTACCTACCATGTTCAAGCCGGTCTTAAAGTTGGCATGTACCGTGTACTATACTTATTACGATAGTATAGGGCAGAAGTCACCAAATGGCGGACCGCCGACCTACTTTGTGCGGACCTTGTGTTAACAACACTAAATATTTTACACATGTATCTTGAGTACCTACTTATTATATTATTTGATCATTTTACCAAAGATTCTTTCCAGATGGAAATGATGGAATTACAAGAAAATACAGTTTTATAACACCAAAAATAGGAAATATCTTGTCAAGAGTTTTGGATTAAATTTATTTGTGCTAATAAATACCCAGAATTAAAAAAACTAGCCTTGAAACTTCTCACTTTGTTTGGGTCAACAAGGTCGTGTTATTTAAAATAAACGGACCCCTAATGGAAATAATTGGTGACCCCTGGGATAGGGCACAGAGTATTAAATCCAGTGCATCCATCTGAAAAGAGCCGTCCGTTTTCGCTGTCCCTATTGTATACTCTTTTAAATAATTAAATATATAGTATATAGGTTTTATCGAAAATGCCGTTAGCTTGTCATCGCTCCCGAGCACGACTGCAGACCGCTAACGAACAAATAACAGTTCACAACGACTATGGATACCTACTTTATTTGATGTGAACTGTTATTTGTTCGTTAACAGCCTGCAGTCGTGCTCGGGAGCGATGACAAGCTATCGACATTTTCGATAAAACCTACGAGTATATCGATCGACCATGCTAGATACCCAGGTTCTCGATAAGAATTATTGATAGGATAATTTTCGGTAGCTTCTGATCGTGACTATGCAGATCGCCAACGCCCTAGCATGACTGCAGATCGCCAACGAATAAGTAACAGTTCACAATAAGTAAGTGTTCTTAATTTATTCGACGTCAACTGTTGTTTATACGTAAGCGATCTGTAGTTGTCCTAGGGAACGATGAGAAGTTACCGAAAGTTATTCTATCAATCCTTATCGATTGACTAAGCCAAGCAAGATCCCTGGTATGAATTATTGTTAACAACAATGTTTTGATAATATTATATTTGATTCGGGGGATATTGAAAAAAAAAAATTTAAATCGTGTTCCTAATCACTTTCATTTTTAATTTTTCATAAAAATCATGTATTTCAGGAATAATCATAAAATAAAAAATAAACAATAGCAAAAACATATTATTAAGTCGAATGGGTTATGAAATGTAGAATTCATTTCAAGTATTGGACACGGCACGATCAAATGAATCAGATACTTGAATCGGACCATGTCAAGAGTTGGAATAATAGAAGAATATGACGAGACGATGTATGAATGTGAATGAGGCAAGGAGTGCGTCAAGCCCGAGTTGATTAGTAGTCCTTCCGTTCTGCCTACCCGCCAGAGAAACAGTGTGATGGTTAGTTACATAGAGTGAAAGATACTCTCAGAATCGCCCTGGTGTAAGACCACCATTCAGAATTGAAACTTAAAACGCTGCTTGAAATGGCTGTAGCCTTTTTTGGTGACCAGATTTGAATAGCCAGGTACTTCTCCACATCCCTCTTCCCTATCTCCTTCCCATACCCCTACGTTAAGCCTCACAACATATCCTGATTGGGGATGCCACCGTCTCACTGACTCCAGATGGGAGCAGCTGGGACTCTTGTGAAAGTTAGTTTTTGATTTAAAAAAAGGAAAGATTTGAACCATGGAACTATAATAGATTTGAACACTCGCTGGTACACAAAAACAACTTAAAAGTTTCTAAAATTGTGTTATGTGTGACATTTGGCAATAAAAAAACTACGTAAAAGTTAATTATACATTTTTTTTGTTCAATTGGTATTTTTTCTGCTATAATATTTAAAATCCAAACAAATTCGTAAGCTACATAATAGTAGGTTACTGCAAAAATGATTCAATTATACCTATCAATAATACTGTTTTTAACTATGACAACTAGGCATATATGTATTATCAAATGCATCACTGCATTGTGCATAGTGCAAATAATCACGTAGCGAGAATGCATCTAATGGGCACCACCGAGAAAAGATCAATCTGTGCTACCGTCTCGAGAGTTCGTAGATGTCTCTCGAACATTTTGGAAGGATCTCGAATGAACGATATCTCTCCAGACTTTGACTGTATGGAACATTAGCTATATAATATTATCATTGTAAATTGTTAACAATATAAATACAGCAATGGCTAGGATCAAATACCACCGTCCAAATAAAATCAACGGTGGAGTAAGCGACAATTTGCTTTAGCGAACCTTGCATCGCGTACTGGAACTATTAAAGTAATGTGTTACATTAAAGCATTACATTTTTTATTGCATTTTTCTCGTAGTGTCTACTAGTCCACCCGCTAGATGGCAGTGCTTAAAGTGTTGCATTTTAAATGTATGAACACTGAAGAGAGTTTCCTGAAAACGTATCTCATTTGTAAAGGTGTATTGTGGAGTCCTGTATTCGGTGGCGTATTAGTTACACCACTGTTGGTGTTGGTATATAGTGTGGTGTACCGTGTGTGATGTGACAATGTTGTTATTGTGAGAAAGTGAATGGCAGCGACCGGTGGAGTGAGGGAGTGAGTGGAGTCGGGGGAGAGGGAGGTAATAGAATGATTGGGCGGTAATTGAACAAAGTACAGACCCCTCGTAAGATTCTTCCACACCACTTAGCGGCAAGGTACGGACTACGGGGACGCTGTTTTATTTATTTTATAAATGAAACTATAACTACGCCATTCGCCAACCTTCGTTTGAAGGAATCAACTTATTTTTTGCACTTCAGTATTCATTTGCTGTCGAAGTGCGCCTGTTAGCAGCAAACTGTATAGCATCAATACAAAAATGCTACGACGCATCATATCTGGCTCCCTAGCAGAAGCCTATCGATAAATGTTTTATCGATTGTATCGATAACTTATCATCGTTCCCGAGTACGACTGCAGATTGTCAACGAACACATAACACTGAAGAAGAAGATAATACTGATAAATCTAAGCGAAAATATGATAAAGTACAAAATAAAAAGGTAACGGTCGCAACTGGGGCTCGAGTTTTTTTGCAATAGCTCCACACATGAGGTCGTGAGGAAAATATTTTCCCTCATGGCCTATGTCATCTTAGGGGATGCTGTGTAGAGGGTTCTTTTCCCAAGATCCAAGATCACTTGTCTTAGGGGCCATCCATAAATTACGTCACACGAATTTCATGATTCACACATCGTCACATTTGTGAGACCCCCTCCCCCCTAGTGTGACGTCACATATTTTATAATTTTACATCTAAAAATAGTCAAAACAGTAGTTCAAATTTTTTTTTACATGTGACGTGACAGAGCTGATGACCCCCCCAAACCCCTTGTCACACTTCTCTACTCCCCCCCACCCCCCCTTAAGGTGTGACGTAATTTATGGATGGCCTCTTACCGGGACAAACTCGGCCATTGGGAGCTCTTATTTTCAAGTCATTTTAAGAGGTCCTTTGACAGATGGGAATAACCTTCAAAAGTTATTATAACAGGAGTAATTCCACTGAAAATGGAACAAATAACAGTCCAAATATACCGAATAAGCTCAATTTAGTCGACGTGAACTGTTGTTTATTCGTTGGCGATGTGTTTGTTTGTATTCACTGTTTATTTTACTTTAGAAGTAAAAAGTTACCTTTTTATTTATTTTAACAGAGGCTCATAACTGGGTTACGAATAACTTGATAATATTGGAGATTCTCCTACTTCCATCAATATGAATGGAAAATGTTTCGGTAAATTTTTGAGATCACTGGCAATGGTTAATACGCACTTTTAAAAAAAAAAATCTTTTGATTCACCTTAATTACATTAAAAGACAACTATTTGCATTGGGGGAAGTGGAAAATATTTAATTCTACTTGGTTTGTGATACAAAAGAAAGTGCCCCTTTATAACGCCTAATCGCGTCAAGGCAAGAAAAACATCCCAGTTTTCAAGTAGTTTAGCGGCTACGCTAGGTTTGTGTAACATGGTTTGTGATTCAAAAGAAAGTGCCCCTTTATAACGCCTACTCGCGTCAAGGCAAGAAAAATTTTTGAATGAAATAGTTTCCACTTCCCCCAATGCAAATAGTTGCTTTTTAATGTAATTAAGGTGAATCAAAAGATGTTTTAAAAAAAGTGCATATTAACCGTTGCCAGCGATCTCCAAAAATTACCAATGTTTCTTACACGAAGATGGAAGACTTAGCTAACAGAAATACGAACCCATTACGCCTGGGTGGAATACCGGCACATTTATTCACTCGGCTACTAACCATCGTCTTGATGCTCCGTTCTAAGTTTACTTCTCCGTTCTAAGGAAAGATTACTGAATTTGGTTTGAAAGGGAGATATGTAAATTCTAATGTAAATTAATACTAATAATTTGGAAGGCGGGTATGGGTACCGCCGCCCCGAGAACCTTTTATTGGATAACCAACACCCCTGCCATAGGTCACCCGAAGTGGATAGCTACATTTGGTGACTTAGTAGTGGTGAGTTTTGTCTAGATCTTGGCGGCGAATGCGTTTGCACAACTAATGCGTGGCGGGCAGGATCGGAAGAGACTGCTTGAGGGAGACCTTTTGACCTCTCCAAACGGTCTCTATCGACATATGCCCTTGCACCGCAGTAGGAGGAATTAATTAATAAGTCCGTCACTCCTGGACACACTGACCCCCAGATTCCTACCCACACCTACTATATACTTTTTCCTTCCCAGAGCTTCCGCTCGTTCCTTTTTAAAACACGACTTATTTTAAATAGACCAAAAATCTCTCGACATCTGAGTTAAGAATCATTTATACATTTATCATTTATTTATTTATATTTTTACTAGCTGACCCGGGAACTTCGTACCGCATCAGAATCAATAACTGTTGTGTTAACTTATTAGCTGAATTAAATTAAGTTTTTTATTTTGTTAAAAATTACACAATGAAGCAATTATTGATGCGTAACTGTCCGCGTTTTGTTTTTGTCAGTATCAGAGATGGGGTTGTGTACGGATTTATAATTTATGTGATTTTCTTACTTTTCGACTTCGGGAATCGCGTTTCATTTTATTTATACGTGTGACGGAGATTTACTATAATTATTGTATTTTTCCTTTGGAGGGGTGTAGACGTAGACATACGTTCACCGTTTGTCCCATTTTGACTGTTGACATATAGTGTATATGAAAGAGGGGCAGCATTATATGTTTAATATCAACAACTCTTTCAATTCTTTCCTCTTTCAACTCTTTCCTGAATGCATCCACAAACTTCTATCGCAATGAATCTCTCCCCTTATACTCATATCCCTATGAAAGTCTTACTTTCTATCCACAGGTGCACCAATCTATAGGAATATGTAAAAAAAATATATAAAAAACTCAGCTCAATCCAGTAATGCAGAATTCAACAAAATTAATGAAAATAACTGGCCAAATTATATAAAAAAATTCACAGATGGTTCCAAACTCAGTTCGGACTCCCATTGTGAGCCAGTGTCTATGCACCTTACAGGAAATTGTCTTTCCCACGCAGACCTCCCAAATAGTGTTCCATTTTCTCTGCTGAATTCATAGCTCTCGTATCATAGAAGCTTTACGACTCGTCAAATCTCTCAACATTAGAAATGATCTCATCCTTTCAGGCTCACTTAGGTCACAACAAAAAATAAGCGCATCCCTTCTCAATTCCAGTAGTGACTCTCTAACCTGCTATATCCGAGACCTCCTGCATTCCATATCGCTGGCTCAAGCGCGTTAGTGGTCTTGGCCTGGATTTGGTATTGTTGGAAATGAAAAGGTCGATTCTATTGCTAAGGAATCCATTATCCATGGTCCATTAAGTAGTATACATATTCCTGTAAGACACTATTTCCCTATTTTAAAAAATAAGGGACAACACCAATAGTCCTCTGTATGGAAATCATCTTCTCTGATAAAAGGTCACCAGTACTCATTAATTCAACCTTCTCTTCCTGTCAAGCCCTGGTTTCACAAATACACTTCCATTCATAAAAAAATACATCTCTTCCATAACTCGAATGCTTCTAGGTCATACTTGTTGTCTTAGCCATCTGGCCTGATTCCACATAGTCAATTCACCTTATTGTGATTGTGGTTCAGAGGACACTTTAGACCATAATTTTTTTTAGTGTCCTATAAATTATCAATTTCCAAACTACATACCTACATGAATTGGTAAAACCTAAAATTGAATTCTCTACCAGTGTACCCTGCCTTATTAGTATCAACTCTCCTGAAATTCACTATTTTTCAGCAAAATTTATTTGTAAAAATGGCCTTAACATTTAAGCATCAATCACATTTATTTCTCTTCCATACGTATGCATTTGTTCCCGCAGTTTTATTAGTACAATTGTACAGGTTCCTATTTTTTGGAACCTGTACATCTTCCTACTCTACTATTGTTTCATTATTATCAATACCAACTCTGTTTGTTAGTACAACTTGCATAATCATATGAATATTTGTCTTAGCCCATTGTCTATATTTGCTAATATAATTTATCTATTCCAGGTAAAAAACTGAAAATGTAACTAATTTTAAAAAACCTGAATATGTCACTAATTTTAAAAACACTGATAATGTAAAAAAAATGAAAATGTGAATAATTTTTAAAATAAAGAAATGTCCAAGGACACCCCTAATGGGTGAAAGCCAAATAAATAATTGAAAAAAAAAGTTTAATAACAAAAGCAAAACAATCAGCGCATTGATATTTGATGGTTTGAATTTTTGGAACTCACTCACTATTCAACATTATAGGTACTTATCACAAAATGCCCGCAGCTCTTTCAAATGTGAGAATTCGTTCCATACAAAATGTATGGGGAAAATAATTTTCTTAATAACTATATATTTCGGTAATTTTTGTGATGTTTTAATAGTTATTATCCTTTACGGAGCGGAGAAAAATCCAAAAAATCAAAGATCATCAAAATCGGCCTGGCCGTTCTCGAGTTATAAATAGTGTAACTAACCCGACTTTGTTTTATATATTAAGAAGATAAGAAGTACCTAAAACATGTAAAATGTGATAATGCCTTCGGAAAGCGAAACACCTGTAGTATGTAATAATTATTACACCGCAGAACGTACGTATAAATGAAAAATTTTCTTTCAAATTATAAAACAATATTTTGTATCTAAATACGTACGAAAACCTTTAAAAAAACTAATTATACGGTTTAATTATATTTCAATGGATCTGTGAGAAAAAAAAGGTATAAAAACTAATAAATTGTCTATCCTGCAAGCAAATTTATGCGTTTTTCTGTGAAATATGAAGAAATCAAAATTATTGGCCAAATACCTAATTATAACCAAAATCCGGTTTGTTGGTCCAAATTTTTTTAAACTTTCTACCACTCATAAGTAAAAGCAAGCATTGTATTCACCTGACTATATTCTCTTTTGAAGGCTTAAAAATATCCTTCAAATAAATTTATTATCAATATAATATTTTAGCGAAACCTGTTAATTCGCATGTTGCAAAATGGTAACTTGAATCAAATCTTTCAAAAACTCTGAGGCCCGGTTTTTAGAAATGGTGTAACCGCTTGTGCCCATTTAACTCGATTTAACCGGAATGACATCAAACAACTAATTGTCTAATATTTATTTATTTTTTCGCGAAGAAAGAGCGCAGGTACCTACCTGCCTATGTAACATACGAGTGAGTGTGCAGTAGATATTGGATCCAAGTCGATATTTATTTCGATAATAACTTCCTCTTCTTCTTACCCGCCTCCTTCCCTTCCTCAAAGCGGTGTCCCGACAGTCCCCCCCCCCCCCCCCGAGATGATATTTACTATAAAATAATAATATTTGTGCATTATTTACCAAGTTCAAACGTAAAATCGAATCCAGAAATAACCGGAAATATGTCATTTTTAAATAAAATTTTAGCCGTATTGACCCTTTTCCACAAAAAAGTATAAATTGATTTCGAAAGATTGTTCTAATCTTGATTCTTGATTATTGTGATCTGGTGAATTTATGTTTTAAATTATGAGAAAATATGTTTATTTTTAGCATAACAAGGTTACACCGTGGGTCATTGGCAGATTTATTAAATTTTCAAACAAAATTTTGTATAATACAACACACATTTCAAATCATATAATTATCTGGGAAAGCTATGTTTCAGAAATTTAATTTTAGTTTAAATAAAAACATAAAAAAAGATCCGCGCACGTGTTTTGTTACGAAAATACTTCAGTTTGTCTTTTTATTTACGGTCTTACAAACTAATATATTAAAGATTTTTTACATTCTTATTTTGCATCGGTATTATTGAAAAATTATTAATACTTACAAATAATCACAAAAAATAGATACATAAATTAAATAGTTTTATCATCACGCCTTTCAGCATTTTTGAATGTCGGAATAAATTAAAGAAAATTTTAAATGAAATAAAATGAATATTGAGTTATAATTTTAAAAAAGCTGGTACGAAGAATGATTATTCTTTCTCATTGGAACCGCCCTGTACGATCGTAAGAACATCTTTCGACGAAATTTGAATTCTTGGCCGCTGGCTGGTTAAAGGCCTTTAACAAATACCCATAATAAGTTGATTTGAATATCAAACGAATTTATATACAGTGTCTATATTTTGTACTTATGCGCTGGTATACACTGTATATATAGAACAATTGATTTTTCTTGATGCATTCGAATGAAAATATGTTTTACACTTTGTTATTCGGCGGTACATTCTCTCTGCACATCCCTTCGGCGTCATTTGGGTATATTTTGTGTAAATAGGTATACCGTATTTTCCCTAAACCGACTGTATAATTTATGTAAGTATACCGGGGGAAATTTGTCGGCGGATCAACTGTCATGGAACCCCAACATACCAAACGGTTGGGAGCAGTTGGGATTCTTATTGTGGTGTGGCGAAAAGGAGATGGCGGTAATTTTTAGAAATATCATGTAAACAGTGACATTTTTCTTGTTTAGAAGTGTCAAGTGATTAAAATTTTATCAATCTACCTATTCTGGCTGAAGTCTCTTGAGTTCCACGCGCTTTACACAGGTTTTTCGTAACCTCTTATAGACCTTTCTGTTGTTTAGATATAAGGAAGAGAGTAAAATTTATTCAACATCGGGATAAAACTGTAGATTGGTATAAAAATCAAATACACGCCGCACACCCGGTGACTACCCACCCTACATACACTCTCCTTTATATAAATAGAAGATAGATAGTGTAATGTTCTTCAGTCCCAGTGATTGGGGTTACAAGTCTTGTTTATTTACGTCATCGTGTGGTTACATTGAATATTTTCCGTTATAATGGATGCTCTGTGTAATTTTGAAGGAAGGGAACTCGGCACTGAAGGTGCCCAGCTGTCGATCGGATAGTATCGGCTATTTCCGTAACCGTTCGGGTGTTAGCCACAAACGGCGAGAGTTGACATTTTCTAATAGTACTTTTCTGACATCTGTGGAGACACCTCAAAACTACATATAACTACCCGCGCTAACGACATCTGTTGAAGAACATTGAAACTACATACCTACATATTCCTGAACTCTACAGATAGGGGAAGGGGGGGCAAAGTGTAAAACTTAACTTCAATATACAGTTTAGTTAAGAAAATTTAAGTTTTTAAAAGTTTATTAATAAGGAATTAACATATAATATAGAACAATAAAATATAGAACACGATAGCATGTTTACTCTAATGGGATTGGCAATTAAAGCAGGTACATTTTCCATCATTATCAATATCGACCAACAGTTCATATGCCCATTCTTGGCAGACATTACATTGAATCCATTCTTCAGTTGGAGGATCAATGTAAATTTCTTTGCAAAACATGCCAAGTGTCAAATTTTGTTGTTTTGTTATGCCGGGCCGAGGTTGAAAATTAATTTTCACTTTGACTTTCTTTTCTCATCTTTCTTGCTGATTTTTTTAGGTTTTTTTTAAGAATTTTCTTTTTCTGTTCCATTTTCTCATTTTTTTATTTTCATAGAAACAACTATCGAGTTCTGTGGCGTATTCACATATTAGCTTTTCTAGAGCTTCAGAAAATTCAGCATGAACTCTTCCTAATGTTTAAGTACATAGCCCACTTTACAAATGACGATGCAGCGTTCCAAGAGGTATGCCAAATGTTTTAGATGCAGCAGATAGGGAAGTAGTCTTTGATTCTTTCATGGCTCTTCTCATATTTTCTTCGATCCATGAACCCTGATTGCTTCGCTTGATATATTTATTTACCATCTGCATACGAAAAAATATAGTTATGTTAGAGTATAACTGGATATCTCGAAGAAACCACGAGCGCGGGCAAAGTGGAAAGGTTTCCATTTTGCCCTCACATACAACTTTCCATTTTGCCCTAATGGTATGAAGGGAACAAAAAAAATAATTTATCGAAAAATCATATCAAAATATCACAGACGTATTAAAATAACGTTGAACAATACTTATATTCAATAAAATAATATACAGCATATAACTAAATCCTTACCTTTCAATGAAAAATCAACCGTTGAAGTTTGAATGTTTTCGTAAGGAATCTGCACAAATCACTCAACATAATATAAGCTCCCCGCGCTGGGTCGCCGCAGCTGCACTAAATTTCTCCAGGGGCACAAGGGCGACATGAGACTTGCGGTAAGTGAGCATAGCGGGGGGGAAGTAGCAATTTTTTTTTTATGCGAACTTTCCACTTTGCCCGCCCCTTCTACTTTGCCCCCCCTTCCCCTAGATACAGATTAGATGACAAACAACATAATCCAATAAATTACTAGACGAATCACCCTTGTCAACATAAGGTACTACGGTTTCCAAAGAAAATTTGAGCGAAATCGCGTTTATATTGAAAACTGAAAAATGGTTAACCGACAGTTCTTGAATAGCTATACTATCCCATGCTGTCCGCAAAGAACTCAAAGAAAATTAAGAATGAGATTTTCTACAAAATAATGGCATATTTTATGTGCATTGATAGAACGTGTAGTGTGAGGTTAATGTTATGGCAATTACGCGATAGTTAATAGTTACTAGTTACATCCATTAACTGATAATAAATACGTGCTAGCCAGAAAAGCATTGTTATGGAATTACACAATTTATTGAATTTACGAACACACTATTATTTAGCGTGAGAACAACGGGCTGCGAGGCGCCTATACTGTGTGTATAACAGGTATCTGCTTCTAAATGACACAATCACATTCATTTATGAACACATTCAGATATTATATTCATTAAAGTCAATTTTTTTGTACTTGCGGTTGCTTACAAAAGGGAAGAACTTACAAACTGATCTTTTTTTAAATTTGTTCTAATTTGAATAGGCCACTTGCATCACATTTAATAAAAAAAATCCGGTTTAGGCAATTATTTTATAATAGGTATATTATTATTTACAAATACAGTTTATTACAAGTATAATTTAAATCACAACATTTGGATAATATCAAACAAGATATAATGAGTAATAATCAATAAGATGGAAAGGAAAAAATATTTTTGATGATATATTTTGAGATGTAATATTTTTTTTATGCCTCGTTATTATGCCATTCGTGTGGAATACGTCGGGATTTTTTTTATGATTTTCGGCTATGTAGGTAATTATTGTTTTTCGCACCCTTAAAATTATGTCCCGTCTTTCCGATTTATAAAAAATGGTTCGATTTTTCGGTATGAAATTTTTAAAAAATCGCCAGGGTTACAAATACACGATTTATAAAAAAAAACGACGTGCATTTGAATCTGTTGTTTCATGTTAGGTTGTTTTTAATATCTTCAAAATCAATATATGTTTCTATGTACGTGAGTTGTCAATGCTACAATCAAAAATTATATTTATTTTATATAGGTACCTATGTTAGGCGCCAAATTTGATTGATTGTTCGATCTGTTGTTTGAAAATCTGAATGTTCTGGGACTGAATACATTGGACGTGTGACGGTGTGATAGGTGAGGTGAGTATTTTATATAAGTACATACAAAGATTACATATTATATCACCGAAATATAAAAATACACATAGAAATAAAAAATATTGTAGGTAGATGACAATCAATATTACAAACAAGCATAACCACATATACTTTTATTACATTGTAAAATTATACAATTTTGTTAGAAATTGTAAGAAGTGTGAATGTGTATAATATATGCAGTGTTAGTTACATAGAATATTTCGAATGTACATATGCTTCGACCAAGTATTACATATGTTATTCTTTTTCCAGTCACCCACATTATAAATCTTTTGAACAGACCTTTTAAATTATTTGGGGTGACGTAAATTTTTGTTTGTGTAAGGAAGATATTGAATATATTTGTTGCCAGATAAGTTTCGTGTTTGTTTTTGCGAAAGTTTATTATTTGATAAAGGGTAATTGAAAGTGTTTATTTGTTTTTGCTCTTGTGTTTTGTTATGTTATAATAGTTTGTTATTTTTCCACGTTTTGAAAATGAGTTAACAACACTTATCTTTACATAGTATAAAGCAAAGTTGCTCCCGCTGTCTGTACGCTTAGATCTTTTTAGCAACGGATTTTCATGCGGTTTTCACCAATAGATAGGGTGATTCATGAGGAAGGTTTAGGTATATAATTTGTCAAGGTTTTGTGAAAATTGGTTGAAATATATAATATATAAAGGGAGCGGGCTGGCAAGCGGGCAGTGGGCTAGAAAGCGGACGGTCTTGACGGTGGGTTTGATATGTATGCAAATTAACAGATGGCGTTGGTAGTAAAGGTTGGGTAAAAGCGTTGTCAGTAGATGGCGTTTTGTTTCGTTAGCCATAGGAACGTGTGGCCGGGTCTGCCAGTTATTTAAAACTCCTGATATTGAAATTTTTGCGTCAATTTTTTTTTTCTTAACATATGTTTTTTATGAAATGTGTATAAAAATCTGAAACAACCTTTCACCTGCTTTCAAAATCAGTAGGTATTTGAATTTGGTATGCGTTCAAAAACAGAAAATCTATTTGAAATTGAATGCCAAGCGGGAATATTTGATGACATGGTATTATGTCTAGGCCCAAGGGCTAAGTTATGATTATTTTTTTCTAGTATTTATGTCTAAAAGAGGTTATAAAACATACAAACTTTCCCGGGTTACGAATAACCTGACGATATTTGAAAATCACCCACTAACAAGTAACTCATACTACGAAGCGTAAAAGTCGCTTGTGTCGTGATGGAGGACTTATCCGGCCGAGAAATATTCTTTCAATGGGGTATTTTCACAAACTATTAATACCGCTAAAATGTGTGGAAGATTCAAAGCTTATTTTTCTGATTCTGATCATTGCACTAAAATGAGTAATTTAATATTTTTATTCATAATAAATTACTGATTTGAAAAACCGCACATTTCGAAACGGTTTAATCTCGCTACAACGTCATTATGACATAGAAAACGCCACTGGCTGGAGTGGCCGGTAAGACGGCTGTCACCAACGTTGCCCGGCGTGACGTCAAGGCCGCCGAATTCACAAATAAAAACGAACACGTTCGCGCGTCGTTTTGGCGGTAAATCAAAAATGGCACATTTTAAATCGTTTTAAAAAAATTATTCGTCTACATACCTTTACAAAAAACAGCGGTAATACCCTATTGTTGAACTCAAGATATGTGCGAAACCAACGCATGTACGACATGTACGTATGTATGCTTTAATAATGAGCAATGTTTTTTAATGAATAACACGTACAAATATTTGCATTTTATACTATCCTTTCCGATATAAGTTTTTTACAATCCAATATCATAAGTAACTACCGTAATGCATTTTCTAGTATTAAGAGGAACGGCTACGGGCCATTGCGGGGCCTTTTTCAAACAAAACTTAAATTTGAATTTGAAGCCAAAATACTTAACAAAACTGATTTTTTTTAAATCTAAAGGTAGGTATAGTGTATATCGAGTACGGATATGTGCTACTTTATTTATTTTGGTTTCAAATTATAAATTATAGGACATTAAGTAAGTCGATTTTTCATGAAATTTGCTGTACATTCTTTGTAAATATAATATTGTTGGGAATCGTACGGTCTGAAAATTATTCACCAGAACATAAGAAGTATTACCAACATTGATGACTTTCTCGTATTTCTTGACCAACTTAATTTTACATTTGATTTGCTAGTTTTTACTGAGTGCTGGATAAATAAATACTTCACTTCCAAAGAGATACAAAATTATACTGAGTACCACACAACCAGTATAATAAATAAAGCTAGTGGTATTGTAATCTATGTCAGGGACGGTATACAGACACAAGTTGATGAACTCACTTTATCACAAGCAAATCACATCAACGTTAAAAACATTGATTTCACAGACTCGTTTGTTATACACACAACAATTTCAGATCATTATACCACAGCGCTTGGCCTAAGAAATAAGCCTTCCTCTTCTCCTAAAAATAAATATATTTCTAAAATAAATTATCAAGCACTAATTGAGGAGCTGTCAACAGAAAAGTGGCAAAACGTAATAGACCAGACTGACACGAAGCAAGCAATGCAGCAATTTATCACTAAATTACAATACTACATATCTAATCACACTATTAACAAAGTTATACCGAACAAACAATTTAAACTCATTCCATGGATCACCCCTGGCCTAGTTAAATCCATCCACAGACGTAATCAAATTTACAAAAATGCTAAAAGACAACCAGATAATATTCTAGTTCAAGAACAATACAAGAAATATAGAAACTTATGTAAAAAACTAATTATTTCCACTAAAGAAAATTTCTACAAAAAAAATATATATGAAAGCACTATAACTCCAAAACTCTTCTGGGAAATATTTCGTAAAATTACCAAATCAAAAAACAGCAAATCGTCTTTCATACAATCATTGGATGTTAAAAAAACAAGTACTACTAACCCCAAATTGATGGCTAATTTTGCTAATCACTATTTCACTTCAGTAGGAGCCTCTCTCGCAAATAAAATCCTTGAAAAATGTAAGATAACTGAATCTGAACTAGCCAAAATACCTACAACTGATCTTAATCTTAAAATAGACGAGATTCAAACAACGATTAATGAAGTCATGAAAATGATAGATGAGCTTAAGTCTTCAAATGCCTGTGGACCAGACAAAATTTCCTCAAATCTGCTGAAAGTATTGAAACCACTTATAGGGAGTCCTATTGCATACATTTGTTATCTTAGTTTTAAGACAGGCACGTTCCCAAACCACCTAAAACAATCAGTTGTAATATTGATTCATAAAAATGGGAACAAATCGGATATACATAATTATCGGCCAATATCTCTACTCAAAATTATCTTACTAAAATTATCGAGAAGATCGTAAAAAATCGTCTCACCCTCTATCTAGAAAGTCATAAAATCATATCTAATAACCAGTTCGGCTTTCGACCAGGTCTAGGAACAGAAAATGCTATTGCGAAGCTGGCGGATATTATTTCCGACAATATTGACCGAGGTAATAAATCCATCGCTCTCTTTTTAGATCTTGCCAAAGCTTTTGATACCATCTCGCATAAAATAATAAAAAACTAAAGGCTATAGGTATTCAGGGACAGCTTTATAAATGGATGTGTAGTTACTTAACTAACAGATACCAAAAAGTTAAAATTAATGATACTGTTAGCGATCCGGCCCTTGTAGAATTTGGTGTACCCCAAGGGAGTACCTTAGGACCTATTTTGTTCAGTATTTATATCAATGATCTATGTAACAGCAATTTTTTCAATCACATTATTACATTTGCAGATGATACTGTCCTAATATTTGAAGGAAGAACATGGAACGATGTACACTGCAAAGCAGAAGATGGAATAAAACAGCTTAAACTTTGGTTGGACCGTAATCTTTTGACACTCAATTCGGAAAAAACCAAATTTATACGATTTAGTGCGAAAGAAGCGGGCCAACCCAAGGAAGCGTATAACATTTTTATACACAAATGCACTGACTCAACTACCTGTAATTGCTATAAATTAGAATGCGTAGACAGTATAAAATACCTTGGTGTTATATAAGACAACTATCTTAGATGGGACGGACACATAGATCTAGTTGCCACAAAGGTTAGAAAGCTTACGTACATGTTTATGACAATCAGAAATATCTTACGTAAAAATAAATTGAAACTCATCTATGATGCTATGTGTGGGTCACTTCTAGACTATGCATCCTAAGGTTGGGGTGGCTGTGCAAAAACTGTTTTGGACAAATTAGCGAAAGCTCAAAAATCTCTGCTAAGGGTAATTCTCAAAAAACCATTTAGATATCACAGCGATCCATTATTTGAAGAGTTCCGAGTTCTGGAGGTTAGACAACTGTACATGAGAAAAATAATTTTAAACACCCATCAACAACGCCACCTCTACCCATCTATTAACCACTTTTACGACACCCGCCACTCACGGAGAAATCCAATTGTACCACTCACAACTAAAACATATCTCGCTCAAAGACACTTCTCATTCTTAGGTCCAAAACTATACAATTTAATGCCTGATGTTTGGAAAAAGGAAAGCACAGGTGTTGTTCGTAAATTGGCCACTAACTGGTTTCATCAATTAGGTAGAAAGGAGAGTGAACTTTTACTACACAAAAAATAAAATCAAACACAAACCAAAAACAACAACCAAAACTCAAAAAAAAAAAACACGTAAAAGATACCTTTATGTTCTAATCTTTATCATTATGTGTATATATGTACCTACTTACCTATTACGTTAAAATTATGTTTAATTTTATTTTTTTTCTATTTCTTCTCTTTGTTATTTATATTTATACAAAATATGTTAATAGGCTTATGCAATGCAACACCAGTTAAAAGTACACATTATACCTATTATTTTAATACTATACTAATCAAACAACAGTAATAACCATCTATTAAATGTTTGATTCATTTTATTGTTTCTGTTCTCTTTCTAGTTCTCATTTGTATAAAATGTGTATGTAGGACTAGGTATTATTTGAAATGCAAACACAAGATACCATAATGTTTTAATAATTTACTTTTAAGTATGTGTATATTACTTTTATGATAATTTAAATAACTTTGATAAGCAAAGCACAGTTATCTTTTCTGTATCAATTGGTTTTTACGGTGCTCCAGATTTTATGTCCGGGTTGAATCTTTCCCAAATGAAAGACTAAACCCTTCCACACACTTTTCCACAAATGAATATCTAGTAAATTAACGCAATGTAAGTGCACTATATAAGAATAAAACAATACAAGAACAATACGTCAATCCACCAGAAACATAATGGGAAAATATTTCACCGACTCCAGATATTTTCATATCAGAGGGTTCGGCTCTGATGAAATCCTAACTGGTCCGATAAATCCTACTGATCCCTCAATATAAATATTTAAAAAATCTTTCGTAATCCTACATGTATTTAAAATGACCGACTTTTGCATTTTTATGTACAAATTTTTTGACAAATCTAATACGCCTAAATTTTGAATGAGAGAGCTAGGTATAATGCCAGTAGCCGAAATAACAAATGGTAATATTTTTATAGTCTGAGAATGCCAAATTCTTTTAATTTCATTTCCTAAATCTGTATATTTTCAGAAACAGTTTTCTGAATATTACAAGAATTTGGAATAGCGACATCAATGATATAAGTTATTTTCTTAATTTTGTCATGTAAAACTATATCGGGTCTATTATGACTAATTGTTCTGTCTGTCAGAATAGTTTTATCATAATAAATTTTATAAAATTCGTTTTCTAAAAATGAATTTGGTTCATATTCATAATATGGTACATTACGGCAGTCAATCAAGTTATGTTTAATTACCAAACTTTGGTGAATTATTTTTAAAACTTGATTGTGCCTTAATGTATACTCGGACGGCGCTAATACAGAACATCCCGATATAATATGTTCTATAGTTTCCGGAAAAGCCAAACATTTTCTACATAAATCATCAATTTGATTTGCATCTTTGATGATATGCTTCCTATAATTTTTAGTATTAATGACTCTATCTTGTATGGCGAGCATAAAGCCTTCTATTTCTGCGCTCAACTCTCCAATACTCAACCATTTGTTTGACGAAAATTTGTCAACATATGTTTGGTTGAGATAATTGAAGTGTTTTGCGTGAAGAATTTTATTTGACCAGGAATCTAATAATTCCTGGTTGGTATTTATAAGAATGCTGGCATTTTATTATTATTAATTTTTTTTTTCTCTTCTCTTTTTTATTTTATTTTATACAACCCGTCTGTGTAGGACTGTGATATGCAATGCTTACACGTTTGTTCTATATCTATATTTTTTAATCCTCTGTAATTAAGTACCTACCTACGTAATTAATATTATTTTTTTTAAAACTTTGCTAAACAAAGAACAGTCACTTTGTTTTAATCTTTTATTTTTGTTTTGTTTTTTTTTTTATATTATTTACAGACCATGTTCCGTATGTTAATACGCATCCTAATTTGACTGTCCTAAAACGGGAATCCTCCTAGTTGGGCAGTCAAAAAAATTCTTAAATAATGTATATAAATGTATAATCTTTTACTAAATAAAATAAATAAATAAATAATATAAAAAATATATAATCTAATAAAACGTTTTGATTGAATTAAATTTAACTTACAAATGACACATATATAAAAATAAACATTTTTACAAAATAATTTTATCTCAAAAGTGCATTTTTTTCGTTATATTAGGTATATTAGCATCGTAGGTTAGATAAGATTTTTTTTATAATTACGATTATTTCACAAAAAAAAATCCATAGTTGTCTCTAAAATTAATAAAAATTGATTTCTTTAATGGCCTATATTTTATAATTTAAAAGACAAATAAATACAGTATTGCGTATCTGTACTCGATATTTGCGATACATTTTGGTTTAAAAAAATATGTATTGTGGTTAAATTTTATTTATTTTAGTTATTTGGTCTAAAATTCAAATTTTAGTTTTGTATGAAAAAGGTGGCGCAGCCGTTCCTCTTAATATATTATCTATCTACTACACTATTCTACTACACTATATAAAGAGGTAAGATATGTTTGTTTGTTTGTTTGCATCGAATAGGCTCCGAAACTACTGAACCGATTTGAACAATTCTTTCGCTGTTGGGAAGCTACACTATCCCCGGGTGACATAGGCTATATTATATTTTCAAAAAAATTATGGATCCTTACTAAAACTCCAATAATGCAACCCAATGTGTAAAAAAATTACCTAAAATATTCTTTACATCGCGTGCGCTGCGAAAACTATTGATGATAGAATAAAATAATGTACTACGACTTTGTAGAAAACATCATTATTTACAAAAAAGGTCGCGACAGCATATGTTTAACTATTATGGTTATGCCACAATAAGTATTCTTTTATTTTAAAAATTTAATTAATATGTCGCTGATTGAAAAGGCTCTTTATTTGCATCTTGGTGTTAATCCTTATCAAAATAAATTACTTCATATTCAAGACAGCTTCAACACCTTTATTTAACTTTTTGAATTTTTCAATTCGGATATTTAATTAGAAAGATATCACGAGTTTAATAATGTTAGTATTAGAAAAAAGTTTCGGCTACGGGCCGGGCGGGAGAGGAGTCAAGAAATGAAGTGCCAGGGGGGTTGGCGTGACGGGGGAGCGGGAGAGCGGTGGCGGGGAAGGTGGAAGTGGAACGCTGGAGGGGAACGCACGGGAAACGACATGCAAGGAGTAACATTTTATTTATTTGAATATGGCATTGCAATGCATGCCGGGAAATAGCTATATATTATAAAAGAAAATCAAAAAAAACGCGCGGACCGCAAAAACTCAGAAACGAGTCCCGGTACGATCAAGGGAGTTATAAGGTGTGGTAGATCTCTGTCCCCTCTCGGGAAAAAAAGGACCCGTTTTTACCTAAAGGGCGTGCTTTTGAAGATATAAGGGCTGGAAGTTTCGCCCTCTTGAAATTTCGGAAGTTAAAGAAGATTCTATAGAACTCTAGAAAGTTCTGGAAAGGGTGGCGGAGTATGTCGTGGAATGTTCGGGAATAGGGAATCGGGATCATCATTGTGAAACATTCCATAACACTCTCAAATGTATTCCTGCGCGAAGCCGGGTAACCCAGCTAGTTTTATATAAAAAGAGATCTCGACAAAAAATCATGCAATCATGCAAAAAAGGTGACATATTATAATTCTTTCCTAGTGTTGGTTGTATTTAAAACAAAGCTCACTGGAGGAGATTGGTGATTTAAAATTAACCATGAATTATAATTACGTTCGACCCATTCACTGCATGAGAATTTGAAAACAGGTTTAAAACACTGGCGGAAATGCAATTAGGTACCGATTACTAGCCTCAAATGATAAAAACGTCGCACATTGCAACGGTGCAATGCACTCTTTTATTAGATGGCCGAGTTCAAAGCTGCAAAAACCCGATAAACAGCTTTTTTTTTAAAGAAAATTAAAACGGCCAAAATTATAGATAAATTGTGTTTGTTTGAATAAAAAGTTGTGTTTCTTCCAAAAATAGTGTTTTTTTATTGTCATAAATAAGTCTCCCAGATTCTGATATAGCGTTTTATGGTACTGTCAATTAGATTTTGTGATACTCCTAACAGGATACCCACTGTCAATAATTATTACTCTTTTTTTAAATACATGTAACACGACACTGTCAATCGGATTTTGAAATAGCGTAATATATAACCGTCAATTGTATTGTGTAATACGCGTAGTACGATACAATCAATCGGATTTTGAAATCAGCGTAAAACAATAATGTCAATCGCATTCAAAAATAGTGTACCTAACACGATACTCTAAGTTAGACATATATCAATATGCGTAATCAAATTTAATACTCATGTATATGTAACACGATACTTCAATCGTCATTTGTAACAAATCCCACATGTAACACGACACGTCAATCGGATTTTGTAACACATGCGACAAGATGCTGATGGATTTTGTAATTGATTAACACTGTCAATGAGATTGTAACGTACATGAGTATAACACGACACTGTCTATCCGATTTTGTAAATGTGGACATTATCTGTCGGATTTTTTAATATATATTTTTTTTTTTTGTAATTATTTTTTATTTTCATTCATATGTTTACATGTTGCTAAGTGATAATTTTACATCTTAGGTTTTTTACTACTTTTCCATTTAAAGCATTTGCTTGTGTATGCTTTAAATGGAAAAGATGCTTTTATGCGACAAGATAATGATAATCTGATTTTCAAATATGCGTAAAATGGTTCTGTCAATCGGATTTTGTAATTGATTAACAAAATAATGAAATTGTAACATACATCGATTCATACATAAGACCTCATCGGATTTTGTAATATATACGACAAGCTGACAATCGGACTTTCAAATACGCAGTAACACGATCCCATCAATCGGATTTTGTAATATGCTCAACACGGTAACATAAAACACGGTACCTATTGTCTATCGGATTTTGTAATACATGCGACAAGATACAGATAATCGGATTTTCAAGTACGCGTAACACAATACTGTCAATCGGATTTTGTAAAATGCTTAACATGGTATGATTAACACTGTCGACGAGATTGTAACCTACATACGTGTAACACGACAATGTCTATCGGATTTCGTAATATATGCGAGTGCGACAAGATACTGATAATCGGATTTTCAAATGTCTATCGAATTTTGAAATATGCTTAACGTGTATGATTAACACCGTCAATTTAATTCAACATGGTACAGTCAATCGGCTTTTACGATATCTTCTTACGTATTACAAGATACACACTGTCAATCTGATTTCAAAGTACTTGTCACCGATACTGTCAATCATCTTTGAACAGAAACTCATTAACTTACTGCTAATTCTAAGTTGTTACAGTTTAGAACTGAGCCGTTGTGTGTATCAAATAGTTCAGTAAAATGCAACAAATATAAATAATAAATCATTTTATATGTATACGGAAAAGCGTTTGAGTAAAATAGGCAAGGAATGTAATTAGTCATTTTCAGATAGGTACCTAAGTAAAGTAACAACGAATTATTTATCAATTAAAAATTTACTATAAGGAAAACACTCAAAAAAATGTTTTGTAAAATGAGTAGGTACTGTATTTAGCTCTGAAATGAATACTCGTAGAATAAAAACGCAAGCCAGGAACAGAGTTCGACCCTTTGTACAAACAGTATTAAACAAATCGTCATGTTGCCAATCGCTATTATATGTAGCTCTGTAGTTAGTCTTCAATAGTTAACCCATGGTGTCAGTGCGTGTTGTGTTCTCAGATTATTGTTTCAATCATCAATTACCAATTATTTCCATTAAAATTCACAGTATAATTGATTCGTTGAAACTCTGATGATTTGTAGAAATTTCACTGTTTATCCGAGTGAATTAAGTAATCACAGGCGTACTGCGTGATTGAATCAAATCATTAATCAGTTTAGTAATACTGTATGTAGTTAATTTTTGATCTTCCAGTATCAATAATCGAATTAATCTGGCCCAATTATTTCGTGATCGAGTAATAATCAAATTCATATCTCGAAGTAAACATAAATGTGTTTGGTGATTCGATGACAAGAAATATAGCTTATTCCACTCAAAGTACGGTCACAGGAGTTCACCCCAGCTGGCCTGTTTAGATATGCATTGGTAAGTAACTTTGGTTGATTGTTTACTAAGAAACGGAAAGCACAAAATATAATTTTCCTAAAAATATAACTACTTAGTTTACATGAAACAATTGCGATTGTAGGTAGGATAACGCGAAAATATTCTAAATTGAACTTTGAAAAACTTTTGTTAAATTTAATTGTTATATTTTTTTGCATCTGATTCTCTTTCGAGGTCTTTGACGTCTTTGGGATGCTGTGTAGAGAATCTTTTAAAGGGAAGAAAGGAGTGACTATAGGTCTTGAAGACACCGATTTTAAATAATGTAGGAATTAGAGAAGCCAACCAATTTCTTTTTATGAATACCAAACTAGAGTCCCAACTGCTTCCAAATGTCTGGAACCAGTGAGACAACGACATTCCCAATTGGCATATGTTGTGAGGCTGAAGGTAGTGAGAAGGGGAAGGAAATGGGGAAGAGGAAGGGGGAAGTTCCTGGCAATTCAGGTCTAGTCACCATACACGGCTTAATAGTTTAAATTCTTAATAGTGGTCTTACACAACGGCGTTACTGAGAGTATCTTCAGCTCTGGAACGTGCCGCAAAATTAGCATGTATTATTTTATATTATTAAATTGTTACATAAAACAAATGGATCAATAAAATTTACTTTCGTACGCCGGGATTTGAACACGCGACCCCCAAATCACTATACGAGAGTCTTACCCATCGACCATGGAGGCCGTCATTATCACATCAGAGTTGTTCAATGCAAGACCATCCGTTCTCGTGAGGATAAAAAATGATAAATGAAACTCTATAACAGCTGTAAATATAGAGGTGGAAATATAAAGGTTGAAACCATATCTTTGGTTGAAACTAAGTAACTGAGTGGAGGGTTTTTCTCGGATCATCTTCCATTGAAATACCGGTAGAATAAGGACAGCATTCCCACCCGACGCCTGTGATCTAAATATTGCAATTCGTTTGTTATGCAAAAATTATGAGATTCTGACAAACATTTTTTTTACGTGAGCGCCACACAGGAGGCCCTGAGGAAAATAATTTCCCTCAGGGCCTGTATCATCTTTGGGGATGCTGTGTGAAGGGTCTTGAGTTATTTAGCTTCAAAAATGAAAATTGATAAAGGACATGTCATTTTAAAAGAGTGATGATATTCCGACGAAGCCGTGTGCCTACTTGTGAAATGGCTTAACAGCTGTCGTAAGGAACATTGGTCAATAAATACATCAAGATTATTAAGGTGAAGCGTGTATTTGGGTTAAGATTAACCCGTCAACTATTTTATTTTATCATTTTGCGTAAATATTTTTCAGAATTTTTTTCACATGTGAAAATTATCACTGATGGAGGTTCTGGTAAATATTTTAAGCTTTATTTGGCAAAGTACACATTGTTTTCTTAGACTTAGTGCGTTGTTACCACACATGTTCGTATTGTTCACCCTGAAAAATATTTAATGATAAATTTGAAAAACACATATATAAAAATGAATGTATGCTTATATGTTGCAATACATATATGCAAGCAAGTTGTTTATGTATTGCTATATTAAGCATAGGAAATGTTTGAAATTTTCAAAATACCTGCTTTCCACCCTCGCGAAGGTTTTTGTATTATTACAACCACACGACAATACATTTGAAAAGTTTTTTAATCTTTACAAAAACCCTTACGAAACTTTCAAAAATGTCACAATTTGAGAATGACATTTTTCAAACCATCGATTGTTCAATAAAATTCAATTTTCGAATAAACTCTTTAAATTAATGAATTTACTTAAAGTACTCACCTATGACACTAACCAAAATCGAATACTTTGAATCTAATCACAATTATAGTAAGTATTTTAAATAGGTACCTATGTTAAGTACCAAATTTGATTTATTGTTCTTATAATACACAAAAAGGAATGTTTGTATTATATGAAAAATGAAAATTTCTATAAAAAAATGTTATAGGTGGCATGCGAGCTGTTTGAAAACTGTATGTGTAAAACCAGTGTTTCCGGGACTGAATTTATGAAACGCTGGAGAGAGGAGGGAAAAGCGGGAGGGGGGTCGGCGGGACGGGGGAGAGGGAGAGGGGATAGGGAAGGCAGGGAAGGTGTAGGGGAACGCGTGAGATGAAAGGGGACATGGGAGGGGAAGGGGCGGCGGAAGGGGAATGGGACGAATGGGAAAGGATACTAAGGAACTCGCTAGTTTTTTTATAAGCGTTACACAAGAGTTCCAACTGCTCCCGACTGTCTGTCTTGGATACCCCAATTGGGCTATGTTTTGAGGCTGAAATTAGTGGGGAGGGGAAGGAGATGGGGAGAGGAAGGTGGGAAAGTACAACGTGCAACTAACCTCCGGAATGTAAAGCTGCATAGTGACATTTTTTGTTAATATTACCAAACCAAATATGGTGACAAACCAATAATATTTGATCATTATTATAATTAAGTGAATGACTATGCAGATCCGGTCACCAAATACGGCTAAAGCTATTTCAAGCGACGAATGGTGATCTTTCACCAGGGCGATACTTAGAAACACAGTATCACCAGTTATTTCAGGATATAACGTTTTCACAGGAACAGGAATTATGTGTTCATTTTATTGCGGTATTTGAGGATATTTAAAAACAAAACCCAAACAACTCAACCGCATGGCTTCAAAACTTTCGTGACTGTTGCCTACGAGTGCATTTTTGCTGAATGAGAAATTTCCAAAGGTGGGGAATTGGAAAGTCTATTAATAAATTTCATTATTCATCATCTTAAGAGGAATGGCTGCGCGGCCTTTTTATTACAATGCTTAAATTTTTATCAAACTTAATAATTATTTTATGTAAAATGTGTAGCAGATATATATTTATTTATTCATTTACGCCCATTTTAGGTACTTTCACATATGAATAATTATTAAATTAATTATTAAAATTATGCATTATTTATTGTATATAACTAATCTGCTTTTTTTTGTTTTACATTACCCACATTATCCACACAGGAGAAAAATTGGGAAATTATTTTCCTCAGGGCCTATGTCATCTTTGGGGATGCTGTGTGGAGGGTCTTAATGAGGAAAGGAAGGATTGAACATGGGTTTGAAGAGACCCATTTTGTAAGAAGGAGGAAACACAGAGGCCGGTAAGTTAATTTATAATTTTATATAGAAATACCAAGACATTTAAAAGAGTGTTGTAGTTCAACATAATTTCTGGAATACCCTATATTAAAATTAATAAAATAGCTGGAATATTAAAATTAATAAAACATAAGAATTTGTTTTGTATTACAATTATTTTAACTATTAAAACTAACTCTGGAAATAAATACAAATATGTAAAATTATTTCATTTCTAATGAGCATTTTGCACATTTTTTGTACTGAATCTGTCAACTTGACATCTGTCATCCATGAGCAGTTACGGCGTTAGGTGTGTATTGTCTATGGTTGAGTGTGAACGGTCTAAAGCAGTGATTCTTAACGGGGGCGCCAGTGCCCCCCCTGGGGGTGTTTTGGAGGTCTAGGGGGGCGTTTTTAAATTTTTAGCATTTAGGGGGCGCTGCAGAAGTTTGAGTTGGCATTGTGTCAAAATGGAAAATAAGCTCATTCACGAGCTATGCACCCTGACACACTTTCTTGACAATTTCTGTATCATAACACTTAAATGCACAAAAATTTAAACTAAGGCATAATAACTCAATGTCAATCTAATAATACTGTGTTTTATTTATACTTCTGATCAATTTTTATTTGTAGTAGGAAATCCATTTCTTCATAAATGGGAGAAATTATAAAATTTAGTTTCGGAGAGAGGGGGGGGGGCGCTGGATAATTTGACTGTGGTAAAGGGGGCGATTCTTTCAATAAGAACAATCGGGTAAAAAACACTGGTCTAAAGGAATTTTAGAGATCGAGAGCGTTATTTGGCGTGCGATGATCTTATATATTGTATAACCGTGTCTGAACACCCTTTTAATATTAAGATGTTCCAATCTTCCGTGTTTGTTACAATTAAGACATCTGGCTGACGCCTTGTCCGGACCAGAATTTGACGAAAATGCTTTCTGTTACCTAGACGACCTAATCTTGGTGTCGGAAGACTCAAAATCACATCTTAATTTAAATAATAAATTTATTTTATTTAATTTATTTCGAACCATGTCTATGAACGGCTACGAGACGCAGGGTAAATTATATACCTAAACCTTCCGCGTGAATCACTCTATTAGTGAAATTCGCATTAAAATTCGTTGCGTAGTTTAAAAGATCTAAGCTTACAGACAGCGGGAGCGACTTTAGTTTTAGTAATTTGTACATCAAAGTTACTAATTAATTATATCGTATTATTATAAACTATATTTGATCCTTGATGTGGCTCCTATAATACAACTTGAACCTACAAATTGGTGCAGTTTCCGGCAGCGCGTTTTGATACTTCATCCCTTTGTAAAGTATTTTGTGTATTCGCTTAGTCTTTTTTTGTTAGCCTGATTTCATTGCAAGTCCTTGGTTTGTCTGTGATTATCCTTGTTATATTTATTTTTATTAGAAAAGTATTTTGGTAGATGGTTGTTTATTATTTTATGTGTACATATCGTAGTCAAAATAGAGATCTGTTTCACTGTTAGCCATTATAGTTCCTTTAATTCTATTTACTTTTGAACATCTATTTTACCTTTACTGCTCATCTTCTTGTGTCCAATGGGACTTATTTTGAATCTTAATGAATCTCAACGAAACTTAATTGTGCGAACTATTATAAGTTGGTACATTTAGTAGGTACATACGAAAAACATGCAAAACATTATAATATTATTTTATCGATAATGTTATTTAAAAATCTCATAAAAAAACATGGCTACTATGCAGTGTGTTAAGAGACGTACTTGACTTACCAGTGATTACTGACATTATTTGGAGTAAAAAATGTTGATGAAATTTTCGTCTCCGGTGAGTTTTTTTCAGAATTGTTTTCTTCAAAGACTAAAAAAAATGGTTTCACATATTTACGGGTGACTCAGCCGAGTAGCCAAAAAAATCCTCATTAACCCTTACTGTTCAATATCTACTGATTTTTTGTGTTTTAAGTTGAAAAAAAAACGTTAAAAGTATCACCGGAGACCAAATTTTCCTTTATATGTATCAAATCTTTCATTTGTTAACCACGCAATGGAAATCTCTAATAAGGGTTTACAAATGTTAGGATTTATAACTAGGATAACGAAAAATTCTGCAATAGAGTATTCAACTATTTTTTTTATTTTTATTTTATTGTATTTATTACTTGCTGGAGCAATCCCTATGAGTTACAGAACTCATTTTAGGACAGGAGGAAAATTCATGGGTGTGAGGAAATAGTTACAGTTTTACTCGGAAAATGGATATTAAAAATATAAGTTTCACATACAACATAGACAAAAAATAAATTTAAAATAAAAACAGGTTGAGTGAGCAAACAACAATAGAAAATAATTAAAGAAACAAAGAACAAGGTTATACAAATGTGGATGATTATGATTACAAATAAATGGAAAAGAAAAGAAGAGAAAAGGAAACAAGACAAATGAGACATGATAAGAAAATTTACATAGTTTCATCCTTAAACGTATTTAAAAAATATTCTTTTAAAGCATTATTCTGAACTTTTTTATTTTGCTGGTTTCCCTTGTACATATCTGGAAGCGAATTATATAGTGTATAGGCAACATAGTTCAGAGATTTTATCCCATATTTTGTAGTGTGTGTTTGAGGTATGCGGATTTTATTGCTATTTCGAGTATTGTGAGTGTGAATGTCTTGATTGTAAAGTGGCTTGATGTTAGTGTGAGTTGATTGTTGAGTAATTTGTAGGATGGTGCTTGTGATTTCATGTTTAGGAAGGACTGTAATTGGAAGAATACCGGAAACTGAATAGATGTCTTTGACATGGGTGTCCCATGGAAGTCCAAACACATTTCTGAGAGCTCGGTTTTGAACCACCTGCAGATCAGCTATCAATTTCTTTGAGGCAAATCCCCAGATACAGCAGAGATAAGAAAGGTGTGAATGTACCATGGCGTAGTACACTGATGTTAGTAAAGGAATGGGTAATAATCCTTGGAGTCTATATAGTACACCAGTTATGGGGGTAATTTTCTCCTTTACATGATTTATGTGGAGATCCCACGAGAGTTGGGAATCTACGATCAGGCCCAAATATTTTGTGCTCATTTTCTTTTCGAGGCAGTTATCACCAACTTTGATATTGAGGCTGAAATTTTTCTTGTTACCAAAAAGTATATAATGAGTTTTTTTTACGTTAAGAGTTAGTTTGTTTATTCTTAACCAGCTTGTGAGTTTAGAAATATCAGCATTCATTTCCGTTTCAAGCTCCGCTAGGTTCAGTTTATTGTAAAAAATTACTGTATCGTCCGCATAAAGTTGTAGAGTTCCTTTAATACCCCACTTTGTCATGTCATTCACATAGATTAGAAATAGCAACGGTCCAAGAATTGATCCTTGTGGCACTCCACATGTTATTTTACCCAACTCACTCGTTTCTCCTCCCAGTTCTACTGCCGAAACGCGATTTGATAGGTAAGATCGGAAAAGTTCCAGAGGAGGACCAACAATACCCAAATGTTTCAGTTTTTCGATCAATACGTTGTGATCCACCGTGTCAAACGCCTTATTTAGATCAATAAATATTGCCGCCGTAAAATCCCCATGATCAATATGTTTCTGTAGATTTGACATAAAATCGAAAGCTGCACATTTAGTGTTAGATCGTCGTCTGAAACCGTATTGTTTTGACGTGAGAATTTTGTTGTGTTCGAGATATTTCAATATTCTTTCTTTAATGATACATTCAAAAATTTTAGAGATAGCTGGAAGTATAGAGATTGGACGATAATTTTGGACATTTTTTTTGCATTCGTCTTTATGAATAGGAATTATTTTCGCAATCTTTAGTCTGTCTGGAAAGATACCTTTTGATAGAGAGAGATTTATTAAGAATACAAGATCATCCGCCAGTTCCTCCTTGCAATTTTTGAGAAGGAGAGAGGTTATCCCATCGGAACCAGCTGCCGCTTTGGACTTAAGGTTAGATATGACACGTAGGATTTCATTTTTATTTGTCCTGATCATGTTAAGAGATTGTTTTGCTTGAGGTTCCGTGTAGATCGTGTTTACATCAGTATTTGAAGTTTTTATTACTGATGCTAAACTTTCCCCAACTGAAAGAAAAAATGCGTTAAATGCAGTTGCAATCTCCTTTGGTCCCTTTACTTCTTCGTCATTTATGACTAGAGATTTACAAGTTATTTTTGGGTTTCGCGAGCTATTTGTGAGAATGGAATTGATTGTTTTCCAGGTTCTCTGTGGCTTATTATATTATATTTGGCCTTTGTTAGAAGTCAACTTAAATACAATTCTCCCGTCTGGAACCCACATTATAAGATTCATGTATAAGCTATTAAGAGAAAACGAAATATATTTTATGTTTTCTAAATTTTAAAATGGGTGTTCCAGCAATTATGTTGAAAATTCTCTTTTTTAAATGATATGAATATGCTTAAATTGTCAGACGGAAGAATTTTCACTGACTTGGTATTACTATATTAAATGATGTAGTAGATAGTCAATAATTGCTTGCACTGATAAGCTTTCGGATTCGGCGACTCCGAAGAAGAAAACATAAATACTAATACATAAGATGATCAAACGTATACGAAAAGGTGCACTGGAATTCGATGACAAAAATACGGAAAAAATCAACCTTCACATTGATAAAAAAAGTGCTTAGTGGTCAATTGTCTACTTTAGTTTTCTTATGGTTTCACTTCTACCGCGTGTGAATTGTACCCTGTGATTTTTTTAAACCACGCCATTCGCACGTGTTAGATGAAATGATGTGCATACATATTACATTTTTATTAACGATCGTGACTTAAAAACATAGATATTATGGTTTTTTTCTACTCTATGACGCGAGTCGTGGAAGATATCTCAATTTTTTATGACATCGTCAAAGAAGAATATTTATCACCCGTGAGACAAACGGCGGAACCTTTACGTTAATTACTCGTTGCTGATAAGGACGAGTTAAAAATATACATAATTAATTCGTGTGTACATTGAAAACAGCACCTGGGCTTTTACATTTATTTGCTTTGAGATTTACACAAATGTTACGGAGCTAGTTCATTTTAGTAATAATTAAACTACCTAAGGAAAACCAAGTTATTTCATGGTTTATTTTAATTTCTCATAATTTATATAAACAAGTATCTAATTCTTTGAACCTCGAAGTAGACCTCGCGTAATTTTGATTATTCCTATTTGACATTTAACAACGCTCATGCGAACTCTGGCGGAAAAAAAGGTACTATCTAACACGGCTACCAATTTGATACGATTGACCGGAACACACAATAACATTTACAGACAGACGAAATACAAAAGGCTCGAGTAAAAAAGAACATCATCACCATCGTCGACTATTGACTGATGTATGGAGTCATTCTTATATATTTATATCTACCTACATATTTATGTAATGAACGCCCGTAGGGTTCTTAAACCAGTCGAAAGCCGATGGGTCTCCATCTCCGGAGAACATGCGAGCATTTTTTTAATGTGTGTACCGCAGGGGGGGGGGGGGGAAGAGGTGGGGGAGATGTTTTTTTATCTTACCGGCAAACTAAAGTTTTTTTTACCAAATCAAGGGATTTATCATTCTAAAATGTTAAAGAACATACTAGAAAATCCTTGCAATTTTGGCATATATTGATTTTGTTGTTTGAAAAGATAAACAAAAATAGTCAAGAAGTAACTTTCGGAATTTTATAAAACGAAAACCTTTAAAATGCATCAAACATAAATCTGAACAAGAAAAGGTAAATTTTTTTCTACATTGAAGGGCGAACCACGAATTTTTGTCTTAAGAATATAGAATATACATGTGAAATTCCTTTTTTTGTATTTTATTTAGTTAATTGGGAAGTATGAAATGGTCAGTGGGTCACACGAAGTGGCTCACTGTTGAAATCACAGTTATTACAAAGATTGTCACCGCGAAAAAGAATGATGGAGTCGTGTAGATAAGATAGGGACACGGATATTTATAAAATTTAGCATTTTGATTTTAACATGAAGTTAGTTAATATTATATAAATTAACATGTATTAAAAATGTTTAGTTGTAACAGGACGTACCCGAAGGATTTTAACCAGCGATTCCCGATCACATTTGGAGTAAAAAGTGTAGATATCATTTTGCTGTCCGAGGACATTTTTTTCAATTAAAAACCTTTTTTTAATAATCTACATTTTGAATCCAAATATGTTCAGAATGGCTGGTTAAAATCGTTCGGTTACGTGCTGATACCCCTTTATACTCGGATGAAATATACATCAATACAGTGGCGTAGCTAGCATGGGTGGCACCCGGGGCGGATAGGGTGGATAACGTGGTTGGTTTCACCCCCCCCCCCCATTAAAATTGACAAACACTAATTTCGACTCATAAAAAATTGGTCAATCCTGGGGGTGGGGGGGGGGGGTGGCCAGAGAATTGTGATTGGGGGGGGGGGGTATTAACCCCCTGTCGGGTGGCACCCGGGGCGGTCCGCCCCCCCATTCGCTACGCCACTGCATCAATATAAGAAGTTAGAGCAATAAACGTCTATTTCGAATATATGGTATTTATTTTGCATAATATTTAAACCAATATTTAAAAATGATAAAACTGACAAAGCCTCAACGCTCTGGCTTGGCTGTGACGTCATAGATAACTGCCCGGGATTCTATCGTGGACGAGATTGACAATTACGTGACGTCATATTTTTTTATTTTTTATTATTTATTTAATACAAGAAAATACATTTTTAAAATACAAGTTTTATGCAGTCCCACAAAGCTGTCAAACATGACGGCTTGTCTGTAGGTTCTACAAAATAATATATATATTTTTTTAAATTTTTAATACATGTATAACACAATATTATACAATAAACAATATCACAAAATAATATATCTCAATGTACCTACCTATATACAAATTATTTAGGCAGGTACGTTGAGATGTTCCGGGATACACAAAGATATTGGTATATTATCTGTGGGGATACATCAATAATTATAATGTTCAGAGATACATTGATTCGTCGCTTATTAGCCAACGCTTAGTGTTTTTGGGGCAGGGTCTCTCATTATTCTGAGGTTTAAAAAAATTATTGAATTTATTGAAAATCTCTGGTATTAAGTATTTAAGCGTTCGGCTTCCATACTTATTTGTTACTCTTGGAGTAATGAGGCCCTTATTTTCAGTGAATCTTGTTGTATGATTATGCACCGGTTGCTTTTTGTATTTGCTATCTCCCTCATTATCCATTATAATAATGTACCAAAGAAGACCCTTTATTGGAAGTAGGCTCTCAGAACCATATAGTAGTTTTAGATTACTTCTTTGTCTGTAAATATTCGGTGGCACAATTTTTTTTATTATAGCAATTTGTAAATTTTATATATATTTAATATAAATATTGTTTGTGTGCCCCCAAGTTCGTATGCCACATCTAAGGATGGATTCGACCATAGAAAAATAAATAATTTTAAGAGTACAATGGGGCAAAATAAATTTCAATGTATAAAAATTACTTGCAAAAGATCGGAGCTGGTTACAAATTTTAGCCACTTGTTTATCCCATTTAAATGTATTATCTACTATTAGTCCCAGATAAGTAAATTCGTTAGTAAAGTCAATTGTTTCACAGTAGCAAATATTTTCAATTTTTTTATGAATACATTCAGAATTATGAGCAATTATTTTGGGTATATTCCATATTCACAGGCTTGGTGATCTTATATACATACATTTGGTTTTTTTAACATTTATAATTAATCCAACATCATGAGCCCATTTAAGTAGCTCGTTAAAGTCACTTTGCAATTGTTGAATAGCTATGATAGGATTTTCATTGGATAGTACAAGTGCAGTATCGTCAGCAAAAATGAATCTAAAGGCTTTTTTAAAGAGTTTTGACATAGCAATAACATATATAATGTACAATTTTGGACCTTAAATTGATCCTTGCGGTACTCCTGATTTAACATATGATGCAATATCATAGACAGAAAGAACGGTAGGCATAATAAAATATTACAATGTATTATATTTAAGTAGGTATGTATGAAGTTTCTGAAAAACCTTACCCAAACCATGAAGTTTTACCACAGAAATCGCTGAAAACTTATCCAAAATATGGTAAAAATTATTGTTTTTATTTTTAACTTTATGAGTAAAATCTCAAATAGTAATATTTAATTAAATGAAAACAATATATTTGCTAATATTGTCTTCATTTAATTAAATATTATAATTTGAGATTTTACTCATGAAGTTAAAAATAAAAATAAAAATATTCATCCTAGACCTGCAGAAAAAGTTAATAGATGTCGCGTATAATAAAACTTATATCTAATATATAATGCCCTGGTTCAATCTATTTTACAATATGCTATCATTAGTTGGGGATCCGCACACACACACACACACATACTAGCTGGTTTCCGGCATGCGTTGCAATGCCATATTCAAAGAAATACATTGTTTTTCGCTGAATAACCTTTCCCGTGCGTCCCCGTTCTCTATATGTTATTCTGATGTAACAAACGATGCCCGAAAGAGTAACAAACCCACATACATCCATCCATACATCCATTCGCGTTTATAATATTACTAAGATATAAAGTCCCCCTCAGCACAGGACCTCCTAGTGAGGAGTACTACGAATATAATCTACATGCATTTTATATATAATGTATGTTTAACAAATGTAAAAACTAAAATACAGTAACTAAATAAAACAAGAGCATAAATTACAAGTGTGTACTTCGCACGCGGTAGTAGTGAAACCTTTAGAAAACTGAAGTAGACAAGAGTGGGGAGGCTACGAAGCACCGCACAAAGAAGAGGTTGATTATTCTATCTCATTCTCTCGCAGGCTAAATCCTATAGTTGTATGTGTTTGTCTCTTTTTAGTGTCGCTCGCTTCCGTTTTATCAAGTTTCAAATCACAACGCTGCTAAAAAAAAAATTTACTTTTTTTTCCAACTCAACTCGGAATCTTATGCAAATAACACCAAACCAATATTAAATCCAGCAAGATTTACTGACTACTATAATACGAGTAGTATATTGTAATTTGTAATGCATAATATCCACCCACGGTAAACAAGTTGTTTGGAAGGCTGGCCGGTAGTATTATGGCTGTTTAATTAGACATTTTCCTCAAGGGTTATTTCCTCGTAACCACATTTCTTTTAACACTTTCTGCATTAATAAAATACCACAAGTTAATACCGTACTCAGTACTTAACCCGGTCGTCGAGAAATTTGAACGATAACCAAATTGTTGCTATCACTTTCGCTATTACTCCCCCGAATACTGAGCAAAGGGGACAATTATTGCAGCCCGATAATACCTAAATAAAATCATTAAATTCTTGGTTTTGTATTCCCCATTTTTCTCTTCCAAAATTATACCGATTTTTAAATAAGATTTATTTTACTAACTGTATTAGAAGACAATACTCTATGTTTGTACGTTTTTCTTTTCTAAAATGTACATTGTCTAGTTTGCTTACAGAACGTCTGTTGATGACGTTCAAACCAGTTCATTTGGAGAGTCCTAACTCCTATAAGAAGTAACTTATCAAAAAAAACAAAACGTACCAACACGCTAGTTGTCGATATCTACATGTGTACATTACATTAAAAATATATTTACAGTAGTGTTATCCAGAGAGAAAATTGGGGAATACGTTTGTATGGACAATACGCCGCCCGGTTTCCTCTTAACATGTGCAGTCCTGCCGCTGAGAGCTCCGTTGGAATCTCTCTTTCTCGTACATGCCTGATTACGAGAAGAGAGGTTACAATGGATCTTGTGAAAGATGCCATTATGTACGTATGCTCATGAAATGATTTTGGAATGTTGAGCTCTGGCAGAATTAAATTTGGATGGATATTTTTTGGTCCATTTTTGTCAACATAACAATTAATTACGCATAGAAATAACTTTATAAGATTTAATATGAAGAAGCGATGAATTTTCTTAAATAAGTATATTGATATTATGCTACTCACTAAAACAAATATTTAGTCATGTATTTGTGGTGCTTTTTAGAAATCTACTGTAGACAGTGAACTTCCTCCTGTTTTAAAGGTTTAAGCCCGGTCCCTTTGATAAAGTTCATAAGGTTCGTCATTGTACGTGTGGCTATGCCTTCTGGTCCATATTGTGTCTTCCCAGGAATCTGAGCCTTGTTCCCAACGGAGAGGGACATTGACACCATAGTTTAATTGGAGTCTCTTCATCATCTTCACATTTGCTGCATCTATTGGTCTTTTCACTCCCAACAACCCATGTGTCTCCTGAGAAGGCAGTGTCTCGTTAGTAGTCCTACCAGTTCCCTCGATGTTCCCTATCTGTCCATATTGAGTAGTTGCCTGATTCGCCAAGTTAGTTTTGCACAAATAATGGAGAGATTCCTAGGGAGGTAAATTATTCGTTGGCAAAGTTCAAAATAATATATTTGAATTTCGCAAATAATTCTCGAGTGCATTTGAATTATTGTCATAATAATGTGCTTATAGATAGTACATTTTTTCAGCGCCATTTTAATAATAACATCGTCTCAAGGGCGTTTTTCATGGTTTGTTATTGTTCAACTACATTTTTTTTCAAGTTGTTTTTAAACATATAATAATATTTAAGGCGCCTTTTATAATTCAATGGCAGAATGTGACCCTAATACGTCGAAAATGCCCTGTCCTATATTTTTTTTCTTTCATTCAAGAAGTCTCCCAGTCTGTTAGACGCATCGGCCTTGACCGACCTAAATATAAATTGCCTTAGGGCAAAACAGTCCTTCACGCAGAGATCAGCCAAGTATGATGGCCGATTGTTCGGTTCCTTATTTATTTATTTGTAGGAAACAAAAAGCTTACATTTTTTGTTTACGATTTTAAATTTTAGAACTCCTAATACTAATAAAAAAATATTTATAAAGAATTATTGAAGAATTCGGATATCCTTTTAAAGGTGTATGTTTTCATTTGATTTAAAAAAGGGGAAATTAGTAACATATTTATGGAACTTAGGTACTAAAACCACTGACGCCCTCCGTTGTTGAAGGGTAAGGCTCTCAACTAGCAATCCGCGTATCTGGTGACCAGATCTGAATAACCAGGTACTTCCCCGCCTTTCTCTCCCTCATCTCCGTCTCCTACCATAATTGGAGATGCCGTAGTCTCACTGGCTCTAAACGGAAGCAATTTGGACTATTGTGCGGTATTCACATAATAAATAACAATTATTCAGAAAAAAATAGATGTAGCTACCTACACCATGTTATTGTGTTTCACCGTAAAACAACAGTTAATTTATAGAATATATTTTTTTAAACTCTTCGGTGAGAGAAAAGCAGAGCATTTTCCTAGAAAATTACGCTCTTTCGTAAATAGCTGGTTTTGAATGAGCCTTGGTGAGTCATCGATGGATATTTCTCCGGTTCCTAGAATCAAAAAGTCGTCAATAACGACCAACACAACATAAAAAACAATCCAGCCATGTTGACTGTGCGCAGAAACTTTTAATTGTTTATAAGAACCGTTAATTAAGAACCAATCGGATAAACGACAAACAAAACAAAGAATGAAATGGCTACTTTTTCAATGATAGCAGGTTTTGCAGAAGTAGCTTTTGGTATAATATGTTCGGTTCGACCTTGAGGATCAAGAACTGGCAGTAGGGCACTTGTGGCCATGACGAGAGGTCACGGCCTGTCATGTGTTCGGTGTCGCCAAACGTGTAAAAGTTATTTGTTTACCTTTTCGACTGGTTATCTCATAGGGATTACTAAAGCCACCGCGACCGCGGAATTCCACGTGATTTGCGGGATTTTTAATAGGTAGTATTAAATTGAAATAATGCTAACATTTTTTATAATTACCAGTACAACTTTAGTACCAGTAATATTATAGGTAAATATTAGTTTTATTAGACACAGTTTTTGGGAATTACACTGTATTTCAACATAATAACTCTACTTGAAACCAGTGTTTTGACATAGGATTTTTATTTATTTATAAAATAAATGGTACATAAATAAGACGTTTACATAGATGCATTAAATCACCATACTGGGCGGCTACATATATCATGGTAACCAATGGAGTATAGTTACTTTGTATGAAGTCTAGTGTAAACATATGGATTTAGTATGGTGGTCGAAAAATCCACTAATAATGTAACCCTATTTTGTATGTAACGAATAAAGTAAAATTAAAAAACACCCCTCTTACATTTTTTTTCCTTCTAAGAACTTCCTTTCTTATAAACACAGCAGCCCCAAAGTTGGCATAGTTCCTGAGGGGAATTATTTTTCTCTCTGGAATATTAATATGGATATTTCTGTATGGAACTAATGTAAAAAAAACACACTGTCACGATATGCATATTTCTATCACCACATACATGAAATTAATGCATAAAGCGTTTCACAAACACGTTTTTCAACTATTTACGTAGTTACGGTGGCCACTGCTCTTATCTGTAACTTCTCCCATCGTCATTGTTCATTGCACATTTTTTGTTATCACACGATACGAGTATTCTGGAAGCGTAGATTTCCTCGAGCACGTGTAGTCTTTACGTAATGCAATAAAATAATAAATTACTTCCACCGCATTTACGTCTTTTTACAACATAAACAATTCCTTGTTTTCATGAAAAATAAACCATAACATCGTCATCAGTCAATAAACGCTGGTTCATTCCAAAGTACGAGTACGTACTCGTAAGTCAGGTACGTCCCTTAAAACCCTGTACATATGTATATATCATGTACCAGTCTCATAACAGACATCGTCTAGTGAAGCGGATTGCTTACTTGTTCGTATATGATAATATTATTTCAATAAACGGCCGGGTTGCCGCAATCAAATTAAATTCGCCACAACACAATGGTACCTATTTCAATAATGGTTAGTCTAGCGAATTTTGCGTATCTGTTTAATTTTTAATGTTGCATAATTGAACGTTTGTCGATGAACTATAATTACATTATGTTATAAGAAGTACGTTACATGCAGGCCGTGAGGAAGCCCTTGGACCTATTGAGTTTGGCGCCCCCTCATTCGTGCTCGCAAGTATTGCTAACTGACCATAGATAAAGTAAGTCAATATATATATCGATGGTCCGTGCCAGACCTCCAGACGACTGAACAAAGATAACAAAGGGTGTTGTTATTATTGTATCTGACAAGAATTACAAAAAAAATATGTATATATATAAAAGTGAAAAACTTCTTTAGTCCAAACGTAAAAATAATATTGTTCAACGGTTTCTGCAGATCGCTGTACATAAACGTCAAAAATGTGGGTTGACTATAATTCATCCCAATGGCATAAGCTAAAGTCGCCCACAATAAAGATTATCGCCAAATTTTCCGCCTACTGAGATACTGCAGTGCTGCGGAAATGTTCCTGGAGGGACGAGTGCATACTTTCCAAGCACCGCGTGAGAAGTTCAATCGAAGAATCCTTCACACCGCCACGATTGGTGGCCTTATGGAGACGGAGACAGTGAAATACCCTCCGTAAAAGACAGTGAAATACCCTCCGTAAATTCATTTTAGTGTTTAATATTTTTTTCAGTTGCATTTCTCATGTTTTTCACCGTTATTATTTTTATTTTATTTATGTGTTGTTATTTGCTTTTTACCTTATCTTATTATTTGTCTTTTTTTTGTTATTTCGGAATATGGAATGTATTGCATTGCACTTCCCCTGCATACGTTCTGGAAAAAATAATAAAACTATTATTATTATCTTATTATTGCTGGTAAGACAGCTGTCACCTATGTTGGTCGACGTGACATATCTAAAGCCATATATTCATAAGCAAAAACGATATTGTCGTTTAGGCGGCAAATAAAAACGGCGCATTTTAATCTCTATAGAAAATTTATTCAATCAAAATAAAAATTCTTAATTACTGTATTTTTTTTGAAAAATAATGAGTAGGTATAATAAGGTTGTAAATAGGAAGCGTTTCACGACATACGGACATTTGAGTGACGAAACTGGACATTCAGCGGTACTAAATAGGAACGACGAGGGCTCACGGTCGCCAGAAAACCTGTTCGGCAGATGAGATAAACAAGTTAGACCGAAACACAGAGTGAAAGCAAACTATGCAGAAGTTGATGGAGATATAATATGTCATATTATGTAGGCATATAAAGTTTACAGTCAAAATTAGCTATTTATAGCCATTACTCGTTATATCAGAAATATATCTTTAAGTATGTATGTTTTTGTGTTTCGTTTTTATTTGGGAGGCAAAAACGAGTACCGCCGCCCTAGGAACCATTCTTTGAATAACCAACACATCTGCTATAGGTCACCCCTATACGTTTGATGACTTATCAGGGGTGCCAGGGTTCGTGGGGTGAGGATTGTCCATGTCATAACGGCGGGTCTGCGGTTGCTGTGTGGCCGGATTTTGAGAGACTGATTGAAGGAGACCTTTTTACATCTCCAGCAGGACTCTCTCGGCCTTGCACAGCAGTGGGAGGGATAGATTCAAACGTCTGTCACTCCTGGACACACTGACCTCAAGATTCCCACCCGCCCCTCATACCTTTTTCCTTCCCAGATCTTCTTTACCTTAATTTCCTAAAAACTACCTCCATACATCATCCCCAAAGATGACATAGGCCCTGAGGGAAATTATTACTTCGGGGCCTCCTGTGTGGAACAAATGTAAAAAATGCCTACCAACCTACTATCAATATTTTATCCGCTTATTTACACATATTGCAGTTTATGGCGACCCGTGTGTCCTTCTACATCGCATTTTCCGTTAATTTCTTCACAATGTAATTATTTAATTTAGATTTTTTCCTGCACGTGATTTTAATAATTTATCATAGCGATCAAACAAATACAACATTATTCCATGGTGTAGCTATTTCTTCATATGAACCAACTGAGGTATATAAATGTATGTACCTAAATTGCATATTCCTGTGCAACACACTGTTTAGAATTACCTAATGGATAAAATTAATGTTCCCATTAAAACTTTCAGAAAGAAGAATAAACACATATTTAATACTATTACATAAAATACTGCATTACAAAATTGACTGTCTGTTAATTAATGAAGACAATATTAGCGAAACTCAATCGAATATCTGAAACAGAAAAATATATGGTCACATATGGGGCTCGAACCCAGCACCTTCGGCTTTCCGGGCCGCAACTTTTGGGTTGGATTCCCAGATGTGACCATATCTTTTTCTGATTTTTCTGTTTTAGATTTTCGATAATATTACCTTCATTAATTAAATATTACAATTTGAGGTTTTACTCATAAAGTTAAAAATAAAAATAAATATTGACTGTCCTGAATTGCTTCATTTAATCGACAAAAGAACTTGAAAACAAGATCTTAACCCTTTTACTTAACAACACCAAGACACTGTCTTAGCAAAAAATTCCCGATTACGAGACTTGACAGTCTCTGAAATAAATATTCTGATCTGGGTGAAATATTTCACCATAAAAATAATCAGTAAAAGATAATTATTCCTCTTATTTTATATAGGTATCTAGAGGCAAATAGACTTATAATTATGCATTTTTTTACTTATCATTTTAACCACTGTATTTTCTTTTATTGTGTGCTTTTATTGTTACATTACATTTTTATCATTATATTATATTTTCTTTATTGTTTAAATATTTTAATATTTAAAACAACTGTGACTTATAAACTAGAATGTGAAGGCCCGCAGGGCGTGTAATGAATAAATCAATAACATGAAATCCTTTATAGCTTTTCATCCGCCGGCAATGGGATATTTTCGTTTTAACTTTTTTGATATATTTGGATAAAAAATAGTTGGTAAATAATCACGAATCGAATAATTGTTTGAAAGCAGGAATTTTCAGAATACAATACACGCAGCAACAACAAAATTAATTGTCGTCGTGTGTGACTTGCGCAATTACTCATTCTGGATTAACACGTTCAGGTGACAATTTTTCTGAACAATAATTATTGTTTTGCATATTATTCTGCATACCAGAAGCGTGCTCTGACTATTCCCTTAGGGCCAGTTGTTTCACAAAATTTGAACTAATTTTCAAGTTCTATGGAAGAACCTCTCCAAACTTGTCAATCCTGCTACCCCACCCCCTTTAGTCTATTGTAACTCTGTATTTTAATAATAGCCAATAGCTAGGAAACATTAGTGAAAACATATTATTGTTTAATTTATTATACTTATTTCACCATAGCTTAAAGCATATTGTAAACTGTTGATTTTCCAATATATCTACTTACATTAACTTTACGCAGGAAGCCCTGAGGAAAATCATTTCCCTTAGAGTGTCAGCTTTGGGGATGCTGAGTGGACGTTCTAGGAAGGAAATGCATATGAGGGGTGGGCATCTAGGGGTCAGCTTGTACAAGAGTGACGGACGTATTAATCCATCCCCCCCACTGCGGTACCAGACGATAGGTCGAGAGAGGTCAAAGAGTCTCCTCAAATAGGTCTCTCCGGATCTGGCAGACTATCCTCACCCCACGAACCCGGACACCCTTGCTAACATAATGAACCGCTTGGGATGATCTATAGAGGTGTTGTTTATCCAATAAATAATAATTTTAAATAAAACAATAAATAAACCCGTACACGGTGTTACGGGACGTACTTGACAATATTTGGTGTAAAAAATGTACCTAAATTAAATTTTGGTCTCCGGTGACAATTTGAAGTTTTTTTTTCTACAAAAACTTTAAAATATAGTACCTAGGTGTTGGACATTTGCGGCGGTGTTAGAGGTTGGGCAGTTACTCGGCTATAGTGACAAGTGTGAGGACATGTGGAAGAATTTTTTTTTTGTTTGATTTTAAAGAAAAAAAATTACAAATAAAAGAAATTTCCGAAAAAGTCACCGGAACCACAATTTCGTTCACACTTTTTACTCAAAATAATGTTAGGAAAATAATGTTAGGTGAAAAGGTCCCAGAAGTGGTCACCACGTCACAAACGTCGATGCGCAAATTATTCATTAATTTGTTTTTTATTATTATAAAATGGAAAATTGTAAGATTCCTTTAAACACAGGAAAATGCATAGATCACTGCACCATGGAGGACGTTTATTCTGGAAGATCGTAAATTAGAAAAATCGTGGCACGCCCCTGATATTATTGACACTATCGACAGTATATGTAATTGTTGTTGAAGTTATGTAAATTGGAGGAAAGAATTTGCTTCGGGAAATACCAAAGTTGTGTCATTATACATGGTTTAATTGCTCGGGGTCGTAAATACAAATAATGAATTATGGTATAATAACTTCACAAGGCATACGATAAACGATATTCTAATAAAAATCTCTACATTGTAATGTGTACGCGAAGATATTGTCAGTAAACAAAGTTAATTTTAAAAAAATCGGTTATAAATATTGTGCATAGGTCTCACGTAACAACATGAATTTTACGATTTACACGTGCGTTTGATTTACTTTGATTTACACTAATTATTGCGGTTGATTCACGCATATAAGAACGTCACAATTATTTCCTAAATTATTTAAAACCTGTTGGTTAACATGTAAGAGACTAAACGATAGGCATAAAATAAGAGACCGATTAATTTTTTAAATTTTTTTATCTTCGTACAATTTTAATACAATTTAATTTTCGGTTCAGAGACAACTACTCAACAAAGTGGCATTTCAACACCCTTTTTCAAAGTCGTTAAAAATGATACAGCCTCCTAATACTTACCTAATATAACCTATAAGTTATTTCTTCTTCACTTTTGCTGACTTTTCAAAGGCGTGATGAAGTTGTACATTGTAGATTTTTCAATGCTGTCTCACAGGGAACAAGGCAGGTGTAGTAGGTATATAAAAGGTATACTAAGGTTAAATCGGGTAATGCATCATTATGAGGCTCTCGACTAGCAATCTGAAGGTCACAGATTCAAATCCCGGCGTATGCGAGTAAATTTTATTTGATTTATGCGTTATTTTACAATGTATTTATAAAAAATATTATTAGTTATATTTGCAGTACCTATCAATTCCATGTATGTATGTATTCAGAATGTTCCGTATGTTTTATAATAGTTAAAAGTTAATTATACAAATTATTTTTTTGACATTATGTTATTTGTGGTACATGTAGGTACAGAGTGTGAAGGAATATACTTGACTTATTTTAACCAGTGATTACTAACTATATTTGGAGGAAAAGATGTACCTAAATGAATTTTTTGGTCTCCGGTGACGTTTTATTTTCAACTAAAAACATTAAAAAATCAGTAGGTGTTGGATAGTAAGGGTCGGGGTGAAAGATTGGGCGGTTACTCATCTGAGTGACCAGTGATGACAAGTGGAAGAATTTTTTTGGTTGTTGAAAAAATTGAAAAAAAAACATCCAAAAAAGTCACCGTAAACATTTTTTTTTCTCAAATAATGTCAGGAATCACTGGTAACATGTCCATATTGCGTATATAAAGTTACATTTTGGAAAAATAATTTTTGAGTGCATGTTTATATTGGGCTAATTTTAAGAAATAAATGTCGCCGACTTTAGCATGTTCATTTCCCAAAATGTGTAATCGACTGATTGGTGAGTAATAATGTGATAATGTATGTGTGTTATTATGGTAGAACGGTAGAGTGAGTCTATTGTTAGTGCGACCAGGGCAATGAAATCGTATTAGTTCTATTAAATCAGGGGTATCCAGGACCGAGTGAATTATTTTATATAATATTAATAGATCACAGATTTTTCTGCGATCTGATAAATTTACGAGATTAGTCCAGTTTAATAACAAATTATAGTCCACGGATTCTCTTGGAATACCTAATTTAAAATTAATATACCTAAGGAATCTATGCTGGACTTTTTCAATCGCTTGAATATGGATATTGTAATGTGGAACCCAAATCGTAGAATTATATTCCAAAATGCTTCTCACTAGCGTTATGTATAAAATGCGAATAGTATCAATGTTACAAAATTGTTTGGTTATTCTAATAATAAATCCTAAAATCTTCATTGCTGTATTAATAATATTAGTTATATGGCTAATAAATGTAAGTTTTGAGTTAAAAATAATACCTAGATCATTTATTATTTCTACTGAGTTTAATATAATTTTGTCAAGATTGTATTCATAAATGGTCGGTTTCTTTATTTTATAAAATCTTATTATTTGACATTTACTAATGTTAAGTGCCAGTTTATTGCTTATACACCAATTAAACAAGTTGTTTAAATTTTTTTGTAAAATTATGCAATCAGAAGTATTTTTATTTTTTTTATATAATTTTAAATCATCAGCAAATAACAGGATATCATCATCGGGAAAAACGTCTACAATGTCATTAATAAATAAAATAAACAGTACTGGTCCTAAATGGGACCCCTGTGGCACACCACTAGTGGCAGAAAAGGCATCCGATTTTACGTCATTTAACTTTACAAACAGTTCACTATTTGTTAAATAACTCTCTACCCATTTAAGAAAGTTCCCGGTTATACTCATACTCCTTAATTTATTTATCAATATTTTATGACAAACTTTATCGAACGCCTTGCTGAAGTCCGTATATATCGAGTCTACTTGATATTTATCTGCAAAGGCATTCGCTATAAAGTTTTCATATATCAGTAGATTTGTCAGAGTTGATCTATTCTTAATGAAACCGTGTTGAAACCTTGTTATAATCCCATTTAATTTAAAACTAATTTTATCCAAAATAATTTTTTCAAATAGTTTTGGAAAAGTTGACTATATACACACAGATCTATAGTTGCATATATCGCATTTGTCACCTTTTTTAAATATGGGTGTGATGTAACTATTTTTCCATGCAATTGGAAAATATCCCGATGACAATGACATATTAAAAATTAAACTGAGGGGATACGACAAGGCATGTATACAGTGTTTAAATAGAATTGGTGGTATTTTGTCAGGACCCGAACTTTTTTTATATCTAATTTGTTAATATGGGTTTTAATTTCATTTATATCTATGTGAATGTTAGAAATTTGTAAATTGATGTTAGATGAAAAAAAAGGAATTTCACTATTATCAATTGTGTTGTCATATACATCTTTAAAAAGTGAAGCAAATAAATTAACAATAGTTTCTGCATTATTTCCATTTATGCCGTTATAAAACATGCTAGCAGGTATATCTATTTCATTTCTTTTTAATGACTTTGAGTACTTCCATAAAGTGTTGATGTCATTATTTGCAATTGAATTTTCCACATTATTTAAGTATTCTTTGTAACAATTTTTAAAAAGATCGTGACATTGGCGTCGAATTGAATTGAATATAATCTTTAATTGATTTAGAATTTTTGTACTTTTTATGTATTTTCTTCTTCAATAGAGTCAAGTCAATTAAATCTTTATTGAACCACTGAGGGAAAACATTTTTTTTTTCATTTAATGTAAGGCACACTTTTTTCTATGATATTGTGAATTATTTTATAGAATACGTTGATATTTTCGTTAATATTTTCTTCTTTTAAAAAAGTCCAATCAGTAGCATTTAAGCATTTGATTAAAATCAGCTTTATTAAAATTGTGAAGTGATTTTTTGCACTGTAGATTTGGTATTTTATTTATTGATACGCTAATATTTAATGGAGGATGATAGTTATCTACAGGTAATATTATTTCACTTGATTTTACTACAGTTACTGAAGTATCACTTGAAAATACCAAGTCCAGTATTTTGTTATTACAATTTTCAATTTTATTTAATTGTATTAGATTTATAAAATTTGACATGCTTATAACTTCTTTGTTTATAGTTGACAAGCCAGCGTTTTCTATACCTGTCAATTCCATAAAGTTTTGATTCCAAATGATGTTCGGAAGATTATAATCGCCAGTTATAATTATTTTTACTTTTGGATATTTTAATTGTAAAATTTAAATATCTTCAAAATGCTTAGTATAAATACTAATATCCGATTTAGGCGGAATGTACACATTACCCAATAAAATTCTGTTTTTACCTGTATTAATCATAACAAATAATTGCTCTATTTCAACGTTTTTTGTATTTATCTGTCTGGAAACAATATTTTTCGCTACTGCAATCAGAACTCCACCACCTCTTATTTTATTGTTTTTAATGTCATCGTTTGTAGATTGATTTCTATCCCGGCGGAAAACGTTGTATCTTGACATTCCTAGTTCTGCAGTGGGAATATCCGGATGTAACCAAGTTTCTGTGAAAATCAACACATCAAATATTGAAGTAGTTATTTCTAGTCTGAGAGTGTCCAGTTTAGTTCGAATTCCTCTGACGTTTTGATAATAAAGGTAACAGTGATTTAGTTTATTGTGTAGTTTTATGGTGTATGCTGTTGAACGATTTTCGGATTAGAATGAACATATTTTATCGTGAGATTTGTTTCACCGCTATTTTTCCGTTGTTCTAATTCTATTATCAGATTCTTCATGTGATTTCGTTGAGTTATTGTCAAGTCCGGTTTTACCTTTATTCCATCGGTAATTTTAAATTTATTCCGTAGAACGTGTTTTACTTGGAAAAAATCTTCAAATTCCACTTTAATTGGTCTGATGACTCCATGTTTTTTAGCACCAAGTCTGTATATTTTTAGATTTTGTGTTGGTATGTCATCAATTTTTTTGATAGTGGATATTATTATTTTTGAGTCATTTGTCAAATTTTCTTCTTGAGACAACTCACTTTCCGGTAAGTTTAGAAAGATTGCATTTTTCGATTTTTCCTTCCTTTCTTCCAATTCCATTATGGTTTCACAAAGGTCTGGAATTTTTTGAGTCGGTTGATTTTGAGACAAGTTTTTGTAAACGGCGAGTTCACCTTCCAACTTCGCCATTATAGCCACCATATGAGAAATTGAAGCCATGATGTTGTTGGACTCAGGTATTATTTTTGCAATCTGCTCTTTGTTGAATTTATTATTAGGGTTCATCATGACAGTTGTTAATTTGTCAACTGCTTCCTTTGCAATTGTGACGAAATGAATGGATTCCATATTAATTTAGATATCTGAAACTTTTCGTTAATATTTTTGAACCTCACAGTGCAACACCCCTGATTTATATTGGAATAGGTACTGCCAGGTAAGGTTTAATATAGGTACCTGCCGCAGAGTTCACACTGTATTATTGGCGCATTTATGATTAATTTCGCCTTTTGCTTTAAGCAATATTCAAGAATATAATTTTAATAATAAAATTGATATTTCGCACTGTAATAGGTAGTATGTTTACTTAATTTTAAATAGCACTTTCTTTAACCTGTACTGGTAACTATTTTAAGCCACTATTATTAGTATAACCACTATTTAATAATATTATTATGAAGAGGTTAAGGGATACGTGTACTCACTTTGACAGTTGTAATATATATTGTCATAGCAATTACAACCCAACGGGCTTATGTCCTGCCAGATTGTGATAATGAGGTTTATTCCGAGGAAGTTGTGGACGACGTTGCCCGAGAACAAATTATTATTGGTCTCCTTTACAACTGCGGATATATTTTTAATGCATTTCTAGCGCAAATCCTAAAATCACGAAATATCTTTATTCCAAATTATGAAAAGCACGACAAATATAATTTTCTCTTAAAAAATTATAGTTTTTTTTATTTATTTATTGCTTTTTCACAATTTAAATACATTTTTTAACATGTAATTATTAACAGGGTTAAAAATCAATTTCTTGTGAAAAAGTAGTTATTGTAATTATTAACAGGATTAATAATTGTAAACGTGAAAGTTTGAATGAATGTATGTGTGTTTGTTACTCTTTCACGCAACAAAATACTGAATGGGTTTTAATAAAACTATACAATAATATAGCTCATACATCAGAATAACATTTAGGCTATAATAATTTATAAAGCTAGGAAGGGGACGCGGGAGGGGAACGGGGACGCACGGGAAAGGTGATTCAGGGAGAAAAAAAAATATTTCTTTGAATATGACATTGCAACACATGCCGGGAACCAGCTAGTTAATTATCATTAATAGGGCGTATGAATCCACCCCTCCCACTGCAGTGCAAGACGATTAGTCAAGAGTCCTTTTTGAGAGGTCGTGGGGTCTCCCACTACCGAAATCTCCATCAAGTACTGGACATACCTCTCCCCATGAACCAGGGCACTTGGGGGGACGTATGGCAGAGGTTGTCTAATGATGGTACCCTGTAGCGTCTGGCGGTACCCGTACCCTCCTCGCAAATTGAAAATATTCCTATGCAGATGTAAACATACGAGTATTATTTGACAAACGATTTAAGTAGATACTAACTGTCATAATTTTAGACGTAATACCGAAATGAATTACATGGTCATTAAGTAAAAATAGAACAGATAATAAGGCAATAACGATGAAAACCTCGGTAGTCATGTGGCAAAAAGAGCCAACTGCACTGTTTTTCGTTTTTAGGGTTTCTTCTACAAAAGTTTTAAAATGATCTTATCTCGACTGTGGCATAAGCATACATCTGCCGGTTATCTGCAATAAATGCCATTTGCAATTGACTGAATTATAAACATGGCAAAAAAACAACAACTGCAGATTCCAATTTCTGCCATCGAAATAGAATTTTATTTTTTATTTTAAAAGTTTACTCGTGCCAGATGGTAACTTTTGCCATGGAAATTTACAAATAGTACTCAAGTTCTATATTCTAATATGCAACTTATAATTCACATTTGGTATGGCTGAATTGGTTTGACAAGCTTGCACAAGTTACCATTACCAAAAATATTTGCAGGCAAAAGAACCCATTTATAATATTAGGCTTAGACTTATGGAATTCAATACTTCGTTTGTGTGAAAGTACTATAAAACAATATATGTATGAATGAAAAAAAAATTTTTTGAAGGCCAGAATATCTTTTTTTCAAATCCACACTGGAGGCCCCACAGAAAATAATTTCCCTCAGGACCTACGTCATCTTTGAAGAGGCTGTGTGGAGGGTCTTTTTGAGGAGAGGAAGGGTCTTGATTAGACCCATGTTGTAGGAAGGAGGATAAAAAGAGCCCTAAAAATCGTTTCCCAGCCGATCTGTTGAACTGGAGAACAAGTCGTAGAAACGACGCGCTCTCATGTGACAAATGTCAACCGTGTACCTTTTCTTTTTTTTTACATTAACTCCACACTATGTCATCTAAGATGCTGTGCGGAGGGTCTTTTTGAGGAGAGGAAGGAATGAACATTGGTCTTGATGAGACCCATGTTGTAGGAAGGAGGAAACACAGAAGCCGGCGAATCATTCCACAGCCGAAAATATAGTACTAGTAATAGTACCTTATGGGCTATATAAATTAGTTGAAAACGGGTTGACCTAATGTGTAGGATTTGATCGAAATTTGCTCTCCTGAACAATATTAAAATTAACAGATAGCCCCTTTCGCCATATGACCATTGATCTTTTCATGTGTTTACCACCACATCAGTCCGAAAGAAGCTCAAATCTCCGGTGAGAGAAACATTACTTTAAAATATTGTAAATACTAGCTTATGCCTGTTGCAAATGCAACTAACGGGTTAAAACTAACTTGACTTACTAACAGAAAAAAAAATATTTCGTAGTAAGCGGGTAGGTACCTACGGTTAAACATACAAATATATATAAAGCCGCCCACAGGGCCTAGCAGCAAAAATCTGCCATACGTTAGTATATAGACACCATTGTAGACATGCACACATCAAATCCCCAAAGTTTCATCGCAATCGGATGAATGGTTTAGCAATGCGTAATTTTATGATGCCAGAGCTCACTTTTGTATACAGAAACCGTCGTGGGCATGCACATATCAAATCCTCAAATTTTCATTGCAATCGGATGAATGGTTTAGAAACGCTTAGCGGTTTAACATACAACCATGTATGAAGCCGTCCGCAGGACCTAGCAGCAAAAACCTGCTATACGTTATTATATAAACACCATTGTAGAAATGCACACATCAAATCCCCAAAGTTTCATCACAATCGGATGAACGGTTGAGCAATGCGTAATTTCGTGTTGCCAGAGCTCACTATTGTATACAGGAACCATAGCAGTCATGCGCACATCAAATTCCCAATGTTTCATCGCAATCGGATGAATGGTTTAGCAACGCATAGCGGACATACATACATGCAAACATTTTTTGGATTTTTATATATATAGAAGATAGCTGGTACCCGGCATGCGTTGCTATACCATTTAATAAAGAAAAATTTTCTAACTGCGTGTCCTTTCTCATTTGTTCCGATCCCCTTCCCCCCTCCCCTTCCTCACCAGCGTCCTCTTCCCCTTTTCACTCCGCCTCCCTCACCTTCCCTCACCCCACTTCACTCCTAGGCTTCTCCGTATCGTAAACCCCCTCCCGAGTTCCCCTCCCCCCTCCCAGGTCCCCCTCCCCCCCTTCCTGTTTCCACCTCCATCCCAGCTGCCGCATTACATACACTAATTCCCGGTACATTTATTTTTCAAACAGCTCGCGCGCGTTACCTATAATTTTTTTTTACAAATTTCGTAATGCCAGAACTCACCAGTAATTTTATACAAACCTCGTACTAACAATAACGAACACAACAAAAAAAGAATTTTTCAATTTGTTGCAGTCCTTCGGAAGTTATGAGCGTACGTACATTTTCATACAAATTTTATAATGCCAGAACTCACCAGTAGTTTTACTGCTTAAAATAAAGCGCTATATGAATTTAATACTTTTAAAAAAATATTCCGTTCAACTTCGAGAAATTTCATTGTAAAATTAGAAAACTAATACGTATGCAATATTGTCGGATGATATCGAGTGTTTATGTGCAGGTAGGAACCTACTTATATTCTGAGTATAGGTACTTGCATATATACGTAAAAAAGGATTCATATTTAGGCTGGGTTGTTTAACGAAATTAAAAATTCTTCAATTTTTCAAGTCAATTTTAACGTTCTGTAAAAGTTCGGTTCGAATTCTATTCAAGTTCTGTAATTATTTCAGTTTTATGATGCAACTGGCATTTACTGATAAAAAAAGAGAACTTACACAGAACGTGAAATTAACTAACGTAAAAAAAATGTTAAATTATTCAGAATCGGTGAAACAACATTACCTTAGTAAATTAAATTGCATCAAAAACCTAAATAATTGTCTATCTACCCATTCCGGTAGGTACCGACGCATTTCTTTACAAAAATTTGGCAATGGTTTTGCTTTTTTCATCATATTTGCAATACTACCGAGATAAGTAGGTACCTACCCTGAATTAATAACATTTCAATTTGGCCGGTAAATATCCACCCTACTGAAGTGAATCTATGGACACCAATTTTCTTGTTTTTTTTGGAAAATTTTATAGGTTTTTCGGCGACCCTGAACTTTTTTACATGGAACTGACACAAAATTTTGGGGTTAAAAGTTGCCTAATATTTCCGGGTACCGTATTTTTCAAAAACATCCAAGCTGGAATCGTTTTTCCGGCCGCAATGCCGTTTCCCGAAAAACAACAACCCAAACCGCTGAGAGATCCGTTTTGTTTTGACATCTCGGGTAACTGATAACTGACCTGTATTAACATTATCTCTAGTATTTTCCATTGCATTGAAACTAAGGCCTAATTTGTGGTTGTTTTTTTTAATGCGAACCTATCGGCGGGAACTATAACTGAGCCGAATTGGTTGATTTAATGAGAAGTTCCAGTTTTCGCCGTGATTTCGTATGAGAGAATAAATCGCTAGCGACGTTTTTTTGTCTACAAAAAAACTCTATTTCCGCGATTGAATTTCACCTCCTCAGTAAACGGTCTCTCAGAAACAAAAGCTAGTGTCAAACAAATTCAAAGGATTGTGAACTTTAAATTGTTCCGAAATACCGACCGCCGAGGTCCATTCTGGCTTGAGATGATCGACACATTTTTTGGCTGAATTTTTCCCATACAAAGGGTGGGCCGCGGGCCTTTGAGGGAGAGTGAACCTTTAAGTGTGCGAAATTAAAACAGGCTAGAGGTCTTTTTGGCGTGCCAGCGGCATTTTTGCGTCGCCAAGCCGATTTGAACCTTGAGGTTGGTGAAACGCTAGGGGCGGTGCGGTCGTTTTTCGCATCAAGGCAAAAGTGAGTTTTTCAAAAAACCAGACAATACTATATAGTACTAGCTTATGCCTGTTGCAAATGCAACTAACGGGTTAAAACTAACTTGACTTACTAACTGACAGAAAAAAAATCATAGTAAGCGGGTAGGTACCTACGGTTAAACTACAAATATATATAAAGCCGCCCACAGGGCCTAGCAGCAAAAATCTGCCATACGTTAGTATATACACACCATTGTAGGCATGCACACATCAAATCCCCAAAGTTTCATCGCAATCGCATGAACGGTTTAGCAATGCGTAATTTCATGATGCCAGAGCTCACTTTTGTATACAGAAATCGTCGTGGGCATTCACACATCAAATCTACAAATTTTCATCGCAATCGGATGAATGGTTTAGCACCGCTTAGCGGTTAAACACACAACTATGTATAAAGCCGCCCGCAGGACCTAGCAGCAAAAACCTGCCATACGTTAGTAAATAAACACCATTGTAGACATGCACACGTCAAATCCCCAAAGTTTCATCGCAATCGGATGAATGGTTTAGCAATGCGTGATTTCATGATGCCAGAGCTCACTTTTGTATACAGAAACCGTCGTGGGCATGTACACATCAAATCCTCAAATTTTCATCGCAATCGGATAAATGGTTTAGCAACGCTTAGCGGTTAAACATACAACTATGTATAAAGCCGTCCGCAGGACCTAGCAGCAAAAACCTGATATACGTTAGTATATAAACACCATTGTAGAAATGCACACGTCAAATCCCCAAAGTTTCATCACAATCGGATGAACGGTTTAGCAATGCGTAATTTCGTGTTGCCAGAGCTCACTATTGTATACAGGAACCAGGAATCCCCCCCCCCCCCCTTCCTCACCAGCGTCCTCTTCCCCTTTCCACTCCGCCTCCCACACCTTCCCTCAGCCCACTTCACTCCTAGGCTTCTCCGTATCGTAAACCCCCTCCCGAGTTCCCCTCCCCCCTCCCAGGCTCCCCTACCCCCTTCCTGTTTCCACCCCCCTCCCAGCTGCCGCATTACATACACTAATTCCCGGTAAATTTATTTTTCAAACAGCTCGCGCACCACCTATAATTTTTTTTTTACAAATTTCGTAATGCCAGAACTCACCAGTAATTTTATACAAACCTTGTACTAACAATAACGATCACAACAAAAAAAGAATTTTTCAATTTGTTGCAGTCCTTCGGAAGTTATGAGCGTACGTACATTTTCATACAAATTTTATAATGCCAGAACTCACCAGTAGTTTTACTGCTTAAAATAAAGCGCTATATGAATTTAATACTTTAAAAAAAATATTCCGTTCAACTTCGAGTAATTTCATTGTAAAATTCGAAAACTAATACGTATGCAATATCGTCGAATGATATCGAGTGTTTATGTGCAGGTAGGAACCTACTTATATTCTGAGTATAGGTACTTGCATACATACGTAAAAAAGAACTCATATTTAGGCTAGGTTGTTTAACGAAATTAAAAATTCTTCAATTTTTCAAGTCAATTTTAACGTTCTGTAAAAGTTCGGTTCGAATTCTATTCAAGTTCTGTAATTATTTCAGTTTTGTGATGCAACTGGCATTTACTGATAAAAAAACAGAACTTACACAGAAAGTGAAAATGAACTTTAAAAAATTGTTAAATTATTCAGTATCGTGGAAACAACATTACCTTAGTAAATTAAATTGCATCAAAAACCTAAATAATTGTCCAACTACCCATTCCGGTAGGTACCGGCGCATCTCCTTACAAAATTCCGGCAATGGTTTTGCTTTTTTCATCATATTTGCAATACTACCGAGATAAGTAGGTACCTACCCTGAATTAATAACATAATTTGTACTGGCCGGTTAATATCCACCCTACTGAAGGGAATCTATGGACACGTATTTTCTTGTTTTTTTTGGAAAATTTTATAGGTTTTTCGGAGACCCTGAAATTTTTTACACGGAAAGGACACAAAATTTTGGTGTTAAAAGTTGCCTTATATTGCCGGGTACCGAATTTTTCAAAAACATCTAACCGGGGATCGTTTTTTCGGCTGCAATGCCGTTTCCCGAAAAACAACAACCCAAACCGCTGAGAGATCCGTTTTGTTTTGACATCTCGGATAACTGACCTGTCTCAACATTCTCTCTAGTATTTTCCATTGCATCGAAACTAAGGCCTAATTTGTGGTTTTTTTTTTTAATGCGAACCTGTCGGCGGGAACTATAACTGAGCCGAATTGGTTGATTTAATGAGTAGTTCCAGTTTTCGCCGCAAATTTATGTAATTTTCGCTCTTAAAATGTGTCAGTTCAATTTTATGTGAGTTTCCTGTCTAGTCTTTTTTTTTGTGAAAATCGTGAAGCTAGCGTATTTATTTAAATTCAGACGAAGCTGCCATTTCGAACGGATGAAAATAGAACTACAACAGTATTCGATAGACATTTGATTTTTTCTAATGTGAATAATCCATACTTGTATTCCGCACCGCTAGAAGTCTCCCGTAAAGTTTTGGCAAACATATTGATAACGATGAAAAATGTTTCCCCTATCAAAAAAAAAAACAACTGCTAGTGGCTGGAAAATAATCGACTCTTCGAAGGATTGTGAACTTTGAAGCGTTCCAAAATAGCGAGCGCTAATGTCCATTCTCGCGTGTCAGCCGTCGGGACAATTTCCTTTGAACAAAATTGAACCTTGAGGTGTGCGAAACTCGAGGATCGGAGAGGTCGTTTTGGCGTGCCAGCGGCATTTTTGCGTCGCCAAGCCAAATTAATCCTTGAGGTTGGTGAAACGCGAGGGGCGGTGAGGTCGATTTTCCCGTCAAGCGAAAAGTGAGTTTTTTGAAAAACCAAACAATACTATATAACTAGAAGTTTGCCCGTTGCAAAGCAACTAACGGGTTAAAACTAACTTGACTTACTAACTGACAGAAAAAAAATCATAGTAAGCGGGTAGGTACCTACGGTTAAACTACAAATATATATAAAGCCACCCACAGGGCCAAGCAGCAAAAGTCAGCCGTTGGGACAATTTCCTTCGAACAAAATTGAACCTTGAGGTGTGCTAAACTCGAGGACCGGAGAGGTCGTTTTGGCGTGCCAGCGGCGTTTTTGCGTCGCCAAGCCAAACTGAACCTTGAGGTTGGTGAAACGCGAGGGGCGGTGCGGTCGATTTTCCCGTCAAGCGAAAAGTGAGTTTTTTGAAAAACCAAACAATACTATATAACTAGCTTATGCCTGTTGCAAAGCAACTAACGGGTTAAAACTAACTTGACTTACTAACTTACAGAAAAAAATTATTTCATAGTGCGCGTGTAAGTACTTGGAAGGTACAATTTTTCACAAAATAACGCTATAAAAATGTTCTATTCAGAAGTTCTTAGAAACGAAAACTTTGATTTATCAGAGCAAAAAAATTACAGAAAAAATATTTTTCATAGTATGCGGGTAGGTACCTATTGCCCAAAGTGAGATTTTAAACAAAAACAGCGCTATAAAAATGTATTATTTAGAATTTATTAGAAATTATAACTTTGATTTATCGAAGTGAAAATATTAAAGAAAAAAATATTATTTCATAGTACGCGGTTAGGTACTTGGAAGGTACGTTGTTGTAATTTTTCACGAAAATGACGCTATAAAAATGTTTTATTCAGAATTTCTTAGAAACAAAATTTTTTATTTATTGAAGTAAAAAAATACAGGAAATTATTTTTTCATAGTAAGCGGGTAGGTTCCAATTGCCCTTAGTGAGATTTTAAACTAAAACGGCGCTATAAAAATATGTTATGAAAAATTTTTAAGAAAAAAAAAACTTTGAATTATTGGAACAAAAAAATTACAGAAATTTTCATTCTTCATAGTAAGCGGGTAAGTACCTATTGTCCTTGGTGAGATTTTAAACAAAAACGGCACTATGAAAATATATTATTAAGAATTTCTAAGAAAAAAAACTTTGATTTATTGGATTAAAAAAATTAAAGAAAAAATATTTTTTCACAGTAAGCGGGTAAGTACCTATTGCCCTAAGTGAGATTTTAAACAAAAACGGCGCTATAAAAATGTATTATTAAGAATTTCTAAGAAAAAAAACTTTGATTTATTGGAGTAAAAAAATTACAGCAAAAATATTTTTTTTCATAGTTAGCGGGTAAGTACCTATTGCCCTTAGTGAGATTTTAAACTAAAACGGCGCTATAAAAAAATATTATTAAGAATTTCTAAGAAAAAAAAACTTTTATTTATTGGAGTAAAAAAATTAGAGAAAAAATATGTTTTCATAGTAAGCGGGTAAGTACCTATTGCCCTTAGTGAGATTTTAAACAAAAACGGCGCTATAAAAATGTATTATTAAGAATTTCTAAGAAAAAAAAACTTTGAATTATTGGAACAAAAAAAATTACAGAAATTTTCATTCTTCATAGTAAGCGGGTAAGTACCTATTGTCCTTGGTGAGATTTTAAACAAAAACGGTACTATAAAAATATATTATTAAGAATTTCTAAGAAAAAAAACTTTGATTTATTGGAGTAAAAAAATTAAAGAAAAAATATTTTTTCACAGTAAGCGGGTAAATACCTATTGCCCTAAGTGAGATTTTAAACAAAAACGGCGCTATAAAAATGTATTATTAAGAATTTCTAAGAAAAAAAACTTTGATTCATTGGAGTAAAAAAATTACAGCAAAAATATTTTTTTCATAGTTAGCGGGTAAGTACCTATTGCCCTTAGTGAGATTTTAAACTAAAACGGCGCTATAAAAAAATATTATTAAGAATTTCTAAGAAAAAAAAACTTTGATTTATTGGAGTAAAAAAATTACAGAAAAAATATTTTTTCATAGTAAGCGGGTAAGTACCTATTGCCCTTAGTGAGATTTTAAACTAAAACGGCGCTATAAAAATATGTTATGAAAAATTTCTAAGAAAAAAAAATTTTGAATTATTGGAACAAAAAAATTACAGAAATTTTTATTCTTCATAGTAAGCGGGTAAGTACCTATTGCCCTTAGTGAGATTTTAAACTAAAACGGCGCTATAAAAATATATTATTAAGAATTTCTAAGAAAAAAAACTTTGATTTATTGGAGTAAAAAAATTACAGAAACAATATTTTTTCATAGTAAGCGGGTAAGTACCTATTGCCCTTAGTGAGATTTTAAACAAAAACGGCGCTATAAAAATGTATTATTAAGAATTTCTACAAAAAAAAAAACTTTCATTTACTTCAGAAAAAAAATTACAGAAAAAATATTTTTCATAGTAAGCGGGTAAGTACCTATTGCCCTTAGTGAGATTTTAAACAAAAACGGCGCTATAAAAATGTATTATTAAGAATTTCTAAGAAAAAAAACTTTGATTCATTAGAGTAAAAAAATTAAAGCAAAAATATTTTTTTCATAGTTAGCGGGTAAGTACCTATTGCCCTTAGTGAGATTTTAAACTAAAACGGCGCTATAAAAAAATATTATTAAGAATTTCTAAGAAAAAAAAACTTTGATTTATTGGAGTAAAAAATTACAGAAAAAATATTTTTTTCATAGTTAGCGGGTAAGTACCTATTGCCCTTAGTGAGATTTTAAACTAAAACGGCGCTATAAAAAAAATATTATTAATAATTTCTAAGAAAAAAAAACTTTGATTTATTGGAGTAAAAAAATTACAGAAAAAATATTTTTTCATAGTAAGCGGGTAAGTACCTATTGCCCTTAGTGAGATTTTAAACTAAAACGGCGCTATAAAAATATGTTATGAAGAATTTCTAAGAAAAAAAAACTTTGAATTATTGGAACAAAAAAATTACAGAAATTTTTATTCTTCATAGTAAGCGGGTAAGTACCTATTGTCCTTAGTGAGATTTTAAACAAAAACGGCGCTATAAAAATATATTATTAAGAATTTCTAAGAAAAAAACTTTGATTTATTGGAGTAAAAAAATTAAAGAAAAAATATTTTTTCATAGTAAGCGGGTAAGTACCTATTGCCCTTAGTGAGATTTTAAACAAAAACGGCGCTATAAAAATGAATTATTAAGAATTTCTACAAAAAAAAAACTTTCATTTACTTCAGAAAAAAAATTACAGAAAAAATATTTTTCATAGTAAGCGGGTAAGTACCTATTGCCCTTAGTGAGATTTTAAACAAAAACGGCGCTTTAAAAATATATTATTAAGAATTTCTAAGAAAAAAAAAACTTTGATTTATTAGAGTAAAAAAATTAAACAAAAAATATTTCTTCATAGTAAGCGGGTAAGTACCTATTTCCCTTAGTTAGTTTTTAAACAAAAACGGCGCTATAAAAATATATTATTAAGAATTTCTAAAAAAAAAACTTTGATTTATTGGAGTAAAAAAATTGCAGAAAAAATATTTTTCATAGTAAGCGGGTAAGTACCTATTGCCCTTAGTGAGTTTTTTTAACAAAAACGGCGCTATAAAAATGTATTGTTAAGAATTTCTCAGAAACTAAAACTTTGATTTATCGGAGTCAAAAAATTTAAGAAAAAATATTATTTCATAGTGCGAGGTTAGGTACTTGGAAGGTACCTGTTGAAATTTTTCACAAAAATGACGCTATAAAAATGTATTGTTCAAATTTTTTTATAAACATTTTTTTTATTTTATTTCCTTAAACAAAAAACAGAAAAATATTCTTTCATAGTGCGCGGGTAGGAACCCAGCGTCATTATATTCATTTACACTTAAACGGCGCTATAAAAATGTATAATGCCGAATTTTGTTTTCAAATAATCATTTTAATGTTAAAAAAGCTCACATAATTATGTATTTTTATAAATAATACGAATTCTAATGTTGAGCTGGACGGAGCCTAATTTATTTTTTTAATCATTTTATCAGGTACCTACCTATTTCATTATTGGCAGACATACTCATTAGCAAAAAAAAAAATTTAAAAAAAAAACTATAAAATTTTCATTTAATTAATCCGCCCAATGATTAACGTTTCTTGTTTGGGCATGGGCGTGGGTATGGGCGTGGCCCAAATAAAATCAGCTAATCAGGGATCAGCCTTAGATTGCTGATAATATTCGACGTCTCATTGGCTCCAACGTTTTCAACCAATTAGAGAACCCTCATTAAAAGCGTGTAAACATGAGGGGTGGTTCACATTCCAAATAATAATTTTAAACAACAACAAAAAAATTAACATAACTATAATTTTTTTTTAAAACTATTTTTTTAAACTTTTTTTTTTGGAAATGATATTGTTTATATGTCAACCTTTTAAATTCATTAATACACATGCTGTTTTCTTAATAAATATGTATTGTTTTGTGAGAAATGTATGAAAAACTAAAAAATTATTCACAACTTAATTTGAGATATGAATCTGCCTTGCCCAATCGTTAATGCAAACGCCTGTATCGATTTTCTGAAAAAATAAATTTTCAAAAAAAAAGTCGCTATTATTATTAAAAAAATTATTAATAATTTTTCAAGCGGTCTTTTATAATCCACCCTCAAACCAACAACATGAATTTGAAATGTGTTCTTAAAATGAGCCAACAACAACAAAATTATAGCACTATTTTTTGCTTACGTTCGAATCTCCAATATAATCTAAATTTGAATTTTGCTTAAGAAATGCTGTAGTTCTATTTTCTGCCGAGCGGCGGCTCCGTGAAAAGTGTACATTTTTTTAAACATTAGTTTCCAAATATGGCTTTTTACTCGTTTTTTTAGCAAACGTCAGATTTCAAACGAATATCCCAACGTTATTTTTGTGAAAAGTGATAAAACCGATGGTAAATAAACGTTCTAAAAACTCTCGTGGACGTAATTTTACAAAATTTTGGCTTCCATGCGTGATATTTTTGAAAATATCGCGTTTGCGAGTCGGCCGGCGAGAAAATGAAATATAAATGGATCCCGGTGTAACTGACCTTGGTCAACAGTCTCAGAAACAATTGCTAGTGGCTGGAAAATAATTGACTCTTCGAAGGATTGTGAACTTTGAAGCGTTCCAAAATAGCGAGCGCTAATGTCCATTCTCGCGTGTCAGCCGTCGGGACAATTTCCTTTGAACAAAATTGAACCTTGAGGTGTGCGAAACTCGAGGATCGGAGAGGTCGTTTTGGCGTGCCAGCGGCATTTTTGCGTCGCCAAGCCAAATTAATCCTTGAGGTTGGTGAAACGCGAGGGGCGGTGAGGTCGATTTTCCCGTCAAGCGAAAAGTGAGTTTTTTGAAAAACCAAACAATACTATATAACTAGAAGTTTGCCCGTTGCAAAGCAACTAACGGGTTAAAACTAACTTGACTTACTAACTGACAGAAAAAAAATCATAGTAAGCGGGTAGGTACCTACGGTTAAACTACAAATATATATAAAGCCACCCACAGGGCCAAGCAGCAAAAATCTGCCATACGTTTGTATATAGACACCATTGTAGGCATGCACACATCAAATCCCCAAAGTTTCATCGCAATCGCATGAACGGTTTAGCAATGCGTAATTTCATGATGCCAGAGCTCACTTTTGTATACAGAAATTGTCGTGGGCATTCACACATCAAATCTACAAATTTTCATCGCAATCGGATGAATGGTTTAGCAACGCTTAGCGGTTAAACACACAACTATGTATAAAGCCGTCCGCAGGACCTAGCAGCAAAAACCTGCTATACGTTAGTATATAAACACCATTGTAGAAATGCACACGTCAAATCCCCAAAGTTTCATCACAATCGGATGAACGGTTTAGCAATGCGTAATTTCGTGTTGCCAGAGCTCACTATTGTATACAGGAACCAGGAATCCCCCCCCCCTTCCTCACCAGCGTCCTCTTCCCCTTTCCACTCCGCCTCCCACACCTTCCCTCAGCCCACTTCACTCCTAGGCTTCTCCGTATCGTAAACCCCCTCCCGAGTTCCCCTCCCCCCTCCCAGGCTCCCCTCCCCCCTTCCTGTTTTCACCCCCCCCCCAGCTGCCGCATTACATACACTAATTCCCGGTACATTTATTTTTCAAACAGCTCGCGCACCACCTATAATTTTTTTTTTACAAATTTCGTAATGCCAGAACTCACCAGTAATTTTATACAAACCTTGTACTAACAATAACGATCACAACAAAAAAAGAATTTTTCAATTTGTTGCAGTCCTTCGGAAGTTATGAGCGTACGTACATTTTCATACAAATTTTATAATGCCAGAACTCACCAGTAGTTTTACTGCTTAAAATAAAGCGCTATATATGAATTTAATACTTTAAAAAAAATATTCCGTTCAACTTCGAGTAATTTAATTGTAAAATTAGAAAACTAATACGTATGCAATATCGTCGAATGATATCGAGTGTTTATGTGCAGGTAGGAACCTACTTATATTCTGAGTATAGGTACTTGCATACATACGTAAAAAAGAACTCATATTTAGGCTAGGTTGTTTAACGAAATTAAAAATTCTTCAATTTTTCAAGTCAATTTTAACGTTCTGTAAAAGTTCGGTTCGAATTCTATTCAAGTTCTGTAATTATTTCAGTTTTATGATGCAACTGGCATTTACTGATAAAAAAACAGAACTTACACAGAAAGTGAAAATGAACTTTAAAAAATTGTTAAATTATTCAGTATCGTGGAAACAACATTACCTTAGTAAATTAAATTGCATCAAAAACCTAAATAATTGTCCAACTAACCATTCCGGTAGGTACCGGCGCATCTCCTTACAAAATTCCGGCAATGGTTTTGCTTTTTTCATCATATTTGCAATACTACCGAGATAAGTAGGTACCTACCCTGAATTAATAACATAATTTGTACTGGCCGGTTAATATCCACCCTACTGAAGGGAATCTATGGACACGTATTTTCTTGTTTTTTTTTGGAAAATTTTATAGGTTTTTCGGAGACCCTGAAATTTTTTACACGGAAAGGACACAAAATTTTGGTGTTAAAAGTTGTCTTATATTGCCGGGTACCGAATTTTTCAAAAACATCTAACCGGGGATCGTTTTTTCGGCTGCAATGCCGTTTCCCGAAAAACAACAACCCAAACCGCTGAGAGATCCGTTTTGTTTTGACATCTCGGATAACTGACCTGTCTCAACATTCTCTCTAGTATTTTCCATTGCATCGAAACTAAGGCCTAATTTGTGGTTTTTTTTTTTAATGCGAACCTGTCGGCGGGAACTATAACTGAGCCGAATTGGTTGATTTAATGAGTAGTTCCAGTTTTCGCCGCAAATTTATATAATTTTCGCTCTTAAAATGTGTCAGTTCAATTTTATGTGAGTTTCCTGTCTAGTCTATTTTTTTGTGAAAATCGTGAAGCTAGCGTATTTATTTAAATTCAGACGAAGCTGCCATTTCGAACGGATGAAAATAGAACTACAACAGTATTCGATAGACATTTGATTTTTTCTAATGTGAATAATCCATACTTGTATTCCGCACCGCTAGATGTCTCCCGTAAAGTTTTGGCAAACATATTGAAATGTTTCCCCTATCAAAAAAAAAACAACTGCTAGTGGCTGGAAAATAATCGACTCTTCGAAGGATTGTGAACTTTGAAGCGTTCCAAAATAGCGAGCGCTAATGTCCATTCTCGCGTGTCAGCCGTTGGGACAATTTCCTTCGAACAAAATTGAACCTTGAGGTGTGCGAAACTCGAGGACCGGAGAGGTCGTTTTGGCGTGCCAGCGGCGTTTTTGCGTCGCCAAGCCAAACTGAACCTTGAGGTTGGTGAAACGCGAGGGGCGGTGCGGTCGATTTTCCCGTCAAGCGAAAAGTGAGTTTTTTGAAAAACCAAACAATACTATATAACTAGCTTATGCCTGTTGCAAATGCAACTAACGGGTTAAAACTAACTTGACTTACTTACTAACAGAAAAAAAGATATATTTCATAGTAAGCGAGTAGGTACCTACGGTTAAACACACAAATATATATAAAGCCACCCACAGGGCCTAGCAGCGAAAACCTGCCATACGTTAGTATATAGACACCATTGTAGGCATGCACACATCAAATCTCCAAAGTTTCATCGCAATCGGATGAACGGTTAAGCAATGCGTAATTTCATGATGCCAGAGCTCACTTTTGTATACAAAAACCGTTGTGGGCATGCACACATTAAATCTACAATTTTTTATCGCAATCGGATGAATGCTTTAGCAACGCTTAGCGGTTAAACACACAATTATGTAAAAAGCCGCCCGCAGGACCTAGCAGCAAAAAGCTGCCACACTACATACAATAATTCCCGGTACATTTAGTTTTCAAACAGCTCGTGCGCCACCTATTAAATTTTTTTATACAAATTTCGTGAAGCCAGAACTCACCAGTAGTTTTATACAAACCTTGTATTAACAATAACGAAAACAACAAAAAAATAATTTTTCAAATTGTTGCAGTCCTTCGGAAATTATGAGCGTAGGTACATTTTCATACAAATTTTATAATGCCAGAACTCACCAGTAGTTTTACTGCTTAAAATAAAGCGCTCTATGAATTTAATACTTTTAAAAAATATTCCGTTCAACTTCGAATAATTTCATTGTAAAATTAGAAAACTAATACGTATGCAATATAGTTGGATGATATCGAGTCGTTATTTGCAGATGGGTACCTACCTTAATTCCGAGTGCAAAAAGAGTGATTAAAAAAACACATATTTAGGCTGGGTTGTTTAACAAAATTAAAAATTCTTCAATTTTTCAAGTCAATTTTAACGTTCTGTAAAAGTTCGGTTCGAATTCTATTCAAGTTCTGTAATTATTTCAGTTTTATGATGCAACTGGCATTAACTGATAAAAAAACCGAACTTTCACAGAACGTGAAAATGAACTTTAAAAAATTATTAAATTATTCAGTATCGTGGAAATGACATTGCCTTAGTAAATTATATTGCATAAAAACCTAAATAATTGTCTAACTACCCATTCCGGTAGGTACCGGCGCATCTCCTTACAAAATTCCGGCAATGGTTTTGCTTTTTTCATCATATTTGCAATACTACCGAGATAAGTAGGTACCTACCCTGAATTCATAACATAATTTGTACTGGCAGGTAAATATCCACCCTACTGAAGTGAATCTATGGATTTTCTTGTTTTTTTTGGAAAATTTTATAGGTTTTTCGGCGATCCTGAAATTTTTTACATGGAATGGAAACAAAATTTTGGTGTTAAAAGTTGCCTCATATTGCCGGGTACCGAATTTTTCAAAAACATCTAACCGGGGATCGTTTTTTCGGCTGCAATGCCATTTTCCAAAAAATAACAACCCAAACCGCTGAGAGATCCGTTTTGTTTTGACATCTCGGATAACTGATAACTGACCTGTCTCAACATTCTCTCTAGTATTTTCCATTGCATTGAAACTAAGGCCTAATTTGTGGTTGTTATTTTTAATGCGAACCTGTCGGCGGGAACTATAACTGAGCCGAATCGGTTGATTTAATGAGTAGTTCCAGTTTTCGCCGCAAATTTATATAATTTTCGCTCTTAAAATGTGTCAGTTCAATTTTTTGTGAGTTTCCTGTCTGGTCTATTTTTTTTGTGAAAATCGTGAAGCTAGCGTATTTATTTAAATTCAGACGAAGCTGCCATTTCGAACGGATGAAAATAGAACTACAACAGTATTCGATAGACATTTGATTTTTTCTAATGTGAATAATCCATACTTGTATTCCGCACCGCTAGAAGTCTCCCGTAAAGTTTTGGCAAACATATTGATAACGATGAAAAATGTTTCCCCTATCAAAAAAAAAAACAACTGCTAGTGGCTGGAAAATAATCGACTCTTCGAAGGATTGTGAACTTTGAAGCGTTCCAAAATAGCGAGCGCTAAAGTCCATTCTCGCGTGTCAGCCGTCGGGACAATTTCCTTTGAACAAAATTGAACCTTGAGGTGTGCGAAACTCGAGGATCGGAGAGGTCGTTTTGGCGTGCCAGCGGCATTTTTGCGTCGCCAAGCCAAATTAAACCTTGAGGTTGGTGAAACGCGAGGGGCGGTGAGGTCGATTTTCCCGTCAAGCGAAAAGTGAGTTTTTTGAAAAACCAAACAATACTATATAACTAGCTTATGCCTGTTGCAAATGCAACTAACGGGTTAAAACTAACTTGACTTACTAACTGACAGAAAAAAAATCATAGTAAGCGGGTAGGTACCTACGGTTAAACTACAAATATATATAAAGCCGCCCACAGGGCCTAGCAGCAAAAATCTGCCATACGTTAGTATATACACACCATTGTAGGCATGCACACATCAAATCCCCAAAGTTTCATCGCAATCGCATGAACGGTTTAGCAATGCGTAATTTCATGATGCCAGAGCTCCTTTTTGTATACAGAAATCGTCGTGGGCATTCACACATCAAATCTACAAATTTTCATCGCAATCGGATGAATGGTTTAGCACCGCTTAGCGGTTAAACACACAACTATGTATAAAGCCGCCCGCAGGACCTAGCAGCAAAAACCTGCCATACGTTAGTAAATAAACACCATTGTAGACATGCACACGTCAAATCCCCAAAGTTTCATCGCAATCGGATGAATGGTTTAGCAATGCGTGATTTCATGATGCCAGAGCTCACTTTTATATACAGAAACCGTCGTGGGCATGTACACATCAAATCCTCAAATTTTCATCGCAATCGGATAAATGGTTTAGCAACGCTTAGCGGTTAAACATACAACTATGTATAAAGCCGTCCGCAGGACCTAGCAGCAAAAACCTGCTATACGTTAGTATATAAACACCATTGTAGAAATGCACACGTCAAATCCCCAAAGTTTCATCACAATCGGATGAACGGTTTAGCAATGCGTAATTTCGTGTTGCCAGAGCTCACTATTGTATACAGGAACCAGGAATCCCCCCCCCCTTCCTCACCAGCGTCCTCTTCCCCTTTCCACTCCGCCTCCCACACCTTCCCTCAGCCCACTTCACTCCTAGGCTTCTCCGTATCGTAAACCCCCTCCCGAGTTCCCCTCCCCCCTCCCAGGCTCCCCTCCCCCCTTCCTGTTTCCACCCCCCCCCCCAGCTGCCGCATTACATACACTAATTCCCGGTACATTTATTTTTCAAACAGCTCGCGCACCACCTATAATTTTTTTTTTACAAATTTCGTAATGCCAGAACTCACCAGTAATTTTATACAAACCTTGTACTAACAATAACGATCACAACAAAAAAAGAATTTTTCAATTTGTTGCAGTCCTTCGGAAGTTATGAGCGTACGTACATTTTCATACAAATTTTATAATGCCAGAACTCACCAGTAGTTTTACTGCTTAAAATAAAGCGCTATATGAATTTAATACTTTAAAAAAAATATTCCGTTCAACTTCGAGTAATTTCATTGTAAAATTAGAAAACTAATACGTATGCAATATCGTCGAATGATATCGAGTGTTTATGTGCAGGTAGGAACCTACTTATATTCTGAGTATAGGTACTTGCATATATACGTAAAAAAGGATTCATATTAAGGCTGGGTTGTTTAACGAAATTAAAAATTCTTCAATTTTTCAAGTCAATTTTAACGTTCTGTAAAAGTTCGGTTCGAATTCTATTCAAGTTCTGTAATTATTTCAGTTTTGTGATGCAACTGGCATTTACTGATAAAAAAACAGAACTTACACAGAAAGTGAAAATGAACTTTAAAAAATTGTTAAATTATTCAGTATCGTGGAAACAACATTACCTTAGTAAATTAAATTGCATCAAAAACCTAAATAATTGTCCAACTACCCATTCCGGTAGGTACCGGCGCATCTCCTTACAAAATTCCGGCAATGGTTTTGCTTTTTTCATCATATTTGCAATACTACCGAGATAAGTAGGTACCTACCCTGAATTAATAACATAATTTGTACTGGCCGGTTAATATCCACCCTACTGAAGGGAATCTATGGACACGTATTTTCTTGTTTTTTTTGGAAAATTTTATAGGTTTTTCGGAGACCCTGAAATTTTTTACACGGAAAGGACACAAAATTTTGGTGTTAAAAGTTGCCTTATATTGCCGGGTACCGAATTTTTCAAAAACATCTAACCGGGGATCGTTTTTTCGGCTGCAATGCCGTTTCCCGAAAAACAACAACCCAAACCGCTGAGAGATCCGTTTTGTTTTGACATCTCGGATAACTGACCTGTCTCAACATTCTCTCTAGTATTTTCCATTGCATCGAAACTAAGGCCTAATTTGTGGTTTTTTTTTTAATGCGAACCTGTCGGCGGGAACTATAACTGAGCCGAATTGGTTGATTTAATGAGTAGTTCCAGTTTTCGCCGCAAATTTATATAATTTTCGCTCTTAAAATGTGTCAGTTCAATTTTATGTGAGTTTCCTGTCTAGTCTATTTTTTTGTGAAAATCGTGAAGCTAGCGTATTTATTTAAATTCAGACGAAGCTGCCATTTCGAACGGATGAAAATAGAACTACAACAGTATTCGATAGACTTTTGATTTTTTCTAATGTGAATAATCCATACTTGTATTCCGCACCGCTAGAAGTCTCCCGTAAAGTTTTGGCAAACATATTGATAACGACGAAAAATGTTTCCCCTATCAAAAAAAAAACAACTGCTAGTGGCTGGAAAATAATCGACTCTTCGAAGGATTGTGAACTTTGAAGCGTTCCAAAATAGCGAGCGCTAATGTCAATTCTCGCGTGTCAGCCGTTGGGACAATTTCCTTCGAACAAAATTGAACCTTGAGGTGTGCGAAACTCGAGGACCGGAGAGGTCGTTTTGGCGTGCCAGCGGCGTTTTTGCGTCGCCAAGCCAAAGTGAACCTTGAGGTTGGTGAAACGCGAGGGGCGGTGCGGTCGATTTTCCCGTCAAGCGAAAAGTGAGTTTTTTGAAAAACCAAACAATACTATATAATACTAGCTTATGCCTATTGCAAATGCAATTAACGGGTTAAAACTAACTTAAAAAATTCATAGTAAGCGGGTAGGTATCTACTGCCATAAAGGCATGGTAGGCATGCGCACATCAAAACCTAAAGTTTCATCGCAATCCGATAAATGGTTTAGCAACGCTTAGCGGTTATACATACAAATGTTTATAAAGCCGCCTGCAGGGCCTAGTAGCAAAAACCTACCATATGTTAGTATATAGACACCGTTGTAGGCATGCACACATCAAATCCCCAAAGTTTCATCGCAATCGGATGAACGGTTGAGCAATGCGTAATTTCGTGTTGCCAGAGCTCACTATTGTATCCAGGAAAAAGGAATCCCCCCCCCCCCTTCCTCACCAGCATCCTCTTTCCCTTTTCACTCCGCCTCCCTCACCTTCCCTCACCCCACTTCACTCCTAGGCTTCTCCGTATCGTAAACCCCCTCCCGAGTTCCCTTCCCCCCTCCCAGGCTCCCCTCCCCCCTTCCTGTTTCCACCCCCCCCCCACCTACCGCATTACATACACTAATTCCCGGTACATTTATTTTTCAAACAGCTCGCGCGCCATCTATAATTTTTTTTTTACAAATTTCGTAATGCCAGAACTCACCAGTAATTTTATACAAACCTTGTACTAACAATAACGAACACAACAAAAAAAGAATTTTTCAATTTGTTGCAGTCCTTCGGAAGTTATGAGCGTACGTACATTTTCATACAAATTTTATAATGCCAGAACTCACCAGTAGTTTTACTGCTTAAAATAAAGCGCTATATGAATTTAATACTTTTAAAAAATATTCCGTTCAACTTCGAGTAATTTCATTGTAAAATTAGAAAACTAATACGTATGCAATATCGTCGGATGATATCGAGTGTTTATGTGCAGGTAGGAACCTACTTATATTCTGAGTATAGGTACTTGCATACATACGTAAAAAAGAACTCATATTTAGGCTGGGTTGTTTAACGAAATAAATTTTTTTTTAATTTTTCAAGTCAATTTTAACGTTCTGTAAAAGTTCGGTTCGAATTCTATTCAAGTTCTGTAAATATTTCAGTTTTATGATGCAACTGGCATTTACTGATAAAAAAACACAACTTACACAGAACGTGAAAATGAACTTTAAAAAATTGTTAAATTATTCAGTACGTGGAAACAACATTACCTTAGTAAATTAAATTGCATCAAAAACCTAAATAATTGTCCAACTACCCATTCCGGCAGGTACCGGCGCATTTCCTTACAAAATTCCGGCAATGTTTTTGCTTTTCTCGTCATATTTGCAATACTACCGAGATAAGTAGGTACCTACCCTGAATTAATAACATTTCAATTTGGCCGGTAAATATCCACCCTACTGAAGTGAATCTATGGACACCAATTTTCTTGTTTTTTTTGGAAAATTTTATAGGTTTTTCGGCGACCCTGAAATTTTTTACATGGAACTAACACAAAATTTTGGTCTTAAAAGTTGCCTAATATTGCCGGGTACCGTATTTTTCAAAAACATCCAAGCTGGAATCGTTTTTCCGGCCGCAATGCCGTTTCCCGAAAAACAACAACCCAAACCGCTGAGAGATCCGTTTTCTTTTGACATTTCAATTTGCTGTTGAAGCGCGGGTAAATCTAGCGCTTTTGTATTAGGTACTTACCTATACTATATCATACACAGACAGATAATATTCCATAATTATATTTTTTAAACAGGCAAGACCGATGCACAAATTTGCACAATTCCTGCTTAAATTAAGGCCCTGTCGAGCTATGCAATTTGAAATCCGCCATTAAAAAAAAAAATTCTTCATACAAAACCTATTAGGGCGGGGTCTGCTTTTTTTTAAGGTGGTAGTGGATTTTAACGCCATCACGACTCCATCTTCAGTGTTGCAAAGTTCGAGAAAAATTATAAAATTTTAATATACCAGCCGATTTTACAGGCTGCAAACGATTTGCATTTATCGATGAAAGCGAATTTTTCGCAAATGTCAGAAAAATGTCGAATTTGAATGCAATATTGTGAAACATTTTCAAGGGGGAGCTAAACATGTTTTGGTTTTAAAAGTTTCTAAAACTTGTATTGTTTATGTTTATTAAAAAACATCTCCGCCGGAAGGTGTACTTTTAACGCAATCTTTAATTCCGTAATGCCCCTATAAAATGTCAATTTTTCTAAAGAACTTTCTCGAAGCCGTTAAATTAATTAGAATAAATTCCTAGCAAAATCAGTTTTGTACGGGAAACTAACTTTTTTTTACTTCCCTTCTCGATCCGACGTTTTTAAAGGGGCGAACCTGTCGGCGGGAAATATAACCTAGCCGAATTGAGTGATTTTATGAGTAGTTCCAGTTTTCGCCGCAAATTTAAATAATTTTTCGCTCTTAAAATGTGTCAATTCAATTTTATGTGAGTTTCCTGTCTAGTCTATTTTTTTTGTGAAAATCGTGAAGCTAGCGTGTTTATTTAAATTCAGACGAAGCTGCCATTTCGAACGGATGAAAATAGAACTACAACAGTATTCGATAGACATTTGATTTTTTCTAATGTGAATAATCCATACTTGTATTCCGCACCGCTAGATGTCTCCCGTAAAGTTTTGGCAAACATATTGATAACGATGAAAAATGTTTCCCCTAACAAAAAAAAAAACAACTGCTAGTGGCTGGAAAATAATCGACTCTTCGAAGGATTTTGAACTTTGAAGCGTTCCAAAATAGCGAGCGCTAATGTCCATTCTCGCGTGTCAGCCGAAGGGACAATTCTAGACTTCGAGCCAAAGTGAACCTTGAGGTTGGTGAAACGCGAGGGGCGGTGAGGTCGATTTTCGCATCAAGGAAAAAGTGAGTTTTTTGAAAAACCAAGCAATACTATATAACTAGCTTATGCCCGTTGCAAATGCAACTAACGGGTTAAAACTAACTTGACTTACTAACTGACAGAAAAAAAAATCATAGTAAGCGGGTAGGTACCTACGGTTAAACATACAAATATATATAAAGCCGCCCACAGGGCCTAGCAGCAAAAGTCTGCATACGTTAGTATATAGACACCATTGTAGGCATGCACACATCAAATCCCCAAAGTTTCATCGCAATCGGATGAACGGTTTAGCAATGCGTAATTTCCTGATGCCAGAGCTCACTTTTGTATACAGAAACCGTCATGGGCATGCACACATCAAATCTACAAATTATCATCGCAATCGGATGAATGGTTTAGCAACGCTTAGCGGTTAAACATACAACTATGTATAAAGCCGTCCGCAGGACCTAGCAGCAAAAACCTGGTATACGTTAGTATATAAACACCATTGTAGAAATGCACACATCAAATCCCCAAAGTTTCATCACAATCGGATAAACGGTTTAGCAATGCGTAATTTCGTGTTGCCAGAGCTCACTATTGTATACAGGAACCAGGAATCCCCCCCCCCCTTCCTCACCAGTGTCCTGTTCCCCTTTCCACTCCGCCTCCCTCACCTTCCCTCACCCCACTTCACTCCTAGGCTTCTCCGTATCGTAAACCCCCTCCCGAGTTCCCCTCCCCCCTCCCAGGCTCCCCTCCAGCCTCCCAGGCTCCCCTCCCCCCTTCCTGTTTCCACCCCCCCCCCACCTGCCGCATTACATACACTAATTCCCGGTACATTTAGTTTTCAAACAGCTCGCGCGCCACCTATAATTTTTTTTTTTACAAATTTCGTAATGCCAGAACTCACCAGTAATTTTATACAAACCTTGTACTAACAATAACGAACACAGCAAAAAAAGAATTTTTCAATTTGTTGCAGTCCTTCAGAAATTATGAGCGTACGTACATTTTCATAAAAATTTTATAATGCCAGAACTCACCAGTAGTTTTACTGCTTAAAAAAGCGCTATACGAATTTAATACTTTAAAAAATATATCCCGTTCAACTTCGAGTAATTTCTGTAAAAGTTCGGTTCGAATTCTATTCAAGTTCTATAGATATTTTTGTATAATGATGCAACTGGCATTTACTGATAAAAAAATAGAACTTACACAGAACGTGAAAATGAACTTAAAAAAATTGTTAAATTATTCAGTATCGGTGAAACAACATTACCTTAGTAAATTAAATTGCATTAAAACCTAAATAATTGTCTAACTACCCATTCCGGTAGGTACCGGCGCTTTTCCTTACAAAATTCCGGCAATGGTTTTGCTTTTTATCATATTTGCAATACTACCGAGATAAGTAGGTACCTACCCTGAATTAATAACATTTAAATTTGGCCGGTAAATATCCACCCTACTGAAGTGAATATATGGACACCAATTTTCTTGTTTTTTTTGGAAAATTTTATAGGTTTTTCGGCGACCCTGAACTTTTTTACATGAGACGGACACTTTATATCGTTATCAAAAGTTGCCTTATATTGCCGGGTACCGAATTTTTCAAAAACATCTAAGCGGGGATCGTTTTTTCGGCTGTAATGCCCTTTTCCGAAAAACAACAACTCAAACCGCTGAGAGATCCATTTTCATTTGACGTCTCGGATAACTGACCTATCTCAACATTTTCTCTAGTATTTTCCTTTGCATTGAAACTGAGGTCTAATTTGTCTTTCCTTTTTTTAATGCGAACCTGGCGGCGGGAAATATAACCTAGCCGAATTGGGTGATTTAATGAAAAGTTCCAGTTTTCGCCACTGATTCGTTTGAGAGAATAAATCGCTGGCGACATTTATTTTTTCGACAAAAAAAACACCTCATTTCAGCGACTGAATTTCAATTTGACCGACAACGAACCTTAAGGTTGGTGAAACTCGAAGAGTGGAAAGGTCGTTTTGGCGTGCAGGGGGTCGTCTTAAAATGGTTTATCCGAAAGCGATCCTTGAGGTTGGAGAAACTTAAGGGGCGGTACGGTCGATTTTCCCGTCAAGCGAAAAGTGAGTTTTTTGAAAAACCAAACAATACTATATATACTAGCTTATGCCCATTGCAAATGCAACTAACGGGTTAAAACTAACTTGACTTACTAACTAACAGAAAAAAAATCAAAGTATGCGGGTAGGTACCTACGGTTAAACATACAAATATATATAAAGCCGCCCACAGGGCCTAGCAGCAAAAATCTGCTATACGTTAGTATATAAACACCATTGTAGAAATGCACACATCAAATCCCCAAAGTTTCATCACAATCGGATGAACGGCTTAGCAATGCGTAATTTCGTGTTGCCTGAGCTCACTATTGTATACAGGAACCAGGAATCCCCCCCCCCTTCCTCACCAGCGTCCTTTTCCCCTTTCCACTCCGCCTCCCTCACCTTCCCTCACCCCACTTCACTCCTAGGCTTCTCCGTATCGTAAACTCCCTCCCGAGTTCCCCTCCCCCCTCTTAGGCTCCCCTCCCCCTTCCTGTTTCCACCCCCCCCCCACCTGCCGCATTACATATACTAATTCCCGGTACATTTAGTTTTCAAACAGCTCGCGCGCCACCTATAATTTTTTTTTACAAATTTCGTAATGCCAGAACTCACCAGTAATTTTATACAAACCTTGTACTAACAATAACGAACACAACAAAAAAAGAATTTTTCAAATTGTTGGAGTCCTTCGGAAGTTATGAGCGTACGTACATTTTCATACAAATTTTATAATGCCAGAACTCACCTGTAGTTTTACTGCTTAAAATAAAGCGCTATATGAATTTAATAGTTTTAAAAAAATATTCCGTTCAACTTCGAGTAATTTCAATGTAAAATTAGAAAACTAATACGTATGCAATATAGTTGGATGATATCGAGTTTTTATGTGCAGATGGGTACCTACCTATATTCCGAGTGCAAAAAGAGTGAGTAAGAAAACACATATTTAGGCTGGGTTGTTTAATAAAATTAAAAATTCTTCAATTTTTCAAGTCAATTTTAACGTTCTGTAAAAGTTCGGTTCGAATTCTATTCAAGTTCTGTAATTATTTCAGTTTTATGATGCAACTGGCATTAACTGATAAAAAAACCGAACTTTCACAGAACGTGAAAATGAACTTTAAAAAATTATTAAATCATTCAGTATCGTGGAAATAACATTACCTTAGTAAATTATATTGCATTAAAACCTAAATAATTGTCTAACTACCCATTCCGGTAGGTACCGGCGCATCTCCTTACAAAATTCCGGCAATGGTTTTGCTTTTTTCATCATATTTGCAATACTACCGAGATAAGTAGGTACCTACCCTGAATTCATAACATAATTTGTACTGGCAGGTAAATATCCACCCTACTGAAGTGAATCTATGGATTTTCTTGTTTTTTTTGGAAAATTTTATTAGTTTTTCGGCGATCCTGAAATTTTTTACATGGAACGGAAACAAAATTTTGGTGTTGAAAGTTGTCTAATATTGCCGCGTACCGAATTTTCAAAAACATCTAACCGGGGATCGTTTTTTCGGCTGCAATGCCATTTTCCAAAAAACAACAACCCAAACCGCTGAGAGATCCGTTTTGTTTTGACATCTCGGATAACTGACCTGTCTCAACATTCTCTCTAGTATTTTCCATTGCATTGAAACTAAGGCCTGATTTGTGGTTGTTTTTTTAATGCGAACCTGTCGGCGGGAACTATAACTGAGCCGAATTGGTTGATTTAATGAGTAGTTCCAGTTTTCGCCGCAAATTTATATAATTTTCGCTCTTAAAATGTGTCAGTTCAATTTTATGTGAGTTTCCTGTCTGGTCTATTTTTTTGTGAAAATCGTGAAGCTAGCGTATTTATTTAAATTCAGACGAAGCTGCCATTTCGAACGGATGAAAATAGAACTACAACAGTATTCGATAGACATTTGATTTTTTCTAATGTGAATAATCCATACTTGTATTCCGCACCGCTAGAAGTCTCCCGTAAAGTTTTGGCAAACATATTGATAACAATGAAAAATGTTTCCCCTAACAAAAACGAAACAAAAGCTAGTGGCTGGAAAATAATCGACTCTTCGAAGGATTGTGAACTTTGAAGCGTTCCAAAATAGCGAGCGCTAATGTCCATTCTCGCGTGTCAGCCGAAGGGACAATTCTAGACTTCGAGCCAAAGTGAACCTTGAGGTTGGTGAAACGCGAGGGGCGGTGAGGTCGATTTTCGCATCAAGGAAAAAGTGAGTTTTTTGAAAAACCAAGCAATACTATATAACTAGCTTATGCCCATTGCAAATGCAACTAACGGGTTAAAACTAACTTGACTTACTAACTAACAGAAAAAAAAATCAAAGTAAGCGGGTAGGTACCTACGGTTAAACATACAAATATATATAAAGCCGCCCACAGGGCCTAGCAGCAAAAACCTGCCATACGTTAGTATATAGACACCATTGTAGGCATGCACACATCAAATCCCCAAAGTTTCATCGCAATCGGATGAACGGTTTAGCAATGCGTAATTTCAAAATGCCAGAGCTCACTTTTGTATACAGAAACCGTCGTGGGCATGCACACATTAAATCTACAAATTTTCATCGCAATCGGATGAATGGTTTAGCAACGCTTAGCGGTTAAACACAAAACTATGTATAAAGCCGCCCGCAGGACCTAGCAGCAAAAACCTGCCATACGTTAGTAAATAAACACCATTGTAGACATGCACACATCAAATCCCCAAAGTTTCATCGCAATCGTATGAATGGTTTAGCAATGCGTAATTTCATGATGCCAGAGCTCACTTTTGTATACAAAAACCGTCGTGGGTATGCACACATCAAATCTTCAAATTTTCATCGCAATCGGATGAAAGGTTTAGCAACGCTTAGTTGTTAAACATACAAATACATATAAAGCCGGCCGCAGGGCCTAGCAGCAAAAACATGTCATACGTTAGTTATAGTTATAGACATCATTTTAGGCATGCACACATCAAATCCCCAAATTTTCATCGCAATCGGATGAACGGTTCAGCAATGCGTAATTTCATTATGCCAGAGCTCACCATTGTATGCAGAAACCATCGCGGGCATGCGCCCATCAAATCCCCAAAGTTTCATCGCAATCGGATAAATGGTTTAGCAACGCATAGCGGACATACATACATACTTACTTGCAAATATTTTTTTGATTTTTATACATATAGAAGATAGCTGGTATCCGGCATGCGTTGCTATACCATTTAATAAAGAAAATGTTTCTACCTGCGTGTCTTTTCTCATTTGTTCCAATCCCCTTCCACCCCCCCATTTTCCTCACCAGCGTCCGCTTCCCCTTTCCCCCACTTCACTCCTACGCTTCTCCGTCTCGTAAACCCCCTCCCGAGTTCCCCTCCCCCCTCCCAGGTTCCCCCTTCCTTTTTCCACCCCCCCTGCCTCATTACATTCACTAATTCCCGGTACATTAAGTTTTCAAACAGCTCGCGCGCCACCTATTCAATTTTTTTTTACAAATTTCGTCAAGCCAGAACTCACCAGTAATTTTATACAAACCTTGAACTAACAATAACGAACACAACAAAAAAAGAATTTTTCAATTTGTTGCAGTCCTTCAGAAGTTATGAGCGTACGTACATTTTCATACAAATTTTTTAATTCCAGAACTCACCAGTAGTTTTACTGCTTAAAAATAAGCGCTATATTAATTTAATACTTAAAAAATATCCCGGTCAACTTCGAGTAATTTCATTGTAAAATTAGAAAACTAATACTTATGCAATATCGTCGGATGATATCGAGTGTTTGTGTGCAGGTAGGAACCTACTTATATTCTGAGTATAGGTACTTGCATACATACGTAAAAAAGAACTCATATTTAGGCTGGGTTGTTTAACGAAATTAAAAATTCTTCAATTTTTCAAGTCAATTTTAACGTTCAGTAAAAGTTCGGTTCGAATTCTATTCAAGTTCTGTAATTATTTCAGTTTAATGATGCAACTGGCATTTACTGATAAAAAAACAGAACTTACACAGAAAGTGAAAATGAACTTTAAAAAATTGTTAAATTATTCAGTATCGTGGAAACAACATTACCTTAGTAAATTAAATTGCATCAAAAACCTAAATAATTGTCCAACTACCCATTCCGGCAGGTACCGGCGCATTTCCTTACAAAATTCCGGCAATGTTTTTGCTTTTCTCATCATATTTGCAATACTACCGAGATAAGTAGGTACCTACCCTGAATTAATAACATTTCAATGTACTGGCCGGTAAATATCCACCCTACTGAAGTGAATCTATGGACACCAATTTTCTTGTTTTTTTTGGAAAATTTTATAGGTTTTTCGGCGACCCTGAACTTTTTTACATGGGACAGACACCTCATATTGGTATCAAAAGACGCGAAATGTTTTCGGGTACCGAATTTTTCAAAAACATTCAAGCCGGAATCGTTTTTCCGGCCGCAATGCCGTTTCCCGAAAAACAACAACCCAAACCGCTGAGAGATCCGTTTTCTTTTGACATTTCAATTTGCTGTTGAAGCGCGGGTAAATCTAGCGCTTTTGTATTAGGTACTTACCTACTATATAATACACAGACAGATAATATTCCATAATTATATTTTTTAAACAGGCAAGACCGATGCACAAATTTGCACAATTCCCGCTAAAATTAAGGCCCTGCCGAACCACACAAATTGAAATCCGCCATTAAAAAAAAAAATTCTTCATACAAAACCTATTAGGGCGGGGTCTGCTTTTTTTTAAGGTGGTAGTGGATTTTAACGCCATCACGACTCCATCTTCAGTGTTGCAAAGTTCGAGAAAAATTATAAAATTTTAATATACCAGCCGATTTTACAGGCTGCAAACGATTTGCATTTATCGATGAAAGTGAATTTTTCGCAAATGTCAGAAAAATGTCGAATTTGAATGCAATATTGTGAAACATTTTCAAGGGGAAGCTAAACATGTTTTGGTTTTAAAAGTTTCTAAAACTTGTATTGTTTATGTTTATTAAAAAACATCTCCGCCGGAAGGTGTACTTTTAACGCAATCTTTAATTCCGTAATGCCCCTATAAAATGTAAATTTTTCTCAAGAACTTTCTCGAAGCCGTTTAATTAATTAGAATAAATTCTAAGCAAAATCAGTTTTGTATGGGAAACTAACTTTTTTTTACTTCCCTTCTCGATCCGACGTTTTTAAAGGGGCGAACCTGTCGGCGGGAAATATAACCTAGCCGAATTGAGTGATTTTATGAGTAGTTCCAGTTTTCGCCGCAAATTTATATTATTTTTCGCTCTTAAAATGTATCAGTTCAATTTTATGTGAGTTTCCTGTCTAGTCTATTTTTTTTGTGAAAATCGTGAAGCTAGCGTATTTATTTAAATTCAGACGAAGCTGCCATTTCGAACGGATGAAAATAGAACTACAACAGTATTCGATAGACATTTGATTTTTTCTAATGTGAATAATCCATACTTGTATTCCGCACCGCTAGAAGTCTCCCGTAAAGTTTTGGCAAACATATTGATAACGATGAAAAATGTTTCCCCTAACAAAAAAGAAACAAAAGCTAGTGGCTGGAAAATAATCGACTCTTCGAAGGATTGTGAACTTTGAAGCGTTCCAAAATAGCGAGCGCTAATGTCCATTCTCGCGTGTCAGCCGAAGGGACAATTCTAGACTTCGAGCCAAAGTGAACCTTGAGGTTGGTGAAACGCGAGGGGCGGTGAGGTCGATTTTCGCATCAAGGAAAAAGTGAGTTTTTTGAAAAACCAAGCAATACTATATAATATATATATATATACTTCTAGTCGGCGAAAAGCGGTTATAACCAGCCAATTTAACTCCCGTTCATATTAAACCTTCGTCCTCAAAACCTAACTCACACGAGATCCAATGAATCTGCATCAAAATGTTAAAGTAACAAATAGAAAATAATAAAACGCTTTTAATAATGATGTGTCACTTTTTGTGTAGTGTTATAACATTGTATTCATATTAATTTGAGCGTGTCGCTCCTAACATGAAAACATGCGTCTATATGGGCAAGTTTAAACGCACTATGAAAAACGACAGTCAATTTAGAATCAAAGAACAAAAAGATAGATTGTATTTAACCTCTCAGTGACAAAATAAAAAGGAATGAAGTGTGCTTTGTGATATACTTTGATATATGATGTATTTAGTTGTAGTCCATAGTAAAACATTTTCTTATGTTTAATAGTTGAGATAGGGTATGTTATCTGTCTGTCTAGAAAGTTTCAAAGAAAACTCCAGCCAAAAGGCACTTAGGTAAAGTGTTTTATTTACTGCATAATTTTAATTGGTTCGTTAGAAGTTTGATCGCGTAATCTTGTGACGGGTGCGTTTAATGATTGCACAAGAGCCGTGTGTGTGTCACCAAGTCGCTGATACCAAGAAGTAGTCAAGTAAATGTCTTCCCTTAGTATAAAAGCCAGGTCTAGAGACCAGAGTTGATCACTCTCACGAGAGTGCTGCCCCTAGTGGCCCCCATACACAACACAACACAACACACATTAAACTCACCACACCAATTTTAATAGTTTTAATTACTAGCAACACAAAAAGACAAAAGTAAACAACTTCGAGTTCCGTTCTTGCAGAGGTCGCAAAAAATCAGCAACTGGTTCGGTGAGTTTTTTAAACACATTTCTTGTTTACTGATTAACAAAACATACTCGTAGTTTTAGTCATATCTTAGGGCTTAACCAATCCAACAGCCAACGTCTTAACATTTTTATTAAATATGCATACGTTATTAAAATCTATTTAAAAATCAGAATCGATTAATTCAAAATGGTTCAAACGCTTTGATCGCTACGTATTATTTAACATCTACTCAGGTGCTTTCCTAAAATAAATTATGTATCTCTAATTAATATGCACATCTTTTCAGGAATAAATGTGTTCTCATAAATATAATGTACGAGTATACCAGTGTAATTTAAAATCAACCATTTCGTAACCAGCTCAATGTGCAAGAATGTTATTAAACCTATTATTCTTAATAATAATTTGTCCTCGATTATAACAATTTCAGTTTTCAAGTGTTGAATAAAATATTCCCTGTGGATTTTACGCGATTTTAATGGTTGATTTTATTATTTTCAGACAGAAGGTACTTGAAAAAATTGAGTTGCACGAAGAGTCAAAACTACAAATGATTTTTATTATTTTTCCACTCGTGTGCAGTGCTGTGTGCGTCATATCGCGTCATTTGTGTATGCACAGTGTGTAATCACAACAATATTAAATGTACCAATAAATAATGTAAAGTTTCAAAAGAAAAATATTAACATCTCGCTTAATAAGTTGATAATTTTCGATGCTGTGAATCATTATTTCCTGAAATTTTGTGATTACTTGTAGATGCTACGTGCCTCGGGTGGTACCTATTATAATACAATAGTAATTATTAAGATGTTTCACACTATTTGTGGTAAATGGGGGAATTCTCGATTCCAAAATATTTTTTTTCCAAAATACGTATACATTCGGCAGGTATTTTATAGTTATTGCTAAAACAAAGGAAGGTCGTACCCGAGTGTACTTTTTTTGACAGGAGGGAAGGTAATAAATATTGTATGACAAAAGACGAACGGCTGGGTGGCCTTTTTCATACAGCACTGAATTTTGCATTTGAGGCTAAAATATTCAATCAAAGTAATTTTTAAAAATCAAAATTTACCGCAAATATCTAGTACAGATGTGAGCTATTTATTTATTTTGTTTAAAATTATAAAATATAAGCCTTTAAAATTTTTTACAGATTCTTGGATTTAGAGTGTAACTGTGCAATTATTTGCGAGTTAATGATAATTAATTTTAAAATATGAACTACCTATTACTTACTTAAATATTTGGAAATATAAATTAAAACAGTAAAAAATATTTTAAAAAGCATTTTAGGACTTCAATTTAAATTACAAACGGCCGATTGACACTGGAAAACCAAAATTATCGAATATAAATTAAAATTTAAACCGAAAAACATTTTTGTTGTGTTTTGTTTTAATGATTGCAAAAATGCCAAAATTTCCTCTAAAATCATGAAAAATCGATGTTTTAATGGCTCATATTTTATAATAAAATAAAATAGTTTAGATACGTTCTAGGTATTTGCTATACCTTTTGATTTAAAAAACGGTTTGGTTGAATGTTTTCGCCTCAATTCCAAAATTAAGTTGTGTATGAAAAATGCCGCACACTCAGCATTTTTTAATGAAGTATATAATATATTTTCTTCAAGTTGCAGATGGCTTCCCGCCTTCATTGAACTGACATTTTTGTGACACTATTTTCGAATGCCTACACTATTTGAAACATTTTCTTCGAATGCCTACATTTTTTGAAACATTATTTTCGAATGCCTACATTTTATTAAAATATATGGCAGTAATTATATATGTTGTGATTCTTCAATGATCCAAGTGCATACCTTCATCCATTCGGTTTATGTGCCCTTTTTTTATTTCTCTCTTCTACAACACCCACTCTTCAAAACCCAATCTTTCCTCTTCTTTAACTGACCAAACTAATCATCCCCTCATTCAATCAGTAATCCAACAACTTGAACGGAGGTCGAAAGATGTCGGCGGTGTCGTCAAAAAACGTGGATTCACACGAAATATTTAGAGTTGTCCCTGCATGTACGAGTACTTTGCAATAAATGATACTACTGAGACAGTGGCTATTTTTTTTCACCCTGTTTATTACCTCCCCTAGTCCGCTATGGAGCTGCTATTTAGTTATTTATTTACTAGCTGAAATCCCCGGCGTTACCCAGGCTTTAAACAGAGTTTTTTAAAAGCAGCTGTATATAGTAAATTCTCTCTTATTTTGCACGGCAACTATGCAAAATTTCATTAAGAAGTATATTTTTTTTATTTAAATTCTGCTTTAGGGTGGAAAAATGTGCAGTTCCTCCTGTTTTAAAGGTCAAGTGTGCAAGATGTCATCAATCTAAGAACGAAACTGCAGATTTGTTTACGTGAATACGACAGTGCAGAAGTGATGTCTGTCCTTTGAAATAGTGTTATTAATTGTATTGATTTGCCTTGGTCGTATTTTTCTTGTCAATAATTAATTATGCTAACATTTTAACTTCCCACTACCGTGTTTAATAGTATTTTTCTTTTCTTCCTCTATTCCACATTAACAGCAGTAATAATTATAAAAAATTAAACCAGTTAACGCAACAATGGACTTTAAGAAAAATTGTCTCACGCGATGGTTGTAGCATCGTAGGGCATAAGGTGTTATCGAATGGTGAGCTCTGAAAGATGAAATTTTAGTATTGCCCGGTCAACTAGAATATTATAGTATACTCAAGGGGTTGCAAGCCGAGGAACGCGGGTTAAAATCCCGGCGTGCGCAAGAAAATTTAATTAGATTAATTTGTGTTATTTTACAATTTACTAATTAAAAATAATGTATTGTATATTCGCGGCACGATCCAGAGTGGAAAATACTCTCAGTATCTCCCTGGTGTAAGACCAACATTCAGAATGAAAACTCGCTTTAAATGGCTTTGGCCGTGTTTGACGACCAGATCTGAGTAGTCAGATACTTCCCCACCTTCCTCTTTCCAATTTTGTTCATTCATTCATCAATTTTAGCCTCACTATATACCCCTTTTAAGGAAGCCGTAATCGCACTGACTCTGACGTTTGGGAGCATTTGGATCTCTTGTGCGGTTTCACATAAAAAATAAATAAACGACGTCATCTCTAGCCTAATCACGAAATAGAATTAAAAAAAGACTGACAAAATAACACGGTGTCTGGAAACTAGTGATACTAGCAGAAAACTGATGAATATTCATGATAGAATAAAAAAATCTCTGTCTGGGAATTTCAATAATAATTTTTTTTCGTATACAGCCAAAGAGATAAAAAAAAACTCTTGTAGTTGGATCTACGTTTCGATGTATTTTAAAAGATAAGCAAACAGCTGAAAATAACCCCGTAGACACGGATTTTTTCAAATTTTATCTAACCTACCATAAAAGCAAGTAAAGTTATACCTTAAAATCAACTACAAATGTAATTCACTTCATCAGTTTCCCGCTTATATACTGTTTTCGGACACCAAGTATATTACAGGTATACAGGTGTTATTACATGTACACATCACTTCTTTATGTAATGTAACAGTAAAAAGATAATTTCATGAATTTTTTTAAGACAATCATAAGATCTAATTTTAAAAATGTCGGAAGGAAAATATGTTTTGTTTTGAAGAATTTTATTCACAATATACATTTTTTATTTAATTTTATTTATTTGCTACCGGTTTCGACATAATAGGCCACTTGCATCACATTTAAAAAAAAAATCCGGTTAAGGCAAATATTCTAAGACATTCCGTCTTTTTTATCGTATTTTTGAAACCCTGACGATTTTTTTGAAAATTTCAATCCGAAAAATCAGACCATTTTTTATAAACCGGAAATACGGGACATAATTTTATGTATGCGAAAAAACGATAATCACATAGCCGAAAATCTTTTTAAAAAAAATAATGTTTTCCAAACGAATAGCAATAAATTGTACGGGGTTCTCTTCGTAACATCTGTAAAAACACCGCCATCTTTATCATTAAGGATAAGTTCGCATAAAACAAACAATAAATCTAGTGAACGTTAAACTCAAATTCAAAAATTCGCCGGAAATCAAAGTGTTGCCATATAAATAAAAATTAATCAGTGTGGAATTTTACAAAATTAAGGGAACATAATCGGAGACGAGACATTTTCATGTAGTGACGTCACGAGCTCAAATAATGGATTTATTTATTTAAAAATAATTAAAACTATACATTTCTTTTACTAACATTTTCGTAATCAGAGTAAAAAAATCTATCCACAGGATTTTTTCCAAGTCGTTATGAAATCCATGCAAGTGGCCTATTCTGGTCGGTGTCATTCACTAGCATTCTTCAAACTAACTTTTAAATTACGCAAGTACAGAAAATATATTTTTAAATGAGGGTAGTGGGAGTGCTGATTTGAGGGGGGTAGGGTGGAGGAGAATGGTGGGAGGGGTCAGCATAAGAAGGAAACATGGTCAACAAAGGTTACTTACAGGGTTCTATTACTCTGATATAACTTTTTTTTCTTTTCTAAGGTTTCTAAGGCGCCCAAATAAAAATATTTGAATTGTGATAAAAAGTTTTTTCTTTATTGAAGCTATGGCCTGTCTCTAATAAATGAGTAAATTACATTTGTTGATCATATTTCTTTGTTATTTTAACGCCTTCCACCGTTATCCTCCCACCCCCTAAAACCACCGCTCCCACTTCCCTTACCTAATAATATCTAATCATTTCTGTACTTAAGTTAAATAAAACATAAAAATAAATAATTTAATGTTACTTAATTTAATTAATATGAATAAAACTCCTCAAAACAAAATGTTTAGAAATGGTTACATGGACAATGCCCAAAAACTACAAAAAATTGGAAAATATACTGCTCGTGTTGTTGAAAATACTAAAGATTGTTAGAAACGCTATCAGCATTTTCAACGATCATTAGAAAATGGATGAGAGAAGTAAACAAGACATGAGTCACTTTGCCTACTTATCTCAGGTCACCTATTGCCAATGGAGATCAAATGATCAGCCAAGGTGCCAGATAAGTCATTAAATTCATTGCAAATTTTGCAGTTCCAGAACTGAGGACAACATTGATAAATGCGCCCGTTCTCACAAATGCTGTTTACTAATCAATTCACGGCGAATTAATTAAAATCGTGTGTTTTTGGTTTGAAAATTAGATCACTTAGGAACATTTTAAATTATTTAATTAAATACTGCGTGCAGAACACATTTGAAATAATAGTGTTTTTTATTAGTCTTTGAAAAAAAAGGCCTCAGGCATATAAATTTAAAGTTCAAAATCGCCTACTTACGAACTCCTTTTTGCTTACGATTTTATTGTACCTATTGCGTAGAAAATTAAATTCTTTAAATGATTATCGTAAAATATTTCAAAAATTTCTCAATATAACGTAAAACACAATTTTTGGCGAGGTGTTTTTTTCCTGGATAAATCAAATCTGGCGGTCGGTGTTCCTTATTATCGCCATCTCCACAAGTAGTGTTATTGTTAGCGGCCTGATCCCAAATTTTACACAACGTGGTGCATCGCCAAATAATGATTGAAAAATAGACCAACCATTTTACGAAAAGATCACTATAATTCATCACTGTAAGTGTAAATATTACTAACGAAATATTACATTTACTACCCGTTTCCGTGCTGGATTTGAATGTGTTGCCATCATCAGTGCTAGAAATGATTTTGCAAGGAGTGACATTGTTTTGGCTACGCATAGAGCAACGTAGTAAAAACATTTTCTGCAAACGTTCTTTAGAGATTTAATAAAATAATCAACAATTTATTTTTCTCAATAGATTTAAAAGCTTGACTTGAAAATATACAGTGATCTAGAAAATTAGGCAGAAAAATTTGTGAAAATTTTCTTGACGTCATTACTAAGATTCATAAACTAATAGAATTCTGCTTTACAGTTAAGATGTCTTTGTGTTATTGTTTGCTATATGTAATCATACCTTCGAGTAATTTATGAGATGTTTTCAGACAAGTATTTACACTAATAATATTATGCTGAGCGTTTCCAACATTTCCAACGGTGTGAAAGCAAAAACAAGTGGAAATGAATCCACAACAGACAAGAGTAGATTGTTATACGACGTGAATATTTTTAGACGAAGGACGTGTCTTCTTTCAACTGGAATTAGTTAAAACAATAAAGATCTGAGCCATCTCCCAACAGAAGCATTAAATGGATTGACAAGAGAATGGGGACATGTTGAGGGAGAATATACAGTGGCGTGGCGACCGGTTGGGCAACTCGGGCAAGTTAAACTGTATACACCGCAGGACGTCGTAAAATCCTTAAAAAAATCTCCAACTTATCGAACGGATTGCAAACTTTAGAGCATAGGTGGGAATGCTTTCATTATTCAACCATTGTATTTCAATTGATGATGCTTTAAATGAAAGGTTTGAGGGTGGAACGACACGATGTTCCGTGTCTGTGTTTCCTTCCTCTTACAACGCGGGTCGCTTCAGGCCCTCCTGTAGGGAGTTAATGTAAATAATATCAAAGTTTTCTTTTTCTTCTTTTCTTGAGGCAAATATACTGCTCATTGCATACTGCTATCATATCATATACTGCTCATATTGAACATTTTTTTGTTCGGAAATTTGTACGTACATTTTTTTTACTGGGGATTGAAATTGCATTACTGATGGCTTCTGAACAATGCATGTAAACTTTTCAGCTGAATCAAAGTATATTGAAATTTTTAAAAATGAATAAAATTTCACCATCTTTATTTAAAATTAACTAGACAAATTTGACTCCTTTTATAACTGGATACTCTAATGGCGACGCAAACCAAAACATAAAAAAATATCGCCTGTAGGGTAGTATTTACTTACTTATTCGCGGTACAAGTACAATAAATCATTATTTATAAAAAAATACGAGGAAACAATTATAAACACTGTAAATATAGCTTTTTCACTTATATATATAAGTGAAAAAGCTTGTACTCGATGCTCCGAAGCACATGAAAATGTAAACTGTCAAAACGATATTCAGTGTATAAACTGCAAAAAAATGAATGAGAAACTAAAATTACAATTGCCAACTGACCATTATGCTTGGAGTAATGAATGCTCGGTACATTTGAGAAAAATTGAAGCTGAAAAAAAGAAAATCGATTTTTTATGCCATTAAAAAATTCCTCTAAAAGACGCCAACCTAATAATTGCAACCTGTACTACCAAAATGTCAGAGGTTTAAAAACTAAATTAAGTTTACTTCAGTCTACACTACCGATGTTTGAACACGACTTTGTACTACTTACTGAAACGTGGTTAGAGCCAAATATTCACTCAAGTGAATTAGGTTTCATAAATCATAATGTGCATAGATTAGACAGAAATTCATCGACAAGTGCTAAAAGCAGAGGTGGTGGGGTTTTAATCGCTATAAGCAAGAAATACAAATCTAACTTAATTACAACTAAACATAAACATCTTGAACAAATTTTCTTGCAAGTAAATGTTGCCAGGAATAAGAAGATTATTGTGGGCTGTATTTACATCCCACCAAATTCAAGCAATGAAGTATACAGGTGCCATAGTGAGGAAGTGGAAGTTATATTAAAAAGGAATCCTAGTGCGACATTTTTACTCGCTGGTGATTATAACCTTCCAAACGTGAATTGGGTGAACAGTGACGATAATATCAGTGTTAGTGAGTCTGGTCGCATTATTCTAGACATGGCGTTATTCCTAGGTCTTAATCAGGCAAACACTTTACCAAATGTAATTAATCGTACTCTTGACTTATGTTTTTCTAACTTAGATTCACTAGAAATTGAAGAATGTAGTGAGCCGCTGGTGCCCACTGATGTTTATCATCCTCCACTAGAAGTTATTATCTCTAATGTACATATTAATACTTCTAAACTATCGTTCAGTTACCAAAATTTTTTCAAAACTGATTACGCGAAAATTTGTAATTATCTTCTCTCTTTTGATTGGTCATCTATGCAATATGATGATATCAACACATCTACCAACGAATTTTATTCTGTTTTGGAAAAGACTATTAGCATGTATATTCCAACCATGAAATGTAAGCCAAAAACATATCCAAAATGGTACTCCAAAGAACTTATAAATCTGCTTATCACCAAAAAACTTAAACATAAAGAATATAAATTACATCAAAAATATTCTGATTACATTGAATTTAAAAATATAAGAACCTCATGTAAAAGAATGTCTATGACCTGCTACCGTAACTATATAAATGAAATTCAAAACTCTATAATAAATAATGTTAGTTCTTTTTGGAAATACTCAAAATCACTTAAAGAAGATGATTCTGATTTCCCGAGCATTATGCACCTAAATGGCAGCCATAGCAATAATACTGATGGTATTGTGAACTTGTTTGCAAAATTTTTTAAAAGTGTTTATTCAACAGACTCAAATAATGCTCCTGTTCCAACAACAACACTAGATGAAACTCTTGATATTTCACAGTGTACCATAAGTCTCTCTGATGTAATTACTAAAGTTAAATTCTTAGATTTACACAAATCTGCGGGACCGGATAATATCCCTACAATATTTATTAAAGAATGTATCAAAGTAATTGCTCTTCCATTAACCAAACTTTTTAATTTGTCTTTATCTAGTGAAATTTTTCCCGATAAGTGGAAAATTAGTTATTTGACTCCAATTTTCAAAAAGGGCGATAAAAGTGATATTTGTAATTACAGACCAATATGTATTCAATCCACCATACCGAAACTCTTTGAAAGCCTAATACTTGACAAACTTTTTACACAAATAAAACCTGTAATATCACCTTACCAGTTTGGATTTATGCCGGGTAGAAGTACTCTTTCTAACTTGATTATTTATGAAAATTTTATAACTAATGCTTTTAAAGAAAAACTACAAGTAGACTCTGTCTATATTGATTTTAGTAAAGCATTTGATTCAGTTTCCCATGAAATTCTCATTTGGAAATTAGAAAAACTTGGTATACGTGGCAATTTATTAACCTGGATTGAAAGCTATCTTACTAAAAGACAACAAATTGTTAGAATAAAATCCTCTTTGTCCGAAAAAATTTATGCAACAAGTGGAGTTCCACAGGGTTCACACCTTGGCCCAGTCTTATTTATCTTGTTTATAAATGATCTAACAAAAGTATTTCATGATGTATTTTTCTTACTTTTTGCTGATGATCTCAAAATGTTTAGAATTATTAAAAATATTTACCATTGCAACATTCTTCAAGATAATATCAACAAATTGTTGATTTGGTGTAATGAAAATAGACTCTACTTAAATATCTCAAAATGTCAAGTAGTTAGATTTTCTCGAATAAAAAATCCAGTGATCTTTAATTACAACATTGATAACAATACTCTTGAGACATTAACACAAATTAAAGACTTAGGCATCACTTTTCAATCAAATCTTTCATTTGTTAACCACATAACAGAAATTTCTAATAAGGGCTTAAAAATGTTGGGATTTATAACTAGGCTAACTAGAAATTTTAAAAATATAAAATGTATTAAACTGTTATATTTTGCATTTGTTAGAAGTCAACTTGAGTACAATTCTCCCGTCTGGAACCCATATTATAATACACATGTACAAGCTGTTGAAAGAATACAAAATAAATTCTTACGTTTTCTAAATTTTAAAATGGGTATTCCAGCAATTATGTTGAACTACAACACTATTTTAAATGATATGAATATGCTCAAATTATCAGACAGAAGAATTTTCACAGACTTGGTATTTCTTTATAAAATTCTAAATGATTTAGTTGATAGTCCATTATTACTTGAATTAATAAGCTTCCGGATTCCTCTACGTAATACTAGAAGTAAGGATTTATTTCAGTGCAGAAATTCTGGAACTAACTACCATATGTATTCCTCTTTGCCCAGAATACTAATGGAGGGAAATAATTTTACCAAGTCTGTGGACATCTTTAATTTATCTTTAGACAAATACAAAATGCTGTTACTGAGGCAGTTCAGTTATGTAAAATAAATACTGTATATTTCTTAATAAAAGAAATATATACCTTTTATATTTATTGGTAAAAGAAATATATAGTATTTATATTTTATTTAATCAAGTGTAATTTTTAAATTGTATATGTAAAAGCCCCGAAAAAGGGCGTAAATAAATAAATAAATAAATATACGAATACGATTCAAATTAGCTAAAATTTACCACGAGGGTAAAGAAAACAAAATGTTAAATAATAACTATTTTCAAAAAACATGTTATTTGCTTTATGCAAGTTTTTTAGTTGCGAATATTCATCTACATTAGACTAAGTAGTTAAACTGGTTAAATTAGCGACTCTAGTTAAATTAATATATTTGTTTATATGCGTCTATTATAAATTCTCTTCGTGTATTCCTCAAACAAGTAGATACAAAAGTAATTTTTCACAAAAATCATGGTATAAAAATTTTCCATTTGCTTCCTTACTTGTTTTTGGTTTTTCTTGATTCTAAGAATTGCCCTGGGGCTTGGCAGTTTGTCGCAGCGACACTGATATTACATGTTTACAGTCGGCTTATATTTGAATTATTTATGCTTTTATAGCTACTTAGACACTTTTAGAATATCGTTAACGTCAAACTGAAGGAGTATTTAATTACCAAACTATTTGTTTATCAAAATAAAAAATCACGTAATTCTTGATTGAGCAATTTAATGTTTCCACATGTCCTGATAAGTATGATAAGTAATTATCATTAAAATAAGAATGCTAAAATAGTTCAGACGGAAATAAGATTGCATTAAATTTATTTGCTTTACTTATGTGTTTATTGCACAAGAGTCCCAACTGCTACCAACCGCCAGGAGCCACTAAGGCAATGACTATGGCTTCCTCAATTGTGGTATAGTGTGAGGCTGAAGGTAGAGGAGAGGGAAACGAGGTGGGGAAGAAGAAGGTGGGGATGTTCTTGGATATTTTGATCTGATCATAAATTCACGTGTGCAAGTAATTTTTATTAGTTTTATTTCTCCATTTAATAATTCAGATAACACTTTCAGTATCGCCCTAGTGAAAGACCACCATTTAGAAACAAAAAATGTTTTAAATGGCTTGTTTGGTGTAGCCAGGCACTTCCCCACCTTCCTCTATCCATCTCCTTCCCGTCCCCACTACCTTCAGCCACATATATGATACACCCCGAATGGGGATGCCATAGTCTCATGCCTCCAGGCGGTCGGAACTGTTCGGACTCTTTGACCTTTGGTACTCATACAAAACGTATTGGTTTAGTCTCCTAGTTTAATCAACACGCGTTTATTTTTAATTAACGTAGATGTCAAGGTCCGTAGGGTCTTCACCGGAAACACGAAATGTATTGTATTTTAAACAGTTAATAAATACTGTTCGCAAACAATTATTATTATATAATTATTACCAAATTACTTATGTACATAAAACGATTTTTTTTAAATTTAAAATAAAATATTTCACACACCTAACTAATGTTCTGTCTGCATCGTTTACAATAAAATTTGCAATTACATCTTGTTAAATAATGGAATTAAAATTTTGCTTTGCTAATTACTTCATTACAATTGTTATTTAATACCAGATTTATTTGATAAAAGCGTCGACGCTTTTTATTTGAACGAAATATATTATGAGAATATTCAGCCGAACAGATTTCCTTATTTATTGATTGATAGTATAGAATTAACTTCCTCCCAACCGCCTGTGTAAACACGAATACCTCTTGTAGAGTTTTCTTACTTGTCTTTACATTCGCTCGAATAAAATATATCTACTTGTGATATAAAATAAACTCTTGGGAACCAATTCAATTGTTGTATGTAAAACATCAAGAACAAATTTAACCCCGATAGTGCCAAGAATACCACCATGGATTTCCTGGTAGCTCACCGCATTTGCATCAATTTTATGATATTTTGCTAGTATCTCACCGTACTTGCTTCGATTTTAAGATATTTTCTAGTAGTTCACCGCACTTGCCTCGATTTTATGGTATTTTGCTAGTAGCTAAACGCTCTTGCCTGAATTTTATGGTATTTATCTAGTAGCTCACCGTACTTGCCTAGATTTTGTGGTATTTAGCTAGTAGCTCAACGCACTTGCCTGGATTTTATAGTATTTAGTTAGTAGCTCATCGTACTTGCCTCGATTTTATGGTATTTTGCCAGTAGCTAAATGCTCTTGCCTGGATTTTATGGTATTTAGCTAGTAGCTAAACGCACTTGCCTGGATATTATGGTATTTAGCTAGTAGCTCACGGCATTTGGCTGGATTTTGTGATATTTAACTAGTAGCTCCGCTCTTTCCTGGATTTTATGGTATTTAGCTAGTACCTCACCGCATTTTCATCGATTTTATGATATTTTGCGTACATCGTATTATCCAATTATCCAGGCCATATATCTTACGTATGCAGGCCATCAAGGATAAACTGCATAGGTTAGATATATATGTTTTTTAATAAGTATGTAAACGCATTATCTGGTAAGATGGTAGATACATTTTACAATAACATCATTTTGCAACAACAAATAAATTATTAGGAAAAAATAGTGTCAGCTTGCATATGTCAGGCGATTTCATTTTACCGCTGACATTTCAAGGGTTAGATAATAATTAACACAGGTGCTTTCAAAGAGGTGCACGCATTTGTTGAATGCAAAATGATTATCAGTAATTAATAATTAATTCAATTTTTATTAGAATATCTATCGTTATAATAACTTTTGAAGGTTATACTCACCAATCTAATTAATACATAATATTGAAAAAGAAGGTAATACTAATAAATTTTATTTTTAAATCTTGTCACTAAACAGAGCTAAAACCATTTCATTTTAAATGCAAATTTCTTACAAGGGTGAGAAATTATCATTTAATCTTCTCCTGTCGTAATTATTTTTTTATCAACAATGTATGCGGACATAATAACGGTTCCATGCCAACTCGGAATCAAGTCAACTCAACACCTCTTCGGAAAAGACATTAAAAGCTATGATTTTTTTTTAAATGTAGTCCATAACCTAACCTAACGTAACCTGTTTAACCAATTAAAAAAATCATCACTTTTAAAGACTTTTCAAAGGACAAGGCGGTGTTGAGTTGATTTTTTTCTGAGTTTTCCGGTCACCCATAGTAACACGGCACCTAATACCTACTTCACCTGCAAAACGTTAAAATCAATGTCAACGTCCCGTTTACTTTTTTTATTCCGTTTCAAAAATATTCGTGTCATTTATGAAATCCATCGGGTCATAAAATGAACCGAAAACAATAAAGCTATTCATATTTTTGAGTGCTTTATTTTGACATTTTGTAACTGTTTGACCATCTAAGCTAAGCTGAGTGGAAGATACTTTCAGAATCGTCCTGGAGAAAGATTTCCATTCAGAAATGAAACGTTATTACTTAAAATGACTTTAGACATGTGTTTGGTGACCAGCTCTTAAAGTGATTCTTTTGTATTTTTTGCGACAGTAGCGCGTGTTAAATCGGCCGTACACTTTGCATTTTGACAGTTTTCTTAAATGTGCTATTCGCTATTCCTAAATATTGCGTTTATGTTACCAAGAGATGCCAACTCTTAAAAAATAGCTAACCTATCGCCAGAAACACTCGTTAAGAGATGTCGGTCACGGGAAAATTTGCGAATCGAAAGTCATCGAGTACAAAAATCAAAATATTACTATAAAAGATAGTCTATAGTGAACGTACGGCTTATATAAAATTATTTATTATAATAAACAGTAATTCATGTTTTTAAGTAGGTATTATGACATCAACACATGACAGACATAGAAAAGCCATTGAAATCCATAGAAAATCTGAGAAACAATAATTGTCTTGTAACGAGATGGGATTGGGCGCGAAATTGAGTAATCTGAAAGTATATTGCCTTTTGTATGCTCATGATGCGGTGGTGATATTTAACAGTATGGAAGATCTACAGTCTCTCGTGTCAAGGATGAACGAAGTATGTATGAAGAATGAGTTAATGATGAATGTAAGTAAGTCTAAAGTCATGGTGTTTGAAAGACAGAGTACGAAAACCGTATGCAATATAGTTGTGAACGATGAATACTTGGAGCAGGTGGATAAGTTTGTTTATTTGGGAAGTATGTTTACGAGAGATGGAAAGGCTGAAAGAGATATTGAAAGAAGGGTGAATGCAGGCAACTCTATTAATGGAGGACTGAACGCCGTTGGCACCAACAAAAAACTGTCCAAAGATGCGAAACTAGCCGTCCATAATGGAGTACTGGTACCTACCCTGATGTATGGCAGTTAGGCATGGAACTGCCAGAGGAAGGATGAAAGTAGACTGAATGCTGTAGAAATGAGATCCCTGAGGCGTATGTGTGGTAAAACCATGTATGATCGTGTGAGAAACGCGGAGATCCGCAAATAATGCAAGGCTGATGTAAGCGTAATGAGTAAGATCAAAAAAGGAACGCTCCGATGGTTCGGGCATGTAGAGAGAATGAACGAGGAAAGGAGTGTAAGGAGAATATATGACGCATATGTGAATGGTAGAAGAAGTCGGGGACGCCCGAGAAAGACATGGCACGACCAAGTGAATCAGATACTTGAGTCAGGCCATGTCAGGAGTCAGAATAATAGAAGAGCATGTATGAGACGGTGTATGAATGGGAACGAGGCAAAGAGTGTGTGCCAAGACCGAGTTATTTGGCGGTCCGTCCTCTCTGCCTACCCCTGCGGGGAAACGGCGTGATGGTTAGTTAGTTAGTTAGTTAGTCTCGTAACGCTGACTTAACGCAAAAGATAACACAAAAGAAACTGAATCACCCCTTTAAATAGCCAGGTAGATACTTCTTCACCTTCCTCTTTCCCATATCCTTACTGTCACACTACCTTCAGCCACACAACATTCCCCAATCAGGGATGCCATAATCTCACTGACTTCATATAGGAGCAGCAACATTAATTTATACGCACTATTTTCATGTTTCAATTAACAGAGCAGAAATTGCGTAAATTGTGTACTTTTATCACCTTACCTTTAATGACTTGACGTTTTTGAAATCATCATGGCCTTCGTTAGGTGTGATGGAAGCAAGTGTGAACTTCTTCAACGTCAAAGGAAATCCTTGCGCCAAATGCTAATGTTTTCCTTTATTGCGTATTTTTACGAAAGCAACATCGGAGACCGTGATCCATGGTTAGGTATGTCATTGCTAAGGCTGTATGAGAATTATGGGATGATATGAAAATGATAATTTTATGCCATAAATATCACAGTCGGCTTACTTGATTAATTTAAATGGTGGCCCTAGAGGTCAGTAGTTGAAATATTCACGTGTCCAACAGTTACCCCCCCCCCCCCCCTCTGTGACGTAAAATACTAAGAAAGCGACAAGGCTTTTTTTCATTCAAGAAAATAAACAAACAATATTTTCATTTATTCTATGACCCGTGACGTGCTTATAATTCAGCAAACAGACTGGTCTAAGATTTTTTATGGACAATGATATATTATTATCTAGTAATAGATAGCTATACCTATAATACACAATCAATGCCAGATTGTTGATAAGTTTACCAAGCAACAAAAAAACAGATTTTGAGGTTCCATCTCAAAATTAAAAGAGTCAACTTTTTTAAATTTCCCATTTTCCTCATAGTTTTTACAAAAGATATGATACGGGGATGTAGTAACGTTTTTTTAATAAACTTAAGCCCAGCTGTTTCGCAGAAATTCACTTGTGACAAAGTCATCAATTTTCCATTCAGCGCCATTTTGTTTTTTTTTTACAGTTTTTTAAGGTTTTCATATAAATGCTGATACTTGCTGATATTTTCGTCTGAAGGCCGGGTTGTTTAAAAACATTTGAACAATTCTCGATTTTTGAAAGTTAATGTTCATGTTCTGTATAAGTTTCTATAAAAATAATTAGTTTGAGGGGTATGAAATACATTTTTTTGTTTTTTTGCTTTGTTGTAATTTGTTATAAATTATGTTTTTGTAGATATTTTTATTTTAGATATTATCGTCACTCAAATCTTAAATATAATCGTTAAAATCAAGTGTTACGAAATATGTTTTAAAGTAAATTATATTATTTATTGAAATCGTCAAGATTTCGAGGAAAAGCGAACTGGTTATTGGGTAAGTCAGTTCGAAGAAATACCCAAAGCCTCTGGACAAAATAATAAACAATAATGAACGATTGGTGTCATTGGGAAACGTATACATAGCTGTTTGGTGAATCACAGCCTCGTGATAAGCAGCTTAATGTTAAAGGAAAATGAAGCTCTTAATTGAATTCGTAAGACCTCGATCGTTTTGGGTCGCAAAAATGAATCATGGTCCTTTTTAAACTGATTGTCTTTCATTTGTAACATTAAATAATCGATTATCTGTTTTCAATCTATACATGGTGGCGTGGTTTTGTTTTTATACAAATCTATATTTTATTTGGAGATTGTTTAAATTATTAACCCTTGACCTTCAAGACAAGAGGAAGGTCATCCCCTTTTCCCATTCCTTTCCCACTTCAGAATTTTATATATTTCTTGGTAAAATTTTGCATAACTGACGTTCAAATTAAGGGAAAATTTCTTGTCCACGTCGTATTTCGAAAAAATCGTGAATCCTGGGAAACGCACGCAGCTATTGCTATTGCACATATTATAAAATTAAAAGTTAAAGAATGGTAAACTAGCATTATTTACCTGTTCACCTCAAGTTGCAATAATCTTTGTTTTTATGAGAAGCTAAAAATATGGAAGAAAAAAATGAAATGTGACTTTTTTTCTTCTTTGTTCGAAAGTAATTGCGTTGGTTTATAAAACAGAGAATTTAATTGCGCCAGAGACTGAGACAAACAGTTTTTCAGCTCTGTATAATTAAGAAATCCAATTCTTTCGAAATACTCGTATGTTGACAAAACATGGGACGATGTGTAAATTTAATAACGCCAGAGCTCATCTTTTGTGATTTTTTTGTGCTTCATAATCTGCTTTCTAAGGAGTTATGTAAATGATCTCAAATGACGTAAACTTTGAGGGTGTCTCAAAATTGTATATCTTCATTTCTTTAGATTTGGGACATAAATCTAATTATTGTTTAATATTATTTTATTATCTTATTATTTTTAACCATCGAAAAAAGCGGCATTTTTTTAAACTTAGGTACCTTCGTTAAAAACACATTTTTTTACTACATTGCTTTATTTAAATTCCTTAGTTAATGATAAAAACGTCATAAAGAATTCTCAAGTCGCTGTAGTGCGTGTCATGTCAAGGTGATGGCGTTAAATCTTGATAAAACATTGGTAGCTATTTATACTACTAAGAGATGAAACTTTTATTATGTTCAAAGCGACTACTTGCAAAAAATAACTGGGTGATTCAAATATATAATCTTTTTTTATTTTTTATTTCCACTAAACTGGCAGTTGCCTGAAATAAGCTGAACCGTAATTGGCGATTATTTTTCTATACTAGTATATAGTTACTATCTGGTCTCAACAAAGTTTTTATTATTATTTATTTTTCAATACTTAAAAAAATTGGTTCTACTAAAATAAAAATAAAGTGTTAATTTTTAACTGAAAATTTATTTAGCACTGTTGTGATTTGAAACTCGATGAAACGAAAAACCGACACTAAAAAGAGACAAACATATACATCTATAGTATTTAGCCTGCCTGAGAAGGAGATAGACTTATCGGTCTCCGCTTTGTGGGGTGCTTCCTAGCCTATTGGTCTCCTGTGCGGGCTTCGTAGCCTCCCCACTCTGTCTACTTTAGTTATCTGAAGGTTTCACTTCTACCGCGTGCACTGCACACAATTTAAAAAATATGTTTATTCCATTTTGTCATTTCACTTGCTTACTGCTATTTTAACTTTATTACTTTTTTACGTATCTAGTATTTATTCCCTGCTAATATCGGTTCGGCTGTCAACGGTGAAATCGATATAAAATCATCGAAAGTTACGCCTATCGATCCGATATCGTAAAGTTATCGATTTCACCATGCAAGAACTCCAGGTTATGTACCTCAGGGAGCGTTCAAGTATTACGTAAACGCATTTTTTAAAGATTTTTGACCCTCCCTGTCCCTCATGTACAAAAGGGTTGCCAACTTGGAAGATTTTAATTCCCTAATTTTTTTATTTAAATAAAAAAACATGTTACGTAATGCGTTGTTCGATCCCCCCTCCCGCCCCGGTAACGCAGAGTAACGTTTTACAAGTCCCCCCTCCCCCCAAATTGCGTTACTTAATACTTGAACGGCCCCTCACCAGATAGAAAATAGTTCGGTTGGTTTATAAATTTCAGTAAAAAAATAACTATTCATCCCCGAAAGTTTTGGTTTCTTCGGATAAACTAAAAATTTATCTATAATATGTATAACATGTTGTGTATAGTTAAAATTCAAGAATAGTAAAGAGAGTAACGAACGATTTGCTTGTATTTATATATGAACAATGCAAGGCTGTCCCGTCACGGCTCAACAATTCAAAAACAACAAACGCGAATAGTTTTACATTACATTTTGTCCCTAACCAAAAGTCATATCATGCAAAAATATTCAAGGTGCATTATAAGATTTACGTGAAGATAATTTCTATTTGTGTTCATCAAAGACAACCGCATTAAAAAAACGTTATAAATACAAGATATTAGTTTTGATAGCCGTTTTTCCAGTAGATATCAAAATAAATTCGTTTGCATCATTCTTTTAGTGTAGTAATAGGTAAGTAACATTTTGTCCACAATCAAAATCAATACTTATCATTGTCTACAAAGAAACTCTGAAACTTTCCATATTCCTTTCCAAAGAACCAACTTAACTTTCTCCCAACCTCTTGTACGAATGTGTCGTCTTTATTAATAAGTCTTTATCGTACCTACTACATACCATGTGCTTTCTTCATAAAGTAAGCCGTCAATGGGTACATTCTGAGACTAACTATGTATTACATAATATGTTATGCATTTTGATAAAAGGGATCGTTAGATGGCAGTATTTATAACCATTTTGACGTTTTTGGTAACAAATGGCAGTTCTTCACCATTCTGAGTTTTTTAAACGATTGTAGCGCTGACCATTTTGACGTTTTTGGAGCTAATGGAAATTTTTCTCCATTTTGACAAAATATAACATCTAGTCATTTCTAGTGGATGTTATGTGGCAAGATTCCGGAGGTATTTCGCGATAGCTCCCAGAAAGTTACAAAAATTTTGACTCTCTTAATTTTTTAATTTCTTTGAACTTTATTTTTTCTTGTTTTTTTTTTTATGTTTGTTGTTTTACATAATTATTGTTTTATACTTACATATTGGTTGGTTTTTATGCATTATTTGCAATTTATTTTGTTAACCCAATGTCTGTTGGTTAACACTTTCATAAATAACATAAACCACGGAAAACCTCATTTATGAAATCCTTTGATACTTTTTCAGTAACCGTGTACTTACAATATAATAAAAGAACGGTGTCAGAATTTGCAGACCGGTTTTGTTTTCGCACCGAGCGTTTGAGGTTTCCTGTTCCTACCTTTTCAGGGCTGCCACACGCGTGTACTCTTGATTAAGCTCTTGTGGCAGTAAACATGGTGACTGGGTGACCTATAGCAAGGTCACCGCGGGACCTACTGAGTCTGGGAGACCCACTATTATTCCACTACGGAACTACTGAGGAACTTGTATTTATGAGTTAGTTAATTAAATTTAAATGCGGCGATGCCATTGACCTCTAAATTATTAGATGGCATCAATAAACAACAAAGTTGTTATGTTGTTTTATATTTGGGTTATTATGTCGTGTCACACTTCCTTCTTATTTTTTCAACTTTTCGGACAGCGTTACAGTGTTCATCATCAGGGTAGGTGTGTTGTGAAATGATTCCGTCGTGTTGCGCTCCTCGGAAGGCCGGTATTTCAATATAAGAATGAGTTGAATTAATTTGGTTTTCGGCGTTTAGTTGATGTAGCTAATCTTCTGGCGTAGCCATCATGTACCAGATACTGGTAATACGGTTTTTTCTTTGAGAATTATTTTATACATTTTCCTTTAAGTTTTCCGGGAAGTGTTTGGGTTTCAGGCTTCCCCCTACGTCTCGGTCTTTATTTCGGCAAAACTCCTCAATTTGGCACAAAGTAATTACTAATTAGATAGCTACATATAAACAGGTTAAAGTATTTTAATAAGCACTAACTTAACAATTTTCTTATGAATTTAATAAATAAATAATATGTGTACAGCAAATGAATACATCAGTATTACTAGAACTCGACTAAGAAATTATTTATTGCCAATAAAACTAATAATCCAAACTAATTTACTAAGCAAGAGTTCACAAATTAATCATAATCAAAATATTAATAAGGCACAAACATATTTGATTCTTTTAAATTCCAGAACGCGATTATTAGAAATAATTGCACGTATCTAAAAGGGTAAGGTTACGAAAATATAATCTAAAATACTAATTAAAATATGTACAGATAACTGCGCGGCCTTGTTCATGCAAAACTTAATTTTGGATTTGATGCAAAAATACCAAACTAAACTGATTTAAAAAAATGAAATACCCAGCTACTATATTTATTTGTGTTTTTAGTTATTATATATTCGCCAATAAAGTATTTGATTTTTTCATAATTTTTTGAGTTACTTGTAATAATGAAAAAATAATCTTGCTCAACTTACTGTATCAATATAATGATACACATATAACATGATAATAAAAATAAATATCGGGTAGTAAATTTAATTGATCCTAACTCATCAAAATTCGAAATGCTTTTTAAATCCTTTTTATTTATGTTATTATAAAGATTATAATATTTACGTAGTAGGTGGGGATTTTTTTTTAAAATTTTGATTATTAACTCACAAATTTCCCGTAAAAACGCTAGAAATTGAATTCGTTAATGGCCTATGTCTTATAATTTAAAACACAAATAAATAAATACATCACAACCATTCTAGAGAAGCTATTACTTCTGATGAAAACAATAGGTTTTGTTCAATATTCTGGCCTCAAATCCAAAATTAAGTTTAATACGAAAAAGGCGCAGCCGGTCCAACCAAGCACAGAGATTTCTTCAATATTAAATATTACCTACAAATAAATTTTTATCGAACCAAATATTAATTGAAATCATTATATTCCAATCACAAGTAAATCAAGCTGGTATTCAAATAAGCATTATTTGTTTTTTTTTTTATAATCACATTTTGACAACCCTGTTTCTGCTGCACCCAAGGTCCGAATACGAGCAATGTTGATCCGACTTCCGTAAATACTTTGATACTTCCTCCGTCTTTCATCTGGTCCATAACTCAATACACAGATAATATATGTACACACATTACTCACCATATCTTACCATCTGTCACGTGGATACGTCTTCAAGTTTAATTAGCACCATTCTCTTGCTGGTCTCCTGGTCAATCTGGTACCCGCTGCACTGTATGTTCTCCTGGTAACTGGTAGAATTATTGTTCACATTTATTCGCTTTCGGGGTCTAGAACAGTGAAATCGATAACTTTACAATATTGGATCGATAGGCGTAACTACCGATGATTTTATACCGATTCTCAAGCACGGTAGCACTGTTGATAGCCAGGTCGATATTGGCAGGGAATAAATAAGAAATCGATATACGATGGCAGCACTGGCGGATTTGGCGCGCTAAATGTTGTCAATCGTCGTTTCGTCGGTGGAAATATGTCTTATCAATAATTGTTGACCGTGCTCGCAAGTAATGCCAACTGAGCATAGATGATGAATTAAGTCGTATTGACTCCTTTTGATTTTAGGTATTGTCGGAGGCAAATATTTTAATGGATACCTACTGATTATTTATGCGAAGTTCTCCAAGGTAGCTATGTCAGTATTGACCCACTGAAAAAATACTTGAATAAAAAACAAGATTGCCGCAACTTCAAGAGGTTGTTTTTAATAACATTTACATAAATATTGTATTGCTGTGAATTGTTATTCCGCTTCCGACATTGATTCCATCAAATAAAATTATCATTGAATTCTTTCCATTTTGGATATCACAATAATATTTATTAATAGGGAATAACCAGACAAAACCGGAAATATGTCATTTTTAAATAAAATTTTAGACGTATTGACTCTTTTCCACAAAAAATTATAAATTGATTTCAGTTATTTTATCTAGTAAAGTTTTGTTTTAAATTTAAGAAAATAAGTTTATTTTTAATACAATAAGGTTTCACCGTAGGTCGTTGGCAGATTTGTTAAATATTAAAACAAAATTTTGTATTATACAACACTCATTTCAAATCATACAATCATGCAGTAAAATAAATCAATAAATTATCTGGGAAAGCCATGTTTCAGAATTTTAATTTTAGTTTAAATAAAATCCGCACACGTGTGAATTTTAATTTTAGTTTAAAAAAAGTTCCGCACACGTGTTTTGTGACGAAAATACTTCAGTTTGTCTATTTTTTTACGGTCTTTCAAACTTATACATTTAATTTCGTTTTGAAGAGTTTTAATTTTCAATGTACATTTGTTACTTAAATTTTAAGTTTTAAGTTTGCTCGTGAATGACACGGATGTGTCGAAACCGGTCGCAGAAAATTTAAAATTAAAGTAATAAATGTACATTGAAAATTAAAACTCTTCAAAACAAAATGTCTGGAAATAGTTAAGAAATACAAATAATATATTTAAGACTTTTTTACATTCTTATCTTGCTTAGACATTATTGAAAAATTATAAATACTTATGATCAAAAAATAATTACATTAGTACATAATTTTAATAGTTTTATCATAGTGGAAGATACTCTCAGTATCGCCCTGGTGTAAGACCACCATTCAGAATTGAAAGGTTGCTTGAAATGGCTTTAGCAGTGCTTAGTGACCAGATCTGAATAGCCAGGTACTTCCCCACCTTCCTCTTCCCTATCTCCTTCCTCTCCCCACTACCTTCAGCCTCACAAAATACCCCAATTGTGGATGCCATAGTCCCATTGGCTCCAGACGGGAGCATTTGGGACTTTTGTGCGGTATTCATGTAAAAAAAAAAAAAAAAATTAAATTTTAAAAAAATTACGCCTTTCAGCATTTTTGACCGTACCTATAAATTAAAGCAAATTTTGAAGGAAATAAAATCGATATTGATTTATTATTTAAGAAAGATGGTACGGAGAATAATTAATCTTTCTCGTTGGAACCGCCCTGTACGATTGTAAGAACATCTTTCGATGAAATATGAATTCTCGGCCGCTGGCTGGTTAATGGCCCTTAATACGCTTACAATGATTGTTATTATTGAGGTATGTTATCATAGCCTGTTTGTAGCTATGTTCCGTGCAGTTGAACACATCTACTACCTACTGCTGAGAAAGTATTGCAAACTGCAATAAATGAATAAAATTAGTACGGGATCTTTTAAGGTTATGTGAATTTGGAAAATACGCGATTCCCATTTCGTCGTACTATCTTTATCGATGAGATTCATCATCGTTTAATATCAATCTACCTTTTGGAAGTGTGTTGTCAGTGATGCATACTTCTCGGTCGGTACTAATTTTCACACTTGATCATGAAGCGGTCACAGCACACAATGACAGTGATGTTATTATTGCCGACGAAAATGATGTTTCAGCCGGTCTCCCTCTAATAACAGGAAACGGCGATAGGTACATATTTCAAGTAGGCACCTGACTAACACACTAATATTTATATATGTAACAATAATTTTCAGACATTTTGTTTTTAAGAGTTTTAATTTTCAATGTATAGTTGTTACTTTATATTTTAAATTTTCTACTACCAGTTTGCTAGTTAATGACACGGATGTGTCGAAACCAGGAGCAGAAAATTTAAAATATAAAGTAACAAATGTACATTGAAATTTAAAACTCTTCAAACCAAAATCTCTAGAAATTGTTAGGTACTAAGAAACACAACAAATAATTTTCAGTCAATATTGCAAAATCTCCATTCTAATTACTTTTTTTTTCTATGAGCTCCACACGGGAGGCCCTGATCAAAATAATTTCCCTCAGGGCCTATGTCATCTGTGGGGATGTTGTGTGGAGGGTGTTTTTGAAGTAAGGAAGGAGTGGAGAGTTTTAGGAAGGAAAGAGGTTTAAGTGGTGGGTAGGAATCTGGGGTTCAGTGTGTCCTGGTCATCCTACTCCAAGACCCAGACAAACCTCACCCCGCGTAATAATATTCATGCATATCATTGCAAATAATCATAGTTTACAAAAAATACAAGGATAAATACCCTTCATTTTAATTAATTTATTTATTTGTTTATAAGACACACACAGTACCTACATTATAATACAAGTTATAAGATGTTAAATTTTTACATAGTTATGTACCTATTACGTAAGTCATAGAATATCATTTGGTAGTTCCGCCTGACATGTGTAATAACGGGTTTTAAAACATAATTAGAGAATGAACAAGAAAAAATAATAAAAAGGAAGAAAAGGGAGGGGGGGAGGTAAAGAGACATTTTTAAAAGCAAGAATTATATGCTCACTAAATTGTAATTGAATTTTTTTTTTACGGTGCTCCAGATTTTATGTCCGGGTTGAATCTTTCCCAAATGAAAGACTAAACCCTTCCACACACTTTTCCACAAATGAATATCTAGTAAATGAACGCAATGTAAGTGCACTATATAAGAATAAAACAATACAAGAACAATACGAAGAAGAAGAAAATATTTCACCGACTCCAGATATTTTCATATCAGAGGGTTCGGCTCTGATGAAATCCTAACTGGTCCGATAAATCCTACTGATCCCTCAATATAAATATTTAAAAAATCTTTCGTAATCCTACATGTATTTAAAATGACCGACTTTTGCATTTTTATATACAAATTTTTTGACAAATCTAATACGCCTAAATTTTGAATGAGAGAACTAGGTATAATGCCAGTAGCCGAAATAACAAATGGTAATATTTTTATAGTCTGAGAATGCCAAATTCTTTTAATTTCATTTCCTAAATCTGTATATTTTCTTATTTTTTCAGAAACAGTTTTCTGAATATTACAAGAATTTGGAATAGCGACATCAATGATATAAGTTATTTTCTTAATTTTGTCATGTAAAACTATATCGGGTCTATTATGACTAATTGTTCTGTCTGTCAGAATAGTTTTATCATAATAAATTTTATAAAATTCATTTTCCAAAAATGAATTTGGTTCATATTCATAATATGGTACATTACGGCAGTCAATCAAGTTATGTTTAATTACCAAACTTTGGTGAATTATTTTTAAAACTTGATTGTGCCTAAATGTATACTCGGACGGCGCTAATACAGAACATCCCGATATAATATGTTCTATAGTTTCCGGAAAAGCCAAACATTTTCTACATAAATCATCAATTTGATTTGCATCTTTGATGATATGCTTCCTATAATTTTTAGTATTAATGACTCTATCTTGTATGGCAAGCATAAAGCCTTCTATTTCTGCGCTCAACTCTCCAATACTCAACCATTTGTTTGACGAAAATTTGTCAACATATGTTTGGTTGAGATAATTGAAGTGTTTTGCGTGAAGAATTTTATTTGACCAGGAATCTAATAATTCCTGGTTGGTATTTATAAGAATGCTGGCATTCTCGTCGTATAAATTTAATTGTGAAATATTTCTATCTGCCTTGCATATTATTTTGTGCATTTCTGAACTATCAGCTTTCCTATGGAAAAAATTTCTTAGCATTTCTACCTGATTATGTTTTAAAGATGTTATTTTGACTATACCTCTACCTCCTAAATGTCTGGGTAAATTAATACGTTCTTTAGCTGAATTAATAATTATTATAATTGGATGATTTTTATAGCGCCATTTTCGTGAGAAAATCACCTCAAGGGCGCTTTAAAACTTTGATGAAAGGTTAAGTGTAAGTAGTTTTAAAGTTTATAATATTATGTATTTACGTCACGCCAAGTAGCCATTAATAATAAAGGAAAAAGATTGAAAGTATGAAAGGGGGTGAGGTTTATAAATATTTAGGATATCCGCAATCAAATAGATTAGATCATACTAGTATTAAAAATGATATTAGGATTAAATTTAAAACTAGGATCAGAAAAATTTTGAAATGCAATCTATCTGCTAAAAATTTAGTAAAGGCGATAAATACTTGGGCAATACCTCTATTAACTTACTCATTTGGCATAATTAAATGGTCTAATACAGATTTAGATAGCTTAGAACGATTAATTAGAACTACATTAACTAAATTTCATTGCCATCATCCAAATTCAGCTATAGAACGTATTAATTTACCCAGAAATTTAGGAGGTAGAGGTATAGTCAAAATAACATCTTTAAAACATAATCAGGTAGAAATGCTAAGAAATTTTTTCCATGGGAAAGCTGATAGTTCAGAAATGCACAAAATAATATGCAAGGCAGATTTTTTTTTTTATTTTTTTTTTTTTATTTAAGTTTATTTAGGAAACATACAGTTGTAAATATACATTCATTTAACATTTAATAGTGAATATAATTATAAACCAGTTAAGTTCCATTTATAATTTAAAATAAGAAATGGTTACAGATTAGGAAGCAACTAGATATTTGATAGTTATAATATTAAAGTATAAGTAAAAAGTGAGTAAAAAGTAAACAATAAAAAAATAATAGTTTTGTTTTAAGTACATTGTAAGTTTAATTTAGTTTTAAACGTGTTAAGGGAACAGTGGAAAATATCGATATCTCTTAGGGCGTTGTAAGATTTGCAGATACGTCCGAGCAAAGAATTTTGTGCATAATTCGATTTGAAATGTTGTATAAAAAATAGGGCATTCGATCTGGTATTGCGTTCGGGGCAACGAAATGCAATCCTTTCTAATAGATCTGGTGAGTCAATAAGGCAGTTCACAATCTTGTATAGAAATAGTATGTCAGAAATTTTTCTCCGTTTGTAAAGAGCAATAGGTTTACACTGGTGATTTTCGAAACGATACGAAAGGTGTTTCAAAAATTTTGTCTGAATATTTTCAATTCGGTTAATATAAGTTTGGTATTGTGGATTCCAAATGACAGATGCGAATTCGAGATGAGATCTTACATACGCCATATATAGTAGTTCAAGTGTAAAAGGTTTATTGAATGGTTTTGTGATGCGTAGGATAAAACCCATTTGTTTGTAGGCTTTTTCTAAGATGTACTCAATGTGATCTTTGAATAGCAATTTAGAGTCAAGTAATACTCCAAGATCTCTAATTTTATCCACTCGTTGAAGAGGAACATTGTTCAGATGGTAAATATGGACGATTGGGTGATTTTTACGTGAAAATGTTATCGCATTACATTTATTTATATTAAGAAATAGTTGATTTTCTATGCAATATTCATTAATTTTATTAATATCTTCTTGTAATTTGTTGCAATCATCTTCTGTGCATATGCATTTATATATTTTCATATCGTCAGCGTAAAGAATAAAATCAGAGTTACAAATCACATGTTTGATGTCATTTAGATACAAATTAAAAAGCAGGGGCCCTAAATGGGAACCTTGAGGTACACCCGAAGGAATGGTTATTTCCTGTGACATGTAACCTTTGAGGGCAACAGCTTGACTTCTATTTTTAATGTACGATGAGAACCATCTGAGAAGATTTCCACTTATACCGATTTTTTCAAGTTTGTTTAAGAGTATATCATGATTCACTTTGTCGAAAGCCTTAGAAAAATCAGTATAGATAGAGTCAACCTGTTTCTTTTTGTCCATAGAATTAAGAACAAAATCGGTGAACTGCCCCAGGTTAGACTCAACAGATCTGCCTTGAAAAAAACCATGTTGTTGGAGATTGATAATTGTGTTTTTACATAAATTAAAGAGTTGGTCATAAACGATTTTTTCCATGATTTTACTTAAAATGCATAGCTTTGATATAGGCCTGTAATTCTCAATATTGTGTTTGTCCCCCTTTTTAAAAACAGGTGTAACAAATGCTTTTTTCCAAATGGTGGGAAATACGCCTTCTTCGATAGAAAGTGTGAACAGTAATGTCACAGGGGTGACAAGTTGTTCGGCACAATTAAAAATAAAAATTGGATGTAATTTATCACATCCCGCACTTTTTTTCGTGTTGACATTTTTCAAGTATTTTAATACTAGAGATTTATCGATATTAATTGAATTTAGGTGTATAGAACTCGTTTTATTATCATTGATTACATCTTTGCTGTTTGTGGAAATGTTTTTAGTTTGAGAGGGGACAAAGACAGATTGAAAATAATCGTTGAAAAGATTGCATATTTGTTGCCCATCACTTGAAGAAATGTTTCCGTGGAATATGTTATGAGGTATGTCAGAGGAGGTTTGTTTTGATTTGACGAAGGTCCAAAAATATTCCACATTATTCTTTATGTTTAACTCAGCATTATTTATATAGTTTGTGTAACATTCTTTTTCGAGTGTCTTTTGGCGAGTTCTAAGTAACGAGAATGTATGGTAATCAGAAAGTTGGGAATATTTTTTAAACTTACGGTGAAATTTTAGTTTTTCTTTTATGATTTTTATTAAGCAAGACGTATACCATACGGGATATTTTGGAGACCTTTTAATCGTTCGTGATGGGACGTAATGGTTGATAGCTTCATAGATAATTTCATAGAATTTATTAGTAGCTTCTTCCATGCACATTTTACTGAAAATTTGCGTCCAGTTAAATTGTTCTAGAAACTTATTAATTTGAGTATAGTCAGCTGAGTTAAACAACAAAATTTGCCGTGGTAATTGTTTTAAACTGGGGTCTCTTTGAAGTGTTATTTCGATATGTAAAGATTTGTGATGCGAATCTTCGGTAAGAAAAGGAGGACAGCAGGGCAGTAATACACAGTTCAAATTGCTTATTACTAGATCGAGAACACGATTGTTTACGTTAACTATGTTGTTATATTGATGGAAGTCACAGAGTGATAGAAAATCTATCACGTGAGTGCAGATAGAAATATTTCACCATTAAATTTATACGACGAGAATGCCAGCATTCTTATAAATACCAACCAGGAATTATTAGATTCCTGGTCAAATAAAATTCTTCACGCAAAACACTTCAATTATCTCAACCAAACATATGTTGACAAATTTTCGTCAAACAAATGGTTGAGTATTGGAGAGTTGAGCGCAGAAATAGAAGGCTTTATGCTTGCCATACAAGATAGAGTCATTAATACTAAAAATTATAGGAAGCATATCATCAAAGATGCAAATCAAATTGATGATTTATGTAGAAAATGTTTGGCTTTTCCGGAAACTATAGAACATATTATATCGGGATGTTCTGTATTAGCGCCGTCCGAGTATACATTTAGGCACAATCAAGTTTTAAAAATAATTCACCAAAGTTTGGTAATTAAACATAACTTGATTGACTGCCGTAATGTACCATATTATGAATATGAACCAAATTCATTTTTAGAAAATGAATTTTATAAAATTTATTATGATAAAACTATTCTGACAGACAGAACAATTAGTCATAATAGACCCGATATAGTTTTACATGACAAAATTAAGAAAATAACTTATATCATTGATGTCGCTATACCAAATTCTTGTAATATTCAGAAAACTGTTTCTGAAAAAATAAGAAAATATACAGATTTAGGAAATGAAATTAAAAGAATTTGGCATTCTCAGACTATAAAAATATTACCATTTGTTATTTCGGCTACTGGCATTATACCTAGCTCTCTCATTCAAAATTTAGGCGTATTAGATTTGTCAAAAAATTTGTACATAAAAATGCAAAAGTCGGTCATTTTAAATACATGTAGGATTACGAAAGATTTTTTAAATATTTATATTGAGGGATCAGTAGGATTTATCGGACCAGTTAGGATTTCATCAGAGCCGAACCCTCTGATATGAAAATATCTGGAGTCGGTGAAATATTTTCCCATTATGTTTCTGGTGGATTGACGTATTGTTCTTGTATTGTTTTATTCTTATATAGTGCAATTACATTGCGTTAATTTACTAGATATTCATTTGTGGAAAAGTGTGTGGAAGGGTTTAGTCTTTCATTTGGGAAAGATTCAACCCGGACATGAAATCTGGAGCACCGTAAAATAAAATGAGTCCATTATCAATAAACAAAAAAAATCTTACAGTCCTATCTTAGACATGTTCCCTTTCACAGTACGTTCTGTCTCCTCCCTCCACCCCAAAATTTTGTGATATATTATGATCAACCATTGTTTTGTAATGTTAAGTTAGTACGTTTTTGCCCTAAGTACCCTTTTGACCATAAAATTATAGCTACATTCAAAAACACAAATTAATATTATTTTATGGGATGATCATTATTCGTTTGCGTTTATATTATCTACTGTAATTTGTAATTTTTTAACCATCGGTTCTCATCCTGGGGTCGCGATTAGGTATAGAGGGGGTCCCAATCCGTCGAAAAATTAGTCACGTACCTGTACGAAAAATGCTTTTATTATATAATGATTTAAAAATCACTTAATATAATACATATAATTTTTATGATAACTCTAACTAATTAATCACCACTCTTTGTAATGTTTTTTGTCTGTAGGTACTTATTTGTCTTTTGTTATTTCCGTTAATTTTCATTTTATCCTGACGAGAGCACCATTGATTTTGAAACATGTAGATAATTTTGATTGGTAAACACAAAATGATTAGTTTTTATTTAATTAAAATGACGCCACAAAGTAAATTTGCGATTATTGAAGAAAATATGTGTTAGTCATTTTATTTTACTTTTAGAATGACAACCACTGGAGCCTTTTTTGCCATAATATGGCACTATTTAAAATACCTCTGATTGCTTTACTGCCAATTTTGGCAAATTTTCAATTATTTTTAAGTAATTAAGTTAACGATTTTATATTTTTTTGTTTATAAATCCTACGAATATTTAATAAAATCGACAAAAGATATGTGAATTCATTGGCTGTATAGAACTATAATCAGTTTTTATTTCTCCGAATTGAAGTTCGGAGGTACCTATGTTTTTTTAATGTGGGCGGAAAATATTCAAAATGTTTACCAAAAAATCACAAGCAATCGGAGAAAAAAGTTTTAAATAGTGCTGTCGCTCTGGTGGTTAATGACTAAAACCTTACATTGTATTATTAATCATAGAAGACAATATTTGCAACTCTCAAACGAAAATTTGAAACAGAAAAATCTGAAAGAGATTCGGTGCATCTATAAATAGAACCCAGGACATCAGCCTTGCCGGCATTTGTTCTACCATAGAGAAAAATAAGAAGGCAGAAATTTATAAACGTTTGTTTATAGTAAAATTACCCACGTGCAATGATTCACAGGAAGCGGTGGTAAATAAACACTTTATTAAAGCGCCAATGAATAGATAATAAAAAATACGCACTACAAACAACGACTTCTACGTAGATTGTAGATTTTAATGGAAACCAATGTCGTCACTAGGGTATGCAATCCCGTAGTAGCCCCGCGGGCTTTCAGCAATGAATACACGAAATATCATTTTTACTTAATTAATTTTGTAGAGCCAGATAAAATAAATTAAAATAATAAAATTTATTTGAGCATGATTCATAGTCGAGAATCTTATCCCTCGATCAAGCAAGCCTTTAAAATATTTTTAAGTTTTCACAAATATCAACTAATCAATTTATTTCTTCAATGTTTGCAAATTTAAGTTATGGCTTCATTTTTAACTAAATGAAAACAAATAACTTTGTAAAACACCAGTTATTTGATCAAAATTATCAACCAATTTCGAAACCAAAGGTTTCTTCGTTAGAATAATATGATAATATCGATTAAATAGTGGTGTTTTACAAAGTAATTTGTTTTCATTGAACCAATTTATTGATTGAAAATGTTAAAATTATTTTACACCGAATGATTTCGACCTTTGTGAGCCTCATCACTTTAAAAGTATTGCCAGTCAATAAATAACAGAATCCCGCTGTAGGTGTTGGTGGGTAGGTACCTATTTATCAGTAGTTATCAGACTGCTTCAGATCGCCCATTGGCCCATTGGCCGCTGATTGGCCCATTCAGATGCAAATCCGTCCGTGGTGTTGCCAGTGTGTTACTCACAAGAGATTTATTAATTAATTAGCTCCCTTATTCCGCGCTGGCCACACTCTAATACAGTCAAAGCTTTAGTGTTATGGCCCTAAAGGCATCCTGATAAACAACGAATAGAAAGAACGAACGTCAAGAATAGTAAGAAATATTCAACAAAAGAAAAAGGTACAAATAGCAAATATAGAATTATAATATATTATTACAGAGAGGTAATAATATTCTATTACAGACAGGTACCGACTTTATCGCTTATCCTAATTCTTGACACATCATTCTTTTCAAAATGACACCTTGAAACATCAGTTCCAATTTTGAAATGACACCTTGATACAACAGTTCGAATTTTGAAAATGATAATTAATAAATTTTTTGGTGAAAAATATTATAGTACCTATAGGTAGGGAGGTTCTTTATCGCTTGTCTGAATTCTTGCATAATTAGTTACAATTTTGAAAGTGACACCTAAGTACATCAGTTCCAATTTTAAAAATGACAATTAAAATAATTCTCTAGTGAAAAATATCATACTACATATCGCTTGTCTGAATTCTTACATAATTAGTTACAGTTTTAGAAGTGACACCTTAATACATCAGTTCCAAATTTGAAAATGGCAATTAAAATAATTTTTGGTGAAAAATGTTATACCGTCATATTGCTTGCATTTTAAGTTATAATCTTGATACATCAGTTTCAATTTTGAAAATGACAATTAAAATAATTATCTGGTGAAAAATATTATACTACAGGTAGGTACTGGTAGGTAGATACTTTATCACTTGTCTAATTTATTGCGTAATCAGTTACAATTTTTGAAGTGACACTAAAATTCAGAACAAATCCATGTTAATTTAACAAAGAGCAGAGTTAACATCACAGACAGACCAACAACCGAAATAAATATGATGGTTTTTTTTGTCATATTTGAAATTAGATTATATCTTAATCATTGACCGATATTTTAATCGACTAATGCCATTTGGACGTGCAGGTTGTAACTAATGGCGAGATAAGGTCGTTTGTAAAAAATGAATGGTGCGTGAAATCAGATGGATTCATATAACGTGATCTTCCTCTATTCGTCTATTCAATTGTTAGTTGGTCTGTTGTTGCAATGAAACAATATAGGTATATTAACACAATATACAGCTTCAAAAATCTTTTTTTTTTTTGTAAAACATTACATGAAGGTGATTAAATAGTATTATTATTTCGATGCTACAAAAAAACAATTGTTAATAAAAATATGCAAAGTCTGCGTGATAGGAGGAAAAACATTATGTTCATATCATAACTTTAGTTATGCATTGTTTTTAATAATATCTAGTGTAACTCTGTATAATATATGATAGCCCATTCCTCTTAGAATGGTATTCTAGCGGTATTAATTAAATAAAATGTAAAATTATTTTACGGTAAACATAAATAGTCTTTATTTGGAGTAGGTAGGTATAATGAATTTGAAAGTATGACACAGTTCAATAATAGTAAAAAAGTACAATAATATGATATGTATAACGATAACTTAATGGATTTATAACAATAACAACCCAAAGGAAACTAATTACTGTTCCCGCAACCGCTCATCAAACCTTTTAACAAAAGGCTTACTGAAGATGCGTGGATAGACCCGGAAGGCAACTTAACTTTCTCGAGATCCCACATATCCTTATATTGGTCAGACCATATGTGACGTCTGTGGCATCTAACCAATAGCCTCGCTCCTTCTTCGATAGGGACGGAGCTATGTGGGAATGAGAGAGTAGTTGAGATTGAAAACTTATAAATATACGCTCGAAAATAATTAAGTTTGCTCACACTATGGCTGATATTACATACCTGAAAATTTTATCATAGTGGTCGCCACTTTTTTGATACCACACGGCAGAACAGATGTTCTAACAAAGCTTAGCTAGAGCTCTAGACTGTTCTAAAACAGTGAATATATTTAATTACATTTTGAGAAGAATGTGAAAATAAGAAATCTTGTACATACTGTAAAACTGGATAAAATAATCTGTCGTACAATAATTAGTAAATATATTAATTTAAAAAATATATAAGTGTGCAGTTCACGCGGGGTAGAAGTGAAACCTTCAGAAAACAAGACAAGAGTGGGGAGCCTACGAAGCACCGCACAAAGAGGAGACCGGTTATTCTATCTCATTCTCTCGCGGGCTAAATCCTGTAAATATATGTTTGTCTCTTTTTACTGTCGCTTTTTCGTTTCATTGAGTTTCAAATCACAACGGTGCTAAAGAAGTTTTCACTTCAATAAAACAAAAACATTAACCCCTCAGGCTTTGTTCGCTTTTGGGAATGCTCACAAAGGTCTCATAGAAATATTGTGTCTCTAAATCGTGGATCCAGTGGTGATAAATATGCTCTACTCTAAACGGTGTTAGAAAGCGAAAACACCACGCTTTATATTCAAATATAAAAGTGAACCACAGAAGAATTAAAATGTACACCTCCATTAAACCATAATTTTCGACCGCAGTTTGAAAAAAATTAATAAAACTATTTACAAAATTATTTTTACATGAAACGACAAAAAATGTGCGGTAACAATAACTTATAAAACATTTGTCTATTATTCTTTGTTAGAAAAAAAACGTAATATGGGCCACTTTTAAAACTTTTGATGTTTGCATTAAAAAATATATATATTTAAAAAATTATATTTCTAATAATAAAATTTGAAAGCTTATTTTCATCACCTCTCAAACACAGTTTAGATTTTGGATACGTTCAGAAATATTCCATTTATTTGTATTTTATTGCAAAGCGGAAATACTCTGACCTTCTGACAGAATACGCCAGAGGCCTGAGGGGGTTAACAGAAGTATCTATCGAAATTGGTTATGTCATGTATGTCACATAGATGCTTGTTATGCGTGAAGCATGGCCTATAGCCTATATTAAATTAAATTGTAATTATATGTTATGTGCATTGAACATATTATGTTCAATGCACACGACCATTCCTATACTATTTAACCAGTTGATATTACCTGCCATCTGGATAGGTATTATTAATATTTAATTAGATCCGTAAACACAGTTATTATGACATATTAGTCTATAAATATTCTATAATTTAAATAAATATTCAATACGTTGTACAGAAATGTCGAAAATAGCTGTGGTTAATCTAATTTAAATGAGGATATTAATTGTAAAGTTTTAATCATTCATATACCTCCATATTATTAGTTTTACGAATATCTCACAGTCATTATCATGGTCGTTCAGTTGATTAGTAAGGTATCTCCGAAAAATATAAATAACATAGACACGTATACATAATATTTGATTTATGGTGAGTATTGCTTTCCTCATTATATTAAAACGCAGTATTTGGAGATGTAGGACTAATCAACTGGGCAATCGATATATCTGATTCATCTGTGTATATTTTTTATAAGTAAGTAGGTACATCATTCAAATATGTCAAAACAACTCGCCGATAAATCTTTTAAAAATATCAGATGAAAATTTACAAAAATAGTATTGAAAATAGGCGATCTCAACAAGTCATTTGTTAAGATCGCCTATTTTCATTCTAGAAAGCACGGGGGTCAGGTGAGATGGCTGTCCTTGTTCTACCGATATTTCGATATCGACCCATACGGGCGCCCAACATTCGTACTTGGCTGACATTTTTTGTTGCAAGAGAACAGGCCGTTTCTACGACTCGTTATGGGTTCAACAGCTCAGCTTTAGAACGGTTTTCCGGCCTCTGCATCTTCTCCCTCCCACAACATGGGTTTCTTCAAGACCATGAAAAAAATAATTTCTTTCAGGGTCTCCCGTGTAGAGTTAATGTAAAAAGGGGTTAAAATGTATTTAAAACTTGGAATGTTTCGAACCCTCGTGTTTCGGAAGTTTAAAGTTATCCCATTCACCTTGATGTTGTCATCTCGACCTTGGATGTTAAAGTATTTTTAACCAAATTCATTTGTGCACCTTTTGGTAATGAGACGATTATGATAAGTCAAATGACGAGCGTTACTATGGCTAACGCGCATTTGTCACAGAAACCGAAAACTGATATAATATGAAATTATTCTATTATCTGTCCAAAATTAGCAAAACGTCAGCACACCTAAGCATTGGAAATTGGAACCGATTATAGAAATGAGATGCATAACTGATTTGTCAAGTTCAAGTGAATATTTTGCAGTACAGGAACAGAGATGGATTGTCAACTTTACTAATGTTTTTTGGTCTCTTAAAATCACGAATTGAAATATTTTAAAGACGAGATGAATTAAATTAATCTCTGTATAAGAAATGCAGTGCCTAGATTGTCAGAAAGCTAATCTTAGTGTTCCTAATATATGTATATTTATCTATGACTAAAAACCGCTTGGCAAAGGAAGTGTAGAGGTCACGATTTAAAACGTAAAAGTGGTTTTCGTTTATTTTGTGAATAATTTTATAAGAAGGAAAAAAGTTAATCAATGGAGACTGTTGTAGATAATTTTAGCCATAAAACCGTATTTAAAAAAAGTTGTTTATTGTATGCGTTCATGCATTTCTAACAATAAAGTACATATTTTAGTAGTTTATGCAAAAGAAGATTGTAGAAAAGCTTTAATTTATCCGAAACATATTTTAGATTTCATAATGTAAACCGATTCGTAGTAAAGATTAATATATAATAGTGATTTGGCATTACGCTTCGCCTTAACAGCTTGCATCTTCTATAATATGATTTTTTTTATTTTATAACTAATCGAAATAGCTAAGGAATCACTTTTCTGATATAGAATACATATGACAAGAAGAAAGTAGAGTAAGAATAATATATGACGCAAATGTGAATGGTAGAAGAAGTCGGGGACGCCTGAGGAAGACATGGCGCGATCAAGTGAATCAGATACTTGAGACGGGCCATATCATGAGTCAGAATAATAGAAGAGAATGTATGAGACGATGTATGAGGCAAAGAGTGTGTGCCAAGACCGAGTTGTTTTGCGGTCCGTCCTCTCTGCCTATCCCTGCGGGGAAAGGGCGTGATGGTTAGTTAGTTAGTTAGAATTTCTTTTTCCGTGAAACGTTGATGTAACTGAATATTCAACGCCTTGCACTGCAGTGCTTGGGATGGATATTAATTAATTAATTAATTACTCCGTCAATCCTGGATGCATTGATCCCCAGATTCTTACGTACGCCTCATACCTTTTCATTCCCAGAACTTCCTCTCCTTCCTTTCCACATAGCATCCCCAAAAATGACATAGGCCTTCAAGGAAATTATTTACCTAGAGGGGCTAATGTAAATATAAAAGTGTAAAAAAAATTTTTTAAGGTTGTACGGTGTTTTAAATATCGTAAAATAAACTAACATTGCTCATGTAAAATCTTATATTTTTTATTATAATTTAAACATTGAAGCGTTAACTACAGGCCGATCTACCCTTGACCTAGGATTTATCTTATTTGTAACTGAAGGTTTTTGAATTAACAATATATATTTTACTTTCTCTCGTATAATCTTATCCGATTTCCAACTCACTTCAATAATAAGTACTACTTCACAATATAAAATCTATGATCTGTGTTGCTACAACTAGTTAAGAGTGAGTTCTTGAAAGGTTCTGCGAAGTAACAAGTATCATTCAATTATCTCCTTTGATTGGTTTCCGGGAAACCTTAAAAATAACATCCGGTTCTGAATAGGCCCCTCCGCTAACAAGTTTGACTTGTGGGCATTATTACCCGGTAACCAATATTGCAAAATTTTATTTTTCCATTTAGGTACCTACTTCTGAAATGTTTTTTAAAATCCATGCAGTGTGCCAATTGTGTGAAATAAATTACCTTAATTTAAAAATTAAGATAGATGATTTTTTAAAGACGTTTTGTACGGTCTGACTTATGATTTTCCATGGATAATATGATGCACTTAAACATAGAATAAAGAATGTCGTGTGGGCATGTTTCGTGATCCTATTATAGGTTATAGGGCCAATTTAGGCCTATATTTCCAAATAAAACTGTTTCATCTTCGTATATCGCAATATAAATTACATATATACAAATTCAGTCAAGTGTGGGAGAGACAGACCGCTTGCTAAATGGCCTAGAACCAATTATCTGAAAATCTAAAAAAAAGTTTTTATTAATAATAATAATAATATTTGGATGACTTGTATAGCGCCGTTTTTGTGAAAAATCTCCTCAAGGGCGCTCTGTATTATAAATCATGTTTAAATAAAAATTACAACAAAGTACCTACTAAGTACCTTCTCGCTTACTATGAAATAATATTTTATTCAAAATGGTTCAAAACTTCCATTTTGAGCATAAATCGTCTAAAAACCTAAAAAAGGTGAAAAACTGCCAAGGGAAAAGTTATATCCATAAGAAATGCAAAGCAACCAGAATAAAAAAAAAATAGCGCAAAAGTGAAGTTTTTTTTATAAGTAAGGATGTTGATTTTTATAACTTATCATTATTTTATATGCGTATGAATATCATTGGCGTGCAGATAGGCCTATATTTCCACACAAAACTTTGTTTCATCATGATTACGGTATTTAAATGGGATGGCTATATACAATTTTAGTTAAGTGTAAGAGAGACACTTCGTGTTAAATGGTCTAGCATAAAAAAATACTAAATCAGTGGCACATTTGCGTCGATCAAATTTGTGGGGAAGACACTTCTAGTGTTATATTATTTTTCTATGTATTTTTTTACTGATGTCTGTGAGTCTAAGAACTAAAATATTGAATGGGGTTGCTTAAGGGCCTTTTAACCACGACAGCGGCCGAGAATCCCAATATTTGCCGTAATTCCAGAATGGAAAATACTCTCAGTATCGTCTTGGTTGGCATTTTAGCATTTTTATTGCTAACTTGAATAATTAAATATAATCAATCTTTCTCATCGGAACCGCCCTCTACAGATGCAAGGGTACGATCGCAGGACCATCCTTAGACGAAATTTGAATTCTTATGGGCTGATTAATCGCCGCGCTTAAAATTACCTGTCACATCACTGCAACGCTTGACAGAGAAGATAATTATTAATTATAAATACTTTTTTTGTATTTCTTGGGCATTAACTATGTAACAATTTCTAGACATTTTGTTTTGAAGAGTTTTAATTTTCAAATTACATTTGTTATTTAAATTTTAAGTTTTAAGTTTGCTCGTGAATGACACGGATGTGTCGCAAACGGTCTCAGAAAATTTAAAATTGAAGTAACAAATGTACATTGAAAATTAAAACTCTTCAAAACAAAATTTTAAATACTGCTGTAATTGCATTATTCATGGCTTTGTATTTATTATCTTTTGATTAATAAATAATCAATTATCTTTTGATTAAAAAATAACAAAAGAACAAACTGTATAAATGAATACTTAGATTGTTTATCATATGCAGGATATCAGTCATACATAAACTCTCCAACAAGAGAAAATTTGAATAACTCCACGACTCTAGATCATATATTTGTAAAAACACACAAACACGTCAAAACTACATCTTCAACTCTACATACAAACATTACTGACCACTACCCAACATTTTATGGACACAACCTCTTAACCACTAATTTAAAAGAAAACTCTGGTAATCTAGAAAAAAATAATATTAACTACGACACATTAAACAATCTACTCCATTCAGAAAAATGGGACAATGTACGATCGACAGCTAACCCACATTCAGCATTAGAATTGTTTTATAAAACTCTACAAGATTATATATCGAAAAGCACATACAAAATTGTTATTAATAAGCGAAAATATAAAAAAATCAAACCTTGGATTACTGTAGGACTAATTGTCTCCATTAAACACAGAGATAAACTTTACAGAGAAATGTTAAATTATGAAAAAACCTGTCAAAAAAATAACGTAAGAATAATGTCTTTTATGAAAACAAAGTATTTGATGTATAGAAACTTACTAAATAGGTTAATAAGAAGTTGTAAAAAGAAATACTATTGTGAACAAATTGATAACGCAAAAAATGATACCAAAAAAACGTGGAATATTATTAATGAAATAATGAACAAAAAAAAAATGGCATCAACTGATGTGAAAGAGATTAAAATAAATAACAATAGTATAACTGACAAATCGGCCATTGCAGAAAACTTTAACAACTTCTTCACAAATGTAGTAGATCAAGTACTTGAATCTTCTAGTAAAATTGATAGTACAACACCCGTAGACTCATCTTTGCATTTACTCTCAACTTACGATTCAATAAATTCCTTAGAATATTTTTCACCTATCACGATAAACGAAATTGTAAAACACATTGATAGTCTAAAGTCAACAAATTCTACAGGAATTGATGGTTTATCGGGTAACACACTAAAAAAAATAAAACATAATATTTTAATTCCATTGCTACATATTTTTAATATATCACTAAAAGAGGGACATTTCCCTGAACAATTTAAAATCTCCACCATCATTCCAATTCACAAATCAGGAGAAACGCACATATTAGACAATTACCGACCTATTTCCTTAGTTTCAAACCTCTCAAAAATATTCGAAAAATGTATCAAAAATAGAGTAATGAATCACCTAGAACAAAACAAAATTCTGTCCCAAAATCAATATGGTTTCAGAAGTAACCTAAGCACTGAAGATGCAATATTCGATTTGACAAAAAAATTGTACACATCTGTTGATAAAAATAAAAAATGCCTAGCTTTATTTTTAGATTTAAGAAAAGCTTTTGATACGGTTAACCACAATATACTTATAAAAAAAATTAATCAAATAGGTTTCAAAAAAGATACACTAAAAATTCTCACAAACTATCTCAAAGACAGAAAACAAAAAACAAAAATAGGGAATTTTTATAGTACTGAAACGAGGATAAAAAATGGAGTACCACAGGGTACTGTGCTTGGCCCAATCCTGTTTTTAATATATATAAATGATTTATGTAATCTTGTAATCCCTGGTGATATTGTATCTTATGCTGATGATACAGTAATAATTGTAAACGGAAAATCCTGGCTTGAAACTTATTTAAATGCATCAAAATGTATTGCACATGTCTCATCATGGCTAAATAGTAATAGACTCTTCCTAAACAACAATAAAACATTTTACCTACCTTTTTATAAAAACAGTAAAAACAAACCCCCCAATAACCTTAAAATTAGAATTCATAATACTAACTGTAATCAAGTAATATGCTCATCTTGCTCTGAAATTGTAAAAGTTGAAAAGATAAAATATTTGGGTATATGTATTGATACAAATTTAAATTGGCATTCACAAATAAATAATACCGTTTCTAAATTGAGATATCTTACATACATATTTTACAGACTCAAAGAAGTATTGAATATTGACAAATTGAAAATGATTTATTATTCTATGGTGCAATCTTCACTCATGTATGGAATAATAGGATGGGGTGGTGCCCTTGATACTTTTATAAAACCTTTACAAACAACTCAAAATTATATTATCAAAGTTATGTATAATAGAATTAAAACATTTTCGACAGATGCTTTATACAAAGAATCTAAACTATTCAGTCTCCGTAAACTATTTATACTGCAAACTATGAAATATATCTTTAAAAACGTAAACAAATTCGAAAAAAATGTAAACAGAATCAACATTAGAAATAATAATGTATTCTATACCCCCCAAACACACACAAAACAAATGCAAACTCACAGTAGTTTTATTGGACCTCGTACCTTCAATAGTTTACCAAAACATATTCAAGTTGCAACAAAACTTCCGCATTTCGTAAAAGAGTTAAAATTATGGCTAAACCATACAGATGTAAAAACTCTATTTATTTAGTTTTATTTCACTTTATGTTTCTAAAAACTCTATTTATTTAGTTTTATATCACTTTTCTCACAAACTTTACACCTATTATTACAATGTATATCATTAATTACACTTACACTTATTTAACCGTACACTATTGTATACACTTTTTGTACAAAATGTTTTAAACAATTTTTATTTTTGCTTTATATACCCCTGTTTGTTTTTTTCTAGGTACTAAAAAAAAAACTTTTTTTAAATATATTACCCACGCACAGGCTGCGCCTTAGTGGGTTCCCACATTATTGTTATGATTTTCAAATATGTAAATATAAATTGTAAAATATGGGAAAAATAAAGGAATTAAAAAAAAAAAAAAAAAAAAAAATTGATCAACCGATTTTTCAATGATTTAATAAACCTTCCTTGGGAAGGCAGAGTTTTTAGGGTAAATCACTAATTAGATTTGAATTATGAACATCATCACGTGCGCCATTTTTTAAATATAATAATAATAATATCATAGAAAATATAATATAATATAATCATTTTTTTCATAACTTCTGTTTTTGTTAAGTATTCATGATACGGCCCTAACGAATGGCCTGAAGCTTGGATTAAAGCAAACATAATTGTATAAATGAATAAGTTTTCAATTGAAGTTACTGTATTTCCTACATTAATTTATTTATGACTTATCTAGTGGTTTTTTATCAATAATATTCAGTGTCTAGAAATTTTGAGACAACTGCTACGAAAGAACAACTGAACTGCTTTTAAAAAACTGCTACGCGGCCTTTTACATACAAAACTTTGAATTTGAGGCCTAAATATCCAACCAACCAAACTGAGGGCCTCCGTGGTGCAGTATGGAGTATGATTCTCGATTAGAAATCTGAAGGTCGCGTGTGTAAATTTTATTTGATTGATTTGTGTTATTTCACAATAGAATCATTTAAAATAATAGCAGATATATTTTCGGCACGTTCCAGAGTGAAAGATACTCTATTTAGTATCGCCCTAGTGTAAGACCATCATTTGAATTGAAACGTTGCTTGAAATAGTTCTAGCCATGTTTGGTGACTGATCTGAATAACCAGGTATTCCTCATCTTTCTCTTTCCCATCTCATTTCCCTCCCAACAACCTTTAGCCTCACAACATATCCCGATCGGGGATGCCATAGTCTCACTGCCTCCAGACGGTTGGGAGCAGTTGGGACTCTTGAGCAGTATTTACATAAAAAATAAAAAAGCTGACATCTATATTTTTATTAAAAAAATAGTACACTTTGGTTTAATATTTTTGCCTCATATCCAAAATTAAGTTTCTTGTGAAAAGGAATACATAAAATTTCTGATAACGGAAAACGAAATCGCAAAATCGAAAGGCTAATAATATCGTAATGGGTTATTTCTACGTAGGGATTTAATAAAATAACCGTTCGAGCATATTATTATGGTATGTTGATTTTCAATTCATACATTTGAATTAAAGATACGCACTTACTTATAAGTGTTAGATAAAGTATGGCAACCTTCAAAAAATATCAATAACGTGTTAATTTATCTCAAGTTAACAATTTCTCAATCCGCATTCGCGCGTCGATTTGGAAAAATATTTGGCGTTGATTACAAATGGAACTTATTTTCGTAATCGAACTTTCGTAGAGTCAGAGTAGCTACTACCTGCTACCTGTCACCTAACACCTTACGCTATGGTATTTACTCTATTACCTGCGAAGCTTTGATTGACTGAGCACACTCGCGAATCGCGTCACTGGCGAATCTGCATTTTTAACACTTCGTTGCGTAAACCGTTTCTAAACGTCGCGATTTTCCCGCTGCCTGATTTGAAAACTATTATTGTTGTTTATCAAGCTCTTACGACAATGTGTCTGCGATCATCTGTTTGGAGATCGAAGTTCCGATTGGCTCCACCGGTGGGAGGGGGAAAAGCGCGCTATTCTAAAAATCAACACATAACGGCTTAAACAAATCATTCCATCTCAGATATTCGCTGTCCGAGGTAACGTACGCAGGTGCCTGACTTGTGTCTCTCTATTCTAACTGATCCGTCGTGCTCGCTTTATTCAACCTCTCGTGAAACCTACAAAACAGTCTACCACAGTGCTCCGCATTCAAGAGATCTCATCCAATTCGTGTCGGTTCTTTGCAAAGTGATAGTGCTACAAGGGCTAATTAATTTTCTTGCGACTCATTGAATCCTCACGTGAAAACGCGCGAAAATCTATGTGCTTTTCCGCTTTATGAAAAATGACTGGCAACACGAATTTGTATTTTTATAACGAATGCTGATTACGAACTGTTCTTACATAAGTTTAATTAATTTAATTAATTCGTTCTAAGTAATTAGTAAATACATTATTAATAAGGAAACCTCCGCGGACCCTAAAAGCTCCAAGCGGCTAACTTCAGTTCTTCCTTCTTTCAGTAAGTAATTTTAAATATAATATTTTTCAGTGTCATTCTTATTCTATTTGAGCCGGGCGGTGATTGTTTTCATTTCACATTTAAAAAAAATATACATATATCATATAAAAATGAACGACCCTATCGCCTTGCAGCAACCCCGACAACCTTCATAAACGATATAATTGTGAGAATTGCGTTAGTAGAAATGAATATTAATTTAAAGATAATTGTCAGCGCATATTCAAAGTTCTTTCGTGTTTAATCAATGAAAATCAAAGTTACTTTTACAATAACATTATGTTCCGTCATTGTTATTTCAACATCATTGAAATAACAATGAACTTAATTTCATAATATCGTCTGTCCAAACAAAGTGACATCTTTTTTTTAAACAAGATAATACTGATAAATCAAAACACATAATATATGAAAAAGAACGCGGCACAACAAAAAAAAATGTTGCAAAAAATAAAACTTTCGCAACTGGGATTCGAACCCAGGATCTCTTATACTGCCGAAACAAACGCCTTATTCAACTCGGCTAATGTGACCTCTCATATTTAAGCAATTTTTGTCGATCTCATATTTCAAATTCAGAATTAACTTAACCTCGACAAATATTTCCCACATTTTTGCATACCACCTTTTTAAATGATCACAAAGTTCTAATAAATTGGTTTCTAACCTGGATAGTGTCTCCGATTTTATTTATATGTGACACCTATTGACTTTTTCTAAAGGTCTAAATTAAAATATTTTCTTAGTGGAATAACTCTTGTTATAATAACTTTTGAAGGTTAAACCCATCAATCTAATATAACGTTGAAGAAGAAAATAATACTAATAAATCTAAATGAAAATATGAGAAGGAAAAAGACATAAAAACCAAAAAGGTGACACATATCACATCATTAAAAATGATATGATATTTGTGAATCCTTGACAGTTATATAATTCATAATATGAATCTATTTCTCCATAGGTTATGTTGGGTGTTGGTACAATTATTCAATAAGAAATATAAATGATTCACAACAATGCAGCATGCGTTGGGTTGTTTGACCAATGAGGCAATGCGTTTCTTATCATAGGGTCAGCAGATATTATTCCTTTGATGGCTTCCCATTATTGGTATACCTACACGCATCATAATCGTCAAATATCCATTATTTACCAATAAGTAGGATCATTGATCTGGTCAAATATTTTCCTATTATTAACAATGATAAAATAGGTCAACCGAATGCAATGATTTCGTTCATTATCGGATTGTTATGCATTTAAATTATTTAATTTTCATTCGACCATGGCTTTGACATTGAATCTAAGAAAAAACGCATATTTACTAGATAAAATAAAAGTGATTATTATATATATCAACCTGCTACAAATTTCTTTATATCTTGAATTGATTTAGTATTATGAATTCACTTCATAACTTAGCAAAAATTTACTCGACCGTTTTGCATTTCGTCTGTCAGTAAATTCGTTTGTCTGAAAATATTTGGTGATTACCTGCCTGAAGAAAGTTTGACAAAAATTATCATTTACAGATAGTGATGTTTCTTTGGACAAATTGCATAATTCATTATTTGAAATACTTTCTTTACACAAAATTTAAGTTTTATAATTAAGCAGGTAGGTATTTAAGTACCTACCTACGTACTTACAGATCTTTTGATTTCAGAGGAAATTTTAGTTTTGATTTATTAAATAAGAGAAAATTATAAATACATTTTTTGGACCCTAGGTCTACTGTTTTTAGAACTGTTAATAGGTGTTTTAAAAGCATACTACATTAACCATAAATATTAACATATATACTACATTAACATATTTTTATTTTATTTAATTCTCAATAGCATCCAAATTTTGTCTCCTTTAAACATTATAATAATAATATGTATTTATTATTTTAAAACATTGTTTTGTATCACAATTAAATCGTTTTCAGAGTTTTTTTAATATGAGTACCTACCCACTATTATTTAGGCCACTAAATTGATTTATCAAAAATTGGTATATTTCATTTTTCGTTGAGAAAATCTAAATATGAATATAAATGCAAGTGTCAAATACGATTTCTCTTGGTTCGGCTATAACAACTATATAGTTGTTGATAAATATTCTCACAATAACCGGTCAGTTTTGTTATGAGTGTCATTCGGTTTTCAACACAATCTCATTAGAAATTGACATTCTTGCACTGATTTCATAAAACTATGCTCACAATTTTGGTTATGTCACAAAATAATAATTTGCAGAATTTATTGAAAGACAGATTCGAGAAAATCAACTGTTTTTACATTAAAAAAATAAAAAATTGTTATCAAGCACAGGTCGTTTTACAGAAATTCAAATATAACATTGTCATTAAATGGCAATTCAGCTCCATTTTGTTTCTTTGACGGTGACAAGGTCCCCGTTAAATGCCGGTTCTAACTCCGTTTCAGCTTTTGAACAAATTGTGATCAGCGAAAGAGGATAACTATCATGTTGTTAAGCTTGTCAGCTTATTACAATTTGATAGAAAGCTGAAACTCACCTAGAATCAGCGTTAAAGGGGGAACTTTCAAATGGCAAAACAACAAAATGGCACGGATTGGCCATTTGATAATTTTGTTACACGTGAATTTCTGCAAAATAACTGTGTTTTAAGGCTTGGTTTTCCACAGAATTTGAACAATTCACAAAGTTTTACGGGTAATTTTCAAGTTCTATTCAATTAAAATTATTATTTCAATTCTGTTAATCAACTGGTCTATAATGAAATAATAGCAGAACTTGGAGAGCATTTTCACAAAACTTGGAAATTATCTTTGGAAATTGAAGAATTGTTCTAATTCTGTAAAACAAGTTTTTTCTACAATTTTTTCTATGGATTTTTGAATTTTCTTCTTTGTGGCCTGTAATAGACATCTGACGTTTTTTGATAGGTGGATAACTTGAGTGCGTAGTTACCTCTTTAAGAGTATCTGGGGAACAAATAGTATAGTGTTAAATTACACTTCATCCTTTACTTTTCCCTTCACTTGAATCATTTTCCCTTCACAAAAATCTATTCATGGCGTATATGTGACAAGAGTTGTCAAATTTTTGTCCTAAATTACACAAAACTGGACCAGTGAAAAATCACGGCGTATTATAATTCCAATTTTGGAAAAAACAATAAAAATTATTTTCTGTTGAAATATTATATTTTTGGGTAGGTACCCGTTCGATTATTCTTCACACAAGCAGAGTCAATTTTGAAAATGAAACTTTAATTCAAAGCAAATTTAAGTTCATTGAATGTGAATAATTTGACGAATCAATAACACACATCACGTACAACCGAAATTACGTAAACCAGATCTTCACAACTTGATTGATTTGTATTATTTCACAATTTATTAATTACAAATAATATACGCTCAGTATCGCCCTGACGTAAGACCATCATTCAGAATTGAAACGTTGCTTGAAATGGGTATGGCCGTGTTTGATGACCAGATCTGCTCAACATAACTCTTCCTCAACTCCTTGCCATCCTCACTGCCTTCAGCCTCACAATATATCGCAAATATATGTAAGAAGTATACTGGAATATGCCTCGCCAATTTGGAATCCGCAGAACAAAGTATACATAGATAGCATTGAACATATTCAAAACAAATTTATAAAATATCTTACCTTAAAATTCAACAATAACTATGAATGCACATTTCAAACTTTGCAACAAAGACGAGTAATTGCTGATTTGACATTTAAACACAAAATTTTAAATAATAACATTGACTGTACCGAACTTCTTTCCCTAGTTAATTTTAATATACCAATAAGAAGTATACGCCATACAGAACTATTCCACACGCTTAATTACAAGACAAATGCAGCAACTAATTCGCCAATCAATCGTTCTCTTCATATATTCAATGATATTAATCTAAATTCTAACATCGACATTTTCTCCGATTCACTGCCAAAATTTAAAAAGAGCATCATGTCAATCATATAAATTGTTTAATGCGCATACTTACATACATACATTCACACACACGCACACACCCTCACCCTCACCTTCCCACTACACACATTACCCGGTAATTACCCATAATTAAGACACTACAATGAAACACATAATAGGTACCCACCATAAATTGTTGTTATTAATTGTAACTTTTCACCAATGGATAATATAATGTAATTAATGTACTGTTTGTTTCTGTTTATAAATAAAATAAAATAAATGGATGGGAACTCACTGGCTCCAGACGGGAGCAGTTGATACTCTCGTGCGATATTCACATATAAAACGCATTTTTTTCGTTAGTATTTAAGATTCAGCATTGTAAAGTTTACGGAAGTGTTACATAAAGCTTTTTATATTAAAACTATGTAATCTTAGATAATTCATTTAACAATATAGGGTATATTATTCCTTCTTTGTCAAGGCTTGGGCGATGAAATAATGTCTATTTGCACGTTTCACTAATTGATATTAAAGTAAACGAGGCCACCCACGAATTTTCTTTCAGCCCAAGGGCACTGCAGTTAATACACATCACAAGGTATATACTTATACTTATATAGCACAACAGATAACACAATCAATCGAATTATTCATTTTCATTGCATTGTGACTTTTTACATGTCGAATTTGACTACGGATATAATCAAATTACCTTCACTATTTCGGGTAATTCGTAAAGCAACACAAACAAAATCTGCCTATTTTTAAACGCAGACTATTTATTATGTCTGCACAGGGGTCGGCAGACATGATTAACAAATTGTTATTATTTATTATGCTATTTTTAGAGGCTTTTACATATGGATAATAAAAAATATACAGTATCTGTTGAACATAACTAAACTGCTCCATTAACAAATTGAAGATGTCTACTGAATTGGTGTAATTATTTCCCTCCACTAGTATTCTGGGCTAAGAGGAATGGAATGAAGGCAAAGCTAAGGAAATTTGAGAAGTACCTGGCTATTCAGATTTGGTCACCAAACCCGTCAATAGCCATATCAAGTAACAACGTTTCGATTTTGAGATGGTTTTTTTAAAATTTTTATCTTACCCAATGGATAGTAAATAATATTCTTCTGTAACATAAACTTATAAGTGTAATTATAATTTATAAGTCCATAAATAATTTACATATTTCACAGGTTTCGTCGGGATAAACGTATAAATCAATAAAAATAATTGACATGTTTCACAGATTTCGTCGGGATAATCGTAAAATTCAATCAAAATAATTTACATTTTTCACAGGTTTCGTCGGGATAAACGTTTGATTCAAACAAAATAATTAACATGTTTAACAAGAAATAACAACTTTATCTGTAATTAGTTTTTAAGATCCAAATATTTTCTTTCTGTTAATCTGTTATATATATGTATTTTGCAAAAAAAAATAATAAAAAAAAGGTTTCGTCGGGATAAACGTATAAATCAATCAAAATATTTGACATGTTTTACAGGATCGAATGTTTTGTCGACCATTTTTACTAAGTTGTACTCACAAAGTGATTAATTTTCATATTGGTATTGCAATTTTTTTTACAGTAAGGTGATTTTTTCTCTGGACCAATAACTCATGTGAACAGAAAATGGTTGTATTGACCTAAAAATTCCAGACAGAAAACATCAGTATCACAGTACGTGAGTTTTTCAGCTTTAGTCTTCACGTGAACAGATTTTCTATTATAGTTTTAATTAAAATCATGCAGTAACAAAGTAATTAGTAAACGCGTAAGCACGTAATTTTATTCTCTAGGAAGCAATCACATTGTGGTTTGACATTAGACACATGAAACTATGAATAACTAATTTATTAGTTATTATGGATAACGAAATTATTAGTTATTATGAATAACTTATTTATTGAGTTATATGTTGGGTTCCGGCTGGGTGAATCTAATTGTTAACATTAACGGACCTTCATTTGTCGCAAGAAAAACTATTTTTCAAGTAAATATTCTTCGTAACTTTGGGGTCATCGTTTTACTTATGTGAACACGTCATCCGGTTTGGTTTTCCGCAAATTGGTAGATTCTCAGAAAATATCTTTCCCAACGTGGTTCATAATAAATAAAGTAAAATACACATAATTACATAATATTTTTTATTATTTTCGAAATAATTTAATGAGTAAAACCACAAATTGTAATATTTAATCACTGAAGACAGTATTAGAAGACTCTCAAACGAAAATTTGAAACAGAAAAATCAGCAAAAGATGCGACCGAATCGTTATCATTGTTTTCAATGATTAAAAGTAACATAATATATTGTTTAAATTTTTTTAAATATCTATTTACTTGAAGGCCCCGGCGTTGCCAGAGTTTAACGAGGAGTTATTCGATATCAAATGTAGATAAATATTTTAAAATTTAAGTATGCAAAATTTCATCATGAAGTATCAAAAATCTGTTTTAAGGTACTGTAAAAGGGGATTGGGTGGTATTTAGAAATCTCACGTAGACAAACACCGTCCTTTTGTTTTGTGTGCAAAATTTCGTCATTGACGTAATAAAACTATAGATGTTTACATAAAACAAAGCCAACCACTCACAGTCACTCTTATTTGTGTAATAGAAGAAGAAGAAGATAGCTAGACAGATACATATTTTATGTTAATAGACTTTCGATTCGTTTATTAGCATTAATAGATTACGACGGTATTAAAGCCTTAAACTTAAAAATTATTTGTAATAATGTCTATTATTACATTATGTTGTCCTATTTTCAATTCGGAGAATAGCAAATTACTATGTTGGTAAACTATTAATGAATCGAATGTGCTTGAATATAAATTGATTATTACATTTCTAGAATCTAGTCTTTTGGCATTAACGCTTTTATAAATACAAACTATTATAGATCAGATTAAACCCAACGTCTCACAGCTGCTAAGTGAGAAGAGTTAGTTGACTCTCTTTGGATATTGTATTTTTTGTTGCGACTCGGTGACATACTCTCAAAATAATAATTGTAAAGTGAAAGTGTTCTAATACCGATTTGTTTAATGTGAAAATAAAGTATGGTTGTAATATTGTAAAATTATCCATAATTTAACTGTTTTACATTAACTCCACATAAAATAAGTTTCCTCTGGCCTATGTCACCTAAAGGATGTTGTGTTGGAGGAAGGAGTAACAAGTGAAATGAGTCTTGATGACACTCTTATTGTAGGATGGAGGAAACACAGAGGCAGGCAAAATGTTCCATTGCCAAGCTGTTGAATTCAAGAACGAGGCGCAAAGATGACCCGTTCTTTTGTGACAATGTGGTGTATAAAAGTTGGTGCCGGTGCCGAATGGATCAATGACGCTAGTTCTTCGGAGCATCTTCCATTGCAATGTCGGTAGAACAAGGACAGCTTTCCCACTTGACGCCTGTGCTCTAAAGATTGCAATCCGTTTGTTAAGATAACTACATAAATAAATAAATAAAAATATAATGAAAGTGAAACCGGTTCCTAGCAGAAAATCAAGGAGAGTTTGAGGAAAACCAACTTTCGCAATCTAATAGAAACTCCTAACAATTTTTCAAAATTAATAAGACAAAAAGACATTTATGTTTTATTGTATTTACAACATTATTTGACGATCATACGACGATTTTACGTTCTACAGAAATCTGTACAAGCTAAAAAGCACCGTAATTGGGTATTTTACATATAGAATAATATAATATTATGTTTTCAGCCTTCAAAATTTTCACGATCAGTAAGTAGTGTTGTAAATAAGACAAAAAGACATTTATGTTTTATTGTATTTACGACATTATTTGACGATCATACGACGAATTTACGTTCTACAGAAATCTGTACAAGCTAAAAAGCACCATAATTGGGTATTTTACACACGGAATAATGTAATATTATGTTTTCAGCCTTCAATATTTTCACGATCAGTAAGTAGTGTTGTAGATTATAGTATTTAAATATTTGAACGACTGGGTTATTTTAAAAACGAAACAAACCCAAAATCAATCACTAGTTTTTAAAGATAAAATGGAACTAAATAAGATCGTTTTGAATCGTGGCATAATATATTGTGTTTCTTAACCCTTCAAGTCTCTAAATGAACATATTAGCCACAAACATCCTATTGCCAACCACGCAGCTGGTGGTCAGACACATCCGCCTCCAAAACCCGGACAAAACGCACCCCATGAATCCGGGCACCCCTGCAAAACGTAGCGAACCACTTACTTGGGGTGAACTATGGCAGAGGTGTTGATTATCCAATAAATAAGTTACTGCGCTCTGAAACTAGTTAAAATTTGTTTGTTATCAAATCTAGCGTTAAGTGTTTTGAGACTGTCGATGTTGCCGCGTGTTTAGAATTTATTTCAGACATTCGGTGAAAAACTGGTTTTGAGATATTTCCATTGCCAAACGGTCGCATTATGAATAATTTATTGGGTTAAGTTGTTTGATTTGCCATCAACGGCCTTTATTCACCGAGGAATGCCATCGCAGTAGTGATATCTGCTCCGCGGTGCAATGGAATCATAACCAGGGCTCCTGCGAAACCGGTATTCATTTAATTATTTATTTAACTTGTCGCCTCGACCAGGAAGACGATCTCAATCACGTTATTGATTTTGTAGTCGGCTGTTTCAAGGATATCAACAGGTGCAGCTATTTCAGGCCAACGCTTTCGTAGACCAAATGCGTTTTTTCAAAATTGATACAAATTACGGTCTTTTCGTTTTCAGTTTGTAATGTGTGCGTTTATAAATAGGTTCACAAAAAATATTCGTAGAAATAGATCAGTTTATCTGTAATGTATTTATAGTAAGCTACGAGATTTTCATCTTCGTCAGAATTTCAACAACTTTTTTGTTACTAAAAAAAATATCGCGATGTTTTGAGACTTGTGCAGTGGGGAGGTGAAGGAGATGGAAAGACGAATGTCGGTTAAAATTGATTTTTCAAAGCTCCATAGCTCACGGATGGAGCAAAATAATATTTATAGAAATTAGAATACAAAATTGTTCCAATAATTTGATAGAACAACTCGTAGTTTCAGTTCTAAAATAACCACATTCAAAACTCAGTTTTTTTTGGGTTTGTTGCAAAAATACCCAACCAAAATGAATATAATATATAGTTTTAATCTTATCTAGCAATTATCTGTAACGGTACAAAAGTGTTTATTTTAATTTAAAAATTTGTTTGATATAAAATATAGGCTATTACGGGAAATCGAATGTTCAGGACTTTATGTGCAACTTTGGGAATTATTTTTGATTAATAATTATTATTAGAAAAAAAAAATCCCCCATCTACTACGTAAATATGATGAAATATAAAATAAAAAAGTGGTTAAAAAAACATCATGTTGTGCTTAAATTTCAGTAAAAAAATCGACAAAAATATATGTTGCAACACAAATTTTAAAAGAAAAAAGAATAATTAAAGAAGTGCCTATTATGTAATATTTAATTAAATGAAGACAATATTGTAGACAGAAAAATCATAAAAAGATATTGGCACCTCTGGGACTCGAGAACCCAGACCCTTTGCTTACATGGCAAGTGCTCTATCAATTGAACTAAGGTGTCTATATTCAATTTTATCGAAGGAAGCAAAAACTTTGTGGTGTGACATTATATATTAAATGAAGAAACACACTTTGTAAAACACCACTTTATTAGAATTAATAATTATTTGACAGCCAACCAGGTTTCGCTTAGCTCAAGCTTCATCAGGGCTATTATATTAACTAAAGGTAATTACATACAGACACATATATATATAAGAAATTTAAAAAAATGAATGAAAGAGATAGCAATACAATAGACGGCCCCCTATTGGTGCCAGTAAGATATACAAATAGATAAGAGGGAGACAAAACTATTGCAGGATGGGTGGTTGGAGGGGGAGGGAGAGGGAAAGGGACTGTTTCAGAAGAGGTTAACGGAATAAATTAAAAATGGGACTGTCAGTTAAATTGATTTGATTATTAATAATATTAGATTTGTTATTGACGGCTTTTTTTATTTCAAGGGCTTCTAGATTGTTTAATCTTATTCCACATCCATTTTTATGTAATATTTTAGTCCCGGAGGTTTTATCGAATGAGTGGTTAGTTTCTAGTAGATGGTTCGCGAATTCAGAAAAAGCATTACTATTTAAACATCTTAGATGTTCTTTAATTCTTATGTTTACATTCCGGGCTGTTTTCCCGATGTAAAAAGCAGAACATTCGTTACAATTAAGTTTATATATGCCAGAGTGACTAAGTTTATCGTCAATGTCTTTAGTGTTAATTAAATATTTACCTAAGTTATTGTTTGTGTAAAAGGCGGGCTTTATTTCCGGAGGGAATTTTTTTACGCTTAATGTAGAAAAGTTATTTGTAAAAAGTACTCTACGCCATTGAAATTGTTGATTTATATTTAAATTATTATTAGATTTATTAAAAAGAAATTTATTTGATGCTATTTGTTTTAATTTTTTATTGAGAATGTTATCTACTAGTTTGGTCTCATACCCGTTATTTGTAGCTATTTGTTTAATTATGGATAATTCTTTATTAAAATTATTACTGTTTAGTGGTACTGTAATCAATCGATGTATCATGGAGTGGAAAGCGGAATGTTTGTGGGATAAGGGGTGGTTGGATGAATTGTGAATGGTAGTGTCAGTATAGGTAGGTTTACGGTAAATGTCGAACTCAATTTTATTATTAATGATATTTAATGTTAGGTCTAGAAAATTTAATGTTGAATTGGTACCTATTTCTAAAGTAAATTGAATTTGTTTGTGAAAAGAATTTATTATTTTGAGAAATGAGTTAAGTTATCTTTCGGTACCTGTCCAAATACAAAGAACGTCATCAACGTAACGTCTCCACAGTAAAATATTGTTTAAGAGAGGTGATTTAGAAGCAAAAATATTATTTTCCAAATTATTCATAAAAATGTCGGCGATGAGAGGACTCGTTGGAGCCCCCATCGCTAAGCCATCCTTCTGTTGATAAATTACATTATTATATTGAAAGTAGTTTTGGTTTAAACAAATATTAAAAAGACGCGACAAGTCATTAGCTAGATCTTTAGTTAAGTGTGAATTATTCAGTAAATTGGATATTTGGGTTTTACATTCAGTTATAGGAACATTGGGAAATAAATTGACTACATCGAACGATATTAGTTTGGAGTTAGTGGGAAGAACCAGGTCCTTTAGTTCATCAATTAGGGTTAATGAATTTTTGATGGTATATTTTGGGGAAAATACATTGGTGTCATTGAATACCTTTGTTATAAAAGAAGACAATTTAAAATTAGGGGAATTACAACAGGAGACAACGGGTCTAATGGGGCAATGAATTTTATGGATTTTTAGAAAACCATACAGTTTTGGTGCTTTGGGGTTTTTCGTGAGAAACTTTGTTTGGTGATATGAGTCATCTTGGAAAATAGAGTTTTTACAATTTTTTAAAGTACATTTAACATTATCTAAATATTTAGCTGTAGGGTCAGATGGTAAAACACTAAACATATCACTCTTAACCTTACCTTAAAAAAAATTAATTCCAAAATTTAATCTTGAACTAAAAACAGATCCTGAAGCTATCATTGTGAAGAATATACGGAATAAGTTAAAAAATGACAATTTAATCTTGACAAAAGCGGACAAAGGCAACACTGTGATCATATTAAACAAAAGTGATTATAACTCAAAAATTGAAGAGTTCATCAAGAGTGATATGTTTAGTGTTTTACCATCTGACCCTACAGCTAAATATTTAGATAATGTTAAATGTACTTTAAAAAATTGTAAAAACTCTATTTTCCAAGATGACTCATATCACCAAACAAAGTTTCTCACGAAAAACCCCAAAGCACCAAAACTGTATGGTTTTCTAAAAATCCATAAAATTCATTGCCCCATTAGACCCGTTGTCTCCTGTTGTAATTCCCCTAATTTTAAATTGTCTTCTTTTATAACAAAGGTATTCAATGACACCAATGTATTTTCCCCAAAATATACCATCAAAAATTCATTAACCCTAATTGATGAACTAAAGGACCTGGTTCTTCCCACTAACTCCAAACTAATATCGTTCGATGTAGTCAATTTATTTCCCAATGTTCCTATAACTGAATGTAAAACCCAAATATCCAATTTACTGAATAATTCACACTTAACTAAAGATCTAGCTAATGACTTGTCGCGTCTTTTTAATATTTGTTTAAACCAAAACTACTTTCAATATAATAATGTAATTTATCAACAGAAGGATGGCTTAGCGATGGGGGCTCCAACGAGTCCTCTCATCGCCGACATTTTTATGAATAATTTGGAAAATAATATTTTTGCTTCTAAATCACCTCTCTTAAACAATATTTTACTGTGGAGACGTTACGTTGATGACGTTCTTTGTATTTGGACAGGTACCGAAAGACAACTTAACTCATTTCTCAAAATAATAAATTCTTTTCACAAACAAATTCAATTTACTTTAGAAATAGGTACCAATTCAACATTAAATTTTCTAGACCTAACATTAAATATCATTAATAATAAAATTGAGTTCGACATTTACCGTAAACCTACCTATACTGACACTACCATTCACAATTCATCCAACCACCCCTTATCCCACAAACATTCCGCTTTCCACTCCATGATACATCGATTGATTACAGTACCACTAAACAGTAATAATTTTAATAAAGAATTATCCATAATTAAACAAATAGCTACAAATAACGGGTATGAGACCAAACTAGTAGATAACATTCTCAATAAAAAATTAAAACAAATAGCATCAAATAAATTTCTTTTTAATAAATCTAATAATAATTTAAATATAAATCAACAATTTCAATGGCGTAGAGTACTTTTTACAAATAACTTTTCTACATTAAGCGTAAAAAAATTCCCTCCGGAAATAAAGCCCGCCTTTTACACAAACAATAACTTAGGTAAATATTTAATTAACACTAAAGACATTGACGATAAACTTAGTCACTCTGGCATATATAAACTTAATTGTAACGAATGTTCTGCTTTTTACATCGGGAAAACAGCCCGGAATGTAAACATAAGAATTAAAGAACATCTAAGATGTTTAAATAGTAATGCTTTTTCTGAATTCGCGAACCATCTACTAGAAACTAACCACTCATTCGATAAAACCTCCGGGACTAAAATATTACATAAAAATGGATGTGGAATAAGATTAAACAATCTAGAAGCCCTTGAAATAAAAAAAGCCGTCAATAACAAATCTAATATTATTAATAATCAAATCAATTTAACTGACAGTCCCATTTTTAATTTATTCCGTTAACCTCTTCTGAAACAGTCCCTTTCCCTCTCCCTCCCCCTCCAACCACCCATCCTGCAATAGTTTTGTCTCCCTCTTATCTATTTGTATATCTTACTGGCACCAATAGGGGGCCGTCTATTGTATTGCTATCTCTTTCATTCATTTTTTTAAATTTCTTATATATATATGTGTCTGTATGTAATTACCTTTAGTTAATATAATAGCCCTGATGAAGCTTGAGCTAAGCGAAACCTGGTTGGCTGTCAAATAATTATTAATTCTAATAAAGTGGTGTTTTACAAAGTGTGTTTCTTCATTTAATATGTCTATATTCAATTCGATCACTTTTAACTGTATCATACTTCACTAAGAACTACCAACATTATCTTAATTTTCTTAACGCGCATATTATTGGCTGCTATCTTTATTTAATTTAATCACAGGCCCAATATGGCCTCAAATCTAAAATAAAGTTTTGTATGAAAAAGGGTCTGCAGCCGATCCCCATAATAGTTTGCTTTGATGTGCCTTTCGAGACATGATCACCACTATAATATTATAAAATATTAAGACCGCTGATCAGGTTCTGAGACAGTTATGACGGATCGACCAACACCCCCTTCGCGAAACCCGCTCCACTCGTATTTCAATAAAAAATAATGGTAAACTTTTTATAGCGCCGTTTAATGATAAAATCACCTCAAGGGCGCTTACATAATTAATGTGTGATGATTCTTTCCTGCGACCTTAGCCGCGATATTTGGGAACAGGTTGTTTTGTTGATTTTTAATGATTCCCCGTCCATTTAAAATTATTTTCAAATCAATACCTTTCCTATTTATTATAAGATGGTTTTCCTTCATCCAAACTGTTCCACAATAATTAAATAAATATAATTTAAAAAAACAATTTATGAGTAAAACCTTAAATTGTAATATTTAATTAATATTTTGTTCTAATTTTATTGTGTTCTCTTTTCCAGGTAAGTTACCCGCTTCAATATCAAGCCTTGCATATATCAGAGTTGCAGTTCTGGTAAGAAAGTACACAACATATAACTCGATCGAAAATCTGAAACAGAAAATTCAGAAAAAGATACGTTCACATCAAAGATATTGAAATGTAAGGAGATGTGCTATCCGCCGTTTTTACTAGGTGAGACTGCGCTTCTGGGTGTCGCCGGTGTTGTTTACCAATTAACGAATAAACTAAATGAACGAATAATTAACGAATAAACTAAACGAACTCTAAACTAAATGAACGAATTCTTTCCGTATTCAAACTGTATTGTTAACCAATAATAATGCACACCTTAAAAAAATCAAGAAAATGAACAAATTATTTTTGTATGCAAACTACGCTCATTAGGCCGTAGTTCGGCGACAGTCGCGCGGACATTATAGCATATCTCTGTATTTGAATATCTTTGGTTCACTAGGAATCAAACCCAGGACCATTGCTTTGCACACCTTAAAAAAATCAAGAAAATGAACAAATTATTTTTGTATGCAAACTATGCTCATTAGGCCGTAGTTCGGCGACAGTCGCGCGGACATTATAGCATATCTCTGTATTTGAATATCTTTGGTTCACTAGGAATCAAACCCAGGACCATTGCTTTGCCGGGGCGGAGCTCTACCACTGGACTAATGTGGCCCTACCCGATTCGGTCATATTTAACTGTATCAAACTTCGACTAAGAACTTCTAACATTATCTTCATTTTCTTAACGCATGTTTAAATTTGCTGCTATCTTTATGTATGTTTGCAAGATTCAAATGCAACCTACTCGTAAATAGTGTCTTGGATATATTTATCCGTTTTTATTTAATATGCAACGTCTATTGACTTTTATGTAAGTCTACTATTTTTTTTTTTTTTTAATTTGATGAGTAAAAACTCAAAATGAGATATTAATTTCGGTTGTGTACTTATACATAACATCGTAAATTAGGTATTAGTAAATAACTATTAGTTCTGTGAACAGTAGTTAGTAGACTTCGCGTCTTAAAAATGTATGTTTTTAATTTTCTCTTATATGATAAATCAAAACCATATATTGCACAGAAACCATACGATTTATAAGTAGGTACTTAAATACCCTATCTTCTTGATTATAAACCATAAACATTTTAGATTATCACGTTTTTAAATTTCAAATAAAGAATTAAACAATTTATCCAAAGACATGAAAATATTTTTTCAAACTTTCTTTAGGCCGGTAGGTACCATAATATCATACAATAAAGAACACAAGAAGTGTTTTGTGGACGTGTTTTGTGATCCAATTATAGACCCAATTTGGGCTTATATTTCCATACAAAGGTGTGTTTGACCATGATTACGAAATTCAAGAGGAATGGTGATACCCATTTTCAGGCAAGCGTAAGGAAGTTGTACCGCGTGCCAAATGGTCTAGAACCAAAAGGTATTAAGTCACTAATAAATAAATAGGTAGTTACTTACTTTAACGCTTGCTGAATAATTCTGAACACAGTCGTTTAAAATGACAATTAATTCCTAACATTTAACCAGAGTGACAATTTTCAATCCCTCACAGATCAATCCAATCAATCCCTCATCCGAAATTAGTATGTTTGATCATAGCTTCAATCAACTTTGAAATCAGTCGTACAGAAATATCCCGAACTTCAAAATGTATCATGTTGAATAATTTGATATATTTATTTTGTCTAACAGTTCAATCAATTCAGAATGTTGTCGAAATCAGTGACTGCTGATGGCTCAAATTGAATAATTGGGCCTAAACAATCGGAAAGGAGCAGGCCCAAAACAAGGCTTAAGGATTAAAGGATGGTCAATCAAGTCCTGGAATTAGTCTTCCTGTTATTAATTAATCAAAGCACTCAATGGGCTCAAGTCAGGAATAAGGATAGTACACTGGTCATGTTGTAACTGCCTTGTAACCATTGACCTATGACAAAGTACTGGAAGTAACTAGATCGATCGTTCAGTTGATTATCCAGACATTTCCGAAAAATCAAAATTTGAGTTGGGCATGCCGTTCTATAAGTATATACCCTCTATCACAATCCTAGAATTGTTCATAAACACCACAAAATCAAATACATTGCAGAAAATCTTGTAGTAAAATAAAGAAAATTTTGATGTTTTCTGTGTCAACACTTACTTGGCCATTACGCCTATCGGTGTTATTTTATAGCATAGGTACCTATTTAATATGTAAAACACGTGTAAATAATATTTGGTTTCCTTATTATCTCAAAACTTAGTATTTGAAGATGTCTGACTATTCATTAGGACGATCGACATGATATAATACATACCGGTAGGGAAGACTCCACGTTGCGTAGGTATATTTGTAAAGTGTACAGCTTGACAGACGTATCAATGCAGCAAATAGAATAAAGAATGAACGAACTATAAAAAATATTGTCTATAGAATATATACTAGAGCGCATTATAAAAAAGATATTCCATATCAATTGGCAACGTGCGGCAATTGCGTTTTCTGCGTTCCTATTTTTCCTGAAACCATGTTGGTTAATTGAGAGTATGTGCATCTAGTTGCAGATGTAATAGTTTTTCCAAGAAATTTTGACATAGCGTTTAATAGTGTAATATGGGTGTGTAGTTATTTATAATACCTATAGTACCTACCTAGAATACGAACATACCTGCACTTGTTTTAAAATATATTCACTCTATAATTGCATTATGTAATTCGAATTTGGGTGAGTGCATCAGTAAAGGCCCTATCATTACTTTTGATCGATTTTTTCGTAATATTTGAAATTGTATTTATTCTATCTGAAAAAATATTGTAAAGTCTTGTCCGCAAGGTTTCTGAAGTTTCGTTGATCAAAAGTAGTATGCGTTGCAGAAATTTGTAGTAAGTCTTTGTTATTGTTTCGAGTATGGCGAGTATTTAATCTTTTTTCGTAGTATTTATGTAAGTTTGTGTATAGATGAGTGTTACCTCGGTTGTATTGTGTGTTTGTTTACCTATAGTTTGTACGAAATCAGAAGTGTTGGCTATTAAAAGCTTAGGATTTGTGCAATAAACTGTTGAGAGTGAAATTAAGATTAAAATTATCTTAATTTCTACAATAAACAGAAGCTGTTTGGTTTATTACTTTTTGCTGGGATGAGATTTCAAATTAACTTCTCACAAACGTGTTACTCATTGTTGATAATGAAACAAGAAGCGAATTCTGTAAATGAAGCAGTTAGTCCACAATAAAGATAATATTATTGTGATTGTACGTAGTGTATAGTATAAGCCAGAAATTTGCAAGCGTGTTTTGTATCAATGTGCATCCGTCTTGTTGACGTTCGAGCTCTGAAGGTCAAAGCCAAAAAAACTGTTTCGGCCAAGCTTTGTGTATACCTACGACCAGCGTGCTTTTGTTAAGACAAAGGCTTTTTAGAAGCCAATATTCTACAAGTTATGACGATCGGAATAGAGCTTGAACCGAAAACTCTTTATAGTAATACAGTTATAAAGTAGCAGTCAATGCAACAATAAGAATGAGTTAAAATTTGAGGAAACGGACTAAGAATCGGAATTTAACTGAGATCTTTCGACTGTCAAAAATATAAAATGGTGCTGAATGGTCATTATGTGACTTTGTCGCATGAATGTCTGCGAAACAACTTTTCCTGGCAAAAAGTATTATTGTGATTAAATTTTGGATTTCTTTAGCCAACGTTTAGCCATCACCAGGAAAAATGCTTAAGTTTTTAGATTTCTTAAATTTTTGGGTTATTTTGCTGTGTTGTGTTTTCCCTTCTTTAGCCAAAGTTTCGGCCAGCGCTGTAATGTCTATTATCACAGCAGATGTCTTGGGTTGTTATGTCTTAGATTGTTGGTAACTATACCGTGCTGGACAATGTTTCGTACAGTGTTACAGTTTCCATCAAAATGATGGCTAAATAAGGAGGAATAGGTAAAGGTATAATAATCCACAAAGTAATAACGTTAATTATTATTGTACATTAAAATCTCATATTCCTACAATTAATTTCACTCCACGTCGTAAATGCTACACGAGTTCCAGAAATTGTTTTGATTAACTACGTACGAATGAACATCAATGAACATTTAAAATATTCATTTGTTTTTTCTCTATACTTAAAACTAATTCCCAGTATTTATTGAGTAGTATGTTGATGGTTGATTGTAAACCTAATTGAAGAGTAGGTATTTATTAAAATTTGCGGATGTTTGGATTTTTACATTCATCTCGTTTTGACTATAATTTGGGATTTGATCTCCCAAATTAATTATTCGTTGTTGTTTGTTTTGATTGGTGCCTTAGTTGCACTTGCTGCCAGGAAAGAGGTTCTCAAACATTTCATTCTTTCAGCCTCGTGCCAAGAAAATTATTTATTATTAAATTATTAGAAAGACAAAATTTAAACATTAGTAGTGAATTTATAATCATTGAAGAAGAAGCTAATATCTAAACGAAACACGAAACAGAAAAAAGATGGGATCGCAAATGGGGTCGAACCCAGGACCTATGTTTTAGCGGGACAATACTCTTCCACTAAGCTACTTATTGACGTATTTATTTTTCTGTCATTTTTATCGAGTACGTATTATTTCAATTTTAAGATTTATCGATATCATCAAAATAATGTTGCAACACCTTTAAAGCTTATATTAGGGCCCGTTGTTTTTAAGGTTAAATCATTTTTTTTACCATCCATCGCGTAGATTTTTTTTCGCGGTTTCGAGAAAGTGCCAAAATATTCACACAACGTATTTATTTTATACTCTATGATTGAAAAATAAACCTAAAAATTTAAGTCGTTTACATTAGTACTAATTTCCAACAATTCATGGTTCGTCTTATGTTAGGTTATTTTTTCATTTATTAATTTTCGGGAAATCCTCATTTTACATTTTTATCAAGGATCGATGCTTATCGACCTAATCGTGTTAATTGATGTTATTTTCAAACCAACGTCAAGAAAGGCTTGATTATTAATACCGCGACGGTCAAGACTTGGATTTATTTTCGAATTCATTCCTTCAGAAGGAACTTATTCTTGCATTTACTTGCATACCTATACCTGGCGATCTCCTCACTTAGAGCCGCTTTGTAACTATTGTATCATTCCCCAACTTATGTATTGACACTATTATTTGTGTAAGTGTGTACATGTATGTGCATGTGTATATGCATATATATGCATACAATTTACACACGTAAAACAAAAAAATTGCTTGTGTAAAGTAAGAAAAACATTTATTTCATGAAGCTTATACTGGTGGTAATTGAAAATAAGACTGTTACGCAGATAGGTACTTGTTTACATCGTGATCGGCGACCTATAAGTTTGAGAATCTTCCCGCTAGTATTATGGTAAAATACACGCCATATTGTTTAGAGTTTTCCCGCCATGGCGTATTTGACAGGAGCCCATTTCGAATAACAATGGCTGTCATGTTTCGCAGAAAAGGAAATAGCCGCGCAATAATTGCATATTTTTATGTTGAACAAACAAAGACACTAGGTTATAGTGAACTGGTTTATTTTTTATTTGGTACACCACGTAACCAATAAACATGTCATTTGGTATAAAGCTCAAATCATAAACAATCTACGTGGCTGAAGTCTACTGCGTTGCCCGGGCTTTACGCTACGAGTTTTTTTAAATCTAATAAAAGCCTTCCTCTTATTTTGAAGGTCAAGTATGCAAAATTTCATCAGTCTCGGAACAGAACTATAGAGCTATATTTACATAACATTCAACCGTATCTTTTAAGTGACTTTCTACCTAGATAACTAACACTCCCGCGGTAGGTTACCCCAAGTGCTTCGCTAGGCTTGGTGACTTAGCACGGGTGCCCGGGCACATGGGGTGAGCTTTGTCTAGGTCTTGGCGGTCAATGCGTTTGCCCACCTACTGCGTGGCTGGCTGGATCCGAAGAGACTGGTTGAGGGAGATCTTTTGACCTCTCCAACCGGACTCTCTCCTTCCTTTCCCTAAAAAAGATCCTCCATACAGCACCCCCAAAGATGACCTAGACCCCGAAGGAAATTGATTTTTCTCAGTGCCTCCTGTGTGGAGCTAACGTAAAAAAATTGGCGGTTGATACATACGGTGCGCGTTGCTGAAATGACTTTATCAAAAGTTTGGTAACCAGATCTCACTAGACTGATACTTCCCAACCTTCCTTTTACCAAATTCTTTCCCCTCCGATCTCCCTTCAGCCTTACAACATACTCTAATTGGAGATTCAATCGTCTCACTGCTCCATAAAAAAAATTAAAAACTCTTTGAGAACCTTTCAAAAGTCGTTTTATCTTACGATGTTTACAACAGTGGCAATCTGAACCATTCTCATTATTAAGCTTATCAAATTACAAAAAAATAAATACTACCGTAAGTCAAATTAGGCTTCTTATCGTTGTAAAAATGAATGGAGTGACAAATGCAGTAGAAATTCTTCCTGGTAATTCCCATATCTTTTACGCCCATTCTGCTATCAGAACAGCAGAGCCAGGAATGGAATGGGATATAAACAATATAATTGAACAAGTGTTGACGTAAGTGAGCAAACAATTTGGTTCCCAGAATTCCCACCTCCGAACAGAATGTCTAATGGGTTGTTTTGGTCACTCTGATCTCTTTTTCTGTAATATTATCTCCGCTCATTTCTTATTACATCTCTTTCTCAAATTGCATCAAAACAGAATGATTTTAATTGATAATTAACTAATAATGACGTCGTGGAAAATGTAAGTATTTGAACTAATAGTTAGATAATTGCTTTATTATGATTTTCATTCTCTTTTCTATTTCTCCCAGTGATAATTTGAATATGTCCCCTGACTTGGTATAATTATTTCCTTCCATTAGTATTCTGGGCAAATAAGAATACATATGGTGGTTAGTCCCAGAATGTATGCACTATTATTACGTAGTGGAATCCGAAAGCTTATCAATGCAAGCAATTCTGGACCATCAACAAACATTATTTAAAATTTTATATATGATTATCAGATCAGTGAAAATCTTTCTGTCTGACAATTTAAGCATATTTAAAGAGTGTTGTCGTTCGACATAATTGCTGGAACACCATTTAAAAAAATTGGAAAACTTAAACATTTATTTTTTATTCTTTCATGAGCTTGTACAAGAATATTATAATATGGGTTCCACACCGGAGAATTGTACTCATGTTGACTTCTAACAAAGGCAAAATATATTTCAATAAGATTGAAGCGATATGATTAATTAATATTACAAACAAACATTCCATGAACTTATAATAGTGGTATTTATGTATGCAAATGAACAAACTTAAAGTTCGCATTTGGTGTCAACTTTTTCTACAACTTTTTATCACCGTAAATAATTTATCGTGTTTATCAGCCTTGGGATGTTGGGACAAATATTCCGATATTCATTTATAAGAGGTTATTCACATGGAATACGTGATTAGGTAGAGACCGGATTATATGCAATTGCATATTTGCATATGCATTTGCATATTTAGACCCTTTTCAGCAGTAATTGCATATTTTAGCAAAAAAATTTAGATCTTGCATATTTACGCTCGATCTCGTTCATCGTTCAGATGCCTCGCATAGTGACATTAAGGGTATTATCAATGACATCGATAGTTCAGAGGCTTCGACAGTTTTCCAGTGCAAAGAAGCGTTTGACGATGCTAGTTTTAAAAAATAAAAACCTAGCTATGGTTAGCCCTCATTTTGCCTACATACCTGCATGTTTAAAAACGCTTGAAGCTCATGGATTGGCGTTGATGAATCTATTCAGGTTATGAAGAAAATTCGCCTTATGAATTACTCGTTGTCAAAACTGTTCCTCCAGAGTAAACTCAAAGAAAAGTTTGAAAACTTACTGAACAATAACCCAAGGTTTGAACCCTTGTGCCAAATTGATAGCTTCATTAACAGGGCAGGTGAAATTTTTATCGGCACAATAAGTTAAAAAATCGCACCCAAATTTTAATTCTGTCCAATCACATCAGTAGGCGTAGAACGCTCCTTTCCGCTTACAAAAATATATTAAGTGATCGTAGACACACTTTGTCTACAGAATATTTAGAACAGTAGGTACTTGGTTATATACATTTTTAAAGGTAAATTGTAAATTTCATTGTTTAATACATTTTATAATTGATATTTTCGATAATACGATTGTTATACTTGAGAACTAATGGCTTAATAAAATAAAAAAATATTTAAAAATACGATTTCATGTTGCATATTTTGGCCTTTTTTATGGATTTTCGTGCATATTTTAGCTATTTTTATTGCATATTTGCATGCATATTTTGGGCTGTTTTTGTTGCATATGATCCGGTCTTTAGTGATTAGGTTACTGGGTAGCTACTTCCAATGTTCCAATACATTCCTGCATGCAACTCTCGCCAGATAACCTCGAGGTTACACTGTTGAATACTTAAGATTTTATATGCATACAATAATATTTCGTCGGTTAAAAGTGACAATTGGCTAATTATTAACATTTTAGCCAAATTGAATTTTTGATAACGAGCCCGATTTTTTACAGAATTTGAACAGTTCATCGAATTTCAAAGATAATTTTTAAGTTCAGTTAAATTTCTGTTATTATTTCACTATGAACCGCTGTTTCAAAGAACTGAAATAATAACAAAACTTGATTAGAACTTTCAAAGAATTCAAAATATACTTTGAAATCAGATGAATTGTTTAAATTTTGTAAAACAACTGGGCCGTTATCAAAAATTTTATTTGGCTAAAACGTTCATTAGCAACTAGTCACTTTTAACTAACGAAATAGTATTGTATTATGGACTCTCCGTGTCCCTATGGACAACTATTTCACTGAACTGAAATAATAACAAAACTTGAATAGAACTTTCACAGAATTAAAAAAAAATTAGCTTTGAAATTTGATTAATTGTGCAATATCAGAGTTTTATCATAAATTACCAGTTCATCAAATTTCGAAGTTAATTTTCAAGTTCTGTGAAAGTTTTGTTATTATTTCAGATTTGCAATACAAATAGTCAATAATGATATAATAAGAGAACTATAACCTTTACATAATTTTTAAATTAACTTTAACATTTGGTTACTTGTTCAAATTCTGTGAAACAACTTTTTACAATTTTCGTTATTTGTTTTGGGGGTGTTATGCCATGTTGCGCACCTCTTTCTTTAGCCAACGTTTCGGACAGCGTTACAGTGTCCATCATCAGGGCAGATGTGTGCCCTGATGATGGCGCTGTCCGAAACGTTGTCTAAAGAAGGAGGTAGCGCAACATGGCATAACACCCCTAAAACAAATAACGAAAATACTTTTGACCGTGAAAACCTTAAAACGTATCAAACTCTTTACAATTTCCGTTATCATGAATCCATTTGAAAACGCACATTATGTATAAAGAACACTAAGTAGGTTACTAAAAACTACATTTGGCATGGTTATTTTTATTCAGTTACTTGTCGCTCCAAGAAAAATTGCTCAACATTTATAACCACGAGAACGATAATTAAAATTATTTAAGGACACCATAGTTTTTGTTTACATTTGCGGACTGATTAAGAATTATTTTGCTGCTAGTTAAGAATTTCCTGTTAGATATTGGTGTTGGAAATTGCATTTAATTGCCATTATTATCAGTTGACTTCATGTCCGATCAATTAATTAGAGTTTGCTTCTAGATTTGTTATGAATAACGACACACATTTTGCGGAAACAGTCTATAGAATCCAGCGTAGACATAATGAAGGTGCGGCCATTGCAATTAATGTAGTAATGAGAAAATAAACCATCAAAATCTATTTTATTGATTTTTTAACCGTTTTACTGAGTTTTTTTACATTAGGTAACTCCATGCAGGAGGCCCCGAAGAAAATAATTTAAAGAGTTTACTACAGAAAAGGCACATCGTTTTTTGACAAATTGCATTTTAACCAAAAACTACCGGAATTTATCCTTTTATTCGCCGATGGGGCTTTTACATTAGATACGTAATGTTTACAATTTTTTACACAATGTTTAATCATAAACAATAGGTTGCAAAAATAATGTCTTATATTACAGTGTTCTACAATTGGATAAAATTAAAATGATCAGAAATAAAATATTGTTTGAGTTTGTATTAAACATCGAATTGCTGCATTAAAAATGTCGATATCATCAAAGAGTATAAATTTAACATTTTCTGAAGAACGAATTTATTTCGTTAATAAAGAGTAGGAATAGTACAGGACGTAAATGGATACCTTGTAGTACGCCGCTAGAGGCGTAGAATTCTTTCGAATTTGTAGTTTTCAGTTTAAAAAATACTTGTCGTTGACTCAAATAGCTAGCGAACCAAATAGACAATTTTCCCTGTATTCATGTAAGGCCTTTAGTATGTGAAGAAGTAATTTATGTGATATTTTATAAACGCCTTCGAGAATCCTGTATATGTAGGTATACTGTTAACTTGATTTATTTTGTTATAAATGCGTTTGTAATGTAATTTTGAAATAGAAGTAAATTTGTAATGTCGGGAATCAATCCAATACAATGCAAGATAATATAATATGACTTATTTAATTAAATACTACGAATTTATGTAACTGGTACAATTATAACTTACGTATCTTATCAATTTGCAACAAGCTGTGATAGCTTAACAAAACGCTGACCTCGTTTCTAAGATCTGTCTTCTTTCAACGTCACTCCAGTCTAGGCATAGTATATTTGTTAGATAATCAAGAGAATTATTATAATTAAACATTAAATAGCTGTGTTTATTCTGTCCAGTTATTCGTGTGCCCTCACTTATGATATTTAATAATTGCTGAAAGGTTTAGTTTATCAATTTTCCTTTAATTCAAATACCTACTGAGAAATACAATAATATATATGCACCGTACTGTGTACTTAGTAAAAATGGAAAATGTTTTTATTAACCGCTCGGGTCACGTATTGCTGCATTTGTCTCTAAACATAAAAGCCGTTGAGTCACTTTGTGTTGTATATGTCACCAATTGACACATCCTCATAAAACTCGTTTTATCTTATTTCAGACATGAAACAGTTAGTTAGTTGAATGTTATGAATACCTACATATGTCAGGTGATTTGATTAACAAAATTGTAGCATATCTAATGTGGAAGTCAAAATATTGTTTCAGCTTTTATTACGCCAAGAAATCGACAAACGGTATTGTAAAAAGAAAACACCTCGCTATATATTCAAATCTATAAGTTAACCACAAAAGAATGAAAATGTACACCTTTATAAAACCAAAGTTCCCACTACACCGCAATTTGAAAAAAAAAATTGAAACTTTTCAAGCTTGAAACTTTTCAATTTTTTTTACTAATTATTTTTACAACAAATGACAAAAAGTGAGATGAAGATAACGTTTCAATATAATAAAATTTCTGTGTGTTTTGTTGTTTTCAAAACTCGTAATTTTGGTTAGAAAAAACGTAAAATGAGCAAATTTTAAAAGGTGTGCTTTTTTATGAATGAAAAATTACATGGTTATTTCTAATAATAAAATTTTAAATCGTATTTCATCACCTTTCAAAAATAGTTTTTAGTTTTTTAATACGTTCACAAATATTCCATTTACTTTAATTTTATTTCACGGCGTAAATATTCTGACCTACTAAGGCCTGAGGGGTTAATTCCTGAGCTGTTCACAAATTTGACATTTCTCATTATGCCCAAGTTATATAATTCTGTCAAAACCAGAGGGGTTAATTGCTTGAACATTATGCTTTAGTTTGATTTGAATAAATGCTCTACTTACGTATAATTACAATTTAATCAAATGCTAAGCAATAACGATACGATACGATAATTATTATCTGCAGACACCATGGCGATACTGATTTTCATGCTTTGATTCTTGGCAGTTGTCGCTTGTGGCGTAAGATAATGTTAGAATAATGCACGAGAATCCACGTTACTACAAAGTTGTGTATTACTTCTGATATGTGGACATAAGGCAGAATTTGATCTTGATAAATGCAGTTAATAAATCAAGTGCGATTGATTGCGGCTTAATCTATTTCAAGGGAGTCAGGGAAAATCTGCTACCGGTTTAGTATTATGTACTTACCCAGAAGCGAACTTCTTAACTTGAGGTAGATATTTTAGTAACTAAAACAGAAAATGTCTAATAATACATGTTACATAATTAAGACATTTACCTTGAGTAGATACATTAAATCACAATACTAAGCGGCTGCCTGTTTCATGGTGACCAATGGAGGATAGTTACTTTGTATGAAGTCTAGTGTAAACATATCGATTTAGTATAGAATGATGCTAAAAATTGAAAAAATTAAAAAAAAAAGTAGAAAATAGAACGATGTTAAGAAGAGTGTCTTTTCGTTAATTTTTTTGTGTACAAATCGACAATTTTATTCCTAGATTGAATATTGCACAGTTGAGATTCAAAACAATAGGATGGTCCCTGTCTAGGTGTATCTAAATGTCGAAAAATCACCCCATTTTCCCACCCCTGATACTTCTTCGTGAAATTTGGCACACATGACGTTCGAAATAAGAGAGACATCTGATATTTAATTCTATGTAAAGCCCGGGCAACTTTAGCTAGAGTATAATGTTTAACCACAGCAACGATCAAAATACTAAATCTGTTTTCTGAAGCAGTGAATCGCTTGATCGATGAACTTTATCATCATGAAATTTGTGTACCTTTTTCTGTGTTGAATTTATAAACGAATGCATCAATTTTTAGCTCCCTATCCCATTCGTACCAATTCAAATGTTCACTAAACTTTGATAAAATTTTTGGATTTCAATAAGAAAAGTAAAAATCAAATTTCATTTTGACAGGTTTTGAATTAATGATACAAAGTCAAAACCCTACCACTTTGACACAGGGGTCATCAAGTTAGGCCTAGGCCAACAAACGAGTATAGAGATTGTAGTCAGTTCGTACCTGCATTATCGTTTAATATTATAGTTTTTTAAACGTATAAGGTTTTGCTGTTACTCGTAACTTGACGGAGACCTTCAATTTATGCATGAATTAATTATTTAACTATAAGACCAAACAACAAGTTGTGTGTTACCTGCATATTGTATCCTATGATATTTATTAAGTCATCTTATATCCAAAGTATTCTCACAAACCATTTTTCAATTTGTGAGACGGTTATGGGTAACGCCTCCGTAGGCCATATATATGTAGGTTACCCCAAGTTCGAAGCTATGGCCGGTGGCCGGTGACTTTTAAGGGGTGCCAGAGTTCATGGGGTGAGGGTTGTCAGGGAGAAAAAAAAGCGGGAGTTTTTTATAGCATTTAAGTAATGTCTAGATTATAGTGTGGCCCTTTCAGTATTTTAGTAAAAGTCTCAATGGCTCCAGGCAGTTGGGATTCTAGTGCGATTTCTTCTTACATCGGTTCTCCGTTGCTGAGGAACGTGACCCCTACTCGTGGAGAGCTTAGGACGCCGACGTAAAGGACGCCAGTGATAATTGGTCACTCCAGCGCATTGGTGACCTTTCTTTGCTTCCACTTTGCCAGTGACAATGAGCTTCTCCAAGTTGGAGTCCAAAGTATCTTAAACTCTATATATACAGATAGTTGAGAGCCTATTGTGAATGTTTAGCTCTTCCAGAATGGACACATTTGTGCGTCTGGCTGCCCATGGGATCCTGAGTATATTAATAGCACCATATTTCAAGGGCCTCTATCCACTTTCTTTCGCTGGCTCTAAGTGACCATGTTTCCTCACCATATAGACATATAAAGAAAATCAAACCTCGGATGACTCTGATCTTGGTGGTCTTCGTTTTGTCCGTCATAACGTGCGTGATGCGTACGCCTCTATATCTGTGCGATATTTATATAAAAAAGCACACTCTTAGGTATATCAAAAGAAATCTTTAACAGCATTATTTGGCAGCTGCAATCATGTAGTTTTTTTATAAAGGTTTCAGTCTATCAATTTCCTCACCATAAAGAGAGAAAAAACACAATAATATATACGATAAGTAAACAAAATACTCAATTTCGAGTACCAACCCATCCAAATCAAATTACCGCTATTCAATTATTGCCTCATCGTGCATTAACGAACACGAGTTTTTAGATTGACATATTTGATTTAGCTTTCAGTAATAAACTACTGTTGATTTCCCATAAATAAATAACGAAATGACGTAGCTGGTACGTATTAAGTTTCTTCTGGAGATTAGCTGGCAACCTATCGGTGGCTTCTAAAAGCTTTTTAGAAACTATCGAGATGGCCATTAAATTTAATGACAGCGAGCGTTTCACGCGGGTAAATAGTAAGAAAATGCGGGAAAACGCAATGGCGGCCGCGGGCGCTGAGACATGTGTCACCTCTTCGCACGTACATCTCACTCTTTACCTCTGGCCAAACAGACCTGAAGGCAGAGGCGAAAAAGCGTTTTACCATATTTAACAAATCTCGAATGTTTTATTAGGCTAATTCAAATTAGTAGAAAAAAAATGATTGGCTTGTAACTCGGAATCTCACCTGATCATTATTTATTTTCTATGGAATAGGAACCTAAAATTGAATAAACTTCAACTTTCATTCTATGAATTGATCATAGAGATCCATAGCATAAATCAGGTGAGAATGCGCCATTTTATCTATTATTATTTTTCTCTGCCTACAAAACAGTGGCCAAAAAATGCACCAATAATCTCTTTTGCATTATATCTGATTATTTTTTGGTTATTATGCCGTGTTGATATTTTTCCTTCTTCTGCATCTGTTCTGATGATGAAGACTGTAACGCTGTTCGAAATGTTGGCGAAATAAGGAAGAAGCGCAGTGCGGCACAATAACCTAAAAATGAATCAAAATCAAAATGAATGAAAGTGAAAATCCCAAATTATATCTCTTATGCATTAGTTTTACCCTGTATATAGTTACCACTTTTAGGTGTCAGTTAAAATTCTTTATAAAAGGGAACGAAAACAAGTTCTTTGGTAATTAAACATTTAAAATATTAACATTAGAACTTCCGAATTTACTAATAATGCAAAAGTACCACAAAGCCCTCGAAAAGTGAAATTTCTTTGGTTAAAATTGTTCCCCACAAAATTAATAAACGTTCTTGATTTAGTGTAGGTAATGTTTAGTGTTTTCAGAAAGCCATGATTTCAGGATACGGCATTCAGTTTTCTTCATGAAAAATACAAACCTAACAAAAAATACGTTTGCTCATCATTTCTATGGAGTAGTTAGTATGTGGGTATACGCATAGCTACTCGTTTTTAACCACTCTAATAATATCCTTTACCTGACTGATCTCAGTTCTCAGTTGTACAAATTAAAATTCGATTCTGCGTAAAACGTCAAATTCTTGTCAGTGACAAATAATTGCTTAAGCCATTAGGCGACAGACGGTTGCTCAGTGCCTTGCACCGGCAAGCACAGCACAAGATAAATCCCGGCAGTGACTCACTCGGGAAAGGTTGCCTTTTAATTTTCCCTCTTCTTCAAAATCATTAGTTATGTGTTATTTCAATTATCACTCTCATAATTATTACCTATATATTATATGATTCACATAATTTTTCGAATAAACCAATACAATGGCACCAAAAGTTTTATTAACATTACAGTATTGCTTTTGAAGTTAAAACTTCTTTAGCACCGTTGTAATTTTAAACTCGATGAAACGGAAAAGCGACACTAAAAAGAGACAAACACAGATATCTGTTTGTATTTAGCCCGCAAGAGAATGAGACAGTACAATCTGTCACCTCTTTGTGTGGTGCTTCGTAGCCTTCCCACTCTTGTCTACTTTAGTTTTCTGAAGATTTCACTTTTACCGCATGTGAATTGCATACTCTGTTTTCCGAAGTGAAAACTTCTTTAAACTTGATAAAGCTAAAAATATCTACACTAAAAAGAGACAAATACATACACCTATAGGATTTAGCTAGCGAAAGAATGATATAGTATAATCGGTCTCCTTTTTGTGCGGTGCTTCTTAGCCTATCGCTCTTCTTTGTATGTGGTGCTTCGTAGCCTCCCCACTCTTGTCTATTTTGGTTTTCTGAAGGTTTCACTTCTACCGCGTGTGAATTGCACACTCCGATTTTTTTTACATTATCTCCACAAGGCCTATGTCATTTTTAGGGATGCTGTGTTTACTGTTTAGGGTTTTTTTGGGAAGGGAATGAGAGGAAGTTCTGAGAATGAAAAAGGTAGGAGGGGTGCCACAGATGACGGATATTACTGATATAGACTTTTATATAGTTCAGTTTTAATTTTTATGTTACTGATATATTTATTTTTATTTTTATATATTATTATATAGGATTCATGCTATAGATCTCTTGGGTTCGTGTCCCAGTTGTTACCGTTACCTTTTTAATTAAATGAAGACAATATTAGCGAAACTCAATCGAAAATCTGGAGATAGAAAAATCAGAAAAATATATTGGCACCTCTGGGACTCGAACTCTGGATCTTCTGCTTACATGGCAACAGCTCTAACATTTATTTTATCGAATGTCCATTGAAAGTTGTTGATATTATCTTCTTTAATTATTAAATTTTAGTTTCAAGTTGACTTCAAGTTGAAATTTTTTTCACTATTTTATGTATTGTGGCACGAACACAACATAGGATGGCGGTTATTTGCGCGAATTAGGCATTGTATTTAGTTCTTCAATGCGGTCACGGATTGACATTTTATCACACGCCAGCTGAACTGGAGTTATTACGTCTGACATACAGTATTATTATTTTGCTAAACATCCATTGGGAGTAATGATATGATCGCTGGAATACCCACCATTCAGTGCACTTCAACAGCGGATTTAAATGATTTTTTTATTATTATTTAAATGTCCACCGAAATATCAATTTAGTAACTAACCGCCAGTCCAGCGGCATAATTAGCAGGATACAAAAATAATTGTGACGTATTTATTTAATGCCATGAGAGTGCCTAAAAGATTCCGGGTGATTTTGCAAATTTGCTGTTGAATTTCTGGAATTTACAAGCTTGTATAATTTCAGGAAAACTTTCAGGATAGCAGCTTCTCTGTCTGTCTTCATTTCTGATAGTAAACATTGATAAGTTTAGCAGGAAAAAATTTTTCTTATTTTTTTCTATATCAAATTCGTACCAAAATCCAATTTACTTCATTTCACAGGTTTTCTTTTTTAAAAATATTTTTCGAATAAATTTATTATCATTTAGAATTTATTCAGATTTTTATTTGATTTTACAATCAATTAGGTAAACATTTATTGGATAACTATTGCCTCTGCCGTAGGTCACGCCAAGTGGTTCGCTACTTTTGGCGATTTAAGAGGTGTGCCCGGTTTCATATGGGGTAAAGTTTGCTCGGTCTAGACGGCAGATGCTTCTGCCCATCAACTGCCTATCAGGCCATATTGGGAGAGACTGGTCGAGGGAAACCTTTTGACCTCTCCAGCAGGACTCTCTCTGAACATTACCTTGCACCACAGAGGGAGGGATGGATTCATACGTCCGTCACTCTTGGACACACTGTCCCCCGATTTTCTACCCACCCCTCAAACCTTTTCCTTCTCTTCTTTCAAACAACATTTTCATTTTTGCTATAAAAAAAGATTAATTAGAAATGTCAATATTTATTTTAAACGAAACATCGCAAAGATAATTTTATCTTATTTCTAAATTTTTTACAAAACCTCAAAAACAATAAAATTCTCGGAAGATCCGTAAAACTTCACCGTGTCATTGGGACTTGTAGATAATAATATTTTAAAGAACAAATGGTTAAACTGTTCATTTCCTGTACATCAACCAATCTCAAAGGCGGAATCTTGTAATATTTAAAAAAATTAATATGTTTGCCGCTTAAATAAACAATTTGTTTCCTCATTTTTGACCATTCCGGTATAACGATGATTGCAAAATGGCACAAAACAACTAAAAGGCTCAAGCGAATAAGCTAAGAATACACATTGTATAATATCTCGTATCGGCATATCACAGTTTTCTCTTAAAGTGTTACATGTTGGCTTTACCCATCGATTTATATATTAGGCATGACCAATTACCACTCCCTAGAGACACGTAGAGGTATTGCTTTGCTTAAATATTTTTTTCAACTAATTAACGGTCACTTATCTAATAATGAAATACTGGCCCAATAAAATTTTTTTGTACCAGAGTCTCACTCTCGAGGACGTCATCGCAACCTCCTATATGGTAGAGCAAGCCGCACTAATTTATTTATGAACTCACCTGTGGGGAGAGCTACGTGCTTTTTGAATGAAGTGGATAAAAAAAATTGATTTATTTTTTGTGTCCTATAGCGCATTTGTAAGATTTTTGGCATTGCATATACACTGCATAAATGGTACAATTATAACGTCTTAGGCTATATTGCCTGTAATTTGTTTAAAATATATGTACAAATTATATATAAATAAAAAATAAAAATAATAATAATAAATAACACAAATATTCATAAAAAATCGGAGAACCCATGAAAAACGCGACATTTTTTGCTTTATGGCTTCATCCATTTCTTCTTCCTAAGTCTTCTGTTTTGACAAAGGCTTCCCTCACTCGCGTCTCTCACCTTTTCTTATTTCAATAAAACTCATATTGAGGCTACCTCCATTCCTTTGTCTCAATCAAAATAAACCATCCTTTGGTATCACCTTTTCTTAATTTTCAAATGTATTTTGCACAGCTCCGTAATTTAAAATGAAAATTACGTTTGTAGCTGAATATAGATGCTTTGATGTAGTAATTACAGATAGAAAAGCGGCCCAAATTCACTACGCCAAAGCCCCTGCGAGATCTATTGCAAAGCTCTTTGAGACCCTTGCAAGATCAAGTAAATAATATTTTCTGTTTTACAGCATACTGCAGATCAGATGTACACTTAACACACAAATTTTTCTCTTATTTTGAAGCTCAAGTTAGCAACATTTTATCGAAATCGTGGTTACTGAAAATCTAATGTAGACAGTGATTTTCCTCTTGTTTCTGAGATCAAGGGTGCAATAAAATATATCAAGAGAATAATAATGTAGATTGTTTAAAGAACGAACTCACGTTTGGGATAATTCTTTACATAATTGTAATCCCTGGCGTCGCCCCGGCTTTACGCAGAGTTTTTCGAAATCTACATACGGTGACCTTTCTCTTGTTTTGAAGGTCAAGTGTGCAAAATGTCGTAAGTCTCGGAATTAAACTGTAGATTTGTATACAAGTACACCACAGACATTGTTCTTTACATAAAATACAAGTAGATAGATAGATAGATAGAGATTAAATCGGTGAAAAAGATTTCTCGGGAATTTTCACAGTCCAACACAAAACATTAAAAATAGAGTAGCCACCTATTTGCTCACACACAAAAAATTGTTTGCGTTTTAAATATTCCAGTATGCACTGGTTAGCTGTGTGTTCATCCGAATGGAGGTGTGTGGGGTATCCCCAAGCGCTTCTCTCGCCAACCAATAATAGTCGAAGGATCCGAGAGTTTTGACACATACGTACGTAATGATTGCTTTCGGAGGCCAGGTCTGTTTGCAATTCATTTCACAGCTCGGGATACGACACGGTAAATTACATACATATTCGTAGTATCGTATGCAAAACAACGAAATTTTAAATTTCTTACAAAATATACTAAAATAGGTATGAAGTAAATTATTTATGCCATTTTGTCTTATTCCTGAAAGAAAACTCTATCGTAGCGGTATAATTTTAAAAAAAGCGAATTTGCTTTAGACCACACGACTGAAGTAAAACTTCACTAACTTATAAAAGAATAAATGACATTGACATAGAAATTCCAGACAATATGGGTTGTTGCATTTCGCACAGTACTACACACTCATGCGTCTTTTTTCCGCTGGGCAAAAGTTGCTCCGTTTCCTTTTTTAATGACATTGATCACTGTTCGCATCGATTACCGTTCGCATCACACTTTTCGTAACGCATCACACTTTTCGCAACAATCGCCACTTTTTGTGTGTTTTCTTCTTTTAGTGTCGAGCGTGCGTAAAGAAGTTTTACTTTTTTTTTACATTAGCTCCACACAGGAGGCCCCGAGGAAAACAATTTACCTCGGGGCCTATGTTATCTTTGGGGATGCTGTGTGGAGGGTTTTTTAAGGGAAAAGAAGGATAAGAAGATATGGAAAGGAAAAGGGTATGAGGGGTGGGTAAGAATCTGAGGGTCAATTAATTACTTATAAAAAATCACAATTATTTTATGGTAATCGCAAATAGTCTTTATTTGGAGTAGGTACAATCAATTTGCCAGTATGACACACTTTAATAATAGTAAAACAGTACAAAACTATAACAACAACTTCATAGGTTAACAATAAATAACCCAAAAGAAACTAATTGTTCCCTCAACCGCTTGTTATATCTTTTAACAAAAGATTTACGAGTATTCACTCTGGGTTAGCTGAAATAATTTCAGTCCTGCCAGAGGTTTGATTCCTTGAAGATGCGCGGGTAGGAACGGACTTTCTCGAGATACCACATGACATTAAATCAGTCAGACCATCTGTGGCACCTAACCAATAGCATCCCTCGCCCCTAATTAGCAAGGGACGAAGCGAGCGGGAAAGATAAGGTATTCGAGATTGGATAACTCTCAATATACGCTTAAAATAATAATAAGGTTTTGTTACTCTATCGCTTTTATAACCAAAAGCTGACGTGTACCCGGCGTTTCTTGTAGATTTCATATACAGTCTATGTCTAAAGGGTCATGACTGATTTTAGTAAAGTTTTGAATCTTCCTCCGGCGTCCCTGACATCTTCTACCATTCAAACAATCTCTGCACACTTCTGACTCTAATTAGAACAAATTTAGAAATTTTCATCGAAATTGGTCGACTAGTTTTTGAGTCATAGATACATTAGGTGCAAGCGATATTACCGCTATTTACTTAGCTATATCATTCCGTGTGTGTGTGTGTGTTTTTATTTTTATTAATAATATATGTATAAAGGCATATATATTTTTAATTAAGTGATTGTTATCATTTTGTCCTTTTGAAAATGTACCAACAATGGTCAAATCGTGGAAAGCATGAAGCCCGATGTAATGCACAAAAGTTTCATGTCAGAGGGACACGCAGAACATTTTATAATGGCGTATATGTATAATATAAATAGACAGGGAAAACTGAAATACACACACTGCATTTACAATGAAGAAAATCCCCTTTACTTAGAAATTTGTAAACTAGTTGTAAAACTATATCTAAAGATAATTTTAAAATGTTCTGTTTAGTTGGAAATTTAAAATCCTGCTTTTGTGTCACGGAAAAAACGCAATTATATTACCATCGCAGGAAAAAATTATCGTTTGTTTGAAAATTTCTTGCTCAGTAATCTAGAAAATTTATACAAATACCAGTCTTCGGGGTTGCTCAGGCTTTACGCAGAGTTTTTTTGAAATCAGATATGAACTGTGATTTTTCCATTATTTTTAAGGTTTCAAGACATTACTCTTGTTTTAAATTTAGGTTAATTGTGCAAACACATTTAAGTTAAATGCGCGAAATTTCATTAACTCCCGAATAAAACTGTAGATTTGTGTAAAAAACAAAGCCACGCCACCAGCCACAGTCATTCTTATAAATATTAGATAGATATAAAAAGATAGATAGATAAGCAATGGTTCTTCTGACAGTTTTTTCAATAATCAGTGGTTTAGAGTTTTATAGCATTCGGCGTTTAGCTGAAGGTTCCATTGACAAAATTAACATTTTGAATTCATCATTGATTGGCAATGGAAAGTAACATTACTGCAGGCGCGATCAAAATTATAACTTCTAATCAATAATGTTCAGTAGTTTACTTGTACAATTATGGAACCAAAGCATTATAATTATAAATAATATTGCCGACGCGGCGGTTAAGGTTATTGGCGTATCGCTATTACACATAATTTATATTTATCTAGTTCTGCCAAGTTCCCGATGCCACTTGTTAAAGAAATTGTTTCTCCCTGCGTATCCTTTCCCATTCGGCCCAGTTCCCCTTCCGCCTCCCCGTCCCCTCCTTTAACCTTCCCCGCCTTCCACCTCCCCCTCTTGCTTCACCCTTCCACGTTATCCTTCCAGCTTTTCCGCCTTCCCTGTCCTCCGCTTCCCCTTTCCGTTGTTCCCCTCCTCCCCTACCGGATTCCTCTCCCGCCTTCCCTTCCAGCCTACTAAACTACTCGCGCGCCACCTGTTGTATTTTTTATACAAATTTTCTGACAAGCATTCGTAACAGTTTCATAAAGTTTCATTGTAATCGGATGAATGGTTTAGGAACTGGAATAGGGGTCATTCCAATCGCATCGCAAAAAAAACATTCATTTTCATACATTGAGTTGTAGCTTAGTATTAGAGATGTTGGTTCCTACAGATACTTGGTCACCATCCACATACAGTGTTGAATACATCTACCTAATAGGTAATTGTATAATACGGTGACTACTCTGAAGTTATAGTGCAAACATGATTAAAAAATGTTAATAGTATTATAGGCAGCTCTGATTTATTAAGCTCAATTAATTAACTTCCATACACCAATAACAAGTACCCGATTACCTAGGTTGCATGCAGTTGACAATACTCTCTTTGAAGTGGTAGATGTGTTCAACTGCACGGAATATAGTTATATATAACATACAGCAATAAATTTTTATAACATACAGCAATAAACATTTATAGCGACGAAGAGACATCTAAATATGGAATTCCACAAGGTACTGTGCTGGGTCCTATATTATTCATCTTATATGTAAACGGGATATTCTCACAGTCACTTCATGGTAGTATAACCTCTTATGCCGACGATAAAGTACTTATTGATAGTGGAATCACATGGCAAGTAGTAAAACAAAAAGCAACAGAAGACATAAACATACTTAAACACTGGTTTGATATAAATCTACTATCTCTTAATAGTGAAAAAAACTCACGTTATACCATTTGCAATAAAATCAAAGGACATTCCGATAAATTTTGATATAATTATACATGACAATTCTAAAGATCACAAAAAAAATAACTGTAAAATAAACTGTTCCACATTAAAAATTTCGAATAAAATTAAATACTTAGGAATAACAATAGACAAAAACTTGAACTGGAAAGATCAAATCAACCTTACCGTTAACAAAATAAGGAAATTAATTTACATATTTTTAAAAATTCGAAACTTTCTCTCATTAGAAAATCTAACATCAGTCTACCATGCTATAGTACAGTCAAATCTCCAATACTCTGTAGTAAGCTGGGGAGCTGCATACAAAACAAATCTACTCCCTGTTGAAATTGCGCAACGTCTAATTATAAAAATTATATTGAAAAAACGAAGAGATTATCCAACTCACATTATTTTTGAAGAATTTAAAATATTAAAATTTAATGATCTAGTTCGAAAAAATATAATAATCCAAATAATAAAAGAAAAACAAAATCATAGCTTTTTAACTGAAAATCGTACTCGTCAAAAACATATATTTCCAATACAAAAATGTAACACCTCATTTGCACAACATCATTACACATATCTAGGAAAAAATACTTCAATAGCCTACCTGAAAAAATAAGAACAATCGAAGACGATAAATGCCTACTAAAAGCAATTAAAGATCAATTTAAAGTAAAAATAACAAATTGATAAAATTTATCATCATAACTTATATAACTTGTTAATTTGTTTTTTTTAAGTATCTACAACAATTAAATTAAAAGATACAAAATATATTTTTTTAATATATTTTAAATATTTTCTCCTCCCGATACTCGTCCCTCTTCTAATCACAAGCGTGTGCTTCTATGGAAGAGAAATATCATAAAAAAAAAAAATTTTAAATCAATGAAAATTTATTATGTAGTTTATTTGTATTAAAAAAGTTTATTTTGAAATGTAAATATTATATTTTATATGTCATTTTTGCTGTATAAATAATGTATCTTATGTAATAAATAAATGAAAAAAAAAAAAAAGAATTATGTTAGCGTACTATCTACTATTCTTCTGCGTAGGTTCTATGTAATTTAATTAGCATTTTTACTAACTTCATGATTACTATTCCACAAAATTATTATATATAGTATATGTTTATAAAAGCCCTTATAAATAAATAAGAATGACGTCATTTTTATAAGGCTCTTAGATTGATACCCAAAATAAAAACCGATTGAGATTTTTGAATACAGTCGATTTTTACGTTATTATCGGTAGACACTCTAGACAAAATGACCAGTCCTAGATTTATGACTTAATTTTCAAACCTATGTAGGGAAGTTAGCACATCGATCGTCCAGTTGTTCATTCAGACATATCCGAAAAATCAAAATTTGAGTTGAGTATGCAGTTTTATGTAAAAATGTACCCTTTATCTGGTTCAATACTCTGATTTAGCAAAACTCATATAAGACCAAATCACTTATAATGCACAAAAACCTGCAGTGAATTAAACAAAATGTTGATGTTTATTGGGTCACCAGTAAAATATTTTAAAATGTCATACTAATGTAGAGGACCATTACGCCTCCCGGGTTTTATTTAATAGCATATTTGATAGGTAAAACATAGGCACGTAAATAAAATTTGATTTATTGTGAGCATTATTTTTATTGCTTTCCTGATTATCTCAAAACTTGGTATTTGGAGATGTCTGACTAATTAACTAACTAACCAACACGCCGTTTCCCCGCAGGGGTAGGCAGAGAGGACGGACCGCCAAACAACTCGGTCTTGGCACACACTCTTTGCCTCACTCACATTTATACATCGTCTCATACATTCTCTTCTATTATTCTGACTTTTGAAATGGCCCGACTCAAGTATCTGATTCACTTAACCGTGCCATGTCTTCCTCGGACGTCCCCGACTTCTTCTACCATTCACATTTGCGTCGTATATTCTTCTTACACTACTTTCTTCGTTCATTCGCTATACATGCCCAAACCATCTGAGGGTCCCTTTCTTAATCTTACTCATTATGCTTACATCAGCCTTACATTCTTTGCGGATATCCACATTTCTCACACGATCATACAATGTTTTACCACACATACGCCTCAGGGATCTCATTTCAACAGCATTCAGTTTACTTTCATCCTTCCTCTGCTAGTTTCATGCCTCACTGCCATACATACCTGCCATGAGTTACCGGCATTCACCCTTCTTTCAATATCTCTATCAGCCTTCCCATCTCTCTGACTAATCAACTGCATATTATATTTAAGTATGCCGGGGGGGGGGGCAATTATCGGGGACCGACTGTCATGGAACTAGAATCACTAGTTCCAAGCATTTGAGACTCGTGCGTTCGTAGATTCGTGCTCTGCCAGATCGCTTATCTGGTAAATACAATAATGTATACAGAGCGCATTACGTGATTGCTGACCAGGCCACGCGTGCAGTACCAAGTGCCCAGTGGGTACCTAGCTACCCATTACCAGTATCCAGTACCTAGCCACCTCATCTGTGCGTCTGTCATCTGTAGGGAGCCGCGAACTAACTGGTTTAACCTTAATTCTTAAATCAATGTGAACTGCTCATTTCCTTATAGATAAAAGAGCAGGCCACTTCTGCTCTCTCAGACCACTTTTGCTCAGAGGTTATTTACCTCAGTTTCAGAAACGACATTTCTAGATAAACGTCCTTTGCAGACATTCAGTGCCCTTGAGGCAAGTCAATAAACTTATTATTATTACGTCAAACTAGTACCGGCTATTCGGTAGGTCCGGTAGGTTGTAGAAACGAAATGCCTTGTTTAGAAAGGCACTATTCAAAAATGTCAAGCGCAAAAGTATTTTTTATTTATTTATTTATGATTAATTTTATAAGTAAGAAAAAAGTTAATCAAGGGAAACTAACACAGATAAATTTAGCCATAGAATTATATTTTTTAAAAAGTTATTCCTTACATGCGTTCATACATTTCTAATTAAAAAAACAGATTTTATTGGGAGTTTACGCTTATATTTTTGATAAACTAATTTAAGTACAGTGTTATCTTAATTCTACTTAATGCTAGGAAAATCTTCAATTTATACCGAACATATTTTTCTTTTTAATATTCGCCTTAACTGACTTACGTGTTACTGACGGTTATTTAAAGTTGTGAGTTTTTTATCAACAAAAACATTAAAAAAATCGTAAGGTTTTGGACAATTTAGGTCGGGTGGACTAATCTAAATAAAATGTTACCGCAGAGCCAAATTCCATTCACTTGTCAGGAATTTGTACGTCTCCTAAGGGCCGGCTTCCCGCATTTCTACCGATTTATTACATTCATAATAAGTTTTAAAGCTCTTAAAAACATATATATATATATATATGTTATTCTTGAAGATCATATTTATACATTGCCCACGTCGAAACTACAACTATATGAAATTCTCTCGATAGAAAAAAAACGCAAAGTATGCTCCGAAAATTATTATAAACGTTTTTTTCTGTTATTTTACAAGTTATTGAAAAAAATCACAGTGTTTCTTTAAATGCTATTTTAGACATTCCCCGCGAGATTTTTGCTCTATTTTAAACGAGTGGTGTTTTATTAAACATTTTCACAATTTTCGTTTATAATAATAATATTTTTTCTAACTTTGCAAAATAACTTTGTGGCATTATTTATTATTTAATTAATAACAGAAACCACAAACCCCAATAGCTCGGAGGGCTTTGAAGCAGAGAATGGACGGTTACCTCGAGAGTGTTTTCTCTTGGGGTAAGAATAACCTCGTCGAATTTAATGTTTCAAAGACCCAATCATGTTTGATAACGTCTAAAAGGGATCGAAATGATAATCTAGTCGCCTTCAACGGAAGCATTCTTCCGAACAGGACCTCCATTGATATGCTTGGTGTAACCCTAAGTGACCAGCTCGGGTATGGGGGCTCCATCGAAACCAGAGTTAAATTAACCTCTCAGAAACTGGGTGTACTGTACAGGGCCCGCAGATACATTAATAGTACACAACTGCTAACCCTGTACAAATCGCAAGTGCGCCCCACGGTTGAATTTGGCAGCCACCTCTGGTCTGGAGCTCCAAAATACCTTAAAAAAACCCTTGACTCTGTGCAGAAACGGGCGGTCCGTTTGATAGATTCTCCCATCTTAACAGACGGATTGCAATCTTTAGAGCATAGGCGTCAGGTGGGAATGCTGTCCTTGTTCTACCGGTATTACAATGGAAAATGCTCCGAGGAACTAGCGTCGTTGATCCCCTCGGCACCGGTGCATAGTCGGGAAACACGCCAAACACGCGCCCAACATTTGTACACGGTTGACATTAGTCACATGAGAACGGGTCGTTTTTACGACTCGTTCTTGAGTTCAACAGCTCGGATGTGGAACGATTTACCGGCCTATGTGTTTCCTCCCTCCTACAACATGGGTCTCTTCAAGACCCATGTTCACTCCCTCCTCTCCTCAAAAAGACCCTCCACACAGCATCCTCAAAGATGACATAGGCCCTGAGGGAAATTATTGTCCTCAGGGCCTCCTGTGTGGAGTTAATGTAAAAAAAAAAAGATCACTTTGTATAAACCACTTTTTAATAAACAATATCGACATGTTTCAATAACAATGTTATCTTCTTCAGGATATGTTAATTAATTAAATAATAATAATAGTTTATTCCAGAAAATAAAATATTACCTATCGTTTTTAATATTAGCGCCCTCCCTCTAACATTCGTATTTACATGTCTCTTCTCCTTCTTTTTGAGCTGGTACTACCGGGCCTATTATATTATTTTTAAGCCAGTTATTCTAGTCTAACTCGGATAAAGCGTCCTTTACTTAAATTGTTTTGGAAAAGAAAACATATTGTTATTGAATGTTGTGAGCGTTACGACTTGTAGGTAGGCGTGGTAGGCACTTAAGTGTTCGTTAGGAAAATAATAATAATGTATGTAAAACTACTGTACCTAACAACGTCAGATTTTTTTTTCATATTTTTACGGCGGTAATTGTTGGATTTTTTATTGTGGGAAAAATACTGATTAATTCAAATTGTAAAAAAATCAAAGATTACGGTTTTATGTTTTCTGTTGCTGATATATTCGCTTATTGCTTAATAATTTATTGTATTTATTATCTTGACGGTTTAATAGAACCTGCTCTCGCCCTATTCTGGGATAATTTGCCGCAAACAGAAAACATTGATAACAGTGTGTACCAACACTACCAACCTGCAGTAGCTACAATCTAAGTCAAGATTGAAGCCTTGTAAAATATATTATACTATCTTAAAAACACATTTCATAAAAGAATTATGACTATTTCTCGTGTATTTTTAACACAACTTCGTATATTATTCTAATAGTTTTGGGTACAATTGATACACAAACTAGTTGTGCAAAAACTAAATAAAAATAGTTATCTGATCTAATTCTATTAGTCTAGACCTATGCAACTGTTTCAACAACTGCAGTTCAACATTCTCAAATTGATTGATTAGGTCCTTATAAAAAATAATGTCCTTAAATTTTGCAAAGTGCGCCCATCGAGGAAAATAAAAATTCCATTTCTGCATGGAGGATGTTACTTTGAGACTATCCACATTTTTTTGTATTACGTTGTGCATGTAGAGATGCAGAAGTGAAGAGAAATTGCATTACAAATATATTGTTTGACTTTTGAGGTATTGAGCGGGTTCCAAGACAAAGTTTCGGCTCAACGGTTGATCCAAGTTGATCAGTAGGATTGGGAACGACGGCCTTAGGTATCCCTTCTGCCCTTTTAACTACTCAACAGCAAGTTAAGTAAGTATTATTTGAACAATCTAAATGAAAACCCACAAAAAACATTAATATTAACAGAAAAGACTATGGTTGGCCTTTATAGTTATTGGCAGCCTGCACTTGACGGCTGCACAAAAACTAAACGCCGAAAACCACATTAATTTTACTAATTATTCTGCTGAAATACCTTCCACGAGATGATAAATGCGCGCACGCGGTATCACTCCAAAATACTTAAATAAAACACGCACCAAAATCCACATACTTTCTTCCCCAAAGGTGTTAATGTCGACTAAAGTAGGAGGATGATCAACACGGCGTAATTACACAAAAATTCACCATGATAATATTTCATTTCGAAGAACTTATTAATATCTTTGAGACACTGCCTGCAATCTTAAGGATGCTGATAAAACAATTACCCGTCAGGTTATTGGTCCTATACTTGCTTATTGTCATTATCTACATAATATTTTTCTGCTGTATATACGGTGTGTGGTATGGTGTGTGGTATGGTGTGGTCTGCGCCTTGATGTCGTGTGGTTGTTTCCTCTTGAACAATGCAACAAAATAATTGGTGCCTGCTCACAGAAACGTAATCCGAAAGCACTCGCGAATAATAATGAAGCGTTTTAAAAACATCATCGGTCAATCGCAGGTAGCTACTCAACACAATATAAACCAGAGCATTTCAATGACATTACCAAGGTCAGGTAGCGATATGTATGGGACCGTATTATAATACTGCTCTGGCTGTGAAACTATTATTTATTTATTCCAATACCGGACACGCTGCACTAAGTGCACACAAGCTGCACAATACTCGGCTATTTGTGCTTCCTTTCGAAATATGGAAATTTGCCTCACGTTTGCTTTGTTGGAGACATTGATGCAGCGTGCAAAAACACACTATTTTAAACGAGTTCATAAATCACTCTAATGACTCTAAAACGTTGTGAACACTGAACCAATGCTTGGATTTATCAGTTCTATCAATCGGAACAAATCGATGACCAATTTTAAGTATCTTTGATTTGCATATTATTCGTTCGAGATCAATTTTAATGTTTCTGCTTCCTAATTGGTTACTATACAGTTCTTGTAGATTTCTTTACAGTTGTTGATAGTTCTTGTAGATATTATTCGTTCATTTTGCCATACCATTTCAGACGATCCATCGATTTTTGGTAACAGAAATGCATCTCCCCTAGCCTCTCGAGATCAGCCATTCAATTCAAATCAGATTTTTTTTTAAAACATTAAGAAATTGTTACTTTTAATGCGTTTTTTAATGCAGCATAAATGTAAACAGTGGATAACAACATTACTAGTAATAATAGAGCTTGCTTTTAAGCAGCTTCATTGATGTTAAATATTTCGATATCCGAATTGATTATGTTTAACAGCAAGATGTCCCCACCGGCATAACCTTTGCAAGTTAGTTCTGCAGATAGATATATCAGTCTATGCTGTCGGTGACGAAGATAATCATCGGGAATATGGAAATGAATGCTTTCCATGATGGCAGAGTTTTCAGACCATCCACGAACCAATCTAAAGAAATGTGTGCATCCCTTCTGACCCGTAGATGGTTCATTCAGAGCATACCTAAAATCATTTCGGTAGGATAGAGCCACGGATAGTAGGCCATATTCCCTCGTGCAGAGAAATCTCAGAAATTTCTTTTAAACTCTCTCCAACCTGAGGGAATTCTTTACCTGGTGTGAACTCCAAATTACCAAACCACTTTCAAGTCTCTTATTTATTCCTTACTAAGGAATTAAATTGTTGTCTTGGTCTGCCTAAAGGTCTGCAACCAGTTTGCTTGTCTTGATTATGTTCTCCCCCGTTTGGTAACATGACCAATTCATGCCAGATAATTGACCGCGAAGCTACTGATCAATAAGAGTTGATAGGATAAGGAACTTATCTTTCATGTGCCCCTGTGTCTCATCGTTACTTATGCAGGTAATAACTTTTATCGGACCAGTAACATCTTCAGGTCTGTTATTTCAAATCAGAAGACTTGTTATTGTTGCTATTGAGTCACTGTTCATTGTCAATAACTTTTTTAGTAGCATACCGATGCGGAATTGTTTCATAGAGCGCGTTCCGGTTCAATGAGAGCACTGCAGTAAACACATCATACCATAATCCTAGACGTAACCTTATTTGACGTAAACTTGTTTCGCACATGAACTCTAGCAAACATATTTCGTTTATAAATATTATAGATGTTTTTTTTACTTATACATAAATATTCAATACAGAAGGACTTATTAGAAATTATTTATACGTGATGTTTACAATATATTATTAGATGCCTGTCTCGCTAGGGTATACCTGTGTTGAGACATTCCTTTTCCTACACCCTTTTCCCACACCCTTTTTCCACCCCCTTTTTCCACCTCCTTTTCCCACAGCCTTTTCCTACCCCATCTTTCCACCCCCTTTTTCTACCTCCTTTTCCCACACCATTTTCCCACACCTTTTGGCACCGCCTTTTTCCACCTCCTTTTCTCACACCCTTTTCCCATCCCCCTTTTCCACCCCCTTTTTCCACCTCCTTTTCCCACACCATTATCCCACACCCTTTTTCCACCCTGTTTTTCCACCTCCTTTTCCCACACCCTTTTGCCACCCCCTTTTTCCACTCCTCAAAGCAGAATCATGAAATTATACACACTAGACATTCAAAATAAGAGGAAAATTGTTACTGTCAACATCTGTAAAATCAAATCAATTTTTATTAATTTAAAATCATTTTATAATGTCTATTTAAGGCGTTTTTAAATAAATAACATTATAAAGCATAAATATAAATTATATTAACGAGAATTATAACTACAAACGTACTTTAAAAGCTTCTATACCTAGCATCAGCAATCTTGCTTCACTAAATGGATTATGGTACGACTATAAAGTTCTGGCAACGCCGGGAACTTCAGTTGTAATACATAATATTTTATAAAATTAGTTAAGTAGGATACCTATTTGCGTGTGTAATTTATTAACATGGCAATATTTTTTTGCACTGGCAGTGTATTATATACAAATAATAATGCAACAATACTTAATTCATATCAGATCGGGGACAAAATGTCCGAAGCCTAACAATGTATCATATTGTGATTTATATTGACATCGAGTTTGATTTTCCGTTTATTACATTTGAGTTTTCTTTTGAAAATATAACCAATAATAATGATTAGTAATTTCGTAATAAAAAATATGTATTTTATTTCGTAAAACTTGTTCTCAAAATGAAGTGGTATTTCGGATAACTTATAAAACTATTAATAATATGATTCTCAATCAAATTGTACTCAATAAAAATATCGTTAAATTTGACATCGTCCTTTGTGACGCTAACAAATTGTAATTTTGATTTAAAAATATATTTAATATCTGAATATGAAAAATATACACAAAACGCCGCCATTTCTATGAAATATGTAAACATTAGTGACATAATATTGAAGTGATGGTAGGTATTTTATTTACACATTTTATTTTTTATACGTTAGCTCCACACGGGAGGCCCTGAGGGAAAAAATCAGAGTGAGAAGTTCACACTCGGTAGAAGTAAAACCTTCATAAAACTAAAATAGACAAGAGGGAAGGCTACGAAGCACCGCACAAAGAGGAGACCGATTATACTAACTCATTCTCTCGCAAGCTAAATCCTGTGGATGTACGTGTTTGTCTCTTTTTAGTGTCGCTTTCGTTTCATCGAGTTTCAACTCACAACGGTATTAAATAAGTTTTCACTTCAAAAAATTCTCCGACCCTGAGTCATCTTTGGGGATGCTGTGTTGAGGGGATTTTTATGGACAGGAAGGAGTGAAAGCTCTAAGCAAGGCTCTAAGAAGTCTGTAGAAATCTGTGGTCAATGTATCCAGGAGTGACGAAGTATGAATCCACCCCTCCCACTGCGGTGCCATACGATGGGTTGAGAGCAAAGATATTGAAAAAAAGTTGAGAGTCCGGCTGGAGAGGTCTAGTTAGATCTCCCTCAACCGCTCTCTCCCAATCCGTCCTGCCACGCACTAGGTTGGCAAGACCAAGACAAAACTCACCCCGTAAACCCAGGCGCTCTTTTTTAATCATCAAACGTAGCGAACCTCTTCTGGTGACCTACTGCAAGTGCAGATGTGTTGGTTATCCAATAAATGGTTCCGGGGCGGTACCCATATATGCCTCCCAGATTGAAGGTTAGAATAGTTTAGGGTTTACATACCAAATCGAAGTTATCATAGTTGAATTCTATTGCTAAAACATATATATAGTCACCTTTTTAATAATTTTATCAGATCATAATTTTTTTAACCTAAACTTTTGAAAAAAAAATCATATGGCAAAACGATCACAGTTCAAATAACCGAGGCTAAATTTTATTAATATTTTTAGATATGTGTATAATTTTAAATATGAATTTTTCATCCATTTTTGGTAAATTTTTGGTATGACTGGAAACGCTTATTTTAAAAACCTTTTGATTGACCTTTATTACAATAAAAATACTATAAAACTATTTTCATTCGGGCAATGGAAAATATCGCATTCAAAATTGCAATACAAAATGTATGTGTGTAATTATTGTAAATGAATTTCAGCTATCATCCCGTGTGACGAAAGTAAATTTTAATTTTATGTAATTGAAATTTTAAATGCAGTATTTTCCATTGCCCCGAATACAAAGAATTGTCTTTTAAGTAACTAATTAAGATTAATCAAAAAGGTTGTTTACTAAACTTTTCCAGTCATCCGGAAACTTAACATAATTTTTTTAATATGCAAGTCTCGCCGGCTTTTTTTTCTTGTTGTTGTTGTTTTGATTTGCGTTAATGTAGGTCAAATACCTCTTCGTTCTGCCGAGGTATTCCTCAACTACTACGCAATAGTATATTTTGATTGGGTGAGGTGTTGATATGAATCTAACGACCAACAATGATTGATCTTCATCACCAAAAAACCTTCCTCGGTAATTTAAAACGAGTTTGGTCATTAATATTTTACTGATAGTCGAATGTGTATTACATAGGTACTAATAATAATACTGTCTAGAGCAGGCAAGCCCAACCTGCCCAACGCCCCAAAAGGTACTTTTCAGCTTTGTGTATTTTGGTTATTTATACAAAAAAGTCGTACTCTTAAATTTATGACATTTATATTATATTTTGTTAAATTAGAACTTTCTTGTTATTAGACCTCGAACTCTCAATGGGGGTTTTGATTTATTGCTTGAAAAGTGCCAGGCTCAAGGCCGCACTCGGAATTTATTTTCGCAGTCAATTCGAACCAGTATTTTTTTCCGCACATTTATCGGAAATCGAAGGCAACTGACCTGATTTCAATAAGTGGAGGGTGAGTGCAAAGGACACACATATATATATATAGGCACACACGTGTATGGTCAGTTTATACCTTCTAGCATTGGAGGTCGCGGTTTTGCGATGATAGCATTTTTGGACACCGAATTATCGGTTAAAAATTAACAATAATATCCGCCATTTACCTGTATAGATCTTCTTCTTCTCGTGCCCTGTCCATTCAACGGATGTTGGCTATCATGTCGGCTATGCGGATTTTGTCAAACCACTGTCAGGTTTTTAGCCATGATGTTATTTATTCATGGATCAGCGTTTCAGAAAAAAAATTATTATTTTCAACAATTTTAACGTGAAATTTGTTTATATTGTTTCAGCTCCCACAACAGCCGCCCCACCCCCCTGCTCAGCCGCTAATTGTCCTTTAGGACAGTTTCTCCTTTAAGCGTTCGCCAACGCAAAACCTTTTCGAAGCCGCCCACGTAGAATGGTAGAAGCTGAACCCGGTCCGAAGTATCAGAACAGTAAGAAACCTTTTAAATATTCATATTTTTACCGATAGTCTTGTTCTCTCAATATTGGACTATGGAGATATGTCCTTCTTTATTGAAAAAAAAAAACAAAAACAAGGGCAACCTGTCCAAAATGCATGTGTCCGATATGGTTTCATGCCAACTCAGAAACAAGTCAACTCAACGCCTGCACCTCTTTGAAAAGTCATTAAAACCTATGAAAAAAATAATTTTAAAATAGCCCATAACCCTAACCCAACTATTAGGTAACCAATTTTTTTCTCGACTTTTTATTTTTTAATGACTTTTTAAAGAAGATTCTGAGTTGATTTCATTCCGAGTTGTCGGGTCACCGTTCGATATCGTATGTAACCCGAGACGCGAGCATAATTAATCTTACCTCTGTCGACATTAGGTATTAAATATGTCAAATAGAAGAAAGTTACATCATAATGTACAATTTGATGAATTCGAAGGTTCCTGCCTATCTGTTTGACAGACTGCAGGTTCCATGACTCTCGTGCACGCAGTAGGTACACGCCAAAAAGACCATTTACTCAGTCTCCCGAGACATAAAACTGCTGTATTTGAGGGTAGACTGTGGAATTTTCGTCATCAAAACTGTGGAATGAAATACCACAGTCTATTATAGTTGCAGTTCTTAAAGAAGCTCCGCGGCGAATGGTTGCTGACTGCACAGTCAACTACAGAACACCAAAATTGATAGGATTTGCAATGAAAGGAAAATTTGCGATTGTATTATTTATTTTGAATTTAATTTTATACATAGATATATTGAATTATGGGCTCTGCTGAAAACCAGCTGCATTCCGAGATAAATCTGAATGTGAAATACTGATAAATAGCTGAGCAGTGATCCTTTCAGTTCAATAGAACCAATGTAAATTGAACCAATGAAAAATTAGAGTGTGCAGTTCACATAAGTTAGAAGTGAAACCTCCAGAAAACTAAAGTAGAAAAGAGTGGGGAGGCTACGAAGCACAAAGAGGAGACCGATTATTATATCTCATTCTCTCGCAGGCTAAATCCCATAGATGTATGTGTTTGTCTCTTTCTAGTGTCGCTATTTTCCGTTTTATCGAGTTTCAAATCACAAATTCAAATCACGCTGTGATTCAAATATTAAACTCGATGTACAATGGCGCTCTCCGCCCTTGTCTACTTTAGTTTTCTGAAGGTTTCACTTCTACCGCTTGTGAATTCCACACTCTGTTTTTTTTTCCAAAACATAAATAACTTATTACAATAACACAAAAACAGTTTCAAAAACATTGTGGTGAATGATTATTTCACCTCTCTTGTACCTGGAGCCTGGTACCTGGTACCAGGAAAGGGCGTTAAGAGGAACGGCTGCGCGGCCTTTTTATGATAAATTAATTAAATTATATAATTAATTAATTTAAATTTGGATTTGAGAATAAAATACGAAAAATCTTTTATTCATCAAAAGGTACAGCAAATATCTAGTATGTATATGTGCTACTTTATTTAATTATTTTTTTATATTATAAAATATGGACAACTAAGAGATTCAATTTTTCATGATTTTATAGGCAACTTTGACATTTTTTTGTGAGTTAATGTTAATTATTAAAAAAATTATATTGCCCAAACATTGTTTAAACATAAGAAATATAAAATATTGTATTTTAAAGGCGTTTTTTGGGCTGAAATTTAAAATTGTGTTGAATCGTATTGTAAATCGTTAATTTTAAATGTTTCATTTAAGCCCATCTAAATGCTTTTCTTCACAATTTGTGCATTTTATTGTCTTTTTCATTTTACTCGCATTTACAAAGTAGGTAGGGTAACTTTATTTATTTTTAATAATTATCATTAACTCACAAATAAATGCCGTAGGTTGCCTCTAAAATCATGAAAAATAGAAACCTTAAATAGTCTATATATTATAATTTTAATCATAAATAAACAAAGTTGTACATATCCGTACTAGATATTTGCTATACCTTTTGATTTTAAAAAAATATTCATTTTGGACAAGTATTTTGGCCACAAATCCAAATTTAAGTTTAGTATGAAAAAGGACACGCAGCAGTCCCTTCACTCGGCTGTAGTTATTAGCAATGGCGGCTTGTGACTTTCGGTAAATATTCAGAATTTCTGGATCTAATACGCACAAATTATTTTTTAAATACACCTCATATCAGTTTAATTATAATGAGAACCAATTATTTCAGTCACTCGAAAAGCAAAATAATAATTCTTAATAACTTTTTCTTTTAAAATACGAATAATGTATTTTAAAAGAAAAAGTTTATCATCTTTTTTCCAAGTCATGCTATGGCATTAGGAACGAAAACCGGGTTTTTAGGTTTGTTTTTTAAACTAAAACTAAGAACCTAAGTACTAACATTTTGGTCTAAGTTTGTCAGATTATAGAGCAGAAATTTATAATTTTAACGAAACAGTAATTAAAAATGCATTATTTTTCTTTTCGGGAAACTGAAACAGATTTTCCTCATTTTAATAAAACCCAAGTGTTTTAAAAATAATTTGTTTAATAATAACCGTGTACAGCGATTCTGTAAATTTACCCGTCTTTCCAGTAAGCGCTGCTGAGATTTGTAAAATATAAAATTACTGATATCTACTGTTGCCAAAAATATTTTTTAATAAAATAAATAAATAAAAGTTCAGTCAACTGGGACGCTTTTCTCAAAACAGATATTCTCTCATAAAGTCTTTTATTTCAGCTACCTGGGTCTATTATAAATGTCGTTTGTTTATTTCTTTTTCAGATTGTGATGTAAAGAAAGACGATAGAAGAGAGAACGGATCCAAAGACGTCGATCTCTCGGGTATGGATAATTTTATAATATTATATCTACTAAAAACTAACAAATAGCCAATTAAACAATTTACGTTGGTAAATAATGTTTAGTCTACGTGGTGTCATTTATTGTCAATAGTTTAATTTTAATTAAATTTCCTGAAATCTTCAGCTGACGTCAGTTGCGCTCGTCTCGCAGGTGTCGAAAGCGCTAAATACGAAGTGCTTTGTGTGCGCGTAGATCTCACCCCCCTACAGGGTGGCGGCATCGATCAAAACCTCCTAGATCACAGGATCCTCCAAGAACGATCCCCTACCTTTACAGCTTGCAGACAGGGGTACTCTTGTGAGTTGTCACTTAAGGCCCCGTAAGCATTCAAAAGGAAGAAGATGGTTTGAAAGGGAGATTTACAAATACGAATGTTAGAGGAAGCGCTCTAATATTTAAAAAAAAACGATAATAATTAAGCGAAAATTGTGAAAATATTTAATAAAAGACGACTTGTTTAAAATGGAGCAAAAATCCATCGACAAATGCCGAACTTGCGTTTAAAGATAAATTGTGATTTTTTTCATGCCTATAACATATTAAATAATAAAACAAAATGTGTTTCTAATAAGTTTCGTAGCATAGGAACTTAACGATTTTTTTTCTGTCGAGGGAATTTTATACATATAATTACCGTTTCGGCTCCAAATGTATAGGTATAGATATTATCAAAAATTACGTATATTTTATTAGGAATTTAAAAACTTAAAGTTTAAAGAGTAATATGTTATAAATCGAAAGAAAATCTGGAATTCGGGGTCTTAAAAAAATATCTATTTGGTCAGGATTTATATCGCAAAATCTTACATCTATTTATTATTTCCTCCTTAGTACAAACACGTTCGGTAGTTAAGTACCTAATTAGTGATTCATTTAAAAACGCGATAAGTTTTCTGACGTACCTCCTTAGGATTAGAATATTATATTATTAGAAAAATGCATATTTAATAGATTAAACGCAGTTTGTGAAATAGAAAGTTGTTTCGTCCAGATTGCACTAGATATCCCGGTCGTCATCTATAATTTTCAGTTTTTGCAGTTTTTTTTCCTTGAATATCACCGCTTAGACTTCTCTTATGGATACTAGATACTAATAAAACTATCTGGGAACAAAAACTCTATAATTAATTATAAAAAAAAAAATTAAACTGAATAACTTAATAAATAGTATATTATTAAAATTAAAATTATTTTAAATAACGCCATTGCCACCTCTCTCAAAACAGGTGATTATTTACCTATACCTATAGAGGTGGACCTCGATAGGTAAATACGGATCCACCTTGCAACCAACAATATATTATAATGCTGTCTGCAGCTACTTCTATTCTTAAAACTACTTAAAATCATCGGAATATAAGTCGATTTTTGGGAACTCAAAGAGATAAAACGGAATAACGAAACATTTAGTTAAACTTTCCTAATTTAATGATTTCTTGTTTGATATGAATTGAGATTTTCACGGTCAAAATTATTATCGTGATTAATTACCAAGATAATGATGGGCGTAATTATAATTACCCAAATGTTCTTGTTTCTTTATTTTTAGCTTTTCCAGTTTTAAAAGAATTGTTGTTTGTTTTCAGGCGTTGTTTCAACGCTCAAGGAGCCGATCAAAGATCCTGAAAAGGGAGGACACAGCGAAAAAGCTGATTTCGAAAAGGCGATAGAATTAGCCGGTAAGTTGATAAATACCTATTTATATTGATAGAATATTTATATAAGCAAAAAAAATTATAATGTTGAAAATAAATCCCATAACTCCGACTATAATAGGCTTGTTTGCACTGTGTTTCAGGTTATGGCAAATTCCACTACCTCCTGCTAGGAGTATGTGGTCTCGTGAGTACCTCGGAGGAGATGGACGTCATCTCGATGTCCTTCATCCTCCCGTCGGCACAGTGCGATCTCAACCTTAACACACACACCAAAGTAAGTCCTTTTCATACTAACACCCATGTTGGAATTGAAAGGGGAGTCAAACTAGGCGAATAAAACTTGCTATTTGCGAAGTGGTTACCATTTTCCTAATCTCCACACGTAAATAAGAAACAAGAGAGGTCCAACAATAGTTCCTTGTGGCACACCGTATTGAGAGGTTATCACGATGTTTATTTATTCACTGTATATGTACAATATTGTACAAGTAACTTTAACAGAGAATAAATCATAAAATAAAATACGATACAATTATGCAATGTACAGTATCGTTCAAATTAACTAAAATTTGCAATGAGGCTATGAAAAACAAAATTTAAACTAATAATATGGTTCAATTTTAGTTAAATTTTACCATGAGGCTGTAGAAAACAAAACGTAAACTGATAATTGTTTAAAAAAATGCTTTCTTTTGGTGCCATCAAAAATAACTGCTACTTCTGCGTATTGGTTACCTAGGCTGTGTATGCTTGGTATAAACGAATTTATAAAAGAATTGATACCTTCTGTTTGATGTTGTTTCCATGAAAAACATATTTTAGTTCGCATGCCTCTTTAGGAACGTGAAACATGTCAAGGTATTATAAAAATCATCATATTCCACTTAACTTCCAAACTTAATACCAAACACTACGTCAAATAGTGAGAGTGTATTGGTTTATCACATCTCACATCTAATGATGATAATGACTATGTGTGATTCCCAGGGATGGCTGAACGTCATCAAAGAAATAAATAATAAGAGAGAACCAAGAATAGTACCTTGTGGAACACCCATATTGGTATTTGCCAAGATATGCCTATGAAACTATTTAAAATTTCATCAAGTTTCACTTCATTAGTGACAAGGTTTTAGTACATCACATTTAATGCGATTGATTAATGACCATCTGTGCTTTGTTTGTTCTCCAGGGATGGCTGAACTCCATCATCTTCATCGGCATGATGGTGGGCGCCTACTGCTGGGGCTCGGTGGCCGACTCGCTTGGCCGCAAGCGCGTGCTCATTGCAATCTCCATCATGAACGCGCTGTGCATCGTGGCGTCGTCCTTCTCCCAGAACTACGCGCTCTTCATGTTCTTCCGCTTCCTCAACGGGGCTGCGTGAGTACTAAACAACTTACAACCTAACCTAACCCAACTTAACCTAAACCTCTTCCAGGCTAAAGATCTTGATACAGCATTTTAACCGAGACTGGTATAAATATGGCGGAATTATCGAACGGCCCCGACTAATCAGTATGGGCTCCCAAAAAAATTGCGTTTTCATATTTTTAAATTGCCCCTTTCATTTATGCCCCTTTTATTTGGTGATTATTTATATAGATTCGGTAATTATTTAAGCGATTCCAACCTTCTAAAAGTTCACGTTTTACGCGATATGTATTCTTATTAACATCGAGTACCTACTTGGGGTAAGATTTGTCTCGGCGTATGCGTTTGCCTTCCTACTGCGTGGCAGGCCGGATCGGGAGAGACTGGTTGAGGGAGACCTTTTTCCTCTCCAGCCGGATACTCTCAACCCATCGCCTTGTACCCCAGTGGGAGGGATGCATTCGTACGCCCGTCACTCCCGGACACATGAACCCCCAGATTCCTACCCACACCTCATACCTTTTTCCTTCTCAGAACTTCCTTTTCCCAAAAAATCCTACACACCGCATCACCAAAGTTTATACAGGCCCTGGGGGGTTTTTTTCCTGTGTGGAGCTAATATAAAAATAAACAAAAATTGCATTTTTTTGAAATTATTTATTTTATTTTATTTTAGTTATTTATTTTATTTTAAATGACATTTACAGTTATACATAACCAATAATAAACATCCATTTTATTTTATTACGTAATAATAGCGTTTTTTAATTTTTGAATATTAAGTTGAAAAATATCTATATCAGGAGTTAGGTAATTTAGTAACAGAATCATTTTTCCGAGCGACATTACTAATTGTAAGTTAATTCTGCATCTCGGAACAACAAAAGTTATGTGTCTGCGTGCTCTTGTGAAGTTGTCGGGGACATAAAACTCAAATTTTTGTATTATATCGTAAATACAGATGTTACCATTTAAAAGTTTATATGCTGTTTTCAGCAAAGCAGTTTTCCTTCTATCGGCGAGGCTATTAATGCCCAGCATGCCGGACAAAAAGGCTGATGGATATAACCAGGGATAATATTCGAAGTCTCTAAGATATAAATATCTCAGAAACTTCTTTTGCACTTCCTCTATCATTTGTGAGTAAGTTAAATCCATTGGTCCCCATATTACTGAACCACTTTCCAAAATGCTACATACTAGACTATAGTATTAATAAAGATTGGGTTGTTTTTTCTTCACTTACCGCCAATAATAGTAAATAAATTCATATTTTTATGGTTTTGGGATGACTGGACGCGCTTAATACAATTTTTTTAGAAGAAACCTTTGGATTCACCTTAGGTACTTACTTTCTAGGCGATGGAAAACACTGCAAAACACTGTGTCCAGCGATCCCGAAAGTTTACCATTTTTATTTATTTCATTGCGATGTACATTGAAATGGGTAAGTAAGTATATCTGACTCAAGAATCAATAACAATGGGCTTCTCATAGATATACCAAAAGGGGCTTCCGAAGCACTGTATTATATTCCAAGAAACCGGTTGTCATACGATCTGTCAAATAATATTTTTTTATCATATCTTGACGAATTAATTAAGTATTATATATGGCGCTTTTTACGCTCTTATTTGATTTAAGGTGGAGGTTTTCTGTGGTACTCACTTTTGTAAATCAAACGCTTGTTTTGTGTTTGTTTGTCTGGTCATAATTTATTATTCTTTTATTTACATAATCCTGATTTTTTATAAGATTTATATTGTGATCTGCTTGTTGGAACACATTTTTTTTACGTAACAATGGAAGCTACCTTCCTTTGTTCTTCTATAGAACTATTTGAATAATGGAACAAAAAAGAAAATAATAAAATTAGGTAGGTACTTGCCTAGAAGTAATTGCCCATAGAACAAGTACCTACTCAATAAGCATCAATTTTAACCAATATACCTAAACAAACAACCAAAATTCCCGCGCACTCGGTAAACAAATCTATGGCTAAGTGTCTGATGCAGTCTGCATATTTTGTTGTAGATTTTGCCTAGTTCTTCACAGGCTGTCAAACAAGAATATTTTTTTGTTGAAATTTACCTAGGCAATTCGACGTTAATCGACCTAAATACCTATTTTTAGCTAATCAACCTGTCAAAACTATTCGCCCGACATGTAATTCACAATACCTTTATTCATCCAATGCTTCGCCAACCATGATAATGTAGAAAATGTAATGCAAAAAAATTATTATAAAAAATTAGGTAGGTATTTAACCTCTCGACATCATGTCATCAAAATTGTAACCAAACATCGTGACAAAATCACTAATCAGTCACTGACAAATTCATTGTGACTAAATCACTGTGACAAAATCGCTGTGACAGAATCACTGACTAAATCACTGGGTCAAAATCACTGCTACAAAATCACTATGTCAAAATCATTGTGATAAAATCGCCGTGACAAAATCACTGCGACCAAAAGACAGTGACACATAATAACCCATAATAACCCAACCTATCACTGATTGTGTGTTTATTTTATTTTAGTCTCGGCGGCTCCGGTCCAGTAATCTGGTCCTACTTCGCAGAGTTCCAGCCTAAGTCCAAAAGGGGGTCCATGTTGAGTTTTATGGCCGCCTTCTGGACTTTAGGGAACTTGTTCGTGGCTGGACTTGCCTGGGTCATCATTCCGGCTGGTGAGTTTCCTTAAAATTCTTCTTATTATCAATAGATGGCCTCCGTGGTTCCGAGATAAGACTTTCGACTCGTAATCCGAAGGTCGCAGGTTCGAACCGCAAATAAATTGTATTTGATTAATTTGTGGTATTTCACAGTTAATTAATTAAAAATAGTATATATTATATTTGTGGTACGTTCCAGAGTGGAAGATACTCTCAGTATCGCCCTGATGTAAGACCACCATTCAGAACTGAAACATTGCTTGAAATGGCTTTAGCCATGTTTGGTGACCAGATCCGAATAGCCAGGTACTTTCCTACCTTTCTCTTCCCCTCCCCACTACCTTCAGCCTCACAACATACCCCAATTGGGGATGCCAGAGTCTCACTAGCTCCAGACGGGAGCAGTTGGGAACTCTTGTGAGGAATTAAAAAAAAAATAGGTATCTCTAGCCTAAAACTTTAAGTCATTGTGTGGTATTTTGTACAAAAACCCTAAATTTAGTTCATTTTAAGATAAGGTTCTACTTATTCATTGCATGAAAAACTATTTATTTTACAAGTAGTTCATAAATTGTTTTTTTTTTTTAAAGAAAAGCAAATATTCCCGGGTTACGAATAACCTAATAATATTTGAAAATCTAACCTAATACCACCACAGTAAGTGGAAAATACTGCTTGTGTCGTGATGGAGGACTTAGCCAGCCGAGGAATCGAACACGAGACGACTGGGTGGGATCCAAACGCGATGTCAACTCAGCCACTGACCGGTCAAAAATAGATAATAATGGTGCTGAAGATAATTAACGAAATTCGAGTGGTATTATTTGATTCTGCTAAGTAAATCTATATTCAAATTTAACTAATTAATTTGGAAAGCATTACTTTCATCCCAAAGCATATCCATACAATATCTTAGTTATTTCGCTTGGGATGAGAATGTTAGTAATAATAATAAAAAGGAAGAAAGTTTGTGGAGAGATAAAGAGAAATTATCAAATCAAGAATCACATGCTCGTAAATTGTAACTTTAATAAAAAATTAAGTGTTATAGTTTTATAATACTTATTTACATCATGCTAAAAAATTCAACTCGTTGGTTTTATATGTTGGCAAGAAATCATGAAAATTATCCAAGTTTAGTCGTTTTTAGTAGTAGGTGTATGTTGTGATTGCACGAGTAATTGTTTTAATAAATGTTTTCCACCGTAGAATCTATGGGTAACCAGTGACAAACAGTAAATTTTATTTATTTATTTGCAGAAATTGGTTACGAGTCACCAACATTCCAGTACAACTCTTGGCGAATTTTCCTGCTGATCTGCGCGCTCCCCTCCTTCCTGGTGGCAGCACTGCTTCTCTTGTTACCCGAGAGCCCCAAATTCTTGCTGTCACGGGGACGTCATGACGAAGCATTAGAAGTCTTCAAGTAAATATTTTTGGAGTATTCTTCATGATTACAGAATTTACAAACATAAGAAGAATGGCTGTTCGGCCTTTTCATACAAAACTTCATTATATTTTGAAGGCCAAAATTCTCAACCAAACAGATTTTTTTTTTAAAAGCGGATGTACAGAAAATATCCAGGAAGGATGTGAGCCATAGTATTTATTTATTAGTTTCAACTGCTCCCAGTCTGGAGCCAGTGAGCAGTGAGGCTATGGCATCCCCAATTCGGGTATGTTGTGAGGCTGAAGGTAGTGTGGAGGGGAAGGAGATCGGGGAGAGGGAGGTAGGGAAGTACCTGGCTATTTAATTAAATCTGAAAAACGTTGCTTGAAATGATTTTTAAAACGGTTACCGAAACTACTCAGAATCAGTGGCGGCCAGCTCTAAGGTGCGGAGGAGCGCCGCACTCCCAAAATATATCTATTAATTTAAATCTAATCTAATTAATTAATTTAAATCTAAAAATTCCCGAGCGCCAAAAAACATACTTATTTCCGACACGCCTCATCACAGTTCACAATATACACTCGGCTATAATGCATGCGTAATATAGGTGCCTACTGGACTGCGCGGCACTGCGCGCGTAACAAAGCAGATCGTTGTGTGCCTAGATATTCAGAGTGGTGGTTCATTTTGCAAAGCGATCACAGGAGTTCTTCTATAATTCTATAATGAGCCAAAATCGTAGGTAGGTTGAATGCTTTGCAAATTTTACGAAATCGCCGGTGACGATCCAAAAATTTCCACCACATCAAAAGGAATGGTTCGTTCTGTAGCATGTTAAACGGGGACACGTTTGTGTCATATTATTATCCATATCGTGTCTTTATTTTAATATCTACTCTTTTTCATGCTATGTTTCACTCAGCATCGACCAACGACAGCTTATCAACATAAGCATTGCGGACATTATTTGTTATGAGTTATGACAGTTTATATTTCATTGGAGTTACGGAGCGTAAGGAAGACTTTCGGATGTGTGATAAACTGAACGATTTTTTAACTCGATTTTCGTGCCAATAAGTATCTACATACAATTTTCTGGATAGGAGTCAACTGTTATTGAATTTGAATTTACAATCGCGGCGACTTTACAAATGGTGATGGATCAATATTTATTTTACTAGAACTCTTTTAAAATAATGGAATATGGAATGCTTTTTCAGTGAGTTGTTCCTCACAATCCTTATGACATCTGTTTAGATTGAACGATGTTGTTAAACTTTAAAAGAATTTAATCTATCTTAATAAATAAAATTAATTTAGATCAATGTGTTGCATGCACCCAGAGATAATGGAGGATCGACCTAATTTACAAATAGGTAGGATTTTTTCATAATTGAATTTATTTTAATTAGAGTAGGTAGGTCCAAGATTTATGGGATATCTCTATGGGATGTGTGGGATTGCACTCACCTTCCCACATCTTGAAATAAAGACCATTATTATTATTATTTTAGCGCACCACCTATTTTTATGAACACCAGCCGCCACTGCTCAGAATCGTGCAACTTCAACACCTCCTTTGAAAAGTGGCTTATCAGGGGTATTGAAATTTCATGATTCTGAGTTGTCATGAAAATTTTTCCAACATATCTATTGGATATGCTGGCGTAAGACGCTAAAGAATTCTATTTTAATGATTTTAGAGGCAACCTTAGCAATTTTTTTCTGAGAAATAAAAAAAATAATAGTAATTATTATTCAGAAATGCACAAAATAATTTGCAAGGCAGATAGAAATATTTCACCATTAAATTTATACAACGAGAATGCCAGCATTCTTATAAATACCAACCAGGAATTATTAGATTCCTGGTCAAATAAAATTCTTCACGCAAAACACTTCAATTATCTCAACCAAACATATGTTGACAAATTTTCGTCAGACAAATGGTTGAGTATTGGAGAGTTGAGCGCAGAAATAGAAGGCTTTATGCTTGCCATTCAAGATAGAGTCATTAATACTAAAAATTATAGGAAGCATATCATCAAAGATACAAATCAAATTGATGATTTATGTAGAAAATGTTTGGCTTTTCCGGAAACTATAGAACATATTATATCGGGATGTTCTGTATTAGCGCCGTCCGAGTATACATTTAGGCACAATCAAGTTTTAAAAATAATTCACCAAAGTTTGGTAATTAAACATAACTTGATTGACTGCCGTAATGTACCATATTATGAATATGAACCAAATTCATTTTTAGAAAATGAATTTTATAAAATTTATTATGATAAAACTATTCTAACAGACAGAACAATTAGTCATAATAGACCCGATATAGTTTTACATGACAAAATTAAGAAAATAACTTATATCATTGATGTCGCTATTCCAAATTCTTGTAATATTCAGAAAACTGTTTCTGAAAAAATAAGAAAATATACAGAATTAGGAAATGAAATTAAAAGAATTTGGCATTCTCAGACTATAAAAATATTACCATTTGTTATTTCGGCTACTGGCATTATACCTAGCTCTCTCATTCAAAATTTAGGCTTATTAGATTTGTCAAAAAAATTGTACATAAAAATGCAAAAGTCGGTCATTTTAAATACCTACATGTAGGATTACGAAAGATTTTTTAAATATTTATATTGAGGGATCAGTAGGATTTATCGGACCAGTTAGGATTTCATCAGAGCCGAACCCTTTGATATGAAAATATCTGGAGTCGGTGAAATATTTTCCCATTATGTTTCTGGTGGATTGACGTATTGTTCTTGTATTGTTTTGTATTTATTATACTTATATAGTGCACTTACATTGCGTTAATTTACTAGATATTCATTTGTGGAAAAGTGTGTGGAAGGGTTTAGTCTTTCATTTGGGAAAGATTCAACCCGAACATAAAATCTGGAGCACCGTAATCTTGTCCTAGTGGAATATTAAATTTTAAACCCTTTTTCAGATTTGGTTTTATTGTATAACGTAGAAAATGAAGTTCTTTTGTGAATCGCCTTAGTGACATTCTGGTGTTTTGTTCTCCAGGGGAATCTACTACACCAACACCGGCAAGGATCGCGAGAGTTACCCCGTGCGTCAGCTCATCATGGACGAGGTATACCGCTCCGAGGCCATGGAGATGAAGGAGCCCGTCAAGGGCAAGTACAAGAACATGATGGTTGACATCATGGACAACAGCAAACAGCTCTTTGTGACACCAATCCTTCGCTTCACTACCATCTCCATAACCATCAACTTTACCTTCCACATTGGGTAATTATATTTTTGAAGGCTTGTTATATGGCATGCTTCAAAGTACATTTAAACTCGCCGCCAATAAAACTACACCGAATCAAGCTGCTGGACTGTTGGCCGCCATCATTGTTTCACCAGCCCGCTCCAAGCAAGCCGCGTCCAAAATGAAAGAAAAAAATAGCAAAACTCAATTGAAAATCTGAATAAGATATGGTCACATCTAGGACTCAAACCCAGGACCTGCGCCTTGCCGGGCGCAGCTGAAGCTAAACTGAGCTAATGTGTCCCGATCCATATCCAATTCGGTCATATTTAACTGTATCATACTTCGACTAAGGACTACCAACATTATCTTCATTTTCTTAATGCATATTTTCATTGGCTGCTGCCTTTATGGATCAATAAATATTCATCCTAGACTTAGATTAGTCACAATAATTGATTTCATGGACTTTATTTCGCCCTTTTGACTGTTTGATTACTTATTTGCCAGTTGGGAGCGGTGTGTAGTTCAGAGTAGAGTGAATGTAGCTATTAAATTGTTGAATGGTGCAAAATTCTTAAAAATTAATCTTTCGAGCTTGTCTTTTTAAGCAAAACACTAACAAAACATTTCTTCATTCTTTAGTTACTACGGCCTCATGATGTGGTTCCCTGAGATGTTCAACCGTTTCGACGAGTATTCACGCATGAACCCCGGAGTGGAGGCTGACATCTGCCAGGTGACTAGTTACGTGGTGTCCAAGGGCTCCCACAGCGAGCTGGGCGTCTGCACTGACGAGATCAACTCCTCAGTCTTCATGGAGTCGCTCATCACCGTGGCAGCCGCCATTCCCAGTAACATCTTTGCTGTCATAGGAATGGACAGGCTCGGCAGGAAGTTCTTCTTGCGTAAGTATCTGATACATGATAACTTATTAAGATCCACTTTCCCTTCGTTCAGTATTGAAATATTACATTTTTTTAAATTAAAATAAATTGAATCTTGGGTTCCTCCCAACCATACTTATTAGAAACAGTCTATGGGTCTGAAATTTCAGTGACTCTTTATGCTTGCTAAGAGAGATATTTGTGTCCATCATGTTGCTCTCTGGTAGGATTTCTATCAAGAAAAGCCCAGTGATGTGCCTCTACGGATGTTCAATAAATAAATGTAGTGTATTGGTATCCACATAGTTTCAGTTTCTTTTAATAGATGTCGGTAGGTTAAAACTTCTGCCATATCCCAAAAGATGGCTGCTGAAGTTTATTGTCAAAGGATCTATCGCCGTTCGTGTCTTAGGCACGAACAGTTACGATGAGGGCCGAAGGCTCCAGTAGATAGAACAAGCCTCCGCTGACAGTCGGCGGCAGCCTTAAAACTATTTAGTAACTAGCCTAATAAGACCTTCTATCCAGCATTTTTTTTTTACCTGAGCTCCACACAGGAGGCCCTGAGGAAAATAATCTCCCTCAGGGCTTATGTCATCTTTGGGGAAGCTGTGTGGAGGGTTTTTTTAAGGAAGGGGAGGATAGGAGAGTTCTGGGAAGGAAGAGGGTTTAAGGGGTGGGTAGGAATCTGGGGTTCAGTGTGTCCTGGTCATTCGCCTCCAAGACCTAGACAAACCTCATTCCGTGAACCCGGGCACCCCTGCTAAATCACCAAACGTAGCGAACCACTTGGGGTGACCTATGGCCTATGGCAGGGGTGTTGGTTATCCAATAAAGGTTCCCGGGGCGGCAGTACCCATTCCCGCCCCCCAAATTGTAATAATATAACATTTAAAATATTCACGACAACCAATAAACAAACTAGTAACCAATCGAACCTTTACCTTATTGGATGAAACACAGCACTTCTCAAGTTGACTGATATTGGATATAAGAGACACTACAATAAATAAATAGGTTACAGAAAATTACTGTTTGTTGTATTTTCAACAGTCAAAATTGCTAATATTCTGATAGGTTGGCAGCAGTTAACACTGAAATTGAACAATTCTGTGCGTGCACACAATTGTATTCAGTATAAGATAGGCAGCGCAAAGAAGACTCTTTTTAATCCAAGAAAATATTTTCATTAATTGTTCCGTAAGCCGCCGCACTTTTATTAGGCACAGATTTTGAAAAGTACACTACTTTTAAACTTAGTTACCGTAAAAAATATCGGTTTCAGTCGGAACCGGTGGAAAAATATGCATTTAAATTTATATTTCATAAAAAAAAAATTGTACGTAATTTCTCGTTACGGCTGACATTTCTTATTACATTATTTTGCATACTGACCGATTTCCAGGGTACCAATCGATAAATATCAAAAATGATTGCCATATCGCAAAAAATCACACATATTCGAGGAAGGTACTAAAGGTTGCACCATACAAATTTTCATGTTCTGAATAAATACATAATTGGAGTATATTCTTTTGAATCACAAACCATGTTACACAAACCTAGCGTAGCCGCTAAACTTCTTGAAAACTGGGATGTTTTTCTTGCCTTGACGCGAGTAGGCGTTATAAAGGGGCACTTTCTTTTGTATCACAAACCATGTTACACAAACCTAGCGTAGCCGCTAAACTACTAGAAAACTGGGATGTTTTTCTTGAGGTAATAATTTTTCGGGTATGGCAACCTTTATTAATATTTAAAAATTGGTACCCCTTCAAAATGGAAAGAATACATCATGAAATGTCATTCGTAAAGAAAAATTACGCACAAAAAAGTTTTTATGAAATATAAATTTAAATGCATATTTTTCCGCCTTTTTCGACTGAAACCGATGGTTCTTGTGGTAATTAAGTTTATGGGTAGTTTATTTCTTTAAATGTATGCCTATTAAAAGTGAAGCGGCTTGCGGCGGTTAGGTAAATATTAACCATATTTTCTAAATGCAACCTTACTTGAATACACAACATAACACCCTACTAATAATCATATTTACTCAAAGATGGCAACAGTGGTCTCATTAAATTCAAAAATACTAATTTTTCAATTTTTATTCTAGTGTTCTCGACGCTGTCAGCTGGAATGTGCTCAGCTGGTATGTTCTTTGTGTACAACAAGACCAATAACCTGATAGTCAGTGCGGTGTTCAGCTCCGTCATCTCCTGCGGTAATGCTGCCCTGGATTGTCTCATCACAGAGGTGTTCCCCACCAACTTGAGGTAAATATATAATATCACCAGAGATCTTCTACAAAGCAAAGAACAGCATTATTTTATTTGAAAATTTGATTGTCTATGGCAACTGGTATTGCCATATCAATAAATATGCTGCCAGTATTCCACACAGTAAATACTTTTTTTAAATGTATAATATCTTTTATTTTTCCAGAGCTACTGGTGTTGCCATATCCATGGTGGCTGCCCGGTTAGGTGGCATCATCGGTAATGTGGTGATAGCCTCCCTGCTGGACACCTACTGCCCCGCACCAACGTTCATCGTAGCCATCTTATTAGCTGGTGGTGGTCTCATGTGCCTCTTCCTGCCCAACACCACCCGGGAACCCCTGGCATAACACCCCAGCCATCTAGCAATTCCACCCACCCCACAACCCCCACCAACACTCGAAGAGTCAAGCACACTTATTTATACCAACAATGAAATGTGCAGAAAAAAAGAAAACCTAATAAAAAGAGAAAAAATTAATTATAGGTCGTAACACTCTTGATACATTATTTGAAATTGCCATATTAAAATAGGTAATAATTTTAAACAGTTGACTTCTCAAAGGAATTTTGAAACTCTGAAATATTGAGTACCTACCTATTATATGTATAAATAACATTCCAAAAAATTTTACTTTGAGATATAAAATTATTGAACAATAATTTTTTACTCACTTTTAGTAAATCTTCCTTCTTTCTTTAGACCACAACAGGGTAAAAACAGTGTTCTCATTGTATGTTTTTGTTAAAATTTTACTATTCCTAATGTTAATTCAGGATTGAAAACATTTTTATCCACTGTTTTATTGGTCAATTAATTTTGAAATTAGTTTGATTGGGAAATGTTTTTATGTTTTGAACAAAAAAGACAACAAACAATCGGCTAAATGCTTTCACTTTGAGTTTATTAAGAGTGTTCTATAATATTGATTAAATTGATCATTAATTTGTTTGTAAGTAAAGTCATCATCCTTCATTGTTAAATTATTATATTATTCATAGATTTCAGTTAATTTGTTAATGCTTTTTGTTTGCGCATCGTTTTTCATCATGAATCAGGTATTTGTTCACTGAAAAGACCTCAGTAATAATAGTATTAACTTATGTTAAGAACTGAAGTAGTCCAATAATGTAGATAGTTAGATATAAATGTTTTAATTGTATAAAAATGTTGTAAATTTATATAATATTCTTTGCTACTAATCTAGATGCATACATTGTTATATTACGAGACAGAGTGAGATTATCGAATTTTATTTTTAAATGTGAACAAATCTACAATATTTGTGGATACTTTCTGTACAAAATGTATTTAAGAAGAGATGCTAATAATAATATTATCTCTGCTCTAAATTTTCCACTTATTATTTTTGCTTTTGTGTAAAGAGTTCTTAGATATCTTTTCATTATTGCTTTATTCCTTTACAATCCTTATATTTTCTTTTTCCTTTGACAGAGCCTTTAACTTGCCGAGTTTGAATTCATCGAATCTTATGTAATTAATCCTACGTTAAAATTATTCCAAGCTATGTTAGGAAACTACAAATATATAAAATATATACAAACCATTCCCTTATTTTCAGTCAATAAAACTAAAAAAATTACTATGCAATTGATTAAATCAAAGAATTAACATAAATATAAGGTATTTTCTTTCAATATAATTGATTGCATGGGCAATTCTCAGAATAAGTAAGAACCATTATTCAATCCTTGTATTTCCGCGTATTTTCAAAAAATAATAGTAATAATTATTGTTGTATTATTTTATAACATTTCTAAAGGGTTTTATGTATAATTTATTGTTGCAAAGTGGTTTGTATCCATACTTAATATTAATAATATTATATTATTATCCTGTTTTATTTATAATGTTATATAAGTACACTTTATACAAATAAAATTATTATTTTTCATCAGAAATTAAAAATGCTTTTTTATCTTCCCAGAAAATTTATAAAATAATTTTTAAAAAGTAAAGTGGAATCCAGTTGTTTTTAATTATTGATGTCACCCATAGAGATATACTATACAGGCGCTATCCCGTACATAATTCTCCGAGATTCGTGTTCAAATCATGCACCAACAGGCCTTCGGGAAAGTGAATTCTAACTGAAGCCACCGCGTCGAAAGGCTCGGCCGTCAGACCGTCCTTTCCTTTTACTCAAGCCCATGGTTTCATCCTTTTCCATTTGATACGTCACACGCCAGTCACGGTCGACGGTTATTGTTGTTGTACTAATAGAGAAATGGAGGTACTAACCTACGATTCCGTTGAACCAATTTATTCGCTAAATGTCTCATCTATGTATTCATATCAATGGCGTCACCTTAATCGTCTAATACAATGACATTAATACTGGACGCGGTTAGAAATCTTAAAGTGGGAAGCCAAATAGAAGTAGCGGTCTCTATTTCTAGTACTTTAGTACTAAACTGCTACGCGTCGAGTAAGGTCGTGTCCTACCAGCACTTACCATTACCTAAGTAAATTGTGTTGCAAAGCGCCAAAATGCGCTCCCGTGTGTCTCGTTTTACCCGCCTTTAGGCCTAAGCTACACGAGCGGTTCTACCGCCACGGGAAACTGCCCAATCCTTTTCGCGCACGACCAAACAACAACTCTCTCTCGCACGAAATGATGCGATCGCGGGAAACCGCCCGTGTAGTTTGAAGTGGCGGTTTCCCGCGGCGGGAGAATCGCTTATGTAGTTTGTGCCATACAACGCTCATAGTAAATTGTGTCTGCCGCGGGAGAACCGCTCGTGTAGCTTAGACCTTACCCTTCCCTGCGCATAGTGTAACCGAGTGAAAGTATCTTGTTATCTTAGTCACACCCGTGATGTGAAATCAGTATTCGGCGAAGAAATTAATAAGCCGCCCGACCATATATCTATGACATTCATATATGTACACACATTCTTTGATTGTCTATCTTTATCACACAGAAATAAACTTTTGAATTTAGAAATTATACTGAAAACCGCAGAAAACAAAAGAGTGCTGCTTACTTTCCACATTATATTGTGAGTATGTGAGACTATGGCGAGTCCATTTATAATATTGTATAATGTCATTGGTCTAATAAAGACATTTATTTAAAGGAAAGATTGCTCATTAAAAATCATTTTAAATTGCAATTATACTGAAAACCGCTGAAAACAATAGAGTGTTGCTTACTTTCCACATTATATTGTGAGTATGTGAGACTATGGCGAGTCCATTTATAATATATAATGTCATTGGTCTAATAAAGATATTTATTTAAAGGAAAGATTGCTCAGTAAAAATCATTTTAATTTGCAATGTCATTGGACATTGGAAGGGAAAAGTTCAGCCCGAAAGAATGGATGTTATACTATTGTCATTTGTACAACACAACAAAAAGATATCCACTTTTATATTAGGTAATTATCTAAAGCTTTACGAACTTTTAGGTGTAGACAGATAAAATAGGGAAAACAGCCATACTTCTCAACAAAACATACTTCTCTTTGCTGCCAGTGTTTAAGTCAATGTTGCAGGAGGCCAAAGCTCGATATGGGCTGTAGGGCCATCGAAGAAGAGAAGAAGATGAAAAAACTCTAAACCATCAATCAAGTACTTGTAATCTACCTTCAACATAAAAACACGCACATTTATTATTATTAAGAAAAACTCTTAAACGGTTAACATTAAAATATTTTTTTTAAATGTACCACATACCTACCTAAACAGATATATAACATCTTAAACTCAATAAATAAACTTAAAACCTCCCTGAAAATCTCGTATGTGGAATACATGACAAAATATAATAAAAAATAAGCTTGATGTAAATTTGTGTGGAAAGATACCGAATCTGATTTGAATAGAAAATTAATTGCACTATAAAAAAAAATTATATATACATACAGGATGTTAAGGGACATACTTGACTTACTTTAATGAAATTTTGGTCTCCGGTGACTTTTTTGTTTTTCTACAAAATGGTAAAAATGGTAGGTGATGGACAGTTGGAGGCAGTCAAGGGGTTGGTTGGTTACTCGGCTGAGTGACCAGTAACGACATGCGGAAGAATTTTTTTTTCGTTTGATTTTGAAGGAAAAAATTTTTGAAAAAAAAAAAATTCATCAAAAAATGTCACCAGAGACCAAAATTTCGTTTGCATTTTTGACTCCAAATAATGTCAGGAATCACTGGTTAAAGTAAGTCAAGTACGTCCCTTAACACCCTGTATATAACATGGTGCGATTTTCATATACTCCCCGACAAAAATTCTCAAGTAATTGGAAATTAAATATTTTTCAAATAAATTAAATTAAATTTAGTTCAACGTTATTTTTTTTTTTATCTCAAATGATTTAAAATAAAGTTTCAGAAAAAAACCATATTACATACCTTGGAACCATATTACAAAACCTATAGACGCCTAGGTTTATGTAGGTGATCACTGCAATCAATAATATTTGGATGATTTGTATGTTTTTGTAGAGCCGTTTTATTAAAAATAATCTCAAGGGCGATGTTTTGGGTGTTAGATATTGTCAGTGCCTTGGCGCCTTGGAAATTCGGCGCCCGGAGGGGATTGCTCCAATAAGGAACTCCAGTGAAAAATATTATGGCTTTAAAAAATATATTCATATAGACGAATAAATGCTGATTCTGAATATATAAGTTTTATTAAATAATATTAAACGTAGAGTTATAAAATAATTATTAGAAGTCCATTTTAAATCATTTTTTTTTAAACACACTGTCAAGTTGGTATTATTGAATGTTTAGTGCTGACGTCACTGCTCACCATAATTGTCCAGTCATTGTATTGAAATGTACGACACAAGCCATCGTATTAACAACATTTCATGTTATTTGTTTATTTACATACTGTTTATAGAGATAGTGTTTATTGAAACATTATTTAGGCCTAAATAATTCCGTATCAAAAATAGAGGTATATCTATTATTTTAAATATTCAAAAACTTTAAACTGTAAAAAAAAATCGTAATGCTACTTCCACGGCCAATCCTTCAAACTACGAACTCCAGAATGGCGGACGTCGAACAGTTGTTCCGGCGCCGCATCTTATCAGTTGCCTACCGTTTCTTTAATTTCGATTCGTGAAGCTAAAAACATAATAATTTCAAACTATTATTATACCACTCTCTCGTAATAATATTGAAAAATATAATAAATAAATAATTCCACCTAAATAATGTTTTTACTTATTGAATAGTTTCACAGTTTCTTCCACATGCGACGGCCGGCGTAGTCCAGCGGTAAGGCTCTTGACTCGCAATCCGAAGGTCGCGGGATCGAATCCCGGCGTGGAAAATAAGTTTTATTTGATTAATTTGTGTTATTGCACAATTTATTCATTTAAAAAAATTTTATATATTATATTTGCGGCACGTTCCAGAGTGGAAGATACTCTCAGTATCGCCCTGGTGTAAGACCACCATTCAGAATTGAAACGTTGCTTGAAATGGCATTAGTCGTGTTTAGTGACCAGATCTGAATAGCCAGGTACTTCCCCAACTTCCTCTTCCCTATCTCCTTCCCCTCCCCACTACCTTCAGCCTCACAACATACCCCAATTGGGGATGCCATAGTCTCACTTGCTCCAGACGGGAGCAGTTGGTACTCTTGTGCGGTATTCATATATAAAAATATATGTATATTTAACTGTCATACAAAATGACAACAACTGTTGAAAATAAAAATAAAACTTTTGGTGAGTGATGACGTCACACGATTCACCATAAGTACATACGCTGGTTTTCGGGGGATCTTGAAAAATTAAAACTTTGACAATTATCTTAACTATTAAAACTAACTCTAAAAATAAAAATAAATATGCAGTTATTTAAGTTAGAGGGTCATTATTCATTAGAAAAAAAAATTTGACTGCAGTTCATAGACATATGAATATTCATATGTCTATGCTGCAGTTCCTTATTGCGCCCGCGTAGAGCCGGCCCTGTGGAGCCTCAAAACATTTAATGGAAATTTCACAAAAACACAAGATGAATCAATTTGAAACACGAGTCTCGATCATAAATTTTCCATTAATGACGACTAAAATTAAAATCTTTTATTAGACTACAAAATAAATGATTTTTCAGTAGTTTTAATCTCAAGACGAACTTTTGAAACGGATCTCCGTTGCCGCCATTTCTTCGACATTTTTTATGTTTGTTCATCTCTCAATAATAACTAGATTGGAGCGATCGATCCGGGTATGTATTTGAAGATATAAAAAAATATCACTAAAGCTGCTTATTGGCATTCATAATATTTAACTATTACTACAGTCATTATTCGACCTATCCTATTTTGAGTTATTAGTCGTAAACAATATATATATTTTTTTTAATATTATTGAATTTGGTTTTTGAACGCAACTTCATATCTGTCTAGCGCCCGCCCAAGGTTCGTAGTTCGTAGAAAATACGTTTTCTACGAACTTTGTCTAGCGCCACATGTTCTCTCGTTGCATCAGATTCAATCAATGATGCCATGTCCCAAAAATGAAAATAAACCATACTACATAAATTTTCAGGGATAAAAAAACATTCTCAGCCTGAAACAGTCATCTACATTGAAAAAATCTTCCGAGAAAAGATAGTTGCCGCCAACGGGACTTGAACCCGTGTCCTTCTGATTGCCGGTCAGGTGCTTGATAATTATTGCTTATTAATTGTTACCCTTTGTGCTATGCATAAAAATCTTGTCTTAAAACGTTAGTTTATCAATAAAAAATAATAACAATAAAACATGTTTCGAAGGATAAAAAAAAAAGCTTTTCGTAAACTTTTTTGAAGTTAAACTTCTTTACGCACGCTTGACTTGGGGATTAAGCTGGTGAATGCGTGACGAGAGCGTTACGAAAAGTGTGATCGGGTGAGGCGAACGGAGGATGAGAGGGAGGTGTAAATTAGTGAAGATAGAAAAAGGGAGACGGAGACGGAGAGGTCTGGGTTCGAGTCCCAGTTGCGACCATTGTTTTTTCTCTGTTTTTCTGTGTCTTGTTCTCTTTCATATTTTCGTTTAGATTATTATTGTTAACTTATTCTAATATGATATATTTCACTGATGGGAATAACCTTCAAAAAAAGTAATAAAAATAAAGTTTTTCTTATAAAAATTAAAAGTTTTAATTTATGTGAGTGAATTTGTCGTTTAATGTTTTGAAAGCTTTCAAGATGTTAGCTCAAATTAATCAAACGAGATTTTGGTTCATCTTCATCGTTTTTAACAAAAATTATCTGTATTTTTATTTGTAAATAACCAAATTACATAATTCATTTTTGCCATTAAAAATATTAAATAGCCACAGTATCTTAAAACTCTTAATACAAGCGGAAAATTGAACATACCTACATCACATTGAGGTCCCAAAAAACGGTCTGATCATTTCGTTTTTGTTTTTTTTACTAAAGGTGGCAATAGCGACGTCCCGGTTAGACGGAGAGGTCTGGGTTCGAGTCCCAGTTGCGACCATTGTCTTTTTTCTGTTTTTCTGTGTCTTGTTCTCTTTCATATTTTCGTTTAGATTATTATTGTTAACTTATTCTAATATCATTTTTTTAGCTTTATTTTTAGTTTTAAAGTCAAGATTGAATAAAAACTGAAATGGTCGTTTGGACAATTGAGAACTGAGGCGACGTTTTGTTACCGGTAAAAAAAAAATTGTTCGACAAAAAAATCCATGATTACATGGTAAAAATCACACATCTGGCCACACTGGAGTAAGTATTTGTGCAATTACTGTTTTTTGAACGCAACTTCATACCTAGCCTAGCGCCACATGTTCTCTCGTTGCGTCAGATCAGTATTCAGTATACAGTGCTTTCGGCTTTTTTGAAATCTGTCAGATTTCTGTCGGCTTTTACATTTTTATTTAATATTACGTACGCGATCTGACTCGTATCGCATTTAGACGAAATAAAAAGCTTTTGCTGAACGTCAGCAAGTATAAAATCGGTTTATTCAAGTAGTAATTACTTACAAAATGACAGAAGAAGATATGTCAAAATTGTCTTTAGGTTAGTGATATTAATTTTCATGCGATTCTTTATTAAATTCTTTTATAATCAAAATTAACAAGTCAGCATGTTTGTATTATTTATAAGTATTCATTTGTTTTAATGTGTGTGTTTAGGGGAGCTATACACTTCCGAAAAACGTGGCAATGATGAGACTGGTGATGGCACCAAGGAAAACCCTTTCAAGACAGTTCTCCAGGCCATGAGAAAAGCGGGAAAAGAGCCATTTCCCACCTTCTACTCCGACCACAAGGAACATGCGGGCCAGTATGACGTGACGGCTAAGTCCCAGCTGAAGAAGATCATCAAGATCTGGTCCAGAGAGAACGAGAAGGCCGAGGAAAGCAAACTGAGGGACGAGGCTGACAACGAGAGAAGGTTGCAGAACATCGAAGAAGCCAAGAAGATTGTTATCAAACAAGATGCCAGCCTGCCTGAAGCTAAATATATCAAAATTGTTGATGGTAAGTTATCATATTTGAGTTAAATTTCCTGCCAGCTGCTGTTCTTTGGCTAGGATTTGCATAACATACTTTAAACTCGAATGTGGGTTCTTTATGGGACGTACTTGACTTTGACCGTTGAACCCCAACATTATTTGGAGTAAAAATTTAAATGAAATTTTGGTTTAAATTTATTTTTTTCAAAAACAAAAAATATTACTTAAATTTGTCTTACGGTTAATACAGAATATTTCTTATTTAAATATTTAGATATAGCTTTATTATTACGAAAAGTAAGCATTTATGTCAGGGGAGACGAAGACTATTAATTTTATATTCTAATTTTGTTAAGAGTAATTCATTTATGTGAAGTTTCCATATAGGGGTCGTCCATTAATCACGTAATGTTTTTTTAGCAACTTTTTGACCCCCCCCTGGTGATATGTGGTGAGGTTTTAGGCTAACCCCCCCCCCCCCCCCCCAATCACGTGTATTTTTTTTTGTACAAAGTATAGGACGTTCACCTTTAGAAATCGAGCATTCAATGAAAAATAAATACACATGATATCTTATTTTAGCCCCCCCCCCCTCGTGATGTTTCGTGATTTTTTCCGACCCCCCCCCCCTTTTCGAGCATCACGTGATTAATGGACGACCCCATATGCCATCGACACCATGGTTATCAAATTGTCAAATGATTATTTATGTCTTACTCCGCTTCATGCAGGGGCGTGCACAGAGTTTTTGATCAGGGTAGGCAGTAAGAAAATACAGCAAGTTTCACAGATAAAAATTTCCATATTCTATCAGATAATTTCAGAATTAAAGCACGACAAACGTTTTTGAACCGACAATTAGCATTTATGAAAGACAACTATTTGATAGAAATACATAACAACAGATGTTGTTGTCGTCACTGATTGCCATTTGCTAATTTTGTTCTAGAAAGCACTGCTTAATACTAACAAAAAAACCTCACAGAAGCAAATTCAAAACGACAGTTCTACTCTATGCTTTGTGCATTTCGTAAACATTGAATTATGTCTTGTATGAAGTTAGCTCTAGTCAGAAATAATTCCTGCTTAGACCGAATTTTAGTGAGGCAGTTGGAGGGCGCGCGTGTAGTTTCTAGTTACAGTTTATGCCGCGTTTGTAGTATGCCGTTTAATGTGTAGCTCGTTTTTTATGCCGTAGTATGCCGTTTAATGGTTGCTCAGCTTTTTCGCGCTTATTTTTGAAAGTGTGTATTTATTTTAAGCAATAATTTTATAAATTATAATATTATTTACATGTTTATATATTACAAAAACGGCAGGGTAGGCAGTGCTTATGTGCCTATATGGAGTGCACGCCCCTGGCTTCATGGTTAATACAGAATATTTTTTTATTCAAACAGTTAGATTTAGCTTTATTATCACGAAAAGTGAGTATTTATGTCGCGGGACACAAAAAAAACATGCAAAAAATATGCATTTAACATTTTAATTTCGTTTACTTAAATTAATTCACTTACGGGTAACGGCACGCGTTACGCGGTAACGGCATTTTATTTTCACCGTTTTTATTTCATAGACAATCAATCATAATTACACCATCCCGTTAGACATCCCTTTCTTTGCCAAACAAACCATTCAAAACCTGGGATGTTTTTTAAAATTATGATGACATGCAGCTTTCATAGTTTAACTTGTTGTGTGCCGAATGTGGCCGCATATGCTTGAAATATTGTCACCCGGATGACAATCGGCACTCAACTTATTAAACTTAGGAATATTCCGTATTATCTGTGCATCAAACTTCGACAACACGAACTTTCCGTATTATCCGTGAGGTGGACCAAATGCATATTTACCGTCAAATGAAACAACTTTACCAAAAATTGTCCAATTGACATGTCCGCCGAGTAAACTCCCAAACCCTTTCCCTGCCCCTAACTGTCCAATGCCTACTGATTTTTTATGTCACATTGATTAAAAAAAATGTCACCGGAAACCAAAATTTCATCAACATATTTTACTTCAAAAGATGTCAGGAATCAGGTTAAAGTAAGTCAAATTCGTCCCTTAATGCCCTGTTTAAGTGAGTACTGATGAATTTCAATGGCGCTCATGAGGTGATTTTTCACAAAAACGGCGCTCTACAAATTATCTAATTGGTATTAAATGGTTGGAACTGGACCTTCCATTCCAATTTTTCATGCTTCATAAATTTGCACAAATCCTTTACAGTCATTTACATCGTTAGCTAGGAAGCTTTTAAATATCTATCTAATTTCAGGACAAGAGACCATATTTTTCAACTGCTCATAACCACTGGAGCGACAGCGCAATTTAAAACTTTTTTCTCTGATTGCTCGATATTTTTTGGTGATCATTTTGAATATTTTCTGCCCACACAAAAAAAAAATCATACCTCCGAATTTGAATATGGATACATACAAACCGATTATAGTTCTATAAAGCCAATGAATTCATCTATCTTTTGTAGGATTTATAAAAAAATTATTATAAAATTGTAAACTTCTACTTAATTACTTACAATTAAGGGAAAATTTGCCAAAATTGGCAGCAAAGTAATCCGAGGTATTGTAAATAGTGCCATATTATGGCAAAAAGCGCTCCAATGGGTAAGGAAAAAAGTGTTAAAAACCCATTCAAAACTGGTTAAAAAACTAGTTATAATATTATAAATTTTTGAAGCATCCTATATCTTAAACATTGAAAGAGTTCAAAAAAATTCCTTCGTTTTTTATTTTTACGCCTCTATGGAACATATCCATATTTATATCCATCGAGATTTATTCTAGGTATGACTAACTACCATTCTCTAGAAACTCGTAGATGTTTTGCGTTGCTAAAATACTTTTTTCAATTAATCAATGGCCTCGTCTCTAACAGTGAGATTCTGGCGCAAATCAATTTATTTGTACCAGAGTCTCACTCTCGGGTACGTCGCCATAACATATTATATTGCTGATTGAGTCGTACAAATCTGTACCCGAATTCGCCCGTGGGAAGAGCGATACGCTATTTAAATATATTAGATAAAAATTTCGACATATTCTTCGAAAAATTCAATGAGTTTGTAAGGTTTTTGGCGCTGCATTCTCACTGTGAAAATGGTACTATTGCAATTAATTAGATAAAATATCTGTAATGTTGTAATTTTTTGTACACAAAAAAAAAAAAAAAAATAAAACCTTAATAAATATATAATTTCTACAATATTACATTTTCACCCTGAAACTTTTACAGCATTTTTACTGGGGTTTTATTCCTCCTGTGATTTAATGCATAAATCTTAATCTATTTCACTGCCTATGTAAATGCAGCAAGGTCAAACCAAATGCAGATAAAACAAATTTCCCCACCTTGCTTTATTTTGTAATCCAGCAACAAGTTAAACTAAATGCAGATAAAACAAATTTCCCCGTCTTGTATAATTTTTACACAACAACTGCAATCTGCATTTATTATACATTCTGTATCTATGTTTTATAATGCTTCAGTGCTATTATAATAACAATTCCAATTGGCTTGTGACTTAATAAGTCAGGTATGCCTTAAACATCATGGTATGTTAAATTATTGTGAAAACAAGCTTAAGGGTCCGAATGAGCTGTAGTGCTAAGATTGAAAATTACTAGGAAAATATCATCACTCACGTTGTATTATTTGGAGAAGTTATTTTTTTCTCATTAAAAACATATGGTTAGGTTTTTAAATGACATTCGCGGTGTCACACAAAAAAGGTTGATCAATAATGAGATGTGTGTTCTTGTATGAGAAATATATAATATTTTATTCAACTTTCTTCAAATAATTATAAAAAAAATTTAAAATTATAATAATTTTATTATTTTTACTAAACTAGCTGACCCGGTCACGCATTGCTGTGGCTAACGAAACACAAAGCCATCTATTGGATGGTTACCCAACCTTTTAACTCACACCGCCATCTGTTAATTTGCATACAAATCAAATCCACACCACCCTTGCACTTGCCAACCCACTCGTCCACCACATACAGACATTCTCCTTTAATTATTAATTTCTACCAATTTATACAAAACCTTGACAAATTGTATACCTAAATCTTCCTCATGAATCGCTCTATCTATTGGTGAAAACCGCATGAAAATATGTTCAGTAGTTTTTGAGTTTATCGCAAACAGACAGACAGATGCGGCGGAGGAGTTTAATTTATAATATGTAGAGAGAAAACTTTTGTGTAAACATTTACAGCAAATCAATAATTAACAATTATTTTGTTACAAAATTTTGTATAAAAGGAGTGGTGATGGTCAAAACATTAGTTTTTTGATTTATAATGTGTGCTATAATGTGAGTGGCGATATGTAGATATTATAATATTGACTTTGTTTCGGTAAAACCCTTCAAGACACAAAATGGAAACTTTACAGGAGTCACTAAAACGAATATTTACATATGTTATTTCAATTATCTTTGCATAGATTACATTTTGTTTCAACATAATTACAATAAGAAACAACTTTTTACATTGGAGGAGAAGATGAAAAAATATGCATTATTTCAATTTTGAAAAAATTTAAACATTGTTTCAATTTTGAAAAAATTTAAATAAACGTAATTTCTCGTTTTCAGTTGACTTCATGTTAAAGTTGTTAGTAAAATCATCAATTTTAGTAATTAATGTTAAAAAGTATATATTCTAAAAACCTACTAGATTAGAATATTATTTATGAGAATTCCGCTACACTATTACCTACCTAATAGTTGAGACATCCTCGCATAAATTAATAATCTTTGTACAAAAATTTAAATTTTTGAAAAAATTCTATAGAAACTCTATTAATAACGACATATTTTTCAATCTTAGCCCTTTATTAGTCCAATGCTATAAAAGCATTCAAATATTTTATTTTAAATCTTTCAAATGATTTATAGCTGAATTCATAGTAAAACAAATTTCATCATCAACAATTTTCATCATTTGATAGTTTGGACATTTTATATGAAATTAGATTAGATTAACTGGAAAAGATTATAATATTTTTATATCTCAATAAGTATCTATTTTAATCAGCACTGATTTTAAATATTTAGATAAAAAATGACAAATTAATATTAGTTGATGTTTCATTAAGGTCTTGAGAAAATTGATTTATCAGGTATTGTATTGAATCGTGGCTTACTTTCACTGATTGAAAAAGTATGGGCAGGCAAACTCGCTGATCCAAATAAATCCACGATAGCTACAGGCTAGCAAACAATGTAATCTATAAGACGAATGTATTTCCATACTGACCGTATATCTCTCCAAGCAGTGCTGTTTGTTGTAGGAGTTCAATGATTCACTCTGTCAGGCAAATATATTTATGTGACACCTTACAAATGTATGCTGATGACGCGGTGCTGATTTCTAACATTATATCTTCAGTCTCGTGTCTAGGATGAATGAAGTATTTCATACATACTTTCATAGAATGAGTTAATGATGAATGGAAGTAAGTCTAAAGTCATGGTATTTGAAAGAAAAGGTATGAAAATAGTGTGCAATATCAAATGAATAATGAATACTCGGAGCAGGTGGATGAGTTTGTATTAGGGAAGTATGTTTACTAGAGGAAGTATGTTTAAATGCAGGTAACTCCATTACAAGTTTAGTGACCCAGCAGGGGTGTCTGGGTTGCGTGGTGGGCCAGATCGCGAGATGCTGGTTAAGAGAGACCCTTTGGCCCCACCCACCCAAGCATCGTGGGTTCAATTCTTCTGCTAGCTAAGTCCACTATCACCAGCAACATTTTCCACTTATAAAGATGATAGGAGTTTTCAAAATGTTGTCAGATTATTCATAATATGAAAGTATTTCTTTCTTTAAAAAAAATAATAAATATGTAACACAATAATTTGAGTACTTTCAGGAGACTTTATGTAGAACATCTCCGTATGCATATTAACCTCTCATCTTTCGCGAGCCTGCCGGCGGGCTTTGCTTTTAAATGTGATTTTAACCCTTATGTATAAAGAAACTGTATGAAGGACAAGGTTAGAATCGCTAATATCAATCTCAAATACCATCCAACATTCAACAGGTTAAGAGCGTATAACCAGCCAGTGGCCGAAAATCCACATTTCGTCGAAAGAGGTTCTTACGATCGTACAGGGCGGTTCCAATGAGAAAGATTAATTATTCTCCGTACCAGCTTTTTAAAATTATAACTCAATATCGATTTTATTGCATTCCAAATTTGCTTTAATTTATACCTACATCCCAAAAATGCTGAAAGGCGTGTTGATAAAACTATTAAAATTTTGTACTTTCTGTAATTATTTTTTATCATAAGTACTTATCATTTTTTAATAATGTCTCAGCAAAATAAGAATGTAAAAAAAATTGAAATATATTAGTCTGTAAGTGCGCAAATAAATACACAAACGGACCAATTTTTGTCAAGAAACACATGTACTTACATATTTTTTTATGATTTTATTTAAACTAAAAATAAAATTCTGTTACATAAGTTTACCAGATAATGTATTGATTTATTTTACTGCATAATTATATGATTTGAAATGGGTGTTGTATAATAAATGTACTTTTTTGAAAATTTAACAAATCTGCCAACGACGTATGGTATAACTTTATTAACAGTTTTTTTTTTAAAATCATAACATTAAATAATGTCTAAATCGAATTAAATTTGCTACTGAAGTGCAGTGTTTTTCTCGGGCTATCACCCGGTGTGTCTGTCTCCCGGTATTCTACCGAGATGTGCTTATAAAGTGACTTTTTCCAAAAAAAAACTGACACACAATCTACCTATAATTTTATCACCTAGAAATGTTTTGAGAATTCGTACTAAAAGTGGTTAACAAACTGAAATTTTGAATGTATAATAAAACTCGGTGCAGAATTTATGTTCTCGTGTGTCTGTTTTATCGATACTCAAACGGGGAGTGATATAATAACTGAAAGTCTTAACTTTAATTGTGTATAAGTGAACTAAAATAGAGTCTAAACCTTAATAAGTGAACTAAATAAAACAATAAACATCCGGAAAAAAATCTGGAAATAAGTGAATCCTTAACAAATTTGAATTGTGAATTAAACAATAAAAGTAGTGTATTGTGGTAAAAACAACTAAAAAAACACTCGTTTACATTTACATTTTACATTTCGTTGGCAGTTTGTTTAATATTAACTTTAATCTCGCTGACACTCAATAGTGAATTGGCGTAGGTGTAAAGTGTTTGACTCCCGTATCTCCGGGGAAGGGTTCAATCCTCGAACAAACCATATATTTTTTAATTTTATTATTATATTTTTAAAATAACTGTTCGTAGATGGCGCTAAATACACAGAATAAACCAAAAATCATTTTAACGAAATACCCTACCAGTCAATAGGTGGCACTAAATGCGTAATCTGAAAATTAATTAAAACTGCAAACAGGCGTAAGTACGGAAAGTTCTTACGGGTGTGCCGAAATTTTGCCCAATAACAGGCGCTAATATAAATAAATCAAATCACCCCATCTGAACAATTGTATAGAACATAAATCATAAATGCATGCGCGTAAAAAAGGAGTCTTGGACAAAGTAATGTCTCCTAATTCTGAGAAGAATAGTGGAAGGTATGGTGCCGATGAATCTGAGGATGAAGATGCCTCAGATGAGGTATCTCAATGCTTAGAAGGAACAGAGGTGGAGTATCCCTGCGTTTCTGGAGTGGATGTTCTAAATGAAGCCCAATCTCATTTGATTGCCTTGCAAGACGTCCTAGCTGAGAAGCAGACCAAGGTTTCAAAGGACCAGCAGCTGAGGGTTTCAAGGAGCATTTCTGAAGTCTTTAGATCCGTTTCCCAACTTCTTCTAGAGCGTGAGGCCTCGCGTGCTGACTTCGCAACTATCACTGCCCAACTAAGAGTCGCGGAAAGTAGGCTACGGCAGGAAACACGAGAAAAAAAAATGTTGAAACAGAAAATTATTCAACTAGAGACCGACCTCGGCCCTGTTATGCGTCGAGTAGCAGTGGCAACGGAGGCTAGCCTCTCCTTTGCGGACATCGTTCGTAATCAACAAATGAACTCTCAGGAACAACCGCCTATAACGATAAAATCTGGACATCGCGTTGGAGTACCAAGGCCCGCCATCTGCGTCTTCCCAGTAAACGCTGAAGCCACCATGGACAGCGATGCCACAAAAAAAATGGTCCAAGATGTCATCCGACCGTCCGAAATAGGCGTTCGGATCACGGGCATGCGCAAAATAAGGAACAAGGGCGTGTTGCTCAACACGGCAACTGCAGGTGAGCAGGAAAAATTATTAAATGCCACTTGTCTTAATAATTCGAGCATACTTAAGGCCCGGTTACCCACCAAACGACTCCCGAGGCTGATATTTTTTAACGTGCCGAGGGCTTTAACTGATGCTGAATTTTTGAGGATCGCTCTAACGGGTATTCCCAATGTTCAAGACGTCGAGGGAACACTGGCAAGCTGCAAGCTTAGTCACTTGGCTGGCGCTCGTACAGGAGATACCTGCCATCGAGTATATGAGATGCCTGCTGCTGTGCGCAAAACACTCGTGGAACAGGAGAAAGTGTTTGTTGATTGGACTGTGTGTCGCGTCCGAGACTTTTTTGGACTTACCGTCTGCACTAAGTGCCATGGGATTGGACACTCCTTCAAATATTGCCGAGATGAAACTTGGTGTGGGCACTGTGGCCAAAAAAATCACACCCGCGAATCCTGCCCAAATGCCGCTTCCGATCCAGTTTGCGCTACATGTACCAGATTTGGCAAGCCTGCTGCTCATTCCACTGGAGACAGGGACAACTGCCCGGCCTATCAAGCTGCACTTAAAAAGGATCTTGCTACAATCGATTATGGAGTGTAACATACATGAGCATAAGTGCCTCACCATCGAGGATTATAATCCCGTGATGAACTGTCTACGAATAATGTACTTGAACGCGAGAAGCATCCGTAATAAGTTTGATGAGATCGAAGAAAAAGTTAGAAATTCGCTGTATATTGTGCACGTCCTCGTCATCACTGAAACGTGGCTCAACGTTGGAGAGGAAGAGTTTTACTCCCTGAGTGGTTATAAAAGTGTTTTTGCTTCTCGCCCCAATGAAGGAGGAGGCGGCGTAGCAATATACGTGATTGATACTATGAAGTGTGCAATTATTAAAAAATTCTCAAATGAAAATTCCTTTTTAGGTATAAGTCTATGTAGCAGTGATAGGAAACCAGTCAACATTTATGCTATCTATCGTAAACCTAACACAAACATGCAGGATTTTTTAATACACCTAGAAAACATACTGAACGAAAGTAGACAAGATACATTATTATTCGGAGACTTTAACATTGACGTATCCATATCCACACACTCTTCATTAAATTTTTGCAACATCTTAGAATCTTACAATTTCTCAATACACAACAAAACATTTCCCACGAGAGTTACTGATACAAGCAGCACCATTATAGATCACTTCATATCAAATAGGCAAAACATTCAGACTACTATATCGAATATTGATGATCCACTTAGTGACCATAACATACTTATTGTTGACTATAAAAACAACTTAAAAAAATGTTTTAATAATAGAACTAAATCCCGGATTACGAGACCTACCATCAACAGTATGTCAGTAAAATCCTATCTTCTTGATAACAAATTCACGATTGACTTAAGCAACTCAGAAGACCCCTTTAAAAGTTTCAATTATCACATTAAAAAGGCAATAGAATCAGGTACAACCAAACCAAAAACAAGATTAGGAAGACGGGAACAACTGAATACTCCATGGTTTGATTCCAAATTAAATTCCTTAATCAAAGAACGAAACCAGATTCACAAACAGTGGAAACAAGACCCTGGTAATATTACTCTTGTAACACTTAAAAAGAGATTGAGAAATACCATTACTAATTATAGGCGAAGTCTAAAACACAAATATTATGCGGACAGCTTTCAACAAAACCAAAATAACCCTACTAAAACTTGGAAAATCATTAACTCTATTCTATCAAACCGAGCACATAAACCAACCAACGAAATAGAATCCCTCATCGTAAATGACTGCGAAATTAAGGATCCGGATCAAATAGCATCAGCATTTAATGAGTTTTTCCTCTCAATAGGAGAAAAGTTAGCAGCTACCATTCCGTCATTTCCGGATGACTGTAATACCGTCCTTGTGGAACCGAAGGCTTGCCAATCCTTATACATGGCTAGGACAAACAAAGATGAGGTAATGAGGATCATCTCTAAAACAAAGCTGAAAGCAGCACCGGGACTCGATGGAGTAACACCATCAGTTCTTAAGGCTTGTAAAGAAGAATTAGCGGGTCACCTAGCAGAACTTTTTAATTGGTCTCTGTCCTCGGGAAAGTTTCCAAATGAATTAAAGCTTGCGAAAATAATACCTATACACAAAGGAGACTGTAAAACATGTATTTCTAACTATCGTCCTATATCACTTCTATCGGTATTTTCAAAAGTATTTGAGACCATAATCAAAAATAGACTCCTAAAATACATATCTGCGAATAATATCCTTACACCACAACAATATGGCTTTCGGAAAAATTCTAGTACTCAATGTGCCGCCTTTGATTTTATCTCTACCCTTCAACAGTATATAGACCAGGGTGAATATGTGGCAGCCATATTTATAGATCTCAAAAAAGCCTTTGATACGGTCAATCATGAAATACTCTTAAAGAAATTGGAATATTTGGGAATTGTTGGGAAGCCCCTAAATCTCCTCCGAAGCTACTTAGATGATAGATTTTGTCTTGTTGAAGTCAAAGGGGTCTCGAGTGGCTTAGGTAGAATCACATGTGGAGTGCCACAGGGATCAATTCTTGGCCCTCTGCTATTCTTGCTATATGTCAATGACATAACTAAATGTGGTATCTCTGGAAAACTCCAACTTTATGCGGATGATACTGTAATCTACTATCACAGTAAAAGCCTGAGTGACCTTGAGTCTCTAATGAATGCAGATGTCTCAATTTTAGCTAATTGGCTCCGTATTAATAAATTGAGCCTCAACATAAAAAAAACGCACTACCTAACATTCGGTAATAAGGATTATGTGTCCATGAATATCTCACTTGGAACTGATAAACTCCAAAATATGGAAGTTACGAAATATTTAGGGCTGTTAATAGACTCTAAACTCTCGTGGAATTCCCATGTTGAGCATGTAAAATCGAAAATTTCCCCAATTACCGGTGTACTGTACCGACTCCAAGGTCTTCTCTCCATATCTCTACTACGTGCCACTTACTATGCGATGATTCACTCCCATCTGAGTTATTTAGTTAGTATCTGGGGCACTATTACTAAAAAACAAATATCAGAGATACAGGTGATTCAAAATCGAGCTATAAGGAATATCTACCATCTACCGTGGGATACACATATCAAACATATATATTCAAAGACAAACATACTTCCTTTTACGGTTCTACCTAAATACAATATCACTAGTGCAATATTACAAATCATACATAGATCCTCACACACCAACATCAGACCAGCCTTTAATACAGACATACACCAGCACAAAACACGATCCCAAAATCAAATACACTTAGCATCATCTACCCGCACAACCAAATTTGGTATTAACTCATTACAATATATTGCATATAGACAATACAATGCATTACCTAATGAAATTAAGCAATCAGTACCTTACAAAAAAATATTAGTGAAAACGCTTAAGGGTATTCTCAAAATATATTTAGAAACTTCACACCGATAGATGGCGTTATTTTCAATATTGTCGAATAAAACGCTTTTAACACGTTATGCTTTTTAATATTGGGATGAATGATTGGTTTGCGAACGTACATAAGATATAGTAATCTGCTTAAATAGTTTTGCATACCTATACTTTTATAATGTTAAAATGCGGCTGAAAAAAGCACAATTTTATTACAAAATTAACACGTAAAAAATACATTTGCTACAATCCCGCGCGCGTTCATACAAAATTTTATTTTACCCAACCGAAACATATTTGCGAAACAGGTGCGTTTCATAAATTTAACGGTAAAACTCACGAGTTCGAAAGAGACGGAATACAAAAGGTTTGTTGGATTCAGTAAATTAAATCAACACCCGGGTAGATAGAATAATTTATAAAAAGGGCCGGCTAGGTTTCAAGAGCACATCTTGCGGTTGCTGGCGTTAACTGGACCTTTTTTTAAAAGACCGCTTGCAAGACTTACTTCGCTGTGTACGATATTCGGGCAACAGCGAAGTCCGTATTACATGGTTCCAGAAAACTGTATTGTATTTTTTTCTAGTGAATTATATTTTTTCCATCGAAAAGTTCCAAGTTTTATGGAGGTGTCCGTAAATAATATGTGCTGCTGCCGAAAATTTCCCACTCCTTCAACGCCACCTGTAATTTTAGAACCCTCTTTAGCTGCAAAATTAATGAATTTCAACGTAGATACCTATCGCTTCTGTAGAAAAATCGTCAACAGTATCTTTTCTTGGTGGAAGTTGTTTATACTTCAAAATAATGCACCACCTCTCATAATTTTTTTTGTCTTCCCTTCACGTAAAATAAGCTTCATTTGCTCAATGAAGAACGTTGAAATTATATTTTTTGAAGTAAAACTTCTTTACGCACGATCGACACTGGTGAATGCGTTACGAAAACTGGTTATTGTTGTGAAAAATGACATGCGAACGGTAATCGATGCGAACGGTGATCAATGTCATTAAAAAAGGAAAACGAAGTGCAACTTTTGCCCAAAAAGAAAAAATACTCTTTTTTTAAAAATAATTTAAAGTGCTTACCCACTTAAGGGCCTCCAAGTAACTGGAGTAATTTTAATCAGTTTTAAATATTTTAGATACTATAATAGTGTTTAATGAGATCGCGAAGAGTTAGTATAAGAGAGATAATATATATACATATATTACAATAGAAAGTCTAAAAACACGTGCGGCTCGCAAAAACTTAGAAACGAGTCCCGGTACGATCTAGTGAGTTATATGGTGTGGTAGATCTCTATCCCCCCCTCCAGGATGACGGTTCCCGCTTTTACCTAAAGGGCGTGTTTTTAAAGAAATAAGGGCTGGAAGTTTCGTCCTCTTGTAATTTCTAGAACAGTCTTCCAGAAAGTTTGAGTAGGTTCCATAGAACTCTAGAAAGTTCTGGAAGGAGTGGCGGAGTATGTGGTGTAATTTTGGGGAATAGGGAATAGGGAACATCATTGTGGAACATTCCAAACACTCTGGAATTGATGTCCTGAGCCTGAAGCCGGGTAACCCAGCTAGTATAACATAAGACCTGTGCCACACGCAGCTATAAGGGAATATATGGCGAGAAATATGCTGAAATAGGCCAAGCCACATATTTTATCTGCACGTGTGGTACCGCTTTAAGTGTTATATTACATGAAATTAAACAACTTAAAATTCATATATTTTTTATTCGTGTTTAAGTGATGTTGGTTACACTAACAGCCGCTGTTCCCAATTCTGCTAAGCCGAAACTAAAGTTCGAAACTGCTTAAGCATCACTTAGTCTAGATTAAGTGATGTTTAAGTAGTTTTGAACCTTAGTTTTGGCTTAGTAGAATCGGGAACTTGTAATTGGGTTATTATAAGTATTGGGTAAATTCAACGTAGTTTTATTGTGATATTACTCTGAATCAGAATAGAACGGTAATTAAAATAAGTTTTTCCCCCAAAACCCGCACATGAAAATCCCGCAAATTCGCAGGATAAAATGTGCTGAAATCGCTAGTAACTAACTAACTAAACATCACGCCGTTACCCCGCAGGGGTAGGCAGAGAGGACGGACCGCCAAACAACTCGGGTCTTGGCACATACTCTGTACCTCATTCATATTCACACATACTTGGTCTCATACACACTCTTCTATTATTCTGACTCTTAACATGGCCCGACTCAAGTATCTGATTCACTTGATCGCGCCATGTCTTCCTCGGGCGTCCCCTACTTCTTCGACCATTCACATTGCTACTAGCTTCAAATAGCCAATAATAATAATATTTGGCTTATTTATATAGCACCGTTTTTGTGAAAAATCACCTCAAGGGCACTGTACAAATAAATATATAAAATAATTAATATTACTGGCTTACAACTAAGATTTACAATTATAACTAGTGACTTACATCTAAACTCAAACATGATTGCAAGCGCTGGTTTTTTTCTAATACCAGGCCTCATTTTGCTGACAAGTTTTCAGTTTAATTTTAATAAAAACATAAATGCTTTATCGTGTTTGACGGGCTCTTTCGCCAAGGACGCAAGCTGTATGTAGGCACCCTCGTATCTGCTTGCTTTTCGCCGTGAAGAGATTTGTTTGTCAAAAAGCAATAAATGAGTGACACCTATTTGTCAAAAGGACCTGTTCCTATATTTGTATGCATCAAATTTATCAAATAAACAAATTGGTGATTATTACTATATCTGAGAAATGGTTTCTCGTGTGCTCAATCCACGGCAAGTGTACATTATTTACAACTTCATTATACGTAATAAAAAATAAGTTTGTATTTAGGAGTTTGCTAATTTGGTAATTTATATAATAATATTATTATGAGACGATGTAGGAATGTGAATATGACACGATAGTGAAGGGTAAAAGAAGTCGGAGACGCCCGAGGAAGACATTTCAATTTGAGTGGCGGGTTATGGTACCGCCGCCCCGGGAACCATTTATTGAAAAACCAACATACGTCACCCCAAGTGGTTCATTATGTTTGATGACTTAGCAGGGGTTCCCGGGAAAGGGCGCGAAACGTGATGGTTACACAGTAAATAAATAAATTAGATGATAATTACAGTACCTTCCTACCTACCTACCTACATAGCAAATGTTTGTAGAAATAATATGTAAGTGTTTCACCCATTCTGGGATTCGTTTCTTCCCAGAATATTTGTTTATAAAATGCAAGCCTAATGTTATAGAATAACGCTAAACTGTTTTCTGAGAAAATAATGTTATTTATTTATTTTTACAATAGCTACAATAGGAAAATAATTTCCTCCAGGGCCTATGTCATCTTTGGGGATGCTGTGTGGATGGTAATTTAAAGTAAAGGAAGGAGATGATGTTCTGAGAAGGAAAAAGGCATGAGGCGTGGCTACGAATCTGGGGTCAGTGGGTTCAGGAGTGACGGACGAATGAATCCGTCCCTCCCACTGCGGAGCAAGGCGATGGGTCAAGAGAAGAGTGCAGGAAGGCTCAAATAGTCCCTCTCAACAAGTTCCTCCCGATCGGATTTATGTAAAGCTCAGTACCTCTAACTATATCTCTGTGTCTTGAGGTAATTTTTCCCAAAAAACGGCGCAACCAAGTGAATCAATTATTTGAAAACGGTCAGTCAGAATAACAGAAGAGATATATGAAGACTGATAGATCGTGTATATGCGACAATGTGACAGAATGTAAAAACCCATGCAGCTTGATCTATTCATTTTATTGTTTAGTAAGTCGCAACAACAAAATAACTAAGCAAGTCTCTAGTGATATTTACAGTTTTATGAAAGTTCTAAATTATTACAGTGGCCCTTATTATCATTATGTAGTTAATTTCGCCTCTTTTACTGCGTGCCTCGACCGCAAATATTCCCTGCGCCCAGAAACAATAAAATCAGAATAGCAACTTGACATTTTTTCGACAAATAATAGTACACCATAGGAATGTGCCGAAAGCGTGCACGAGACGAGCATATCGGGACCGCTCGCACAGTTTGTCGCCTTCTAACATACGGATTCCTATTCCCGCGCCCGCGCCCCGCGCCTTGCGCCCGGTGGTGTAGCGGAATTTAGCTACCCGTGTCGAAGGTAAATCTGATGAAAAATAATTACTTTTGTTAATGTAATTACTTGGTTATGATAAGTCATATAACAGTGAAATTTTCGTTCGCGCTAATTTAATTATTAGTATTATTTTTCTGTACTAAAATAAATACAGTATTATCTGTAGTTTTCGAATGCGGCTGAAAAATAGATTGTATGAAAATTGTCGCTTCTGTTTCACCTTAAAGAATATTTCCTGAAAATGTTTTTAAACCAGTAAATATTGGCTCGCCTTCATACATTTGTTTTTTTTTTATGTTTAATGTGTATGGATGTCTCTCAGTATTTTTAAAATCTCTATTCTTGACAATGCATTTTTTTTCCTTTCCAATATGTTGTATTTTTTAAACGTGTAATATCCGTGTAAAATGTACTTATTGTCTATCTGTCCTTCCCGTAATGAGTTTTTTTTCTCAACTCATTGGGAATAATGTGTTACTTGCCATGTTTTTGTAATACATTATAATTAAATAAAAATAAAAAAAAAAATTATACTAAGGGCCGTCTGTTTCAACAGAGAGCAAAATCGTGTCCCAAAGTTAAATTTTAACTGTCAGTTAAAGTAACAAGGATGTTAAACAGGACCGCGCCCTGTTTCAAGTGTATTTTCGCTAAAGTAATAGTTGTCAGTGTTGCCAGTCTAAAAAGCAGAATATTCCTCGGAATTATGTTACAAAACGCATAGAAATATTTTTTGATGCGGCAACACCGTAAACTAAATCCTAAAATCGGAACAACTGTCAAAATATCCGGTTGTATTTGTTTCGGCATTGTTCCGATAAAAAAGTGTTTGTATGAATATTTACAAATAAATGACGATAAATATGAATGTGATTTACTTTCCAGTAGTTGTGATATCTCCTTGAATTTAAAGTGTTACATATTTTACGAGATCTTCAATTCAATTTATTTATGGTATCGAAAACAGAAAAACATATATTTTATAGCTGTTTTAAAATCCGTTTGTAAGAGTATTACGTAAGTAGTAGGTGTACAAACTATACTAGCATTAAAGGCAGCTTCACTCGCTAAATATGTGAATATCCGAAACGATTCTGCTCAGGCGGTTCAGGCCCTACCTACTACTCATGTTATATTTTTGTAATGTTTATGAGACAATAAATTGATATGAAGATCTTGTAAAACTTGCGATACATCCATTAATAGAGCTTGTCTTTAAAAGGTAACGCTAAATATTTCGAAATCAGAATTGATCCTGTTCAACAGCAAGATTTTTTCGACATGCGGCGCCGCGCCAAAAATTCTAGATCATCCCCAGATAACCAAATTATTGACGCGGGATCGAAATGTTTTTGGTTTTCGCTGCAAGACATATTGGATGAGGAATTCATCGTCACTATCATCGTCTTCTACAATATTTATCATGATTACTATGTTAAAGCGCGGAATTTCGTAGATTACCCCTGAGAACTGTCAAATATGCCAATATGGCGGAGTAACTCTAGAGTAACTATCGGTTTTCGGAAAGTAAATACAAAAGTTAAAAGTAACGTAAAACAAGCAGTCAAATTGATTGAAAAACGCATTTTGGTGAAATTTAACTTTAGTAACTGCGTTTTACTTTACTTTTACTTTAGTGAGCGTTGAAACAGACAGCCCTAAAAATAATCATTTTTTCTGAAAATTTAAAACATATGTTTACTAGATAAAAGAACAATCTTTCGAAACCAATTTATATTTTTTGTGGAAAAGAGTCAATACGTCTTAAAACTGATTTAAAAATGACATATTTCTGGTGTTCTCTGGTTATACGCTCTTAATACTTCGAGTTACAAGACATAGATGGCTGTGGTGTTGATAGTTATATATGACTTATCCAACAGATGTCGATAGTATATTGGTTTGCCCCTCCATGTTCAGAATAGAAGTGGACTGGCAGTTAGGTTTCTAGCAACAGGGATTTAGAGAGCGTAATAGAGGGGATTTCATCCTACACACTCTTTCCCAATTAAAAGAGATTCTGGTCCAAATAAAGACAAAATATTTTTGTTGTGAAGAAGACTGTTTGTTTTTATTTAATGTTTTACATTACAATGTTTAATTCCACCTCCAGGCGCAGATTATCGCGGGAAGCGTATCCGCGTGAAGGGCTGGGTGCACCGCCTGCGTCGCCAGGGCCGCGCGCTGATGTTCATCAAGTTGCGCGACGGCACCGGCTACCTGCAATGTGTGCTCAATGATCAACTCTGCCAGACCTACGATGCTGTGGCACTTACTACCGAGTCTACGGTGGACCTCTGGGGCACGCTGAACTTGCTGCCTGAAGGAAAAACTGTGAGTTCAAAGCTACCTGAAAAAATCTTCACCATATCTGAGTAGCCATTTCCCTCCTCCATATTTACTTCATCCTTATAACATGCCCCCAATTGGGGATGACACCCACCAGCTCCAGACAGATAGGATTCATGTGGGTTGTTATTTAATCCAAGGTATTTAAGGCAGGGATTAATCAAATTGATATTAATAAGTCAGGTATGTCTTATACGTCTAATGTAGCATGATTATTTGTAGGGCCCCTCTAGTGTCAAGTGTCATTAGTTCAGAATTTATTTATTTTTCCACTAAGGACACCTACAAAAACGGAAAAGCCATATTTTGTTTAATGTTTGTCTTTCAGATGCTTTGTATACTGTGGGTAAACTGGGAAAAACCTTTAAGGTGATTTAATGCAAAGTAATGCAAAATCACATGTTTTGGATTTGAAAATTTAATCACTTGGTAGTATTAGAGATGCTTTAATTAAATACTGCCATTAGAACACATATTGGCCTTTTAAATAATTAAGTTTTATTTTTGTTGATAAGTCTTCTATTAAGCCTACAAAAAAGGAATCTGACCTTTAAAAAATGGTTGGTAGTATAAATCTTGTATTTTTTCAGATATGGTTTTATTGAATAATGTGGCTAATTAAGTTTCTTAGATATGATCGGAAAATATTTTAATATTATTTGTTCCTGAACTTTATAAAATAAAATAGATATTTATATAGGAAGCATATCATCAAAGATACAAATCAAATTGATGATTTATGTAGAAAATGTTTGGCTTTTCTGGAAACTATAGAACATATTATATCGGGATGTTCTGTATTAGCGCCGTCCGAGTATACATTTAGGCACAATCAAGTTTTTAAAATAATTCACCAAAGTTTGGTAATTAAACATAACTTGATTGACTGCCGTAATGTACCATATTATTAATATGAACCAAATTCATTTTTAGAAAATGAATTCTATAAAATTTATTACGTTAAAACTATTCTAACAGACAGAACAATTAGTCATAATAGACCCGATATAGTTTTACATGACAAAATTAAAAAAATAACTTATATCATTGATGTCGCTATTTCAAATTCTTGTAATATTCAGAAAACTGTTTCTAAAAACATTTGAAAATATACAGATTTAGGAAATGAGATTAAAAGAATTTGGAATTCTCAGAATATAAAAATATTACCATTTGTTATTTCAGCTACTGGCATTATACCTACATAGCTCTCTCATTCAAAATTTAGGCGTATTAGATTTGTCAAAGAATTTATATATAAAAATGCAAAAGTCAGTCATTTTAAATACATGTAGGATTACGAAAGATTTTTTAAATATTTATATTGAGGGATCAGTAGGATTTATCGGTCGAGTTAGGATTTCATCAGAGCCGAACCCTCTGATATGAAAATATCTGGAGTCGGTGAAATATTTTCCCATTATGTTCTTGTATTTATTTATTTATTTATTTATTTATACTGGGTTTTACAGATGTTTACACTTACATGAGAACAATCCAGTTATAAAACTCAGTTATTATACAATTATAAAAATCTACAATTACATACAATTAAATACAAATAAATACAATTAGAAAAACAAAAACATCACAAATAAACATACAGAATTATATACAAGGTCACTCAAGTAACACATTGCAATGAGTGGTAAAAGACATATGAAATACGCGAGCATGCATAGAAAGACAATTCACACAACATAATTAGTTAGTACTTTTTAACAGCGCTAGAACTTTTTTTTTAAATCCGTACAAATTGTCAACGAAAATATCCACATCAGCGCACTCTATCTTGTTATACAGTCGACACATCTGGGTCAGAGGGCTAAAGTAGGCGATATTATTTTTAAATGTATTCATATGAAAAATGTTATGGCGTCTTAAACAATGGGAATTGGGGACATTAATTTCAATACTGTTAAGACATAATGTAGTATCAAGATGGCCGTGAATAATTTTATGTAAACATATTAGATCAGTCAATTGCCTTCTAGTTTTAAGTGTATCAATCTTGAAGTAATCACGACGTACATCGTATGATCTGAGATGGTCGTGTAGTCCACATTTGAAGGATAACATTCTTAGTAATTTTTTTTGAACTGATTCTACAATGTTTTCATATTTGCAGTAATGTGGATTCCAAATAGTGCTTCCATATTCAAGTTTACTTCTAATTAAGGCATTGTAAAGTGTTAGAATTGATTGAGGATCTTTGAAAGGTTTACATATTCTGTGAATAAATCCCATCATTCTTAATGATTTGCACTTAATGTTGTTAATATGTACATCAAATATGAATTTAGAATCAAGAGTGATTCCTAGATCCCTTATTGAAGAAACTTTTTTGAGAATAATATTATTGATAACATAAGAAAAATCCTTTATAATTCTATTTCTAGTAAAGTTTAAAATGTAACATTTTTCAACATTTAAGTGCATATCATTGACAGTACACCAGTTATTGAGTGTGTCGAGGTCATTTTGAAGCAGCTGATGATCGGAAACAGACTTAATTTTACGAAAAATTTTAAGATCATCGGCGAAAAAAGCATAATCACAGTTTAATTTCGAGCCAAGGTCATTTATGAATATAAGAAATTATTGTTTTGTATTTATTATACTTATATAGTGCACTTACATTGCGTGGATTTACTAGATAATCATTTGTGGAAAAGTGTGTGGAATGGTATAGTCTTTCATTTGGGAAAGATTTAACCCGGACATAAAATCTGGAGCACCGTAAAAACAAGCTTTTTGTGATGTCTTATTTCAACGAATTAAAACAGGCGGTACCCAACGACTTTGTAACTGCGAATTTCATCCTTGGCCTTCTGCACGAGGACTCGGGGGCGTCTTTTAGTTTTCGCCCAGATTTCGAGGCGAATGGGTGTGATTTCTGGTAATATTCATTGTAAACCGACGATAATGTAAATGAAGCAACTTGTAATCTTGACAAACCTCCATGTTTATTGGAGTTTTCCCGAACATATTTCAAGTAATCTCAATCACTGGAAGTAAAGAACATCACAATTAATTTGTAGGCACCAGGAGGACATGAATTAGCAGTAGACTACTGGGAGCTGATCGGGGCTGCTCCCCCCGGAGGTGCTGATGCCATCCTCAACGAAGAGGCATTACCTGATGTCCAGCTAGACAACAGGTACATATTTTTTATAAAATTTATTTATCACATTTGTATTTGTGTGTGTTTAATTTATGGAATTTTCCTGGTTTGGTTGCACTGACATCAGAGTTAATAGACATGCTCCAAAGCCAAATTTGTCTACCATTTCAACAGTCTGAAAGCAAGTTTTAAAAATGGCTCACCTTAACTCTTTTTTAACTAAAATTACTGATAACGAAAAAAAAAAACACCAATTTTATTAGGAAAATGTGTTTCATAGTTATTGTTAAATTACTTTTTGGTCGCTTCAAGTAAAAATAATTAATAAAAAATTCTCAAAGTTTCATAATTTTTTTCAAATCGCGATTGGAAACTTTGTTATAAAGGTGTACATTTGAATTATTTTTGTAGTAAATTTTTAGATTTGAATATAAAGCGGGGTGTTTTCTCTTTCTAACACCATTTAGATTCTATTTATATACATATATAGATTCTAAGGGAGACACAACGATCTCTACGAGATCTGTAGGTATGAATTGTTCCGAAAAGCGAACATAGGAGTTAACCAATATTTAAACGCTTGCAATAATCACATTGTTTTTTTTTATTCAGACACATAATGATCCGCGGAGAGAACACGGCGGCTGTGCTTCGCATGCGCGCGTTGGTCACACGCTGCATGAGGGAGCACTTTGAGTCACGAGGATACACCGAGGTGTGTCCTCCCACGCTGGTGCAGACACAGGTGGAAGGTGGCTCCACACTCTTCAAGATGGACTTCTTCGGGTAATTCAATCATTTCCTAGCTTGTAATTTTCTAGATTTTAGGCATGTATGATAAGTTTGTACAGCGCCCTTGAGGTGATTTTTCACAAAAACGGCACTATATAAAAATATAAATCGTCCAAATATTATTATTATTATTCATCAGTAACTTATTTTTATCTCATGGAATTGGGTTAAATTCTACATTTATTCTTGTCAAACGATGATCTCCCTTGAAACTGATTATGGCTTGGAATATCAAAGAAAGTAAAAAAAATGGATCTACTTTTTCATTTCAAATCTGCCAGTTTTTTATAATGCAACATACATAAATTTTTCATTATACAATGTTACATTTTATTTTGTATGTTATAAAATGCAACATTTACTGATTGGATTTTCATTGTAATGATACTTTTGATCTAAGCATAAAACTATCCCAGGTTTTTGCTTTCTGTCCATGAAGTTCTGCACACCTAACCTGACCAATAATCAATTTGGAAGGCAGAAATGAGTACCGCCATCCCGGAAACCTACACTTCTGCTACAGCTTACCACAAGTGGTTCACTATGTTTGGTGATTCAGCAGGGGTGCCCGGGTTCATGGGATGAGGTTTATCCGGGTCTTGGCGGTGGATGCGTTTGCCCACCTGCATGGCAGAATCGGGAGAGACTAGTTGAAGGAGACCTTTTGATCTCTGCAGCAGGACTCTCTCGGAACATCATCTAGTACCTCAATGGGAGAATGGATTCATACGTCTGTCCCTCCTGGACACACTGATCTTCAGATTCCTATCCACCCCTCATATCTTTTTCCTTCCCAGAACTTCCGCTCCTTCCTTTCCCTAAAAAGACCCTCAACACAGCGTCCCCAAATATTATATAGGCCCCCCAGGGAAATTGTTTTCCTCTGGACCTCTTATAATCAGGAAAGAACACATAGGATAGCCTGGAGCCTAACATTCTCTCTTTTATCCAAGCATAATCCCTCTGATTCTCGAAGGACCTCCCTCTGACTATGAAGTGCTGACCCTATACACTACCGACATCTGTTGGATAAATTTGTAATTTCTAAGATCTATATATCTACATTAGAGCCATCTATTTATTGTAGTTTGAACTATCACACACTCCAACTTGTATATTGATTGCTAAATGACTCACTACTGCAATATAATTTTGACAATGTATCTTTTTGTGTAGTGAGGAAGCCTTCCTGACGCAGAGCTCCCAGCTGTACCTGGAGACCGTGATCCCCGCCCTCGGAGATGTGTACTGCATCGCTCAGAGCTACAGAGCCGAGCAGAGCAGGACCAGGAGACATTTGGCAGAGTAAGTCATACACTAAAACCTAATGTACTTACAATTATTTCTGGCTTTCTTGTGTTCTAGGTCAGTGGTCTTCAACCTTTTCGAGCGGCGTACCCCTTGACTCTTACTACAAATTTATTGTTCCCCGTACCCTCTATCTATCTTTTGTACACGTGTAATGAAAGTAGTGTTTCATTTGTAATTTTTAATAATTTCTTTATTATGTACATGATTTTAACAATCAAGTCACACAAACACAATTTTATACAGAGTGTAACATGACTTCAGGCATTTTTAACAAGTTATTTTACATGCGTGCCACGTTATTGCGTACCCCCAATTTGGCTTCGCGTACCTCCAGGGGTACGCGTACCACAGGTTGAAAACCATTGTTCTAGGTCATCACTTTAAATTATTTTATTTAAATAGGCAAATTTCAAAATTAATGAAGATTGGAGTCGAGTTCAGACTTAAAAGAAATGAGATGTTGAATGGAGGGGAGGAAATTTTAGATAAAGCTTGATAGAAGAGAGGATATTTGTTTAGAGAGGGACAATAAAAAAATTAAAGTTCCAAAGATCCAGTTCTAAAGTTTCTAGACTTCTAGACCACAGAATGTACAATCTGAGGAGAGGATGTGAATTTTAAAATGGTGAGAAGGAACAGAACAATGTCCGATTCTCATTGGAATAAGTGAGGAAATTACTTTTTTGGAATGGAAATGTGGGAATCGTTGAAACCACGTTTTGGATGGGATAGTCCTTTGTATTGAGGGGTACCAGGCTCCCTTGGGTTGACCAGCAATGGCCAATACTCTGCCCAAACATTGCGGAATCTATCATTGATGAAGGAAAAAATGTCTGATAAGGGAATGTGGTTTACGAGGGTGACAACAGGTTTGAATGCTCCTTGTTTTGCCAAGGTAGCCGCAATATCGTTACCCATGACGCCAACATATCCAGGAATCCAAATCAGAGTTGCGGTTTTTCCAGAGCTTTAAATGGAGGCTTCAGCACTCGAATAAGGCATACAAAGTGATCATCAGGATGAAAAATCCTGTACATATTTAAGTTTTTGGAATAATAATAATGTTACCTAATGTACTAACATCTATCATGTTTCCACTTTTAGATATAGCCACGTTGAAGCAGAATGCCCCTTCATCTCCTTCGACGATCTGCTGGATCGCCTGGAGGACCTGGTGGTGGATGTAGTTGAGCGTGTGTTGGCATCTCCCCTGGCTCACCTGGTCAAGGAGCTAAACCCCACCTTCCAGGTGCCCAAGCGCCCCTTCAAGAGAATGCAGTACACCGAGGCCATTGACTACCTGAAGGCCAACAACATCACCAAGGAGGATGGCTCCTTCTATGAGTTTGGAGAGGTAAATACTTTTTTTTTCAGCAACAGCAATTTGAAGCAGATCAATTTTTCAGATGCTCCGCTCTAAGTCAAAATACAAAATTTTCAATCCATTTATCAAAAAATTGATATAATTCGCTCGCATACTTACTAATTCGTCACCCCAAAAACCAGGTAAGTATTGAAGGTAGTCTCAGTTCTCCTCCCCACTAAAGGTTATCTGAAGGCCCTACGAGGGAACGCTTGCAAGAAAACTCCTTATAAAAAATAAGAAAATTATTATATAAAAAAATTTCTGTAAAACAAACAAGTACATAGTACTTTTCTTTCTTCTGAATGGATTGTTCGAGAGCCGCCGCATACGTGCAGTGATACTCCTCAAAGGGTTAAGGTAGAGGCTGTAGGAAGGAATTAATTAATGTGGGTCTTAAAGAGGCCCCGATTATATGAAGGAGGAAAAACAGACAGTTGTTCGCTCCACATGTGAGACTTACACAAAAACGAGTCGAAGATACAACCCATTCTCGTGAAGGAAACACATATGCTCTTGTCCATCGAATTTCACGCATATACGTCAGTGTACTGTGACAATCAATGAATAATAATCTGTTATGAATTGCAGGATATCCCCGAGATGCCGGAGCGTAAGATGACGGACCAGATCAACGAGCCCATTATGCTTTGCCGCTTCCCCTACCAGATCAAGTCCTTCTACATGTCCCGCTGCCCGGAGGACGAGCGCCTTACCGAGTCCGTGGACGTGCTGCTACCCGGAGTGGGCGAGATTGTCGGAGGCTCAATGAGGATCTGGGAGATCGAAGAGCTGCTCAGAGGTACGTCAGATCGTTAACTAACCATCCATTGACAAGTCTGTCGCCGTCAACAATCCATTTCTTACATTTTTATTTATTTAACACCCAGAGGGCATTTACATGTTGGTAGTACAATTTTGAAATTATGACAGATGATTTTGAAATTAAACCCCTTTTTGAACAAGCGTCATGTATACATGCTAACCGATCCCGTTCCTAGAAGACGAGCATCATCTATACTTGACGCATGTATGTATGAGAATTTGAAATACCAGTCCATGGGTATCGCAAATTCTTTAACGACGTAGTCTTTAAAAGGTTAAGAAAGAAATAATAAATATAAAATTACATTAGATAAAAAATACAAGAAACAAAAATTGAAAAATACAGCAAGCAATTAGTGATAGGTTTACAAAAATACAAAATGTGTTTAGGAATAGTGTTGAAATAAATATTTTAGATCCACAAAACTCTCCAAGTTGGTATTAATTATGTCAACATCACGTCAGTATTGATTTCCCATAGTGTGAAATCATTGTATCGGAGAGTGGGCAATGTAGTTACACTTATGAATGCTGCAGTAGAATAGTGTATTTTATCGTGTTGTTACCAAGAGTATAAAACAAAAAAAAATGCATAAACTTACAAAAGTTTATGCGTTTCAGGAGTTCGCAACAGTCGAATTTAAAGATAAGTATTTTGAATAAAAAGGTTAAATCGTTTATTTTACATCTGTCTTCTAATGTATGTATTTTTAGAATATTTAATAAGAAATTATATTTTAAGTGTTCTAATGGGATTAGAACACTTAAAATATAAAAGGATTCATTCTCATTATTAATTGTGAATCTTTTTGTATCAGGTTACAAGCGCGAAGGTATCGACCCTGCACCCTACTACTGGTACACCGACCAGCGCAAGCTGGGCTCCTGTCCCCACGGGGGCTACGGCCTGGGTCTGGAGCGCCTTCTCTGCTGGATGCTGGGGCGCCACCACATCAGGGATGTCTGCCTCTACCCCCGCTTCCTCGACCGCTGCAAGCCCTAGACAACAGCCGCTCGCCCGCCTTACACATCTCAAAACAGCCTTTTAGCATCAATAAAACTATCTAGATCAAACTATGCAGATATTATATCATTCTTCAAAGCTCAAGCGTTAATTCACACCTTTTGTTACACACTATAATTGTTAAGACACCTCGGTAATCAATCGATTGGTACGATTGACCCAAAATTAATAAATACCTTTTTTAGCAAATATGGTTAGAGGCACTATTGATGGTTCAAGAAGCATCAGAATTAATGAAACTTAACTTAAATCTGATTAATGCAGCTGTCGCTTATATGATCCATCGGCGGCTATCCCTGTAAGCGAATATTGCATATGTGATTCGTGAATAATTTTGTGCTATGTTTATATGTTAACAGATGTCTCTGTTATCTATTTAATTTTTCAATATTAGTAGATTTCTGTTTTACCATCCGTAACCATGGTAATCATTTTTCTTTCATTCAATATTGTGGATTCCTGTTTTACTTTTTGTTTTATCGTCTCCACTACAGTTCCCTTGTTTTAAACACAAAAATTTCCCACTTCAAAATTGCAAATCATGGACAACAGGATAGACCTTACCAACAGCCAGCATTCTAAAGGTTAAAACCTTTTAAAATCAAAAATATGATTCTACTCTTGACTTAAATTTTTTTCGAAAAGCTGTACGTACTAGTTTTAGTCCCTCTAACATTTGTTGCTAATTTAATATCGATAAACATTTGTTTTTCATATTTATTCCGAATGCATTTATTACGCAAGAAATAACAAAAAGTTCAGTTAAAGTTACTTTTCTCTGATAATAATTCAATCTATTCACAATAAATAAATTGAATTGATTTATATTGCTAACTATATATTTATATGATAATAAAAATCTTATTAGTGATAAGGCATTTTAAGGCATGTTGTGGTTGAAGTAATTGAAAAATAATTGTTTATTACAAGCTGCAAATTTTTTATGTGCTCGCCATACTTATTCAAAATAATTCTGTACTTATATAAAGTACATACATCTAACTGATAAAGTGGGCACTTATTATATAATTTTTCCCATTCACACTTTTTTATAGTTTATAGAGTTTTTAAAAGTGGTGTATTTATTTTTCATTTTGGTTGTTTTTTGTTGTCGCTGTTGACTGAAATTTGTATTTAAATTTGGTTTAAAATGAGTTTTTTTTTAATTATTTTATAATTATAAGTAAATAACGCTTTTCATAATATCTGATTGCGATTTCATTATGTTATTTCTCTATTTGTATGTAATTTTGTATTACTCTTGAAAACAATAAACAAATGAGTAAAAAAATCTGTTTATTTAACTATAATATGTGGTACATATATCTAAAAGCTTCCGAGCTTTTCACATATAGGGCAGTGCTAAGAACTGTCCCGAAAGTCCGCTAGATGGCAGATAGTTTAGTTCGAAGTTTGGGCACCAGGGGGGCCAAGGGCCCGGGTGCAGTCGTCTACAGGAGCTCATTCGATTCAGATTCCATTTAGCCAGCTATCGTGGTCACCGCTTATACACGCGAACTATTAAATAAATCCCAGATTAACACAAAAGAACTCTATTCTTTCCAAAGAAGTAATCTCCCAAGAACTGTTTGCCTGAACACAACACTATACAATCTTGGTAGATTTATGATGGATACGATTTGAGGTTCGTGATTAATTTTTGGGTTATTATGCCGTGTTGCACTTCCTCCTTCAGCCACCATTTCGTACATCATTACCAGTGCAGATGTGTATGTAGATTGTGGTGAAGTGTGTTTATATATGCATAAGTGATACCTTGTAGCACGCATTAAACCTCTTGGGGCCGGTATTTCTGTATATGTTGTATTTTGTCATCTTAGAAGATTCTCAAATAAAGACTCCTTGGAATTTGCACTTTTAACAAACTTAATTTATTTTGGTAGAATCACATGTTACAATAAAAAGAAACTTATTCCAACCCGCAAGCACTTAAATAGGTCTCAACTAGACCATTACTGTATGTTTTTTCAAGTGAGAAGAGACTTTTTTTAACAGGTTCACAGTATTTATAACCTATAAAGAACTAACACAAACAAAACATTTTGACATGATACACAGACAAAAAAATGCAAACTACATTACAAAGAAATCTGTTTCACCGACTGACAAGACTTTGAGACTCTATCGCTTGGTACGGTAAATAATTCCTGTAATAATAAGTTTCAAAATATTCCGATAGATGTCGGTAGTGTTCACTTTTTGAACATACTGCCCCCGACAGGATGAGAAAAACTAGTAGTGTTTTCGACATCAAAAAAAATAAAAAATAATTTTCAAATAATAAAACAAAATAGATGTTGAATATACAACTCAACTACTTAAGCTTGACGGGTCAGGGAGTCTAACCAATAGCACAAATAAACCTTAAAATTTCAAAAAACATAAACCTTATGCAAAAAAAAACTCATGAAAAATAATAAAAAACTCATAACATTACTAACATTTGCAAACTAAATAAATTAATAATGTCTTATTGCCTCTACGGAGAGTTTTAAACAAATAATAACAATAATCATAATATTTTAACCAACACCATTCACAAATTGTAATAAATAAACATAAATTTATTAGTTCGCTGTTGACTAGCTGTAAGCTCATCATAGACTAATTCACTAATTTTTTCACTGACACGAAACGCATATACACTTCACTGGCTAGATCAGTCCCTCTGCTATCTGGTCCAGCGGTGTTCATCATAAATTAGTGGTCATCAATTTGGGGTAGATCATCAAATTAACGGGCGGCCATGCCCTGGTAGGCAGATAGTATCATTTACTGCCTCAATTGGAGTTTGTTGACTCGAAGCCCCAATGGCTTCAGGCTGGATTATTGGAGTGTCAACGATACCGATGCTCCATTGTTATGACTGTTGCCTTTGTTACATCGGTTCAGCCCTAGTTAGCTAGGCTGTGACCTTAGGAAGGTCAGTGCTTGCCGGTCGGGAAATCTGGATCCAAGTTTGATTCTATTGGCATCAAACATATGTTTGTGATTGGTCTCACAAAAGTGCCTTGGGAAGTTTTGAGGGTAACCACCCTCACTACTCCATCCGGTCCAGGATGAGCAGTTAATACTCGTGCCATCTTCCATAATGCAGGAGGCAGATTGTCCTCCATCAAGATGACCAGATCGTCCTTCTTTATGGCTCTTTGGTTGCTGGCCTGCCATTTGGTCCTCTTTTGCAGCTCAGCAAGGTAATCACGTTTCCATCTGAACCAGAAAGATTGAATTAGAGCGTTTAATTTTTGATATTGGCTTAGTCTGTTCTCCGGGAGCTCGCGAACGTCCACCTCGGGAATGATAGAAGCATCCCTGCCCATGAGGAAATGGTTAGGTGTGAGGGGGAGGAGGTCGTCGACGTCATCCGACAAGGAAGTTAAGGGACGGGAGTTCAGACAAGCCTCTATCTGACAAAGCAAAGTATATAATAATTCAAACTGTAATGGATTATTTTTAGTAATTCTATATAAATTAAACTTGGTGGACTTGACAGCTGCTTCCCACAACCCTCCATGATTTGGTGCTCTAGGCGGTATAAAATTCCAAGATATCCCTTTATCAGCTAAAAACCTATGAATTGTGTCATTGTTAAGCCTTAGACTGGCATACAGTTCTTTGAGCTTATTGGAAGCTCCTCTAAACGTAGTTGCATTGTCAGAAAATATTTTTTCCGGTTGACCCCTACGGGCAATAAATCTTTTTAAACAATTTAAAAAAGCATCGCTTGATAAATCTGTAACGAGTTCCAAATTAACCGCTTTGGTAGAAAAACAAACAAATATGCAAAGATACGACTTGATAAGCGGAGATTTCCTTAGCTTTCCACTTTTCATGTCGATAGGTCCGGCATAATCGATTCCTGTCACCGAGAATGGTCGACTAGGAGTGATTCTCTCAACTGGAAGGTTTCCCATGATCTGCTGGCAAACCTGAGGTCGGTACCTAAAACATACAACACACTTATGTAGGATACGTTGTACAGCGTTTCTCCCAAATATCGGCCAATATTTCAAGCGTATTTCCGATAACAGCGCTTGTGGACCTGCATGTAAATGTACATAATGATAATGACGTATGATTAATTCAGTTAATTTATGTGCCGGCGATAATATTATAGGGTGTCTTTGATGATGCGATAAATAAGTAGCTAATTTTAATCTTCCGTTTGCACAAATTAGACCTTCTATTAAACAGGGATTGAGGGCTTTCAATCGACTGTTTTTACTTACTATCCCGTGCTTTTTTAAGTCCTTCAATTCTTCTTTAAAGGAATGTACTTGCGAGGCTTTCAGTAAACATTTTAAGGCTGCTTCCAGTTCGGAGGCAGTTAAATTGCCATAAGTTTTACTCTTAGGCTTTCGACAATTATTTATAAATCTCAACGCCTGAGCGATAACTCTTTTTAATTTGGTTAGCGATGAAAATTTTTCGAAAATCTCCCATTCTTGAGCATTAGTTACCAGTAGTACATTTTTGCTCTTGATTTCCGGGGGATTCAAACATGACATCTTGGATACGGGCCAAGTGCTGATTTCTTCCGTCAACCAGCTCGGTCCCTTCCACCATATTGAAGCGTTGACTAACTTTTCAGCCGTGGCACCTCGGGACAGTATGTCCGCTGCATTTTCGGACGATGGTACGTGCCTCCACTGGTTTGGGTCGCTGATTTCCTGTATTTCAGCGACTCGGTTTGCCACGAAAGTATTCCATCGAGCTGGTTGACCTTTCAACCAGCACAACGCTATTGTTGAATCGCACCAGTAATAGGTAGCTGATTCTTTTATACTTAATGCCAACTGGATCTTTTTAATCAGCTTGGCTAATAGTACGGCACTACACAATTCCAACTTGGGTAACGATATACATTTTAATGGCGCCACTCTAGACTTGGAAGTAAATAGCTGTGCATGTCGCTTACCCTCTGAATCTGTTGATATTATGTAGGCGCATGCTCCGTACGCTTTTTCCGAAGCGTCGCAGAATCCGTGTAATTGTATATTCCTTGGTGTTCTGCTAATAATTCCTCTTGGGATTTTTAACATTCATTTAGTTGCGATAGTTCTTCTACATAGGCCCTCCAGGGTAGTAAAATTTCATCAGGTAATACGTCATCCCACGCTGCCTTAGACTGCCATAGTTTTTGCATAATTAATTTGGCTACCACTACGATGGGCCCTAAAAGTCCTAACGGATCAAAAGTGGAAGCTATACATGATAATATCTGCCGTTTGCTCTCAGTTTTACTTGACGGTTTTGTAATTTCATATGACAGGTGGTCTGATTCATTATTCCAAATTAATCCTAATATTTTTTCATTTTTGGAATTGTTAGTGATCACTTTTTCACAATTGCCCTGTTTGGCAATTTCACCTTGGCCACACCCAGATGACAATTCCAAAACATTCGATCTCCACTTCCGCAGGTTCATTCCTGCGGCCAGCAAGATATCACAAATTTGCTTTTTTAACTTGATACACTCGTCCAAGTCATCCCCTCCAGTCAATAGATCGTCCATATAAAAATCATTTTCTATGACTTGACTGGCTACTGGGAAATTAACATAATTATCCATACCAATTTGTCGCAGACATCTCGTTGCTAGGAAAGAGGAAGGTCCTAGACCATAAGTAACGGTCTTCAATTTATAATGCCGGAGTTCCTCTTCTGGTGATTCACGCCATACTATTTTCTGCAGGCTGCGATCTGCTGCACGTACGTAGATTTGACGGTACATTTTCTCGATGTCCGCTGTCATGACGTATCGATGCGTTCTGAAATGCAACAATATGGTATATAAATCCTTTTGAATGACAGCTCCTACCATTAGGGCATCGTTCAGAGATATTCCGGTCGACGTCTTAGCCGAACCGTCAAAAACCACTCGCACCTTTGTAGTGGTGCTGGCTTCTTTAATAACTGCGTGATGAGGTAAAAAATAGGATTGCTCATCCTTTTTCCATTTATCACATACTTCCATATGACCCAATTGTTCATATTCTTGCATAAATTCTACATACTGCAATTTTAATTCAGGATTCATTGAAAATTTTTTCTCTAAACCTTTGAATCTTTTCTCCGCTGTGCTTAATGAGTCACCAAGTTGGCTCACACACGGGCGGCGCGGCAAACTCACAACGTATCTACCATCGCTCTCTCTAGAGTGCGTGGCGACGAAATCCGCTTCACACGCCTTCTCCTCATGATTATGAAATCTTGCAGGATTCACCTCCTCCATTTTCCAAAACCTTTCAATTTGGTTAGACAATGTGTTTATTGATAAACTACAAATTTCGGATACTGGTCTTTTTTGGTGCATGTTGATCGGGCCGGAGATGATCCATCCTAGTTCTGTCCTCTGAAGAGTAGGTCCGGAATCCAATCTTAGCCGATCATTGGTTAATATTTCCCAAAAGCTCTCAGCACCTAACAGGATATCAATAGGCGCTGCTATATTGAATTTTGGGTCCGCCAATTCTAAACCAGGCGGTAGCTTAAATTCTTTTCTGGCCACTGTGACTTGGGGCAAATTCGTTGTGATTTCCTGCAATATCAGACACGTTATGTTTTTATTAAAATTTGTCTTCAAAGATTTCATCTGGATAGCAACACGTTTGGTTATATGTGTTACATTATTGTGTATGCCTGACACAGGCTTGTTTATTTTTTCACATTTTAAATTTAATTTCATGGCGAACCTTTCGCACATAAAGTTTGATTGAGCACCGGAGTCAATAAGAACCCGTGCCTCATGAATTTATTATTTCGATCTACCACCCCTATGACAGCAGTCGACAATAATACAGTTTTTTCTGCCTTCGCTAAGGCAGAATGGTTTGACACCGAAACTCGTTCAGCATCCATTTGGCAGTCACCTCCGGGGTGAACTTCCCTATTATTCATGGAGTCATTTCTCGGATGCATCTCCTTATGCAACAAAGTATTGTGGCTATCGCTGCTACAATGTTTGCATTTTAAATTTATCTTACAACAATGAGCCGTATGTCCTACCTTCAAACATTTGAAGCAGGCACGGTACTTCTTTATTGCCTCGGCTCTCTCACTTGAATTTAATTTTAAAAATTTTTTACAATAATAAACTTTATGCCCTTTTTCATTACAATGAACACAATTATTGTAGGTAGCAGCTAAAAATACCGATTCCTTTTTAGGATTATTGTTGCTACCACTTGCTTTCGGGTGGGTAGGAAATTTTTTCGTTTCCGTATTTAGCATTAATTCCAAAACTTGCGCACGCGATGTTAGACATTTAAGAAATTCCTTTAATGTAGGTAATTCATCTTGCAGTGGGGTCTGTTCCCAATGCTTTCGCGAAACTGAATCTAATTTATTTGAAACAATGTATATAATTAAAGCATCCCACTGGTCGATTTTCACGCCGATATTTTGTAAAGCCTTTAAATTTATATTAGTTTCATCAATCAGGTAACGCATGGCCACCGGATCTTCATATTTCATTTCTTTAAGTTGAAACAGAGCTTGGATATGTTTATGTACGGTAGTTCTTAAGTTAGCAAATCTTTGTTGCAATAACTCCCAAGCCGATATATAATTCAGGTCTGATACCTCAAAATTAGCTATAATCTTTGCTGCATTCCCTTTTAAACATGATTGCAAATAATAAAACTTCTGTACATTGCTCAATCCTGCATTATTATGTACTAATGTTCGAAACGTTTCCAGAAAATTAAGCCAATTTTTCTGATCGCCGTTAAATTCCCTTAATTGAAGGTTGGGTAACTTTATTTCCACTTTTTGGCTTTCAACTGACTGGATCGCTCCCTTTGCCGTCGCCAAAATAGAATAATATTGATTTTCAAACATTTCCCTTTGCATATTATTGTCGCTTTCGTTGAAATCCGGAAGGCTTTCTATTTGTTCTTGAATTAACTCGAAATCATCTAAAATTCTTTCAATTTTATCATACCGAATTTTTATTTCGTTCACTGATAATGCGTTTAAAGAATCACCGAATCTTGTAAGTTTTCCTTTTAAAACGCCTCGTTTGTTTACCAACGATTTTAGGTTATCCATTTTAAATTTACGTGTTTGACAATAAATCTACAAAAACTTCTGAAAAGATTCCGTGAAAAAACAATTCCGGTGCAACCGTATAAAAAAAAACAGCAATAAAAAACCAAATATAAGGCTATAACAATGACAGAATTCTAACAATGTTTTATAACCTAACACAAAATAACATGTTTAATCTTGCAAGTCATACTGTGGGTAGTTAATTTTTTAAATTATATTTAATTATTTCACTTAAATATCGGCAAAAAACAGCTTGTCTGAATGATGGGATATTAAAATAAAGGAATGAGCAGGGCTACTTATCATTTGATGTTGAAGTCTTCATCTGTTTCTTCTGGATTCTGGTATATTTATTATTTTATTTTCCGCTGGTTCATTATCATCTTGTTTATTTTTGGCCAATCTTTTGTTGTTGGTTCATCCGGCTCGAAGGACCATGTTGTATTTTGTCATCTTAGAAGATTCTCAAATAAAGACTCCTTGGAATTTGCACTTTTAACAAACTTAATTTATTTTGGTAGAATCACATGTTACAATAAAAAGAAACTTAATCCAACCCGCAAGCACTTAAATAGGTCTCAACTAGACCATTACTGTATGTTTTTTCAAGTGAGAAGAGACTTTTTTTAACAGGTTCACAGTATTTATAACCTATAAAGAACTAACACAAACAAAACATTTTGACATGATACACAGACAAAAAAATGCAAACTACATTACAAAGAAATCTGTTTCACCGACTGACAAGACTTTGAGACTCTATCGCTTGGTACGGTAAATAATTCCTGTAATAATAAGTTTCAAAATATTCCGATAGATGTCGGTAGTGTTCACTTTTTGAACAGTATAATAATTAGTTAAATTAATGTGACTTTCGGTGTTTAGTTTTGGTGTAGCCGTAAAGGACCATATACCATTTTTGAATTGTTAAAATTATGTGAAACGACCCATCCTTAAAGTTGACCAAGTTGCATCTTACTTGCTAATCGGGAGCGGCTCACGTGCATTGTGTGACCTGCATGTAAGTTAGCCAATCAGAACAATGTACAGCAGAGAGGTTTTATATGTAAACTGGTTATGAGATTTACCTCCACAGCTTAGGCTTGGTTGTTTTGCAGAAATTCAAATGTAACATTGTCATCAAATGGTTATTCAGCACCATTTTGTTTTTTGACATTTGAAAGATCCACGCCGCCGTTAAACGCCGATTCTAAATGCGTTTCAGCTTTCACTTAAATTGTACAAATACTTGTCCTCTTCCGCTGATCACAATTTGTTCAAAAGCTGAAGCGAATACTGAACTTAGAATCGGCAAATGGGAACCTTTCAACTGTCAAAAAAACAAAATGGCGCTGAATTATGATGACTTTGTCACACTTCAATTTTTGCAAAATAATTGGGCCATATTCTTCGCTCTCGAGTAAAAAGGGAAATTCCTAAAAATATTGAAATAATAATAATAATAATAATATTTGGCTAATTTATATAGCGCCGTTTTCGTGAAAAATCACCTCAAGGGCGCTGTACAAATAAATACATAAAAAATAATATTACTGGCTTACAACTAAGATTTACAATTATAACTAGTGATTTACATCTAAGTCTTATTGCTAGTGACTTATGACTAAGACATATAAAAGCTGACCTAAAACTGAGCTCAATGACATATATATTTACAATATGACTTAAAGTTAGAGATTTATAACTAACATATTTATTTACATTTAAAAATACTTGAAAACATCTTATAAATATCATACATTCGCCAGAATCACTCCACAGCGCCAGAAGAAGAAGGAAGTTTTTACATAATACATATTACTATTTAAGGACATGGATGCAAAATTTATCGGATTTACGAAAATGTATGGATATCTTAAATAAATTAATGAAATTAATCGCCGATCTTTACCGCATTATGATGACTCATCGCTCAACATTAACAGGATTGAGGTGTTAGGTTACCACTGACAGACCATTGGTAGGTAGATCAATAGCATTTTGAGTTTTTCGTTAGTAGTTGTAGGGAATAGCAAATAAAATAGTATATATTCGTGGACATCAACAATTATTAGAGTATAATTAAATTACAAAGTTTAAATATAATGACGAATTTATGGAAATGAGTATTTGAAAAAATGAGTTTTAAGTTTGGATCTAAATTCCGCTGGGTTGGTTATGCATCTCAATTCCATGGGAAGTTTATTCCAAGCCTCAGGACCGGATACTCCAAACGCGCGATCACCAAAATTAGTGTTCGGATTTCGCTTGGGTTCTTTCAATCTTCCAATTGCAGACGATGTCGCTGATCTAAGAGATGACTGCCTTAGACCTATATTTTCCGGATTGCATAGTTCAGAGATATAGGGTGGAGCCATTTCATTGATAGCTTTAAACACCATCCAGCATAACTTATACTGGATCCTTTCAGGACACTTCAACCAGTGAAGATTTCGGAGGTGTTCCGAAATGTGCGAAAACTTGGGTACCCCTGTGATTAGTCGTGCTGCGGCGTTGAATACTGATTGTAGTTTATCAGTTTGACATTTAGGAAGACTTGCATAGATACCATTGCAGTAATCAAGACGCGATACTATATATGAATTCACAAGAAGCTTAGTTGCTTCTGTCGAAAGGTTCCCACGAACTGCCTTAAGTTGTCTTAAGTAGAAGAACCCTGTGCTAACGGTCCTATTCACCTGACTTTTCAATGAAAGGTCTGAATCCAGATAAACTCCCAGAAGTTTGACGGTTGTTTTCGCAATTACGTCATTGCCGGAAATGGCAATTGGTGAGTTGTCTATTAGATGTTGACGTCTATTTGTAGCTGCCCACAGAAATTCGGTCTTTGATGGATTAAGCTTCAGTTTGTTTGAGGACATCCAGAGACTAATTGCTTCTAGACACTCAACTGTGCGAATTTTGAGGCCGGTGATCTCATACTACATCTCAAGGTTACAAGTACATATTCTGAAAGTCACAAATACTTGAAGACTGCAAAAGCATTCATTTTTCTTTCAGCTCAAATCCTATATATCCTGTTACACAAACAATATGTCAAAGAGATTTATGTTCAAATAATGTTATCTTCTTTAAATTATGAGATGAGGGGAAAATACATCAAAATTACTATCACGCACTAAGCTATCGCAACCAAAAGGCAAACAACTAACATTATAATTAACAGAATAAATTATAAAGAGTAAGCTAACATATTATTATGTACATAAGACATCTAGAAATTTACTTAACTCTGCATGCTCAGAAATTTATATAATAATAGGCATATTCGCATACAGCAATAGAGTAAACATTACCCTGCAGAATGGCATGCTTATAAAACCTCGGTTTGTGGACATTTCAGCAATTTTTATTCACTTTGCTAACACTAATAATGATTGTACTTCTAAGTATTTGGCTTTCACCCAGCCGAGCGATTCCGTATTTTTTGTGGGATCGTTATTACACAACGGACATGATCTCCTGTCAGATTTGTGTGATTTTTATGGCTGTTATTTGCTTTTTTTCCATGTACAATGCATTAAATGAATAAATAATCATGCATACTTTCAGGTATTTGTGTTTAAATAGATCTAAACTGAAATATGTGACAGTAAGTATGTAAAAATAACACAAAACTGACAGGAGATAACGTCCGTTATCCAATAATTGCTCGGCTGGAGTGTGAAGATTATTATGAGGGAATAACCGGACACAACCGGAAACCGGAAACATGTGATTTTTAAATCAGATTCTAGACTTATCGACTCTTCCACAAAAAATATAAATTGATTTTGAAAGATTGTTAGTTTATCTAGTAAAAATAAATTTTGCAAAAGTATGTTTTTCTTTTTTATTATAATAAAGTATCGTTCGTCGTTGGCAGATTGGTTAAATTTTCAAACAAAGTGTTGTGTATCATACAGTGAAATAAATCAATTAATTATTTAGGAAAGTTACTTGTCAGAATTTTATTTCAAATAAAGTCATTAAAAAAAATCCGCGCACATGTTTTGTGACGAAAATACTTCAGTTTGTCTATTTATTAACAGTCTTACAAACTAATATATTTCACATTTTTTTCACACACTTATTTTGCTTGAAAAATTATAAATACTTATGATCAAAAATTAATTACAACAAGTACATACTTACGTGTATACTAGAGCAAATTTTTAATGAAATAATAATTTTTAACCAATAGGCCATTTGCATGGATTTCATAACGACTTGGAAAAAATCGTGCAGATAGATTTTTTTACTAAGATTACGAAAATGTTAGTAATAATTTTTAGAAATCTATAGTTTTTTTTATTTTTAAGTAAATAAATCCATTATTTGAGCTCGTGACGTCCCTACATGAAAATGTCCCGTCTCCGATTATGTTCCTTTTAATTTTGTAAAATTCCACACTGATAAATTTTTTTTTATATGGCAACACTTTGATTTCCGGCAAATTTTTGAATTTGCGTTCACTAGATTTATTGTTTGTTCTATGCGAACTTATCCTTTGGTTTGATTTTTTGATAAAGATGGCGGTGTTTTTACAGATGTTACGAAGAGAACCCCGTACAATTTATTGCTATTCGTACGGAAAATGTTCTTTTTTTTAAAATGATTTTCGGCTATGTAATTATCTTTTTTTTGCACCCATAAAATTATGTCCCGTCTTTCCGGTTTATAAAAAATGGTCTGATTTTTCGGATTGAAATTTTCAAAAAATCGCCAGGTTTTCAAAAATACGATTTAAAAAAAAAAAAAATACAGAATGTCTTACAATATTTGCCTAAACCGGAAATTTAAAAAAAAAAATGTGATGCAAATGCTGGTATGAAGATAATCAATCTTTCTGATCGGAACCGTTCTGTACAATTGCAAGATCATATTTCAATGATATTTGAATTTTGGCTGCTGGTAAATGGGCCTTCATGAATTAGCGATGGGTCATGACTCTTTTATTTAGAGCGGGAGTAACGGTACCAGCTCAATATTTTCGTACGACTCAAAGAGTCGACTCAATTGATCGAGAGTCGTGAGTACAGAGCAATGATCATACAATTTTTTCACTTTATCTAAATATAAGTACATATATGTATACATCAATGAGGGGATTTCATGGAAAGTATGGTAAAAATTACACAGGTTGCAGTGAAACTCTCTTAACGCATTTTGGCCGGTCATCACACATCACTTTCTTAACACACTCTTGACACATTTGTAGGGAACTTTTACGCCGGTCCTACTTGGAATATTGTACACCAATCTCTTCGTAAGGGTCCCAACTACACATGTATAATAAATATAAATATATGGGTATATGTGATACAAGTCTTCCCCACCTTCTTATCTCCTTGTCTTTTGTGTGGAAGAATATTTTATCAAAAGGAAACATAGACTTGGCACTAGAGATGAGAAAATATTTTTTTTTTGTAAATACCAAAGTGAAAACCAATTTTGTTATAATGTAATAAAATACATACATTTTTTACACATAAAATGTCGCCAAATGGCTCAACACTGACTTTAACTTCTGTTTATGGAATCCTATTACAAAGTAGCCTATAATTTTAGACAATACTTTTATAGTTGGGGTGGGGTGAGTACATACAATATAAAAAAAAATCATTCAGATGTCGATCTTCCAGTTGATTAGTCAGAATCTCCCAAAACTCAAAACTTGAATTGAGTATGCAGTTATTACCCTCCATCTGGTACAATACTCAGATTATTCATAAACACCATCAAATCAATTATAATGCAGAAAAACTTGCAGTGAATTAAACAAAATGTTGATGTTTTCTGGATCACTGGTAAATTATTTCAAAATGTCATAATAATGTATCGGACCGTTATGCTTCCTGGTATATTTTTGGTTCCATGCCAACTCAGAATCAACTCAACTCATCACCTCTTTGAAAAGTCATTAAAATCTATAAAAAATAAATAATTGAAAAATATCCCATAAACTAACCTAACGCAACCAATTTTTTAAAGTAAAACTTCTTTACGCACACTCGACTTGGAGGGTAAGCTGGTGAATGTGTTACAAAAAGTGTGATGCGTTAGGAAAAGTGTGATGCGAACGATAATCGATGCGAACGGTGACACGCTTGACTTGGGGAATAAACTGGATAAGGATAAGAATAAGGATGAGGATGAGGATAAGAGGGAGATATAAGATAGTGAAGTTTTACTTCAGTCGTGGGGTCTAAAGCACACTCGTTTTTGTTTATTTTTATCACTTTGACTTTTCAAAGGAGGTGTTGTGTTGAGTTCATTCTGAGTTGTCCGGTCACCGTAATTTTATAGCATATAAATAATATTTGATTTAAGATAAGCATTAAAATATTCCTTTCCTCATTATCTCAAACTCAATATTTGGAGATCAACTGAATGACTTATGTACATATTGTTTTCAAAGATATATTGGTTTAAAATAAATTCCATTTTCTGGAATAAGTAGGTTCGCCTGCCTGAAGTGTGTAAGAGGGAACTTTAAAGTTTTTTTTAGTTTAAGGAAGGAATTATTAGTAGGTGAAAAAAAAACTCATTTCTTCAGACATATTCATGTTTACCTACTTAGGGGCCATCCATAAACCATAAATTACATCACACGAATTTCATGATTTTTGACCCCCCTCCGTCCCAGTCACATATCGTCAAATTTGTGAGACCCACTCCCCCCTGGCGTGACGTCACATATTTTGCAATTTTACATGTAAAAATAATAGTTGGTAATATTTTAAAGTTTTTCATCTACATTTAATATCGTCACGGTCACATTTACCACAACGGAGGGGGCGTAACGGGATACCACGACGGAAGGGGTGTAATGGAGGGGGCGTATTGGGATAGGGAAAATATTTTTGTGGCAGTCGCAAGTGTCGCAGTCGTTTTTTTATGGATGGATTTTTAAATAAAAATCCTTGAATTCGCATGTATGCCAAGAGTGAAGCATTCAAAGCTATTTTATGACATTGAGACAGTTCAAGATTTTGGCAGACTTTCAGTTTAGTGGCATTATTGGATAAATAAAATACTTTTTTTAATTTTGTCTTTTATTAAAAACTAAACAGAAATCAACAACAGGTAATCCATAAATTAAACTGTGTGATTAAACCTCATTACATCCACAGAGAAACAATCTATTTAAAAAAACACCACCAAGTATTCAGTTCCAGGAAGATTTTTTTATGGTTAATTAAACTATTTCAATAAATACCTAGATGCAAAGATGTATAGCAAAAATACTTGGGGCAATGTAACTAATGGTTAACCAGTTCGACAATTACGTGATGACTTGCATGACTAGTTATACAACCAGAGCTTCTAAACATTTTTTATATACCTACTTAACAAAAACATTTTATTTATTTTATTTTACATGTGCATTTCTTGTTCGTTTTTATTATTTGATATTTATCTAAAACATTTGTCTATCAGTGCAGTAATTCTCGGACTAACTACCATATGTATTCCTATTTGCCCAAAATACTAATGGAGGGATATAATTATACCAAGTCAGTGGAAATCTTTAAAGTCTCTAACACTACTCGCTTCGCGACGAAGCCCTCGAGGAAGTTAGTCGAAGTTCAAAGCGCATATCTACACATTCGTGCAACCTCGCGAGGAACCCAGTCTCTCGGAGTCTGCGCACAAGGCAACATAAACGTTCAAGTGGCAGCTGCCGTTGTAATATATCGGCGAACTGAAGTGAGCCGAATAGTTTAGTGAGACACACCGTGTTCAAACTTCGGAACGCTTCGAGTCCTTTGATTCGGGAGCAAATACGAGGACGAGGACGAGGCGAGGCAAGGTTGCACGAAGCCAAATGAAGTTAATTTCTAAATGATCGTATTCGATTAGTCTCGATCAACTTCGCGAGTAGTGTATTGGGGCTTTAAGATTTCTTCTTTCAAGATGTTACCGAGGCAGTTTAATTAGGTAAGTATTCATATGTAAAAGCCCCTAAAAGGGGCATTAATAAATAAATATAATAACGAACATTAAAAAAACTCCACATAACAATTTATTTTCACAATGTTGAAAGGCCCTGTTGTACACAATACACACAGCTTATACCATCACATCCGTACCAGAGGTTGAACATACATGTCCCATCTCATTCTGTCCAATTTAATTGTCAAACAACTATACATAATATATAATCACCAGTCACTCACTATCACTCACAGACTGGACTGGTGCTTTCTAATTCAGTTTGCTGTTCAGTTTAATTGTTTTTATTTAATGAAGTGAAAAAATAATACACATCCAAAACAATGACTTCTGTTTGGGGAAATTTTGACAAGCTAGGGGAAGACCAAAAGGCTGCAATTATGGAGTTGATAAACACAGAAGAAATTACCGAATCAAAAATTATTATTCAAGATGATAAAGAGAAAGGAAATAACTATCTGGGGGAAATGACTGAACTCAACATTACCGGTAAAAATAAACTCGGAGAAAGAATATCTAAACACGTGTTTGTAAAATCAGCGCCAACTTTTAAAGGGATAAGAGAGAGAGTTCCTATCAGACAGTTTTATTGTCGGGAAGTGCACGCATACAACCATGTGTTACCAGCCTTGAAGGAAGTACAGAATGCACACAGCCTCCCGGAGGATCAGAGGTTCCATTTCATCGAGTGCTACAAGAACAGCTTAACAGAGTGGAATGAATTCATCATGATGGACAATATGGTTCATCAAGGGTTCAAAATGTTCAGCAGAAAGGAATCTCTGGATATAAACCACATGAGGCTGGTAATGAGGCATATTGCTTACTTCCACAGCTTGTCCTTCGCCCTCAAGACACACAATCCTCAACTCTACAAGGAATTATCTACTGACATTGAAAGAGACCAGTCTTATTCGGATAAATACGCATTTTACATAAATACAACAGTAAGACAATGTATACCGTACATCGACGATCCACTTCTCCAAGAGAAGGTGAAGAATTTTGGAACGAATTTTTACGACAAAGTTTATAAAGCCTCAAATCATAAAACATGTGATCCGTACAATGTGATGTGTCATGGAGACTTCTGGTCCAATAATATCATCTTCAAATATCAAGTGAGTAGGAGTCTTTCCTTGACATTTCTTCATTTTTTTTAATATTTCATGGGTGGATACGTTTTTAGATTGTCACGGCTAAAAGTATTTTCGTTATTTGTTTTTGGGGTGTTATGCCGTGTTGCGCTACCTCCTTCTTTGGCCAACGTTTCAGACAGCGTTGCAGTGTCCATCATCAGGACCGATCCATCACATCTGCCAGATCGGCCCTGATGATGGAAACAGCATCGCTCTCGGAAATGTTGGCTAAAGAAAGAGGTAGCGCAACATGGCATAACACCCCAAAAACAAATAACGAAAATATTACATGGTTGTTCATAATTTCTTCCTCGGCCTTCGTGGCTACAAATCCAGAGTTCCCGGGCTCAAATCCTTGCGCTTGCAAGAAAATTTTGATTAACTTGTGTTATTTCACAATTTATTCTTTTGAAATAATAAATGGCATTTTTGCAGCATATTCCAGGGTGATAAAAACTTTCAGTATGGCTCTGGTGAAGAACCACCATTCAGAATCAAAATTTTGCTTTATTTTATTTTTTTTCCAATACAACATATGAAAGATTCCTGCCAAATACCGATTCTAGTGGCCATTTTAGTTTTTGAACAAATTGTGATCAGCAGAAGAGGACAACCATTCTGTTGATAAGCTTGTCAGCTTATTACAATTTGATAGAAAGCTGAAACGCCCCCAGAATTGTGTTTAACGGGACTTTTCAAAAATGTAAAACAAAACAAAATGGTGCTGAATGGCCATTTTAAGACAAACATTTGAATTTCTGCAAAACAACTGGACTTGTTGTTTTGTGGAAAAATCTGACATTGATGAATGTATTTCTTCACAGAACGGTTTTCCTTCAGATCTGCGCTTTGTGGACTGGCAGATGGTGAAGCACTGCTCCCCGATAGTGGACCTGAGTCATCTAATTTTCTGCGCCACGCAGCAAAGCCTGAGGAAGGAGCACTACCAGGAACTACTGGACCTCTACTACAGTTCCCTCTCACTCTCTCTGCAGCGACTCAACTGCGACATCGCTCTTCTCTATCCCCGTCACGTCTTCGATCAACAAATCAAAGACATCTCACATTATGGCTTCTTTTTAACAATTACATCTTTAAACTTTTTAATGAGGGAGGGAGATGATGTGTTCGATATGGAAGAAATGGTTAAACATAGCGAAGAAGAGGCTGACTTTACTTTTAAAAATCAGAAATCAATTGACGATTTTAAATACCGTATAAAAGGGGTGATAAGTGATTTCATAACACTTGACCTTTTTTAAGCATTCAACTCTCTACTCTCTCACTAATCCGCCACCCCAAAAACCGGACAAATGTCTAATTAGTGAAAGTGGCAAATTATTGGCGTACTTATAAAATATGCTAAAAATTAAAACAGGTTATTTGTAAAACCAAACAAACACCGCTATCAAAATTTTGGTTTTTTGGTTTAAATTCAAGGTGTCATGCTTGCAAAAAGCCCCAATTTTGTAAACTTTTTCAAACATAATGTTGCAGAATGAACCGACTGAAACACAGTTGCTACGAATAACGTATAGTTGAGTTTGATTTGTGCTGCTGTTTTTATAATATTTTAGTTCTAAAGTTTTTGTTTTGTCCTGTGCTACAACAGCACTGTTATTGTATATTATTATTGTTCTGTGTGTGCTATAATAGCACGGTTTTTTGTTAATTTTTTTTTTCTGTTCATTGGTTTGTAAATACTGTATATTCTTTATTTCATATTATTTTATCAATATTTTGTAATGGACTTGTAAGGAGCACTGTAGGATTATTTTTTAATTTATTATAGTTAAGCGCACTTAAAGTGAAAAGACACAAAACTGCGCTATATTTATTTTTACGGTGCTCCAGATTTCATGTCCGGGTTGAATCTTTCCCAAATGAAAGACTAAACCCTTCCACACACTTTTCCACAAATGAATATCTAGTAAATTAACGCAATGTAAGTGCACTATATAAGTATAATAAATACAAAACAATACAAGAACAATACGTCAATCCACCAGAAACATAATGGGAAAATATTTCACCGACTCCAGATATTTTCATATCACAGGGTTCGGCTCTGATGAAATCCTAACTGGTCCGATAAATCCTACTGATCCCTCAATATAAATATTTAAAAAATCTTTCGTAATCCTACATGTAGGTATTTAAAATGACCGACTTTTGCATTTTTATGTACAATTTTTTTGACAAATCTAATAAGCCTAAATTTTGAATGAGAGAGCTAGGTATAATGCCAGTAGCCGAAATAACAAATGGTAATATTTTTATAGTCTGAGAATGCCAAATTCTTTTAATTTCATTTCCTAATTCTGTATATTTTCTTATTTTTTCAGAAACAGTTTTCTGAATATTACAAGAATTTGGAATAGCGACATCAATGATATAAGTTATTTTCTTAATTTTGTCATGTAAAACTATATCGGGTCTATTATGACTAATTGTTCTGTCTGTTAGAATAGTTTTATCATAATAAATTTTATAAAATTCATTTTCTAAAAATGAATTTGGTTCATATTCATAATATGGTACATTACGGCAGTCAATCAAGTTATGTTTAATTACCAAACTTTGGTGAATTATTTTTAAAACTTGATTGTGCCTAAATGTATACTCGGACGGCGCTAATACAGAACATCCCGATATAATATGTTCTATAGTTTCCGGAAAAGCCAAACATATAACTAAATAATAAATATAACATTATTATTATTATTAGTTAAATTATAGGAGATGTCGGATAATCGAGCGCCGGATTACTAATAATGTACTCTAATTACAATATAATTAAAAATAATAATCAAGTATAAACTTCTCAGTATTTAAATATGTTTCCATGTTAACTAAGTTTGAATTATAACTTACCATTATGTATAATTATTTTAAGATAAAATCGCTTAACAACATTATAATCACACCTTAACCCCTTAGGCTTTGAGCACATTCTGTTAGAGGGTCGGAGTATTTCCTCTTTGTAATAAAATCCAAATAAACGGAATATTTCTAAACACATCCGAATTCTAAAATCTGTTTTGATAAATTATGAAATACACAATTTTGTAATTCAAAATAAACATGCAATTTTTGAAAAATTAAAATTTTGAATGCAAACATAAAAAATTTTGAAAAATGAGTCGCCTTAAGTTTTTTGTAACTAAAACTGCTGATAATGAAAAAAAATAAAAACATGTATATTTTATTAGATAAATGTATTATAAATGTTATTGTCACCTCACTTCTTGCCATTTCATGTAAAAATAATTTAAGTTAAAAAAAAAAATTAAATTGAGGTTGAAAACTTTGATTTAATATATGTATACATTTTAATTCTTTCGTGGTTAACTTTTAGATTTGAATGTAAAGCATGGTGTTTTTTTCTTTCTAACACCGTTTAGATCATATTTCTCACCATGATAATAAGGGAAACACAACAATTTCTATGAAACCTATGCGAGCTGTTCCCAAAAATGAACCAATTAGCCTGGAGGGGTTAAGATTCAATATCACTTGGCTCATGTCTGGTTTGATAGAGCCATGCGCCTATTAAAAATAAATCAATTATATATTATAAGTGCATTAATCATAATAACATAACTATAATGCATCTCAAGGTCAGTCATTTGTGGTATCTTTGCAATAACAATTCATCTAACAAGTTCAAAACGGCCTTCTTCTACTGTGGAAAATGAATTTGTGGCAAAACTTACTCTTAATGTTATAAACTTACTATAAATCATGTAAACTTAGTTTTTTGTTCTTTAACCTTCCCTTTGTTAACTAGCGATGTGCAGGTTCAGCTGGAGTGGGCGCTTGAACTCAGGTTCTTCGCGGGAAGCAGATCCTACTCCTGCTCCTTTTTCAAATCGACTACTTCCAGAGAATCCGGTCCACTACTTGGACTGAAACCCGGAACTCGGCGATCCGAGTCACTCGCGAGTCGGGAGCAGGTCCCGGATTCGAGTTCTGGCTCTAAAGTCCGGCTCCGGTCGAACCCGTGCGTCTCGGTCCGAGCCACTTTTTAAAGCAAGCATGTCTCGGAGGCCTCCGGCAAAATGCAGAACTTACCTATCTCTATTGCTGACAGGGGTACCTAAAATTTCAAAAACTACCATCCTCCATGTATAATTTTCTAATAGATGTCTTATAGTTTTGGTATTTTGTTGTTTTATATTCCTACAAACAATCTAAATAAACAAATAATCTAATGTTGCAAATCTAATTATTTCGAGCTAATATTGATAAGTGTTCAATCTCGAATACTTTCCCTTTCTCGCATCGCTTGTCTCTTATAGTGTAAGGAGGAGAGATGCTATTGGTTAGAGGTTGCATCCCGCCGCTAGGTTTTTCAGATGGCCTTTTTTGTTGTTGTTTATATGATTACTTCACAAGAGTCCCAGCTGCTCCCGTCTGGAGCCAGTGAGTCTATTGCATCCCCAATTGGGGTATGTTGTGAGGCTGAATGATTACTTCACAAGAGTCCCAGCTGCTCCCGTCTGGAGCCAGTGAGTCTATTGCATCCCCAATTGGGGTATGTTGTGAGGCTGAAGGTAGTGGGGAAGGGAAGGAGATGGGGAGAGGAAGGAGATGAGAATAGGAAGGTAGGGAAGTACCTGGCTATTCAGATCTGGTCACCAAACACAGCTAAAGCCATTCCAAGTGACATTTCAATTCTGAATGCTGGTCTTACACCAGGGCGATACTAAAGTATCTTCCACTTTGGAACGTGCGGTAAATATACTGTATAATATTTTAAATGAATTAATCGTGAAATATTACAAATTAATCAAATAAAATTTATTTGCCCACGCCGGGATTCGATCCCGTGACCTTCGGATTGCGAGTCAAAAGCATGCTGGCCGTCTGTCTGACCACCTGGCTGCCCGATATAAAGACATATGAGGTCTTGAGAGTTTAAGTTTGCTTTTCGGGTTTGCCCGCGCAGCTTCAGGTCTCCAGAGAAAGAAAAGATACTCATAATATATTGTTAAAACATACAACAGTTGTTTCCGCCATTACATGTGCACAGTAACCGCCTCGTGGGTGAAGCACATAATTTCACATGCTGGCAAAATTGGATTAAAATAATAAAATGCATGGGGTAACAGAGTCACCCCTCACGCCAACCCATGTTTAGTTTTGCCTCTTGGCATGCTGAAGATAAAGTTTTTGATTTAAATCTTATTACCATTATTTTTTGAAAACTTCGCTCTTCTTTATTTTATACCATTATTTTTTGTTGCTACTACCTCCTTATTAATATGTATATATTTTTACCATTTCTCGTTTGCCGTAAGTGTTCTAAATTTATAATCTTCTCAGCAATAAACTGGCGTATATGTACATGTTTTTGGAGACTACGTAAAATAAGTAAAAATATTTTGTAATTGAGAATAAAATTCTAAAGGGGAAAGTTAACTAATGGGTGCAGCCTAACCATAATAGAATTCATAACTCCCATGGGTGTGGGAGTGCATGGGGAGTTCAGTCCATATAGACACATAAACACTGCCCTACCTTAGCTTACTCGTATAAAAATATAAATAATATTAACATTTATAATATTATTGAAAGAAACCAATAAAAAATGTGCGCAAAATAAACTAAGCATCACAGAGCCTCACCGACCGCGTTAAGGTATCAATGGCAGAAACTAAACAAGCAGACGATCACATATCATATATTTGACATAAAAATGTATGTGTGTGCGCGATGCTTATTCATGTGGTGATTCGTTTGTGTTAGTGCCGATAAAGGCTGTGCCTTTTCATGCAAATCACAAATATAGCAATCATTGCCATCTGTTGGTATTTATATTAATTAGAACAAATTTACTAATTAAGTAATTATCATATTAGATTGGTTTTCTTTCTTGCAGGTATTTTCGGTAAAAATTTTAAAAATATTATTTAACCTGGTAACTAATTGCCTTGTAATACACAAATAATAATAGTTTATTCCGGAATGAAGCGGTTATTTAGATATTTGATATGACTTATTTAATCCCTACCATCATATTGTTAAAGCCAGCAGCTTTGCAATTCTTAGTGAAAACTTACTACATCTAAGTTAAGTTTTTTTAAATGTATTTATTTTGTTTTGAAAAGTTTTACTTTCCAATTACTTTTGTTACTCTCTACCTCTCCGCGAGTGAGTTTTGGCGAACAAAACTGTCAGTGAGTATTTTGTTTGGATCATTTTTTAAATATTTTTTTATAAATTATCATAGATTAACTAAAAATAATCTTATATTTTGAATTAAAACGTCATCGACATCTATCCATGAAAATAAACCAACATCGAATAAAAACATGTCCATACAAAAAAACTGCTTCCTTCCTCTGACGATCGCTAAATGAAGCCAAAAGATTTTTTAAACTAAAACTGTGAAGTCAGTATTGTAGGTATGTCTTCCAAAACTTCGACAAACTACGCGCAGATGTCCATAGATACCACTACAAGTCAAATATTTTCATTAAATATGACGGCGTTTGAATAATATCCGCAGACGAAACGTTTCGGCCATACTCATCTGGGCATTTTTTCGCTTCGCCGAACCATTTCGGCCATACTCGTGGTGAGGTTATATTTTTATTTTTCTGCTACCAGTTTCGACACATTCGTGTCATTCACTAGCAAACTTAAAACTAACATAAAAATTTATAAGTACAGAAGTGATTAGATTTTATTGGGTGGGGGTAAGTGGGAAGGGTGATTTTGGGGGAGGAGGAGGAGACTGGTGGGAGGAGTCAACATAACATGGGAACATTGTTAAATGAGGGTAATTTACAGGGTGCTTTAATATTGCTAATTTTTTTTAATTCCCAAGCATACATTATTAAGTTAAGCATAAGTATTTTTTAGTTAATGCCCAAGAAATTAAAAAAATATATAAATTCATTTATTAACGCCCTTTTAAGGGCTTCTACATATGAATAGTAAAAATTAAACAGTATTTATTTTACAAAATTGAACTAGTAATTAGGAACTACATTTTGTATTTTTTTAGTAATAAATTGAAGATGTCCACTGACTCGGTATAATTTTTTCCCTCCATCAGTATTCTGGGCAAAGAGGAATACATAATATGATAGTTAGTTTCAGAATTTCTGCAACGAAATAAATGCCGACTTCTGGTATTACCTAGTGCAATCCGAAAGCTTATCAAAGCAAGCAATTCTGGACTGCAAATGAATCTTTTAAAATTTTATATAGAAATACCAAGTCAGTGAAAATCCTTCTGTCTGACAATTTAAGTATATTCAATATTTTTTTTCTACTGCCTACTCTGATTTAAAACTCTGTGCACGCCACTGGGCATGGGTGTGGTCAGCAATGAATATGTTAAAGCAAAATTAATCAAATTAATACACGTAAGGTCCCCAAAGGACCTGAGACCCTGCCTTATATACACTATTCATTAGTGTAGAGACATGGCCTTTTTATGATTATATATTACAAGACACATTACAAAATTGGAATATTGCTTGTTTATTACAAGACTAATAAAATCTAATTCAACATGCTTTCGCTACGAACTCTGAAGAGCAAAATAACATATACATAATTATAATTTTCAAGCTGAGGATATCGATCATCAAGTTATTCTAGTTGATTAATGAGACATCTCCAAAAACTAAGTTTTGAGATAATAGAAAATCAAAATTCTAATGCTCACCATAAATCAAATATTATTTACATGTGTCTGTGTTTACATATTAAATATGCTATAAAATAATACCGGGAGGCTTAACGGTCTGGTACATTAGAATGGCCTTTTAGAAATATCCTACTAGTGACCCATTAAACATCAACATTTTGTTTTATTCACTACAAGTTTTTCTGCATTATAGTTGATTTGTTGAGCGTATAACCAGAGAAAACTAGAAATATGTCATTTTTAAATCAGTGTTTAGACGTATTGACTCTTTTCCACAAAAAAATTAAAAATTGATTTCGAAAGATTGTTCTTTTATCTAGTAAACGTATGATTTAAATTTTGAAAAAAAATGTTTATTTTTAGTATAATAAGGTTATACCATAGGTCGTTGGCAGATTTGTTAAATTTTAAAAAAAGATTTTGTATTATACAACACCTATTTCAAATCATATAATCATGCAGTAAAATAAATCAATATATTATCTGGTAAACGTATGTTACAGAATTTTAATTTTAGTTAAAATAAAATCATTAAAAAATATATACGTACATGTGTTTCTTGACGAAAATTGGTCCGTTTGTGTATTTATTTGTGCACTTGCAGACTAATATATTTCAGATTTTTGTACATTCTTATTTTGCTCAGACATTATTGAAAAATGATAAATACTTATGATCAAAAAATAATTACAAAATTTTAATAGTTTTATCAACACGCCTTTCAGTATTTTTGAATGTAGGTATAAATTAAAGCAAATTTGGAATGAAATAAAATCGATATTGAGTTATAATTTTAAAAAGCTGGTACGGAGAGTAATTAATCTTTCTCATTGGAACCGCCCTGTACGATCGTAAGAACATCTTTCGATGAAATGTGGATTTTCGGCCGCTGGCTGATTAAACGCACTTAAGAGTAATCTGCGTATTGTACCAGATAGAAGGCACATAACTTCATACTCAACTCAAATTTTGATTTTTCAGAAATGTCTAACTAATCAACTGGACAATCGATATACACGGTGTACGGAAACTCGTAGTACAAGCGGAAAAATGGTGAATCTACATCACACTTGGAGTCGATTTTGCGGAATAACTTTTTTGATTTGAGCTTTCGTTTTCAAGTAAATTGAGTTAAGGTTGGAATTTTATTGTGAAAAATATCAGTCGCTAGGGTTTAAGACGACAATATACCCTAAAATATATTCAGAATCTTAACGACGTAAGTAAAGAAGCCATGTATGCAAATAGCGACTCGCGACCCGTGTATTGCACGGACCTACTGTCGAATTTGCCCTATCAAAGAAAAGAAAAAGAAGACAAATAATGTGGGAATCTTAACGACATAAGTGAAGAAAGCGTGTAAACAAATATGCGCCCGCTGCACGGCGTATTGGACGAACGTATGGTGGAATTCACCCTAGCAGGGCTGGAGATTAGACCTTTCCACCGCGTTCATTTGAATTAATTGTGAAGAACGTGTTACAAATATTTAATATGTGACATTATGTCGCACTCCCGAAGTTATTAATTCATCGTCTAGAAAAATAAAATTTGGTGCTTACCGCTAACTTTATAGTCGAAAAACGGGTTAAAAAGTTTTAAAATCGTTGTATGTGCAATATATTAATGGTAAGGTATTGTTTTTATTAATCTTAAATACAGCGAACTTACATCCCTAGGACAAGATCTGAATAAAAAAGTTAATATAGTTACGAATTCGCCGGAAATGATTAAAATGTGAGTTTTGAGCAAAGAAAAATTATTAGGATTGTGTACCACCTTAATATCAGCTGTGTAATGTCTTTTAAAATGGGTCGAAGCGTAGACTCGGCTCTAAAAGTTTTTTTTAACCCTTTAGTTGCTAAAATGGAAAAAAAGTTAAATAAATTAAAAAGTTTAAGTGCTCAGATCGAAAATAATAAGATATACTATATGTGAGGTAGATTCGAGTTTCCTGACACCTTATATACAGCTGCCTACATTTTACGTACATACATAACATAAATGGGTTAAACAGAGAACATCATAATAATTATGTGGAATAGTAATCATGAAGTAAAATATGCTTATTAAATTATATAGAACTCATGCAGAAAAATGTTAGGTTATGCTAGAATTGATTATTATTACTGAGGTATTTTATTATAGCCTATTTGTAACTGTAACACACCCACTACTTCTGAGAAAGTTTCGCCAATTGCATGCAATCACAAGCGAGTAACTCGGTCCTGATATTGTTGCAATTAAAAATAATTTTAGATTGAGTAGTCCTTATTGATAAGGAAGGTAATTGAGCTTAACAAATCAGGGGTTATATTATATAATTAAACCATTAACAATTTTTAAAATAAAAAGTCAGAAATAAGTCTTCTATTTGAGAGATTTAATTATTTTAATTCTTTCATCGAGTGGTGGTAATTTATTGTTTCTGTGGGTAGACCGAGTTACTAACTAACTAACCATCACGCAATTTCCCGCAGGGGTAGACAGAGAGGCAAACAACTCGGTCTTGGCACACACTCTTTGCCTCACTCACATTCATACATCTTCTCATACATTCTCTTCTATTATTCTGACTTTTGACATGGCCCGACTCAAGTATCTGATTCACTTGATCGTGCTATGTCTTCCTCGGGTGTCCCCAACTTCTTCTACCATTCACATTTGCGTTGTATATTCTTCTTACACTACTTTCTTAGACCGAGTTCATTGTTAATATACCTTAGGAATTTATGCTGAATTTTTTCAACGAAATCAGAGTGGATTTTAAAGTGAGGGGACCAAATATGAGAGTTATATTGGATTTGACTTCGAACTAGAGAAGAATGTGAGATTTTAAATGTTGAAATATTTTGAAAATGGAAAATTCTAGCAATGCAGCAATTTTGTGAATATGTACTGTATTTGTGAACACTTTGGCTTTGATACCAATAGTGGCAATAGTATCAGTTGTGTTCCAAACGAACATCCATAATCAATACTTTTGTATAAAGCAATTAGTGGTACCAGATTGCCTATTACCAGATTGCAATTAATGGTACCATTCATAACGTAAATAGTAATCACAATCGGTACTTTGTATAATTATGCAGATTACTTTCATCACATACTTTAGTAATTTATTTATTTTGTAGTATTAGATAGTAAATACCCATTAATCAGTTCCCTACTAATCAAGAACAAAGGAGAGTATTATGTACACTTTGACAAATCATCGCCTTAGTTCTTAATTGTCCAAACGACCATTATAGTTTTTGTTAAATCTCCACTTAAAAATTAAAAATAAAGTACTAAAAATGATGGTTAATCACTTAACTAAGAATGATTTAAACTAATGAGACCTTTACCTTTACGGAAATAGCTTTATCAAACACCTATCATAATGTTTCATTGAAATAATGAAAGAAAACCTTCTCCTGTAAAATTTTCTAATGGTCGTTTGGACAATTAAGAACTAAGGCGATGAAATGTGTAAAAAGTGACTTTTATATAAGCAAACAATTTAACGTTCAATATAATGCTGTTCCTGTTTGTTCACATTATTTGTTTTGACTTTAAGAGGCCGGTATTCGAATTTCTACCGATTTCTTGCAAACCTCCCTTAAACATTTGAAGTTTTTAAGCTCTTATAAAAATATGTTATTCTTGAAGATAGTATCTAGACATTAGTCGCACCCAAACGCAAATTATATAAAATTGCCTCGATAGAAAAAAATCACAAAGTATGCTCCAAAAATTATTATAAACACGTTTGTTTCAGTTATTTTACAAGTTATATGCATGAAAAAATTCACAGCGTTTCTTTAAATGCTGTTTAAGACAATTATCGCGAGATTTTTGCTCTATTTTAAGCGAGTCATGTTTTATTAAAGATTTTCATGATTTTTGGATCGATTTTATCGTTGTAAATGTTAGCGCGCTCTTCTAACATTCATAATTTCATATCTCTCCGTCTTCTTCTTTTTGGGGCTGGGAACGGAGCCTTAAGGGGATGCACCACGTCGTGTAAAATTCAGAGGATCAGGCCGCTAACAATAACACTCCTTATGAAGATGGCGATAAGGTTTAAATTCCCGTTTAATACCATTTATTCAAGAAAAGAACATTGCGAAAAGCGAGTTCTATTTTATTTTGCGAAGAAGTATTATGCTGGACCTTTTTGTACATATCTGGAAGCGAATTAATGTGTCTTTTATTTTTATGCTATACTAGCAGACCCGGCCACACGTTGCTGTGGCTAATGAAACACAACGCCATTACCCAACTTTTATAAAACACACCACCCGCTTGCCAGCTGCCCGAATTCAATCTTTGAATTTCTCGGCTATTCTCTACTATAATAAGCATATATTATATATATAAACCTTCCTCTTGAATCACTCTATCTATTGGTGAAAACCGCATGAAAATCCGTTGCGTAGTTTAAAAGATCTAAGCGCATATACAGCGGGAGCGACTTCATTTTATACTATGTAAAAATATTTATAATATGAAACTTATTTTATGATATCAAAATACCTATGGAAAATTTTACTTATTTCCACCTGTGAATTGTAAGTTCTTTGATACCTAATGTAATTAATTTGAAAACTTATCAAATGTACACAAAAAGACAATAGAAACAACAGCGATAACTTCTACTCACTAATGGTAAGAAACGTATTTATATTGATTGTTATTCTTCCATATTATCTATCACTGAACTGAATTTCGTTAAACATTTATTTATTTAAAATTAACCTCTCAGGCAATTTTTTTTTGATTTTGGGAACAGCTCATAGAAATCATGGTGAGAAATATGATCTTAAGGTTGTTAGAAAGAGAAAACACCATGCTTTATATTCAAATCTAGTTAATCACAGAACAATTAAAAGGAGAACCTCTACAAAACCAAAATATCCGACCGCAATTCGATAAAAAAATATTAAAGCATGTCTGTGAATTTTTATTAATTATTTTTTTATGAAATAACAATATAGTGAGGTGATAGATAATAAGGCTTATAATACACTTGGCTAATGAATTATGTGTATTTTCCCTCTCTAAACACGAGAATTTCTCAATTAGGGAGGTATTGTTACCACCAATATTGTATATTATATATATTTTGTTTAAAAAAAAAAAAAAATGTTTTTAATTTTTTTTTGTAATCAGTAATTTGGTTAGAAAAAAAAGTGAGGCGAGCCATTTTTAAATTTTTTTATGTTTGCATTTAAAATTTTAATAAAAATTATGTTTATTTATGATAATATTTGAAAGCGCACACCTTTCTAAAACAGTTTTTAGTTTTCGGATGCGTTCAGAAATATTCCATTTATTTGGATTTTATTGCGAAGCGGAAATATTTTGACCTTCCAACAAAATAGGCCCAAGGCACGGACGTACAAAATACCTGGACTTGCCCTAAGCGATAAAAGGCGTATTATTTCCCCCTTCCATTGGAACCATTTTTCTGAACCGGCTGGGCTTGCGAGAGCCACGCGTCAATCTAAAAAATGTGATCATCATTCGTGTCCGGACCAGTGTTGAGCTCTCATCGTAAATAACACGGTAAAAATGGTGGCTTGTGCTATAAATACGTGTAAACATAGAAGAGAAAAAGAGAATAAACCCAATTGTGGTATTACATTCCATAAGCAAGCATTATTTTACACTATTTTAAGCTAATTCAGATCACATAATATGATCGTTTTTGAACATACACCATAAATATACCAAACCACCCATACATACACTTATCACTCCGAGATACATGGCGTGTGCCTGTCACTGTTTACTGGGGTAAGTAAATTATGAAACATTTGTAAAAGTGTATTAACTAACTACAGGAGCAAAATATTGGACTCGACCTTATAGGCGACCTTACTTTGACGTATTTGAACTTCAAATTTGTTCATTGCGTGGCGAGCAATTTGCGCTCCCATGTAAAAAGGTCTATTCATTCAAAAGCAGAGTTTACTTTTAAGAACTAAATGATGATTTTATAGTGCGAGATGCCTATATACTGTCAGATTGAGTTTTGGCGAATCACGTATCACCAAAGCCATCTTCCTGCCCTTCGTCCCGCTGTAGTTGGCTTCTACCCCTCACCTTTATGTTCTGGTCTATCAATATTCATATGTCTATGGCCCAAGGCCAGTCTTTACACCTCAGCTTTATACCTCTTTTTTTTTTTAAATTTATTTATTTCATCCAAAAAATATATGAACACATAATATAATATCATATTACAGTCGGTATTGGTTACATTTTAAGTACAAGACAGCTTTATACCTCAATAGAGGCATATTAAAACTATTAGCTTCCTTTTATAACATACATAATTATATCCTGAAACCATAGTATAATTATCATAATTATTATACATTCTAGGAATTCTTGATGTAATGGTAGGAATACAAAATTGATATATCAGGGCTATCCAATTGATAATTTACAATTTTGTATAAAAATATAAAATCAAAAATTTTAGTCACTAAATTCAACAATTTTAATGAAAATAGTAAAAACATCATAATCTATTGATTCTAAAGGAATTCTAAGTCTGCAATTAATTTGTCTCAAAAATTTGCATTTCATTAATTTTGGTCTTCAGTGACTTTTTTGATGTCTTCAGAGTAAAAAAAAAAATTTTCTTCCATGTGTCGTCACTGGTCACTCAGTCAAGTAACCGCCAGACCCTTCGCCTCTCCCCTAATTGTCCAATACCTACTGATAAATTATGTTTTTAGTTGAAAAAAACACGTCACCGGATAGCAGAATTTCATTTACAATTTTTTTACTTCAAATAAAGTTAGGAATCTCTGGTTAAAGTAAGTCAAATACGTCCCTTAACACCCTGTAGGTATTGTAAAGTCATTGTGGGAGTGAATAAATTGGATAATTTTCCATTCAGTCTTCCGAGTGCAGATTTCTGAGAAGGGGTTTTTAATGAAACTCATCCTTTATTAATAATGATAAATAAAAACTTGATGGAAAAAAAACCATTAAAAACAAAGATTACACTATGATTAGAACATTGCAAGACAGATCACATTTGAATACAACAACAGTGATATTTAAAGAGCTGGCTTGTAAACATAATACACCTAATCTAGTCTGTCAACAAGACACGTTTAAATGCAAACAAGTCCACCAATAAAAAAATTTAAGTTTAAAAATTATGATTTGCAAATAATATGATTTGGAGCACGGGTATAATTAATTCACTGTAAGAATAAACATTGTAACTAACTCTGGGTTAGGTATGTACTAGCGCACAACCATAAATGAACCATAGCAAAGATTACAAAAAATAAGACAGGTATTGAAATTTTTTTTTAAGAAAAATTTAAAAAAAATGCATTGTGCAATTCACAAAGTTTTAAAGACAGTGTGGAAAGTTTCTTTGAGGAGAGGAAGGAGTGAACATGGGTCCTGAAGAGACAAATCGTTCCACAGCCAAGCTGTTAAACTCAAGAACGAGTCGTAGAAACTACCCGTTCTCATGTGACAAATATCGACTGTGTACAAATTTGGCGCATTTCCCAACTATGCATCGGTCGCGTAGGGATCATTGATGCTGGTTCTTCGAAGCATCTTTCATTAAAAATACCGGTAGAAAAAGGGTAGCATTCCCACCTGACGGCTGTGCTCTAAAGATTGCAATCCGTTTGTTCACCACTGGAGTGATTTTGGTCAATTTACAAACAATAAACATAATTTTTATTAAAATTTTAAATGCAATCATAAAAAAGTTTTTAAAATGGCTCGCCTCACTTTTTTTTCATACCAAATTACTGATTACAAAAATTTTTTTTAAAACATACACATAATTTATTAGCCAAGTGTTATTATAAGCCTTATTATCTATCACCTCACTATATTGTTATTACATAAAAAAATAATTAATAAAAATTCACAGAATTCACATAGTAACCGGGACAATGTAATATATAGTCACTTGATACGATTATTCACAACTAAGTGTTACCGTCAATCTTTCCATATCTGAAGAGATCCTCAAATTCACAAATTCATAGTACTTATACCTAGGGGGGGCACATCCCCATGCGACCTGCTGACGGAAGTGGCGACATCTTTTGACAAATTCTTGAATTCCAACTGAATTACAATGGTAGCTTTGCTTGAAATTCCTCGAACACAGATGTTATTTGTGTACGGCGTGGCGTCAGACATGAAATTGAACATGAAATTCAACCACGCAGACGGTAACGTATTAATACTGTTTGATGATTGCTCCAAAATAGATACCACGTACGGTGAATCCAAGCATTTATATATTAAATGGTTGGTTATAAATTAAATCTAAATTAAAAAATATGGGATAAATGGTCAAATACAGGTGCATCCAATGGCTCTCTAACACTATAAACAGTTTATATGTCTCCATATTAAAATTCGTAGGCTTTTTTTTTTTAATGGGGGTGGAAAAATTTGAAATAATTATAAATAACAGCCTCCTTTAAAACACACCATCTGGGATCCATTCATAAACCTTCATGGAAAAATACACTTGCATCAGAAATTTGCACATTTTGATATTGAACAGGCCTCAGGGTATGAAAATGTTGAATTACCAAATAACTGGCCAAAATTCAATGAACAACCAAGAAAAGTTTCTGCTATAAGGTATAATCACTTTATGCAACTAAAACCGGTTATTCCAAATATATAATATGCATACATAACGTAAAGAGATGGTGCAACCTTTTCGATTTTTTTTTTTTAGTATTTATACAACATAAATATTATATATTTACTCTACATGTTTCACCAACTACGATTATTTCACCACAAAATAAACTTCACTATGAGTTATTTTTATTTCATCACTATATACAAATGATGAAGCTATACGTGAAATCCTATTTAGATACTATTTAGATTAATCTTTACGACGAATCGGTTTACAGTATGAACATTAAAAAATATGCTACGAATAAATTAAAGCTTTTCTATGTATTGGAATTACAATAAAATTATTATTTTCATAACAAAAAATATAAGCGTACACCACTAAAAAAAAATGTTTTTTCATGACTTAACCATGAAGAAATATAAGAAACAGTTTTTTTTTAAATACCCCTTTTTGGCTTAGACTATTTTTGAGGTTTTGTGTGTTCTAACTTTTTTTCGTTCTTATAAAATTATGCACAAAATAAATAAAAACCACTTTTTCGCTTATTTGCCTCGTGCAAATGAGACCCTCGATTTTAAAATTTTGAAGGCATGAGAATCGAAATATTTCTGACGTTTATATTCCTCTTAAGATTATAATTGCATATTCTGAAAAGTTCAAATTCAAATTAAAAAATGTTGTCTTTATCAAGTTTGTATTCTTACCAAGTTATGCATTAAACTCTGACTGAAAGGGTCCAACCCCACAATTTTTGAAAGATTTTAACCCCTCAGACTAATTTGTTCACTTTTCTGAACAACTCATACAGATCCTAAAAATCATTGTCTCCCCTTACTATCATGGTGAGATATATGATCTACACGGTACTAGAAAGAGAAAACACCATGTTTTATATTCAAATCAAAGTTATAAAAATGTTAAACATAACATGTCACAAAATAATAAAAATGTTCACCTTTATGAAACCAAAGTTTCTGACCGCAATTTGAAAAAAAAATTATGAAAATTTTGGAATTTTTTATTAATATTTACATGAAACAAAAAAAGTGGGTTTACGATAAAGTTTATAATACATTTGCTCAATAAAATATGTGTGTTTTATTTTTTTTTCATTGTCAGTAATTTTAGTTAGAAACAACGTAAGGTGAGCTATTTTTAAAACTTTTTATGTTTGCATTAAAAAATATTATTTTTCAAAAATTATGTGTTTTTTTTCAAATATAAAATTTGAAAGCGTATTTCATCATCTTTCAAAAACAGTTTTTAGTTTTCGGATACGTTCAGAAATATTCCATTTATTTGGATATTATTGCAAAGCGGAAATATTTTGACCATCTGACGTATGCCCGGAGTAAATAAAGAGAAGTATCATAAGCCACAAAATCATTTAATGTATGTCTAAAATAAATTATTATGTTTCAATCTATTATTAATTCTCAAAAAAAAGCTAAAATTATTTGCCACCTTTATTAAAACAAACGGAGGTTGAAAACATTAATATGATTTATATAAGTTATGATGTTTTTTTGCTCTCATAAAAAAATTGTGTTTAGTGGCTAATGACATAATATTAATGTTGCATGAATGATACAAAATGTGACATGCAGATGTTGACAACCTCTGCCTCACTTATTTTATCATTAAGTGAGTATGTACATAAATCATGAGTCATCAACTTGTTTATCTCACTCCTGAGCTTCAGTCGTACTTCCTGGTATTGTACGTGACGGTCACAGTGCTCTGTTTAGGGAGTTTCATTTTTGGGAGTAAATTAATTAAAAACATCTGTTAAAATGACTTCACTCAATGATGTTTTCAACAATGCAAAACTCGGCGAAAAACAAAAGGAAGAACTCAAAGAAATTATCGACGAAGAAGGAATTACTGAACCAGAAATCATCATCGAAGGAGATGGCGAAAAAGGAAACAATTACATGGGAGAAATGGTTCAAATTCAAATAACCGGTAAAAATAAACTCAGAGAACCAATTGTTAAAAATCTGTTTGTAAAATCGGCACCAACTTCTAAAGAGATGAGAGTATTAATACCAATTCTTCAGCTTTATAAACGCGAAGTGCATACTTACAATTCTGTGCTACCAGCCTTGAAGGAGATACAAGAAGCTCACAGCCTCCCAGAGGACCAGCGAGTACATTTCTTTAAATGCTACAAGACCAGCTTGGACGACTTGAGTGAATTTATCATAATGGATGATATGATCCCTAAAGGGTTCAAAATGTTCAGCAGAAAGGAAGCTCTGGATATAGACCACATGAGGCTGGTCATGAGACACATTGCTTACTTCCACAGCTTGTCTTTCGCCCTCAAGACACACAATCCTCAACTATACGAGGAATTAACTAGAAATATTGAAAGCGACTATACATATTCGGAAAACGTCAAGTTTTTTTATACCAAAGTGACAAGTCAAGCCATTGAGTACATTGAAGATCCACTTTACAAAAAAACGGTGGAGAATTTTATGAAGAATGTGTATGAAAAAGTTTACCATATTATAGATCCTAAATTATGTGATCCGTACAATGTGATTTGCCATGGAGACTTTTGGTCTAATAATGTTATCTTCAAATACCAGGTAAGAAAAACTCCAGCTGATTAAACTATGAACAGTAGACCCCGCAACCAAAAAAAGGTTTATAATTTTCTTTTATAAATCAAAACCAAAATTTCCTTTGAAATCACAAGATTTGTAAGTAGGTACTTAAATGCAGACTTACTAAATTATAAACTGAATAATATTTTATTTAACGTTTTTTTATTTCAAACTAGCTGGGTTACCCGGCTTCGCTCAGGACAATAAGATAGTGTTCTGGAATGTTGCACAATGATGTTCCCGATTTCCTATTCCTGACATACTCCGCCACTCCTTCCACAACTTTCTACAGCTCTATGGAACCTTCTAGAACTTTCCGGAAGACTGTTCTAGAAATTTCAAGAGGGCGAAATTTTCAGCCCTTATATCTTTAAAACCACAGCCTTTAGGTAAAAACGGATACCCTTATTCCCTAGGGGGGATAGAGATCTACCACACCATATAACTCCCTTGATCGAACCGGGACTCGTTTCTGAGTTTTTGCGAGCTGCACGTTTTTTTGGACTTTCTTTTATAGTACATGCCATATTCAAATAAATAAAATGTTACTCCTTACATGTCCTTTCCCGTGCGTTCCCCTCCAGCGTTCCACTTCCACCTTCCCCGCCACCGCTCTCTCGCTCCCCCGTCCCGCAAACCCCCCTGGCACTGCATTTCTTGACTCCTCTCCCGCGCGGCCCGTAGCCGAAACTTTTTTCTAATACTAACATTATTAAACTCGTGATATCTTTCTAATTAAATATCCGAATTGAAAAATTCAAAAAGTTAAATAAAGGTATTGAAGCTGTCTTGAATATGAAGTAATTTATTTTGATAAGGATTAAAACCAAGATACAAATAAAGAGCCTTTTCAAGCGGCGACATATTAATTAAAATTTTAAAATAAAAGAATACTTATTGTGGCATAACCATAATAGTTAGACATATGCTGTCGCGACCTTTTTTGTAAATAATGATGTGTTCTATAAAGTCGTAGTACATTATTTATTCTATCATCAATAGTTTTCGCAGCGCACGCGATTTAAAGAATATTTTAGGTAATTTTTTTACACCCTGGGTTACATTATTGAAGTTTTAGTAAGGATGCCTATTTTTTTTTTAAATATAATATAGCCTATGTCACCCATGGATAGTGTAGCTTCCCAACAGCGAAAGAATTTTTCAAATCGGTTCAGTAGTTTCGGAGCCTATTCGATGCAAACAAACACACAAACAAACAAACAAATATTACCTCTTTATATAGTGTGTTAGATAAGAAATCAAACAATTTGTATAAAGAAAGACCATTTGATTCAACAACAATGTAGGCACCATCACCACTCGAGCGATAGCTACACAAATTTATGTAGGTGATTTTTATAAATTAAAATTTAATATAAAATTTAAATTTCAAAAAAAAATTATAAAATCTAAAAATATGGGATAGATGGTAAAATTTAGACAGATTCATTGGCTTTAAACCGTAGAAAGCAGCTTATATTTCCATATTGATATTTGTAGGTAATAAATTAAATTGAATTGCTGAATCGAAAACCAAACACCCGGAAATTTGCTCGGGTGGATAATATTGAAAGGCTCGATCAATTATAAATTTTTTTTCAGTTCATTTAATGTTTCTAATGTCCCAGCGAAAGATTGCATCTGATGTAGTTTTTTTTTTAAGAGCGTAGACGGTTTACTTGTAATTCCCGTGAGCACTCAGACCTATTGTGCTATCTCCTATTTTACCTTAACAGTAACCCAGTCCCTTTTATAAAGTTCACAAGGGTTGTCACTGGAAATGATCTTCTGGTTCCACAACGTGTTTTCCCAGGTATCACCTCTCCTCTCCACTCCCCCTTGGTTCTCTGAAGGCCCCACGAGATAATAGGGCTTCATCTCTCTTCTCCACTCCTCCTTGGTTCCTTGTCATTCTAGTTTACTTCATTCTTTTTCGTTTTCAAACAAGACATGTGAGAAGGAAGGGGTAGTTTATCCTTGGTATATTTTTAGCTAGGCTGATCGTTTTCTATTATCTTTTATCCTATAACATTCCCTCGTCGCTTGCTTGTAAAGCCTTGATATTGTCTTACAGGAGGGTCTCCCATCAGAGCTGCGCTTTGTAGACTGGCAGATGGTGAAGCACTGCTCCCCAATAGTGGACCTGAGTCATCTGATGTTCTGTGCCACGGAGCAAACCCTGAGGAAGGAGCACTACCAGGAACTGCTGGACCTCTACTACAGCTCCCTCTCACTCTCTCTGCAGCGACTTAACTGCGACATCGCTCTTCTCTATCCCCGTCACGTCTTCGATCAACAAATCAAAGACCTCTCACAATACGGCTTTGTTTTCACGACAATATCTCTTTCCTTCTTAATGAGGGAAGGAGATGACATCATAGATGTTGAAACAGAAGTTCTTAAGGATCGATCTCTGGTCGATGTGAGTTTCAAGAACCAGAAGTCAGTTGTTGATTTCCAACACCGTTTCAATGGGGTGATTGAAGATTTTATTTCTTTTGGACTTATTGAAACTGAAACGTAAGTCTAATAATATAATAATCTACTTGAATTGTATTTTAAAACTGAATTATAATACGAACGGTACAGGGAAATATATTACGAGTATGCCGACATATTTACATTAACCCTGGAGTGGTCGCGTGGATTACATATGTAATCCACTCATGCAAAATTAAAGTTTCCTCAAAAACGGGTTGCACAAATAATTTAATCTTCCGTGTACTTTAAGTTGGATAACTCACGGACGCATTCAGCTCAGCACTGGTCTCGGGCACGCATTGGTTGTGTTACAGGAGCTTCGCAAAGTCCATGGTCTACACCTGTAATCCGCACGACCAATTACGTAACACATTTTGCATACACGAAAAGTGTATGCAAAATGCAAAAAAATCATTTTTCCTGATCATTCTATAATTTTATGTTTATCCTAATCATAAATCAGTAAGTAAATTAGTATATGATTTTTTTTTTTTTTTGTTATATCAATAAAAGTGAAAGATGTAATTTTTGTTTTAAAAAAATAGGTCATTTATGTTTTGGTTAAATGTGAAAAACATAGAAGTTATGTTTAATATATGTTGTTTATTTCTAATTAACAATATTTAGATCATAAGATTAAAAAATAAATACACAATAATTCTAAATGATTTCACTTATTTTTTTTTTAGTTTAAAAATGGCCTACCTATGTAATCCACGTGACCGCTGGCATTACTTTTAAGAGCGCGACCACTGTAGGGTTAACCCCTCAGGCTTCAGGCTAATTTGCTCACTTTTGCGTTCAACTCGTTCATCTCATAGAAATTCTCATGTCTCCCTTACCAATTTATTGGGAAATATGATCTAAATGGTGTAGAAATAGAAAACACCACATCTTACATCTAAACCTAAAATTTATCCACAAATGAATTAAAATGTATACCTATAACGAATCTAAAAAGTATCTGACATCAATTTGAAAAAAACATTATGAAACTACGTGAATTTTTATCAATTATTTTTACATGAAACAAAAATATGAGGTGATTATAATGTTTTTAATAAATTTGTCTCATAAAATGTGTTTTTATTTTTTTTTCGTTGTTTTTGAAAGGTTACGAAATAAGACTTCAAATTGTTATATTACAAATACATTTGTAAATATTAAAATTTAGAATGCAAGCATAAAAAAAAAATGTTAAAATGACTTAAGTGATGTTTTTACGTGAAAACGGTCCTAAAATCACAGATTATGTAAAAAAACAATACTTATTCTATTGTTTAAATGTTATAATAAATAATGTTGTCACCTCACTTTTTATCATTTCATACAAAAATATTTAATAAAAAAATAACAATGTCTAGCGGTCCGTAGGCGATTTGGCGGGTAAAATCTGTATCTACAGAATAGGTCTTTTTATGTAATTCTATGGACAACTTGATAGAAATGTGCAGCTTGATTGTTTTAGGGATGCTACTTTTTGTTTTAGGGATGTCACTAGAACAATAACGGAGTTATAATGATTTCTGTGGAAACACACGCGTTGTTGTGAAAACGCACTTATTGTACTTGAATGCTATCGTTACATTACCGTGCATATCCGTTTACGTATCGGAGTGGTTAATGTTCTCCTATGTTAACCCTTTCCCCACCAACGTCTATTTGAACCAGCTGAGATTATTTATTTTTTTTAAACCTACCGAGTTATGGTTTAATTCTCTAAACAAACTTTTTTTGCAACACTTGTGGCAGATTTCGTCAACCAAAACTAAACAATCTAGACAAATAAAATAAAACAAAATTTAAAAGTTTTCAGAAATGTATTAGGTGATAAAAATTTGTACATCTTTTAGACATATGTTTTCGTTGTTTTAACAGAAAGCTATAAAAGTATTCTTTCTTTACAAGTGAATTATTAGTGGTGCTACATACATATTTTGGTAATATAATAAATTAACAGTCAAACTTGGGAAAATTGATCATGGAAATAGCGAATCGCAACTCCTGTAAGAAATTTAAAAAAATTGATTTATGGTTTATGCTTATCTCCACGTATAATTAACTTTTATAATGAGCGCCCTTACAAACAGTTTACATAAATAATTACTTATCAAACAAAGTACACACTTGACATTATACTAATGAAAAAATTCTTTGTTTAAAGCCACTTTATTCAAATCAACCGGTTTCGGTTGCGTGGCTGAGTGGGAATCGCGTTTGGGTTCCACCTGGGCGTCACGTTCGATCCCCCTGCTGACTAAGACCTCCATCACGACATAAGTATAATTTTCCGTTTACTATGGTGGTAGTAGGAAATTTTCAAACATTGTTGGGTTATTCATAACCCGTGAATGTTTGTCTTTCTTTTCGAAAAAAAAAAGAACTATAATCAGTTTGGATGTCTCCATATTAAAATTACGAGGTATGATTTTTTTTATGTGGGCAGAAAATATTCAAAATGGACACCAAAAAATTTCGAGCAATCGGAGAAAAAAGTTTTAAATTGTGCTATTCGATTTTCAATTTATTGCAGATTTAACATTGTTCTTCGAGGCTGTCGATATATATGTATTATGTAGGTAAATTTATAACTTTGCAGTTAGTTTACAATATATGTACATTGTACATACAAGGAGCAATCTGCAGTATTTCAACCTTTTTCTCGATAAAAATACAGTAAAAAAAAAGATGAAAAATGCATTTTTGTTTGAATCAATTTTTGAAAATAAGGTACAATTCCCAACCACTGAAAAGTGGTAAAGCTCAAAATGTTGTTTGTACCATCTTTCTCATTATAACACAGTCCAAGTTTGACTGTATAAAACTATGTGATAACACAAAATAAACTCATAAAAGATTGTCATAAATTAACATAATTTTATCTTTATTAATATATAATTAGCGTACATATTTTGATTTGCTATGTAAAGGGGTCTCCACACGGTGCTGCCGCAGTATCAACTGCCGAAGAACTGACTAAAAATCGTATAGTCTGTAGTCAAAAGCGCCAGCCGTATTCTTATTGTAATAACAATACGGCTGGCGCTTTTGACTACAGTCAACTAAAGTTCTGCGGCAGTTGGTGCTGCGGCAGCACCGTGTGGAGACCGTCTAAACATTGCTATAGTAGAATAGGAAGTTACAAATGAAGGCTGAACATATTTTCAAGTGTTCGTAATATTTGTAAAATTTAATTTTGTTAAATGAATTATTTAATTGCATACAATGACATTACAAAACTTATAGACACGTTGTAGGGATCTCAAAGTAACAAGCAATCTCTAACCAAATTGCATAAATGAATAAATGCAAAAATGAACTAAAAAGCCAAGGAATAACATTTCATTCATGTAAATACAGACAAATTACTTATTATTTTAATTTTTCGAAGAAAACTTCTTCGGAAAGGTTTTCACTTTGTGATGGCATTATTTATTTTAATAAAAAGACAAATAACTTTGTTTACATCACTTTTATTGGTACACAATCAACATGTTTCGTAAACAATGTTTAATTCATCGGATCAAACGTATACGTTTGATCCTGCAAAACATGTTGATTGTGTACCAATAAAAGTGATGGAAACAAAGTTATTTGTCTTTTTATTATTATTATAAATAATAAAATTATTAGAGAAAGTGAGACAGCGAATGTGGCAACACATAAGTATAAGAAAGAAAACCTACCGGCAGTATATTCATCTTAATATAAGCAACTAAGCATATTGTTATCTCAATCACACCCATGTTGTAGAATGTACGAGGGCAGTCTGAAAAGTAATGCACACATGCACACAGCGTGAACAAAATGACATTTTGAAGCGCACCAGGTGGAAAGTGGAAGTGAATATCCAAGGATTATTGCATGTTAATTTTGTGAAACAATAACGTATCTATAAGTTTGAAATGTCGTTCGTCATTTTTGTGATACAATAACGGGTCTATAAGTTTGTATGTAATGGCTTTGATTGTGAGTTCATTTTGATTCCCTTTTTAGAATGGTTTTCTTGAAGCATTATATTATAACCTAATGCCTAACGCATAAAAGATACATTTTTACGTTGCTCCCAGCACTCTTATTGTTGGCGTTATATATAAGAATAAATAAACTGTAAATTTATTACTGTTTACATTATAATTACAGGTTTCTGCAAATATTTTATTGTTTAATAATACGGTCTCCTCGGGTTATTCTGAAAATAAAATGAAACATTTTATGAAGGCCGTTTTTTCACGCTCGTTCAAATACTAAAAATAAGTTTTACAAAATATTTTAGACGAGGTTATATTTTTTTTAAGATATTAGAATGGAACTGGTTAATATTAACAATAATTAGTAGCCTATATTTATTGTGAATGTTGTATTATTGAAAATAAACATTATTGAACAACTCAAAATAAATAAATATTTCTGATCTGTACGTAAGTTATTATTAATTATAAGTCTAAGTGATAAGTTAAATAAATTAAGTTGTAAAGCGACCTCCGGGTGATTTTTCCATGAAAACAAAGCTATATAAATAATGCAATCATTATAAAAAAAGACTTTAACATACAACATTAATTTATCCGATGAACATTCAACAAGTGTAACAATATTTTTCAGACAATAATGTTTTCTATTTGTCCCAAAACCAATTAGCAAAATTTGTTAAATTCAACATTTCATTTTAACTTATATCCCCGCTTGTCTGTGTAGAAGCTCTTGAACTCTAACTAGCCTATTTTTCAAATTTTTTTCTAAACAATTTTTTTTCTCAAGTAGAACCACGTTAATTCAAACCCTCGAAAATTGAATAATTGAAAGATTGTGCCAAAAAAAATTACAGTAAACGGCTGTATGTCAATTTAAGCGGTTAAATGATTTGAAAATTATTAAAATTATTTTGTAAATCTAGTTACACTGGAAAGACGTATTTTTTAGAATTTATTTTGAATATCCAAATATGAAGGACCGGTTGAGGCAGAAATCGGCATATAAAATAATATTTCGAAGATCTTAACTTGAAGTGCTGACCGGGGCGGTAATCGGCTGCAAAAAATCGATTTACATGGGAACAAATCATTGCGAATTTACTCCGAAAAACCTACCCGAATTTAAAGGGGCGACTGAGAAACTGGATTTTGGAAACAGGAAAAAATTTTGAAATACATATGTGGGAATTAATTCAGAATTTGATTTTGGATGGCTCGTGGATTTCAAATTAACGGGGTTCTACTTTATTACGAAAAATAGTCATAATGACGAATTTCACTTGCTAATGCTAACTGCTGGAACACATAATTAAAAACTAGGTATATTCTACCTAAAAGGTCCCTTTCATTATAAATCCCGGCTGTAGGTTTAGCTTGCCAGCAAAAGATGTGCACAGAACGATTGTAAATAATGTAAGTGATAAACTTACCAAGGGATTGGGTCGGAACCTGTAAGCCAGCATCATCCTCTTCCTGTACGCATCAAACTCATCATCCCCTTCTTCTAAACTGTCGCCGCGGTCTATTCCCAGGCCCTGGTTGGACTCTCTGTTGCTACCCCTAGGGACACAAATTCAGGGGTTAGTTGGGAAAATTATTATGGTTATTAATCAAGGCACCACAGACTGAGTTGGTCACTTGAGATCACACTGACTATACATATGTATAATATAGGATTGGACATGCAGTTTCAACATCCTTTAAAAATTCTTTCACCAATAGAAAGCTACATTATCAGCGAGTAACATGGGCTGTGTAAGCTCTGGCATTATGAAATTTGTATAAATGAAAATGTGTGTATTTCATACATTTTAGCGTCAGGGAGCAAATGCAGGGGGAAGGTAGGGATCACGGAGAGGGAAGAGACGAGGGAGGGGGAAGGAGGAAGGGAACGGGGACACACGGGAAAGGACATGCAGATTTCTTTGAATGGCATTGCAACACATGGCGGGTACCAGCTAGAAGAATTGAATGCATACTTATTAACTGGGTTGACTATTCCAGATCCATCCGCACCCAGACCCTCCCCCTCGCTCCACCCCAACTTCTGGAGCATTTTGAAGCCTGCACAGAAACATAATATCTTTAAATTTACAATAATAATTTTATTAACCTAACAATCAAAATGGCAGTTCAAATATGCGTAACAAAGAATAACAACTTGTGAGAAGCATTGAATCTACATTGTTAGTCGGAAATAAGAGACTTCTTATAATTATATGTAAGAGGAATAACAACATGGGAGTATGGCCCCCACAATATTCTGACGTTGTGTTGTTGCGACTCAAAAAAAAAAAGAAGAAAAAGGTACCTATATTGTCTTCCTTCAGTTTATACTCTTTATAGTCGCTGAGATCTGGTTCTTGGCCCCCTTTGACTGCTGAATACTTGTCCATGAACCTGTCAAATAATGAAATTGTTAGTTCGATCTATGTAGCATAGATGTCTCTAGAGCTGGTAGCTCATAGAGTTTATAAAATTGATATCCAAGAGATGTCACTAGTGTATGGTTTGCTCCTCCATGTTCAGAAACAGGGTGGACTAGCAGTTAGGTTTCTATCAACAGAAAGATTTTGAGAGCATAATAGAGATGAAGTTAGCCTCCAGGCTGTCCTACGCAGTCGTTCCTGATTATAAGAACTTTTAGTCTAAATAAAGACAATGTGTTTCTTTGTGAAGCAGGCATTTAATTCAATTAATTTATTAATGGGAGAGGTCTCTTTGATAGATCCACTCCTTCCTCTCCTAAAAAGACCCTCCACTCAGCATCCCCGTAGATTAAATAGGCCCTGAGGGCCTCCTGAGTGGAGTTAGGACAGGTTGTTTCACAGAATTTGAACAATTCATCAAATTTCAAAGTAAAAACTCAAATTTTGTGAAGGTTCTATTCAAGTTCTGTTATTATTTCATCATGGGCGGGTTGTTTCACAGGAATTGGATAGGACTTTCACAGAATTTGAATATTATGAATTGTTCAAATTCTGTGAAACCACCCATCAATAATATTAAAATTTTTTTTTTTTTAATTAATGTAAGAACAAGAACAATAAAAACTTGATCAAAGGACATGATCTTTGATGGTATGGACGTTGTGTAGATATTGGGACACTATAACATGGAAATGATCGAGGTAGTTAGATTACACCGGAGAGCGTATTACCTCTTGAGTTCGTCAGGTGGCAGGAAGTCCCCGATGTGGTGTTTGCCAGAGGCGGCGCGTGTCAACTCCCCGGCCCAGCGACTGGTGGCCTCCATCTCCTGCATGCGCAGCCGGTGCTCCCAGGTGCCGCCTTCCACCTCCTCATCCGAGTCGTACTCGTACTTGTGACGCCCCGAAGCCGCCAGCATCTCCAGCTCACGCCGCTTCTCCAACATTTCCTGGAATAAAAGCAAAAATCTATTTGTATCTTGTAAGAAAACAAAACAATATGGACACTCATTGAGAGAGCTGTTAGGACTACTAACGGTACACTGCCACCTACATGCAGCTGTTGGGAGTGGAAAACACCAATAGATGCAGGAAATGTGAAGAGAATGAAGAGACTCCAATTCACCCATGGTGCCAATGTCCCGCACTGATGGGAATAAGGCTCAGATACCTAGGAAGATACATTGTGGAACCAGATGACACAGCAATCAATGACAACCCTGGTGAACGTTATCAAACGGGTTACTGTTAAAGGAACGAGGTAAAATGGGAGATAGCACAATAGACATACGGCCTGAGTGCTCATGGGAACGTTTTTTTTTTTTTTTTTTGGCGGAGACGGTTTACGATTAGTTCCCGTGAGCACTTAGGCCATAGGCCCATTGTGCTATCTCCCATTTTACCTCAATCCTTTAACAACAACCCAGTCCCTGTAATAAAGTTCACCAGAGTTGTTATTGGAAATGAAGCTATATCTTCTGGTTCGACAATGTGTCTTCCCAGGTCTTATTTCCCCTCTTCACTCGTACTTAGTTCCCTGAAGGCCCCACGACGGAAGAGGGCTTCATCTCTCCTCTCCACTCCTTAGTTCCCCGAAGGCTCCACGACGGAGAGTCCACCTCCCCTTGGTTCCCTAAAGGCCCCACAAGGGAAGAGTCCACCCCACCTTGGTTCTCCGAGGGCCCCAAGAGGGAAGAGGACTTCATCTATCCTCTTCACTCCTCCTTGGTCTCCTACATGGTTCCTAAAGGCCCCACATGGGAAGAGGACATCACTCCACCTCACTCCTCCTTGGTTCCTCGAAGGTCCCACGCTGGAAGAGTGCCCTTCCCCTTGGTTCCCTGAAGGCCCCACAAGGGAAGAGTTCATGGAGGTGGCCTCAGCTCTCATCTCCACGGCTTATCCTCTTGGTTCCACCTACAGGCCCCAGGAAGGAAGTCCACGGAGGTGGCCTCAGCACTCCTAGATTCTCAAAAGGCCCCTAGTTTTCGAATGGTCCAATTTTTTAATTTTTTTTTTGTCGCACAAGTTACCAGGGAAATAGAAGGTCTACTCCAGCAGAGCCCCGAGTGCTGGAGTAGGGTCTAAATACTCCGAGATGCGACCTTGTTTCTCGGAGGCACCGTTTGTGACACTGTTCCCCAGGACATTCAGCCTGAGCACGGTAGCTCACACCTTGGCTTGGGATGGCTATTGCAGGTGTTTTTCCACTCCCTGAGCGATGGGTTCGCCACACTCCCTACGCTTGAGGAACGGTTTTGAACGGAAAAAAACTGTTGTTGGATTACCTTATACAAGAGGCTGATCTTGTAGTGGTCCTCGCACTTCTTCCAGTCCTCGTCGCTGAGGCTGGTGGAGCCGTAGCTTTGCTGCGCGTACTGCAGCAGACCCGGCTCCTGGCGGCTCACCCGACTCAGCTGCGTCTTCTCCCCGCTGAGAGCCAACAAGGAGCCCGGGGCCACCACCGGCACTATTCCTGGACAGATTAAGGACATTAATTTTGTATCCAGTTTACACTAAAGAAAATATGTCTCATTTAAAACGAATGCCCTTGTCAAATTAGTTGTAATAAAAAAGCTAGCGAATATCATCAAAGAACTAGCATCATTGATACTTTTCACACAGCAAACCCTAAGACGACTGAGGGAAATCTTAGGGCCTCTGGTGCAGAGCTGATAAAAGAAACAATAAATTAATGAAATTACCTCCAAGACAGGCAACAGCGGCCACTCCAGGGAGTCCTACAGGAAGTGCAGCGCTGCTGGGACCCTCTCCCCACCTGGACTTCCTTTTCCTTTCTCTCCTCTCCTTCTCCTGGTTCACTTCTTCTTCTCCAGCATCTTCAACTTGCTGCAAGCTCTCAGCCTTCACCCTAGCCTGTTTCAACCTTTCCTCTGTTTTAGAAAAGCTTGGAAAATCAAATTCGTCTTTAATTTCTTTTTTCGTAACCCTATTGAGATCATTCTTTGCATCATCTTCACTAGATTCATAATCCATGCTGAATTCTGGTTCATATTTCTCTTCCCCAGGCACATATTTCTCTTCATTGGGATTATACTTCTCTTCATCGGGATTATATTTCTCTTCACCAGGATTATATTTTTCTTCACCAGAATCATATTTATCAGTGGGAACATGTTTCTCTTCTTCCGGGTCATATTTCTCTTCACCCGGTTCATATTTATCCTCCCCCGAGATGTTTTTATCTTTCGGTAGATGTTTTTTCTCTTCTTTCTTTATATCGCTAATGTTCTGCAGCCGGAGGAGCTCGATGCGATACTTTGAGACCAGGTCTCGGTACATTTTGTAGTCGGAGCTGCGTTCATCGCGAAGGAACCTTAAATGGTGAAATGCGACGTTAGCCGTTGTTGGACAGAGCCCGTAAACTGGCAAGTATTGTAGGAAAAATGTTATACTGCTTAATATAAATGGCATGACACCTGAAGTATGTACCTGGAACATATATCATTTGTGATAGGAACTTTTTTTGACAGTTAATGACAGACTGGAAAAGCATATTGTGTAATGCAAGACTAGTACTCGCAACTAAATGATCTAGGCATATCTACATTACTTGTAAGTGTAAATTTATGCAACAAAAAGCTTTAATACAAAGAACATAATACAATTTATTTCTGCAGTTTCAGGTCAATTTATTAAGATTGTAATTTTGTGATAAAATAATCTAAGTTTATTAATCTCTCTCGGAACAACTTACAGAAATCATTGTCTCCCTTCTATCATGGTTAAAATATGATCTAAACGGTTTTAGAAAGAGAAAACACCACATTTTATATTCAAATCTAAAACCTATCCGCAAAATAATTAAAATGTACACGTTTTTGACCGCACTTTGAAAAAAATTATGAAACTTAAGAATTTTTTATTATTTATTTTTATATGAAACGACAACAAAGTGAGTTGACGGTACGTGACGACACGTGTGTTTATTTTTTTTCGTTAACAGTTATTTTAGTTCTTTAAACTATTCTATGTTTTCATAAAAAATTTAAATATTTATAAAAATTTAAGTTCATTTTGAATTAAAAAATTTAAAAGCTTATTTCATCACAGGTGTTTTCAAAAACAGTTTTTAGTTTTTGGATGCACTCAGAAATATTTCAATTCTTTGGATTTTATTGCAAGGCATAAATATTTTGGTCTTCTGACAAAATAGGCCCGAGGTTTGAGGGGTTAAGTTTTCAATATACAGGAACAATTGAAAAAGTCAAACAACATATTCTCACCAAATAATTCATTTTTGCACTTACATAATATCATATTTTAACCTAAGACTGCAGATAATAAGATTTTTTGTGAGGTTAGGTTAGATTTGTTTCCACACCGTAGTAAAGGTCAAGATTTAGTTAAAATCGTTAACCTTTTTTATTCTACTTTTCTCTTTAGGTAATCTCATTTTAGATACCGGTGCTATTTTCATTTTTAATTGTATATTTTGATTATCATTAATTATCTATTGTTGCTCAGCTTTTATAAAAAAAATTTAAAATGGCTGAATATAAAAAAAGTATGTTAGTAAATTATTTTTTTCATTTGTAAAAATTGTGAATCCGGCTGTCAAAAAATGTTCCTGGGCAAAAAGTAAATAAGTATAGGAATAGTAACAAATGTGCGCATCTGGGATCCTCTGGTCGCATTACCATATGGAGGAATCTTGTTGGCATTGGGTCTTGAGCATGACCTCCCGCTCTTCTCCGTTGCGTGCCACCTGCGCTGCCACGGACTCCAGCGCCGCCCACCGCCCATCTGCAGAGAGAACTACACAATACCCATCAGCATCGGTCCCACACAACACACAAATCGGCCACCTCTCTTCTCCGCCCTACACATCTCGCAACTTGCAATAATCTCATTAACTTTTAAATAAAACTCACTATACATTTATCACAGTTGTAAGTAACCCGAGCTGGCAGAACTCATGAATGCACACAGAAGTAAGGAAATATTACAATACAGTACTCCCTCACTAATCTGCCACTCCAACAATCGGGCAAGTGTCCAATAAAATCAGTAAAGGCAGCTGTTGCCGCAACCTTCTTCCGTCCAACCTACTTTCCATACCTAACCTTATCTGACAATGTGTGCCAATTATTACCTACATGAGACATTTTGGAACAATAACTCCAAGAAGCAATCAGTCTGTTGAAGTAACCTGTGCAATTATCACCAATTATCGGTGACTTTAACATCGATTCTTACAGAAACTTGTGCAAATGATAAACCCAGTGATGCCTCTGTGCCATAATTCACAAAAAAAGTTCTGTGTAAAATTAAGATTCCTTCCCAATGTCCACTGTTCACCAAGCTATTCCCATGGTTGTAAGTAAAATTAGCTAAAACCATATTTTGATTGCAGTCCAATTGATTCGCAGTCAATCGACAACAGCGGCAAATTATAGTGCATACATGCCAAACATGCTGTTCAATTTTTAGGTCACATTCAACAAAAGAACGCACTCCGTTAGAAAAGTTTTTTTAAGTTTTTTTTTTCAATAACACATTTACATGATGGTTTTGCACTTTTTATTTCTACCTAGCTGGAGACCGGTCGGGTCCCAGTTCTTAGTCCCAGGTCCCAGTTTTAAAGGAACTGCTTGGCCCGCTTTCGAATTAGAAAGAAGGATTAAAAAAAAACTAACAACACAACAAACTGTCAGTGTGTTTATAAATAGCTCACATAAACTCTTCATTACCGACTGAGAGAGAACTGCATGATCGTACAGCAAGTAATTAACACAAAAGACAGTAGGTTTTAGTCAAGCTCAGAACCTAATGCCTTTGAATTTTTACCGAACAGACGGCAATGGTAATTAGTTTTTAGGCATATTGCTTTCTTAAACTCATACTACAGACTAAAACAGATATTTCATAAAAACAAACAAAGCTATCGATTTTTTTTTACATTCCATTGTTTGGTTTAAAGTTAAGGTGTCATGTTTACGCTTGCAAATGGACTCCATTTTATAAACTTATTCCAAAAAAAATGTGGTAGAACGAAAGGAATGCCTACGACATTTGCTAGAATAAACAGAGGACTAACTGAAATGTCCTAAAACAACAATAATGAACCTTGGTGACTGGTAAAATGGTCAGCAAAGCAAACTAGATGGCGTTATAGTAACTCAGTTTTCAAGAGTAAGATATCCAAACCCATCAGGTATACAAAGCTTGGCACTCGAGTCTAGGCACGCAGCAAACTAATGAATTTAACATGATAGTAAAAATACATAGCAGTTTTTGGATAATCGAGCGACAGATTAATGAGAGAGTACTGTAAAATAAAACCTCTACATAAGAACTTTATTCTTTTCGGTCCCAAGGGACTGAGAAAATTGAAACCCTGAAAGCTAAAAACCCCGCACAGAAGTTTATTCCACTAACATGGATATAAACTTTTTTCTGGTCCCATGGTAAAACCTTATCAAGACTCTCTGTACCATTAGATTATTGAAGTTACCTTTCAATAGTAAAATTATGTCATTTGACGGTATTCATAAACAATAAAGCAACATCGAGGTTTAGCTAAGAATCTTTAAATCCATAAATATACTACTCGTAAATTAAAATCAGTTCTTTACCACCATAAACGAATTATTCTCAATACATTATTTAGAAAACACTCACAATTGTTTATCTGCAATTTTAGTAATAAAACATGTACACTTGTAACAAATGTACACTTAAACTTAATAACTTCAATTTCTTTGCTACCGAATGCTAAATAGAAATACCAAATAATAATATAGAAGGTACATTAAATAAATCCTCACCTGATGAAGATGGGGGTGGTGGAATTGAGCAGACATCCAATTCTTTGGGCTTAGGAATTAGCGTGAGACAAATTGGAGAAGGGGGTGGAATGGTTTGAAGGTTCATGGGTTTAGGGGGAGGAATCTTCACAGCTTCCAAGGGGGCGGGTGGGGGAATCTTTACAGCATCCAGCGGCTTGGGAGGAGGGATGGAGATGGCTTCCAATGGTTTCGGCGGTGGAATGGACAATGTATCCAATGGTTTTGGCGATGGAATGGACAAAGTATCCAACGGTTTCGGCTCTGGGATCGTATGCAAAGGAACATTCATCGAAATATTCAAATTAATAGAGTTTGATTTTGATGATTGGCTTGAAGTAGTTACTGGATTGGTGGTGGGAACTATCAGCGGCATGGGAATATTGGGGAAGGGGGGAAATATTCCTTGACGAGTAATGTTCTTCCGCTGTTGGATATTGGAATTTCCATTGTTCTTTGGAGGTACAAACGTCTGTTGATTATTACATCCCGACGGCATTTCATTATCAGTCATTTTATTAGCGTTAATTGGTCCGAAAACGGGTGGATTTTTAACTTGATTATTCATGTTGAAAAAGTTAGTGTTATTTTGAGGAGGTAGGCTATTGGAAGGATCATTTTGAACAAATAGATTTGGGAATGGTGGCATGTTTGGGAAAGTCATCTGGCTGTTTTTTGGTTGAGGGTTAAAGTTGTTATAGTCAGTTTTGGGTGGCGGCGGAGGCTGGGCCATGGGCATGAAGTTGGGGAGCATATTGGTGGGCATGTTTTGGGGCATATTGGGGGGCATATTGGGGGGCATGATTTGGGGCATATTGGGAGGCCTGTTGGGAGGCATGTTGGGAGGCATGTTGGGGGGCATGTTAGGAGGCATGTTGGGGGGCATGTTGGGAGGCATGTTGGGAGGCATGTTGGGAGGCATATTGTGAGGCATGTTGGGAGGCATGTTAGAAGGCATGTTGGGGAGCATGTTGGGGGGCATGTTAGGGCCCATGTTGGCGAACATGTGACTGGGGGGGTACATGGGCGGGGGCAGCATGGGACCCCCGTTGCCCGGATGGTGGGAGTTGTTATGGAAGTTATCGAAGTACGGGGGTTGCATTCGCTGCTGATTGTGTGGTTGGAAAGAAGGGGGTGAGGGGGAAGGGCTCCTGTGGCGAGGGTGATGATTCCCTGAGTCCCAGCGACGGTGTTTATTTTCCCTGAAACAAATAATGACAGTTAAGTTTGATTTTAACAATTAAATCCTAATACATACAATACAAATCGACTCGTATACATTAGATGACTATTTTAAGTTGCTCTTAAAATAGTAATTTTTGGCCTAGCTATTAAAACTCAATTTCAATTACTCTTCAAGTACTCTTTCACTAATCTGCCAGCCCACAAACCAGCCAAGTGTCCAATTAATTGAAAGCAGAAAATTGCGGTGCATACATGCAAAGTATGCTAAAAATTAAACAGGTATTTCATAAAAACAAACAAACACCGCTGTCAATCGTTCTTAAGATCTCCATTTTTTTAAATTTAAGATTAAGGAGTCATGTTAACGCTTGTAAGAAGACTCCATTTTGTAAAGTTATTCATACAAAAATGCGGCAGAACGAATTGAACAGGAAAACACCCAACAGTTGCTAGAATAACTAACCGAAATGTCCTAAAACGACATTAGCGCCCCCCACACGCATACTTCGGAGCGACCGAGTCCCCGCGCCACTTCGAAAAGTAAAGACCAATGGTAAAGTAACGCCTTACAGTGCAGTTCATTGTGAGACTTTTCTGCGCGGCGGCCTAAAGTGGCGCAGGACTCGGTCGCTCCGAAGTGTGCGTGTGGAAGGTGCTAATAATTGACTTTTTTTCAGAAATATTTTTTAGCAAAACCTTTTGATTCACTACTGCAAAAGACAACTGTTTTCTTTCAGTGCGATGGAAAATACTGCATTTAAATTTTCAATTTTATTTTACGTAAAATGAAAATTTGGTTTCATTGAATAAGATGACAGCAAACAGCCATTTACAATAATTTATGTACAGATTTGATGAAATTTTGTATTGAAATTTTTAATGCAGTTTTTTTAATAAAATAAGAGTGACGGCAAATGATTGAATATTGAAACGTTGTGACCCGCACGCACCTACCACTTCCCACCGCGAACGTCCCCCTGCGCGATCCTCTCGCCTGTCCGGATTACAGCATGCACAACGGGGGTCCGGATTAGCGAGGCTCTACTGTAGTAGACTTTTATAGTAAGTGAATAATTATTTTATAGTGATAAATAAAAGAGAACCAATTTTGGAGGCAGATATGGGTACCACCCCTCCGGGAACCATTTATTGAGTAACCAACATCTCTGCCATGGGTCACCCATTGGTTCGCTAGTTTGGTGACTTTTCAAGGGCGCCCGCGTGAAAGTTAAAAGCAACTATTTGCATCCGGGGAGATGGAATATACTGCATTCAAAATTACAATTACTTAATAAGAAAATTGCTTTCGTCGTGTGAGATGTCCGGCATTTACAATAATTTATTTTAATTGAATTAAATTTTTAATGTAGTATTTTCCACCGCCCTGAATGCAAATATTTGTCTTTTAGGTATATAATCCACAAGCTGCCGCATGCCGCTACACTTTTAATAGGCATAAATTTCGAAAAGTAAACTACTTTTACACTCAATTACTAAAATAAACATCAGTTTCAGTCGGGATAGACAGAAAAATATTCATTAAAATTCGATTTTCATTCAATCAAAGTTAAAAATTTCCATTGTTGCCATTTTTAAACGACTTCGAAAAGGAGGAGGTTATCAATTCGACGGTATTTTTTTTTTTTTTATGTTTGTTACCTCAGAACTTTCGATTGGGTGAACCGATATTGATGATTCTTTTTTTATTAGAAAGCTGGTGCTTCCCGTGTGGTCCCATTTTAATTTGGTCCAGTTCTGACAATGAGATCCATGAGAAAACCATATATGTCTTAAATTTGCAATAAGTATGTGCGCGACAAATGGAAGAATAACTCAATATTTTTTTTGAAGTAAAACTTCTTTACGCACGCTCGTCACTAAAAATCAAAAAATAAACAAAAATTTTAACAAAACAAAAAACGACTTCAAAAAATGCACTAAAAAGTAAAAAAATATATTGAAGGATTGTTATTTTTGGAGTCGGTGTCAGCCAAGATCTCCACATCTCACCTATGTATGTAGTTACCTTGGCTGACACCAACTTTAAAAATAACAATCCTACGAAATTATTTTTTTTACTTTTTAGTGTTTTTTTTTTAAGTCGTTTTTTGTTTTGTTAAAATTTTTGTTTATTTTTTATGGATTTGACATTTGGGAAGTTTTGTTTCAAACTAAATGTGCATGAATTACTTAATTTACCTAAACTAAGAACCTATTTTGTGTAATTAAATAGTTGTTTCTTGTATTAATTGTTGAAATTAAGTATGATTTCCATAATATGTGATTAAAAATGCGGAGACTTATGGATTATTTAATGTTTTTTTATAGTAATTGTGGTGAATTAAAAGGTTTTTCTATAAAACAATAGTATTAACTGTAGCCATTGAGTCCAAAAATTTACCCAATGCCCATATACTCTTGTGACTGGTAAGATAGTCATCCACGGCAAGTTAAACAGCTCGAAACGAGGCATGCAACGGACTACTGAATTTGACATGAATAAGCTTGAGTATGTGCTTTCAACTAGTAAAAATAATGGTAAATGTTCCGCTTTTGAGTCCACGCTCAAAACACACTTTAAAATATTAAAATAAATTGTACTAGGTAGATAATAAGTTAGTAATAAGTAATTCAGTAACCGAAATTTAAAAATATTGCGTTTTAATGATTATTTTGTTAACTTTAAAAATGCGAAATGTCATTTTTCAAGGACCGCCATGTTATTAATTACGAGGATGAAATATGCACTTTTAAAAGGAAAAATCTCTCTCTGTCAGTTACACAATAATAAGAACGAATTTCAATCTTCGAAAATGATAAATAATGCGTATTAATCATTATTTTGTTAGGTTTCGTAAATTCAAAAAATCATCACTTATTACGCGTGCATGACGCGAGACGCAAGCCTATATGAAACGTGAAACTGTTCCTTAAATATACCAAACCACCCACAACTGTTCCATGTGAAACATGTTTTACATGCAATTTGCAAATGAGCCAACCTAAAAATAAAAAAAAAGCATTCACGAAACGAGTAGCTAGAAGCGATACATAGAAGATATTATTACGAAAGTACCTGATTTGCCAAATTACGTAGGTAATTATTTTAATACCTAAAACGAAAATAAATAAAAGAACACGCACGCGTTTTTCTTTTCAATAACACCCAAGTTTTGAAAGGTTTGTACTGCAAGTAGGATTAGTATTATAGACAAGTTTGTACCTGTATTTATAACAGAAGAACATGGAAAGAAATGTGTTAGAATTATTACACATACCCGCTAGACAAACCCTGCTTTGCCCAAACAAACCATTCAAAACCTGGGATGTTTTTTTAAATTATGATGACATGCGAGTTTATTTTAGAGAATTTATTTTATAAGCACTATATTATAAAGTACTTATAAAATAAATTCTCTAAAATAAACTCTAAACAATTTACCGTGTCACACAAACCTAGCGTAGCCGTTAAACTACTTGAAAACTGGGATGTTTTTCTTGCCTTGACGCGAGTAGGCGTTATAAAGGGGCACTTTCTTTTGTATCACAAACCATGTTACACAAACCTAGCGTAGCCGCTAAACTACTTGAAAACTGGGATGTTTTTCTTGCCTTGACGCGAGCAGGCGGTATAAAGGGGCACTTTATTTTGTATCACAAACCATGTTACACAAACCTAGCGTAGCCGCTAAACTACTTGAAAACTGGGATGTTTTTCTTGCCTTGACGCGAGCAGGCGGTATAAAGGGGCACTTTCTTTTGTATCACAAACCATGTTACACAAACCTAGCGTAACCGCTAAACTACTTGAAAACTGGGATGTTTTTCTTGCCTTGACGCAGCAGGCGGAATAAAGGGGCACTTTCTTTTGTATCATAAACCATATCACACAAACTTAGCGTACGTAGCCGCTCAACATCGCAGTAGCCGTAGCCGCTCAGCCGCCCAGCAGTAGCGTAGCCGCTCAGCATCGTACAGTAACAAGAATACCAACATAACAAAATGACATTTTAAAATAATGTTTGAAAATGGACGGTCTCGTTTCACAGAACGAAAGCTAATTATAATTTTACGTAATCGAAATTTAGAATGAATTATTTTCCACTTCCCCCAATGCAAATACGTGTCTTTTAATGTAATTAAGGTGAATCAAAAGATTTTTTTTTTTAAAAGTGCGTGTTAACCATTGCCAGCGATCTCAAAAATTTACCAAAATGGCATTACAAAACCGTGTTGAGTTCGATGCATGGTTACCTCGTATTGAACACGGAAAATGAAATACGCACCACTTCAGACCGCCGCGGCCGCACAGAAAAGTCTCACAGTGAATTGTGCTGTTGACTGATTTTCGTTTTTTAATCCATATGATAATAGAATACTACCCATATATAGTAGGTTATTTTACAACAATTAATTGTTATTACATTATTTGAAATAACTGGTTACGTAAATGTTTTTGAATTTTTAGGTTGGTAGTGTGTATTTATAATTTGCGTATTGCAGTTTCACACGGCACAAGAATGGCCTTCTTATTTAAAAAGATGGCGGTCCTTGAAAAATGACATTTCGCATTTTTAAAGTTAACAAAATAATCATTAAAACGCAATATTTTTAAATTCCGGTTACTGAATTACTTATTACTAACTATTATCTACCTAGTACAATTTATTTTAATTTTTTAAAGTGTGTTTTGAGCGTGGACTCAATAGCGGAACATTTACCAAAATAATAACAGATTATAGCAGTTTTCGGATAATTGAGCGGCGGATTACTGATAAGAGTACCGTACCTGTAATCTTGTCGATCATTCCTCTTCCAATCTCTGTTGGGACTTCTACTCCTGTCTCTGTTATCATATCTGTTGCCGGAGCTATAAGTCCTATCATTCCGACGATCACGATTCCTGTCATCTTCTTCAACCTGCCAGTTCCTCTCGGGCTCCGGGGGCAGCTTGGACTCCGGTATCTTGCCCTGTTTTAAATCGTCAGATATCTTTTTGAACTGATTCATAAAACTGCCATCATTGGAAAATTTATTCATAGCCGACAAATCAGGCTTATTCCTAAAAACAAAAAATAAACATTATAAATCGATCAGTCTAACAAAAAATTGGAGGCGATGTAATAAATATCTTGAATAAGTGTATTTATAACAGAGATCGTGTAAAAATACCCACGCTTCAGTCGGCTTTGCTTTGGCCTTTTTCTGGGCCTCCATTTTGGCCATAATTTCCATCCTCTTGGTTTCGATAATCTGCTCCTGTTTGGACATTTGAGCCCATCTTGCACTGAGGGGAGTTTTAGGATTTAACGTATCAAAACTTAAATTATTCTTATGCATTGTCAACGAATTAATAAACTGACCGAATTGCCGGATCCCAAAAAGTGGTAAAAAGTTTGACAGCCAGCGACCGACATAAATATACCGCTCTGTACCGCTCTAACCAGAGATAATAATGATACCAACAATTTAAAAGTTTTCCTTACAACATTTTATAGTATATGCAGGTACCTACCTCCTTCTATGACTATAATAATAATATTTGGATGATTTATATAAATTGCATAGCGTTTGATAAGTTTTTAGATTTTCACGGCCAAAAGCATTTTTGTTGTTAGTTTTTGGGGTGTTATGCCGTGTTGCGCTACCTCCTTCTATAGCCGACGTTTCGGACAGCGTTACAGTGTCCATCATCAGGGCAGATCCGGTAGATCCGACGTCGTCAGAACCAGCCATCGCCCAGCACGAACCAGCCATCGCCGATCGCCTCAAAGGCGATCCAGGACCAACTCGAACTCCAACCTTCCAACTCGAACATGGGGGGGGAGGGGGTGCGCGCATACCATGTATCCGTATGCAGAACGAAATGACAGCAACCATAAATGCACGCGAAATCAATATTAGAAGTAAAACTTCACTTTCGCAATTGAATTTTCCTATCGCCTCGAATACAAAAAGTTGCCTTTTATAGTCATTAAGGCGAATCTTAAAGTTTTTTTTCTAAAAAATATATGTAACATAGATAAAAACGTAACTTGAAGCCTAAATTAATTTCCCCAAAAGTCCCCATTTATCTTTTTAGGTACATTTGAATTGTTAGTGTTTTTAAAACAACATTGCTTGAATGTAAGTAAATCAACAATATTTAAGATTCATGGGAATTCCAAAAAAAAAATACGACTAGCAATACCAGTAATATTTTCATAGGTAAATTTTTTTTGCCAGCGTTCGAAATTTCCCTAGATTTTGGGCTGATTTTTTTTCCCCTAGATCTAGGGAAATTTCCCTAGACATCACATCAATGCCCTCCACAAAATCATCCAAAAGTTTGGCCGTACCATAGTGCGAACGAACCTTGAAAAAGATTGCCATACTTCAAAATCAAAGGAATAAACGGACGTGGTGGTAGACAGTAGTACCAGTTAGACACCGAAACGTCAATAATCTCCCCTCGTATGACACCTCTCGGCCAAATTTTATTTACCTCACTTTGTCAACTCTGAAGTCGGCTTTTAAATTTGTTACTCGCGGTGATTAAATAAACAACTATTCTTGATTACTAATTCAGAATTCAAAAGTAAGATGACCGTTTGAGTTTGTGTTGAGTCTATTCCAGTCTATTAAAGTGTCCAAAAAAATTATCAACAACTTCATTAACTTGATTGTTTTCGTGTGTCTCTCCCGTGCCGTGGGATCCTAGCTGGACAATGCGAGACTATTCTTTGTTCCGAAGCTAGCTATTTTAGGTGGCTATTTCGAGAGAGGCTTTTCCTGCTAGTGCATTTTGTGTGCTCCTGGAGAAAAAAAGGTATTGCCCAATTTTGTTCATTCTTGGAAATTGATCATTCATTACGAACTCTTTTGGCACGCAAAGGAATAATACAACCGCATTCCTGAATAAGAAAAAAATATGTAGAATTCCTCGTCGCAAGGCAATCGATATTCATTGTGAATGACTAACTGGATTTTTTTGTTATTCTCTAACTAGAAAAATTGTTTATGTATTTTATTTTATTTGCACAATATTATTATACTACTGAGACAAGTTATAACACATAATATTATTCTTCTAAATGAGTTGGATGAAACTCGTAACGAGAAGGACAATATCCGAAAGCATTTTAAATTAAAATGGAAACAATATTTATTGCATGGTATAAAATAAATATTAGGAAAGTTAATTACTTATATGTGAAATAGTTAAAATAGTCTGAGGAAAATAATTCCCACCAGGGCCCATGACATCTTTGGGGATGATGTGTGGAGGGTCTTTTTAGGAAAGGAAGGAGATGAAGTACTGGGAAACAAAAGATATGAGGGGTGGGTAGGAATCTGGGGTCACAGTGTCCAGAAGTGACGGATGAAATTAATCTATCCCTCGTACCGCGGTGCAAGGTGATGTTCCGAGAAGATACATCTGCCGCCAAGATCCGGACAAACCTTACCCCATGACCCCGGGCACCGCTGCTAAGTCACCAAACGTAGCAAACCATTTGGTGTGATCTATGGCAGAAGTGTTGGTCCGCCTCCCAAATTGAAATGCAAAATGGAATGTGTTTTTTTATACCCAAGTAACCTGGAAAACATAAAATGAGCTCTCTCTGAAATAATTCTTCAGTTTATTTGCTATCAAGGTTGAATGGCTCTGGTATGGTTGCAAAAATATTGCAATTCATTATACTCCAGTCAAGATGTACATCCGCGCTTGCAAAAGGTCCCGTCATTCTGAATTTTTTATATGTTGTTAGGACCTAAACCAATATTAAAAAAAAAAATTTTGCAACTTCGAAAGTGCTGTGCGAGCGGCGGTGGACCCAAAAAACCACGAAATTTTGGTTTTTTTTTCAGTTTTTGCTCAATATCTCAGTGAAGGAAGGGTCTGACCAGTGTAGTCAGTGAAAATACTTTTGAAGTAGACAAAATTTTCTACAATATGCGACCAAAGTGAGCTATATACAACCATTGGTTTCCAAGATACAGTTCTTCAAAAATAGGCCATTTTTTTCAAAAAGTGAAATTTTTTCGAAATGGTCACTTATTTTGTAAAATAATTTCTAAAATACGCATCCCACGTCAAATAATATTTTAAATAAAGTTGTTGTAAATTTAATTTGCTTTCATGTGAAACTAAATTGATATCTGTAGACTTAACAGTTCTCTCAAAAATGGCAGATAACCAAAAACAGTCATAAGTGGGTTTTGGGAGAAATGCAAATAAACTGTTCTCACGTCTCTTAGCAAACCTCACACTGGCCAGCATTGTTTTTTATGAGGTTGTAATAACTCCTGAGGAGCGAGACGAGACTGAAAAATTGCTGAGAGGCACTGAAAGGTCTCTCACTATATCAGCAGAAGAAATTGATACCTACCAAATACTAAAGGCAAAATTTAACTTGTTGTGTGCCGAATGTGGCCGCATATGCTTGAAATATTGTCACCCGGATGACAATCGGCACTCAAATGATTAAAAGTGCCTTGGAGAAAATTTAAGCAAACGGTCCAACATCACAGTTGTGGGTCCAATACTTTCGTATGACCACTTTGATAAAACTATTCATCCAGGCAGAGCGTGTTGGTGATTGGAACCTTCATTTCGTCCACAAGATGCTCCATTTTTTCCATGCAGCTGGAAATTATTTGTACGCTAAGAGCGCGCACCTCTACCTTCAGGATATGATGGCTCTAGAAGATCGGATGGATAAAAGTGAATACGACATGTTCACAAAAGGATCCTTTACCATTCGCCAGTCTGACAAGTTTTGGTCTGGGTTGTGGTCAGACCTAATAATTGAGCAGAAGCTGATGCGATTCATGAAAACCTACGGTGGGTTGACCCAAGGAAGGGGAATCTCCGACAGTGTTCTGGCAAGCTGGACAACAGGAATGATGTTTGTGTTGAACATTTGTGAAGAACTGGAAAGTTTTTGCAGCATCTCATGTGCCACTGTAGAGCAGGATGTAGACATGAGACCTTCTCGAATCATCCGAGATAATAGTGATGTGGAAAAACTAAAAAAAAACTGGTTTGCTCTCCACCCTCCATTTCCCAAAACTGACAGTTTGATTTCTATCAGTAGTGGTTTACTGGCAGCTCCTGAAATTAATTGCCACAGAGTTGGAACGGAGGGAGTGGTGAAAATTGTGGGGCAAATGTGCGACAAGGTAGTAATAAAACGGAAAAATAAAGTTACCACGCTGGCATCGATCACCTTAACCGTTAAACTGCCGGACAAAAACAGAAGAGTGGCTGTGGATCCGCTCACAATTTTCCAGTGAGTGTGTATTGCAAAGCAATCTGAACAGTATTTACAGGATGACTTCAAGTATGAGTTGGCCCCGTTCCCGATGTCTCTGTTCAATGAACAAGGGATGTGCAAGGGCACATCTACTCTGTACTCGGCCTTCACTCCTCTTTCCAGCCACACGCCGATAGATGCCAGCACTCACGTCATTTGATGGTGGCTACCTCTTGCACAAGGTCGTGTGGCAGCAGAAGAGCACGGTTCGAGAACTTTTTCCATGTTATACCACCTACGTCCGAAACCACTTTGGGAAGAACGTCTCCATCGTTTTTGACGACTACCCCGAAGATGCTACCAAAACAGCGGAACGACTCCGGCGCTACACAGCTCATTCCAGCTACGAATTGACGTTCGATGAATCCACAGTAATTCAAATTGCTCAAGAGCATGTATTGGGCAATGAGAACAATAAGAGACGCCTTATAACTCTTCTCTGTGACGCCTTTGGCGGGGGGTGACTGTTGGGGGATGTGAACCCATGTAGGTAGACTGCAACTTACCATGCGTTCGGGCAATCCGCCCAAGTTTACCAATTTATCTGACTCCATAAATGTACCCAAAAGTCTACTGAGATATTTCAAATAAAATAACTAGTTTGCACTGAAGCTAATATTTATTTTAATTTACACACGACAAATTTATATCAGAAGGAAGTATGAGGGAGACGATATCTCTACAAGTGAGCGGCGGACTGGACGGTCGGAAGACGAATGAATCTTCGGTAAATTTAACGAACTTAGCTCGGCGCTAAGTGACGTCGGCTGAGTTGCCAGCGTAAAAACTATTTTTCCTTTGTAGAATATCGTTCCCTACATACCTCCACCCCAGTTTGCAAAACGATAACAAAAGTAGGTGAGAAAAAGATAACTAATGTAATGTTATATACTTAAAATTAACATATACTTAATTATAACATGTCGCATTTCACAGAATTGCTATTTGTAGAAATTTATTACATTTTTAAATTTGCATTAAAGTTTTGCTTGAAGGTTTGCATCGACAAACATTTTGTTTGGAGCACTGAGAGTTGTATGACCTATGATTGAATCATTATTTATTCATTTTATCAGGTTACTTAAGCTTAATGAGCAAGTAGGTACCTATATATATATACAAGGCAAGTATAATTCTGAACTACCAGAAATTATTAATATAAAGCAATTTCCCTATCATTATAATATGAAAATTCTTTTAAAAACTCTCTTGACACTATAATCGTGTACGAAATACATGTTTTTTATTTTATTCCTATTCTTAAACAATATAGGTTGTAAACTTTTTACTTAATATAAAAAATATATAGTTGTGTTCATGAAACTTGGGTTAAATTATTTTATGTGTGGTATTATATCTATTATATATCTTATTTACTGTTACCGAACTTTCATGAACAAACAAGTGTATATTAATGTCAATTGCTTAACGAAATGTGATGTTATTGGAGGTGTTATCTATTTTTTAAAACATTTAGATATGGTATGCCTTAGTCAATGACAGGTATATAATTCACCTTTAGAACTATTAAGTTATGAATTTATAATAATTAATAATGAATTTAGTTAATAATAACATTATCACGTTTCCTTAAGCATTTGGAACGAATCATTATCGTATGATAAAAAAATTTTAACCCGTTCAATCAGATGTGGACGTCAAGGAACATCTGGTTGCACGTGTTTGAAACCTTTTATTAACTTAACATTTTAACATAATAGAAAAACTTGGTAAATTTTTAAAATTAGGTACATGTAATATTTGTATTTAAGAATTCTATAACATTTTAGAGTATAGTTTTTAACTTCGACGCGTACAGCGGAGTGGTTAGAAGTACATTTTACTTTTTCATCGCAAAGTGCGTAATGTTCTAAAAAATTTATTTAGGAATGGAAATATGTAATTAATAAGTGTTATATTGAGTGTGTGGTCAATATAAGACAAATTATGTTCCTATAATGTAACAGTGTTATAATAACTATAGCCTATTATCGTATAAAGTAAATACTCTATTACTGAAATATGATAAAGTACATGGTTAATATTCAACGCGTCTAGCGGAATGGTTTGAAACTTGGATAAGTTATTCATGTATGAATACATTAATGAGTGTTATAGGTGAAAGTAATATAGTAATATCTACAATTATTCATACAAAGTAATCTTTCTATCACTGAAATATGACAACATTCCTATTCTAAATATGTTGAAGGTACTTGTTTTTATTTTATTAATTTACAAAATAACTTGATAAGTTTCTTAAACTAGGTACATATAAAATTTTCATTCCAAAATTCTATAAAAGTTTTTTTTTTTTTTAAAAGAAAAAGTTGTATAAAATTTTGAAAATTTATAAAAACTTTAACGCATATAACCGAGTGGTTAGATTTACTATTTAAATATTCATCGCAAGCTGCGGAATGTTTTATTTTTTAAACAAGATAAGTATAAAGTTGTTTTACGATAATATGTGTTATATTGAGTATATGGTCAATACAAGACATATTACGCTATGTTAATATTATGTTTGAAAATGACTATTGTCTAAGTACATACATTGTTTTTCACGCAATATAGTGTTAAATTTTTCTTAAAACTAGTTACATGGTTTACATGATTTAAAAAAATGAAAAACTTTCATTGGTTAAATGGTTCATCACTTTGATGACCAATATGTACTGTATAAAACAAATAATTTTAGTACTAAAGCTCAAAATTGTATTAATGTTGTAGACTTTAGTATCAGTAATTTTACAAATATATGGTTTAAGATATGCATTGTATATGCTTTTTTATTTACTTTGTTAGTCATTTTTAATTTGATATGGGATCTGTAGGAAGGAAAAGAATTAATTATCTCTAATTTTGCCAATTATTTGCTTTCCGACCGGTATCTGTCGGGAAAATGGACTCTGCGACCAGATCTTGTTCTTTTGATTTCTGGGAGTGGTTCCTGGACAGGGGTAGAAACTGGTACATTATCTTCTACAGGTATGAAGGCTGGTTTTAACCTATCTATGGAAACACGTTTATTCTTGCCTTTTACGTTGATGACAAATGTTTTCTTATCGCGTTCTTCCACTTTATAAGGGCCCTCGTAGGGATTTTGAAGAGGCCTTCTTCCACTGTCTGTTCTAAGGAAGACATGGGTAGTTAGAGATAAGTCTTTATGTACAAAGCATTTCCTTGATCCATGGGCGGTGGTAGGTGTTGGCTTGATGTTTTCGAATTTTCTCTGAAGTCGACCTACGTAAGTGTCGGGTTCTTCCCTAGGTGTTTCGGTGAAGAAATCACATGGTAATCTTAATGTTCTACCATATGTGAGTTCCGCCGGGGAACATTTTAGGTCTTCGCGAACTGTAGATCTCAATCCGAGTAGTATGAGTGGGAGATTCTCCAACCAGTTCGTGTCGCCGCATGCCATAAGAGAGGCTTTCAGTGTACGGTGCCATCTCTCTATTAAGCCGTTGGCTTGTGGGTGGTATGCTGTAGTCCTTGTATGTTTTATTCCCTACACGCCTTTCAGAAGGAGGGAGTAGAAGTGGCTGTTGCCGAAGAAGATGCGGATCGAGAGATCGTCATGATGGCGCTTTCAAAAAGAGCAGTAGTCGATAGTGGGAGAAGACGTCGACCTGCTCGTTCTTCTCAATGGTTTAGGCACTGAAGAGACAGAGGTCTATCTTCAGAAGAGCACGAAGGGTGAAGCTGGTTGCTGTCACTACTCTAGACCTCCTACAACCACCAGGGCTCCCGGCGATTACCAGGAACGGTTCTATTCACCCACGCGTTTACCGGGTGCGATACCACCTCAGCACCGTTTGGCCAAGGAAAGACCAAAATCACCACATTTCTGAGCAAGAGTGAACCACTTGCTGAGCAAGTAGAGGTCTTCCTTCGGCCAGACTCCACCCCACAAGCCGTGAGTGAATTGAGTCGACTTGAATCCCACTGAATGGGAGTGGAAGCTGTCTTCTAAGGGACTCACCAGCATCCCCACCACGATGGATCCCGCACCTCCTGCCCTTCTGCGAAAAATTTCATTTAAATGCAAGAAAGGATGCTCCGGGAGCTGCTAGTACAGAAAGGCTGGGCTCCACTGCTCAGTCCTCTGTCAGTCATGCGGTGCCAAATTGTGCATTAACGTCCCTGATGTGGAGCTGAAATGCTCGGACGATGAAGATGACCCGACTATAGACTGGGCGCCTCTCCCAGCGTCCATCACAGATATCGAGACACCTTCTTCGTGCGAGCCTAAGCCCAGGCTATCTAAGATAAAAAAAAAGACATCATTTGGCAACCAATACACAATACCTACATGATTTATATTAGTTTTATTTTTTGTGTACATGTAATTTGTCCTTATAGTAGGTACCATTATGTTTGCTCAAGCATTTTAGTATGTAGGTATATAAAACAATGTTTGAAGATGACGTAATTCCCGATAGATGTATTATTTTATCTTTTTTTTAATCAAAAATGTGTTAACAATAACAAAAAAAAATTGTAACTACATATTTGATAAATAAAACCATAAAAAGACGTGAGAACAGTTTATTTGCATTTCACCCCAAACCCACATATGACTGTTTTTGGTTATCTGGCGTTCTTGAGAGAACCGTTAAGTCAACAGATATCAATCTAGTCTTAAAAATGAAAGCTATTTAAATTAACTTTATTACCCATAATATTTGACGTGGATGCATTTTTTAGAAAATATTTTCCAAAATAAGTGATCATTTCGAAAAAATTTCACTTTTTGGAAAAAATGGCCTATTTTCGAAGAACTGTTTCTTGGAAACCAATGGTTGTATGTATATAGCTCACTTTGGTCGCAAATTGTAGCAATTTTGTCTACTTCAAAAGTACGTTTACTAACCATACCGGTCAGACCCTTCCTTCACTGAGATATTGAGCAAAAACTGAAAAAAATTCGAAAATTTCGTGGTTTTTTGGGTCCACTGCCGCTCGCACAGCACTTTCAAAGTTGCAAATTTTTTTTTTTAATACTGGTTTAGGTCTTAACAACATTTAAAAAATCCAGAATGACGGGACCTTTTGCAAGCACAGCCCCCTTTTCATGTTTAACTTGACTGGACTATTAACCCAATAGATAAATACATACAAAACTCTCGCGCACACTATTATCTGATTGTAATGAGTTGTAAAAATGCCACAAATTATTAAAAGATATAGGTATTTAAAAAATAATACTTCCTTGTTTACAAAGATTAATAATTTTGAATTACTGATTAACCCTCTTGTACAGAAACTGATTTAATATAAATATTGCGCATGTAGTTTGCGCTAAAAGTCTCACAGTGCCTATTTATCAGAGTCATACAAGACAAACTTTTTTTTTTTTTACATTAACTGTATAATTTTCCTAATGTAACATTATTGATGAGAATGGTCGAACTTCCCAAACTAGACTCATTGACGGTTGGCTGCCGGCAGCTCTCGGCGGCTTATTCTAGATATCCAAGAATGTAGGCATAGGTGGAGGCACCCAAATGTGCAAATTCACTGTAATTTGGAATTCTGGCCGATACTATTGGTGAAGCAGAATAAACCTGTCAGGATTGTATAAACCTATCGGGATCGAATAAATCTCTCAGGATCAAATAAACCTGTCAGGATCGAATAAACCTGTCAGGATCGAATAAACCTGTCATGCCTTACGAAACAGGCAATGACGTAGAAAATTTTGTATCTTTCAGTGTTGTTGTAAATATGTATGTATAATGTTCAGGGGATATTTCACCATTCTCCTCATAGATTATCCATACGGTAACATACATTTTCAATTAATTAAACATGATTTATTTTTTTTAAAAGTCTGAATTTACTATTTGGTACTTGAACTTACGAATAGTGTCAATACATATATAGAATTAGTAAGTAGAGTTTTTTTTCCTGTTGCGAGTATTTCTTTGATTATTTATTAATATTCGTTATCCTATGGATAAGCTATCAAGAGGATGGTGAAATACCCCTTCAGAGGAATGAATGACCTGGCGAACATTCATACAAAATTCCAGTTGACTGACAGACTGGAACAATTAACAGGAAAAGGCAAATAAAAACGAGACGGATAAAAATAATAACTGATTCTGTGATTACCATTTGCCTCTCCGTGGAATACAATTCTATTATTCAATTGCTCGGACAATCTTTCTTGAGTGAATTGCACAAGAGTTACCATTGTGAAAGTCCTGAACGTGCAGTAATTTATAACTAACATCACGCTGTTTTCCCAATCCATGGACAGCAGTGTTGGTTTTTTTCCTACGAAAAATATGCAGTCAATGCTTGAAACCGTCGATATCGACTGCTTATAGCAGTCGTATTCTCAACCAGACTTGCATTTGCACAAACACCTCTTTTTTTTTTTTTTTTTTAAAAAGACAAACATTCCAGGGTTACGAATAACCCAACAATGTTTGAAATTCTACTACCACCACAGAAAGCTGAAAATGACGCCCAGGTTGGACCCAAGCGCTATGCGCAACCACTGACCGGTCGAATAGACATCCTCTCATCCTCTGACATAGGTACCCAAGTTGTTCGCCATGTTTGGTGATTTAAAAGCGGTGCCCGGGTTCATTGAATGAGTTTTGTCTAGGTCTTGCCCAACTACTGCGTGGTGGGCTGATTTGGCCGATACTGGTTGAGGGAGGCCTTTGTGTCTCCAGCAGGACTCTCTCAGCCCGTCACCTTGAACTGCAGTAGAAGGGGAGAATTCAAACGTCCGTCACTCCTGGATACACTGACCCCCAGATTACTACTAATATTAATAAAAATTGCTTGTAGTAGTTTTTGTATCCCCAACCAGTATGCATCTTTTTGAATCTCCACATTTATTATTGTAAACCGTCAAGTTTGGGAGACGGGTATTGGTACCGCTTTATTATTATTATAATATTGTGTTGCAGACTGGCAGTGTTGTGTTATGATGGCCGACATGATCCGGGGGCCGGGGCTGCCCGGGGTGTTCAGCAAAGACAAGCTGGGCTCCCCCTCCACGGGCTCGGAGGACGGGGGCCCGGGGGGCGATTTGCTGCCCGACATGGCCCAGGAGCTGGAACTGGACGATGTGGACGGACCCAGCACTAATGGTGAGCTAACCCAAACTAAAGGTCTCTGTCCTGCAATCTCTGAAGTCTCTTTTAGATCTGATTTATCATCTTTCTTACTTTGATCTTCTTGTTCTTTCGTAAGGTGGGGGACATCTAGGTCTGCGAGCCAATCTAGGGCCTCAGGTGTCTCTCTGTGGACCTCATTAGTCCCGCCGGGGAATGAATGGAGTGGACATTTGTTAACTGCATTCACAACGCACCGCTTTTTAAGGTCCCGTATATGCAATCTGTGGACACAACGGCTATGGGAGCATCTAATCCAATTGATGGACGACCGGAGTTTAAGAGGCAGTTAGATTTCAGGATGTTTCTCAGTGGGATCGTATGTGAGATGGTTATTTCTAATTTCTCACAACATCAGATTGTCACTCAAGTTTCCACCATCTTCTGGAGTAAGTATTTGGAAGAGTCTCTCCTTTCATCCAGAAGGGTTTTCGGGTGATTTGCAGGGTGAGACATGACATTATGCTTTCCTGGTAAAGGTCTTTCTCAAATCACCTTCAGCATCCCTTGTTTTATTCGAGTCGGGGGCCCATCGCTTAGCCTTCAAATCTCCTCCAGGTGTCCCTATTCTGGGGCACTTCAATGGTCTCTGTTGATTGCAAGTCCAGCCTCTCCTCGCACAAAATAAAATGTTAAAGGAACTAAATTTGCAAACCGTGAAACAGATGCTGACCTTGAACACAATGATATTTATCCATAAAATACAAGGTGCGGCAAATCAAACAGTGCAGTTTTGAAAGGCCGGCACATCCCGTGTGGTGGGATTAGAAACCTGGGAGTGGTCTCATTGTGTCGGGAGGGTCATGCCGTTTTAAGTCGTTGCCATGGTTTGATCCGGACAACACCGGGGCTTTGCTGTCCGCACGTATCTTGAAAATGGCCAAAAATGCCCAAAGTTACGAGGCCCACTTCCATCTGTGTGGAGCGGTGAATAAACCAAGTTTTCGGTACTGGGCTGAAAATAACCCGAGACAACTTCACGAGAGATTTATTCTCTCCCCAAAAGTGAGCATGTGCGATTAACAAATTTCGGATGATTGGGCTGTATTTTTTCGAGGAGAATGGATGAACGGTGACTGTCAACGCTCAACGTTATGTTTCCGTGTTAGAATTTTTTTTTTGAACCTCAATTGGAAGAACTAACAGAGGAAACAGATCTGGGAGACATCTAGTTTCAACCGGACGGTGCTACGGCCCACACTGCTCAAGTTTCAATGAAAAAACTGCGACAGATGTTCCTTATGCGCCTCGCCTCTCTGAGGGGTGGCCCGCACGCTCATCTGATTTAAGCATTTGCGACTTCTTCCTTTGGGGTTATCTGATGGAAAAAGTTTTCACACCTTGGAAGAACTCAAGGATCGAATTCGGAAGGAAATCGCCGCTTTGCCCATCTAGATGTGCTAAAATGCAGTCGAAAACTTCAGAAATCACCTTCATCAATGTATCGCTGCTGGGGGCCATTATCTTTCTGATGTCATCTTCAGGACTTGATGCATAAAACGGCATGATGTACCGAATAAAATAAAATGTGCCCCATTTCTGTAAGTGGCGCCGTTTTTTTTAATAGCCTTTCAAAACTGCACTGTCTGATTTGCCGCACCCTGTAGTAAACAACCTGTTACCAAAATACTTATCAAATAAAATTATATACAACAAGGACATTCACAGACATAACACAAGGACGTGCAAGGAAATCAGGCTACAAAAAAGGACAAAGCGAATACGCAGAATAGTTTACTGTTCAAAGGGATGAAGTTTTATACACACTACCAGAAAATTTAAAGTCCTCACCAATTGGAAGGTTAAAGATGTATTGTAGGAGCTACACTAAACTGAAAAAAAAAAAGTATATATGTAATGGCCACTACAACACGGGCATGTGCCTAGTGTGATGGCCAAAAAATTACCCATTTTCTGTAATATTGTATAAACTTTACTGAATAAAGAACATTAAAAAAAAAAAAAAAAAAAAAATGTTATAATTAATTAGCGATTTGTAAACTTTAATGTATAAATTACTATACACCCGGTTGGGCAGTGTTGTGAAGCAGGTTAAGGTAGGGGCTATAGGATGTATTAATGCGGGTCTTAATGAGGCCACACGACACGACATGAAGAAACGTCCCATTCACATGAAGCCAAAATCTACAGGTTTTCCAATTGTGCTGTTGAATTTCACCCACATGCTCCGATGCACAGGGGATCATGCTTCTAGCTCCTTCGAGAATGCTCCATTGAAATACCTGTAGAATAGACTCAGACAGCGTCTGTGCATTAGAGGCGGCAATCGGTCTGTTAACAACGGATTGTCAATTGATTGCCTTCCTTTGCACAGAATTAATTAGGTTTGTCAACCAAGGATTATTTATATGGTGCCATTTTCATGAGAAAAATCACCTCAATCTGGAATTTAACTGTAAACGTAAAATTATTCATACCCTGCTCGTTCATACATGGCTCTAATTTATTTATTTAATTTATTATTATTTAGACTAAAATATTAAAGTGAATTGTTTGATAACGCATGTACATAAAGAATATGAATTTGAATAAAATGTTTTGTTTGTATAAAAACTCAATTCTTTCAAGAAAGGCATACAAATATAATATTCTATCGGTGATTCAATCCAATATTGTATTTGTTTGTTTTTCTTGAAAAAATTGAGTTTTTATGTATATGTATAATACTATTCATTCAAATTCCGCACAAAAAAACAATTCATCTTAATAATTTAAAGCATTACTTTTAAAAAGTGTTTTTTCCTAAAATAACTAAATTAGCGCCGTCTTTGAAAGCGTAGATTATAACGTATGTTCCGTTTTCCCTTAACAAAGAATTCCTGGTTTCAATATAAATTTATTTTATTATCTCTGTTCTCTGTTTGAAAACTTACAATATATATATCCTTCCCAATTGATTGATCTTTAATAAATGTGTGTTGTCCAGGAGAGCGCCAGGCCGTGCTGGCCCCACCAGAGTCGGAGTGGTACCACGGAAGACTGGATCGCTACACGGCCGAGGACCGCTTGTGGGGAGCCGACAAAATGGGCAACTACCTGGGTTTGTACTACCTCAGATTCATAATACACAATGAAAGTTAACCCAGAATCGACATTTAACGGGGACCGATCAATATTAATGCAATTTATTTAAAAGCGCCTTGAAATTAACTATTTTCTAATGTTTTTAAAATAATAATTTTTTTTATTCAATTGAAAATGAGACGACAATTTGAAAGAACCCAATATTACCATCAATAAATTCTAACTACACTTTACCTTCTTCTGAGATATGAGGGTGTCAAAGTTTGCAAAGACGATTTCTCATAATCTAAAATAAGTTAAACTAAAATAACACAAAGGGTAACAATTATTAAAAGCAATAATTATTAGCCTGAAACACTCAACAACATTGAAAAAATCTCCCGAGAAAAAATAAATGACACTGACGGGACTTGAACCCGCGTCCTTCTGATATCCGGTCAACTGCTTTTTTATCCACTGAGCTGCGTCGGCTTATCTCCCGAGTTCAAGTCCCGTCGGCGGCATTTATCTTTTCTCGGGAGATTTCTTCAATGTTGATGAGTGTTTCAGGCTAATAATTATTGTTTAATTAATAAGAGATAACTTTGTATAAACCACTTTTTAATAAACAATATCGACATGTTTCAATAACAATGTTATCTTCTTCAGGATATGTTAATATTAACATATTAATCTTCTTCGGGATATGTTAATATTAACATATTATCTTCTTCAGGAAATGTTAATATTAACATATTAACATTAACATATTTATATAACATTGTTATTGAAACATGTCGATATTGTTTATTAAAAAGTGGTTTATACAAAGTTATCTCTTATTAATTAAATAATAAATAATGCCATAAAGTTATTTCGCAAAGATTGAAGAAGTAATAATTATTGCTTATAATAATTGTTACCCTTTGTGCTATGCATAAAAATCTTGTCTTCAACATTAGTTTACCAATTAAAAATAATAATTAAACTAAAATACTTTTGTAAAAAGCGTTAACTTTGTGGCTCGCCATAATTTACAATAAAAACAAATAAATTTGTTGTAGACCGCTTTAGTTTTATTCACACTCTACCGGTTGGTTTCAGAAGAACCCTTCCTTTGTCAGGAGAATATTAAAACTAAGTTTTAAGGAGGGAAGATGAAGGGAGGGTTCTTCCGATACCGGTAGAGTGTAAATAAAATAAAATGAAGTGATTTGTAACAAATTTATTTGTTTTAATTGTAAAATACTGTACACAAGATTGAACCTCAAAATCAGAAATTGTTAAATATGTAGTTAATGAGAATTCACCTTTGCAAACTTTGACACCTAAGAACATGGTTAAGGCGAAGATAGAACACTAAAGTGCGAAACCAACTAAAATGACAAACTATGCTCCTCCTCATAAAAATGATCAACTATCAGATACAAACAAAATAGCAATTGCAAATGGTTCAAAGTGATGTTAAAACCTTATAAAATAAATAGAAGCTTTAAAAACTTTAGTATCAGTAGTTAAAAAAAACAGATATGGCTCTGAAAATTATTTTGGTTATAGAAATGATCAAAAGAAATGATTTTGTATTCAAAGATCATTTATGAAAAAAAAAATGTCAGTTAAAACTTTGCCAAAATGAGGTGACGAAATGTTGAGCAATACCACACAAGATTTCTATAGCCAGTAGGACTATAGCAGTCGTGATTATGCAATTTGTATGCATAATCATATAAGCTATTTCAAGTAAAGGTCCCATTCTGAGCACAAGTATTAACTATTGCCATTAAAGTGTGCCGTGAGAAGCACATTCCACTTCCCCCTGTTGTTAGTTTAAGTTAGAAAGTTCTGTTTGGTCCCGTGCTGGACAATGAGACCCGTGGGAACATTCCATTGTTTCAGCTTATTACACCAACTCTGGAAATAATCAAATATTCTTTTGTTATGTACTTGTTTTGGCTTTATTCTTCTGTCAGATGGACTTATAGTTGTGCACATATGGCACTGATCCCATTACTCAGCTTGTAAATAATAAGATTGTTATAAATAGTAGTAATTGTATGCTTTGTTTTTTGCAATTGTAGTTTTACGATTTTTCTCTTGTTGATACCTTTTTATTTAATTTCAGTTCGTGAGAGTGACAGAAAGCCTGGATCCTATGTGCTCAGTTATCTTGGTCGCACCGGAATCAATCACTTCAGGTAAATCACCTTTTCTATAATAATAATAATATTTGGATGATTTGTATAGGACGTTGTACAAATTTATAATAAATTTCTACAATGCTCTATCTTACTACGGACAACAAACTAGACCAATATTATAACAACTTGTGGCTAACAGATTGCATCCACCTGTTCGTCAATCACTTATATAAAAATATTTGTATAATGCATTAGACTGATGAACATGATGCTATGTTAAAATGTACATTTATTTTTATTTATTTATATTCTGTACAGGCAGATAATATACAGGACCATACTTACCTGGGAGGTCACTTGAGATTAACACTGTTTATTGTTTATTAGAGAAATTTAGATACAGTGTTTTTAATTATGTACATACATTTCTGCTTTTTTTAAATGCCAGAATATCGCATGAAAAATATAAAAATTCACATTATTTACCTGAATATCGCAAATTTCACTTTTTTGCAAAGAAATGACGAATATTTATTAAAATTTCGCATTAGTGAAAATTTCAGGTCTTTGATGTGATAATTATTCATTATTGTTTTTCAACAGCTTATGTTTATGATCTGATTGTATACTGTGTGTTACAGAATAACAGCGGTGTGCGGTGACTACTATATTGGAGGGCGGCAGTTTGATTCGCTGAGTGACCTGGTGGGCTTCTACAGCCACTGCTCCGACCTGCTCAAGAGGGAGAGGCTCGTGGAACCCGTACCTCCACCAGAGCCTGTCAATGACAAGAAGGTCAGACACCACTCACAGATTACAATTCATCAATTAACTTCACAGTTTTGCATTTCGTTTGTCTGTAAATTTGTTTGTATGTTCTGTGTCCGTTTTAAGGTGGTTGCCTTTTTAATGGTTCAGTAAAAGTTGCTTTAACCTTTCATAGGTGAAGAAAAATACTGAAGGTAAAAATCATGTATCACCCGAAGCGGGGTCACTATGGTCCCCCATATTTCACGGAACTTTCGTGTCTTTTAACATTCCTTTTGCCATATGTAGTAACATCTAATAAATAGTAATCTCTGTAAATAACTACCTACATTAGTTACTATGTACGAAAATTCAGGATTCAGGATAAAAATAATAAATAAACAATTACGCTCCTTATGTAGATAGCGATGAGGTTTAAACACTAGTGGCCTGTTTTGATTTATTTAAAAATAGTGAATTTCACTTTTAAATGTTTTACAATTATTTTCTAAAGAATTTAATTTTCCATGTTACACAATAAAACTACAACCGAAAAGGGGTTTGCAAGTGGGAGATTTTGAACTTTAAAGCAGTATTTATAGGCCTGATTCTTTATTTTTTCTGGGCTCTTAAAAAAATTTATCAAAATAATACTCAATTATTTCAAAGATGAATATGTGTTCTACTCGCAGTATTTAATTAACCACTCAGCAACCTAAGCAGATAAACTCGTTAATATGCCGACATCAGTCAAGTACAATAAGCGTGTTTTCACGTCAACGCATATGTTTATACAGAAATCGTCATTACTCCGTTATTGTTCTAGTGACATCCCTAAAACAAAAAGGAGAAGCTCCATAATAAATCAAGCTACCCATCACTATTCAAGATGTCCATAGAAATATATAAAAAAATCTTTTCTGTCAGATTCATTAAAAACCGCCAAATTGCCTACCCACTGTTAGACATCGTTATTTATTTATTAAATATTATTGTATGAAATGATAAAAAAGTGAGGTGACTAAATTGTTTATTATACATTTATACAATAGAATAAATATTGTCTTTTATATAATCCGTGATTTTAGTACCGTTTTCACATAAACATCATGTGAGTCATTTTTTCATTTTTTTTATGTTTGCATTCTAAATTTTAATGTTTACAAATGTTAATATTAATTTGTAACATAACAATTTGAAAGGTTATTTCATAACCTTTAAAAAACAGTTTTTAGTATTCTGCTACGTTCGGAAATGTTTCTTTTATAGAGCTTTAATTGGGAAGTGGAAATAACAAGTTTTCGTAAATCTGACATGTCGTTTAAGACGTAAAAAGTGCATATTCGCGATGTATCGGAGTGGTTAAAGCTACTAAAATATTTTTAAGCAATCTAATTTTCAAATCAAGGAAACACAATTTTGCATTATGTACTTAGTATTTGGTGCTTCACCTCAAAGAGATAATATGAAATCGAGCGTAAATCAAATAATATTTTTTTAAATGCAGATCGATTAGCGAATATGTTTTCTTGGATTACCTAAATTATAGAGTATGTGATGTAAAACCACCTACATATTGCTCAAAACTCTCATTTGGGGGAAGTGTACTACCCCTTTCCGGTGTGGGAGAGTTAGCTACTGGTCTTCTTACTATGTAGCCATGTCACAATAAAGTGTAATTTTGTTGTGTGTTGTATTAGCGAGTTGTGGCCATCCTGCCCTACACCAAGATGCCGGACACAGACGAGCTGACTTTCCACAAGGGGGACATATTCTTCTGCCACAACGACATGGGGGACGGATGGTTGTGGGTCACGGCTCACAGGTATGTCTTCAATCCCTGTCCATTTAATATTTAGGGTAAACCAGACTGTGATTGCCCGCAACCAGTGATTGCCCACCCTCGCTATGACCGTTCTTTTTTTAATAACTATGTAAATATTTCACTGAAATCTTAATTTCTACTAGCTCAATTGATAAACTGCCTTATCGGCAGATGAGAAGTGATATCAGATTTTTTGAAGGCAAAAATTTTCTATTAAGGTAAGTTAAGGCGCTTTTATTTTGTGTAATATGAAATTGGTAATTTTGTTTAAATTTGTAGAACCGGCGAGCAAGGTATGATATTCCGAGAGCTGGTGGAGGATCTGGATCCAGCAATCGACCCCAACACCGTGTTCTCCTGGTTCCACCCTAACTGCACCAAGAGCGAGGCCGTAGACATGCTCGTTAAAGGTACGTCACCTGCAGTCTTTTACTCAAAAACATTTTAATCGTCTCAACTATGGATGTCGCTTTCACTGTTCAACACGAGGGAGGTTATACTTCCGTAATATTAGATGTCTTAACTTTAAGGCCCTTCTTCCAAACTGTATATCTACTGGAACAATCATACGAAATAAATAAATTTGCCTCGATTGCTCGCAATTTCACAGATCATTTTTAAAATTTTTCACCATTAAAAAAAATCATACCCTCGAATTTTAACGTCGATACAAAAAACTTATTTTAGTGCTATATAGCCAATGAATTAACCCGTATTTTACCGTTTATCTCATATTTGTAAGATTTATAAAAAAAATATAAAAAATCGTAAAGTTTATAACCATGCAAATTCTGCATGTTGTTACTTTGAAACTGCCGTGAGGGGTACTTATTCGAGTCAACATAGAATATTTTCGATTTCTGTATGTTGTCTGTGTCTGTGGTATACTTGATAATGAAAGGTGCATATCTATAGAAAAAGGACTTAATTTTAACCGTAATCGACTGATCAAAAATTCGGCGGGAAAAAAATATTATTAACATCGTTCTAAAATAGTCAATGAAGTTCGGATTTCGTTTTAAAATAAATGGCTGGCCGGGGAAATGTTATAAAAACCTACAATAAATGTTTTATGAATGGTGGGAAAATATGGTTGAATTTTGGCTCGCTATCAATCGCAGAAAAATTAAAGTGGTCCATTTTTCGACCATAATCGCTCCATACAAGTATCTAATACTTTTGTTGAGTATACATGTCGCAAACAACTTGTCACGCACAATCCGTACATTTCGCTACTGAAATCAAGAGACGGTGCGTCGCCTTGAAAAGTCAAAACTCGAATGAAATCTTTTCTTTTTTTTCTTCATCTTTATTTGTTCACATTATTTCTACATACATTTCAAAAATATTTATTATTACTTAATTTCAAAATACAGTGAAACCCTCTTAAGAAGTTTTCCAAGGGACCGGAAAAAACCAACTTCTTAAGCGGGAAAACCTTATAAGTGGGAAAAATTGGGCCAATTTTGGGCCGAGGGGCCGAAAAAACCAAACTTCTTAAGCCACAAAACTTTTTAAGTGGGAACTTCTTAAGAGGGTTCCACTGTACATTAAAATGAAAAACACAGGAAAAAAATAATGTAAAAGTAAGCAAAAAATAATTATATAATTATGAGACAAATCATAACTCACAACCAATCTATTTGGGAGGCGGGTATGGGTACCGCTGCTCCGGAAACAATTTATTGGATTACCAACACCTCTGCCATAGGTCACCCCAGTGGTTTGCTACGTTTGGAGACTTAGAAGGGGTGCCCAGGTCCATGGGGTGAGGTTTCTATGGATCTTGGTGGCGGATGCATCTGGGTTTGTTCGGATTGATGAGCAGGTTTGGGGAGACCCTTTGATCTCTCTACGAATCTTTATACGAACCTCCTCGCACAATATGGCGGTACCTCACCAAGATACTTCAATCGTCGAGTATCGAATGCTTGCTTATCCCTGCGAAAAAAGGACCCAAGTTTACGTGCTAATTCTATTTTTTTTTTATTTTTATTGTGAGCTAATTCTAGTTGTATGAATTTGTATATATAGTTAATTTGTATGTTGTTTCCCAGCCGGCCCGGGCAGTTTCTTGGTCCGCCCGTCCGACAACTCCCCCGGCGACTACTCCCTGTTCTTCCACATCAACAACCAGATCCAGAGGTTCCGCATCGAGAAGAAGGGAGTGCGCTACCTCATGGGCGGCCGCACCTTCGAATGCCTGGACGCCGTCATCAACCGTTACCGCAAGGAGCAGATTGTGGAAGGGCACACTCTCATGCAGCCGGTAATTCATTTGTACCTATCACTGACGAATTGGAATCGAATAACAGATAAACATACAAAAAATAACACCTCGGCATGTAACATTCGAAATCTGGTGAAATAATAAATTCCTTGTGCAAATGGCGATAAAGTTGAAATTATCGATTAATCCTTCAGAAATCTGCCGTATTTTTCAGATGGTCAAAATATTTCCACTTTGCAATAAAATCCAAATAAATGGAATATTTCTGAGCGCATCCAAAAACTGAAGTTTTTGAAGGGTGACAAAATACACTTTCGAATTTTGTAATTCGAAATAAACGTATAACTTTTGAAATTAAAAATTTTTTAATGCAAAGTTTTAAATAGCTCACCTTTTGTTTTTTTTTAACTAAAATTACTGATTACTTTTATTAGGCAAATGTATTACAAACATTAATGTTTCTAACACCGTTCAGATCATAGTGTACATTTTAATTATTTTCTGGTTTACATTTGGATTTAAATATAAAGTGTGGTCTTTTCTCTTTCTAACACCGTTTAAATCATATTTCTAACCATTATAGTAAGAGAGACACAACGATTTCTATGAGACCCGCATGAATTGTTCCGAAAACCGAACAAATTAGCCTGAGGAGTTGATTTAAGACAATAAAACCATACTTGAAAATGAATTCTTAAGTAGGAGGTTTTGCACTTTTTATAGACCTGATACTTTATTTTTTACTAGATTTATCAAAAAATGCTCGACTATAACAAATTCCAAGATGTGGTTTACTTATTGTATTTAATCAAAGCATTTATAATGTTTCTAACGGTTCAAAACCAAAAACATCTGATTTTGTTTCTAGTTTTCTAGTTTATCTTTTTCATTTTATTTGATTATTTAATTGTCCAGCTGGCAGCAGAGGGCCACAAGGCTGAGCCCCACACCACCCAGATGTCTGCTTCGGGAGCAGCGGCCGAGAAGATCTACGCCACTCTGAGGGAGTGCCGAGACCAGATCGGCCTCAAGAAGATGAAGGGCATCAAGCACCAGGGCTACCTGCACAAGAAGTCGGACAAGATCGCCAAGAAGTGGAAGCTGCTGTACTTTGTGCTCTTGGTGGAGGGGACGGACACCCATCTCTACTTCTACGATTCGCCAAAGAGGACAAAGCCTAAAGGACTCATCGATCTGTCTTGCGCCTATCTTTACCAGGTATCTTTTTGCTATTCCATTTATATTTTTGTCTTTCATTTTTAAATGTCGTCAATCAATTGGAGGCGGGTATCGGTACTGCCGCAAACTCCAGAAAACTTTTAATCTGAAATGTGTGTTGTATTCCAGGTTCACGACTCTCTGTGGGAGCGTCCCAATTGCTTCCAGTTGGTGGAGAGGGCTCTGCCCTGCCTGGCCACAGTGTCCTATCTGGCGGCCCCCACCAGCGACGCCTGCCAGGAGTGGCTCAATGCCCTCAAGCCCCTGTGTGTGCCCCAGCTCTCTAGGGCCCAGTGCAAGGTGTGTAATCGATAACTTATAATGGGTATCGCGGCCCCGGGAACCATTTATTGGATAACCAACATCTCTACCGTAGGTCACCCCAAGTGGGTTTGCTACATTTGGTGAGCAGGGGTGCCCGGGTTCATGGGGTCAGGTTTGTCTGGATCTTGGCGGCAGCTGTTGAGGGAGATCTTTTGACCTCTACTGCAGGATTTTCGCGGAACATTGCCTTGCATCACAATGGAAAGGATGTATTCATTCCTCCGTCACTCCTGGACACACTGACCCCCAAATTTCTACCCACCCCTCATACCTTTTTCCTTCCCAGAACTTCCTCTCCTTCCTTCCCCCCACACAAAGGACCCTCCACACAGCATCCCCAAAGATGAAATAGGCCCTGAGTGGAATTATTTTCCTTAGGACCTGAAGCTGATGTAAAAAAAAAGTTATTGCATGCTTATCAGAGGTAGTTCTAAAATTGAAAATAGTTGTCTTATATTTTTGAGTGTTCATTGACCGAATGGCCTTAAGGGATGGCTGCCACCATTTTTTTTTCTCCTTTTTACTGATGCTAATGTTGCTGTTTTTGTGCAGGTTCCCCGTCTCCGCTCCCTACGCTGCCTGACGCTGCACATCTTGGAGGCGCACCGCCTGCCCTACAAGCTGGTGCCGCAGCCCTACTGCTCGCTGCAGCTCAACCAGGCCAAGGTGGCTCGCACCCGCCTTAAGAGTGGACCAGACCCCATGTGGGACGAGGAGTTTATTCTCGAGTAAGAACACTCTTTACGCTATTTCTCTAGAAAACAAATACACTGATGATCCAAAGTGAGTTCTTCGTCTTATCTCTTCAATTAATGAATCATTGATTAGATACACCCATGTAGGTAGGTTAACCAGGTTTTTAGTTAGCCCTAATTTATATATTTTTTGTTACAATCATCAAATCTATCTATACAGGGTGTCAAGGGACACAATTTATGACTCCAGTGATTCCTGACATTATTTGGAGTAAAAAATGTAGATGAAATTTTGGTCTCCGGTGATATTTTTTTCTTCTTTTTCTTCCGCATGTCATCACCAGTCATTCAGCCGAGTAACCGCTCAACCCCTCAGCCCACCCTTGACTGACCAATAACTAGTGATTTTTTTATGTTTTTTGTGTTTTTTGAGTTTGGGCCTCTTTCCAAAATTGAATATTATGTTACACTATTTAGTTAAGACACTTTTAAAAACAATTTACCAATCTCTCTCATTTTTAGTGACAGTTCGTTTAAAAACGAATGTTCAGTTCCAGCGCAGAAAAGTCCCACATTGGACTGCCCTGCACACCTTTGCCTTACTTTAGCGAACTTTACTTTTCTCCACAGAGTCTGGTTATTTTAGTTATTTTAATGTACTCTCTTCAGCGGTCAATGTACGACTGATGTTTTAGTTTATTCAAAGCATTCTCAAATCCTCCTGGTTGCAAAAATATGGTCACATAGTTTGCTTCCAGCTCGTCAAAATGATACCCAGATTTCATGTGAGGACAAGTCAATCCAATTTGTGAATTGCACTCACTTCATGATATTAATTGCCTTTTTTTTTACAGTGATGTTCCTCCAGATGTGGTTTCCTTTACCCTGACTGTCCACAACAAAGGAAAGAGAGGAAAAGATTCTGAGGTTAATATGTCATCATTATATCAAGCTTATGTAGTTAGCAATGTGTTACTTTGTTTGTTAATTAATTCTATTTTATTTATTTAAAAGATGGCCGAGCTGACAGTGGACCTGTCTACACTAGCCAATGGAGAGGAAGTAGAGGAGTGGTATGCTCTATCTGGCATCACCCCAATAGGCGAATGGGGCTCCATCCGATTACGGACCAGGTAAATCATCTTTCTTTTATTGTATTTCTTGAGCATTAACTATGTAACAATTTCTAGACATTTTGTTTTGAAGAGAAAATAATAGCACACTGTTGTTGACCAGTTTCCTTGTTATTTTGATCCTCCCTACCATTCTCCCCCCCCCCCCCACTGTAAAATTTGGGTAGTTATCGCTCAAGCGGTTACATCTTTTGTATTGGTGATGATCCATGATCTGATACAGTCGATTCTGCTTAATTGGGATACATTGGACCCAGAAATTTTTTCCCAAATAAGCGGCTGTCCAAAATACAGAAATATGTATAAGGCAAGTAGGTAGGTAAAAAATATATATTTCTACTTATTGAGCTTTTTTAATATGTTTGTATAACTATTGCATTGATTCGCGTTCTCAAAAATGCATTTTAATCTTAAATAAATTTTTCAAAAATATAGTTTTGGGTTCTGTCCCGAAAAACCGATAAATAAGAAATAGTTAAAAAAACCGATAAATAAACGGAATCAATAAATAATAAATAAATAAGCGGAATCGATAGATAAGAAATAGAAAACTGATAAATAAGAGGAATCGATAAGTAAGAAATAAAAAACCGATAAATAAGAGGAATCGACTGTATATTTATTGTGCTCTCAGATACATGCATGACCTGGTGATGCCCAGTGAGGAATACAGCCCCCTGCAACAGTTGGTGCTGGAACCAGGACTTCTGGTGGTGCGGGCCCTCTCGGAGCTCTGCCACGCTGATAGAATGCCTCTCGCTATGGGTAAGAATACACTTGCAAACCTTCCAATATATTTTGAAATTACCATGTTCTCAGGATGATTGATTTTAGTAGTATCAAGTTGTGTTTTTGTGTCATTTCCTCCTCCTTTAGCCAACATTTCAGGCAGCCTTGTGTCCATTATCAGGGCAGATGTGTAGGTTATGGTGAAAATTGTGTTTATTTGTGTAGAAGTTTACCAAAGCTATCTGAAACTTTGTGTAAAAGCGAAGGAAGTGCAATGGTTTTTGATTAATAATATTAATGTTCTTCACAACAAAACACTGTGCCATCTATTTAGTCTAAAAACTAAATAATCATTAATGAGTGTGTAGGACGGCCTGGAGGCCAACAAATATGAAAGAAATAATATATATGAGAACTTGAGAGATATGATTTAAAATTCTTATGGCATTATTGTAATAGTTCGAGTTAGAAGACAGAGAGTAGATAGATCATAGAGGTTATAGAGTTATCTGACAGACCTCAGAAGTATATAGGGTCACCCCTCCATAGTGGGTACCTAGGTATGGGGAGCCATGAGGTTTCGAGAAGAGAGAGATTTTGAAAGCCTTACAGAATAATGTTTGCCTCCAGGCCGTCCTACTCACGTCACCTTTATAAGCGGTTTTAGTCTAAATAAAGACACCTGATTTGTTATGAAGTACCATCATGTTTGTATCTGTTTTCAGCACTTTTGCGCGTGTTCCGCTATGAGACCCGCGCCCCCGATTTGCTGCGTGAGCTGCTGCAGGCCGAGGTGGCGCGCGAGGCCGACACCCCGACTCTCTTCCGGGCCACCTCTCTTAGCACTACCCTCATGGACATCTACATGAAGGCCGAGTGCAACCAGTTCCTACAGGTGACCTAAAACACATATTTCATTCTACAGCTGTGTTGGTGTTAGACCTACTGGCATACCTCAAGGCTCTCAGCTTGGCCCACTTGTATTATATTAAATTGTTTAAGTACAAATCTTAATTTTGAATACACTGGACTTAGTGCAGTATTTTTGCCCTAAAGAAGGGACAGTGGGCTTAATTCTAATTGATCATGAAAAGTCTTCATAAATCAAATTCCAATTTCTTGTGTTTGATTCCAGGCTGCGGTGTCTGACACAATCCAGAAGTTGGTGGACAGTAAACAGTCTGCAGAACTAAACCCCACCAAAATGGACTCACCAGACGACGCTTGCAGTAATGCTGAATTCCTGCTGCTCATTTTAGATCAGGTATGCTCTCAAGGACTACCTGATTTAATCGGCAATCATCAATTATCATCATATTATTATCATATTACTTATCCCTTGTTGTACTTTCGGTCATGATTGTGTTTGTTGTTGTAGATAACCCTGTCCATCTTCACGTCCCCCGATGCCTGCCCTCGGCCCATCCGCTACCTGTGCGGCTGCTTGCAGCGAGCTGTGGTGGCCAAGTGGCCCACCGAGCGCTTCGTCAGGACCAGGGTTGTGTCAGGTAAATGCTCAGTCTATTATCACAGTCTCAAACTCATGGTTTGGGATAATATTCACCACTGTAGTACAGGACCTGCAGATATTTTAATAATACACAACTGCTGACTCTGTACAAATCGCAAGTCCGCCTCACTGTTGAATTTGGAAGCCACTTCTGGTCTGTAGCCTCGAAATACTTGAAATAACCCTTGACTGGTGGTCCGTTAAATAGATTCCCCTATTTTAACAAACAGATTGCAATCTTTAGATCATATACGTTAGGTGGGAATACTGTCCTTGTTACTGGTATTTCAATGAATGATGCTTCGAGGAACTAGCATCATTGATCATTTGTACACGGTTAATATTTGTCACATGAGAACGGGTCGTTGAACAGCTCAATTGTGGAGTGATTTGCCGGCCTCTATGTTTCCTCACTTCTACTTCACAGGTCTCTTCAAAACCCATGTTCACTCATTCCTCTACTCAAAAAGACCATCCACAAACACACAGCATCCCCAAAGATGGCTTAGACCCTGAGGGAATTTTATCATTTACCTCAGGCCTCCTGCATGGAGTTATTCTAAAAAAAAAAAATTATTGTGTTTAGCTGTTATAATCAATTTACATATGGTGTTATTGCTTTAGGTTTCATCTTCCTGCGCTTGGTGTGTCCCGCGCTGCTGTCCCCTCGGGCCTGGGGGCTGGTGGCCGAGCCTCCCCCCCCCTCCGCCACCCGCTCCCTGGTCATGGTGGCCAAGTGTCTGCAGAACCTCGCAAACCTCGTGGAGTTTGGGGGGAAGGTACATTGTGTTAGCTCAACCTTTCTACCTCTATCTGTGTCTTGTTGTTGTTCTCGTGACGTACGGTAACTGTCTTTGTATTAGATTGTTAGTTCTCCTAAGCGCATGTGTCTAAAACCCTTTTTTTCACATGATCAGCTGTTTCTGGTAAATTAAATAATTACCTCTGTAGTGTAGAAGTCGAAGAGCTTGATTTGATTCCAAAGTTGCGAACTTTGGAATTAAAGTTGTTTCCTTTTGAATTAAAAAGTATATGTTATGTGTGTTAAAATGTGTACATTATAATTTGCTGTGTGGTCTCAAGCCTTTTTTTTAAGCATTTGTTTCTATTGAATGAATTACATACTATGACAAAATGTCAGTAATCAATAATTACAGACCTGTGGCTGTCTTATCAGTACCCGCAACACTTTTAGAAACCATAATTTATTCACAAACATAATCAAACAAAACATGCACATGCACTCACTGAGAATCAGCATGGATTTCACCCCACTCTATCAACAAACCTTATGAATCTCATTACCTATATTAATAAATCTTTTGTACATGTTGATGTGATTTATACAGACTTCGAGAAAGTATTTGACAAAATCGAGCATGATATTTTATTAACATAATTGAGTGATTTTGGATTCTCTCAGAATTTTCTCACTTACGTTGCTACTTACAAAATCATCGACAGATGTCAGTTATGGACACCATCTTTCTCACGAATACAAAACTAACTCCGGGATTCCCCAGGGATCGAACCTCGGACCCCTCCTCTTTCTTTTATTCATTAACGACATAGGCAAGACCATTAACCACTCTAAATATCTCCTCTTCGCTGATGATATCAAACTTTTCAGAGCTATTAAAAGTCAGATCGATTCCATTCTTCTGCACGATGATCTTGATTATCTTGTAAAATGTTCGGAACTGAATGTCTTAACTTTCAGTTTCATTTACATCATCACATTTACAAAATCCAAAGATATGTTCCTGTCCCCCCTACTATGTATTGTTTTTCATTATAGACAAAGTTACTATGTAAAGTTTAATAAGATTTTATTTTCCCTTGGTATTGGATAATTTATCATAAATATGTTGATTTTTTCTGTCCACTTACTTTTTATACTTTTTTCTATCCTGGGTAATTAAGCTTAACAGTTTTCGAAAGGAGGATTTTAGTCTCTCACAGAACAGTTAATTCTACTGGGCAGTGTTTGAGTAGAGATAGTTTCCTTTCCCCGCTGATACCTTTGTGTCCTCAGGAGCCCTACATGGAGGTTGTGAACCCCTTCATCCTGAAGAACAAGGAGCGCATGGTGGTGTTCCTGGACCAGCTCAGTGCCATCGGAGACCCGGGCACGCTGCCGGGCCAGCAGTTCACCTCATCAGGAAGTTCTGCCGCTACCAATATAGACACAGGTTAGACTTAATACTAAACTAAACTTGTTCATATTTTTGGGAGAATGCACCCGGGTTATGATGATCTTTTGAAGTACTATAAAATGCGGCTTTCTCAATCTTTAACTTTTTAAATTAAATAACTTATTTATAAAATCATTTGTGTGCAAAAATTTTGTGTCATATTTATTGCACATGTTTAAACTGTCTTATTAATTTATTTATTACTAGCTGACCCGGCGAACTTCATACCGCCTCAGAATCAATAACTGTTGAATTAAATTCAGTTTTTTTATTAAGTTAAAAATTACACAATGGAGCAATTTATCGATGTGCAACTGTCCGTGTTTTGTTTTTGTCAGTATCAGAGACGGTGTTGTTGTTGTTTATATTTTTTATGGTTTTCTTACTTTTCCACTTACGGGAATTTGGGAGGCGGGTACGGGTGTCACTGCCCCGGGAACCATTTATTGGATAACCAACACCTCTGCAAAAGGTCATCCCAAGTGGTTCACTACGTTTAGTGATTTAGCAGGGGTGCCCGGGTTCATGGGGTGACGTTTGTCCGGGTCTTGGCGGCGAATGCGACTGCCCACCTGCTGCGTGGCGGGCCGGATCGAGAGAGACTGATAGAGGGAGGATTTTTGACCTTTCCAGCCGGACTCTCTTGACCCATTGCCTTGCACCGCAGTTGGAGCGATGGATTGGATGGATTCATACATCCGTCACTCCCAGACACACTGATCCCCAGATTTCTACCAACCCCTCATACCTTTTTCCTTCCCAGAACTTCCTATCTTCCCCTTCCTTGAAAAGACCCTCCACCCAACATCCCCTAAGATGACATAAGTCCTGAGAGATATAATTTTCCTTAGGGACTCCTGTGCGTTAAACTACATTTCGTTTCAGAGATTTATTATAATTATTGTATTTTTCCTTTAGAAGGGTGCAGACATACGTTCACCGTTTGTCTCGTTTTCGGCTATTGATATTTAGTGTGTAAGAAAGAGGGGCAGCATTACATGATTAAGAACAAATGCAAAAAAATTTGCGCATTGACATTTGACGTTTTCGAATTTTCGGAATTCACGCACAGTTCAATATTATAGGTACTTATCACAAAATGCCCGCAGCTATTTCAAAATATGAAAATTCGTTCCAAACAAAATGTATGGGGAAAAGAATTATCTTAATAACTATTTTTTTCGTTAATTATTGTGATGTTTTAATAGTTATTATGTTAGCCGGGGCAGAGACAAATCCAACAAACCAAAGATCATCAAAATCGGCCCAGCCGTTCTCGAGTTATAAATAGTGTAACTAACCCGACTTTGTTTTATATATAAAGATTTATTAAGGCCACTTTTAGGGGCTTTTACCAATGAATAGTAAAAATTATACAGTATTTTATTTACATAACTCACTAAATGGCCTCATTACCAACATTTTGTATTTATTTAGTGTTAAATTGAATAAATCCACTGACTTGGTATAATTATTTCCCTCCATTAGTATTCGAGGCAAAGAGGAATGCATATGGTTGTTAGTCCCAGCATTTCTGAACTGAAAAAATCCTGATTTCTAGTATTACATCGTGGAATTCGAAAGCTTATCAATGCAAGCAATTCTGGACTGTCAACTAAATCATTTAATATTTTATTTAGAAATACGAAGTCTGTGAAAAACCTTCTATATATAAAAAAAATTGTGTGTGTTTGGGAATAAGAAAAAAACATGGTCATCAAAGTCACCTTTCGGAATGGGCGACATTGATATACCATTTTTATGAGTCATTCTTTGTTGACTATTTTGTTCCTAGCAATGATCTAAAGCACAAGCAAAATGTCTGACACACCGAAAACTCAAAAAAGTTAGGATTTACAATTTGAAAAAACTTTTATATCTAGTTTTTCATTGCTGTAACAAGTGTATCATCCTTCTCCCAGGTAAAGAGCTGGCCACCCTCCACCACATCTGCGTGTCGCACCTGGCGGAGCTGCAAGTCCTGGCCAAGACGCAGCCGGCCATCAAGAAGCTGGTCACCGTCACCGACATGCTCACCAAGCACAAGCACAAGTACTTGGAGATGATCAGATAGGAGGACTCCACTCTGGCACGGTAGGGACCTTCCCACATCAACCTCTGCCAGCCAACTGCTGCAATATTGAAGTTCAAGAAGCCAACATAAATCAAATTTCAAATTTGGAACAAAAAGTGAAAAAATAATCAGTGTTGCTATTGCCATGGCTCCGAATTTTAATAAATTGGTTTGCTGAACGCCAATACAATAATAATTTTACAAACAATTTCAAAATTGTAAAAAAATGTTCTGTGTGTTCTATTACATGACTTGAAATTTTCGTTTAGGTAAATACCAACTTAAAAATGTTGCACAAAATTTCAAATTTGGTGCATAATATTCAGTGTTCTTGTAAAGCCCTGTATTCACTGTAAACAATGTTTCGGAAACAAAGTTTTTGAAACAACACGTAAATGTTTACAGAAACAATGTTTCGGGAACTTGGCCGTCCATGCTCAGTTGTTTTAAATACGAGCAATCCCATAATATCGGTATCGTTTCACATAATTCTATTTATTTAAAAACGATGTTGTCGTCCCACACTACTGTCATGTTTATAAACAACTGAAATACACGTCCGCACTTATAAACAGCTGTTGCGAAACTGATTTGTTTCCGTGCTCTCCACTCCAATCGGGGAGCACAGAAACATAGCGAGAAACACTTAGTGTTTACCACGACAGTTTCACATGTTTCAGAAACATATTAAATTGTTTCAGAAACATGTAGATTTTGTTTCTGAAACAGTGTTTATAAACAATTGTTTCTCAGTGAATACACGGCTTAATGACAAGCAAATTGGGTTTAGGTGATAGCCAACATAATAATATTAAATTAAAATTTTAAAAGTTTTCAGTGTTGTTGTCGTAATGGCATAAAAGTTATAAGACGTGAAATAAAAGTTATCACTATTTTCTATGTACAGCTAATGGGAGAACAACTAGGTACTTCTTGTCTTCGTGAAAGTGGAAAAAAATTCAGTTATAACTATTAGATAAACAATTTGCTTGAAGTAAAGTTGTTCTTTCCAGAATTAGAATATGAAGTTAAGTTACTAGATTAAAACTTAGATCACCTACAAAATTGAAATTTTGGGAAGAGTCGATGAATAACTTCAAATAAAATTTAATTATAGCGCACCTTTTTGGATGTTGTTGTACTTTCAATTATTGTACGCAGTGTGGTCATTCATTCTGGCCCATTTATTTTGCAAAAATTCAAAATACTGTTTTCAAATGGCCATTCAACGCCATTTTGTTTTTTTTTTTTACATTTAAAAGGTCCCCGTTAAATGCCGATTCTAGGTGCGTTTCAGCTGTCTATCAAATTGTAATAAGCGTACAAGCTTAACAACATGATAGTTGTCCTCTTCTGCTGGTCACTATTTGTTCAAAAGCTGAAACGGACTTAAAATCGGCATTTAACGAAAATCTCTCAACTGTCAAATAAACAAAATGGCGCTGAATTGTCATTTCAATGGGAATTTATGCAAAATAACTTGACCCTACCCTTTTTGTATTTTTGTAAATATCCTTATTAATTTTGTATTTTAATATATTACAATATTAATAATGATTTGATATTTCATTATCTTTTTTTCTATTTGGACAGACTATTAATAATTTTCATTTCAATAATTCTCTCCGCACTTCATGAAAGTGACAGATCAACTTGAAAATTTCAATTTCATTTATTTTATTAGTGTCCCTACATTTCTACATTATGACATACCAACATCTTCATTATGTATAAGGAACTCCAGTGAAAGACAAGGAGTCTATCTGCCGAGTTTCAGCTCGATTGGAAGCGGTTAGCGGTTATCGGGAAGCGGTTTAATTTCCACTTCCAAGATTTGCATTCATTCAAGAAAACAAAACCTAATTTCAAAAGATGTAGTTAAAGCCAAATTTACGTTTCACAACTAGTTGTTTCATTACATTAGTTGCACATATGATTTCATCATGTATGCATTATTTATGTGCCACAAAATTAGAATTGCGCTAGTGCGAAATTACGACAACACTAGTGGTATGCAACTAGTGTCGCGAAACCATTTCAGCTGAGCAGACGTGTTTCTTGCAACTGCATGAGAGTTGTGTATAACAACTTTGTGCATTGCAGAAAACAGCTTTGATGTTGATGGTGCCATGGTTGCTGTGATACTGAAAGTTGCATGACACTAAATTTGAGCAATTTACACCAACTTTTTGGTGTCGTGCAATTATTTGGAACATGCATGCAACTAGTTGTGCAATGTAAATTCGGCTTAAAAATGAACTGGAGTTCCTTATGTTATGATAGTTATTTTGATGATAATTTAAATTTATTATTTTGTTTTGTCATCTTCCCATTACCCTAACATAGCTTATAGACAATCCTGTGTTGTATAAAGATGTCCAGTGTCTCAATTCTTATGAATTAATCCGTATTTAAATATAATTATAACTCTTTTATACATATATAAATTATATCTCAATATTCTTAAATTAATATTAATTCACCTAGCTGTTGAACATATATTCAGGGTACTTATCTGCAATACGTACGCATACTGGCCAGGGTATTGTTCAATACACACAAAACTCTGTGCATTGAATATCAATTACATCGAAAGATATACATACCTTTATCTTTTCATTCTCTTCCTAAAGTTAATAGGCAAATGTATTGTATTATTCTATTAAATTTTCTGAAATATCTTTCACTGGCTGCATGCAAAACTAATCTAATTCGGAATTACATAAATCAAAGCATAAAAAATATATGCAACATTTTTCTTATTAATCATTCGAGCGATGGATATTTCCAGGTGTTCGGCTTTCGATTCGGCCATTCGATTTAATTAATATCATTAATACGGAAATATATGAACTGCTTTCTGCGGTTTAAAGCCAATTAATTCACCTACATAGCCATCGCTTGAGTTGATCAATGAATTTATCATAGAGCTAATATGCCTATTAGACGTCGCTAGCTTCACTAATGTATTAGTATTTCAAATTACTGAGACGTTGTCCGAACAGTGACCGACAATTAATTCCCCGAAATTACAATAATCATAAAAGTATTTTTTTGTCGATTATTTGCCAATTTCAAACCTAAAATCGACTTCAAAAATACCTTTAATAAGTTGGTATGGATATCAAACAAATTCTTTACGGTGTGGATTTTTTGTACTTATACGCTGGTATATACAGTTTTATATTTTTGTTATTCGGCGGTACATCCTCTCTACGCACCCTTTGGGGATGCTTAGTTATATTTTGTATTACCCGGCTTCGCTCAGGACAACATTCGAGAGTGTTCTGGAATGTTCCACACTGATGTTCCCGATTCCCTATTCCCGAAAATTCCACGAAATACTCTGCCACTCCTACCAGAATTTTCAAGAGCTCTATGGAACCTTCTAGAACTTTCCGGAAGATTGTTCTCGAAATTTCAAGAGGGCGAAACTTCCACCATTAAAAGCACGCCCTTTAGGTAAAAACGGTTATCCTTATTCCCTAGGGGGGATAGAGATCTACCACACCATATAACTCCCTTGATCGTACCGGGACTCGTTTCTGAGTTTTTACGGTCCGCACGTTTTTTTTTACTTTCTTTTATAATATATAGCTGTTTCCCCTGGCACTTCATTTCTTGACTCTTCTCCCGCCCGGCCCGTAGCCGAAACTTTTTTCTAATACTAACATTTTTAAACTCGTGATATCTTTCTAATTAAATATCCGAATTGAAAAATTCAAAAAGTTAAATAAAGGTATTGAAGCTGCCTTGAATATGAAGTAATTTATTTTGATAAGGATTAAAACCAAGGTACAAATAAAGAGCCTTTTCAAGCGGCGACATTTTAATTAAATTTTTAAAATAAAAGAATACTTATTGTGGCATAACCATATTAGTTGCACATATGCTGTCGCGACCTTTTTTGTAAATAATGATGTGTTCTACAAAGTCGTAGTGCATTATTTTATTCTATCATCAATAGTTTTCGCAGCGCACGCGATGTAAAGAATATTTTAGGTAATTTTTTTACACCTTGGGTTGCATTATTAAAGTTTTAGTAATGATGCCTATTTTTTTTTAAAATATAATATAGCCTATGTTACCCAGGGATAGTTTAGCTTCCCAACAGCGAAAGAATTTTTCAAATCGGTTTGGTAGTTTCGGAGCCTATTCAATGCAAACAAACAAATCTTACCTCTTTATATAGTGTAGTAGATAAGTAGGTGTACCGTATCGTCCCTAAGTCGACTGCATATTGTAAAGGGTCCGCCATCTAAAGTTTTTTTTTCAACTAGTGCTTATTTCGTGAATGGTAACACTTAGCTCATGTCTGATTTGACAGATAATTAGTTTTATCCTTCCGCTGAGCGAATATGGTTGTGTATACGCTTGAACAACGCTGGGAAATATTGCGACATTACTTTGAAAATCATGGTAATGTTGCAGAATGTGTGCGAAAATTGCGTACGGTTTTTGGAAGAAGAGAAGCACCGTCAGCTCCGTATGTTCGTTATCTTGTGAAAAAAGTGAAAGAAACTGGCATCCTCATCGATAAACCAAAGCGTGAAAAGCCAAAAACAGTGCGTACACCCGAGAATATCGATGCTGTGGCAGAAAGTGTGCGTGAAGCGCCATCAACATCAATTCACCGTCGTTCTCAACAATTGAACATTTCGGAGACATCATTGAGACGAATTTTGCATAAAGATCTTGGTATGACGCCATACAAAGTCCAATTGGTTCAGGAGTTGAAGCCAACTGACCATCCAATGCGTTTTCGCTTCGCTGAGTGGGCCTGCGATCGACTTACAGAAGATGCCGATTTTGCCAAAAAAATCATCTTTTCGGATGAAGCTCATTTTGATCTTGGCGGGTATGTAAACAAGCAAAATTGTCGTATTTGGGGCACAGAAAACCCGCACGCATACATTGAAAAGCCGGTACACCCAAAACGAGTCACTGTTTGGTGCGGATTTTGGTCCAGAGGCATAATTGGGCCATTTTTCTTTGAAAATGAGCAAGGAGTGGCCGTTACAGTCAATGGCGATCGTTATCGGGCCATGTTGAACGAATTTTTGTTCACAAAAATTGAAGAGGAGGATATTGGCAACATTTGGTTTCAACAGGACGGCGCTACGTGCCACACAGCCGAAGCTACACTCGATGTTTTGCGCCCTGTTTTCAAAAAAAAAAAGTTATTTGGCGGACCCTTTATATAAGTATGCTGGAGGGGCAACTGTTGGGGGATCATAAAGAATTAATATCACCCTACACCAAGACACTGTTGGGATGAAACATACATAAATATGTATTTATTTGAATTAATCTTGCATGTGGCCAGTGAAACTGTTTAGTTTTCAAGTATTTTATTTTTAAATGCTAATGATACGAATGTGTGTGTACCATAGACGTCATCCAATAACCCATCACTTGACATTTGTGTTTAGAAATATGATGCACTGATAGTTAGGTATTTCAAATAATAATTAGGATACTAAAAGACTTGCGTGAACAAAGCATTCATCATTGACAAAAAATGTAAAAAACGTGTTTGTACTAATATTTAGTATTATTAATAATAATTTTATTAAATTGTTAGCGCCATTTGGTCAGTATAATTTCAATATGAGAAAAATGACATGACATTATCAATATCTACTTAACCCCTCAGGCCTCGAGCATATTGTCAGAAGGTCACAGTATATCCGCTTTGCAATAAAATCCAAATAAATGGAATATTTATGAACGTACTGAAAAGTAAAAACTGGTTTTGAAAGGTGATGAAATAAGTTTTAAAATTTTGAATGAAACATAAAAAAGTTTTTAAAATGACTCACCTTACGTTTTTTCTTATTAAAATTATTGATAATGAAAAAAATTATTAGACAAATGTAGTATAAACATTGGTATCACTTTACTTTTTTGTCGTTTTATGTAAGGTTTCATAAAGGTGTAAATTTTAAATCTTTTTTTGTTAAATTTGAATGTAAAGCTTGATGATTTCTCTTTCTAATATCGTTTAGATCATATTTCTCATCATGATAGTAAGGGTAACACAACGATTTCTATGAGACCTGTATGAGTTGTTCCCAAAAGTGAACAAATTAGCCTGAGGGGTCAACAATTTCTACTTAACCTTTACAAAGCTAGCCTTTCCAATGCAATCTATCCCATCATGCGGGGCACGTTTTGACATAATGTACGTATGTGTTTTAGTGAAACTTTTTGGATCACATAATATGCAACAACTGCATAACTTTCAATGGATCACATATACGACAGCCGCGCAGATAAGATTAAGATTGTTGTAAGTCAAATAACATAAGAAATATTAGTAAAACATGGAATATCTGCCGACAAAATATTATTATATTCGAGGCTTTAATAAATTTAATTGACCTTAATCGCTTTTATTTTACCATTTAATCTGAAATCTAACACCTGTAGAATTTGTACATTCTATTAATTGATATTATATTTGTATATAAATAAAACAAGCTCAAACTATAATGTTCTGATGCCAAATAATTTTGCATATTTCTTTTAATAATTGGAGTTTTGTTTCGACTTAGTACTTAACCTTTGCAACCGGCAAATAAATTTTCTAATTGCAATGGGCCACACTAGTAAAGCTCTTAGCTGTGATCCCATAAAGCTGGGTGGCTTACTGGTTGAAGCACTTGCGCGTGATGTACTCTGCATAAGCAGCTCCCGCACTTTCAATGAACACTGGATCCGTTTCCAAAAACAGACGACTTATTTTCTCTCGGGATATTTTCAAAGATAGACTAGCCACTGGAGCGACAGCGCAATTTAAATCTTTTTTTCCGATTGCTCGAGATTTTTTAGTGATCATTTTGAATATTTTCCACCCACATAAAAAAAAATCATACCTCCCAATTTTAATATGGAGACATAAAAACTGATTATAGTTCTATATAATTAATGAATTAACCTATCTTATATTCGTATGATTTATAAAAAAAATTATAAAATCGTAAACTACTTAAATAAATTACTTACAAATAAGGGAAAATTTGCCAAAATTGGCAGCAAAGCAATCCGAGGTATTTTAAATAGTGCCATATTATGGCAAAAAGCGTTCCAGTGGTTAACGCTCGTATGAAGCCGGTTGTAAAGGATTATACATAATTATTATTATCAATATACAAGATCCTTCAATAAACTTCTTTTATCTTTTGCTACTTGTTAAATGGATTTGTTATCACAAATACAACTAATATTATTAGCTTTTCTTAGATTATTAATATTTCAAGCATAAGCTCTGTAAAATGTACAACGCTGTGCCAAAACATGTTGTGAAATCAGCATTTAAAAAAACGGCTTATGTTAGCACATAAGCTGTTTTTTAAACGAAAATGTACCTATTAAAGTCATAAACTGTTTTTTAAACGAAAATATACCTATTAAAGTCATAATGTTGCATAAGCTGTTTTTTTAATTGAAAATATACTTATTACAGTCATAATGTTGCATAAGCTTTACTGATGTTTGTACATGCATATTTATGATTATACTTCACATATTATAAAAAGTTGTCAACGAAATTATCCTACTATTTAAAGGTTAGTCTTTATGGAATTACATATGTTCATGTTTTAATATTGTACAATTTGAAATAAAAATGTAATATGTCACAAAACTTTACAATTTCAGATCCTTGAAAAAGATTTTAAAAAAGTAAAACTCTTGTTTTGCACAATTTCGAATACAAAATTGAATATTTTAGTTAATAATAATTTTAAGATTTATTTATCTACTTATTTTTATATTTCTACTTATTTTATTTGAATAATAATTACTAAAACTTTTGGATTGTTTAGAGAAAGATGTGGGAAGTTTAGATACCATTTGATGTATCCATTTTGTGGTGTTAGAAATGTGCAGCTGATGTGAAAAATAGTGGGGTACATTTAGTGTGAGTTGTAGGAAAGAAGTGTTCTTGAAGAGATTTTTTGAAGTTCATTTTGAACAGATCTGATAGCTATTGTGATTAATTGTTGGGTTAGTATGCCATGTTGCGCTTTCTCATTCTTTAGCCTTTGTTTCGGACAGTGTTATAGTGTCCATAATCAGGGCAGAGCAGGTTAACACTATAAGACAATTCTTCTACAGAGATACAAAAGTTTCCGATTCTCGATGATTAATTGTCACCACTCATGATGGAGAGGTTGCCATCATTCATGTCATTGAGACTTACATGGCGTTACTTGTAACAGATATTTCGCAAGAATCTTTTTAACTTTAGCTCCACACAGGAGGACCTGAGGAAAATAATTTCCACCAGAACCTCTGTCATCTTAGGGGATACTGTGTGGAGGGTATTTTTAAGGAAAGGAAGAAGTGGAAGTTCTGAATGGGAAAAAGGCATGAGGGGTGGTAGGAATCTAGGGGTCAGTATGTTCAGGAGTGACGGATGTATGAATCCATCCCTTCAACTGCGGTGTAAGGCGATGGGTTGAGAGAGTCTGGCTGGAGAGGTCAAAAGACCTCTCTCAACCGGTCTCTATCGACCCAGCCCTCTTTGCAGCTGGTGGACAGACGCATCTGCCTCCAAGACCCGGACAAAACTCACCCCGTGAAGCACTTGAGATGACCTACTGCAGAGGTGTTGTTACCCAATAAATGGTTCCCGAGGCAGCAGTCAGCCGCCTCCTAAATTTAACCTCCTAAACAATGCATGAACAAAACAAAAATGACAGCTACAGCAACTGTTTGGTTGTGAATGAGTTTATAAAAGCATTCTGGTTTTGGCATTTTAAGAATTCAACTGACTGCATGACAAGTTGTTTACGATTTGAGTATACAACACGAGTATCGTATACTTGAGTATCCCCGTGAAGGTGTTAATGCATTCCATAACATTGGCTAAAGGAGGAAGAGCAACACGGCATAATAACCCAAAACTTAATCTCGATAATATTTTCGGCCGTGAAAATCTCAAATCACTTCAGATCTGATTGCGTTTTGAGTCTCGGATCCTCAAGTATTTAAATATTTTCTTGTGTGCCATATTGCAATAGTTTTAAAAGGTCTACTAATAAGAATAAACTGAGAGTAATGATGACGAGGTGGAACATAATTATCGGATTAGTAGTCAATGTAATATTTAAAATTTTCGATGTCAATTGAAATAAGGCACAAAATAGAGGTACAATAATTTATTTATTGCATTCTTCCCATCAATAAAGTCTCGTCACGTATATTTGAATAATATAATATGATGGAATTTTGTAGAATTTAATACGACATCGTCAAACAAAGCTGCCTTCGAAGAATTGGCTTTTCAGAAATTGATTTTCAAAGAAGTGGAGAAATTGTATATGTTCCGTAGACTGATCTATAAATCAACGTAAATGGTTTAGAATGTATTATAAAGTGTTTATTCGTATTTTAGGTTATAGCGTATTGACTCTTTTACTAACTATGTACGTTTATACATATATTATTATAATTATTATAACCATTTGAAATATTATATGTATCTATGTATTTAATCACCGTGCTTCAAATTATTTGATTCACTTATTATGTTTAATGTAAACGTTATAGATATCTGCCTATTTATTTAGACCTTTAGACACAATACTTGTGAGCTTGTGTTGCCATACTTTCGATACATTATTTATCCTCACTTGGCCAGTTTAATCTCAATAAGTCGTGTTGGTGAACTGTGCAGATCTACAATATTATTCGCAGGCGATCAAAGGAGGAACTCTCAAACAATTTTTTTTGCAGTGATAGCTCCAACAGTAGCGATGCTGTTAACAACTGCATTGATAAGTAATAAGCGTTTTACGCTATGTTTTTTTCATACCAATCTCCATATGGAATCCGCTGTATGGGGTCCCATTTGAAAAATCTTTGCTTTACACATTTAAGATTTTCATATTTACGATTTTATACAATTAGTTGTAATTAGAGAACAAATATGGGACGGTACTAAATTGTTAAAAAAATGCCAGCATCTCGAACATAACCATAGATCACATGAGAGCATTTGTCTTTGGCCTTTGCAGTCAAAAAATCATTAAAAGGAGGTTCACAATCAGTAATAAACATTCACAATCAGTAATAAACTTTCAAATTTAGTAATACTCATTCACAATCAGTAATACACATTCACAATCATTAATAAACATTCAAATTTAGTAATACTCATTCACAATCAGTAATCCACATTCACAATCATTAATAAACATTCACAATCAGAAATACACATTCACATTCAGTAATACACATTCACAATCAGTGATAAACATTCACAATGAGTAATAAACACTCAAAATCAGTAATAAACATTCACAATGAGAAATACACATTCACAATCAGTAATGAACATTCACAATCTGTGATAAACATTCACAATCAGCAATAAACCTTCACAATCATAAATACACATTCACAATCAGTACTACACATTCACAATCAGTAATAAACATTCAAAATCAGTAATTAACATTCATAATGAGAAATACACATTCACAATCAGTAATAAACATTCACAATCAATGATAAACATTCACAATCGGAAATACACATTCACAATCAGTAATAAACATTCAAATTTAGTAATACTTATTAACAATCATTATTACACATTCACAATCATTAATAAACATTCACAATCCGAAATACACATTCACATTCAGTAATACACATTCACAATCAGTGATAAACATTCACAATGAGTAATAAACACTCAAAATCAGTAATAAACATTCACAATGAGAAATACACATTCACAATCAGTAATGAACATTCACAATCAGTGATAAACATTCACAATCAGCAATAAACATTCACAATCAGAAATACACATTCACAATCAGTACTACACATTCACAATCAGTATTAAACATTCAAAATCAGTAATTAATATTCACAATGAGAAATACACATTCACAATAAGTGAACATTCATAATCGGAAATACACATTCACAATCAGTAATACACATTCAGAATCAGTACACATTCACAATCAGTAATAAACACTCACAATCAGAAACATATTTACAACCACTAGTACACATTCAAAGTTACGTCAAACAATGACAGATGACATAATACATATATCAAATAATGACCACATCTTAAACGGTACCTACCAAATTAGAACATATCCATTTTTCATCCCTAAACCCCGTGAAAAGACAACCCAGATGGAAACTGGATGAAAAAATACTTTGAGATAAAATAATAAAATATGTGTAAAACGCCCATACTTCTATCTGTAAAAATTGTCTATTGAAGATAAATTTGAGATTTCTAACATGTTTGTTTTTTTTTAATTATGTGCTATATTTACTATGGTGCTTCTTTATCTTTTACAATCGGCAGCAATGAAACACATTTTAATAAATTCGGTGCGCATACTATTATATTTATTTTGAAATTATTACAATAATTTAATACTTTGTCCTAAATATGACTCAATGGACTGATTTACAATATTTATACAGGTTCTGTTAAAATTCTATCTATTGTGGTCTATAGTTTACGGGTAAAACTATCAAGTTGAAAAGTTCTGTGAAATTTAGGATACATCACACATATAGGATAGTTTCCGATGGATCGCACATGTTTGACAGACGCGTAGATAGGGTTAAATGTTGTGGATTCAATATTTGAATTTTTTAAGACTTATGTAATTTTACCTGTGGACATAGATTTTTTAATTGAGAAAATAAATAGTGCAATAAAGATTTACGCATACAAAATATCTGCTTTAACCAAATTCATTTTTTGTGTGCTGTTTTTTTGATTAATCATTATTATGTGTAATTATTTTGATCAAAGTTTTAAGGTTGTATAGATTTTATTATTGAATAAAAAATCAATTTTTTAAAATACCATAGATAATAGAGCGTAGTTTAAAAAAATATTTATTCCATTCTACGCATTTATTTTATTGAATTTTAGAAATTATTTTATATTGTATTATTTTGTATCTCCAATGTTAATCAATAATAATTTTTAGTAAGTTTAAAAACAGATTAATGTTACATTTTTGATCTCTTTTATACATTTTTTGTAATCGTAATGATAAAAGCTGGTCAATTAGATTAAAAACGCATAGATTTCATATGAGACATAGAATAAAGAAGATCACAAGAAATGTAATGTCTGGCCTTAACCCCTCAGGTCTCGGGCCTATTTTATCGGAAGGTCAAAATATTTCCGCTTTGCAATAAAATCCAAATAAATGGAATATTTCTGAATGTATCCAAAAACTAAAAAGTCTTTTTGAAAGGTGATGAAATACGCTTTAAACTTTTTTTGTGTAAAATAAACATAATTTTTGAAATATAAATTTTTTGAATGCAAACATAAGAAAGTTAAATGGCTCACCTTACGCTTTTTCAAATTAAAATTACTGATAATGAAAAAAAATAAAAACACACATATTTTATTAGACAAGTGTATTATAAACATTATCAGTTCGTTTTTTTTGGAGTTTCATGTATGAAAATTTCCAAATATTTTTCAAATTGGGGTCAGAAACTTTGGTTTCATAAAGGTGAACATTTAAATTATTTTGTGGTTAACTTTTAGAAGTAGTTTCTTTCTAACACTGTTTAGATCATTTTTCTCAACATGGAGAAACAGCGATTTCTATGAGACCTATATGAGTTGTTCCCAAAAGTGAACCAAATTAGCTTGAGGGGTTAAATTTCCACTGAAAAACTGTGAAAAACTCAAATGGAATGGCAATATACAATGTCAGGAGAAAAACAGAAAGCATGCTAAATGGGCTAGAACCAAAAGGTATTAAGTCAGTGGTGACATTGCTTTCCGTTTAAATCTACATGAAAAGCATTTCTAGTGTATATTAACTATTCAGTGATATGAGGTCATATGAAGTATTCCAAATAGTGTAATCTTTACCAGTGTTTGTAATAAAAGTGTTTCAATATTTTTAAAAAAACCTGTATAATTTTCAATTTTGAAATGGTCTCGAGATCAAAAATATGTTATTTCGGAATTAAAATATAAAAAAATTGTAATCTTTCAGAAAAATTTTGTAATAAAAATATTTGGACCTAATAATACTATTATAATATAACAAAGTACTTTTTATATTGATTTTATTATGTATAAATATTATTATTCAACAATATAATAAATAAAAATTAGGAACAATGTTTTCTGCTTTATTTGACCCGCAATGCAAATGAATACCTATGACCAGCACGGGCACAGGGGCTTCATCGAAGCCAGAGTCAAGATAGCCTCTCAGAAGCTGGACGTACTGTACGGTGACCGGCCAACTCAGAAAGGTCATTAAGAGTGATGATAAAAAAATTGGTTAAATAGGTTAAGTTAGGTTAGGGTTACCGGCTATTTTGAAATTATTTTTTCAAAGCTTTTAATGACCTTTCTGAGTTGGCATGGAATCGTACTGTATAGGGCCTACAGATGCTTTAATAGTTACAACTGCTGACCCTGTGCAAATTGCAAGTGCGCACCATTGTTGAATTTGGCAGCCATTTTTGGTCTGGACCCCCAAAATACCTGAAAAAAACCCTTGACTCCACAGAAATCGGTGGTCCATTTGATAGATTCTCCTATCTTAACAAGCGGATTGTAATCTTTAGAACACAGGAGTCAGGTAGGTATAGTGTCCTTGTTTTACCGGTATTATAATGAAAGATGCTCTGAAGAACTAGCATCATCGATCCCTTCTAGACCAGGAGACGAGGTAGGTAAACCCTACATCATCGAGTACACGGATGAAACTACTTTTTAGTGATAATGGACACTTAGAAAACCTTAAAAATGCTGGTCTGCCGGTGCGCCTCTTGGCAGGAGCCGCGCTGCCATGGAAATAGTCAGCGTTTTTTTTCGAAAAAATTATGTCATCGAGTACACGAACGGGAATGGTGTCATATGATAAAGGTCGATTAGAAAATGAGAAAAAAGCAGGGCTGCCAACCGGCAGCCTGGCAAGTTCGCAGGCAGCCGGCGTCAAAGTGGGGTAAAAAATAGTCATTTTTACGTCATCCAGTACACGAATGAAACTAATGAATAACTATAGTCCATATCATTCCGTTTAAGAATTTCTTGGTCTGCCGACCAGCAGCCTGGCAAATTTTTGTGTACGATTTTTTTAAGTTTTTTTTTTTTTTTTAATTTTTCGTTTATCTTTATTATTATTTTTATTTCATTATATTTTTAAAAACTTTGAATGCCATATTTTAAAAATATGAACGATAATGATAAAAAAAAATAATTTGAGAGTTCCGAGTGTACCCATCTGTCAGGTGAGCCGTTCGACGCCAAACCACTTACGAAACCTGTCGCGGTGCCCCTCACCGCTGTCGCGTGTCAATATTATTGTACAAATTTATAATATTAATAGTCATTTTAAAATTGCCTAATAGTCCATAGTAGTTGGAAGTTCGAAAAACCAACGCACCATCGCTGTAAGAGCTGCGTTCGTTCGTAAAACGACGGAAATTTCTGAAACCCCAAACCAAAGAAGTCATGAAGGAGATGATCTAGACTACAGTTTTTCATTAGTTTCGATCTTGTATTCGATGTAATCGGTACAGCAGGGCAAGCGAAACCGATTTGAAACGAACGGGGTTTCAGAAATTTCCGTCGTTTTACGAACGAACGCAGCTCTTACAGCGATGGTGCGTTGGTTTTTCGAACTTCCAACTACTATGGACTATTAGGCAATTTTAAAAGGACTATTAATATTATAAATTTGTACAATAATATTGACACGCGACAGCGGTGAGGGGCACCGCGACAGGTTTCGTAAGTGGTTTGGCGTCGAACGGCTCACCTGACGGATGGGTACACTCGGAACTCTCAAATTATTTTTTTTTATCATTATCGTTCATATTTTTAAAATATGGCATTCAAAGTTTTTAAAAATATAATGAAATAAAAATAATAATAAAGATAAACGAAAAATTAAAAAAAAAAAAAAAACTTAAAAAAATCGTACACAAAAATTTGCCAGGCTGCTGGTCGGCAGACCAAGAAATTCTTAAACGGAATGATCTGGACTATAGTTATTCATTAGTTTCATTCGTGTACTCGATGACGTAAAAATTACTATTTTTTACCCCACTTTGACGCCGGCTGCCTGCGAACTTGCCAGGCTGCCGGTTGGCAGCCCTGCTTTTTTCTCATTTTCTAATCGACCTTTATCATATGACACCATTCCCGTTCGTGTACTCGATGACGTAATTTTTTCGAAAAAAAACGCTGACTATTTCCATGGCAGCGCGGCTCCTGCCAAGAGGCGCACCGGCAGACCAGCATTTTTAAGGTTTTCTAAGTGTCCATTATCACTAAAAAGTAGTTTCATCCGTGTACTCGATGACGTAGGGTTTACCTACCTCGTCTCCTAGTCTATTCGGCACCCGCGCATAGTCGGGACAGTGCCCAACGTATGTACATGGTCATTTTTCACTTCTACGACTCGTTTTTCACATGGTCAGATGCATCCGCCACCAAGATCCAGACAAATCTCACCCCATGAACCCGGGCACCCCTGCTAAGGCGCTTAACGTAGGGAGAGACTCATTGAGGGAGACGTTTTGACCTCTCTTGGAACATCACCCTTCACCGCAGTGGGAAGGATGGATTTATACATCTGGACAAATTGACCCCCAGATTTCTAGCGACCCCTCATACATTTTTCCTTTCCAGAACTTCCTCTCTTTCCTTTCATAAAAACACCCTCCACACAGCATTCCCAAAGATGACGTAGGCCCTGAGGGGAATTATTTTCCTCCGGGCTTCCATTTAAAAAAAAAACATTTTTCTCTGTCGGAAAATATCTAAAAACCAGCTTTACAATTCAGTGTGTGCTAATTTTCGCAGCGTCATTTAACAAAGTTGCCAGAAAAAAAAAACATTAAAAAGAAGCAAATCATTTCTGAGTGGCAGCGAGAATTATTGAAGATATCCACGATGATCAGAGTTGCCCCATATTATGGTACTGAGAATAATGGTAAATAAAACAATGGACCTATAAGAATAGAATAATATATATTTTAGTTACAACAACAGTACAAAAATGAGACATCAAGGCGCAAGGCGATTAGGTCCAGAAGAGAATGGAGAAGGCCATCAGTAAACAGCTCACAGCCACATACGGAGACTTCCTCTCCCCGATGCGAGCGCACTTCCAGAACGTACCCACCAGTCTGCCAAACAAAATCAACAACTTTATTATTGCACCAATATTTAAGGATGGAGAAAAGTGATAAGGCGTTCATTACACTTGTCAGCTAATCACAATTTGTTCAAAAGCTAAAACGAATCTATGTTTAACGAGGACCATTTAAATGTTTTAAAAAAAAATTGTATGTATGATAAATAATAATATATTGTATATCACAATTTAAAAAAGAAGTTTTATAAATGGTTAGGCAGGGACAGAGTTGTCAATTCTTTGGGAATTGGGAAAAATTTAAACTAATTGGGTATTTTGTGGGGAAAATGCGGCGATTCTACAAAATGAGAACTGAAAACTAATATCTACCGATTAAAAGAGCGTTACTTGATTATCCAACCTTATTGAATAAATAATATTTAAAAGGGAGAATGTATACAGTTTTACTTTCTTTCACAGCAATTTTTCAAAATAATTTCTGTTTTTTTAGGCCGGACGAAAGAGAAAATCCGAAATAGACAAAATAAAAAAATTACAAGTGTGCAGTTCACACGCAGTAGAAGAGAAAACTAAAGTAGACAAGAGTGGGGAGGATACGAAGCACCGCACAAAGAGGAGACTGATTGTTCTATCTCATTCTCTCGCAGGCTCCTTTAAATGTATGTGTTCATCTCTTTTTGGTGTCTTTTTTCATTTCATCGAGTTGCACATCACAATGGTGTTGAAGAAGTTGTCACTTCAATAAAAAAGAAAATAGCTAGTAGCTGATGGCATAACCAGCTCCGTGCAGTCAAATCTCAGCAGTTCATAACATATGGGACGCTTACTGTCCGAGTACTGTCGAGTCGGCAGCTGCTGTTGCCTTTCTGGCATGAGGCAAGACAGCAAGGACAGCAAGAAGGCATGCTGTTGTCGAGACAGCAAGCCAACAGTACTTATGCTGCCCACAATGGACTGCTACAAGCCCCTCGCCTGTTACGGCCTTTACATTAACAAAACGAACTAGTTCAGAGAAAGCTGCCATGCAATTAATAACTATACTCAAGTAATATTAGTCGAACTTACCCAGTTTTATTTCTATCCATTATGCTAGGGAAGAGGGAGCGCAGATAGGTGCAGGTGCATATCAGTAGAAGCACCACTGACAGCAAGCTTTGGAAGTTGAAGATGGCGCTCTAGAATCAATATTATTATTCACATCGACAGACTCAACAATTCATGAAATTTGTATTAGCGTCCCTCAGGTGATTTTCCTACGAAACCGCGCTATACAAGTAATCCATCCATTTACAATTATTACTGTTTACATTCAATCATGAATCAGCAGTGATCATGTCATGCAGAGTAGTACCTATTGCAATTAGTAACTTTAACTCAAAATGATGTCTATTGTTATAATGTTTATTTGTTAGTTGCTAATGCTCAATTATAAATTACAAGCTAACCGATTTCTACGTGTGTGAATTAATTCGCCATAATTTAAAAATTCTTACCATGATTTTGACGTGTATTTTGACTTTGACATATCAATAATCTGGTGAATCTGGGGTTGCCAAACATATAAATATTCTGGTTAGAATATATTCTCAAAAATTCATTTTCCTGAGAAGTCTTGAAACTTGAAACTACGAGATCGGCGTTTTTGCGAAAAAATTATTCTTGTTCTTCTGGTTTTCCAGTGTTGAAGGTGCTTGATCATAAATATACTAACCCCTGATGAATGTGATGTACCGATAGGTATTTTAATGCCAAAAATTCACCAAACTTAACAAATGTATACCATCTACAATGAGGTCGCTAGCATAGGAGTAGGCGGTAGACACAAAGAGCTTAAAGTTAGTCAAGGGACCGGAAATAGTAATATAATATTAGAAAGCAAGGAAGGATGAGATGTAATCATTTTTTCCGAAGAATAATATAATAGATAAATTAAACAAATTTTTTACTTTGTTTGAACCACTTGTATATTTGTATGAAGCCGACCGGTTTCGGAACGACCGTTCCTTCCTCAGGGCAATACTGATTTGACAGTCACAAAATAGTGGGTGGGTACAATATATTATTACAAAGTGTTTGCAAATTATTACAAAGGTGGAGGTGTGGTTAGGGATTATTTAAGAGTGGGGGTGGGGGAAAACAACCCGTAATTTTGAAATTAGAATCAGAGAACATTTAAGATGTCTTAATAATAATAATTTTTCCGAGTTTGCTAACCATATCATTGAAAATAACCATAGTTTTGAAAAAAATACGGGGATAAATATTCTTCACATCAACCATAAAGGAAAACGCTTAGATAACTTGGAGGCCTTGGAAATAAAAAAAATCACTTAAAAATAATGAATCCATTATAAACAAACAATTTTTTTTATCTTATAGCCCAATCATGGATATGTTCCCCCACCCCCACTCTTAAATAATCCCTAACCACACCTCCACCTTTGTAATAATTTGCAAACACTTTGTATATCGAACGTGGAATCTACCAATAAACAGCTTTATATGGCCGCCCTAGAAGGAATGGTAACATCTTCAAGACGCCATACCTATTTACGTCCTCCCACTCTGTGACATCCTACAAACACCGTTATGTGATGATTGGCGCGTGGACAATGATGGCGTCTTCAAGATACCACGGGTATATACGCCATAACCCCCACTCTGACCATCCTAGGCCAACCGCAAGGACGTATGTTGACCCCACCCCCTCCCAGTACTTCGCTCTACAACGGCCAGCCAATGACGAAGCTTGTTTCGAAATGGAAGCCATCGGTTGCGTAACAGCCGTAAAAGGACATATTTTTATGTAAGATTAATATTGAATTTACGCAATGTTTGCTAAAGTTATTTCAAATAAAATTATATAGATTAAAAGGCTGGACTTGCGTCCATACTGTTAAGATAAAATTAAATATGTTAATGTTTCCATTAAATAGAGATAAGGGTTTTTTCATACTGATATCGGGCTAAAAACCCCACTTGTTAACATTGTACAATTTTTACTGAATTTAATAAAACTGCTAGAATGAAGTGGTTTACATGAGATAGAGCGGCAAAGAGAGTAGTTTTGCTTATATAATTCAATTTTATCATTCCATTCTTGTATAAGGATGCACAAGCTGCAAAAAAAATGCAGCAACGTTCAAGGAATAATCTTGTTAAATGCGAACCACTATTGGGCACGGCCCCGCGGCAGCGTATATATAGAGCGTCAAGCTCTGTTCAAATCAGTCACATTCGAACCTTTATCGTCGCGTCAACTCTCACCGTCTCTATCTTCTTGTACCGCTTCTTCCTGCCTGCACTCTACAATTGTCTTTCACTTCCGACCTTGCACTTCCTTGGACAGCTGAATTCTCTCTCCTCGGATCCTCACAGCAACCGGACCAGGCCCTGAGCGTGCACAGCAGCCCGCCGACTAGAAAACCAGCACCCGTATTTTACAGTCAATATAGGGGACATAAGTCCGATATATTGTGGTCCTTCGAGCCGGATGTTCTAGTCTCCAGTTGCCAAGATGACACCAATTCTACGCTCCGGGAAGAGTACATTGGAGGAAACCGGACAGGATGCTGCCAGTACAGAGCCCCCCGCTGGCCCCTCTGCAATCCCGCCGTCTGCAAATGTGGCCCCTGCGCATGATCACTCTCCGGCACAGACGCTCAGCCATGACTCATCATCAGACAGCGAGGCTTTAAATGCAGATTTACTAAAGCAACTGCAGCGAGAATTGAGAGCAGAGAGGCGTCGTAACCGGAAATTACAAGATGCCCTCATCGCTTCAATGGAAGTTCCTGTGACCAAACAAGCGCTTACCGTGGGACCTGATACCCCCTCGGAGAAAGCGACTACACAACAAGGCGCTTTGCAAGGCGCCGCGCAACAAGGCAGTGAGCAAGGCCCCCTACAAGGTGCCACGCACAGCGTAGAGTACCGATCTTCAGCATCTAACGTCACGATGCAAGGCCAAACACCCCCTCTGCAGCTGCAGCAGCCTGCCATCAACATGAACACAGAGTATTCACGTGCATCATTCGGACAACAGCCGGCACAAACCTCAGCTCAAGGGGCCCAACACATCCCCGCAGCCTCCAACCAGCCGGGTTTTCCACAAATGCAGTTCGGCCATACCACAGCAAACAACACATACGCGACATTCCCGAGTCACCTTACGGAGGATGACACGGCGCGTCACACTCAAGATTGGGTGAATAATGGAGCGGGACAATCGGCCCCAGCAAATCCGTTCACACAGTTCGCAGCATTTATGACGGAGGCCTTTCGCGCCTCGCAAAATGGTGCAACCCCACGGCAGCAACCCGAAGAGGAAAATCGTCTAGCGTCTCTCATTGCACGCCAATCAAGTGCTAAGGACCTGCCACCATACTATGGAGACGCCGTGGAATGGCCAGCATGGCGCGCTCAATTCTATCAATCAACATCTACATGTGGGATGACGCAATCTGAAAACTTAATGCGCCTTCAGAGAGCTTTGAAAGGCAAGGCGCGCGAAGCAGTGAGCCCACTACTTATGGACCCGACTCAAGTATCGGAAATAATGGACGTTTTGGAACATCGGTTCGGGGGTGCTCACACAATCGCAACCCTGATGTTTGAGAAAATAAAAAAGTTACCGCGGCTTCCTGAAGACGCATCAAACGAAGCGTTAATTGAATTCTCGGGTACTGTGCAAAATGTAGTGGCCTCGCTCGGCAGTTTAAAATATGACTATCTCTCTAACCCCGCGCTACTAAGTGAAATAGCATCGAAAATGCCCCTTGTGTTAAGAGTGTCGTGGTTGGACAAAATTGCCGATCAAATTACAAGTGCAACTATTCAACAGTTAGCAGCCTTCCTAAAGAGACTCACAAACGCAATACCACGTTCAGGGCTAGTAGATAATTTTCGGCCCCCAGTAAAACCACGACGGGAGCAAGTGTTTGCCCAAAGTGATTTAAAAATCGAAAAGTGCGCACAGTGTGCAAACTCGCACAAGATACGGGAATGTCCGGTATTTTTAGAGAAAAGTGTTCCCGATCGCTGGGAAAAGGTGAAAAGCGCCCGTCTGTGTCACAAATGCTTAGACGTAAGTCACCATACACGGGCGTGTAAATATCGCGTATGGTGCGGAGTGGGTTCGTGTCGACTCCCCCACCACAAACTATTACACGATCCGTCGCGTGTGAATTCACAGGTTACTGCCGGTACGTCGCGCGGAAATAATGACAGTCAAACCGTGACAAATACTACGTGGTGCGGACACGAATCAGTGTTGTTAAAAGTGATACCGGTAACCATATGTGGCCCAAACGGGCAAGTGTCAGTTCGTGCCCTACTTGACGAGGGATCAACGGTGACTCTGCTGGACACAGAAATTGCTGACAAAGTGGGGGCAAGCGGACCAACTCGTGGTCTCCGTATTCACGGTGCAGGTGGAATGTGTGCATCAGATAAAACGTCCCGGCGAGTTAAACTTTCAGTACGAGGAGACGGTGAAGAATATGGCATTACAGCGAATACAGTGCGTAATCTAGACCTACCGTGGCAAACCATAGCCGGTCGGCGCCAAGTAAAACCACAAATATTATTGGGACAAGACAATGCTCATGTTATTGTATCGAGAGAGGTCCGTGAAGACACAGAAAAACGGATTCTGTCCCGCACTGCACTGGGATGGATCACGCATGGAGGCATTCATCCTACGGAGCACATAACTCTCAACATAATTGGCGAGATAGAGAGAGGAGACAAACAGCTCCCAGACCTCTTGAAACAAAATTTCGCTATCGACTCACTTGGAGTGACGTCAGCGACACGCACAGATGCCGCCACACAACGGGCAAAGGCCCTAATGAAAAACACTACCCGGCCGTATGACACCGGACGGTGGGAAACTGGCCTTCTGTGGAAAGCAGATAATACACGCATGCCGGACAACAAACAGTGCGTATTAAAACGCCTGTACTCATTAGAAAGAAAATTGGGGAAAGACGAAGCATTGGCAGCGGCATACAAGGTGAAAATAAGTTCACTAATTGAACGCGGGTATGCGCGAAAATTAAATAGTCAAGAGGCAGCCATCCCTAAGCCACGAAAATGGTACCTACCACAACTTGCAGTAATAAATCCCAATAAACCGGGCAAGCTAAGAGTGGTGTTCAACGCAGCAAACCGATTGTTGACAGGGCCCGATCTCCTTCCCTCGCTATTGGGAAACATTTTGCGCTTCCGCGAAGGAAAAATTGCATTTGCAGCGGATATCGCTAAAATGTTTCTGCAGATAAAAATTAAAAGTGAGGACCAGTCATCTCACTTATTTATGTGGAGAACAACGCAGCAAGAGGAGCCAAGGACATACATGCTCACATCAATGATGTTTGGAGCTACTTGTTCACCGAGCAAAGCGCAATTCGTGTGGAATAATGTAGCAGAGAAATATAAGGAACAATATACAGCCGCAGCGACAGCCATCCAGGAAAAATTCTATATGCATAATTACCTATATGCAGTGGACACATTAGATGAAGCCGCCAAGATGATACAGGAGGTGAGCACCATCCTCGCAAGCGGGGGTTTCCAGCTCACAAATTGGAATTCAAATTATCCTGTCGCCATTGCAAAAGTACCGTTAGAAAAGCGGGCGAAATCGGCCATACCGATTAGTAGCGGGGATCATGAAAATGAGCGCATACTAGGCCTCATATGGGACCCCACCGGCGACCACTTTATCTACAGCTTCCGGGAGGCGGCGGCAGCCGAGATAATTCCCCACCCAACAAAAAGACAATTACTAAGCATTGTAATGAAGATTTTTGATCCCGTGGGCTTTGTATCCTGCCTAACAATTCGATCAAAAATACTTCTCTAAGCAGTGTGGAGATCCAATATTGGCTGGGATGAACGAATAAAATCAGAACATTTAAATAAATGGTCACAACTTGGGTTACAACTTCTCCGTCAAAGCAGCGTGATCATACCCCGGAGATGTCTCAGCAATAAAAACGGCATTTTTCAACTTCACATATTTTGTGATGCATCGGAGTCTGCATGTTGCGCAATTGTGTATTTAACGGAAAAATCACAGGAACGCACTCACTCAAGCTTCCTGGCAAGTAAATGTAAAGTCACACCATTGAAACCCCTGCCTATTCCGCGTCTGGAGCTACAAGCAGCCCTAATGTCTGCACGACTGGCAGCCACCATAAAAAAGGAGAGCCAACTACAAATAAGGCGAACCACATATTGGACGGACTCAACAATCGTTCTATGTTGGCTGAGGACAGACCCGAGAGCTCATTCCGCCTTTATGGCCAACCACCTAGGAGAAATAGATGAGTTTACCGAGATCATTAATTGGAGATGGTTACCTACAAAATTAAACCCTGCGGATATAGGTACACGAGATATCAAGCCACCCGACCTTACACCCACTAGCCGGTGGTTCTGCGGTCTGACCTTTATTACCCAACCGGAAGCAGCATGGCCCCGTGAGAAGGAGCCAGTCATCCACCCCGATAACCAGGCTTTGGAGGTAAGGCCTGAGTACGTAGGCCTCACAACAACAATGGGAGACGGATTACCTCTCATTGAACTAATTTCATCGTGGCATGGACTCATCCGCACCACTGTATGGGTTCTCCGATACAAAAACGATGTCGGCCGAACTCCAAAATATCATCAGAAGAAGCTCCTCCCCGCAGCCTAGAAGGAATACATCGCACATACACCGTCGGACAAAATGATCCTGTCACGTTCTAAGAAGTTAGGTACAGCCGACACTGCACGAGGGGGAGAATATATCGAACGTGGAATCTACCAATAAACAGCTTTATATGGCCGCCCTAGAAGGAATGGTAACATCTTCAAGACGCCATACCTATTTACGTCCTCCCACTCTGTGACATCCTACAAACACCGTTATGTTATGATTGGCGCGTGGACAATGATGGCGTCTTCAAGATACCACGGGTATATACGCCATAACCCCCACTCTGACCATCCTAGGCCAACCGCAAGGACGTATGTTGACCCCACCCCCTCCCAGTACTTCGCTCTACAACGGCCAGCCAATGACGAAGCTTGTTTCGAAATGGAAGCCATCGGTTGCGTAACAGCCGTAAAAGGACATATTTTTATGTAAGATTAATATTGAATTTACGCAATGTTTGCTAAAGTTATTTCAAATAAAATTATATAGATTAAAAGGCTGGACTTGCGTCCATACTGTTAAGATAAAATTAAATATGTTAATGTTTCCATTAAATAGATATAAGGGTTTTTTCATACTGATATCGGGCTAAAAACCCCACTTGTTAACATTGTACAATTTTTACTGAATTTAATAAAACTGCTAGAATGAAGTGGTTTACATGAGATAGAGCGGCAAAGAGAGTAGTTTTGCTTATATAATTCAATTTTATCATTCCATTCTTGTATAAGGATGCACAAGCTGCAAAAAAAATGCAGCAACGTTCAAGGAATAATCTTGTTAAATGCGAACCACTATTGGGCACGGCCCCGCGGCAGCGTATATATAGAGCGTCAAGCTCTGTTCAAATCAGTCACATTCGAACCTTTATCGTCGCGTCAACTCTCACCGTCTCTATCTTCTTGTACCGCTTCTTCCTGCCTGCACTCTACAATTGTCTTTCACTTCCGACCTTGCACTTCCTTGGACAGCTGAATTCTCTCTCCTCGGATCCTCACAGCAACCGGACCAGGCCCTGAGCGTGCACAGCAGCCCGCCGACTAGAAAACCAGCACCCGTATTTTACAGTCAATATAGGGGACATAAGTCCGATATACTTTGTAATAATATATTGTACCCACCCACTATTTTGTGACTGTCAAATCAGTATATGTTTGCCCTGGGGAAGGAACGGTCGTTCCGAAACCGGTCGGCTTCAAACAAATATACAAGTGGTTCACACAAAGTAAAAAATTTGTTTAATTTATCTATAATGGATTACCACAAAGTTATAGCTACATTCAAAAGTAATAATATAATAATAATAATTGTACCTAGCCCCGAACATAGAACGGCGAAAGCAAAGGAGGACCGTAATAAAAATTAGAAAGCATCGGCAGCTTTCACGAACACCCAACGTATTAATGTCATTGCACCCAACGAAAAGCAATAAACTTTTTTCGTTTGAGCCACGAAGCCGCTGCGACCTATGGGAATATTTCAAAGCTGTGAATTAGGTACAATACTTGAAGCCGGACAAAAGCGGCCGAAGCAATAAACCATTTGCTTAGACACACAGCGCGGAGCCGCTACGATCGTAGGAAAGTTCCAGAGACGAGAAGAAGACTTGACCACCGGAGAGTCAGTCACCATTTTGCCCGGCTAGGGGGTGGTACTCCACTCCTCCATCGGAGTGTCCTGTTTTACAGCCCGAACAGGGCTGTCTCTCTCCGCTTTTCGGAGTGGGTCCGAAGCTCGCGACCCCGCACAATTTCCCGACCAGGGAAATTGAAAGACACACTCGCGGATTCCAACCAGGAACAGCCGAGACGTTCGTGAACTTCCGCCAGGAAGTCCAACCAAGTGACCGCGAAAAATTCCGAACAGGGATTTATTAAAAAAATTCAACCTTCTACAAGAAATTTTGCAACCACCCGACCTGTGCAATTTGTGCAATAACAAGTGAATAAATAAAAATTAAGTTTAAAGTGCCTAGTGACTGTGTGCGTACGAGGAGCCCAAGAAGGCTGTCATAAAATAAGGGAAGTGACTTAACATTTTATTTGTTTTAACCGCCGAAGCGATTAGACTCTATACAATTAAAGACTTTTCCGAAGAATAAAAAAAAACAGACTTTCTAATTTTAAGACTAGATAATTAAGTACCTAGTATAATACTAACACTAGATTAATAATTAACACCTGCTTTTTATATTAATAGAATAAATGTGTCATTTCTATAATCGATAGCTTTTTCATTTGTTCCTCCAATTTTAAGATTATATTTAAGTTTGAACCCCGCCACACACGAGGGCGTATCAAATGGTTTTGAGTTTTGTCGTCAAATACCTCATAATAGTGCCCTTTACACGTAGAGTTCGGAGCGGGACGTGCCCCACGCCACTTCAGGCCGCCGCGCAGAAAAGTAAAGACCGAAAGTAAGATAACGGTTTACAGCGCAGTTCACTGTGAAACTTTTCTGCGCGGCGGCCTGAAGTGGCGCGGGGCACGTCCCGCTCCGAACTCTACGTGTAAAGGGTACTATTACCTCATATAGGGTTAAATACTGGCAATACCAAAACCAAAATGAATAAACATAGACAATAAATTTATGTCTGAAAATCCATTGACAACGCAGAAAACGTAAGATAAATAAATTTCAGTTTTGACGTAAACAGACGTAAATTTGACACAATTATGACAGCGGTTTTCGTTAGGTTCGAATAGTCGTATTTATTTTAATTGTAACGTCTGTATTCTAAAATGCCAGCGATGGGAAATTATACAAATGCAATGGCGGAGAAAATACTGCTCGATATTGCAAATGTATTTTCAAAAGACGACCTCCTGTAAGTACAGTACTATATTAGGCCTAACTTAAAAATAAATTTGCCGACGCGTATAATATTTTCATCTGTACGTACAAATGACAGATTTAATACGTGGAAACAAGTATTTAAACTTTTAAAGTATTTTGCTCATTAGTATGATTTATACTTAATTTCCAAAGTGCTTCATATTATAAAACTTCTCAATACTTAGTCAGAGAAATTATATCGCTTAGTAAACTTGTTACACAATTTCTCCAGCATGTTTAAGCTTTAGCATGAGTTTGTTATTCTTTACCTGTTTAATTGGAGTTAATTTATGATTTCTTTCTTTTACAGTGAAGAATTTGATATATTACCCGTGGAGACTAACAACTGCAACAAATCTCCAGTTTTACACGCTGAGCACAGTCTTGGCCTAGAAGGATGGTGCATGAAGAACGTCTACCACTATTGCTACAATGTTCTGATGGAGCAATATATATCCAAAGTAAACAACAAACCAGTTAAGATAAACATGGATAATTGCGAAGAAGTGAACAGACTTTTGATGGGTGCTTTGCTCATCAATCCGGATGTGGCCACCTTCTGGAACAAGCGCAGAGAAATGTATTCTAAAAGGTTCCTCAAGTTCTTTGATGAAATGAAATTTACTAAAATTCTCCTCTCTAGGAAATCAAAATGCAATGATGCCTTCGCCTACAGAAAATGGTTGCTAGAAAGATATTGGTCCGGTGAGCAAAAATGAAATATTTAGAATGTTTTTAATGTTTACTCAAATGAACAAGTATAAAATAAAATATCAATTAAATGAAAACTTATAACTTTGTAAAAACACCACTATTGAATTAAAGTTATCAACATGTTTCGAAGCCAAAGGTTTCTTCGTCAGAATAATAAAAAATGATAATAATAATATTATTATCCTGACGAAGAAACCTTTGGTTTCGAAACATGTTGATAATTTAAATTAAAAAGTGGTGTTTTTACAAAGTTATTTGTTTTCATTTACTTAATTAAAAATGACTCCAAAAAGTGAATTTACAAAGATTGAAGAAGTAAAATATCAATGTTTTTTTGGAGTACATATAACCAGAATGCAATTAATTATTCAAATACTTGAAAAGTAGTTAACAAGAAATCTAATCTAATTTATTTGTAAAATCAATAAAATAACATTGTTAGGTAATGACATAACAAGTTTGTTTTAAAGCTATAAATTTATTTCCATCATCAACCGGTTTCTGAAGAGCTTTTCTTTATGTAAATGACATCAATTTGCTAATATATATTTTTTTATTTTGAAGGAATTTGAAAGGGTGCATGTATTATCGGGGTGTGTGCGGGATGGTTCTAATTTTGCTTGTTTCCAGAGCCGGTGGGGAACCAGTGTTTGCGCATTGCGGCGACGGCAGAGGTAGAGCTCAGCGTGACACACGGCTGCGCGCAGAAGAGCCCAAACAACTACCACGCCTGGACGCACCGCATCTGGTTCATGAAGCAGATGGCTCGCCACACCAGCCCCGGCATCTGCCTTTATCTCTTCATGGGTGAGCTTAAGTTCTCAGAGGCCTGGATCTCCACCAACGTGTCAGACCACAGCGGGCTGCACTACCGACAGTTTGCTCTGAACTGCGCTTCCCTCACTAAAAAAGGATTCTCCTTCCTCGAAGGGGAAGAAAGATTCAAATACACAAATTCAATCAACGTAATAATGAAAAACTTGAATTTTGAAGAATTCACTACAAGCTCGGAAAGAGAGATATTGGTTTCAATTCTTGGCACAATCCTAGAAGACAGTGAACAGAGTAAAGTGTATGGAGAATTTTATCAAAGGATTTGTTTTGTTTTGTACGATTTGCTGCTGAACGAAGAACTGATTAAAATGTACACAAGCCACGAGGCTTTGTGGTGTCATAGAAAGTTTGTTGTGAGCACCTTCTTAAATACAATTTGCCAGTATTTTGGAGAGGGGGAGTTTAAATCCGGCACATTGCTAAATGTGGGAAAAGAGTTCTCTTCCAATATCACCAGCTTCGTGAAGGTTTGTGAGGACATGGAGACGGGGGAACCTGTGGTGAAGGAAGCCAAGATGCTGCGACATCATCACCACTCCGTCTACAGCAGCCCTTTGTACAAAGCCTTCTCTCTCAACGAGAAGAAGTTCATAGACCACAGATCAAAATGTGGCGATACGTTCGCACTCAAATTTCACAAGTGGCTAAGATTTGTGTTGGGTTTTACCATCTAAAATTAAAATGATTTGTGGTGTTTTCTATTATTTCTTCCGTTCAGTGGCGGCTCGAGCACTTCTTCGATGATAGGGACCGACAGGACAAATCATGCACCTAATCAGATGTCTAAACACAAAATAAATTAAAATCTCTAGAATCATTACCAATATATATAGTAATAAAAATAATGCGTTAACAAAGAATCATGGAATTTAAATGTAATGCGCACGAGTGCCGTCTGAAACTAACAAAACGGTTCAATAATTTGTCCTGAGGGGATTTAAAAGTTTGTCAAGTGTGCATGAGCAGAACGGGGAAATGCTATAAATATATTCTATGAAACGTATCCAATGCATTTAAAAATATGGTTAAAAATTCAGTTTGTATTTTTATATTATATTTCTGCAAATTAATTGTTTTTTTTTTCTTTTTTTTTTAGTAAGTTCCCTCATGAAGAACCGCCACTAGCTCAGTTTATGTCTGTTGTCTAGTTTATATTATTATTATTTAATGTTTTGATAAACAAAATTATTTGACTATATTAGATAAACGTCAGTTCTTGTCCTAAGTATGCTACATGCACTTTGTGTTATGTTTATTTTGTTGAGAGTTGTGGGAACTATTTGTGGAATTGGCAACGCTGCGTATTACTCTGAAAGATCTAATAATGTGTTTTTCTTTTGAAAGAAGTTCACAAATCTAGTTCTCAGAAACAATACCTCTATTTACTCTAATTGTATATATTTTTTAAATACATAAAACAGCAGTAACTAACAGAACATACCATTGAGAGCTATATATTATTATAAACTTGTTTTATTTTTACTCACTGAACAGTGTTACCGCAATAGACTTTAAAACCTCTTTCGATTGCCCGAGTGATTTTATGTAACTCCCCTAATGTATTACTACGTAATACATTGTTTTGTTTGCAGCCAGCTAATTTTCAGAGGCATATAAGTAATCTCCAAACTATGTATATTGTAATTTATTAGTTGTAGAAAATGACTTTTTCTCTTCCTCAAGTAATTCCTATCACAGAGTGTTTTGCCAATTTTTGTCACTTCCCCGAAAAGATCTTATTCGATTTAATTAATTTCACCATACGAACTGCTTACTGCGGTTTAGTCAATGAACCCGCCTAGATTTCACCTCTATTCATATCTATTTTTAGGTTACATAGAAAAAATTCTCCTAGCATTTCCCTTGTAATAAAATATTTCAATAAAGTTATTTAAATATTATATTGATATGTTAATTATATGTAATTTTCTCATAAAGCTTTACTCGCATATTAATAAATAGGTCACCTTGTGTTCTTATACTTATTTGGTGGTGCACAATTATTATCTGTGGAGAGTTACAAGTGTGCACATAAAATAATATTATATATCTATTACGTAACACCATATAAGAAAAGATTTGACATTACTATTGATATACGTTTTCATGTGTTAACCTTTATTGTACGTTCTTATTTTTTTTATTGCCGTATTTTGTTTATTAAACTGTTGTCCTTGCAAGGTTTTGATGCTTTGAAATTGAATGGTTATGGAATGTTTGAAAAGATTTAATGTTTTGGAGAAAACTACATACCATATCATCTTGTGTCTAAAATTATGTATTTAAATATTTAAAAATAAAAATTCAGTGTCAGTAATTTACGAATACATAATATGAATCTCTTGAATTTAAAATATTCTAAAAAGTTTGCATAATCCACTGCAAATTACTGTTTTATGCATTTTTGTAAATTTTTCCCAGTTTTTATTCAAATTTGACGTACTTTAGTTTAGTTTGGCTCTGTGAAGTTTAATGTTCGTGAACCATCCGATCATTGCAACCCAATCACAAACCACCAATGAGCGATTGAATTATTTAAAAAAAAAGATTCAATCATCAGCACCCATGTCCTATAATGCGTGCCGGTGTTGCTAGCGATCATAGGTGTATGAATTTTGTAGACCGGGCATCTCGAATCTTGTTATCTGGACAGACAAAATAGATAGTAGATATTTGAAATCTAAAATAGGCTATGATTTACATAGTTACCTATGTCAAACGAAAGTACCCGATCAAAGATCGGGTGACGGGAATTCGGTTCTCGGGTATTATGGGTACTTTGGATTTACAGCAGCGCCTCTATGGCATTTTTTCCATATGTAAAAGTACCCAACCAAAGTGCGGGTACTTTCGACCCGATCACTTCAGCCGCTAGGTTATGTAAAATGATGAATTGACCCAGCTCTAGTAATAGTTTACCATTCCATAGGCATAGGAAACAATTATATGTACTTCCAATACAAATATCATGCCAAATTATAATATAATTCTCAGTATGTAATATGATAATATTATCTACAACAATATTTGTAGAATGAGTAATATATTACAGTTAAGATAAGTATGTAATTATAATACCAAACCAGATTATTGCTTTAGCGAAGGTTTGTTTCTTAAACATTGATAAAGTTCTAGATTATTTGCTGATCAACAGAACTAGTAAATGTCATTTAATGTTATAATGTTGGTAAGTCCGAATTTAACCTCTTGTTGATACTGTGTAAAGCTAGGGGAACTGGTGACCCCACAGTTGATCCCCCAATAGTTGGCTCCCCGAAGTTGTTTATCTTTCTTTTTTTCGTCGTTTTTTCCTTGATGCATTTGAATGAAAATATGTTTTTCGTTTTTATTATTTTGTAGTACATCCTTTCTACACACCCCTTCGGGACACTTTATTGTATTTTGTGTGAGTAGGCATATTGTATTTTCCCTAAACCGACTGCGTGTATAAGGGGCTATCCGTAAATTAATTACATCACCTTAAGGGGGGGGGGGGGGGGGGGGGGGAAGAAGAGAAGTGTGAGTATGGGAAGGTCATCAGCTCTGTAAAAATGTAAAAATCAAAATTATTAAAACGCAAAACTTAAATGTAAACGAAAAATTGCAAAATACGTGATGTCACACTAGGGGGAGAGGGTCTCACAAATGTGACAATGTATGAAAGGGATAGGGGGGTGGGGAATAAAAATCAAGAAATTCATGTGACGTAATTTATGGATGGCCCCTAAATATGCTGGGAGGGCCAACTGTCAGGGGATCTACTGTCATGGAACCAGCTTATTTATATATCGCCCACTGTCTAGGTGACGATGTGAGACGGTTTAAAGGAGCTGTAATAATGTAGAAAGGTTTTTGTTTGTGTGGGCTTGAAGGGGGCCCTAAAAAAACGAATGCCGATAAAATACATGCTCGAACCGGATGGTGAAATGTCTCGTTCCCGTGCCGCCAATATCATCTGTGAGTAGGTATATTACCCTTATTCATCCAATTTCTTATTGATTTACTTTTTCTGTTTGTAATTTTAACCACTGTTTTTTCAAATTGAAGCATATTTTGACAAATATATACAAAATAATACCATATTTATTTTATGTAATTATTATTACCATATTTATTATTTTATTTTTAAATTTTACATTATTTGATACAATGCTAGCCAATTATTACAGAAAATATAATTTATTGTCATCTTTTACCTAAGAAAACTATTGTTTTTATACTATGTTTGTACCAATATATTTTTTGTTTTATGTACAGATACATATATTTTTAAGTTACACAGCTACCATTGCTGGTTAATGCTCATATTTAGGTGTATAATGCTTTTTATCGATTGTCCAGTTGATTAGTCAGACATCTCCGAAAAGCAAAATTTGAGTTGATTATGCAGATATATATAAAAGTGTACCCTATATCTGGTACAATACTCAGATTACTCATAAACACCACAAAATCAATTATAATATACAAAAACTTGTAGTGACTTAAACAATATGTTTGTTTGTTTTGATGTTTTCTGGGTTATTAGTAGGATATTTCAAAATCTGCTGGACCGTTTATGCCTTCCGGTATTATTTTATATCGTATTTAATAAGTAAAACACAGACAAGCGTCAATAATATTCAATTTGTGGTGTGCTTTTGAATATTGCTTTCCTCATTATCTCAAAACTTTGTATCTGGAGATATCTGACTTATCAACTGGACAATCGAAATGTTTAGATGTTGTTATTAATTATTCTGAATCATATAAGTCAAAGATTGGATGTTTCATTCTATATTTTTTTCAGGAAAGTAAAAATGGTCAATTCTATGGGACTCACCCTCATTGGTTAAATTTATGTAATTTTTTCAATTATCCGTACCAAAAACTATGTTTGTTGTCCACAGTTCACTTTCGATGTTTCAATTAAAAATATTTCACATAAATTATATGGACTCAGTCTTCTCACATCCTCCTTGCTTCATTACCATTTATACATTGTTTAATGCGTATCCTACTTATTATTCTGACTCTTGACATGGCCTGACTCACAAAATATTTGGTTCACTTGATCGCGCCATGTCTTCCCCGACTTCTTCTACCATTCGCATTCGCGTCATATATTCTCTTTACACTTCTTTCTTCGTTCAATCGAACTCCATGGTCAAGGCATAAGGTCCTCGGCTTTTAGTCTGAAGGACGCTGGTTCAAATCCCGTTGTGCGTATATTTTTTTTTTGATTGATTTGTGCTATTTCATAATTTAATCATTTAACCCTTAGCGGAATTGTGATATCCCAGCGATAACACATACAAAATAATTATAACCTAGTGTAGCTGTGAGCCTTTTAAAATGACACATATATATTGAAGTAACTAATACTGCCAAACATTTGCCGTTGTCAAAAACTTCATAAAAAATTTGAATAACATCATATATACTGACATTTTTGTCATTCAGTTCAAAATTTTGAAGAAAAAAAAAGTCAAAAGTTTCGCTAAGGGTTAAGCGGCTCGTTTCAGAGAAGGATATACTCTCAGTATCGCCCTGGTGTAAGACCACCATTCAGAATTGTATTGTTGCTATTGCCAACCATATCAATAATAAAATGCTTTTTTTCACTACCGTACACTGTACATTTAAGTATTTATTCACGAACGTCACGGACATATATATTGAAGTATATAATAGTGTGAATAGGCCTTTACATAAGTTTTCGTTCGTTCTATCGAACTACAGCCCCATACGTAACTAATTTTCTTTTATTAATGTGGAGAATCAACCTTTGATTTCTAAGGTACAGAATTAATATAAGTTTTTGAATTTATTTACTAGCTACCAATGTCTCAAAAATGTTTTAAAGCTCTGTTTATGACTTTATTTATTTATTCAGCACCCAATGTAAATATACCTAGTGTGTAGTTAACTAGTAACCTAACAACAAAAAACTAAGAGAATTGTGTTCATTAGTTCGTTATATATTGAGTTTGTGTTTAGCTTTTAGACTTAAGAAGCTATGATAGAGTTTACCAGTAATGAGACTAATAAGTCAGATAAAATATTATTTAATTTTTAATACTTCCTCATCTTCCTCTTCTTCTTCTTCTTCTTCCCCTCCCCACTACCTTCAGCCTCACAACATACCCCACTTGGTCTAGTCTCACTGCCTCCAGACGATTGGGAACAGTTAGAACTCTTGTGCGGTGCACACATAAAAAATAAAATAATTGAGCAGTTACGTATAATATTGTATCCCGGTACTAAATTGTCTCTTTAGAATAATTGTAATTAATTATAATGTATACGGTAGATAGTTCTGAATCAATATTTTAGGTAATAGAGCGGCAAATTGTAATTAGGTACCCAATACTCCTGTTTTGTTTTGTTAAATTATCATTAATATATTACTTTTTTAAAATGTTTTTTATTCATTGAACCTTCCAGCATATCTTTTTCAGAGAACTTTTGTATTTTCGAAGTGAAGAATTTTGTAAATAAAAAATAACTATCAAATAAATTGTTCTTACCGAACATCTACTACCCGGGGCGGCACCACGATCTGCTATGTATACCACATGGAAATATCATCTTGACAGAATTGACTGGATGTGGAACACACATACATATAAATTTACAGATAGACAAATAAGTGGTTGAATCAATAAAGTACAAAAAATTTTATTTCTACCAAATAAGAGACAATAATTTTTTAATGATTTAATTGACAAATTCAAACACCAAAACAATGATTACATAAAATATGAAATCTGGCCTAAACCAAATTCAGTTTATAACAAAAATAATTATTTCGAGAACATATTGACAAGTTTCACGCTCGAATACTTTCTCTGTCTTGCATTGGTTGTCCCTTACTACCGTTGCCGCAAGGGCAGCGGGCCAATAGGTATATAAAGACAAGCGTACCCTTAGAGTTTAAGTTTACTTGCCGAGGTGTCTCGCGTAACTTCAAGGTACTCGTGAATCTTTTGTATAAAGTGACGGGTAAAAGGATAATTAGTGTCCTTTGGAGTTATTATTATTGGAATAATAACCATAAAGCTGTACGTTTAAGTTACTACTGTTTTTACGATTATTGAACTGTATACGAGGGTTGTCCCAGAAGCACCAACCTTATAAGGCTTAAGTTTCAAGTTTTAAGGCGCTGCGTTGTTTAGTGTTTTTTTGGCAGCCATCAATAGCGATCCCTCTCAGTTAATTTGTAAACATGGAAAAATTGGTTATCGTTATGTGATTCAAAACTTTTATTTGAAATGTCTAAGTCCAACCAATATCGAAGCCGAGCTTAGATTGTACTCTGGGGGAGTCTGCTTCTTCGTTTACAACAATAAAATATTGGGTGGCAGAGTTTAAACGACGATGTACATCGCAGTGGTCGACCAAATGAGGTGACCACCACAGAAAAGGTAAAGAAAATCCATAAAATGGTATTGAATGACCATCGATTGAAAGTGCGCGAGCTAGCAGACACAGTAGGCATTTCAAAAAGTGCTGTACATCGCATATTGACTGAAAATTTGGATATGAGAAAGCTGTGCGCAAGATGGCTGCCGCGTTTTCTCACAATGGCCAAAAACAGCGTCGCGAGGATGTTTCAATTGAGTGTTTGGCGATGTTTCACAGAAATAAAGCGGAGTTTTTGCATTGAATCAAAACCATGAGTCATCAATTCACACCTGAGACGAAGGAACAGTCAAAATAAAGGACTAAATGGGGAGAATCGGCTTCAAAAAAGGCAAAGACAGTTTCATCAGCAGGCAAGGTCATGGCAGAATTTTGGGACTCATGGAATAATTTTTATTGATTATCTTCAAAAAGAAAAAAACAATCGACGGCGAGTATTATGCGAACTTATCGGAGCATTTGAGTGATTAAATCAAGAAAAAACGGCCGCATTTGGCGAAAAAGAAAGTGTTGTTTCATCAAGACAATGCACCAGTTTAAACATTCATTATCCCGATGGCCAAAAACAATTAATTAAACTTTGAATTGCTTCCCCACGCACCATATTCACCAGATTTAACTCCCTCGCATTATTTTATTTTTCCAAACTTAAAAAAAATGTATACTTTTGAATGTAGCTATAACTTTGTGGTAATCCATTATTATAGTATATGTTTGCCCTGAGGAAGGAACGGTCGTTCCGAAACCGGTCGGCTTCAACAAATATACAAGTGGTTCAAACAAAGTAAAAAATTTGCTTAATTTAAAAAAAATGGCTCGGTGGTAAAAGATTTGCCAACAATGAAGAGGTGGAATCTGAGGTAGATGGTCATTTTGAGGTGCTCGACGGTTCTCACTATAAAAAGGGTATCGAAGCTATTGAACAACGCTAGGAAAAGTGTGTCGAGATGAAAGGAGACTATGTTCATAAAACACAAAAAAATTTCCCACATTTTTTGTGTTTTCTTTGTTAGGTCGGGTGCTTTTGGGACAACCCTCGTACTTGTGTGAATTGCTTGTGCCCACCCAATAAAGACTCATTGTGTTCAAGAAGAAAAGCGTGGATTGATTTTATTTGATTACCCCGCTATAAGTTCAAATTTTTTTTTTGCAAATTATACATTTTACTATCCTACTAAAAATGATAGATTTATAACATTGGTTCCAAGACAAAAGTGCCATTAATTACTGTGTTATAAAGTGCGATTTAGCTTTCCAGAGTGATGCATTTGAATGTGTTTTTCTTTGTGGCGATGTTTTAGTTTCCATGAGCGACAATTGCTGGATTTCCTTTTCACACTCTTGATGTTGAAGCATTAGATGTAGTCAATACTTTGTTTTATCTTCAACGGATTTGAGCAGCAATTCATTGCTAATTAGTAGAGGATTCAATTTTAGATACTTATTCAATTTGGGAGGTGAGGTTTGTCCAAGTTTTCTGGCCGGATCCGAAGAGGCTGGTTGAGGGAGACCTTTTGATTTATCTAGCTGGACTCTCTTGACCCATCACCTTGCACCACAGTTGAGGGGATAGATTCATATGTCCGTCACTCCTACACATATGAGCCCCAGGTTCCTTCCCAGAACTTCCTCTCCTACCTTTCCTAAAAAGAACCTCTATACAGCATCCCCTAAGATGACATATAATGTTAAAAAAAGCAGAAGTTAGATTTTAAAAATCTGATACAACTATGTAATGTATATCCAAATCCAGGGCTGGCCCTTGGTTAAACGGCGCCTGGCGCTAGTAAAAATCTCAAGGGCGCTGGTTATTATCAGGGCCTTGACTCCTTGGCAAGTTGGCTCCCGGAGCGGATTACCCCTATTGAGCCTACACAGGACCTGTCCATATTCATTCTCAATGCTTATAGAAATATTAATGAAATCAAGTTCTTGTAACAAACTGTTCTCACAGTTCAGATCAGCAACAAATCTAGGTAGAGTGTGTCATCTAATTCGAAGGCAGGTTTTAACTTACGATTGATTCTGCGTTAGAGTTGCCAAATAATAGTTACACATGGAAATTGTACATTCTGAACACAAAAATGCTTTAAAATATATCTGTATGCGGCGAATTAAAACTACAACAGCAACGCATACATAGTCTTCAACTAGAATTTCATAACTGCACTTCGAATAAGAGAATGTTTTCCTTCGAAATGTGTCAGCAGATGAATTTGCATTCTCAACACAAAATTGGTTTAAATTAAGTCTGTATTGGTTTAAATTAAGTCTGTATTAAAAGTACACTCAAAACTTGAAAATGGTTTTTCTTTGATTCTGGCAGCAAATACAGATTCTGCAACTAGAATTTTATAACAGCACTTTGAATAAGATAATGTTTTCCTTCGAACTGTGTCAGTAGATGAATCCACAATTGAAATGTTACATTCTAAAAACTGGATAAAAATATCTATAAACTTTTGCCTGTCAAGGTTTGCGCAAAAAATCGCGGTTCTTCCCACGCATTTTAAATTTTCCTTTTTATTAGTTACTTTTTTTAAACCTTTTGCAAAAAACAAAATTGTTCTAAAATCTAGGTAAAATAATTTTTTGATATTGGAAATGTAAATTAGCTAAAAAATACATAAATATTTGAATTAGAGTACTTCAAATAGAATAAACTTAAAATTTTAATAACATATGTTTTTAATTTTTTTTAAACTGCCTCTTCAGTTTTTATCGCATTCATACAATTTTATTTAAAAATTAAATGTGTGGGCCAATTTGCGTCCCTGTGATTAAACGGGTTAAACTAAATCTGTATGTGGCATGTGGCGAATTAAAACTTTAGGCACTCAGAATATGAATATTCAAAACTGAACTTCGAGTGAGGGAGGTCTAGTTTCTAGGTCTAATAGAGGGGCGGGTATGTGGTGCAAGGTCGGATTTAGGGGGGGCACGTGCCCCCGTGCCCCCCCCAGGATGGTATTTTTGTGTAATGTGGAGATTCCATCACAGTACATACTTAGAAGCAAATCAAATTATCAGAGTTGTTAAAATAACAGAAAGAACATGAGTCAAACTTTTGTCTATTTCTGGCTGGAATTGCGAATTTTGTTCGTTGCATCCCATTCATGCACTTGCAAATGAAAGATGATAATCAGCGTTTGCGAGAGCAGTACGGTCGGGGGAAAGCGCGGTCGGAAATGCCCCCCCCCCCCCATTAAAGTTGACAAATTCAAATTTCGACTTCATAAAAAATTGCTCCGTCCTGGGGGGGGGGGGGGGGGGGGGAATTGTGCTCTTGAGGGGTGCACCCCCCCCCGGGGTGGGCCGCCCCCTCTCTGCCCCTTGTGCCCCTCCCAGAAAAAAAACCTGGATCCGCCCTTGATGTGGTGGATAACTTCCAATGCACTTCGAATAAAATAATGGTTTCTTTCGAAATGTATCAGCGGATGAATACACAGCTGAAATTCAATCGTTACATTCTGATCACAATTCTGCTTTTAATTAAGAGTGAATTTGTTTGCGAGTTCCCAGCTTTAATTTACGCCTCGATATACATACTCTTACACCGAACATAGGCATACCCTAGTGAGACAGGCATCGAATAATATAATGTGAACAAACCTTATATAGATTAAAAAAATACCATTCCTATCATTTTTTTTTTTTTTTTTTTTTTTTTTTTTTATTCTTCATTTTAAGCACCCGCTAAACTGCCAGAGCAGTTTGTCAGCAGGTCGATTTAACAATATTAATATAACAAAGAAGAACAATTATAACAAGAAACCACAATATAGAAAATAGAAACAGAAGAATAACTTTTAAGTAATTACAATACAAAAGCATAAAATACAAAGACAGACAGATATAATACAGGCAAATTACTCATAGTTATATTATACACAAGATGAAAACAAAATTCAATATAAAAAGTCTTGATCTATTAGCCATTTTTTCAGTTTTTTTTTTAAATCAGTGGTGCAATTTGATTCGTTTTTTATGTTCATTGGCATCTTATTAAATATGGTAGGGACAAGATAAGCGAATGTCCGTTGTCCGTATTTATTTACAATTTTGGGAATGGACAACCCCTCATTTTTAATTAATCTAGTGCCATATGCATGATCTACCTTTTCCTTGTACTTTGAATCCGACAATAGGTTTTGGCATACAATTTTAAACCATAATATCCCTCGCACAGGTAATATACTAATTGACTCATATAATAATTTTATGTTTCTTCTTTGTGCATAAATGCTTTTGCTTACCAAGAGCTTAGTCATAGAGTTCTGAATTGTTTGAATGTAATCTATATTTGTCTTGCACGAGTTTCCCCAAGAAGTTATTCCGTATCTGATAGTAGATTCCGCTAGTGACAAATAGATTATTTTCAATGTACTTATGGGCATAAAATATTTAATTTTATAAATTCGTCCCGCAATAGCTCGCAGGCGTTTGCAGATGTTGCTTATCGTCGCTTTAGTTCGTATTTGTCCAACAGACCATTAGAAAATTTTTTAGGAGGAGAAGGATTTCTTTCATTATCTCAACAAAACATTATGATAGGTGTTTATGATAAAGCTATTTCCGCATAGGTAAAGGTTCAATTAGTTTAAATAAATCCTAATTCAGTGATTTACTATCCTTTTTTATACTTTGTTTTTAATTTTAAAGTGAAGATTGAACAAAAACTCAAATGGTCTGTTGGACAAATACGAACTGAGGCAACGTTATGTGAATATCCCATTTCATATGCGTATCTACTGTTATCCCCAAATATACATACGTTTGCACAAGTTCAATGGTTTCGCATTTGCACGACTGTGAAGAATTGTGTATACACTCAAATGTATGCGACTTAATTAAAGGCGTAATGGTATATTTGGCATGTGGAGATCGTATATGCATTATTTTGGTTTTTTTTTAATTAATTATAAGACCCGCATCATGAGACCATTTCTGTAAGGAAAAGAAGTCGTGCTGCATGAGTTTTATTGCAATTGATAATTCTTCATGCGAAATGACTAGCGCCGTATCATCAGCATAAACGTAATGTTTAACAAATGTGAAAATTTTATTCATAAGTGAAACAAATATTATATATAATGTTGGGCCGAGAATTGACCCCTGCGGGACTCCTGTTGACATAAATTTAGCTTTGCTGTAAGTTTGGAAGAGTTTAACTTTAATTTGTCGATTGTTTAAATAGTTTTTGAATAGTTCTAGTAATTTTCCCCTAATTCCTATCGCCTCCAATATTTGTAATAATTTTTTCGGATCAATGGTATCAAACGCTTTAGAATTGTCTATGAATAAAACCAGTACATGTTTTTTATTATTGAGTTCTTGATTTACGTAATTGGAAAAGTCCTGCAGTAACAATTCTGTGCTTTTATTTTTTTGAAATCCGTATTGGTTGGGATCAATAATGGAGAAACTTTCTAGGTATTTTATTAAATTTACGGAGATGTATTTTTCTAGAATTTTTTCAATAGCTGGCAGTATACTGATTGGTCTGTAATTTTCTATTTCAGAATGTTTTCCCCCTTTGTATATTGGCCTAATAATGCTACATTTAAGCTCATCAGGTATAACTGCTTGCGACAAGATTTTATTAATTAAGTGGGTAATTACCGGACATAGAATAGTTATATGTTTTTTAATGTCGAACATTCGAATATTGTCAATCCCCGGCGACTTAGAATTATTAAGTTGATCGACAATCCTGCGTATATCTTCACATTTTTATTTTTTATCATCTTATTTTTTATAAACCTCGCATATTATTTAAATATTGCTTAACTATTTTATTTCTGTTATTTTTAACATACTGATATCCTCCTGTGAACCATTGTATCATGTATCACTTGAATGTAAAAGCCAAATTTATGGCGTTTAAATAAATAAATAAATAAATAATATGAGTACTATAATAAATAATAAAATAAAGAGTTGGATTCGTAAACGAAAGTATCGTAGAAAATTTTCAAATAATTATTTTACATTTAAAAAAAATAACACACTGTACTCCCCACACGCTACGCCACTGAGGTACGACGATGTTTACATTATGTTTCTCTCTAATGATAATTATATAATGCTACGTCACTGTCCGTAGGTTCCTTATGGTTTTCTCATACTTCACTTGCCTAGACAATGTGCAATCCATAACAAAAAATGCTAATGATATTTTGAAGTGTGCTTGTTTGAGAGAGATGTTACAACTAGTGAAGTCATGTCCTAAAAGTAAAAAACATTTTACCCCTGAAAAATGACATTTTTTGAAGGCTAAAAGAAACATGTTTTTCGTAAGCTTTTTATTGAGAATCTAGAAAGAAAAAAAACAATGGTAAAAAACAATATTTTTATTTTTAAAATCATGAAATTCGTGTAACGTAATTTATAGATGGGGGAAAGAAAATTCTCCCACGAATAAAAAAATGTTTAATTAAAAGAAGACAATATTACAATTTGAGGTTTTAATCATAAAGTTAAAAATAAAAATTAATTTAAAAAATGTTTTCTTTCATTTTACAGTAGGTAGAGTAGATACCCAAATGACGTTTTTTTTCAATTAATTCTGGCTTTCACCCTTCAAGGGAGTTCTAGGCCATCTTTTAAAATTTCAGAGAAAGGAAAGGTGAAATTATATATTAATTTTATTTAAACGAGAAGATTTCAGAATTATATCGAAGATTGGAGTCGAGTTCAGACTTAAAAGAGATGAAATGTTGAATGGAGGGGAGGCAATTTTAGATAACGCTTGATAGGATATTTATTTAGAGAGGGACAACCAAAAAATATGTGGTCTAAAGTTCCCGCATATAGACCACTGAATGTACAATCTGGGGAATCAAGGATGTCAATTTTAAAAAGGTGAGAAGGAACCGAACAATGTCCGATTCACATTCAAATAAGTGAGGAAATTTCCTTTTTGGAAAAGTGGGGGAATTTTTGAAACCACGGTTTTGATGGGATAGCCCTTTGTATTGGGGCGTAACGGGCACCCTTGGATTGGCTAGCAATGTTTCAATACTCTGTCCAGACATTGCGGGGTCTATCTTTGACGATGAAAAAAATATCAGATAGGTGAATATGGTTTACGAGGGTAACAATAGGGTTGGATGCTCCTTGTTTTGCCAAGCAATCCGCAATGTCGTCACCCACTATGCCAACATGTCCAGGAATCCAAACAAGAATTACGGTTTTCCAGAGCTTTGAATGCATGCTATCAGCACTCTAATACCTAAGGCATACAAAGTGATGATCAGGATGAAGAAGAGGACAGGATTTAAGTTTTTGGAGGGAACTGAGAGAGTCAGAGAGAGCAAGGGAATGTCCAAATGAAGTTACTTGATATAATATTAGCTTCATTTAATAAATATTTACTGACAAAAATAATGATAAGATAAAGAGACATTGTGAACGTGTGAACCCGTACATTCCAGAATTCGGGAATTCCCCCACGCGATCCATGCCAAAAAATCGCATTTCACTCAAAAGTACATATTTTTGGTAATCAATAAAAAAATCATGTCATATTTGGCCGCTTTTACACTCATAAATTGTTTTTGTTTAAGAAGTTACTAACAGGAGAGTTTACATATTATGCATCCGACTTCTGGTAATTAATGCTCACGAAAGTTGTCCGGAAGAGTAACTCATCCGTAATTTTATTTGCGGTAAGATGACTTTCTATCAACAGCGATTTGCTTCTTCTGTCAAATTTACGCGATTTTGTCTATACCTAATACGAAAGGGCCCAAATAAGATGTTAGAATACAAGTTGGCTTGAGAGAAACAATTCTCCACGCGCTTTTGTTCCGTTAATGGCGGAAATGAATGGAGTTCTGTAATTTTATGCGTATTACAGCCAGACGACAGCAACGGACTTCAATATATATTTTTTACATGAGTTCCACACAAGAGGCCCTGAGGAAAATAATTTCCCTCAGGGCCTATGTCATCTTTGGGGATGCTGTGTGGAGAGTTGTCTTAAGGAAAGGAAGGAGTGGAGAGTTCTGAGAAGGAAATGGCTTTAAGGGATGGGTAGGAACTTGGGGTTCAGTGTGTCCTGGTTATCCACCTCCAAGACCTAGACAAACCTCACCCCATGAACCCGGGCACCCCTGCTAACGAAACGTAGCGAACCTTGGGAACTATGAGTGACTTGGGGTGACCTATGGCAGAGGTGTTGGTTATCCAATAAAGGTAATATGTAATATTATAAACAGTAACAGAAACATTGATATTTGAAATGATTGGACCGATAATTAAATAGAAGGAAGATCCTTTTCAGAAAGTTTTTTTCCACCTGAAAAATAAATGATATCTCTTCGGTTTTTGGAATCAGAAAAGTTCCTTTCCGTTTACATTCTTTTTCGTGGGTAGTGCTAATTTGAGTTTTTTCTAGGGTTATTTTCATATTGTTTTCGGGAGATAATCAGTCAGATAATTATCCACTTAACCTAATCAGATTTTAGTTAAAATAATAAAAATATTAGTTTTCATAAGAAAAAATCCTACGACAACAACTGTCTTTTAATTTTTTAACATCTCGCATCGGCGCATTTTTGGTAGGTACTATTTCTTACGGTAAGCGTCAAGACTTATCAAACTGATTTGATGTGAGAAGATTGTGCGAAGGCTGGAAGTAGGCGCGGACGCGATTAAACCTGTCAAAGAACTTACTTAAGGGGCCTCAACTCTATTTTCTACCGATTTCTTACATATCTCCCTTAAACATTTGAAGTTTTTAAGCTCTCAAAAAAATATATGTTTTTTTTAAAGATAATTTCTAGATGCTGCCCAAGCCGAAACGCAAATTATATGAAATTCCCTCGATAGAAAAAAATCGCAAAGTATGCTCCAAAAATTATTAAAAACGAGTCTGTTTCTATTATCTTTTACATTATATTTGTGAAAAAATTCACAATGTTTCTTTAAATGATACTTAAGATGCTCCCCAAGAGATTTTTGCTCTATTTTAAACGAGTCGTGTTTTATTAAACATTTTCGCAATTTTCGCATCGATTTTGGCGCTGTAAATGTTAGCGCTCTCCTCTAACATTCGTAATTTCACATCTTCTTCTTTTCGAGCCAGGTTGCGGAGCCTTAAGAACAACTTCTGTAACTTGCTATAAATTACGGTAATTGACTTATGGTGTCGTTTACACTGGTACTTACTTAAGCGTTTACATTGGTTCTTACGTAAGCGACTTCGGGAAAAAACTTACGTATGTAAATCCAGCCTATTGCATCGATATTTGGACGTAATGTCTTTACCGGTAATTAAGGATCGACTGTTTGGTGACCACTGGTATCTGGTAGATTACTATGTGCCCAGTTTAGACACCCGTGTATAATTGCCACGTTACAGGAACTATTGTCTCATTCACGAGGCTAATGAAGGAAGACTCAAGGTTGCGTCTTGAACGCTCTTGTTGCCTGTTATACCAATGGTTATACCTATATAATTATTGTTTCTTATTCCTTGTCATGTTCGCAGGTGTCTGTCATAATCACGTGTTGCACACACTGTGACACACATACACAACACACCCACGTTCCACACACCACACATTTTACCCATTCATACAAATTCACGGATGTACCTATGGACTTGACATTGATTATGATTACATTATAAACGATATTTTATATATTGTGTCTAGATATCTGTAATGCCCGGTGCACACGAGGCTAGTTTCCAAGCCAGGATAGCAAGCTATTGCTAGTAACTTAGTAAGCTGGTTAAAACACTAGCTATTTGTAGACAGAACTAGTTTTTTAACCTAATGAGCTAGAGAGAAAGCTAGTAAGTTTCTCTCAAGATAAGATAGTTTAATAGGACGTGGTTCTATTATCCGAGCTAATAGGGCTCCCCACCATTGAATTTTCTTTACTAGCTTTGTGTTTAGCTTCGTGTGACCGCCCAACATGATCGGTTGGTGCACGGTGACGATGCGACTTTTTCCGGGCCACGATTCGATTCTAAATATGCTATACCTCGGAAACGAGGTTAATTTAAAGTTTTTACAATATATTGTATCGTGATAAAGAATGTGGACTTTTATAATTACCGTGACGTTTCACGATTACGGTACCGTGACGGTAAAAAAAAGACAATAAACCAATATACGTTCCTCAACACAATAATACTACTGCTCTTTCAAAAGATGAGATACACAATGTACCTACGTAGGTCATGTACCAAAGGAAAAAGTCATAATTTTCTTGCATCTCTCCCACACACCGCACCGTGACGTCTTCGTAGACCCCTACCAATACCATGCCGTAACGATAATTTTGAAAGTATGGAATATAGTTACAAGGATAATATTGAAGCGTGAGTGAATTCCAAAAAAAAAATGTTTAGCTTTTGTTCTTAAACGTGTGATGCTGGAGCTCTTTCTTACAAACTAAATAACGTTAGTCGAAAATGAGACAAATGATAAACGTACGTCTGCAATCTGCACCCCCCAAAGGAAACATACAATCATTATTTTTGAGGACAGAAACAACAGATTGAAGAACATTATTCTATTCAACGTTCCTGAAAGCTTATCAGAATCTAAAACAACCGCTATAACAATGGATAACGATAAAGTCATCTCGGCGATAGGCGATGTTAGTGGTGAGATTATTCCAAATATGGTAAAGATGTATAGACTGGGAGTACTAAAATCCAACAAAATTAGACCAATTAAGGTCGAATTCAAGGATTCTATCTCGGCACGTGAGGTCTTGACAAATAATGTTAAGCTGAAAAATGGTATCAAAGCCAGAAGTGACCAAACAGTGTTGCAGAGGACTCAACTTCTAGACTTACGCCAACAACTTGACACAAGGAAAAATAATGGTGAAACCAATATCACTATCAAATATGTAAACTCCATACCTAAAATCATTGATTGTACGCCAAAAAACTAAAACAACAAAAAATAAAATGCTACTACCAAAATGTGAGAGGGGTCCGCACTAAACTTCCCAAATTACTGACTTCAGCGGCAACTATCAGCAGTGATATTTTCATTTTAACCGAAACATGGCTCGATTCTGGAATTAATTCTGCCGAATTAGGCTTTCCTAATTTCAACATTTATCGTATGGACAGGAATTCTAAAACAAGTGCCAAATCAAGAGGGGGTGGTGTGGCCATTGCTATCTCAAAAAATCTCAGCTCCTCAAAAATATCCATGAAGTACCTATCCATCGAGCATCTTTTTGTTAAAGTAAACATTTCTAGTGGTAAATTAATTGTGGGTTGTGCTTACTTACCTCCAAATTCTGACGTCCAATGTTACATTGATCATTGCGATGAGGTTGAATCAATTTGTGCTAAAAACCCTAACACTAAATTACTTCTAGTTGGTGATTACAACCTGCCACATTATTATTGGAGTAATATGAATTCTGATAATTATTGTCCTAATGTTAATATTCGTGTAATTAGAGATATGGCTTTGTTCTTAGGACTAACTCAGTGTAATAGTGTTCATAATATTGGTGGTCGTACATTGGATTTGGCATTATCTAATGTGTCAGATATCTGTGTTGCGATAAGTACCGAAATACTATTACCTGTCGATGTTTACCATCCACCACTTGAATTATGCTTGTCTAACCTAAAACCTGTTCCTATTGTTAAAAGGGTAGTAAAAACACGAAATTTCAAAAAAGCAGATTATGAAAAAATCTCCAACCATCTCAAACAGATTGACTGGTCATTCTTGGATAGTGAGGCCGACATTAATGTACAACTTAATATTTTTTATTCTATAATTTATTCTGCAATTGATAAATTTGTTCCTTTGACGACGTACAAGGAAACTCAGTACCCAAAATGGTTCTCAAAAGATCTGATAGATTTAGTTTACCTCAAAAAATTATCTCATAAGAGATTCAAACAAAGTCGCCGGGCTATCGACTATATTGCATTTTAAAAAATGAGGGAAGACTGCAAAAAGCTTTCTGCTGAATGTTACAAAAAATACATAAGTGATGTCGAAGGCTCTATCATGAACGACTCAAATTTCTTTTGGAAATATGTCAAATCTCAAAAAGATCACGGTACTTATATCAATGACGTTATATATTATAAATAGACTCGTTATAGTCTCACATACTCACAATATAATGTGGAAAGCAAGCAACACTCTTTTGTTTTCAGCAGTTTTCAGTATTATTTCTAAATTCTAAAGTTTATTCATGGGTGATAAAGATAGACAATCAAAGAATTTATGTGTGTGAATGTGATAGATATATGGTCGGGCAGCTTATTAATTTCTTCGCCGAATACTGATTGTGACCTATGGGTGTGACTGAGATAACAAGATACTCTCACTCGATTACCCAATGGACAGGGAAGGTAAAGGCGGGTAAAACGAGACACACGGGCAAATATTTTTATATTTATTATATGAGTTATCATTAGTAATACAATATTGGTACTATTATAGGAGTATTGTTAAGTACATATTTTATTATACAGTACAGGTTATAGGTTTAAATGATTATACAAATCTATACACCTATAACACCTAGGACCGTTACTATTTACAATTTTCATCAACGACATTATTAAATTAATGAACGCTTTACCCTTTGTACGTTTTACCCCATCTTTCCCAATGGAATAAAACAAATGCGGGACGCTGTGTGAACCGACCTACTGTTAGTAGGTTGTCCTTGTTATGCTTATGTCACTTTGTGATGCAATGTTCGCTGTCTCCTTTTCGACTATTTGCCGTGTAATTGAAGCATTTTCTCATCAATGGTACATTTCCATGCTTGCCAAGCCTACGCAAACCTCCACACGCTCCAAGCGTACGCAAATCTCGCCTGGCATTTGGAAGCCGTTTACACGCTTGTGACTGCGTCACACTGATGTGATGTCTAGGGAAATTTCCCTAGATCTAGGGGAGAAAAATATTTTTTAGGGAAAAGGGAAATCAGCCCAAAATCTAGGGAAATTTCAAACTCTGGCAAAAAAAATTACATATGACAATATTACTGGTATTGTTAGTCGAATTTTTTTTTTGAAATTCCCATGAATCTTAAATATTGTTGATGTACGTATGTACATTCAAGCAATGTTGCTTAAAAACACTGACAACACAAAATGATATTATGTACCTAAAAAGATAAATGGGGACTTCTAAAAAAAAAAATTATTTAAGTTTCAAGTTACGTTTTTATCTATACATATTTATTACAAGAAATTTTCTTCAGTTTCAGTGACTGCGTTTGATTTTTATTTTGCGAAGAGATTTTTACTAGGAAAGTACATACATACTTTCAAATTATGGTAAATTTTCGATCGAACTGGCCATATATGAATATTAACGATAATTTTAATAATATGAATATTTTTTAGAAAATATAAAAATTTTTTTTTTAATATTAAGAAAAATTTTTTTTTTTAAATATTAAAAACATTTTTCAAATAATAAAAAAATATCATCGCATTCGGGGCGATGGGAAACAACGCAATTAAAATTGTGAAAGTGAAATTTTACTTCGTATACTGATTTCGCCGCGGGCATTTATCATTTCGTTCTGCAGGGTAGGCGACTTCGATACATGGTATGCGCGCCCCCCCCCCCCCCGACACGGATTTGATTTGCCAAGGTAGTACCCCCGAAATCTAGGGAAATTCTAGCGAAATTTCACCTCTAAATCTAGGGACATAATTTTTTTGGGCATCACATCCCTGCTGCGTCAGTGAGCTACCAACACCCGAGCATGGCGGACGCCGAATTTGTGTAGGCTATTGCGTTTGGTTTAACATACTTTTATTTGAAATATAAGCAAAGTATAAAAAAACAATATAATATTGTCTTGTATTATAAAAAAAAGTTATTCCAACAAAAATCATATGTTTTTTATTGTAATAAATAATAAATCATCAATAAAAGATTATTTATTTATATTGACTTTTTAGGTAAATCCAATAAATTAAATTAGTGCATTCAAATTATGTTCTTATACATTTTAATAAGTCAGGCATGCCTCTTTCGTCATACATATGTCTCGTAATGTTAATTATCGATATACCGCATGGAGCAAAAACGGCGTGCATTCGCCGTCAGTTCTGAAATTACACTGAGCGCATAAATATACCAATCCCTAGATCGATATCTTCGGGCCTTTTCTATGGGAAAAATTTCAACATCAACTTCACCACGGAAAAACAAACCCGATATACGTAGATGGGTGTTCAAGGCCATTTGTCATAGACAATGGCACAAGATCTACCATAGACAATATACTCGAATTGCTTTATTAGCCCAATAAATTATTAAAAAAAAATTGTAAAGCAGAAAAATGCAAAAATTCTTCCCCAGGACAAGGTTCCATGTGACAAAGCTGGTTCTGAGGAAATGAGATTTACATAGTTTTTTATAGCTCATTTTCTCAGGAAGGAGCTTTGTCAGACGGAAACCCGTTATCCTGAGGAGACGAAAAATGAAAAAGTCACAGGTGGGTGTTTTAAATATTTTTTTTTATTTTCAAAAGAACAAAGGATAAACACATAAAAACGCAGAGTCGGTTCGACCGGTAGATTGAAGTAGAAACTAACGTATTCACGCCTGTATTACAGTTTATCCTCGAGGTACATTGTACTTGTCATATAATTAACAGTAATAATATAACAAGAACAATGTACGTCGAGGGCTCGTCATATTATTACTGTTAATATAATTAACAGTATTAATATGACAAGTATTATATAATTGTTCATATATCCAATGGAATATCCATGAATACATTATTTGGCTTAATACGATAACTCTGTAATCTTTTATATAAAACGTACAATAAATACAAATACACAAAAATAATAGCACAAATTATAAGCACAAACACAGCAGACAAAAAAAATTAAAAACATGTAAGCACAAAAAGCTTTATACAAAAATATGTAAACATTGGAGGTTGCCCACTACTTTCCCACAGCGTTCTAAGGAAACAAATGGTTTCCTCCTTCACCGTACACCTCAGGACTTTCATTTTTGTTTATAAAGAAGCTACTTTTTATTAAAATGACCCTAGACCTCCGATGTCCAGGCATACATTGTTAGCAGGCAGTGTGCGAGTGCGTACATGTTGATAATATCACGTCTCATCTCCGCCACTTGATGTAGCTGAAATAAAAGTTTATTAATATAAAGGAAGAAGAGTTAAGGCAGTCCCGCCGAGGATGAGCGGAGCCATCAGTCCAGTTGCTACAATCGGTAAGATTTTGGTCCTCCCTTGTAAACAGCAAGTGCCAGTGACTTGTCTTCTCTGCTGTATTCTCCGTCCTTTTTTGTGACGTGGGCTAAGTTTAGCTTGTGCTAAAATGAATCTAGAGAGAATGGGGTTTGAACTTGAAAGAGAATCTTCCAAGCTGTTTCTTACTCTATATCGAGTTGCTATCATCAAACGTTTCTTCAACGAGCAATTCTTACACTGGACATATTGCAGCCGACGCCTGGTCTTCAAAATTTCCATATTCACCTTCTTCCTGGGAGTCAGGGCTGCGTTCTGTCCAACATAAGTTAAAATACTCTTCCTATTACCTAGAAAGACAATATTTGAGAAAAATGATTACATTTTTAATAACAAAATATACCAAACCATGATCTACAAACAAAAAGCTATAAAAATGCTTACGTTTAAAATGTTCATTTTGGTGTGTTGCGAATGCATGACTACTGCTGGTGCCGGGTCTCACAGGAATACTTATATCTGAAAAAAAGAATATGTTTCTTAGTTCTTGAAGGAATGTAAGAAAAAATCTACATGTTGCTTTCAACCAAAATAAAATATATTAAATGAAAAAATACACTGTGTAATACACCACTTTTTATTATAAATATTTAATTTCGCTTAGCTCAAACTTCATCAGGGCTTATTATATTAACTAAAGCACACATATATACTACAATAAAATAAAATAATGAGTAATGTTAATGTTCAGTTTATTATACTGAACAACTTATGTATTCTCCTGAAAACAAGGTAAACATGTAAAAGCCTTCAAGGCGCATTTACTCATACCGTTCATTAATAATGCATTTCTCGATGCACTTTTTATTCGTGTAGGCACATGAAAAGGCAAGTTTACTAAATGTACATACCTTCGTTAACTTCTGGGATCCCTTTGGCAGGAACAATCTCACTGCTGGTGCCTGCGTATCTGAAATAAATATATTTAATATATTAACTAAAATTTGGGAACAAAAACTACTCAATTTTTTCCTTTTCAAGAAATATAACCCCCCTTGGCAGGAACAACCACACCGATGGCCCTCGGGAAGTCATTATGCACTGAAATCAATATAATTAACCAAAGTTTGTGAACAAACCAGCGTTATACCCAAGCTAAATTGAGGATTATATGTTGCTCAAGGTGCTTCTGACAGAAATAAAAAGGTGCTTCAGAAATAAAAAAAACCACGGTAAATATTCGGAACAACTTTTTTTTGATAAAACCTTTAGCCGCATCTCATCATAATTTAAAATACATCCCAGGTTTTGAATGGTTTGAGGGCAAGGCAGGGTTTATCCTAGCGGGTTTGTGTAATTATGATTGTTATGAAATAAATATTCAGTATTAACCGTTGACGTTTGTTCCGAAGAATTACCAAAACCACTATTCAAATTCTCATGTTGCGCTTTGCAATAATGTTCACAGCTTTGTCGTCAGCAAACGACATTGAGTATGCCGATTAAATCTGAATAAATATAAAATGAATAATGATGCAATTTAAGATTACATACCTTTTTAATGTTTGATGTAATCTTAGTCCCTTACGGCATCACAATACATAATACTGTACGATTTCGTCGAGTTGGGGTCTACAATGAGAAATAAATTCAATTTTAGGCAAATAACAACAAAATGAAGCATCAACATAAACATTGTAATACCTAAAGGATGAGAGATTATTACCTGTAATTTCATCACCATAACTTTAATTTGGCTTAGTCCTTTTCCTTTTTTCAGTTGGCTTAGGTAAATCTGTGAATTTTCTAATTTCTAATTTCCTCGAAGTGCTTTACCAAGAAACATTTTCACTTCAAAATATTTACGTATTGGCATAACGCGCCTGACTATTCACTGACAGTTGAAAGCATAATGGCCAAACCGGATATACTGGTTCAATGGCGTATTTGTCATTTCCGTTTACTATCTACAATTCAGTTCTTCTATGGTACCCGATCTTTTTTGGAGGTTCAAGGTTAAGTAAAGAGATATACGCCCCTGACTGAGCGTTTGCCAAAGCTTGCCGCTGGATCCGACCCCGACTGGATCGGCGGCAAGCTCTTGCAAGCTTACGCAAACCCTACGCAACCCTACGCAAGCCAAGACAAACGACCTGTTTCCACGCTGGCGTTTGTGGAGGTTTGCGTAGGCTTGGCAAGCGTGGAAACGGCACCTGAAATTACACTGAGCGTTTGCCAAAGCTTGCCGCTGGATCCGACCCCGACTGGATCGGCGGCAAGCTCTTGCAAGCTTACGCAAACCCTACGCAACCCTACGCAAGCCAAGACAAACGACCTGTTTCCACGCTGGCGTTTGTGGAGGTTTGCGTAGGCTTGGCAAGCGTGGAAACGGCACCACACAGGAGCGCATTTTGGTGCTTTGCAATACAATTTACTTAGTGGTAAGACACGACCTTACTCGACGCGTAGCAGTTTAGTACTAAAGACTAAAGTACCAGAAATAGAGACAGCTACAATCGTATTGTGTTTGGCTTCCCATTTTGAGATTTCTACCCCGCGTCCAGTATTAATGTTATGTCATTGACTTATATACCTATTTGTATGTCATTCGATTCTAAAGTGTCTCAAAATCTCCAGGAAACTGTCAATCTGTTTGCGGATTTTTTTAGCGGTGTATATGTTAATGCAAATGTAGATAGCAATATCACATGCTCTGATTTGGTTGAGACTCTTGATATATCTGACTGTACTGTAACTATTGGTGATATTATATCCAAGTTAAAGAGTCTTGATTCCCGTAAATCTGCAGGACCTGACAAAGTTCCACCCATGTTCTTAGTTAATTGTATGCATACATTGTCATATCCTATACATAAGTTATTTACAAATTCACTCTCATCAGGTGTGTTCCCGGATCTTTGGAAGTTTAGTCTTTTGATGCCCATTTTCAAAAAAGGTAATAAGAGGGACGTAAAAAACTACAGGCCAATATGCACCATGTCTACATTACCCAAACTTTTTGAAAGTCTAGTACTAGACAAGTTGATATCCCGAATTAATCCCACCATCTCACCGCTTCAACATGGATTTATTAAAGGAAGATCAACCCTTTCCAATTTAATATTGTATACGAATGATATTGTTAATGCCTTGATTGCATCACATCAAACTGATTCCATATATACTGACTTCAGTAAGGCATTTGATAAAGTAAACCACAAAATCTTATTAAGAAAACTGAAATTGTTGGGATTTAGAGGGAATATTTTGGAATGGTTTAAGAGTTATCTATTGGGAAGGTACTTAGCGGTTAAGGTTAATTCGTTTACTTCTTATACATTTGCAGCCTCGAGCGGAGTACCACAGGGATCTCACTTAGGCCCGATATTATTTTGCTTATTCATTAATGATATAGTTAATATTTTTAGTAATGTTAAAGTTCTGTTATTTGCTGATGATCTGAAGATATATAGAACAATCAAAAACGATGATGATCGCGCCATTCTGCAGTTGAACCTGAACAAACTATTTACGTGGTATTCTGTCAATGATTTACAACTAAACATTGGTAAATGTCAGATTATTAGTTTTTACAAAGGTAAAAATCCTCTTAAGTTTTCCTATGATATGAATGGTGTTAATCTTCTTCGTGTATCACAGATTCGTGATCTTGGTATCATATTCCATGAGAGTCTACAGTTCAATGTTCACATCGATGAAATAACAAGTGATGCAATGAGAATTCTTGGTTTTATTTTGAGAATGGGTGCAAATTTTAAAAATGTATCAACATTAATAAATCTGTATTGCTCGTTAGTACAAAGCAAATTAGAGTACAATTCCACCATTTGGTCACCATTTTACAAAATCCATTCTCAATTATTGGAAAAGGTACAAAACAAATTCCTTCGGTATATTAATTTTAAAATGAAAATTCCAATTGAACTTATAAATTATAATAACTTACGCGCAGAAACCAGACTCCTTAAATTATCAGATAGAAGAGTGTTAATTGATTTGTTATTTTTATTCAAAATTATCAAATCTTTAGTTGACTGCCCTAATTTATTAGAATTAATCTGTATTAATGTTCCTGCTAGACTAACTCGCAATAAAGATATTTTCAATTTTAACAATACCCTCAATACTAACTATTCTATTAATTCACCAATCCCTAGAATGCATAGCCTTGCAAATAAACATTGTGAATCTATAGATATATTTGGTGTTGACAGTTTTGCAATTTTCAAGAGACAACTCATCTCTATTTTATCTGTTAATAATTAACTTTTCTTATTTTTGTTCTTTTCATAAAACCTCTCATTTAAAATCTTACCAGTAATTTATAACCTTATTTTATTTTATTTTGCTGTTCTATTTAGTTCTGTTTTATCATCATACATTATTATACACATATAATTGTTTGTTTATACCTACTAACTAGCTTTTACACTTTGCACTTTATTGTATTTCTGGTCTTATTACTGATTTTTTCTTATTACTCATAGTATTTCATTTCTTTTATGATGTTTAATTTTTTTATGTTTTTAATTTCTGTTGTAAAAGCCCACTAGGGCGTAAATAAATAAATAAATAAATTATAATACATCTCTCTCATACGTACAAAGAACATGAAACGCAATTCCCGTCGCAAAAAAGTAGTACTTTGGAGGAAAAAGTCACACGTATTTTGTGTGTCTTACCATTATTTAATGTGTATACGCGTTACGGACATATAGGTTAATCTCCTTCAACATAGGTGGATTAAGTACAGTACCGGAGATCAGCTTAAAAAAATGTTTCCCAAAAAATTTTTTTCGGCGGGCTTCTAAGGTGTTAAGATCGAGCATTCCTGTTAAAAACAACGATAGATACAGGAATGGGTAGTATGTATATTCCCTCATATACAGGTAACGCATAAACCGTTTTTGTACTCTTTCTATTTCTAGGATATGGTTTTGTTCAGAGGGGGCCCAAATAATAGAGCTATATTCCAGGATGCTGCAGACAAGTGCTTCATATGTTCTTCGTATTGCAATTCCATTAGTAAATGATCTCGCATTACGAAGAACAAATCCGAGCATTTTGTTGGCACGGGAGACAATGTCAGATATGTGGGATTTGAAAGAGAGATTTGCTACAAAAATAACGCCAAGGTCTCTAATCTCGTTTTTGCGTGTTAGTATAATTTTATTGATGTTGTATGGGAATATAAATGTGTCTTGGAATCTTGTTAATGTGACGACACTGCATTTCTGGATGCTGAGAGGTAAGTTATTCAATTCGGACCATTTGACAAGAGAATCAAGGTCATTCTGCAGAAGAATGAAATCTATATGACTTTTAATAGCTCTGAAAAGTTTAATATCGTCAGCGAAAAGGAGATATTTTGAGCGGTTAATGATCTTGCCTATAACATTAATGAATAAAAGAAATAGGAGGGGTCCTAGATTCGACCCCTGAGGAATCCCGGAGTTAGATTTGTATTCGTGAGAAAGCTGGTGTACGTAACTGATATACTGACGACGAAATTGATTCTTATTGGCTTCTACTCGGCAGGGGAGTGACCGTTTTTTATACAATTTAATGCTTTGTTGAGATTTACCATCCAAACATACTTATTTCGGTTGAAGTATGTCTGTACGTGATTGTAAATTGTAACTCTGGTTCAATGAACTTGAATTTGCGTTTGTAACAAATCTTATTATTTTGTGCGAGAGTTATTCAATTTCGAATACCTTCTCTTTCCCCCATCGCTTCGACCTTTATTAATGGGATGTATTGGTTATATTTTGCACTCCGCCGCTCAGCCATACAGATGAATATAAAGTCATGTGGTAACTCGAGAAAGGTAAGTTGCCTCCCGGTACTACCCGCGCATTTTCACGGAAAAACTTTCTAGAAATTCTTTCAGCTAACCCAGAGAGAATACTATAGTTTTTCGTGGTTATCTTGTTTTTCTTGATTTCTTACAGCAATAGGCACATCGTCCCTTTTCTGATACGTTCTTTACATAATTTTTAAGCTACGAAAATCCTATAATTATAATTTCCCATAAGAAATAATACTTTTAATATAAAAAATCCTAAAAATATAAATCGCTTCAAGATATGTACAAGGGAATTCAGCAAAACAAAAATTCAGAGTATTGCTTTGAAAGAATATTTTTTTTAAGCATGGTTAAGTATGAAACTATGTAATTTTCTTGTCTTGTTTCTTTTTCTCTAGTTTTCTTTTTCGGTTATTTTCATTTTCTCTCATTTTATTTTCCGTTTATTTGTAATCATCCTTATTTGAACAACCTTGTTATTTTTTCTTTATTTATTATTATTTATTATTATTTATTATTATTTATTATCTTTATTTATAAGTTTGTTCTACTGTTAAACTGTCTTTTATTTTTCGTCTAAACTGTATATGAAACCAATGTTTTTAATATAAAAATACCTGTGCAAAATTGTAACTATTTCCACCACCTATAATTGTAAGTTCCTCCCGTCCTAAAATGAGTTCTGTAACTCATAAGGATGCCCCAGTAAGAAATAAAACTAATAAAAGGAATTCATTTGACTGCAAATTTTAAATTATTACGTTAGGAAAAACAAAGGGAAGGAACTTCAACCAGTCAAGAAATTTAATGTGTTTCCTATTTGAAATCTCCGCAGACCGACGCAATCACAATATCTTTACAACCTAGCATTCCTAGTAACTTCAGTGATCAATGACTTGAAGAATTTTAATTGATTTTATCTATTCTTAGATTAAAAATGGATTCACGATCAAGCGACAGACAACTGAATTCCTCATATACATACCTATCTTTTGTACTTTATACCAGCCGGTGACATACCTACTAGCATATTCATCGGAGCAGTGAATACCATTCATAATACTGTATAATATGTACTTCGTAATCACAAAGAAGTGTTCTAGCAAATCGGTTCACGACATAATGCGACGTGTTAACTGTAATAAAATGAATTAACGGATTAAAATAAAACCTGCGTAAGTTATAAGTTAGGTACTTTTGACTTTGAGTTTTCGCGCGTCATATATTTGCTCATTTGCCGCGCTTTTTTGGGACCCGGATGGATTGTGACACGATTTAACATCTCTTTAATTATATTTATAAGTGTCCATTATAGTGGCGTGATTAGCAAGACAGTTCGGCGAGGTCGCGTGGTGTTTAGCTTTTTAGTTGGTGAACAGAACTTAGGCCGACCGCATGGGCTCAAGTAATCTGGCACGCGTCGAGACGTAATCTGAATTCGCGCCGGAAACTTCAAAACGTTAAGTTGTTTTTTCAAAGTTTTTGCGGTCAGTTTCTGTGATGAAACACGTGTTTATTTTGTGCTAAGTTTATTTGTTGTTGTTATAGAAGTGTATTTGTGTATAGTTTTTCTTTGTGAAGTGAGTAAATTTACAAGTTTATTGTGTTGTAGAATCTGTTTACAAGAGATATACATAATACAGTCATCGACATTACAAAGTAGGTGCCTCATTTTCATGAAAACAAAGACGTTTATGTATGAAGATACATGTAGTGCGACGTATATTAATTTGTATTTATCACGTTTTATCTTTAAAAATATTGTGTTAATGGTTAAAGATCTATTAAAAAATAATGTTAAAGTTTACTTTATTTAGTTTGTATTCACTACATACGAAAGGTCCCGAAGGAAATCACATCCCTCAGAACCTATGTCATCTTTTGGGATGCTATGTGGTGGTTCTTTAAACTTGCGTTTGAAAAGACCCGTGTTGTAGAATAGCAAATCATTCCACAAAATGTAGCATTTTTATAATTGTCAATATGTAGGTACCTACCTACCCATTTATTATAAATCCCATAATCAGTCTCATTAGTAAGCGTTTTTGATAGCAACACTGATAACTTGTTCAGGGACATAGCGTTATTATTTTTTTTACGTTAGCTCCACACTCCACCCAGAAGGCCCAGAGGAAAATAATTCCCCCAGGGCCTATGTCATATTTGGGGAGGCTGTGTGGAGGGTCTTTATAGGGAAGGAAGGAGACAAAGTTCTGGGAAGGAACAACGTATGAGGGATGGGTAGGAATCTGTGAGTCAGTGTGTCCAGGAGTATGAATCTATCCTTTCCACTGCGGTGCAAGGGAATGTTCCGGGAGTCTTGTTGGTGAGGTAAAGAGGTCTCCCTTAACCAGTCTGAAAATCCGGCCCGCTATACAATATGTGGGCAGACGCATCCGCCGATAAGAGCTAGACAATCCTCACCTAACCTCATAAACCCGAGCACCTCTTCTAAATCACCAAACGTAGTGAACCAATTGGGGTGACCTACGGCGGAAGTGTTGGTAATCCAATAAACGATTCCCCGGGGCGGCGGTACCCGTAACCGCCTCCCAAATTAAAGATTCAATTATGAAGTTATGATGCAAAAATTACTAAATTTGCACACTGATCGTTTGCGTTTTTTTGATATCGAGTAGTTTTCTTTTGTTCTGATAACGTAACGTCCGCCCTTGTATGTCGTTATATATCGGAAGTAGGAAAAGAAAGGTTTATCCAGCGATACGCTTTATCATCTTATATCATTGCCCAACCTCGTAATCAACGAATTACTATAATAATTGTGTTGCTAGTGTTAAAGTCAACAGACACGTGTGATAATATACGTTTTTATGTATAGATCAAAAGCGCCGATCAAAAGATAAATACTTTGATTATTGTCTGTTATAGGTAAATACACACAAGGACACAATGTAGCCGTAAGTAATGACAGAACAAGTAATGATATTATCGTCGTATAGAAATGCGAAGTATTTGTGGTTCAACGCATTTAGATGCTGACATTAAACCATAAATAAACCAGTCATCATTAAACGTTTGGCTTCTTCCGAATTTCAAACGCGTGCCCTTTCAGCAACAGAAGCAAAACTGCGCTCAGAAAAACAAGGAGCGATGAATACTTGACCGCCGCTATTACCCGTTGGCATTACAAGCAAAGCGTGGGAGCAAAAGCTTAGCTATAGTATGGACCATCGTAAATTTATCGCTATGCGCGTTCCAAAATAATTATATCCACAGATAAAGTACCTGTCTACCTATTGGGTAGTTACTGACTTTCTAAGTAAGTACTAGAATAAATTTATGTCGTTACTATTTTTTAGTACTCGCTCGAACGTCACGTGAATGTCATAACATTCACGTGACGTTCGAGAGAACACAAGAAATTTGAATATTTATGATTTTTAAGATTACAAAAACGCAAATCTGATATTTAATCCGATTAATTATCAATTTGGGAGGCGGGTATGGGTACCGCCGCCCCGGGAACAATTTATTGGATAATCAAACCCTTTGTCTTAGGTCACCCCAAGTGGTTCGCTACGTTTGGTGACTTAGCATGGGTGCCCGGGTTCATGGGGTGAGGTTTATCCGGGTCCTGGTGCCGGGTCTGCCCACCAACTGAATGACAGGCCGGATCGGGAGAGAATGGTTGAGAGAGTCCCTTTGACTTCTCCAGCCGTACTCTATCGGAACATCACCTTGCACCGCAGTGGGAGGGATAGATTCATACGTCCATCACTGCTGGACACACTGACCCCCAGATTCCTACCCACCCCTATTACCCTTTTCCTTCCCAGAACATCCTCTCCTTACTTTCCTAAAAAGACCCTCCACACAGCATCCCCAAAGATGACATAGGCCCCGAGGGGAATTATTTTCCTCAGGGCCTCCTGTGTGGGGCTAATGTAAAAATATGAAAATAGCAACAAATACCTTCAATTTATCTGACTCAGAGAAAAATAATGTATATTATGTGCATTGTGAAATAATAACATATTCACGTAGGTACCCGTGGAAACGTCACTTTTGTTGTTTTTACTGACATCATTCAAAACTTTACACGTTGTAATATATTCGTCATAAATGAAATTAATATTCATCCATGATCTATGATACTCAATAAATAAAACCATTACATATTTACTTTATCAATATATTAACTATCATAAACCTATCTAGGCACATTCATACAGATTCTGGTCTTCTAACTTTGCTTTCCTAACTTTGGCTTTCCATAAATAGTTGGGGAGACATTACATGAAAAATGACGCACGGAATTTATTTTTGTAACAATCAGTGACACCGGAATTTTTGATTTATAATTTCGTCTCCTACGCATTCCAGACATCACTCTTCCAATCTGACATAGTCTGTCGACGCTTTAGGTATGCAATCTACTGAAAAAACTTTGATTACATTGCAAGTTGAGACTCCTGGCGGTACCACGGACAGTTTCAAACTGTCAGACTTGGACCAAGATTTTCTGATGTCTTTCAAGAGGAAAGGATCTAGCAAAAGTATTAAGGATGTATTATTTCTATCAAGAGACAATTCTGGCAATAAGTTGGAAACGTTAAATGATTCTCCAAGCTCCAAGAAAAGTAAATCAAAGATTCAAAATGGAGATCTTGCTAAAGATCAGCAATCTTTCGATGAGAGTTTCAGGACAAACTCAAATAACCACTTACGGTGTCCTACGGAGAGGCCTGGAAGTCCGTCCCTTTCAAGACTGTCACAGTTACAGTCTGGGCTGGATCCAGCTGGAAGCAGCAGCAGTAGCAGCACCTTTAGCTCCAGGACTTCATCTTCCAGTCTCGATGGAATCTCCAGGTTTCGTCTTCTCAACAGGCAGCTGTCCTGCAGGATCAAGAAGTCATGGAGCTTCAGGAAGATGGAACAGCTGACCAAGAAAGTGAGGTCACATTCTGACGTTGGCGTTTATGAGGGAATCATAGGTAAGGAGTCATTCGTATTTATAATTTACCATTATAATTGTGTATTCCAGTGTAACTCAACTAGGGACACAGGCCAGCAATCATCTTTTAGGGAACCAGAGGAAACTCAAGGGGAACCACAGTCGATCTTAATCTATTTAAAAATACCATTAAATACTCACATATTATGTACATATACTGGCCGAAGTTCGTTTCGTCTAGTCAGTGGCTGAGTTGGCATCGTGTTTGGGTATCCCGGAAATATTTGATTTTCTTTTTTTTTAAAAAGGTCCCGACTCGTTGTCCGGGCATTACAGAGTTATCATTTCTTTAAATTTCACTTTTCCCTTTTTTCGGCAACTAGTGTTCAAAAACTTTTTGATCCAGGATAAAAATTATCTTTTATTTAGTTAATATCAGCCGTTTAAAAATACATTAAACAGATGATTTTAACCTTCTGGTGACCTGTTTTCTTTATATGTGAAAAAAAAAACAATTTCGGACTTGTTTTAAAGTAAGGTTAAAAAAAAAATACTCTAAAAGGAGAGCTCAATCAGTAAAAGTTATTCCATAAAATCGGCTCAAAATGTGATGTACTAGGGATGTTTAGAAAGTAATGTACTGAAAATTTTTTTTTTGAAAAAGTGTATTAGAAAAAAATTACAGGATATTGTTGATACTCTTGTTGACCATTTTTCCAAATAATTGCCAACACGTTCAAAGCATGCAGTGAGCCGTGGCACAAGTTTCTTGATCGTACTAGGAGTTTTCGGACTCCTGTTAATTTAAGATATCCTATAAAAACTGTGATCAAAATATGTTTTTGTTTTTGATCCAAGTGGTTTTCCAAATACAATAAAAAAATTCCATATATGTTCATACGTTGTGATATGACGTAATAATTTGAAATAAAACAATTACTAAATAAAAACCTAAATGAAAGTCCTTGGGTACAAGAAAATAAACTTGGGTTATGCCCTATTGACAAAGAGAACTCTCCTCTCAATCCTCCTACTCTTCCCCTACCATTACCTTCTCCACTGGAGCTCAGCCCATTTTTTTGTACCACATGTTACTAAACTTAGACTTTATTTAGTAGACTTAGGTTTTAAACTTTAGTAGAGTATTGTACTGCCCTGAAGAAGTCCTAAGGGACTGCCAATTGATTGGAGAGGACTCCCAACCGTTTGCCATGCTCGTATTACTTCTGTACTGTGTCTTTTTCCCAAACAAGTGCATGTAGGATACGCCGGATACAATCACCCAGCGCTTGCCACCTCGAGGACTTTCACCAACCTGTCCCATTGTCTTGTCTATATTTTGTAATACTAACACATATTGTATCTTGTATTTCCTGCTAAGCACTTGCATACTGCTTGCTAACAACGTATGCAGGGACATTGGAGGTCTAAATTCGTTCTAAACTAAATGTAGCTTCGTTCTTTCAAAAAAAATTAGAGTCCTTGCGAGAGCCTTGAAGGAGTAACCATCTGTTACTTATACCAGGGCGGGTAAGTGGTGGATAATAACCTCCAAAATGCCCTGAAGAAGTTAACCCTATCAGCATAAGTATATGAAACTTAAAAGTGGTGTTTACTAAGTTATTGTATTATTTTAATAATTATTTTTTTTGAAAAACAAACCCACACCAGGACATACTTCTATATAAATATAATATGCATAAATAGATACTTAGAAATAGAACGTCTCACTAAGCTCCTACTGACAAACTAATGGTAGCTTAGCAAAATTATAAATACTCCTTTGTTTAAAAAAAATAATGAAAAAGAAAAAGTACATATTTCACCGCTGCATAATTTTACCAATACAAGGGGAAAATAAATATTGTGTAATCAAAACACGTCTAGACCTAAACAAAGAGTGATTTGAGATTAGATTATAATATTTACAAGTAGGTACTTACGTAGTATTATTTTTACATTCTGATAATGAGAAAGAATTTTCCTTTTCATCGATGATCGATCTTTTCGTGATTTATTTTCCGCCGATCAATGAAGGTTTTAACAAATCTGTAATAAGATAAGGAACTCTAGCAAAGTTTTATTATTTTTTTTTATTATCAATAATGACCTTCTAATTTAACTACCAGTAGGTATTTTTTATTGTTATAGTTAGTTATAATAGTAATAAAATATTTTTCAAAGTTTTATTTGTGTGATGTCACCAGTCATCAGCATTACACAATTCAGTAGTACCAACGAAACGGGATGTTTTAATGTGATGGCGTTTTATTAACTTTTAAATGACGATTTATAACGTGTAAAACGCGTAATACGTGTAATAATAAATAATAAAATTTATATTCAGAATCAACGTTAGTTACACTACAATTTGGGAGGCGGGTATGCGTACCGCAGTCCCGGGAACCATTTATTGGATAACCAACATCTCTGCCATAGGTCACCCCAAGTAGTTCGCTACCTTTGGTGACTTAGCAGGGACGCCCGGGTTCACGGGGTGAGGTTTGTCCGGATCTTGGCGGCGGATGCGTCTGCCCACCAACTGCGTGGTAAGCCGGATCCGGAGAGACTGGTTGAGGGCGATCTTTGACCTCTACAGCAGGACTCTCTAGTATATTTTAAAGCCATAATATTTTTCTCTGGTTCATTATTTAGAAGTAATATCCGCTGCACCTGTGCACTTAAAATAAATCACACTTAATTATTATTGTCATGTTATCGTAAGAGCATTAATTTATGTAATTTAACAACAATAGTACAATCTGCTCGTAAATCTAATATCGGCTTACGGGATTATTGGTACTTACCTGTGTAGTATTTAATACTAACAAGAATTATAATAATCTTTGTAGACGCTGGTACCTACTTAATACATACAACATACCTTAAGATAAAGCCATGCGAAATAATGCAAAATCATACAAAATCATTTATTTTTGTGTTGAAAATTTGATCGTTTAAAATTATTATGGATGCTTAAATTAAATACTATATCAGGTCTATAAAAAAACTCTTTCAAGTGCAAACTCTCCTACTTATAAACCCCTTTTCGGTATGGTTTTATTGTTTAATGTAGCAAATTCAGTTTCTTTTAATAATCGCAAAAAAATGATATTTACGCCCGAACTTCACAAAATAAAATAAAATATGCATTTTCGCGTTGTTATTTCACAATACGGCCGGCAATCCACGAATTTGGATTTTCAAAGTGAACCCAAGAACTACTGACTTGCCACACCCATTTTGTCATCAGTACGGCCACGGCCGTAGCGAGGTATAGACGTATTAGGCTCCGCGTCGCTTGGTTCCGTGAAATTAATTTTAAATTTCCTCGTTATTACAATAAACAATGCGTAAAAAAGGAGTTAATGTTTTTTACACGCCTTTACGAAATCAACCTGTAAAAAACAACTAAAATACCTTTTCCAACCTTTCCAAAAGCTTCTTCTCAAGTATTTTTAAACTCCTCCCAAAAAGGGGAGTGAATTCCGATTTCGATTTTTTCCTGGACTATTGGATCGCTTTAACGGTGACCGGACAACTCAGAACCAACTCAATTCACAGGTCCTTTGCAAAGTCATTAAAAAGTCATCTAAGTCACCAATAATAGGCCACGTGCATCACATTTTTTTTTAAAAAAATCTGGTTTAGGCAAATATAACATTCTAGAAATAAGACATTTTTTGAAAATTTCAGTCTGAAAAATCAACCCATTTTTTGTAAACCGGAAAGACGGGACATAATTTTATGGGTGTGAAAAAACGATAATTACATAGCCGAAAATCATTAAAAAAAAATAACGTTTTCCACACGAATAGCAATAAATTGTACGGGGTTCTCTTCGTAATATTTGTAAAAACACCGCCATCTTTATCAAAAAATCAAACCAAAGGATAAGTTGGCATAGAACAAACAATAAATCTAGTGAACGTTAAACGCAAATTCAAAAAGAAATCAAAGTGTTGCCATATAAAAAAAAATAATCAGTGTGGAATTTTACACAATTAAGGGAACATAATCGGAGACGGGACATTTTCATGTAGTGACGTCACGAGCTCAAATAATGGATTTATTCATTTAAAAATTAAAAAACTATACATTTCTAATAAAATTTTATAACATTTTCGTAATCTTAGTAAAAAAATCTCTCCACACGATTTTTTCCAAGTCGTTATGAAATCCATGCAAGTTCATAAAAAATACTAATTTCGTTTGTGGGTCTGTCTGTGACCGTAACTCAGGTTCGATGAACTCGGATTTGTTTGAATTTAAGTGTTGTTATATCCTACCCATATAGTCATTGATTTAGTATACAATATTTTAACATTAAATTATTTTATTTCAACATTTTGAAATGTGTTTTTCTTTTGTTTAAATTGCTTAAGGTCACATGAAAAGTAAAGTCGGATTTCGTAATTTTTCAAGGGTCTATGCTTTTTAACTAACATACCTACCTACAATCCCTACAATTATTATCAATCGTACAATTATTTTTCACGAGTCTGTTCTGGTGGAAAAATCAAATTCATACTTAAACTTATTTATAATGGTCAAGGCCAGGTATACCCCACATTAATTTCATATTTCAAAACACTGGATGAAGGTTGTATGTTACATTTTTTTTTAAATTTTCGCATCAGTAAACATGGCGTTCACCTACGATAGTTTAGGAATATTTTTTGCTAATTTAATTATCTAGATACGATTTCAAAACGAATGTGCTAAAAATATTTGGAAATCAGTTTACTAAGAACATTGTTTTGGTATTATCTTTGGAAGTGTTAGGTAGTTCCATTGAAAAAATTATCTGGGAGAAATAATATCCGCAGCTGTGTCGTAGAAATAGGAACATATTATAGGTTTATTTTTAATTAAAGACTAATTGGTTATTTTTTTGTGAATACCGCTCAAGCGTCCCAACTGCTCCCAACCCCCTGAGAATTGAGAGGTAGTGAGACTAGGGCATCCCTAATTGGTTATGTTGGGAGGTTGAAGGTTGTGGAGATGGGAAGGAGATGGGGAACAGAAAGGTGGGGAGCACCTGACTGTTCAGATCTGGTCACAAAACACAGTTAAAGCCATTTCAAGCAAAGCTTCAATTCTGAATTCAAGTCTTACACCAGGGCGATACTGAGAGTGTCTTTCACTCTGGAACATGTCGCAAATATAACTTATATTATTTTAATTTTTATTGAATTGTGAAATAACACCAATCAAATAAAATTTACTTACGCACGTCGGGATTTGAACCTTCCGACCATCGAATTGTCGAGAGCCTTACTCCTCGATCACGGAGGCCGTCATGATTTTGGTTATGATTTGAGATTTTCAATGTCAAAAGTAATACCATGATTATTTTTTGGTTTATTATGCCCTGTAGCGCTTCATTCTCCGACAGCGTTACAGTGTTCATCATCAGGACATATGTGCAGATTGTGTATGTGTTTATGAACATTTGTAGTTGGACCGTTATTTGAGTATAATTTATTTATTTATTAATTTTCAGGAAATCGACAGTTTACATTTATTTCAGTTTGTACATAATATTAAATAGCCAAAATAAAACCAATTATGGATTTCCTCCTTGTGACTTTACTTGTACTGAGACAGCATAATAAGAATGTAAATTAATTTTATAAAAAAGCAATATGAATACAAAAATTATATAAAACAAAAACCAAAAAACAAAAAATATAAAACAATTTTTTTCTTATATAAAATGAAACATTACTAAACAAAAAATCTATCAATACATTGGTAGCCATGGAGAGAGGTTGTACATATAAATCAAATCATTACAGAAATATAAAACAATAAAAACATAACATTATTCACGTAAAACATAACATTATTCATAAAAATTTTAATTTCATTAAATTTTTTATTTCATAAAAAAACATAACATTATTCACCATCAGAGAAATATTCTTTTACGGACCTCTTATATATTGTAAGTTCGCAATTGAAAATGTCCACATTGGATAATACGTTATTATAACTATTGCATAGTCTGTTCAGGCAAGAATTCTGCTTACAGTTTGTCTTGCATTGATCCACCCTGAACAGGATAGAAGAGCGTGTTGAACGTGCAGGTACATTGAAATGAACTTTATTTAGCAACTCTGGGCATTGAATATCATTGTTAACTACTTTATACAGGAATAGTGCATCCATATGATGCCTTCTTACACTCAATGAATCAATTTTAAAGTGTGAAGCTGCCTCTGCATAATTATTAAATCTTACAAATGACTTATAACAAAGATATTTTAGGAATTTGTTTTGAATTGCCTCGATTTTGTTTATGTGGATTTTGTAAAATGGAGACCAAACAACTGATGCAAACTCCAGATGACTCCATACATAGGCAAAGTAGAGTTGCTTAATGATATTGATGCTATTAAAAAGTTTTATGTTTCTTATGATGAAACCTAACATTTTAGCAGCTTTATTTGTGATTTGTTGTATATGAAGGTTATATTGTAGTTTACTATCAAGGGTTATTCCAAGATCACGAATATCTGAGACTGTTGCAATGTTGTTGTTATTTATAGAATAATTAAATAATGTTTTATTTTTATTTCTTGAAAAGGTAATGTGATGACATTTTGAGACATTTAGAAATAGTTGATTTTGTTGGCAATAGGTTTATTGTTTAAATCATGTTGTAAATTGACACAATCATTTTGACTTTTTATTGACTTGTATAGCTTGGCATCATCAGCAAATAATTCTATTTCAGAGTATTTAACAACATTGACCAAATCATTGATATACAAAATAAAAAAAACAATGGTCCGAGATGAGAACCCTGTTGGATCCCAGAGGAAATTTCACTAAAATCTGATTCGAAGCCGTTTATTGCTACTGCCTGTGATCTCTTGAGTATATAAGATGTAACCCAACGAAATAAATTACCACGTATACCTAATGACCAAAGTTAATAAATTAACGAAATTAAAGTGGACACTATAACGATTTCCAAAACATTTTCTAAAGAACCACGGTTAATGCTTATTTTTAAACGACTTCGAAAAGGAGGAGGTTATCAATTCCACGGTATTTATTTAAATTTTATTTTTTTATGTTTGTTACCTCAGAACTTTCGATTGGGTGAACCGATATTGATGATTCTTTTTTTTATTAGAAAGCTGGTGCTTCCCGTGTAGTTCCATTTTAATTTGGTCCAGTTCTGACAATGGGATCCATGAGAAAACCATATATGTCTTAAATTTGCAATAAGTATGTGCGCGACAAATGGACGAATAACTCAATATTACGCCAACAGATTTTTGATGATTCTTTTTTGAAGTAAAACTTTTTAACGCACGCTCGTCACTAAAAATCAAAAAATAAACAAAAATTTTAACAAAATAAAAAACGACTTAAAAAAATGCACTAAAAAGTAAAAAAATAATTTCGTACGATTGTTATTTTTGGAGTCGGTGTCAAGATCTAAGATCCAAGATCTCCACATCTCACCTATAACTACATATGTAGGTATGTAGTTACCTTGGCTGACACCGACTCCAAAAATAACAATCGTACGAAATTATTTTTTTACTTTTTAGTGCATTTTTTGAAGTCGTTTTTTGCTTTGAGGCCCCCTAATCAACAAGGCCAAAACAAAACTAATGGTTATCGACAGGGCAAACACCTTTGTAAGAAAAAATAAAGCTCTCACAGACAAAACGGTGACCGACTTTATATATCTTAGCTCGTCTGTAGGTGAACACGGAGGTTGTGAAACATAAGTGAAAAGAAGAAATTACATGACAAAAGACTCCACAAATAAAATGTAAAAGACGTGGAGTGACAGAGGCATAACGCAGACCACCAAGATGAGACTCATTCAGGCGTTGATTTCCCCCATATATATTTCTATAGGGTGTGGAAACATGAACACTTAGAGCCAGCGAAAGAAAGTGGATAGATGCAGCCAGACGCACAAATGTGTCCATGGAAGAGCTAGGCATCCATAATAGGCTTTCGACTATCTGTCAACAACGTATTTTAAGATACTTTGGACACGTTGCTCGCCAAAATGAGGGCTCAAACTTGGAGAAACTCATAATCACCAACAAAGTGGAAGACAGAAGAAGCAGAGGAAGGTCACGAATGCGCTGAAGTGACCAAGTATCACGGGCTATCTGCTTCCGCAGATCTCCACCCAGCGCAAAACCTTGGATATTGGAGTAGGGGTCACGATCTTCAGCAATGAGGAACCGATCCCTATATAGGGAGGCCTCCTGCACGTTTTTATAGTAGGTACCGGTAAATCCTCCCCTTATATTACATACTAATATATTGGTAGATACTTGATAATGTACCTACTACTTAGATAATAGTATACAATCATGCTATTAAAGAACAACATTAAAATGGACAAATCGTTTTTTTATGTCCGGCCTTCTGGCCTTTACTTGTGTTAGATACCTAATTTTTATAAAGGGTACCAAAAAAGTTGAGTAAGTACCTATTATACTGAGTAAGTACCTACCACGCATTGTTAACCTTTAGTGCTGCTATGATCCATTAGCGATCTATCCGGTTCGCGGGAGATAGAAATGGAAAGAATGGCAACACTTGCCGGTTATTTGCCAATATTTAAATTTAGAAACGTGAAATGCAAAATAGGCTTGTGAGCCAATTTGTGATGGGTCTCTTTGTATGAACCATACCAATATCTTCTTTTAATGCGTGTATTGTGTATTTCAGTCTTTGAAATTCTAAAAATAAGAAGTATTGATTTGTTTTTTTTTTTCATCCAGTTCTAGTCACGTACCATTGTGACAATCACAAACTCATCATATTATATAACTTTTTATTGTCATTTGCCATATCACAAAAGGGGGGCAGATTATGAAGAAGCTATTATGACAATTTAAGTATAACAACATCGTAAAGGGATAGCAATGGTGATGTAACAGTCCGTCAAAACATATCTCGTGTCGAAAAATATTTTGAAACTAGCGCAGCACCGTGAAAAAGGCATGGAAATGTATAATAGTCGGATTGATAATTATTTCTTTTTAATTAGCTCCGCACATTTATTTTTACAGGTTTCCACCAGAGGAAAACAATTTTCTTTGGAGCCTATGTCATCTTTGGGGATGCTGTGTGGAGGGTCTTTTTAAGAAAAGGAAGAAGAGGAAATTCTGGGGAGAATAGAGGTATAAAGCGTGGGTAGAAATCTGGAAGTCAATAGGTCCAGGAGTGACGTCGCATGAATCCATCCCTCACACTAGAGGGATAGTCACTAAATCTTACTTTATTTGGTAAAATTAATCCTACATAGCATTTTTTAAGGGTGAATTGCCTTAAACAACAAAAACAAATTAATCCTAATAAAATTAAACAAAAGAAATACCAACAAAATATTATATTATAGATAGTTACCTACTTCATCGTTCGCCTGAATTCTTCGTGAAAACGTCACTTCCAATTTTTCAATAATAAAAATAATTTTCATGTTTATTTTTAACTTAACGAGTAAAACTTCAAATTTTAATATTTAATTTAATTAAAATAAGTATTAGTAATTTCCTCACAAACACGTAATCGAATTTATTTTAAAGATTTTATTTGGAATAAAATTAAAATTCTGAAATGTGGCTTTTCTAAATGTGGCTTGGCAGCACAAGACAGGGACTTATGGAAAGGAGCCTTGTCGATGCAATGGGTCCCCGACCCGAATAGGACAAGGGGAAGAAGATGTATGTATGTGGCTTTTCTAGATAGTTTATTGATTTATTTTATTAAAATTTGTCTTGAATAATATACAGTTTTGTTTGAAAAATTAACAAATCTGATAATGACCAACGTTATAACCTTATTATAATAAAAATAAAAGTACTTTTTCAAAATCTAAAACATAACTTTACCACATAAAATAATAATCACTCAAAAATAATTTATATGTTTTTGTAGAAAAGAGTCGCTAATTTAGCATTTGATTTAAAAATGACATATTGTTGTGTCTTATTATTCCCTCTTATCCCTTATTACTTCCATCTTAATACAGAAATTTGAAAGTTGTAGAAACACTGCCCAGTCTACGTTGTTGTAAAGCCCACAATACACGACATCTTTTCTCAGCCCGATTCCAATTAGAGACAAAATTCAACATTTTTCGCTTTACGCGAACGCTATTTTCATATCTACGATTTCAGTTGGCATCACAACAAACAGTATGGTTCATGTGTTGTTTGCTGTGATGACAATTGAAATCGTAGATATTAAAATAGAGGTGAAAATAGCGATCGCGTAAAGCGAAAAATGTTAACTTTGGTCTCTAGTTGGAATCGGGCTGAAAAAAGGTGTCGTGTATAACGGCCATAACTTGTACCTTGTTTGTGTTGTGTTGAGATTAGACCACAGATGTTTCAGCAACGGAGCCACAGGGTCAGCTGTTTAGGGTACACAAAAGATGTCTCGAGGGAAAAGAGGAGATGCCAACAGACAGAACGAGGACGGAAATAGATAATCAACCAAGGACAAGTTATAAATTGGTGGAAATCGGACTAATAATACCTAATCTGCTGTTTTAGTATTCACAGCTGGCCCTTAATTAACTCCTCGAAAACATCCGATGATCATCGGTAATCTTTTATTTATTAAATTGCTTACCTACTGATAGTTAACCCCTTAGGCTATTTTTTTCGCTTTTGGGAACAGCTCATATAGGTCTCATGGAAATCATTATATCTCCCTTACTAGTCTAGTGAGAAATAGTATCTAAATCAAAATATGAATAGATAAATATGTGCAGATATAACTGTATAGTTAAAAATGACAGTGTGTAGTCGAAAACTGCGCAGTTTTGTCGCAACATGGTCGCAGCGAGCGTGAAGTGAACACGTATTTTTAAAAATAATATTGTGTCTTGTCTTTTTATCAATGGTGTCACTAAAGACAGCAGATGCAAACAGGTATCCTCATTCATTCTCAAATAATTTTTGTAATCTTTTGGAGTAATTCTCAATTCATTTATCAAGGATGTGTATGAATAGGTATGCGTTTTCTCAACAGAAGCCAGCGTTTACACCACAATTCACTTTTTTCCGTTTTCTTCTACTTTCTTTTAATACACACATTATAGCAGCCATACAATGGCTAAAACGTTGTCTATGGAGGCCATGATGATAAAAACTGAAAGATCTCGCAGTTTTACTTGAATGTGTGTAGGCTGTATGGACCTACGATTTATCTGAACAGTTCGACTGTACAGTTAAACTGCTCAGTTAAAACTGAAGCAGCCTTACTCATAATGAAACCCTACCACGACTCTACCGAGTCGCGGTAACTACACAGGGGGGTACACTACACCTCTCAGAGTAAAAATCTTTACTCATCTTCATAATGTTACTCGACAGCTGTTATGATTTTTTGCGGTAGCAACACTCTGTTCCAAAGCTGAAAAACGCGGTAAATTTGGCATTTCGCGGCGTGTTGCCAACTTCACGTTTATTCATACGTCAATAGAACAGAACAGCGTCAAGCGTCAACATATTCGAATTCCTTATTTTAATATGTGTGCAGTCGATGGCACCTATTATTCCGGGAAAACGTTTTATTGCTTGGAAATTTGGGCTAAAGTTCGGTTTAGTGGCGAAATTCCTAAAAATACAAACTAGTTATTTTTATACTAACTATGGGCCGGGGAATACGAATCTAAAAGAATTAGGCGGCGGCAAGCAATATTAAATGAATTATACTACTTTTAAATTTTCAATATAAACATACGAAAACAGCCATTTTGACACATGAAAACCATAGAAACCATAAAATTAAGTGTTGCCATTAAGCAGTAATATCAATAACGTAAAATAACATGTTTATAATTTAAGTACTTACTTTTTATAAATTTTACTCACTTTTGTATCACAAACCATGCTACCTAAACCTAGCGTAGCCGCTAAACTACTTGAAAACTGGGATGTTTTTTTAAATTGACGCGAGCAGGCGGTATAAAGGGGCACAAACCATGTGACACAAACCTTGCGTAGCCGCTAAACTACTTGAAAACTGGGATGATTTTTTAAATTGACGCGAGCAGGCGGTATAAAGGGGCACAAACCATGTGACACAAACCTTGCGTAGCCGCTAAACTACTTGAAAACTGGGATGTTTTTTTAAATTGACGCGAGCAGGCGGTATAAAGGGGCACAAACCATGTTACACAAACCTAGCGTAGCCGCTAAACTACTTGAAAACTGGGATGTTTTTTAAATTGACGCGAGCAGGCGGTATAAAGGGGCACAAACCATGTTACACAAACCTAGGCCTGCAAGATCCTACTCTGGAGTTTTGCCGCTTAGCCGGGCTCTTGTATGACCCGCGCATTTGCCAAGAACCTTTGGAGACATTAGAGTTTGACAGAGATACTACGGACGACGAAGATGTGTTTGATTTATAAGGTATGTTCGATGATATTATTGTTTAATGGCCACACTTAAATTGTTGTTTTTCTATGGTTTTCATGTGTTAAAATGTTTTTAAAATGGCTGTTTTCGTTTGTGTGTATTGAAAATTTAAAAGTCGTGTAATTCAGTTAATATTGCTTGCCGCCGCCTAATTCTTTCAGATTCGTATTTCTCGGCCCATAGTTAGTATAAAAATAACTAGTTTGTATTTTTAGGAATTTCGCCACTAAACCGAATTTTTTCCGAAATTTGCAACTGTTGCTTGTTCTTCAATACTTTGTGGCATTTTAATGTACTGTGGAGCAAGGCGGGCAAATGCAGTTGCAACCCTTTTAGCTATACGGGACATTGTTTGTTGGCTAAATCCGTGTATGTCGGCATAATCATTCTGTATCTGCAAAAAAAAATGTTATAAAAAAATAATAACAATAAAGCCTGTTTGGTTAACGATTTCGTTGATTTGTTTCACAAGAACGTAGGTAATTATAAACACTGTCTCACCTCGTTTCTACCCCAGTATCGTATGGCACAAAGAACTTGGAGATCGGTAGATATTTTGCCACCCCGTTTATTGTTCACATCCAAATACGGCCGCACCAAATCAATCAAACGTCTCATATTAACTTTTGTAAATCTATATTTAGACCTAAAATCTCCTTCCGTAAGTGCCACAAATGGATCGTACCTTTTTTTGTACCTTTTCGGTAGCCGTGGTACACGAATGCCGCGAATACGGTCAATATTTGCCAATGCTCCATTCAAAACGTCAAGATTCTCGTAAAAGTTCGCCATTTCGAAAGTTACAACGCCGTGGTACTGAGTTAACCCTGGTGACCGGTCGGTTTAAATTCTGACAGCTACTACAACTCCCCGTACAGCGACGCGGGTAAGAAAACACGGATGCGCGCCATGTTGAGTAACAATATCACCTACCCCGGCCTTGCTCTCGTGGTTGTATCTTATTTTGTGATTATGAGTAACACTGAAGGTGTGTAGCCTGCTTTAAAAAATCTATAAAAGTACAAAAATTAATTAGGTGGGGGTAGTGGGAGGTGAGATTTTGGGGGAGGGGAATTGTAATTCATTTATCGTCACGTGTAGCAGTTTGATCAGTGGAAACGTGTGATTTAAACATAATCATAACCAATCGTTTATCTCCTCTCAGCTCTGCATTTGTTGATTGCCTGCATTTTTCGGGTTTCTGTCAATATAATGGGATTGCAAACTCCAACGGCCATTTTCTTGACCTCGTCCTCTGTAACGATTTTGTTAATGTATCAGCCTGTAATGACTCATTAATCGCCGAAGATATTCACCATGCCTCCATAACGATAGATGTAGCATTCTCAGAACCCGTTGCATTGAGGGAGAAAATACGAAAGGTGCACGTCTTTAAACGTGGTAATTATGAACTTATTAATTTTCATCTTAATAAAGTAAGCTGGCATGAGCTTCTCTCTGTTGGTGATATAAATTCAGCTTTACTAAATTTTTACTCACAAATAAACCAACTTATAGATGCTCACATTCCGCAAAAACCAAGTAAGAACTCAAAATATCCACCATGGTATAACTCAGCTCTTATAAAGTTAACGAAGGAAAAATACAAGTATTTCAAAAAGTTCAAAATTTACAAAAATCAATCTGACTATTCCACCTTCTCTCTCTTAAGATCATGCCATAAAAAACTCCAAAGAGAATGTCACAATAAATACATAATTAATTTTTTTTTTTTTTTTTTAATAAAAAGACAAATAACTTTGTTTACATCACTTTTAATGGTACACAATCAACATGTTTCGTAAACAATGTTTACTTCATCAGGATCAAACGTATACTAAACTTAAAAATTAAATATAGATGACACATGGAAGGAAAGGGTAAGAGGGAGGGGGAGGGGTAAGAGTGGGGAAAGTTTATCAATTAGGGATTTCAAAGCCATTAGCAGGGAAAGGCCGGTTAAGTGGGAAGAGGTTCAAAAGAGGGTTTATAAAAATTTGCTACTTATTAATTATGTCTGCTTTATTATTTACATTTTTTCTAATTTCTAAAATCTCTAAATTATTTATCTGTGATGCCTTATAGCCTGTATGTAATATTTTAAGTCCATGGTTTTTGTCAAAATTATGATTATTTTTTATTAAATGATCTGCGAATTCAGACTCGCTGTTGCCATTTAATGCCCTGACATAATTAATGTTGAACACAAAATATCCACCGATCCAAAAAATCTTTGGAATTACGTTAAATTAAACTCTAAATCACAGGGTGTGCCAAACACTGAATTCCTAAGGGATGAAAAAGCTGAGAACGGATCTGAGATTGTTAACTTATTTTCCAAATATTTCAGTTCTGTTTACAACAACGATGTTCAAACTTCTCAAAATATTCCGGACAACTACAATATTCATAATTCTTCCACTATTCATAGTATTGAAGTTGATGAGCGTCTTGTGCAGACATATCTGGAAAATTTAAATCTAAAAAAAGCGCAGGCCCAGATCAAATTCCCCCCTTCTTCATCCTGAAATGTGCAAGCAGTCTCTCTAAGCCGTTATCAATTATATTCAATCGCTCCTTAAAAGAGGGTGTGGTACCTAATACTTGGAAAACTGCCTTCATAACACCTATTTTCAAAACCGGGAAAAAATCGACATTGAAAACTATCGTCCTATTTCAAAATTGTGTGTATTCAGCAAGGTGTTTGAAAAAATAATATATGATCAAATGTTTCCCGCTTTGAAATCCTTACTCAATATTAACCAACATGGGTTTATGAGTGGAAAATCAACAACAACCAATCTAATAGCATTCACAGAGTTCTTACAAGATTATATGGATCAACGTATAAAAGTTGACGCAATATATACGGACTATAGCAAAGCTTTTGACCTAGTGAATCACGACATATTATTACGCAAGCTTATGCAAATCGGCGTCCACGGTGACCTTCTCAGATGGCTCTCATCTTATGTATCTAACCGTAGTCAAGTCGTAGTTGTGGGTGGCTTTAAATCGGACTGGGTAACCGTACCATCAGGTGTGCCTCAAGGATCTCTATTGGGACCGTTACTATTTAATATTTACATCAATGATATAGGCCAATGTTTCAAATACTTCAAAACATTACTTTACGCAGATGATATGAAGGTTTTTTATCCTATCAGATGTTTTTCTGACTGTCAAAAAATGCAGGAGGATATAAACCGTCTTAATGTTTACTGTTCACAGCATACCCTTAAAATTAATGTTAAAAAGTGTTTCGTCGTGAATTTCATATGAAATAAAAATACCATTATCAATGAATATAATCTAAACGGCTCAATATTAATCAACAAAACTGAAGTCAAAGATTTGGGAGTGACATTGGACTCTAAGCTTATTTTTGATATTCATATAGACTCAGTCACATCAAAAGCCTCTAAAATGTTAGGATTCATTCTTAGAACACGTAAAAAATTCAATAACTTAAGAACAATGAAAATTCTATATTTTGCTTATGTCCGCAGCTTACTAGAATACGCGTCACAAGTTTGGAACCCGCAATACATATCATATATAGAAATTCTAGAACGTGTTCAAAATCGTTTTCTACGATACTTAGATTTCCGGAGCTACCGCCCACACCTAAGTCACCAAGATTCAGCCGCGCACTTCAATATACTATCGTTGGAAGTTCGAAGAAACTCGGCCGATGTACTCTTTCTTCAAAAAATAGCCAGATCCGTCGTTGTTTGCCCAGAACTCCTACAACGAATACAGATACGAGTTCCTAACAGACGAACCAGGTCAGACATGATTCTTAGCCTCCCTCGGTGCAATACTAATTCTAAGCAGAACTCTTTCATCTATCGTGCTTCCAATACTTTTAACACACACTACAAAAAATTTGACATATTTAATTCTGCACCACACTCCTTAAAATCACACAGACGCTCTCTCGATACTTTATAACAACAATAATTTCTAATACCACCAGTCACCATTCTATTAAATTCCTTTTTTTTTCTCTTTTAATTTTTTGTTTACTCATATTTTTATTACTATACCTCAACCTAACCCATTCCCCCCCCCTCATCCTACCCCCTCCCTATTCCCCCTGATCTTGAAATGAAATTTTTTTCTTTTCTTTAGCGAATATTTCTCTGGAACCACTACACTTGTAAACAATACCCATGTGGAAACCTGTAAATGGTTCAATTATTGTGACTCAATACTATTATGCTCTAATATGAATGTAAACTGTTGGTCTCCCAAATAAAATAAAATAAAATAAAATAAAATATTTTTGTTTTTATTGAAAAAATATATCATCAGACCGCAAAATGACATCTACGTTTTTTACTCCGAATATGCTCAGGAATCCTGGTTAAAATCCTTCGAGTAAGTGTTCTTACACACTGTTTATGTTTTTGATATTATTAGCGCAACTGACGATGTGAGCTAACTTACATAATATAAAATAAAAAGCATGAAATAAAATACAATGAAGTGAACTCTAATAGTTTGGACAAATTATTAAGGAAAACGACAAATACACAATTGTCCAATTATTGATAAACCAGGAGAATATTGTTGGCAGAGTAAAAGAATGCCACATTGTTCTGAATGCAGTTTGCAAAATGAAAATTATACCGATAGTAGCCAACCTTAGAGAGGAAAGGTCATCAGAAGAAGAATAAAACGGAATATTCATACTTTGCTCTAGGAAAGCCGAGTTTCTCGGGGTACAAGTCTCAGTGGATTCTAGTCATGTATTTAGCGGACAGATAAATCTTTATTCCGCGGATCTGTGAAACCAACAATTTGCGGAAAGTGTTTATTCTCTGGCCACTCTAGCAATGCGAATGACAAAATGATTTGAAATCTTTCAATCGTGAATTCGAATGGAATTTTGGTTTTTTGCCAGCAAGAATAACTTTAGGATACCTTATAATATATATTTATGTATCTACATAATCCAAGAACAATGGAAGAATGCCGGTAATAGAAAATTCTACTATTTAAGAGAAAACGCGGTCCCCGAGAAATTTTAATAATAGGTATTTTATCAAACTGTTGCTGTCACTGTCGTTGTTCCCCTACCTTCCCGAATACTGAGCGAAAGGGACAACTGCTTCTCAGGGTGATAATATTTCGGTTTATTTGAGGTTTCATATTCACCCATTTTTCTCCTCCAAAACAGGACCGATTTTTAAGATTGGTTTTACCAACTCTATTTTAGAAGAAATTATTTTATGTCCGTACGTTCTATTTTAAATACATTGCCTAGTTTATATGGCGTTTAAACCATTTTAAATACATTGTCTAGTTTATATACTGAACGTCGTTGATCGTTGAACGTTGTCCGTTGAACGTCCGTTTAAACTTTAATCCAATTGGCAATTTTAAGGATTTTAGAACTAACTTATCAAAAAAAGCAAGACCTACAGACACGCTAGTGGTTGATATCTATTTTATATTAAAAAAAATGTTTGCACTAGTGTCAAAATCCAGAGAGAAATTGGGGAATACGTTTGTATGGGCAAATCGTTGGAATTTTGCTTGTTGGTGGCAAATTCATTGTACATAAAGAACTGAAATACGAAATGTAATAATAAGAAGTGTAAATATATACATTGTAAATTTATTGGAGGTCGTTTTCTTCGCAAGACGTTTTCAAAACATCAAAAATAAAAATGTTGGGGCTCGTCCACAATTTGTGGAAAAAAATAGTTCAAAAAATTGTGGCTCCGATTCAATGTTTTTGTTTTTGGCGGATGTTGTGAAAATATTTTGTCCCAGAAGATCCGACTTCTCTTGTAGATACTTCCTCATTTCATGCTTTTTCTAGGCATTGCATAGAATGCCTACGAGTCAACAGGCAACGTGTTAAAAAATTTTAATTTAATAAAATAATTGGTGATTGATAGTGAGGCCAGCATGTGATTTGATCCGACCGAAGCAGCTTAAACGCTTTGCCTAGATAACATTCGGCAATGAACGCCTATTTTTTAACACTAGACTGTGCATTGCACATTATGAATAATGCCCTCTTAGTCACACAGTCCAAAATGTGTATAGATACTACACAACATAATAAATATTAGGCCCAGTTAAGGAATCAATCATTAAAATATTTCAAAGTTTCATGTGGCTTAAATTATGCTAAGTAATATTCCATTTCCAACTGTATTTATCAAATTCCGGCATTATTTAAGCTTCTTAACTGACTAATTTAAGGAATTAAAATTTCTTTTTATCATTTCCATGCCAAAAATCTTTGCTTACGAGTATTAAAATAATGCTGTGTCTAATATTTATAGCTATGCACTGTAACCGCGGAATGCAATAATTTTTAAGATTTTCGTGATTATCCATACCTAATCTGTTCTATTTGTATGGTGAGTAGTGTCTGTAAATTCAAAGTCTGATTTTAGTTTCAGCAATGACGCCCTGAACAATTAATAACGTGTAATAATAATGGCCTAATTAAATAAAATGCACGATCTTAACCGTGAACACAATTAGTCTTTATTTTGGAAACAATCACGAATGTATAGCAGTTCAATAATAGCAAGACAGTATAATAAACTTTAATCAAAAACTTAATTGGTTCACTGTCGGTCCTCCCAAAGAAAACTTAATTTTTCCTTTAACCGGTAATTTTTCCAAAAGGGTTGCAACGAGTATTTTCTACCTCTAGGTTAGCTTAATTCCGAAGCTGACGGTTTACGAAGCATCACTAGGGTCAGTATTGCTAGATGTTTACTTGAAGTAGCACGGTAAACCGGAAGCAACTTTATCTTCAGCGCCAAAACTTGACCTTTTATCGGTCATCAAACATGTGACATCTCTTCCAGGGATCAGATCTGTAAGCCCGAGCGGCGGAGTGAAAAACATCCCCACCTTCCTCCTCCCCATCTTCTTCCCCTCCCCACTACCCATTCTAATTGGGGATGTCATAGACTCACTGGCTTCATGGGAGCAATTAGGACTCTTGTGGGGTATTTACATTAAAATGATCGCAAACGTACAAACAACAGTTCAAGTCGAATAAATTAAGAACACGTTGTCGTTGTCATGCTTAGGAACGATGATAAGTTACCGACAATATCAATAAATCCTTTGTCGACCGTGCTAGACACAATGAGCTATACTTACAATAGGTTCCTATGTTAATTCGCCTTGCATTGCCTCATTCGATCAATAAAATAAATATGAATGATGTCTAAGCCTACTTCGTCTATGTAAAATCCTTTCAATATTCGTATTCGTTAAAGTAAGAATGGTTGCATCACCGATCACTGGCACTGGCCTTCACAGAGATTACACTCATATCACATGGCAAGAATGGAATCTAAATTTTCCAACATTTTCCGCTCGTTAATATGCTAAACTGACCGTATAAACACGGACGTATTCCATTAAACACCTTGTTATGGTGGCTTTGCTAGGGATTTGGTTCCTTCGGAGGGGCGATTCCGCTTTATTAATCTGAGGAATTGTCGTTAACTTTAAAATTAATCACTTTTTCATTGTCTTGCCCGAGAAAACTGAGAGGTGAATCCGGTTCTGATTACAAGGAAAATAAATTGACATTAACGAATTTTTCGTTGTCATCCGGGAGAATCAAAGATCGGCTGTACAAGGATAAGGAATTGTTCTTAACCTTAAAATTAATTTATTAAAAGAAAATAACTTAGTTTACATCACTTTATTTTTTGTACACTATCAACATGTTTCGTGAACCATGTTCACTTCTTCAGGAATAAAAGTATACTAAAGTTAAAAAAATAATTATAGATTACATATGGAGAGAAGGAATTGAAAGAGGGGGAAGGGTTGACAATGGTGGGAGTTTCGAAGAATTGGGAATTACCATGCTATTAGAAGTAAAAGGCCGGTTAAGTGGGAAGATATTTAAAACAGGGTTAACAAAATTTTTTTGCTTATTAATTATGTCAGCTTTGGAATTTACATTTTTTCTAATTTCTAAAATTTCTAAATTATTGATTTGCGATGTTTTATATCCTGTATGTAATATTTGAAGACCTGAATTTATGTCAAAGCTATGATCATATTTTAATAAATGGTCTGCGAACTCAGAATCGCTATTGCCATTTAGTGCTCTGAGGTGCTCTTTAACCCTAACCTCAAAGTTTCTATAAGTTCTACCTATATAAAACGAACTACAATCATTACAATTGAGTTTGTAAACCCCTGATTTTTTTGTTTTAATTTCGCTATCTTTATTGTTAAGTATATATTTCTTCAATTTGTTATTTGTGTAAAACGCTGGTTGAATAACAAATTGAAGAAATATATACTTAACAATAAAGATAGCGAAATTAAAACAAAAAGGGGTTTACAAACTCAATTGTAATGATTGTAGTTCGTTTTATATAGGTAGAACTTATAGAAACTTTGAGGTTAGGGTTAAAGAGCACCTCAGAGCACTAAATGGCAATAGCGATTCTGAGTTCGCAGACCATTTATTAAAATATGATCATAGCTTTGACATAAATTCAGGTCTTCAAATATTACATACAGGATATAAAACATCGCAAATCAATAATTTAGAAATTTTAGAAATAAGAAAAAATGTAAATTCCAAAGCTGACATAATTAATAAGCAAAAAAATTTTGTTAACCCTGTTTTAAATATCTTCCCACTTAACCGGCCTTTTACTTCTAATAGCTTGGTAATTCCCAATTCTTCGAAACTCCCACCATTGTCAACCCTTCCCCCTCTTTCAATTCCTTCTCTCCATATGTAATGTATAATTAATTTTTTAACTTTAGTATACTTTTATTCCTGAAGAAGTGAACATGGTTCACGAAACATGTTGATAGTGTACAAAAAATAAAGTGATGTAAACTAAGTTATTTTCTTTTAATAAATAAATAATGACATCACAAAGTGACAACCTTTTAGAAGAAGTTTTCTTCGAAAAATTAAAATTAATGACTTCATCTTTAACTAGGGACGATTCCGGTTCTACCTACGGATGAGGTAATGTTTTTAATATTAAAATTAACGACTGTTCACTAACCGCGATTCCAGAGTTCTCGGATGTCAATGAAAAAGTTGTCAATTTTCAACTCCTTATCCTTAAATGGATCGGAATTGGTCCTCTGGAATCACAGTTAACGTAAAAGTCGTTAATGTAAAGGACAAATCCTTATCATTAAGTAAAACCGGAAATGCACCACTGGAATCGCTGTTAATGTAATTTTTAAGGTAAACGGCAAATCCTTACCTTAAGTAGAACCGGAATCGTTCCACTGGTATCGCGATTAACGAAAAAATCGCTAATTTTAAGGATAAGCAAAATTCCTTATTCTTGTAGAACCGCAATCGCCCCTCAAGACGTATGTAATATTATTTTGTAATTTGTAATGTTTTTTAAATTATTCAAAAAAAATGGTTTGATGGAACAGAATTGAATTAACATAGGTAATTTGTTGTGCGCTGTACTTATTGTTAAATTTGTAAAATATGATCTCATCCTATCTGATTTGTCTGACAGACTTTAAACGTCTGATTTTATTTACTTGATGTAGATTGCTTTATTTTTCAATGCAAATTTTCGACTCGACACGTCCGAATGAATTCAAACAAATGGCCGGGGATAACGACTCTGGACCGCTAACAAAGACTTCGCATATTTTGTTGAAAACGAGCCAAGTTGGTTGTATTTTCTTCGCATATTTTATTTTAATGGAAATTGATGTCAATCTTTAAATCTCTACTGAAACATGAAACTGTATTATGATTCATAGAATGTACGTATTTTCCTTTTTTAACCCCTCTGGCTAATTTGTTCGCCTTTCGGAATAACTTATAGGGTCTCTTAGAAATCTGTGTCTCCTCTTGGGTCTCCCTTAATATCATGGTTAGAAATATGATGTAAACGGTGTTAGAAAAAAAATAAATCGATTTATATTCAAATGTAAAAGTTAACCAAAGAATAAATAAAATGTACACTTTTATGAATCCAAAAAAGAACTATAAAACTTTAAGAAATTTTTATTTTATTAAATTTTTAAATGCGCCCAACATTTGTACACAGTTGACATTTGTCGCATGAGAACGGGTCAATCTTAAGTTCAACTGCTCGGCTGTGGAACTATTTGCCGGCCTCTGTGTTTCCCCCTCCTACAACGTGGGTATCTTGAAGATACCCATGTTCACTCCTCCTCAAAAAGACCTTCCACACAACGTTCCCAAAGATGACGTAAACTCTGAGGGAAATTATTTTCTTTAGGACCTCCCGTGTGGAGCTAATGTAAAAAAATCCAAAGATACTTGAAAAAATAAAAATATGGATTTAACGTAAAAAAATAATCTACGCTGTGTTAAAACATCTGTTCTGTGTCGTATGTTGAACAACTCGCGGTATATGTTTTTTTAAGTATTTAACCAGGGTTCCATGACAACTCAATCAAGTCAACTCAACATTTCTTTGAAAAGTCATTAAAGCTGTAAAAAAATAAAAATAGCACATAACCTTACCTAACGTAACCATTTTATCACTTTTAATGACTTTTCAAAGTAGTTGTTGACTTGAGTTCATTCTGAGTTATTCGGTCACCATTAACCAGTATGCCCCAAGAAACTGTTACAGACACTAAACTAATAGGCGACAGGCTTATAAAAATGTTTGCCAATTTATACATACAGCACGTAGATTGAAGTAGGTAGTAGGTGTGGATGAACTCGTTTGACTTATGATGAAGCCACGTAGTCTCGATACAAGCACGGCATATGGCACATGGCTGGATCACCCACAGAACGCAGACCACGGGCTGTATGGAGTATGAAGTGTGAAGGGGCCCACGTGAATATTGATGAGCTAGATAATTTGGTGTCAATAGGATGTTTGAGTCACGTTACACAAGTAACTCCTGGTTCATAGATCAGTGACACGTCATTTGCAACGATTTTCTATTTTTTCCTGTGTTGTGGCTTCCTATAACATATGTCATTATAAATAATAATATTTTTATGAATTAATGTACGTACGATGAAATGGAACCATGTCTTTATAAACGACCTTCCATTGTGTAAAACATAAGGTTTTGATCAATGCATCCACAGGACCTGCAAACGTTTAATCACGTTTAACGTATATTCGTGTTTAAAGTTTATTCACGTACATTTAGTCACGTTTAACGTTTATTCGTGTTTAAAGTTAATTAACGTTTAACGTTTTGTCACGTTTAACGTTTATTCACGTTTAAAGTTTATTCACGCTTAACGTTTAACATTTATTTACGTTTGACGTTTATTCGCGTTTAAAATTTATTCACGTTTAACGGTTATTCACGGTTAACATTTATTCACGTTTAACGTTTATTCACGTTTAACATTAATTAACGTTTGACGTTTATTCGCGTTCAACGTTTATTCACGTTTAAGTTTCTTCAAGTTTGACGTTTTTTAAAGTTAAACGTTTATTTACGTTTATTCACTTTTAACGTTTAAACTTGCTTAACTTTTATTCACATTTAACGTGTATTCACATTTAAAGTTAATTCACGTTTCAAAATTTTCACCTTTAACGTTTAAAGTTTAAAGTTTATTCACGTTTAACATTTATTTACGTTTGACGTTTATTCGCGTTTAAAATTTATTCATGTTTAACGGTTATTCACGGTTAAAATTTATTCACGTTTAACGTTTATTCACGTTTAACATTAATTAACGTTTGACGTTTATTCGCGTTCAACGTTTATTCATGTTTAAGTTTCTTCAAGTTTGACGTTTATTAAAGTTAAACGTTTATTTACGTTTATTCACTTTTAACGTTTAAACTTGCTTAACTTTTATTCACATTTAACGTGTATTCACATTTAAAGTTAATTCATAGTTTAAACTTATTTTTAACATAGTTAAAAGTTGAAACATAGTTTAAACATATTTTAACTTATTTTTATTAAAATAATATTATTAACGTTAATAAAGTTATACCGATAAATGTAATATATCACGAAGAAGACAATTATAGTAATAAATCTGAAGGAAAATATGAAAAAGAACAAGACTAAAATGGCGTTAAGGCGTTTTTCCCGATAAGACCAGAGATCCTGGCTTCAAGTCCCAGTTCCGACCGTTACCTTTTAATTTTTCTGTGTCTTGAACTATTTATCTTTTCGTTTAGATTCATTAGTACTATCACTACTTCAATCGTATAAAATACACTTTTGTAATGTTAAGGTTAAATACATTTCATTTGAAGCCTCCGTGGTCTAGGGGTAATGCTCTAGACATATTTAATAATTGAACCCACTAATGATGACTATATAATGGTGCACTACAGATGGCGCTTCAGAAGAGGCCCTTCCAACAACTGTACCAGGGGTTGAGAAGAATTCCCTTCCCCCTGAGTCCTCTCCCTGTCCACGGCGCCACCGACACCACCCCACCAGGCACCCCACTAGGGATCTGGCCAGGCAGTCACTCATGCTTACCGTGGGGTCACCGTGAGTACAACCTTATTATTATCATTAAACTTATATAATAATAAAAACGTTCAATTTCTACAGCGCAGTTTTGTGTAATTTCACTACAAGTGCGCATCAATATTTTTCTTACTATCGGTGTACGAGACCACCGCAGGATGGAAGTTGCAGGAAAACACTTCATCTTCTTAAGCACAATTTAATAAATAAAAATAAAATGCAAATAATGCAAAGGGTCTATTTTCCCCTTGCTTTGGTGATCTCCACGATCACACCACGGTGACAGAGATGAAGGTGTAATTTCCCTCAGTCTACCGTCAGTTCTTAAACACTACTCAACTGCAGGTACAACATATACCTCACAGCTACAGTTTAGCTACAATACTAACACAAAGGGTCTATTTTCCCTCAGCTCGGGTGATCTCCACGATCACACCACACTGATAAATATCAAAGGTCTAATCTCCCTCGATATCTATCGATATATGCAAGAGAGGCAAAGGAAGGTTTTTGGTAAGGTAATGTCACAAATGTGCTACTGATACTTTTTAGGTAGTGGTTTCTGATGAAGCTAGAGATACTGGATGAAGGGGACATTTACATATGATGTTTTCTTCTTGGATACGTCCACATTCACAATATTCAGAACCCCTTAGGCCCCATTTATGCATACTTCAATTCAATTCTTTTCTTCTATTCCTTGAAATTTAATCGATTGGATTTTTTTGTTAGGTTACGACGTCTATTATTGACACTTCCCTACAATTTTCAGTGGAATAGCTTGACGTTTGTAAAAATGTACGCCGTACTAAGTACGTCTACTTTTGTGCGTGTTTAGATTTTTTATAAGTCTGCAAATGGCATCTTTTTTTCACCACAATAATGCACCATAGCACAATGCGATCCTTGTACTTGAGTTTTTGACTAAAAACAACACGAATACTATCCAGCAGTCTTCGAATTCACCTGATCTGGCTTCCTGCGACTTTTTCCTATTCAACCGACAACGCGTTATAAGTACCTGAGAGAATGTCATGAAAAAATCGAAAAAATCTCTGATGAACAGACTGAAAATTGAGTACCAGCGGTATTTCGAGGATTAGATCAAGCGCTGGTGTTGCAGTTAACGGGAAGTACTTTGAACGGAGCCATATTGATTTTGATGAATAGACTTGTATTTTCGATTTTATGTCTAAAGTCCTAAAACTTTTTGATCAAGGTGTTATCCCTTCTCAGAAGTGTAAGTAAAAAGAAAAAAATGAAAAATTAAGAGCAGGTTTTACACAAACCTTGCGGCCAAAGCTTTCCGCAGGCCGGGAGATAAAACGTAACGAAAAAAGTAACGAAGATAACCATAGAAATTACTACTCTCTGTTTGGTTTTGAAATGAGAATACGCTTAGTTACTACGGGGAAGTCATTTATCCAGTTTCTACTCCTACCTCTCCCTAACCACCAGTTTGCTGGAAAAGTATTATATAAAAGTATATTTGGAATAATGGCAATAAAAATAGTGAAAAAATAAGCCCATTGGTTTTTAAAATAGAAGAAGATTTGAAACTACCTGGGAATCTGGGAAGCAAGTTGTTGGTATTTTTCAAGAACTCAATCTGTAATATACTAGATATTCGACATTGAAAAGATAAAAATTTATGCTCATAAAAATAAACATAAAATGAAAACAGTCGAACACAAACATCAAACTAGAAGTAAGGGCAGAAATTAACCTAGGACTAAAATTAAGTATACAATAACAAAATCTCTTCACAACTAAAACTGTGTGAAGTTTCAGCCTTCGGTCCAAAAATAACAAAACGGTTATTCGATGCTTAATTGGTTCTAGAACCTAGTACCCGACTGTATATAAGTATTATAATTATGTAAATAGAATTTGTGAATAGATTCTTAATCTTAACTTAATTTAATACTATATGAATCATCGTGTACCTACCTACCTAAAATGTATGAGACCTGCTAATCTAAGGTAGTACTTAACGACATCTGTTGTGATATCTCAAAACTAGATATAACTACCTCCTATCAGTTACACGGAAGCAGCACTGTGCCTGTTTAAGTGACGCCTGATACCGTCGACTAATTGAAAAATCACCTCAGCATTCCGCTTTGATCTGCACCGACTCTCCTTTATCTTACGAAAAAGAGGAACTGTGATCTTTTAGTTGGGACTATCACCAGACAAAAACAAATGAAACCCCATGTAAATTGACAGAGGGCCCCTACTAGGGTAAATTCTGCCCTATCTCTATGTCTAAGTTTGCTATTAACGTGATCATTAGTTATTAGTGTAATCTCTGTAATCTCGGAACAAGATTGTAACTCGGATGAACTTAATTACGAAAGCTCTTAGCTGAACCCGTCCTTGGCTCTGAGCCAAATAATGGCATTAGCCGTTTGGAGCTGTTAGAATTTTGGCGCATTGTAAAAACTTGTCAAAAATGTCATAATATCTTCGCTGTTTTCCAAGCGAAAATAAAGATTACAAATTTACAGGTACGCGAGCTGACGAGTGATTAGGAAAGACTGAGAGAGAGAGCTATATCTACGACATCTACGAGTACGTGATAAGTTATTAGTTTTTTTCTGCACAGTTGGATCTCCAATATTCTGCTGTGCATCAAGCAGCAACTTTTATATTTCGGTTCTATATTATGCACAACGGGTTACACACGAGAGGGTTACTGGACAGTTGACCCCCGGTCAGTTGATCCCTTGGACAGTTGATCCTCGGACACTTTTCCCAAAGATTTTGTAGACACTTCCCCAGGTAACGTATGAAGAGATATCAGCCTTATAACAAAAGTCGATATACTTGTACTTATATCTGCAGGCGTCTTGAGGTGAAATCATCCGTACAAATATACTTTTGGTTGCTTTTGCGTTTGCCGACCTACTACATGGCGGGCCGGATTATTGTAAGCCAAAATATGTAATGGTAAGCCCACACTGCGGCCAACGTTCCAACTTCAAACGTTTGGACGATCGTGTGGAGGGGCGTTCGTGCGTTGAAAGTTCGAGTAGGAAGGTTGGAGTTCGAGTTGGCCCGGAATCGCCTTCGAGGCGATCCCGACGGCCAACTCACACGAACCAGCCTGCCGCAGCTGTCCACACATCAGTCTGTGAACGGCAGGCGATCAAGACGCGCGTGCCGCGTACTATTAAAATGACGATACTATTACGGAGAGTGGTATAAAAATTGTTTGAAAACATGTCGTGTACATAAGTATATAATAATAATACGTGCGTAATAATTGTTAGCAACCTGATAAGATACAGCGTAGCTACAGCTGTTCCATGTCCGCCATTTTGGAGTTCGGAATTCGGGGTTGGAGGTTGGAGGGTTGGCCACAGCCACCACACGATCAGCCAACCTTCCAACTCCGAACTAAGTTCGGAGTTGGAAGGATGGCTTCGGTGTGGACCTAGCATAACGGTTTTCCACTCAAGACGTCTTCAGAAAGAAGCATTCTGAAAGATTTTTGTTAGATGGACGTATATCCTCTGCCTTCGTTACCGGGGAGAAAGTACAACAACAATAATCCTTTTGGGGGATACAGTGTGCAAGGGATTAACTGGTAGAGGGGTATATATCCGGGGGATAAACTTATCTAGGGCATCAACTGCCGGAGGATCTACTGTCATGCGCTCCAGCGTAGTGATTTGTGACCGCCTAGTTTCAACTGACATAACTTTAAAGATACTAATTTTATAAAACTTTTTTCCTGGTCAGTAGATGCAGTAGCGGACTAAGCCCGTCAGAGGCCCAGGATGGCAAAGATGAGCCCCCCTCCCCCAGTTTAAGAAGATGATTTAATTTTACAAGCTTTTTATTCAGTTCACACGGGTCTATGGTCCTGGAGGGCCTCCAAACGCCTCCATATTCCCTTGATTAAATCCTAATCAAGGCTTTAAGGCACCAGCACACTGTAAAAAAATAAATTATTTATTTAATTTTCTGAAAGATGCATTTGTTAATAATGCTCTCACCAAATGTTTTAAGAGGACATTACCAGAGAAACCAGAAATATGTCATTTTTAAATCAGTGTTTAGACTTATTGACTCGTTTCCACAAACAAATATAAATTGATTTTGAAAGATTGTTCTTTTATCTAGTAAAAGTATGGATTAAATTTTGAGAAAAAATGTTTATTTTAAGTATAATAAGGTTATACCATAGGTCGTTGGCAGATTTGCTATATTTTCAAAAAAGTACATGTATTACACAACACCAATTTCAAATCATATAATCATGCAGTTAAATAAATCCATACATTATCTGGTAAAAGTATCTTTTAGAATTTTAATTTTAGTTTAAATAAAATCATTAAAAAATATATACGTACATGTGTTTCTTGACGTAAATTGGCCAGTTTGTGTATTTATTTGCGTACTTCCAAACTAATATATTTCAAGATTTTTTTAAATACTTATTTTGCTAAGACATTATTGACAAGTCATAAAAATTTTGATCGAAAAATAATCATAAGAAGTAATTAATATTAATTAATTTACAGCTCGCGTTTTACCATTTTTCTTATAGCTCGACGACTCGAGAATTGAGAATTCACTAGTCTGCCGTCTGCCCGCAAACGTGGCAGCCGGCGGTTGTCTCCGCGGCGCTCTGTATCGTAATATTTGGAAATGACGAATTTAAAACGAAACCAAATAATACGATTTCATTGTTTCGTGTTTGTAAAAACTACAGGGTTTACCGAACGCAAAAATTCATGTTCATTGAATATTTTTATGAATTTTTTTTAATTTTTTTTTTTATTGTAAATTATTCTTATGTGAATACCGCACAAGAGTCCCAACAGCTTCAAAATATTTTTTTTGAAGTAAAACTTCTTTGCGCACGCTCGACACATGGGGGGTAAGCTGGTAAATGCGTTACGAAAAGTGATGATTGTTACGAAAAATGTCCTGCGAACGGTAATCGATGCGAACGGTGATCGATTGCTAGGCGGGTCGGGCCTTAACGAACGCATGTTGTTCGTATTATTGTTAATGGACTATTTTTCCGTAAATAAATAAATAAATTATATACAGTGGGTACCCGGCATGCGTTGCAAGACCAATGTAACCTCGGGGTTAACTAAACTGTAATGGTTCCATCCCAAGTCCCGAGAAACTACATTATATTGCAAGCGCCTGTACTATATAACATTATATACAACGGGTACCCGGCATGCGTTGCAAGACCAATGTAACCTCGGGGTTAACTAAACTGTAACGGTTCCATCCCAAGTTCCGAGAAACTACATTATATTGCAAGCGCCTGGACTATATAACATTATATACAATGGGTACCCGGCATGCGTTGCAAGGCCACTGCAACCTCGGGGTCAACTAAACTGTAATGATTCCATCCCAATGCCCGGGAAACTACATTATATTGCAAGCGCCTGCACTATATAACATTCTTTGTCATCTGAACACACCTATATGCACTAAAATATATAAAAAAAATGTAAATGTATGTAAAAGCCCATAAGAGCGTTAATGATTAATAAAAATAAAAATAAATTATATACAGCGGGTACCCGGCATGCGTTGAAGGCCACTATAACCTCGGGGTCAACTAAACTGTAATGGTTCCATCCCAAGTCCCGGAAAACTGCATTATAATGCAAGCGCCTGCACTATATAACATTACATATAGCGGACACCCGGCGGGCGTTGCAAGGCCACTCAAAGAAAGAAAGGGTTAGTGCGCTTTAATTCTGTTTGTTGAAGTGCTTTTGAATAGGTTCACATAAATTTTTGTGTTTTCGTCCGACACGTCCGCAGGTCGCATACAGCTGTCCGTTTGAGAAGCACGTTTTTTTTTAAATTTATTGTTATAAGTTTGTTAAGTTTTACTTCAGTCGTGTGGTCTAAAGACTCTAAAGCACACTAAATTAAAAAATATATATATACTGTAAAAGAGGGGCGGTAAAGGAGGGGGGGGGGGGCGGTAAAGGAGCCGGGGGGTGGAGAGGTGTTAGAGGTGGGGGGTGAGGGGAGGGTGGTTAAGGGGGGGGGGATTTGAGAGGGGGTGGGAGGGTAGGCCTTTTTTATATCCATTTTTCGTATTACAAAAATAACAAACACGAGAATCGGGTATGGGTACCACTGCCCCGAGACCCATTTATTAGATAACCAACACGTCTGCCGTAGGTCATCCAAAGTGGTTCGCAACCTTCGGTTCGTGGGGGTGAGGTTTGTTTAGGTCTTGGCGGCGGATGCGTCTGCCCACCAGCTGCATGGCAGGTCGGATCTAGAAAAAGTGGTTGAGGGAGTCCCTTTGACTTCTCCAGCCTTACCCTCTCGGAACATCGCCTTGCACCGCAGTGGGAGGGATGGCCTCATACATCCGCACTCCTGGACACGCTGACCCCCCAGGTTTCTACCCACCCCTAATACCCTTTTCCTTCTCCGAAGTTCCTCTCCTTCCTTTCCCTAAAACGAGCCTCCACACAGCATTCCCAAAGTAGAGAAAGGCAGTGTGTCGAGTGATTGTAAAAAAACGGTCTCTCCTGATCCGACCTTCCACGTAGACGAACCTTGCCCCATGAACCCGAGCTCCCCTGCTAAGTCACTTGGGGTGACCTATGGCAGAGGTGTTGATAATCCAATACATGGTTCCCGGGGCGGCGGTACTTATACCCGCCTTCCAAATTACTGATACTACCTATTGACGGCCGGCGTGGTCAAGGGGTAAGGCTCTTGACTCGCAATCCGAAGGTCGTGGGATTGAATCCCGGCGTAGGCAAATTAATTTTATTTGAATAATTTGGGTTATTTCACAATTATTTAAATTAAAAATAATATATTTGCGTCACGTTCCAGAGTGGAAGATACTTTCAGTATCACCCTGGGTGGTGTAAGACCACCATTCAGAATTGAAACTTGCTAGAAATGGCTATGACCGTGTTTAGTGACCAGATCTGAATAGCCAGGTAATTCCGCGCCTTCCTCTTCCCCATCTCCTTCCCCTCCCCACCACCTTCAGCCTCATAATATACCCCATAGTCACGTCATAGTCTCACCGGCTCCAGACGGGAGCATTTGGGTCTCTTGTGCGGTATTCACATAAATATAAAATAAACAAATATGCACACGAATAAATATTTTAAAATTAGTCATTTTTTACAATCCAACTGAATATTACTAATTTTTTTTCATTAATACCGTACAAGAGTCCCAACTGCTCCCGTCTGGGGCCAGTGGGACTATGGCATCCCTAATTGGGGTATGTTGTAAGGCTGAATGTAGTGGGGAGGGGAAGGATATAGGGAAGAGGAAGGTGGGGAAGTACCTGGCTATTCAGATCTGTTCACTAAACACGGCTAAAGCCATTTCAAGCAACGTTTCAATTCTTAATGGTGGTCTTACATCAGGGCGATACTGAGATATCTAATGGCCGTAAAATACAATTAAAAACAAAATATTAAAAATAATATAACAAATTGTTTATTCATGTAGGTATCTACTTAATACCTACTGGGTTTACGCATTTTACTTGTATCTATTTATGTTTATGCACTTCGATATACAAATTACAAATAACTACTACTCATCAAAATTCTGGAAGCGAGAATCAAACATCTTCATCTGACCCATACTGTGGCGTCTATACAGTCCTAGCGCGTGAGCTAGTAGATCTCGAAACCAAGCTTGGAGCGGAACGAACTCTAGTTCTAAAAATGCCCGCTAGCGAGTGTGTAGCGCTGACGTCGGAATCTGAATTTAAATTTGCTGGTTATTCGCTGTTAAGGAATTTAAGGATTTTCGAACAGTTTAAGACTTATGCAATTTTTTTGTCCACCAGGTTGAAAAACGCATTCAAAGTTTTGCTGAAGGATAATTCAACATGCAAACTGTTTCAACCGGTTCCACAAAAAATGCTCTTCTATTTTACCTTTTACCTCCGTCAATTTTACGATTTTTTAAAAAACATTTGATTAGAGCATTCTTTACAAATTCATCTTTCAGAAAATGAAAATTAAAAAAAATCTTTTTTTTAGTGTCCTGATGTCTTAAAGGCTTGTTTAGGATTTTATCAATGGAACATGGAGGAAGTTGGAGGCCCCCCAGGACTAGACGCCGCTCCTTCCGCTCCCCCGTTAGTCTGACACTGAGTAGAAGTATAATTTTTAATTTAGATACGTATATGATTGTAGATCTTTAATATTCATATTTGTAAATCTACAAATTTTTTCATCAAAACAGTTTGTGAATTTTCGTGCGTTACGGTCAAATTCTAAATGCGTGGAACTCTGGTAACCTTCCGAACTATTTTGGACGGTAATTTGAAAGTTTTGGCTTACAGACCTCTGCTCCTTGTGATTTCTTGGCTTATATTAATATGTTGAAGGAATTATCAAGGATTTACGCGGTAGTTTGTTGTCAGGCCGTCTCTCATAATGAGGTATTATTGATAGAAAAGAAACCCTTCAAAGGAGAAATTAATGTTTGTATTCTCTTAATTTATTAGGCTATGTGATGTTATTTGATATTTCAACATCCTTTAGCGGATTTAACTTTTTTCTATTTATTTAGTGGGAAGGTTTGTAGTACTGTTTATATTTTATTATTGGAAGATTAAAACTGTTCCAGTGTTTAATCAATAATTGTTAATCATTAACGCTGTGCAGTTTTAAATAACATTAATCATTCGATAACATTGACGTATGATATGGTCGAAGTTCGATAAGGTATGTTTTTCCTTGTAGGTCTAATACCACCCACTCTGATAAGTGTGTAGGTCATATCAAGTGACCATTATTAAATAATTATCAACCAACATTATTTATATTGTATGTCGACTAGGCAATCATGTTCGGGATGTCATCCCAATCGTGTTTGGAATTATAATTACATACCACAATATGTGGAATCTACATATTGAAAATTATAGAAAATTGAACATTATTCGAAATTATTGCTATATCTTCTTTTTTTTCTTAATAATTTGCGCTTTTTTATTTCGTATTACTTATTTAACATTTATGATATTTTAACTCAAAGTTATATTTAAAAGAATAACATTGCATGCTGAAAATTTATTGCGAATGCTACCTTTTTCATTTTTCTGTGTCCTGTTCTGTTTCATGTTTCGTTTAGATTTATTAATTAATTATAATTATTAATTAATTATAATTATTAATTAATTATAATTATTAATCAATTATAATATTGAAGTAATTATTGAAAAGTAATGAAACAACATAATTTTGTTTTAGATGCACAAATCGTGGAGATATTTTTTTAAGCTAGTTATATTATTTACAAAAATATCTATGATAGTGTGTATTTTAACAAGAGCGTTGTATAATCGAAACATTCTAGATATAGGATTAAAATATCCAGTATTAGTATTATTGGTAAAAATTTCGGTCCAAAATATGTTAAGGTTTCTGGTAGATTCGGGCCTGGCGAATAACTTGATTTGATTGACTAAGTTACTATCTACACGATTATTCACAATTTTATAAAGCATTAAGGGGTCATTTATGTTTCGTCTTTTAACTAGATTCTCTAATTTGAAATGTGTAAGTCTTTGTTCGTACCCCTCTAAAAGATGGTAGACACCTGATCGTTAAGACAAAATCCGTGTAAATTTCTTTGGACTGATTCGAGTCGAAGTGATTAAAAAGTTTTTCCAATAAAAATTAAATAAATAAATATTTTCTTATTATTTTTAATTGGTAAACTAATGTCGACGTAGCTCATAAAAGAGCAGTTGACCGGATATCAGAAGGACGCGGGTTCAAGTCCCGTCGGCGGCATTTATCTTTTGTCGGGAGATTTTTTCAATGTTGATGAGTGTTTCAGGCTAATAATTATTGCTTATAATAAATATTTTCTTCTTTCAACTATCTTTTTTTTAACATTAGCTCCACTTAGGAGGTCCGGAGGAAAAGAGTTTCCTCAGGGCCTTTGAGATCTTTGGGAATGCTTTGTGGAGAGTCTTTTAAGGAAGGAGATGGAGTTATGGGAAGGAAAAAGGTTTGACGGATGGGTAGGAATTTGGGGGCAGGAGTAACTGACGTTACCATACAGGACGCACCATTCAGGAAGTTCTGAAAAACCCTCTCGGGACCTCTCATCTTTGGGGTTGCTGTGTGGAGAATCTTTTTAGGAGAGGAAGTTCTGGGAAGAAAAAGGTATGAGGGGTGGGTAAAATCTGTTTGTTAGTGGGTCCAGACGTGGACATATTAATCTATCCCTCCCACTGCGGTGCAAGACAGTCCTGCGGTGCAAGAGAGTCCTGCTGGAGAGGTCAAAAGGTCTCCCTCAACCAGTCTCCCGATCTGGCCTGCTACACAGCTGGTGGACAGAAAACTATTTCCTTCGGGACCTTTGTCTTCTTTGTGGATGCTGTATAAAGAATATTTTCAGGAAAAGGAAGGAGAGAAAGGTCTAGGAAGGAAAAAGGTATGAAGGGTAGGTAAGAATCTAGGTGTCAGTGTGCCCAGGTGTTGGACGTATGAATCTATCCCTCCACTACCTTGCAGGACGGTGTTCCGAGAGAGTCCTGCTGAAGAGGTCAAACGGTCTCCCTCAACCAGTCTCTCCCGATCCGACCTGCCAGGCAACCTTGGAGGCCAGATGCATTCACCACCAAGACCCTGACAAACACCACCCAATGAATGAGGGCACCACTGCCAAATCACCAAACGTGGCAAGCCACTTGTGATGACCTGGTGTTGGTTGTCCAATAAATGGTTACCGGGGCGGCGGTAACCATACCCGCCTCTATACTACTTCCAGCTCTTGCATATCTTTCATTCACGAATAAAACGGAATGCATTCATAACATAATAGTATGAATTAAGCGGAATAAACCTTACATTATTTAATTTAATAATATTTATCACCAGAAGAAACTCGAGCAGCTGAAAGAGCCAATGTGTACATATATAATATTCCATGGACATTGAACAGAATCTGTAAACACGGGCAGACGTCACGACGCGACGGTCACACATATAATTTATCCTTTTTTCAACGTGTGTATATTCTCCGGTGCCAAAACTTTGGAGTATTTCTGTTACGTTTTGCGTAAACGGGTAGGCGAGACGAGCCTTCCTACGAATATAATATAAACAATTATATTTATGAGCCGAAGTGTTTCAGTGTCGAGAGTTAGGCGTCACGGAACAGCTATTAAAAGTTCCACAGAAACAGACATCTATGCAATTTGTTAAAATGAATTTAAAACGTTGTTGATGTCGCCATATTTTATAGATTACCAGATTTCTTTCGTATTTTTTTGTTAAGTATTTACGCAATTTTTTATTTCATGTAGTTAGTAAAAAACCTGATAAATGTCACGTATCTACATTCGAGTACTACATTAAATATTACATCTACATTGAGTACGCCCTCACGTTGGAGACAGTCAGAAGAAATTTCTGAGATTTCTCTACATGTGGGGAGTACCCGTGGCTCTATCACTCTATCCCACCGAATTTCTTTTGGGTATGCTCAGAATGGAGCATCTACGGGTCAGAAGGGATTTATATATTTCTTCAGACTGATTTCGCGGATGGTTTGATAACGCGGCTATCACGGAGAGTATTCATTTCCCGATGGTTATCTCCGTCACCGACAAAATAGACTGTTCTAGTATGTAGGAGTATTTAGTAATTCTGAAATCAATATATTTAGCGTCAGTGAAGCCGCCTTTAAAATGCGAGCCCTATTACTGTTAGTGTAGTTGATATACCTACCTACTGCTTATGTATAATGTTTTAACCTTCAATATTCTTGTAACTATGATATTCATTTATGTACCTCTACGCCTGTCTCGACACAGATATATCCTAGTGAGACAGGCATCGAAACACTCATTGTAAACATTCTCGTACTTTATAAAGATAAATAAATAAAAAAATGTAATACTCTTTAACCAATGTTGCCATGTCCCAAAAATGAAAAACCATGTTTCAGGGATAAAAAGTTTTACCATGTTTTAAAGGATATAAAAAAGCAAAGTAAAAAACCGTGTTTTAGTCAAACTAACCTAACCTAAGTAAAGAATCTATAAATCTTTTTTTAATTTTTAACTTTATGAGTTAAACCTCAAATTGTAATATTTAATTAAATGAAGACAATATTAGCGAAACTCAATCGAAAATCTTGAAACAGAAATCAGGTTTGAATCTTGCAATCATACATAAAGATAGCAGCCAATAAAATATGCGTTAAAAAATGATGATAATGTTGGTGGTGCTTAGTCGAAGAATGATACAGTTAAAAATGACCGAATCGGATATCGACACCTTGGCGCAGTGGCCCGGAATACCTGGGTTCGAGCCCAAGGGGTGCCAATATCTTTTAATGATTTTTCTATTTTCCGATTTTCGTTTGAGTTTCGCTAATATTGTCTTCATTTAATTAAATCTATAAAGCTTTATTAAAAGCATATTTTTCCCTTAAATAATAGGGAAAAAAATATTTTTGAAAAAAAAAGCAACGTAAAAATGATTTATTAAAATATGTTTATAGTACCTACTTAGTAGAATATTTATAAGTTTTTTTATAAATAAGTTTTTTCAGGTCCATGAGATGAGGGAGAAAAATTCCCCCAAAACTCAAATAATACTTTTTTCTAAATTTTACAATAACCATTATAGGCACCTAATTAAAGTTACCTACACGACATATTTATTGACAAAGTTAAAATAGATAAAGAGACATCATGAACCCATGCTGAAGTTCAACGCTACAAAAACCTAAAATATCATGTTTGTTCGAAATAGTTTTTTTTGAAAAACCGTGGAGGTAAAAATGACCCAAAAAGCCACGAAAACACGGTAAAAATCATTGTCTATGACAAATGTATTTTATAATACGGTATTTCAGTTGTACTGACAAAGTTTGTTTGTTATTGGTTTTTTTAAGAACTGAATAAAATATATAAATTGACTAATTACAAATTTTACTTGTCAACAGCTTTAGGGTAATTAGATTTACCAAAGGCTGTTCTATTTCATTAAAAAAGCTATAACAACATTAATCGATGTAGACAATAATCATTTGAAAGCAGTCATTCAAATCAACCCTATTAAAAGTAAATAAGCTCGGATTAGACTTTTGTAGTCGAATTATTTGTATGGATTCAAGTTATGAACATGTGTTCTGATATTTAAGTACCGTATTGTGGGGTGAGTTTTGAAACGGAGTGCGACTTTTATCATCGCGGATAACTGTATAATTCTCGCTACCACACGGAATTTTCTACTTTTTTTTTGGCAATGGGCGGCGCCTCGAGAATAAATGTTAAATTAGTTGGTTTGTAATATTATTCAAACATGTGAATTGAGAAGCTGTTTTGTACATATTTTCAGACAGATATAAAATTATGTAGAAATATTTTCTAAATTCCTCTACGATTAAAATCGTGTCATTTTTATTGTAAATGTTTATCGAAATGTTATCCACCCTACTTTTTGTCGTTTCATGTAAAAATAAAACAACTTTTTTTTTTGAATTGTGGTCGAAAACTTTGGTGTCGTAAGGGTAGACATTTTTATTATTTTGCGGATAACTTTTAGATTTGAATATAAAACGTGATACTTTATCTTTCTAACACCGTTTAGATCATATTTCTGACCATGATGGTACCTATATGAGTTGTTCCCAAAAGCGGATCACCCCATTTTACGATACCCTCGTTTCTTATCCATAATGTGCATGATGTAAGCCGGTGCTTTCCTTCCATATTCCCGATCGATCTGCACTCCACCTGGCACGTGCCACCTTACACAAGGTGAACATTCGTACTTGTTTTTGGTCCTCTGTCCTGGTTAGCCGGTGTCTCAAACAAGTGCACAAAATAATCTAAATATTGGAAAATTGTTTTTGATCATCAATAGATTCCCAATAATTGCTTTCAATGATCTGAAATCTATTTCCAAAAATTGTTTTCAATCAACTTAAATCTATTCCCAAAAACTGTTTTCAATCATCTTAAATATGAACTGTTTTCAATCATCTTAAATATGTAGCCAAAAATTGTTTTCAATCGTCTTAAATCTATTCCCAAAAACTGTTTTCAATCATCTTAAATATGAACTGTTTTCAATCATCTTAAATATGTAGCCAAAAATTGTTTTCAATCGTCTTAAATCTATTCCCAAAAATTTCACCAAGAATTATCAATTTATAGGTTGTCACTGGTAAAGCCGTTCGGAAAAATGATTACATTTTTAAAGACAAGCGTGAAATACATTTTTTCAGTTAATCTTTACTACAAATCGGTTTGCGTTATGAACACCCAAATATATTTTTTGAATAAATTGATGCTTTTTCCATCGTTTAGCTTGAGTAGAATTTTTTATAAAAAAATATCAGCAGAATCTACAGAATTTTTTTTTTTTTTTTGTAATAAAAAAATTCAAATTTGTGGCTAAGATAGATTAACTTTATACCCTTGATTAACTTTTTTCTTTCTTTCAAAATTATTCACAATATTAATAAAAACCACTTTTGCGCTAAAATCGATTGTTTTTCATGCGTTTTTTTATGCCTATTACTTATTAATTTATTTATTTATTTACGGACAAATAGTCTATTAACAATATAAAAATAACACAAATAAAAAAAAGAGATGACAATGAAAGGAGAGTACATATAGCATTGACAAAATACATATAATATAAAAGTACATATAGAAGATATACATATGCCGTAGGACACCCCAAATGGTTCGCTATATTTGGTGACTTAGCAGGGGTGCCCGAGATCATGGGTGAGGTTTGTCTAGATCTTGGCGGCGGATGCCTTTGCCCACCTTCTGCGTGCCATCTAAAAAATACAATTTAGTACTCTTTAACCTGGATGACGTGATGGAGGGATGATGTGTGATGACGAAGTGGCGGGGTAATGGCGTGAAGGATTGACAGTGACAGTGTAACGATGTGATTGTGTGACGATAATGTTAACGGTGTGAATGTGTGACGGTGTGACGAAATGACGATGAAACGGTGTGATTGTATGACAGGGTGGTGACGGTCTGACGGGGTAATGGTGTGATGGTGTGACAGCGTGACGGGTGAGCGGTAAGATGGTAATGGTGTAATCGTGTGAAGCGATGACTGATGGTGTGATGGTGTGATGGTGTGACGGGGTGATCGTGGGACGGTAACGGAGTGACCGTGAGAAGAGGTTTTGGAAACGGTTTGGGGGATTGCGATAGCGTCAGTGTGAGAAGGTGTGACATGGAGACGGTGTGACGTGATTCGCTGCGACTCTGTGACTAACTCTGGACAGATAGGTTCCCTACCGCGCCATTTCCTACGCTCCATTAACACACTGGCGGCATTTTAATTTGAACATCGCTTAAATTCTCTTGGCAACAATTTGTTTTTTAAATATTTTTTTATCCGTTTTTATTTTAACTATTCTCCGGAACAAGCTGTTTTTGCTTGGGAAAAACAATTTGTCAGGTAGCATACAACGTACTGCAGGATCAAATACGATATTATGTAAATACTTGGTTGGTTATTGTAATTCCGGAAAAAAATGAGGTAGGTATATCAAATTAATTAAGATTAAATTTTAGTTTAAACGAATAAATTATTTTGTTATTAATTATTGCTGTTCGACGTTTCGACGTTTCGACATAGTTCACTCTTATCTAGTAATAGCTCCATTATATTAATAAAAAGTCGGCATTCTATAGAAAATGACCACAATATAACACAGAGACAACAATCCCAAAAACAAAGCGAAATTTGGTAAAAAATAACGCGAGTTTTGCTAAAAAATAGTGCAATTTTCAAGTAAAAATAACGCTAAATTATCATTGCTACTATCTATCATCGTTAAGGTTAAACGTCACGTACGTTATAATCTACGCATTCACAGATGGCGCCAATCAAATTATTTTAGGTTTTTAATGCTTTTTGCACGTTCCGCTTTAAAATATTAAGGTAAATTAATTGTTCGCGATCGTGCATATTTAATTAGAATATAAATAAATAGTTTTGTCCATAAACAAACCCAAATCTTTCAAGAAAGGCTGAAAAATACAATATTGGATTGAGTCACCGATACAAATTTGTATTTTTCAGCCGTTCTTGAAAAAATTGGGTTTGATTATTGACAAAACTATTTATTTATATTCTAATTAAATATGTACGATCGCGAACAATTAATTTACCTTAATATTTTAAAGCGGAACGTGCAAAAAGCATTAAAAACCTAAAATAATTTGATTGGCACCATCTGTGAATGCGTAGATTATAATGTACGTGACGTTTAACCTTAAAACATCTAGTTATCGTTAAAATCTATTGGTTTCACACTTTGAATCGAGGAAATAAGTTGATCAAGAAAAGTTAGTTTCAATATAATTTTTTGAAGTGAAACTTCTATAGTCCCGTTGTGACGTGGCATTCAGATAAAACGTAAATGACGCACAGCACTTGCGAAACATCAAACTCCTATCAAGGCTCCTATTGGTTGAGTTATAAAATGGAAATGACTCCTTGGTTCTTCATTGGTTGAGATTGTTTTGGTAAAGTTTTGCTTCTACCGCGTGTTAACTGCACTCGATTTTTTTTTAAAGTTTCTTTTGGTTCTTGGCTTATTATATTAATACACCATTGGAATTATTTATATTAAAACAGTTCTGAGTGAACTCTGCATAAGTTATATCTGTCTATTTATGTAAAGAATAATGTCTGAGATTGTGCGGAAACGATTTTTATTAAAATATTCAGTTTTATTCCGAGATTGATGAAATCTTGCACACTTGACCTTCAAAGCAAGAAAAAGGTCACTGTCTGCATGAGATTTTGATAAACCACCCTTCCCTTTTCCCACTCCCATAGCAGACTTTTAATACCTTTTGATGAAATTTTAGTACACTTAAGTATAAGTTAGTTAATTCTTAAGTTACATAAGGATTTAGTATGTTAAGAGTTAAGTAAGTTATGGCGTAAGTTAGTTTACGCTTTAGTTTGTGAAAGCTTAAGGTAGTTAAGGATTAAATAAGTTTTTTTTTTTGTATTTTATTTATTTATTTATTATTTATTAACGCCGATTAAAGCGGCTTTTACAAAAGAATTACAATTATTTTACATATGGATACAGAATATACATAGATAAAAAAAAAAAAATACAAAAAAATATAAATATAAAATACATAAAAGAGAACAAAAGAAATTGTAGTATCAACACAAAAAAGTACAACGAGTAGGTTATTATGAATACAATACAACATATTATAAATCCCAGATAATATGTATTAAGAAATTAATACTTTAAAACTGTATTTGATTATAATCAAGCTGAGAAGCACTGACAGACAGTTTTAATTAAGCAGTGTTTGTATGAGGTTAAACTAGCAATGTTTATAGATTCATCCAAAACATATTTGTTTCCAAGTACATACAGGCGATTCATTATGGAATTGAGTTCAGCGTTAATATAACGTAAAAATTTATGTTGGACTCGCTCAAGGGAATTCTCATGTACACTGTAGTAAAGATTCCAAATGGTGGAGTTAAATTCTAGTTGGCTTCTAACAAGTGAAGTGTAAAGTAATTTGACAGTTTGTTAATTTTTAAAATCCTTTGGAATACGTAAGACAAATCCTAACATTTACATTGCTTTACTGGTTATATTATTAATATATTTTTTTAAATATATATTTTTTTTTTAATCTTAAAATTTCTACATATTATAATATTACTGGTCTTCCATTAAAAGTATTAGCTTGTGGATGGAAGAAGAGTTGTATGAGTTGTATAAGAGTTGTTGTATGTTTAAAGAATGTTAATTTAGTGTCAAAGGTTATACCAAGGTCTCTTATTTCATCAACAGATAATAAGATGTGATTATTGAGAAAGTAGGTGAACAACAATTGGTTTTTTTTTCTGTGGAATCTCATAAGTTGACATTTTTTTACAATGATAGTTAATTTGTTTATAAGACACCAATCATAAAAGCTATTAATATTAGATTGATGTGTCAGACAGTCCTCGATATTATCAATAATTCTATATATCTTCATATCATCAGCGAACATTAGAATGAGAACACGGGTGAATATGTTTGATACATCAAAGTTAAGACTTAAGTTTGTTTCAGTTAACTTAAGTTAGTTAAGGGCCAAGAAAGTCAAGACTTAAGTTTGTCATGATTTAAGTTAGTTAAGACTTATTAAAGAAGACTTTACTTTGTTAATTTTGTTTGACTTATTTAATCCTTAACTACCTTAAGCTTTCAAAAACTAAAGCGTAAACTAACTTACGCCATAACTAAAATAGTTAGTTAAGACTTAAGTTAATAGTGCACACATAAATAATTTTTCCGAAAATCTCTGTGGAAAGCCCGGGAAGCGCCGAGGATTTCAGCTAGGTAATAAATAAATTCGTTCATGGGAAATGGATTTCCTTTATCCTACGATTTTCTTACATCCTTTAGGGTTACATAACGAAACCTTTTATTATCTGAAATCAATAAGGTTCATCTTGTAAAAATAATAAATAATAACAATCTGCCAAGAAATCTCTCACGCAGTTCATCCGCCACCACTAGAATCCCCTTAGCCCACCACCGGATCGATGTGCGCAGAATTCCCGCGCACATCTCCCTTCCAAACGCGCCAATCTCACCTCTATAACCTTTGACATAGCGCCTAGATTCCTTTGTCTTTGAAGCGCGACCCTCGCGAACGCGCTGTGAGGGAATTTGCTCTTTGGGGGTAACATACACAGAGGCGATTCTTGCGTGTAGTTTAATTGATTAACGAGCATCCGTACAAATTTCGTGAGGAGCTAGCCGTCGTTTCATATGTTCGAAAAAGTCCCGATCGCGCGGAGGACATATTGTTTGCGATTCCTTTATTTTGATTGAATCTCCGAGGAAAAAGTGCAGTTTTTATAGCTTTTCTTACAGTGTTTTGCTGCGTTTTAGCTTGCTTAAAAAATAAAAGCCTCAGATTAAAGGGAGTGTCACAGGACTGAGAGGAAAGGACCGGGCGAATCGTTCCTCAGTGTGTTTTTTTATGATTGTTGTGAAAAGCGAAGCAGGTCGAATTCCTGTGTGAAAAGGCTGGAAAATACATCTTCAAGGAAGGTAACATCACACCTTGATTAGGTACACTCATTTTAACATAACATTTCCATTGTTACACTGTCCTATTATACAACTATCAATATTACATCGTGCATGTTTGTTATTAATTCAATATTACTCAATACATTGCCTACTTACTTGTAAGGTGTAAAAACGCAATGTTGTGCTTTTATGTATAAAAAGTAAGTAAAGTAAGGCTGTTAATTATTATTGAATTTTTATTACTTAACCATTTTTCTTGGTGCTTAAAAAGTGTTGATTATATTCCGATCAGAAAACGAATTCAAGGTCTCTTAAAATGTTATTTTGGGAAAAGCAATCTCTGAGTTTTTACATTATTATACATTACGCAATAAAACATTATTTTTTTAATAAACCACTAATAATATTTGATGCTTACCGGTTTCGCTTTTATCTCAACTTTGTTAGACTAGAATAATAATAATATATTATTATAATAAAAAGAAGTGATGATCGCAATAGGTACCTACCCATGAACTGCACTGAGGTACCTTAACTTTCATTAATTCCGCACAGGAGGCTCAGGGGAAAATAATTTTCCTTAATGGCATCATAAGGGATGCTGTGCGGAGGTCTATTTAAGAAAATGGAGGAGTGAACCTGGGTCTTGAAGAGACCTATGTTGTGGGAGGAAGGAAACACAGTGGCCTATGAGCGAAACCGGTCTCCAAGCTCAATAATTTTGTGGATTTATTCGAAATGGCCATACTGTTTTAGATAAACTTTCAAAATCACTGGAAACGCATAATACGAATATATTTTAGAAAAAACCTTCGAGGCGGTGGAAAATGCTAGAATCAAAATGTAAGTAAAATTAAAATTTGTTTCCGCGAATGGTCGCGATCTCAGATCTCATACGACGAAAGCAAATTTTTATTTTCCGTAATTGAGTTATCTTTTACAGTAATTAAGGTGAATTTAAAGTTTTTTTCTTTAAAATATTCCTAATAAGCGTGTCCAATAATTTCGGAAATTTTCCTTTTATTAGTTACGCTTTCAGTGTTTGTTTTTCATTGTAAAATGCAAGTTGAATAAGCTTACCAGCTTTAATAATTGCCATTTAAAATATTTTAACATCAAATACATTGTTTAGCGTGTTGACACGACATATTCAGTTATTAGTTATTGGTAATTTACATTTAACACAGCTTTTGATGTGGGTTATATCGTTATCAGTGTCAATATTAGCTGTGTGCAGCACGCGGTCGAGATAACACCAATCGAGTGCAATTAATAATATGCATAGGTTATTGTATTGTCATCTAAACGTGACCGCGATTCAATCAGTCAATCAGTATTTAACACTACCGAGGAAAACAATATGGACGAACGACTGCGCGAACTTTTTCATACAAAATTAAAATTTGGATTTGGGACCAAAATATCCAGCTAAACTAAATAATTTATTTTTTTAATCGAAAGGGACATAGGCCCTGAGGGAAATTATTTTCCTCAGGGCCTCCTGTGTGATGTTACTGTAAAAAAATACCCGCCTCGCAAATTGTACGATATTATGAGGTAATAATTGTCACAGTGTATGTGACAACTACTATGAGTCAAAATATTTCAGCTTTGCAATAAAATCCAAATAAATGGAATATTTCTGAACGCATCCGAAAACTAAAAACTATTTTTGAAAAGTGATGTAATACGTTTTCACACTTTATAATTCGAAATAAACACATATTTTTTAAAATATTAAAATTTTATTCCTTATGATTTTTCTAACTAAAATTACTAAAAACGAAAAAAAAAAAAAAACACCTACATATTTAATTAGGCAATAAAGAAATGGTGTAAAGCATGGTGTTTTCTCTTTCTTTCTTTAATTTAGATCACATTTATAACCATGATAGTAAGGGAGGTACAACGATTTCTATGAAACCTAAATGAGTTATTCCGAAAACCGAACAAATTAGCCTGAGTGGTTAATGATAAATAGGGGTTGTGACTAGTGGTTATAATGTGTGTATTTTAAGACCTAATAATATGTAATGTATTGTATTGTGTAATGTGTGTGTGGGGGTAGGGGGGTAGGGGGGGGATAGGACGGGGTTGTTTTTCCGTGACGTACCGTGATATTTCCAAGGCCAGTCCTTGGAATGGGCCAAGAGAGGTGAAGGTTATTTTTAACCTGAGATGCGCGCCGGGTTTTACGGCTTTACCTGGATTCAATTACAATAATTGTTATTAATGAAAAGTAGTGTAATGAACGTCGAATGAAAATATATTGTTCACTGAGTTCGAGTATATCATTTTAATAAAAGTTAATAATTCAAATATTTTACACTCGTCCTCAGCTAATCTAAAACATCAGGTGAAGTTTTAGAGTTGGTTTTGAAAGCTGTGTTTCTTTCAGAAGGGTGAAGCCAAAAAACTCTCGGCGACTATAATATGATTGTATCAATTTTTTATTATGTTTATACTAATTCTACACAGGAGACCCCTAGCGAAAGCTTTTCCAGACAAATTTCGTGTTTGTGTGGAGGTTATTTTTACGGAAAAATAAGAGTCTATCCCGGTCCTAAAAAGACCAGTATTTCCGAAAGGATTAAAAGCTATATCTACAAATACATCTACCAAATAATATTATGTGATGTTCTAGAGTGGAAGATACTCTTAGTATCTCCCTGGTGTAAGACCACCATTCAGAATTGAAAATTGAAATGTTGCTTGAAATGAATTTAGCCGTGTTTGGTAACCAGATCTAAATAGCCAGGTACTTTCCCACCTTCCTCTCCCCCATCTCCTTCCCCTCCCCACTACCTTCAGCCTCACAACGTACCCACATACTCTCACTGGTTCCTGAAGGGAACAGCTGAGACTCTTGTGAGATATTCACACTAAAAAAGTAAAAAAAAGAATACCGCACAAGAGTCCCAACTGCTCCCAAGGAGGTTGAGTTTGAGAGGCTGAGGGGGGTTAGTGAGGGGGCGTAAGAGTGGTGATTAAGAGAGGGAGTGTGAGGGGTGCAACCCTCCCAACTCCTCCCAACTAGTCCCAACCGTCCGGAGCCAGTTAAGGCACTCAACACTTCTGAATTAGCAGTAATATCTACATACATTTGTATGAGGTGTTTGATGTGGCGTATAAATACATTTGTTTCAGATGAGTTTATAAGATGTACATTACGCAAGTTTTTGCCCTGCCCGATGCTTACCAATCACATGAGTCATGTGGTAAACACCAAGTGTGCAAATTATCATCAATCTCGGAATAAAAGTGTAGATTTTTCTAGAAAACAAATCACCCACCCACAGACACTCTTAGATATTTGTTTTTACGTAATAGCTAGCTGAAGTTCACGGCGCGCCCTCTTATTTTGATCAAATGTGCAAAATTTCATCAATAAGGGTCAAAATTTACTCTAAGGGGTGGGAAAAGGTATGAGGGTGGTTTTTCTAAATTTTACCTAATCTTTTTCCAGTTTTTAAGGTCATGTTTGCAAAATTTCATCTGTCTCAAATTTTTTTTATTGATTTGTTTAAAAAAAGAAACCCACAAATACGCACTGAGACACTACTCTTTAAATTATATTTATATGTTTTGGTCATTGAAAGTTCAGTGGTTAGAGCAGAGTCCTGGATTCAATTCCTAGATGCGACCAAATCTTTTTCTGATTTTCTGTTTCAAATTTTCGTTTGAGGGTCGCTAATATTGTCTACAATTTGAGGTTTTACACATAAAAGTTATAAATAAAAATGTATAGGTATATAGATAGTTGACCAGGTAAAGACGTAACTTCCATCGATTTAACCATATTGAATATAAAATATTTAAGTTATCTAAATATTTTATTAAACATAACTACGTACATGGTTACAAGCACATATTTAGGAGGTCCTATCACTGTTGTCATGTAGTTTTATCGATTTATTTGATGGGTTTACCTAAAGCTAAACACGCTGTCTACTGCTTTTACTTTGAAGTTTATCAACCCTAGAAGTTTCTTTTTTTATAGACTTATTTTATGACCAATTTCCAACAGTAGCTAAGCAGGCACTGCGTGAAGTGCTGTTTTTCTATGGGAAATAAATCGGTTAGGATCATTAATGTAACTATTAAGAACTAGCAGTTAAAACCCGTTCCGCCGGTTTTTGCTGCTAGGTCCAGCGGGCGGCTTTTGATTCACATATTATTCAAAACTGCCAGTTACAATAATAATCATATAATCATCAATCTCTCCATACCCGGAGAGATTCACGAAATTACAAATCCAATATTACTTACGCCTGCCAGCCGACGTTCCTCACGCTAGTAAGTGGCGCCATATTTTAACACTAATGGCTACTTGCTTGAATTCGGTTCTATTTCAAAAGTATTTTTTAACAAACTTCAGGTACGAAGATGGTTTTGCACAAGATGTTAGAGATGTATTCGAAGTCGGGTTCTTAAATTTCATGCGTACAGTCGCTAGGCTATTAATAACGTCCGATATTTAGATGAGACTTGGTCGAAATTGGTTCCACTAGGTTGGAGTAGGTACCTACCACTAAGCTCTGACGGCGCAAGACCTCTATTTGACAGCCTCCGTGGTTGAGTGGTTACGATCCTTGGCTACTAAATCTAGAGGTCGCGGGTTCAACCCCCAGCGTACGTAAATACATTTCATTAAATTTTATGTGATTAATGTTTTTAATTTCAAAATGTACTAATTCAAAATAACACGTGATATATTTGCGGAACGTTCCAGAGTGGCAGATGCTTCAGTGTTGCTCTGGTGAAACCTGGTCACCACCATTCAGAATCAAAACGGCGTTGCTTAAAATTGCTTTAGCCGAGTCTGGTGACCAGATATGTATAGTTGTATAGCCAGGTTCTTTCCCACCTCACTCTTTTGAATCTGTTTCTCCTCCTCCCTACCTTCAGCCTCACAAAATACCCCAATTGCAGATGCCATGGTCTCACTATCCCCAGACGTTTGGGAGTAGTTGGGACTCTTGTGCGGTAGGTACTTACAAAATAAAGGAAGAGTTCGGATTATAGCATCCCATACGTAAATAACAATATATATACGTATATACATATATTTGGTACGCTGTTAGGCTGAAAGAGCTCTTGAGGGAAAGAAATGGAAAGATGAAGGTTAGAAAGATCTGGCCGTTTGGATCTGGTTATAAAAAACGGCTAACGCCATAAGAAACAACGCTTCGATTCTCAATGGTGGTCTTTCATCGGGGCGATTCTGAAATATTTACAAAAACGGTAAAAAACATGTCTAAAAGAAGATCAATAAATTGTCAAAATAAAATATTTTTAATTTGTTTTTACGTTAACTCTTTATAGAAGAAGGATAATAATTTACTCAGTGCCTTTGTCATCTTTGGGGATGCTCTGTGGAGGATCTCTTTGAGAAAATGCAGGAGAGGGCGTTCTGGAGGTCTGTGAGGTAGTCCAGCTGGAGAGACCCGCTACGCAGTTAGTTGGCAGACGCATCCGCCGCCAATACCTAGGTAAACATAAACCTCACCCTTTGAAGCCGGGTACCCTGCCAAGACACCAAATAGCGGAGGTGTTGGTTGTCTAAAAATGGATTCCGGAAAGGCGGTAGGTACTAACAGCCGCCTCCCATACTATGGAAGATACGACCGTGCTACCTGCAACAATGATTTACGTCGTTTATATCTGACATTCAAAGGTCTTTAAAATAATAGAAGGAGGTCATTATTTTTTACTGCTGGTTCGGACATGTTTTGTCTAAACATTTAAAGTCCCAAAATGGACCATGACGATCAGTGACCAGTACTTATGATTAATCCGGTGTTTCCACAACTTTAAGAAACTTCCTCTCTGTTGGTTCCATAAACTTTTCTCATTTTGCCTTTACTGCGGATTACAGCTAAAACATCAAAAGTTGTAAACCCGAAAGCAACCGCTTCTAAATATCAAGCCACAGCAATAATAATTAGAGTTTTCCGGGAATTAATCTTGAAACACCAAAATAAAAACAAAAACACCGATAGATAGATATTTTTCATTACTTTTAATTGAGTACAGCACAAGAATCTCAACTGCTCCCAACCGTCTGGAGCCAGAGAGATTATGGCATACCCAATTGGGGTACGCTGTGATGCTAGAGGTAATGGACAGGGGAAGGTGATGGGGAAGAGGAAGGTTCAGGAAGTACCGGGCTATTCAGGACTGGTCACCAAAGCCATTTTATACAACGTTGCGATTCTGAATAGTGGTCTTACAACAAAGCTATAGGTACTGAGAGTATCTTCCATTCTGAAACGTGCCGCAAATTTACCATCCATATTTTAAGTGAATGTGTGTAGTTTTAAAACGTTGCAATATACGGTGTATCCTTCCTTCATAGTCCATGTAGTTTGATTGTAGCACGGCAACAGTCGATACGCTTCTATGCCATATTTCCATAGGTTTCTATTATCAACGTTGTTAACGAATCAGCCCTAGACGTTGAATCCACAATTATTTATCTCACAAAAACGAACACGGAGCGAAACATCGTGGCGAGGCGAGAGGATCCTGTCATCTAGTAAAGTTATGGCTAAAGACCTTAATGACCAATTAACTCCCTTGGTAGTGTCAAAAAGCACATACATAGTCTTTAAAGTTTTGTCGAAATGCCACCCCAAAAATGGTCACGGTAAATATGGTTGACCTGGACCCAGTGTTTTTCGTTTGACAGTCACTGGTCCGGTCATAACGAGTGTGTAGTAGCCAGCAGCATTAGGTACTAGCAGTGTCAGTGCGGTACCGGCTCATTAGGTGAGCGCTGGAGGGAGCTAATTGGTGATTGAGGATAGCGGATGGATTACGGTAAGGATGTTACAATGAGCGGATCACTGGCTGCACTGTGGAAACTGCTGTGTGCTATATGCAGTGATCAGTGCTTCCCACCAGGGACCGTTGATAGTGCTGATCAGTGGTGGTTTTCTCAGTGCACTCTCAAAAAATTAAACGAGTGTGCTTTAGACCACACGACTGAAGTAAAACTTCACAAACTTATGCCGTCCATTAACAATAATAACAGGAATAAAAATATCCCCATCCCCTCAACATCCCCATCAACTAAACTTAACTTAACTTAACTTACCTTAACTTAAGTTAAGTTAACTTAACTCAACTCAACTCGGCTCAGCTCAGCTCAGCTCAGCTCAGCTCAGCTCAGCTCAGCTCAGCTCAGCTCAGCTCAGCTCAGCTCAGCTCAGCTCAGCTCAGCTCAGCTCAGCTCAGCTCAGCTCAGCTCACGACCAGCTTTGACGACCTCCGTAGTCCAGTGGGTAAGACTCTTGACTCACAATCCGGAGGTCGCGGGTTCGAACCCGGCGTGCGCAAATAAATTTTATTTGATTAATTTGTGTTATTTCACAATTAATTCATTTAAAATAATATATAGTATATTTGCGGTACGTTCCAGAGTGGAAGATACTATCAGTATCGCCCTGGTGTAAGACCACCATTCAGAATTGAAACGTTGCTTGAAAATGGCTTTAGCCATGTTTGGTGACCAGATCTGAATAGCCAGGTACTTCCCAACCTTTCTCTTCCCCACCTCCTTTCCCTCCCCACTACCTTCAGCCTCACAACATACCCCAATTGGGGATGCCATAGTCTCACTGGCTCCAGACTGGAGCAGTTAAAATTCTTGTGCGGTATTCACTGTAAAAAAAAAAGCTCAGCTCAGCTCAACTCAACTCAACTTAACTCAACTTAACTCAAATCGATTAGCGTTTCACTTTCATTATAGCGTTTCATATAGATTAGCGTTACACATTAATTGTAGCGTTTCATATAGATTAGCGTTACATATCGATAAGCGTTTCACATTGATTAGCGTTACATATTTCTTCGTAACGTTTCATATTTTTGAAGTAAAACTTCTTTACGCACGCTCGACACCTGGGGGGTAAAATGATGAATACGTTATGAAACGTTACGAAGACACGCTAATCAATATGAAACGTTACGAAAAAATGTGACACGCTAGTCAATATGAAACGTTATCAATGTGAAACGCTAATCAATGATATGAGTGGAGTTGAGTTGAGTTGAGAGCTGAGACCTGAGACCTGAGACCTGAGACCTGAGACCTGAGAGCTGAGAGCTGAGAGCTGAGAGCTGAGAGCTGAGAGCTGAGAGTGGAGAGTTGAGAGTTGAGTTGATGGGGATGTTGAGGGGATGGGAATATTTTTATTCCTGTTATTGTTATATTGTTAATGGACGGCATAAGTTAGTGAAGTTTTACTTCAGTCGTGTGGTCTAAAGCACACTTGTTTTTTATCGTAACGTATTTATCATTTTACCCCCCCAAGTGTCGAGCGTGCGTAAAGAAGTTTTATTTCAAAAATATGTAAATAAGACAAACTTTAACTTCAATTTTATAAAAGTTTAAACAGTGCGTTATTCGCCACAAGTAATGTTACTCGACATGTCCATTGGTATTTCACAACCTCTGCAAAGCGTTTTGATATAATTCCGCAAATCAAATTATGTTTAATATATGTTAATACATATTCTTAATAGAATAAGGAACTAGACCTTCTCTCCAGTTTCTTATCTGGCCGGTCTAATGTGTCAAAATCTGAACAACGAAGTTTCATAATTTTCCAATTAATTATGGGGTTCCACAAGGCTGTGTTATAGGTCCGACACCTTTTCTAATGTATATTAATTTTTATTTTTAAATTTGTGAGTAAAATCTCATATTATAATATTTAATTAAATGAAGACAATATCAGCGAAACTCAATCGAAAATCTGGAGACAGAAAAATCAGAAAAAGATATTGGCTCCACTGGAACTCGAACCCAGGACCCTTTACTTACATGGCAAGTGCTCTACCAACTGAGTTACGGAACCTATATCCAATTCGGTCACTTTTAACTGTATCATAGAGAACAAAATGGTAGTTCTTAGTCGAAGTACGATACAGATAAATTTGACCGAAGGGGATTGGGTCGAATTGGCTCAGTGGTAAGGCCCTGATAAGGGCTAAGGTACTGGGTTCAATTCCTAGATGTGACCGTATCTTTTTCTGATTTTTCTGTTTAAAAATTTCGAATGAGAGTATTTAATATTGTCTTCAATGATTGAATATATATTTTGTCATTTTCATACATTCTTTCTTTAATCTCCGGTTGAAATACCAATGAGATATGCCTCGAATTGCTACTATACCCTACGCAACCCGCGCCTGTGGGCCCCCCTATCCATAAGTAAATTAGTATCGGCCTTTAAAATAATTACTTATTTAATACAATGAGATAAATCATTATATACCTTGAAATATGTATGAAAGACAAACGAGATACCTTTATCGTGCTAGCAAAATTTTTTTTGGTGCTGTTTCTGGTGCCCCCTAAGACGTGATGCCCTATGCAATTGCTTAATTTGCTTATGGGCTAATCCGGCACTGCTGGTGCTGATACTGAGTAGCTATTAGTAATTAGTACCATTACCTACCATCAGTTGGTACGCAGTATGACTATTGAACCACTGTTTAGGTTAATTACTTATAATGAATTTGCCGGTAAGCTGACCCACCCTTTGAAGAAGGAATTTTACAAGTGTTTCAATGTTGTTTTTTACACGAAGAAATTTTTAATTTTTTTGAATTTTATCAATTACATTTTTTTGTGATTTTCTCTACTACCGTACAAGGCTCATGTCCGTATTGTGGTAGTCATACGTGATTTAAATTGTAATATAAAAACTTGAAAAAGAAATTTTGTGGAAGGAAAAATAAAACATAATACACATATTAAAATGAAAAATAAACTGAATAATTAAAAAATATATTAAAGTTGATAGAAATAAAAAAAAAAATTTAATCTGTGTAGATATCATTACGTGTGTAAAACAATATTTTTTCTCTATACCTACCAACAGGTTGGCGAATTCAACGGTAATAGGAAATATTGTAAAATTACTTACTAGAATGTGGCGTACCGTACGGTATATATGTATAATACCGCAGATAGTTTAACATTACACAAATCCTGGGCTTGTACGAATCAGTGCACCGTGCGCCCCTCTGTTGAATTTGACAGTCACCTCTTGTCTGGAGCTCCAAAATACTTAAAAAAACATTCTTTACTCTGGTCAGAAACTGTCGGTTCGTTTAATAATTTCCCGAAAATTCCTAGGTTTCTTAACGAACGGATTGCAATCTTGAGCACAGGCATCAGGTGGGTTTCCTTGTTCTACTTGTATTTCAATGGTAAAGGCTCCCGTCATTGATTTCTTCGGCACCGGTGCATAGTCGGAAAATACGTTTCTACGATTTGTTCTTGAGTTCAACAATTCGGCTGTTGAACAGTTTGCTGGCCTATGTGTTTCCTCCTTCCTGCAGCATGGATCTCTTCAAAACCTATGTTCACTACTTCATCTTCTAGAAGAGACCCTCCCCACGGCATCCTCAAAGTTGACATGGACAAAGGGAAATTATTTTGTCTCAGAACCTTCTGTGTGGAGTAAATGTATTTTTTTTATTTATAATAAGTTAATACGTTGGTACAGATGTCGCACGAATTTATTTACAGTGTCAATTTTTCCAATTTATGTGCTTGTATATAGACTAGTTAGGATAATAATTATCCTCAAAGCATTTGAGAGAAAATATGTTTAAAACTTTTATTATTCGGCGGTGCATCCTTCGGAGCCCTTAGTTATATTTTGAATAAGTAGATATACCTACCGTATTTTCCCTAAACCAACTGCATACTGTATATATGTAAGGCCGACTGTCGGGTAATCAACTGTCATGGAATCGCCAGCATAATATATATATTTTTTATTCCATAGGGAAAACATTTTAAATGAACCAAAAATTAGGCATTGGTAAAAAATGACTCATTCATGACGATATTAGTTAGTGTATTTAACATTTATATATTACCCATGACTAATTTTCGGACAAAAAATAAATAATTACCTACTTACCTCAAATAATTGCAACTATATTCTAAATGCATAAAGAAGTGAACGGTCAGTGTTTGATTCATCACGACTCAAGCAACAGTGGCTTACTGTGGTGGAAGTTGGAGATTTTCAAATAATGTCGGGTTATTCGTAAACCGGCAATGTTTGTCTTTCTTAAAAAAAAATTACAAGTCCATAGTTTTATTCCGAAATATATGTAAAATTGAAAGATTTCTGTCGAGTGAGATTTTGGTAGACCACCTCATCCCCCTTTCTCACCCCAAAGCAGAATTTTGTTACATGATGAAATTTAGCACACTTTACGTTAAAAAAACGAGGAAAATTTATGTCTACGTTTGATTTCGAAAAACTCAGTATAAAGCCCGGGCAACGCCCGGGACTTAAGCTAGTTGGTCTATAAATTCTGAGGCGCCGGAGATTACAGTTTGAGAGTTTTCGCTGCTTCAGATAAACAGATTTCAGATTTATAGATAAGATTATTGATATCATAAATATCTACTTCAAATGATATACAATATCAGGCAACATTACGTCAGAAAAAATGCTTGTTAAAACTAACAACATTGATAATATTTGTTGTGATGACACAAAGTCCAATATCCGATATAAAAAATACATAATTAATGACTAATCATCTAAGAATTTAACAAAAATCTTTTAAATCTTACAATCATTTAATTTAGTGATATCGCCAGTATCGATTCTGTAATGAATCTAATTATTTTCGAGCCCTTACTAATAAGGGTCGAGGGATGCTATTGTTTAGAATCTTGCCGCTCAGATGTCACAGCTGGGATGACCGATATAAGATCATGTGGTAACTCGAGAAAGTTAAGTTGCCTCCCGGTCCTACCCGCGCATCTTCAAGGAAAAATCTCTGGCGAGACTGAAATACTTTCAGCTAACCCAGAGTGAATAATCTCGTAATCCTTGTGTTAAAATGTTTAACGAGCTGTTGAGGAAATAATTAAGTTTATTTATTGTTAAAATACCCATTTGTTATTGTTTTGCACTGTTTTATTATTATTGAACTGTGTCATACTTGTAAATTGATTGCACCTTCCCCAAATAAATACTAATTGGGTTTACTGTATAAAAAGTGTGGGTTTTATTTAATTTTCCCGCTACTATCCGGTTTTACTTAAAATCCAGTAATGACGAATTTAATTATTGCATATTTTTACTGACTTGAAATATTATGACTACAAGAATCGAAATTAATATTCTGAAGCGATTATGATAAGATATTGATTTTTTGTCTTGTACGTAATGCCTTGAATATTCCCCTCAATGACCAATATTGGATGGCGTCATTACATTATTATATTACACTTAGCCGCAAGTGCTTTCTTGTAACTTAATATCCTTCTGTAAGCTGTAATACTATCTAATCTCCTCTCCTATCCAATCTGTCAGAATATCCGGAACTTCCTTACGTATTTGTATATTTTATTGTACACCAACACACAGTACAGATGGTAATATGGAAAAATTTAATTGCTATAAAAGATAAAAAAAACGTATGCAAAATTAAAACAAGTAGTTAAGTAGATATGATACAGACAAAAACTACAAAAATAAAATAATAACTTAAAAATTATATGAAACGTATTATTCATGCCAATACAAATACAGAAATAATAGCAAACTGTATGAATATCTTCTTAGCATAGGAAGTGTAGTATAGGAAAAGTTTTAACGAACCGTAAAACACTAACGCAAACATCAATACGCAAACGACATAACAAAAATTTACAATAAAAATAACCATCGAAGAGGAAATTGACAAAATAATTAACTCATTAAAAAACAACATTGCACTGGGATTAAATGAAATAATAACAGATTGCATTTAGAAATAATTAAAAAAAGTATATTTTAACCTACAATACACTTAATCAACCTTAGTATACATTAAACTGCTTTCCTAGTACCAGGAAACCAGGACTTGTGATGCCAATTTATAAAGCAGGAGGCAAAATGCAACTAATTAACCAAAGACCGATCACATTGTTAAACTCACTATTAAAGATCTTCGAAAGAGTATTACAAAATGCCTGGAAGAAAGCAAATTAATTAAGGATAAACAATACGAAATTGGAGAAAAAAAAGACACAAAAGAAGCATTATCATATTGTTTAATAGATTATATATATATATATATATATATAGCACCCTAGATCAAGGGTATAAACGCATAGCAATATATCTCGACTTAACAGAAGCCTTTGATTCAATCTGCCACCAAACCTTTTTACAAAATTAGATAAATCAACGGCGAGGAACTATAACTAATGAAAAGTTATATGAGTAACAGAATGAGAAAATAGAAATAAAAGTAAAAATATAAATAACTAGCTTTAGTCCCCGGCGTTACCTGGGCTTTACGAAAATTTTATCGAAATCAGATGTAGACCGTAATTTTCCTATTATTTTAAACGTCGTCGCGTCGTGTGCAATTTTCATCAAGAAGTATCAGCATTCTTCATTAAGGGGCGAGAAAGGGGCATGGGGTGGTTTTTAGAAATCTCACGTAGACGGTCACCTTCTGATGAGGGGCCATCCATAAATTACGTTGAACGAATATCATGATTTTTTTACCCTCCCTCTGTTCCTGTTACACGTCGTCACATTTGTGAGACCCCCTCCCCCATAGTGTGACGTCACATATTTTGCAATTTTACATCTTAAAAAAGTTTTGCATTTTAATAAATTAGATTTTTACATGTGACATCACAAAGCTGATGACCCCCCATCCCCTTGTCACACAATGTCACACTTCTCTACTCCCCTCCCTAACCCGCTTAAGGTGTGACGTAATTAATGGATGGCCCCTGAAGGTCAAGTATACAAAATCTCATCAATCTCGGAAACAATTTGATTTGTATTAAAAACAAAGCCACCTTCCCAGTCACTCTTCACTGTATATATAAATAATAAATAGATTATAGATAGATATAAATATATATATATATATATATATATTATGAAATATAGATGATTTTTTTATAATATTACAAACGGAAAATATGAAGAATGAGAGAAGTCGTAAAACCGTTTGCTTTACCTATGATTACAGGAAGCCAAAACTTATCCAACCACTTTACTTTACTCGACAAATTCAAAGTTTCGATCGAAAAGCAATATGATTATGTCCGGTCTACTAACTTGCTTAAATCTGGGACGTAAACGGTAAAGGAGAATGAAACCCTTCGTTTACAAAGGTTTCAGTGGCGTGCACAGAGTCTTTAATAGGGGTAGGCAGTAGAAAAACAGCAAAATATTTTACATATTTTTTTTTTATCACAGACGTGGTGAGTTTTCGCAAAGAATGGTTAATTTGTTGGTTTCATCACTCCAAATGTCAAGCTAATTACCGATTATATAACATTATTATATTAACTCCACACAGGAGGCCCCGAGTAAAACCATATCCCCAAGGGGATACAAATTTACCTTCAAATACTAAACTTATAGTATGATGGGCGCGGTTTATACCTTACTTAAATCTCGTCATGTATATTTGTATGTAAACATCTTGTATTAGGTCTGTATATTTTTGAGCCCGTACCTTATATTGTATTTTCCTGATTTTGTTTTATCTACGCATTTCTTAGTCCATCTCATTAGTCCATCATGGAGGAAACTTTATTTTAACTTTTTGAAACCCAAAGTACATAAATCAAATGAGTCAATGAGTTATACAAATTTATAAAATGTTATAAGACATGTTTCTGTGAAATATTTGTAAAGTGATTCTTCATATGTTTGTGTCTGTATGTTGCTTCTGTGAAATGTTTTGTAAATTTTTTATTCATAAATTGTGTCTACATATTGGGTTGAGTCGGGTTTAACTTCTCAAAAGTACCAATTGGCGATCCCTTAATGAGTTTTTATAACTCATGGGAGTGCAACTTCGTTGTATGTTTTTAATAATAAAAAATAAAAAGGGGTGGTATCTTTAGGGAAGCTGTGTGGAGGATCTTATAAGATGGACCCTAAGTTCTGGGAAGAAAAGATGTATGGGGGTGGTTCGGAATCTGGAGATCAGTGGGTCCAATAGTGATGAAAGCATGAATCCATCCCTCCCACTGTGGTGCCAGGCGATGGGTCGAGAGAGTCCAGCTAGAAAGGTCAAAGAGTCTCCCTCAACCAGCCTCTCCCGATCCAGCCTACCCCGTAGTTGGTGGCCAGACACATCCACCACCAAGACCTGAACCAACCTCATCCCACAAATCCAGGCACCCCTGCTAATATCACCAAACGTAGCAAACTACTTGGGGTGACCTATGGTAGGGGTGTTGATTATTCAATAAATGGTTCATTCCCGCCAAACTTACCCCATTCTTACGATCCGGCCTTACGATGATTCGTTTACTTCGCGTGTATTTTTGAAAATGTATATTGATTATTGCAATAATTTTAATATATTTTTGTATGCCTAAATGCACCGCACGCCCAGGGAATGACTCCCATTCCAAACCTCGGATTCCTCAGTTGTTTCTCGTGATTTCTCATTCCAACTTCTTGAATTTCTCCTTCGAAGCCGTTCAAACTAAACGCTCAGTTAATAAATTAGTCCCAGGCGGGCAGAATAAGGTAGTAGGTATATGTAGGCTTTGGTTGGCATAAATATTCTGTCCATATTACCATAACGACCCCTGTGTGCTATCTGAGTACTGGGAATACTTGGAGCGGTACCCGTCGCGACGCGTCGCTACTTGCTTCATATACACAACTGATAATGTTGCCTAGGTGCTATGTATGTAGATGAACTATGTGATAAAAGACTGTAAACCTCAACTCGGAGGTGTTATTTGAATTTCAAAACACCTTTTTTGTGTGAAACCTCACAACGGTTCCCTTGTCTGCACTATGTAAAGCCAGGGGAATTATGTATATCGATTCACTGTTGGGTTACGCTATGAGGCTGGTTCTAAAATGGGCTGGAGGGAAACCACTATTTCCAATGGTAATACCTCCTTAGTCACACGTATCCGGATTCTTTTTTTGATTCTACACCCTCCAATATCTCTGCATGCGTCCCTCCATAGGGCGCATAAACTCCAACAGCTCGGAGGGATTTGAAGCAAAGAATGGACGGTGACCTATTTGCCAACTATTTTCTGATCATGTCTGATTACGTCTAAATAAAGTCGTGATAAAAATCTAGTATCCTTCAACGAAAGCAATCTCAAGAACAGGCCCTCCATTGATATGCTTGGTGCAACTTTAAGTGACAGGCTCAGGTAAGGGAGCTCTATCGAAGCCAACACCTATTCTTTTGCTTCTCGCTTACTGCTTCTTGAATTTTGCTTCACGCAGCTTCTTCCTGCTAAATGCTACCTGCTTCCCATTTAGTGTTTCCAGCTGCCCATTGCTTGTAGTAAAATTTAATAAATAAACAAATTAATACTAATATTGTGAAATCTTCCGCCAATGTAATTTTTCTACATTGTTTGTACGGGAAGTAACGTAGAGTTATAATTATTGCAACTACTAGAACATCTTTTTAATTAAAGGTAACTAATTATTGTAAGCTGTAACATGTTCAAGTTACCAATAACTATATAGTTTCCCACCTTCTGATCACGCGATTCATTGTATTTTAACGGTGAAACTGCGTTGTATTTTTTCAATTATCAGTGTGTAGCTGTTATACTATACATACATCATTGGTAGAGTCTGTTACACAAGTATAAGATGTTTTGGTATGTAGGTACATGCTTCATATAGGTACTGGGTATATCGGTACTTAATAGGTCGTGAAATTAAATTTATCTAAATTTTAATTAGTATTTTTTATAGATATTTTCTAATATGAATATCGCACAAGTTTGTGACTGTTATATTGTGATGCTAAAGGGAGTAGATATAGTAGGGAAGGATTGGGAGACCTTTTTATTGTTCTCATAAAATACATGACATTTAATTAAGACATTTACGTATGTACGAAACACTAAACTACCTTATTAGACAACTGCCTGTTTCATGGTGACCAATGGTATAAAGTTACTTTGTGAAGTCTAGCGTAAACATATAAATTAAATATATACATATGTTATCTAGTGTAAAAATATATATTAAAGAATACACCATAACCTGACTATAACCATGTCCTAGCTTTACATTTCAATAGTAAGATATACGTAACGTGTGTTACGTATCCGAAGTGGTTCGCTACGTTTGATGACTGAGCAGGATTTAGAAGCCCAGGATGATAGGGTGAGGTTTGTTCGAGACTTGATGGCAGATGCATCTGCCTACCAATTGCACGGTAGGCCGGATCGGGAGAGATTTGTTGAGAGGGTCATTTTGACCTCTCCAGCCGGACTATCTCAACCCATCGCCTTGCACCGCAGTGGGAGGAATGGATTAATAATGCACTCCTGGACTAACTGACCCCCAGATTCCTATCCACCCCTCATACATTTTTCCTTAACAGAACTTCCTCTCCTTCGTTTCCCTAAAAATACCCTCCATACAGCATTCCCAAAGATGACATAGGGCCCGAGGGATTTTTTTTTCTTTAGGACCTCTTGTGGGGAGCTAATGAAAAAAAAGAACTTTGTAAGAACCGTTAAAAGTTCTAAAATAATTCTAAAAGAGGTTCCGCTACGATATTGTGAACTAGAAAAATCTACATATTTTATATTGTCGATATTTTTTAGAATTCACTACGCCATACCTAAACACCTTTAAGAGATTAATAAAGTTTATGTTAAACCATATAATTTTATGTAAAAAAAACTCCACCGGGTGCGGATGTAGCGTAAAAGGCGTCACGTGGTCGGGCTCATTTGAATAATGGCGGAGTGTTTGATGTGTTAGTCAGTCGTTTTGGAAAATGGCTTCCGTTATTTTGTTAAACCATCATTATTCAGTATTAACGATCGTTTACCGAATATAGGTAGTCACTTATAATTCAAAACAATTTAAATACATGAATAAATCTTTTTCATTTCCATAGAGCCATAATCTGATTATATGAAACAGACAATAAAAAAAACAATTCTAAATTGGTGAGCTCTGGCGTCATGAAATTTGCATAGCGTTTTATGTCAGAATTTTCTAGGTCAATTAAACATTTTTAAAAGGAACGGCCGCACGACCTTTTTAGTATAAAACTTCATTTTGGATTTGAGGCCAAAATATCTAACCAAACTGAACAATTTTTTCTATTCTAAAAGTATCAGCAAATGTCTAGGACGGATATTATAAATTTTGGTTTTAAATTATGATAAATTAGTCATTAAAGAATTCAATTTTTGCTTGATTTTAGAGGCAACTTAGGAATTTTTTTAGTTTGATTTAACTATAATCCTTAAAAAATAAACTTACCCTGCCTTATGAAAAAAACATATATCATAAAATAGGTGTTTCTTTGTTGAGAAAATTTAATTTATATTCGGAAATTTTTTGTTAACAACCAAAATCGGTCGTTTCTTATTTAAATTACGCAATCAAAATGCCATTTTTTTCATTTATTTTTTATTAATTTTATATTTCAGTATATTATGTAATAGAGTAAAATTATTTTTGCAAATAATTATCTATAAAACCCATCACGAGTAATTGACTTCTTTTATTACTTATATTATTTTACCTGTTTTATAATTTGAAACGCAAATAAATAATAAAATAGCACATGTCCGAAGTAGACTTTAGCTATACCTGTTGATTGAAAGAAATATTTTTTCTGTTAGGTTAAGTATTTTGGCCTCAAATCTAAATTGAAGTTTTTCATGAAAAAGGCTGCGCAGCCGTTCCCCTTAAAATTCCTGATAAATCATTAGATTTGTATTATTTAACGATGGTGCCATGAATTTTGCCTATACGATGGAGCTTAAATAAAATTGTGAAATGTACATAGAATGTTATATTCTACCTCTGTAGTGTTCTACCAAGTGCACCCCATGGTTGAATTTGGCAATCACCTCTTCTTGAGCCCTAAAATAAATGAAAAAAAAAACAAAAACCAACGGTTTTTTTTATAGATTCTCCTTAAAAAAAACCAATTTACACAACTTTGGGTGGGAATACTGTACTTGTTCTACCGATATTTCAATTCAAGATTCTCCGAGGAACCAGTGTCATTAGTCCCCTAGGCACCGGTGCATAGTCGGGAAATACGCCAACATATGTGTTTCCTCCCTCCTACAACATGGGTCTCTTCAAGACAAGACGACGCAGAGAAAGTTTCCTCTTTTCTCTCCTTTAAAAGACCCCCCACAAAACCCTGAAGCAAATTATTTATGTGTGGAGTTAATGTAAAAAATAATAATAGTATTGGCAAAGTTTAAAAACAGACAAAAGTATTTTTATCTTTAAGTGAATAATTATTTTTATGGTCGTAGCTGTAAGTCTAATTATGGTGTTATTTTATTATATTTTATTTTAAGTAAATCATATAGTTCCGCAATTGTTTTAGCTTCACTATTGTGAAAGCTATTTTGACGTTCAAGGCCATTATCAAACTGTTTGACTGTTTGATACGTCAAAATGTGTCAAAATAATAAAAACTAAGTCTTTCAAATCTTGATACAAAGTTTGAACAAAATATATAATAATAATATTTTAAATTAATGACGATCAAAGTTTTAAACATAATATCTATCCATTTATTAGTATAAAGACGAGAGTGTCTGTGGCAAGAGAGCGGACGGTTAACGTGGCTTTGATTTGTATACAAATCTACAGTTTTATTCCGAGATCGATGAAATTTTGCCCGTTTTACCTTCAAAAGAAGGAATGTTGCTGTTTACGTGAAATTTGAAAATAACTTCCCCCATCATCTCTTTCCCATTCCTTGAAGTAATTTTTTTTTTACTTCTTGATGAAATTTTGAACACTTGAGGTTAAAAATATGTTTTTTTTTAAATTTGAAAACAGCACAATCCCTGATTGGGATATATTGTGAGGCTAAAGACAATTGAGAAGGGAAAATACAACATATTTCAAGCAACCTTTTAAATTCAAAATTGTGGTCTTTCACCGGTGCGGTACAAATATACCTTATATTAATTTAAATGATTGTGAAAACATCAATCAATCAAATATAATTTATCTGCACCTGCTGGGATTTAAACCCACGACCTCCGGATCGCTAGTCGAGAGCCATGATAATTGCAATCTATATCAGTTAAAAAAAAAAACGGACAACGCCGGGGACTACAGCTAGTAAAAAAAAATAAAAAAAAACCTCAAGTGATCAAACAACATGAACCTGTGACAATTCGTCAATTTGTTAATAAAACTGGGTGTTTTGAAAAAATTCCCGGATCTATTTTAATTGTGTGTGCCCTTGAATAAACGTTCCATAAATTGGCTTCACTTAATTTGGCTGAACTTGTACTGTAGAATAGTATAATGTGCACGTGCCGTGGCTTTTGATGTTCGTTGTCTCCAGTTACCTCCATTAATTGTTATAGTAAATTGATGCAACGCTTTGCATAATGGTGCATCTGAATATTTAATGCAGTGCGGATGGTAACCTTAACCAATTATCCTATTTCCCCTTTGCTCTCTGCTATCCTGATATTGATATCATCAAATTATGACATACACGTGTTTAAAGCGAAACTTCAGGCGTTGGTTATTCACGAAAATGTCGGGAAATAAAAATAAACAACCTCCAAGCTCGTCGTCCCATTGCATAGTATAAGAGAAAGACGTGCGAATGTAGTTGTAATTTGTGCAGCGGAATCAAATTTAATCAAAAGAAAAAAGTAAGTACGCTGGTTACGTACTTTCGGAAAATTTGCTCTATTTAAAAAAACCTTAACTTTTTGTTTATTTTTTTTTAAACTTTTATTCATTGTGGAATTTGATTTTAATATGACTTTTATGAATTAAAATAACGTTAAAACGATTATTAAAACCGGACCGGTTTCACTTTAAGACTGACATCTTTAGATAAGTAAATTTTGAATTAAATCTTTTTTTTACATTAGCTCCACACAGGAGGCTCTGAGGAAAATAATTTTCTTCAAGGCCGACGTCATCTTTGGGGAGGCTGTGTGGGGGTCTTTTAAGGGAAAGGAGTGAGAGGAAGTTCTGGGAGGGAAAAAGTATGAGGGGTGGGTATGAATCTGGGGGTCAGTATATGCAGGAGTGATGGAAATATGAATCCATCCCTCCCATTGCGGTGCAATACGATGGGTCGAGGGAGTCAGGCTGGAGAGGTCGAGGTTAGATTAGGAATTCACCAAACATAGCAAACTACTTGGGGTGACCGATAGCAGGGGTGTTATCCAATAAATGTTTGCCGGGGCGGCGGTACCCATACTTGTCTCCCAAATGATGGCACTGAAAATCAACCTTTTTAGTGGGAGGAAGGGCCAATTTATCCATTTTCAAAATGTTCTTCCAGCCTCAGAGAGAGAGAGTCACACAGCTACATATGGTTGCAGTCGGCGGCGGTGTCGCAAACCTATTTGTATTTTCTAAAACGGATTTTTAAAAATAAATAAATACAGAAAACATATAAGAAAGTGCCGCAGGCGAAAATTTTATATCTTTAAGACTAAACCAATAAAAAATGCCAATTTTGTCATTCTGAAAATTAAGAGAAAGTCTTTAAATAAATACCTACTTGCGGTTATGGGCAATTTTTGATTTTTATCGATTTTATTTTTAAATTTAGTCAAGAAAATATTTGGAATTCAATTGACGTAAACCTTTAAAAAGGCCCTTGGTCGAACCACGAAATTTTATCTTTTTAACAATACGTGAAAAAAATCTTTATTATGTATTTTAGCGGCTTATATCCGTTAAACCATTTTGTAAAACAAAACAGCAAGTATTGAGTATTCTTTCTTTGCTGCAATTTGTTTGATATTTTATTTAGCCATGTGGGCAGTACGAAAGGCTGTGGGCCACACGAAATGGATTCGCCTGCCGCAGGTTGCTCATCACCGATCTGTAGTATCTACGTCCCATATACGCCCAAATAAATCAATAAAGTCGCTCCGCCAACAATAAAACAAAATGAGTCATAATGTGAAATATTGTATAGATCCAACATCCCTCTTTCGTGATATCGCCATCGTTTTTATACGTAAGATAGATTCAGTTTAGTTGTGTACCAGTCTAAAGATGCCGTTTATCATATGAAATTGGTAAGATAATTAAGCCCCCGCATTCCGCATTTCTACCGATTTATAACTTATTTCTCTTGAACACTTTCAGGTTTTACGTTCCTTAAAAATTATATGTTAGTTTTGAAGATAATTTATACATTTGTAGAGCCGAAACGGTAATTATATAAAATTCCCTTGATAAAAAAGCAAAGTATGCTCTAAAAATGGTTAAACAAAAAACAAATTTTGTTCTGTTATTTAACATAGTAGGTAGGTATGAAAGAAATCACAATGTATCTAAGTGCAACCAACTTAAGCATTTGTCGACAGATTTTTGCTCTTTCTAAACGAGTTGTGTTTTATTAAATATTTTTTATTATTTTCTATTAATTATTATCGTTTTTTTTAAATATTAGCGCGCTCCTTCTTACATTCGTATTTACATATCTCCTTTTCTTCTTTTTGAACGTTTACTACCGGGCATTAATAAAAAAGGCGATAGAAAGTTATAAGTAGGTGTTTAAACCTTAAAAAAGTCATATCAACGGTTTTTTCTTAGATTATCGTGAACAATCCCCCAAAGTTTCAAAACAGTACGACCAAAATAAATGGTGTGAGTTGTCGACAACAATTTGTGCCGCAACGCGGTACTTTGTTGAAGGAAAAGGAATGGGAAAGTTCTGCTCGTAACAATGCTTAAAACAGGCAACTTTGTTAGAGTTTTGAGATACGTGGTACCCGAGCTTTTAACGTGGTACACGTGTCAGTCTAAGCAATATATTTTATTTTTTCAAAGTTAGAATTCTCTGCTTAAGCCCAAACCAAAATAAACTAGATATCAGATAGGTATATTGTGATAGTTTGAGTTAGGTAGCGTAGATGGCGTTAGTGGCTAGTAGCCTATAGAGTTATAAAGATCTCCAATAGATGTCTCTAGCATATTAGGTTCGACCCTCCAGTTGCTCAACCAAGGTGAGCTAGAAGTTAGGTTTCTAGTGGGTGGTTTGGTATATTTATGGGTTTCTAGCAACAACGGAGAGAATCTGAGAGCATATCAGAATGGATGTTGGTCTCCAAACCGTCCTAAATACTCGTTCCCAATTATTATTAAGACAAGGGCCCTTACTTAATTATACACACCTGATACTATTTTACGACGTAAGATTTTCTAGACATTTTGTAATACTCTTAAAAGTAAAAATGAAAGTAAAACTCTTCAAAACAAAAAGTGTTTGCACAATTGACCGGTAAGTGGCTGAGTGGGCATCGCGTTTGGGTCCCACCCGGACGTCGCATGTTCGATTCCTCGGCTGGCTAAGTCCTCCATCACGACATAAGCAACATTTTCCGCTTAGTGTGATATTAATAGGAGTCTTTAGTCTTTCTTTAAAAAAAAAAAAATTTAATAATTTCAAAATAATTAAAGATATATTTGCGGCAAGTTCCAGAGTGGAACATACTCTCAGTATCGCCCTGGTGTTAAGACCACCATTGAGAATAAAACGTTTTTTAAAATTGCATTAGCCACGTTTGGTGACTAGATTTGAATAACCAGTTACTTCCTCATCTTCCTCTACCCCTTCTCCTTTCTCTCTCGCTTACCTTCAGCCTCTCAATATATATTTAAAAGGCGGTGCTGTAGTCTCACTGGCTCCAAACAGGATAAGATGGGACTTTTATGAGGTATTCACTTTTAAAAAAAGGCTTTATTATTTCAAAAACCGTTCACAACAAACTGGTGCAGTCGGTAAGATTATACCTGCTATATATTTGTTCATTTTTGATGAACTATTATTTTAGTGTGGGACCCATTTATACACAGAAAAAAATATTCATGCAACGCATTATTTTTATTATTAACGAATATTTTTATAGCACCTAATATAAAACGCCTCATTTGAAATACAAATGAATCGGTATTATAAATCACATGTTTATACGTTTATACTTCTTTGAATATAAATGGTCAATCCAGCAAGTACTGAATGAAGTGATGTTTGTAGCAATTGACCTGTGACCAGGTCAACAGCAGGCCAAGTCCAATGTCAATAGTTGACCTAGTGCACTCCAGCCACCAACTGGCATGATGCACGCCAACTACAAATGCACATTACACTGCACACAGTGCCACTGTACAGTCCTACTTCAAGAGGACAACAGTTGGATTTACAAGCACCACTTCATCGCCAGATAAGATAAAGATAAAATATTATGCGAATTATAATTGACGCCTTGAAGAAGTGTTTACGTTTTTGGTGGCATTGAGCTACTTAGTTACAATGTATTCAGGGTTATTGGATAAGTTTTTTTGTTTCATCAAGAAAGAGGGAATCCTTTTGTATTACTTACTAATCGTGATGTTCTTACACCTGGCCGCCTAGCACGGTCAATCGATAAGGATTGATCGAATAACTTTTAGTAACTTCTCATCGTTCCCTAGGACAACTGCAGATCGCTATGGTACAAACAACAGTTGACTTCGAATATATTAAGAACACTCAATCATTATGAACTGTTCGTTATTCGTTTACGATCTGCAGTCATGCTAGGGAATGATGAAGTTACCGACAGTTATCCTATCAATCCTTATCGATCGACCGTGCTAGGGAGCCATAAAATAACAAAGTACAGTGCGCACCACGGTTGAATTTAACGGCCACCTCTGGTCTGGAGCTCCAAAATACCTGAAAAATACCCTCGACTCTGTGCAGAAACGGGCGGTCCGTTTGATAGATTCTCCCATCTTAACAGACGGATACCAATCGGTGGGAATGCTATCCTTGTTCTACCGGTATTTCAGTGACATTTGTCACATGAGGACGGGTCGCTTCTTCGACTCGTTCTTGTGTTCAACAGCTCGGCTGTGGAATGGTTTGCCGGCCTCTGTGCTTCCTCCTTCCTACAACATGGGTCTCTTCAAGGCCAATATTCATTCCTTCCTCTCCTCAAAAAGACCCTCCACACAGCATCTCAGATGACGTAGGCCCTGAGGGAATTATTTTCCTCAGGGCCTCCTGTGTGGAGCTAATGTTAAACAAAATTGAGTTTAGCAAAGTCCTGTTTTAACTCGACTGTTTTGCATTTCATCCGTCTGTAAATTTGTTTGTAAATTTGTTCAAGATGGTGACCGTTTTATTAGTTCAGAAAAGATTTTTTTAAAGTATAAAATCGAGGTGTTTATTTGGACATTCTTATTCGAATTTTTTCAATATCGTGGTACCTTCCTGCCTAACACAAGAAAGTTTAACAAAATAACTGCCATTGAGATCATTTTGTTTCTTTCGATAAATTATAGAATACCTTAATTAAAACAAATAAAAAAAATATTGTAGTTTTTAATTAAATGGGTAGGTATTTCAGTATTTTTTTTTAAATTTCAGCTAAAATTGTGGTTTTGGTTTATTAAATAAGGGAATATTACAAACATCCTTTTTTCAACGGCGGTCTACTGCTCATAGAGCTACTACTACTATTATTAAAGTTAGTATTAAACTTGTCAATTGTTCGTGTACATGAGAAGAAAAACTGCCGAACCCGGGGTTTTGGCGACAGGAAATTTGCCAGGTTTTTTGTCCGATATTTCCAGGTAAAAGCAACTTTTTCAGTGCGCATCGTTATTTTTATTTCTTTGGAGGATTGAAATATTCGATTACTGTTAAAATATGGGTAAATATGTATAGAGTCCACCTCACGGATAATACGGAACGTTCGTGTTGTCGAAGTTTGATGCACGGATAATACGGAATATTCCTTTTTAACTAATAGACAATCAAATATGACATTTGTCGGAAGTACCAATTTTATGAAATAAATTCTCGTCAAAATAAAAACAAAAAAGTATCTACTTCGAATTATTGGGTTGAGATTCAAACTACGAAAGCTACAATGTTATCATAATTTAGATATACATCCCAGGTTTTGAATGGTTTGTTTAGCAAAGTAGGGTTTGTCTAGCGGGTATGTGTAATTATTCTAATACATTTCTTTCCATGTTCTGCTGTTATAAATACAGGTTCCTACAAACTTGTCAATAATGCATTCACGTGAATAATTATTGTTTTATATGGCAATATATTTTTTCTACGATTGGCAGCATGATTGATTGTCTATGAAATGTTAAATAAAAACGATAAATATGTAATGGCGTATCCGCATAAGTTAATTAATTTTAACAAAATTAAAATATTAATGCATATTTTTGCATGTTTTTTGTCTCCCCCGACATAAATACTCACTTTTCGTAATAATAAAGTTAAATCTAACTGTTTCAATAAAAAATATTCCGTGTTAACGAGAAAGCGGTTCAATGCATAACCAATATATTTATGAAAGATTCATATGAAATATAAATAAAACAAATTAATAAAATTTGTTTTATACTGTGTGGGAGTTTGAACCACTGTTAAAAATTCAGAGCCTTTTTGCCTAAATTTAGAATTGATTAATAAGACTCAATTTATTAGAATAATGTAATTAATTTAAGAATTTTTGGAATAACTTTTTGAAGGTTGGGTATTTATACACTTCATTCGAATATTTAATCATTGAAGAAAAGTATAAATTGCAAATCTATTTGAAATTGAATGTTATCGTTTTTTCCTCCAGACCCGAGGGGTTAAAAGTTAAAAGTGGAAAACATCGTTGCTTACCTACTTACACGTGGAATAACGTTGGATTTGATTAATGTTATAATTTATAATTTGTTATCGAAGGACTACAGTAAACTCCGTAGTAAGTATGTATTTATTCCGCACATGAGATTGAGGTATTTCTACTAGGAATGCAGTTCTGCGATAGATATCTGCATAATATGGGATATTAGGTATGTAAATGAATTGGTGGCGAGGTGATCTGGTCAGGATGGTGGACTTAGATCTCACGTAATGCTCGAGATACGATAATGTCAAAGGCTACTATTGATGGTTCTATGCACATTATGCAGGTACTATTATGTGCTTTGTGGAAGATGGACTCAAGTGCTGTAGAAGACCAGTGGTTCTTAATTGTTTTTAAATGTTACGCGAGCTTTTTGAAAAATGTTCCACGAAACGCTAGGAATCAACACTTTATCAGACTACTGATATTTATTTAAGTAAAGAAGGATAAGCATTCTTTATTAAAACAAAACAGTAACCGGTCAACTTAACACAATGACAAATCAAAAAACATTTGAAAAGTGATATAAAGTCATTAAGAGTGATGAAAAAACTAGGTTAGCCGCGATAACTAGGTTAGGTTTATAGGTTAGTTTTTTTCGTCGCTTTTAATGACTTTCCATCACTTCTCAAAGGTGTGTTGATTTGCCGATATACTAAATTGTCAATCAATTTAAGTATTTCAAAATATCTACACGAATATATCTGTAATTTTTTTATGTGAATACCTCACAAGAATTCCAACTGCTCCCATCTTGAGCCAATGGGACTACGGCATCACTAATTTGGGTGTGTTGTGAGGCTATTGAAGGGAGGGGAAGGAGATGGGGTAGAGGAAGGTGGAGGAGTACCTGGCTATTCAGATCTGGTCATTTCAAGCAACGTTTCAATTCTACATGGTGGTCTTACACCAAGGCGATACTGAAGTTATCTTGCAATCTGGAGCAAGCCGTAAATATACTATATATTATTTTTATTTAAAAAATTATGAAAAACACACAAAATAATTAAATAAAATTTATTTGCGCACGCTGAGATTTGAATCCACGTCCTCCAGATTGCTTGTCAAGAGTCTTTCCCCTCGACCACGGAGGCCGTCTCGGATGTACCCTAGACCTATCCGATTTTTTGTTTATATTGGCTTTTCTATAAGTCTAGAATGAATACGTAGTCAATTGGTTGGAATAAATTTTGGAGGTTTTAAACCAAATGTAATATATAATCTTCAAAGAAGAGGATAATATTCGTTCATTCATTTATAGTCATTGTAAAGGGGTTGTGGTGACTAGTCCGGGAGTTGTGAGTTAATCGCCACCTTTCTGGTAAAATGGTGGAATTAAATGAAATCCCTTCCTTCTGGTAAAATGGTAGAATTAAATGAAATCCGATTCCTCTGAAACCATTCTCCGCACTTTAATAAATGTAAGAATTTCAAATGGCGGCGTTCAAAGTAACGAATATCCAATTAAAAATTCCATTCACTTCGACCTTTCTAATTAACTTCCAAAACCGTTCGACTTTAAGTATTACGTTACCTCCGGCTTACGTTTCTGATGGGAATATTCTGTGGAAAATTTTAGAAAAGCTTTGAATGTCGTAAAAACTGAATGGAAAGGTATCTAAACAATTTGACAATAGACGCTTTTATAATTATCGTGAGGATTCACGGTTACGGTACCGTGACGGCAAAGAAGGCAATAACCATACGTTTATTAACACAATAATGCTGCAGCTCTTTCAAAAGGTGAGATACACGATAAAGTCATAATTTTCTTGAATCTCCTCCACACACCGTCCGTAGGTAGACCCTACAATACTACTTGCCGTGACGATAATTTTAAAAGTATGGAATATAGTTACAACGATAATATTGAATAGTTAATTCTTAAAATTCAAAAATGTCAAATGTCAATGCGCTAATGGCTTTGCTTTTGTTCTTAAACATATAATGCTGCAGCTTTTTCTTACACACTAAGTAATCACAGTCGTAAATGAGACAAACGGTGAACGTATGTCTGCACCGGAAACATATAATAAGGAAACATACAATAATTATCATACATCTCCCTTAAAGAGAATGAAACGAAAAAATTCCGTCGCCGTGGCCGAGCCGTAATAAGATATATCTTTTTCCTCTGTAGGAAAAAGTAGTACTTATTTTGTGGGTCTTATCTTTTTTTGTGTGTCTCATTTTTTGTCTCCCCATTATTTGGTGTAAGAAAAAACTTCAGCATTATTTATTTATTAATTTACGGACAATAGTCCATTAAAAACAAAATAATAACACGAATAAAAAAAAGCAGAGGTGACAGTCAAGGTAGAGCACATATAAATGAATAGCAATGACAATATAAAATGTAAAAAGTACATATAGAAGACACTACAAGTCAAAGCATGAAGAAGCATTTAAATATTATAACGATAAGGAACGTATGTTTATTGCCTTTTTTGTCGTCACGGTACCGTAACCGTGAAAAGTAACGGTAATTTAAAGGCGTCTATTCGAACGGTATCTAAACGATTTGACAATCTCTGGAGATAATTAAAAGTGTCCCATAACTCGAAGGAAAGGCAAAAAGGAAAAGTCTTTTAGAAACATTTACAATATTCATCTTTCATTATGTAATCTTTTTTATATAAAAACGTATCTACTATTAGTAAGAAAATATTATATAAATATAAATGCTTTGCGGAAAGCTTTGGATTATTCGATTTAGTTGGGGGAAATTTATTTTAATTTTGGTTGAGTTCGCAGAATTCGATAAAGTTTGTACCTCTCTACCTGTAAACTTCTGTCTTATTACGGTACTGGTTTTATTCGCAACCTTTGAGGTAAAACTTTAACCTGAGGCCTAGTGACAGCTTGGGTCTCATGGGACCTATGCCGGAACGTTAAATTGTTAAAAGTTACTTTTACCTGTTTTTACTGTAACGTGGTGGAATTCAAAATTAATATCGTAAGTTTTTTTTCAATTGTTTTAATGTAATTTAGATGCTAAATATGGCAAAATACTGCTTAATACCCTCCACACAACATCTCAGATGACATAGGCCATGTGGGAAATTTTTCCTCAGGGCCTCCTGAGTGGAGTTAATGTAAAAAAAAATATATATATATATGTATTTTTTTTTGTTGTTGAACAATTTGTTAAAATCCTTTGGATTTGTTCATAACTGTAAATCTATTTTTATAATTTTATTTTTAGCTTTATGAGTAAAACCTCAAACTATAATATTTAATTAGAAGAAGAAGGCAATATTATCGAAACTCAATCGAAAATCTGGAGACAGAAAAATCAGAAAAAGAATATGTGGAATTTGCAGATAGAAAAAAAAAACTGTGTTAATTTCGTGACTCGGTTTACCGTTGCCTCATATAAATATTTCATAATTATTTTCCCTTTTCAAAACACACAGATTAATTTTTTGGAAAAATTCCTGAAAAGTTTTGTAATTATCCACTGTTTAAACCAAGCGCTGATATTATGAAAAACCTATTTTTTGGCTAGCCCATTAGATGAGGATTTTGAAAGCCTTCGTTACGTAGGTTTCACGTCAGCAGAATTCGGGGGTAATCCCGAAAATATCCTAAATTTTAAATGTGTGGAAAATAACGCGGAATTCGGACTAGCCGAAACCACTTGGCTTTTGATTAAAAAAAACTTCTGAGAAACATCCCCTTCTGGCGGAAGTGTTTTCGCTATGTTTAACCCTGCTTGTTTTATTTGGAAGGTAATCTAAAAATAGGTATTAAAATATTTTATAAATACAAGATAATTAAAAAACTGGGGCGTTAAAATATTTAACATAAACTTTGGAGTTCTTAATAATCAGTTAATTACCTCATTCGATTCCTAATATCCTTACGGGCGATATACGATATATGGTTGTGTATAAATCCAATAAGCATTTAACACTATACTTACAAGTTGATGAGTATTATAACAATTTAAATCCGAACCATAATTTAATATTTCTAAAATATTCGTAAATGAAAAGTGGGAGCGAACAAGTAGCGATTGACAAAGTTGTTATGTCTTCGGCAGTCTGGAACAGAATGGTTCCTTTTAATTTGTCCTGACAGGTCAGACAGACGGTAACTATGTGGAAATGTTGAGGGAACCCTATTGGCGTGTGAGGAACCAAAAGGAATGTTTCCGCGATTCAAAATAGCTCCATCGTTCGCTACCACATCTTCACTGAGATTCTCTATAGGCCACAAGTCTCGCAATCGCTACGTGTCTTCGTTTCGAGATCATTTTCCAGTATCCGACAAAAATAAAATATTAATATTACACCCTTTCAACACAGATATTACTGATATTACTGACCTGATAATTGCACAGGAAAACCAATTATTAGAAATATCTTGTGATTCAGCTTTGAAACGTAATTTCGAAGAGTCATCTTTATCAAGTTTTTGGGTGAATATTACGAAATATTACAAGGAAATATCAGAAGAAGCACTGAAACTTTTTCTGCTTTTCTCAACCACATACCTACCTCTCTGAAAATGCATTCCCTGCTCTTATATTGACTAAAAACAAATACAGAAATAGATTACTAGTGGAATCCGATTAGAGCTTACAACTTAGTAGTAACATCAACCCGAATATCACTAATTTAGTTGCAAAAAGCAATATCAACCTTCACATTCATTACCCGTTTATTAATGTGAATTTTAGAAAAAGTGTTTTTTTTTTAATATTTGCAGTAGTAAATTAATTGATCCGAAATTCATTGCTGTTTTTATTTTATTAAGGGTGTTATGAAAATAACTACCTTGCCCGGATTAATTATGTAATAGGTACTTAATAAATTTTAACTGACCACTAATGGATACACCTTTTCTCCGGAAGAGTTTAACTTTCAAACCATAGGGGGTTCTGTGTCGCTCTCGTCACTTCTTGAATTCGTGCCAGGGAGGCATGACACGGTTTCGACAAGTCAATAAAATGGATTGTTAAATAATTTATTGTTATCAAGTTTAATTTGTAGAACTCCATTTTAATTTTTTATTTATTTTATGTATTCAATAATTTTATTATTAAATTAATAAAAAACAGTTTATTTATAAACAAGTTCTGCTGGTAATTATTATTACGCGTGACAGCTGTTTCGCCTTCTGAGGGCATTTGACAGTTTGATAATGCCCTCAGAAGGCGAAACAGCTGTCACGCGTAATAATAATTACCAGCAGAACTTGTTTATAAATAAACTGTTTTTTATTAATTTAATAATAAAATTATTGAATACATAAAATAAATAAAAAAAAAAAAAAAATAAATAAAAAAAAAATAAAAAAATGTTAAATAATTATTGAATAATCGGCGGTAGTTTTAATAAATAATTTAAATATGTGATCGTAACGCTAAAATTCACAGCCGGTAGAAAGTGATCGCGTCTGTTGAAGTATATTTACCGGGTAATCCGAGTTTAAATTCCCGACATATTAATGGCGGCATATCCGACCTAGTTTTTATAGAATCGAAGTTTACAGTTATCATCCATCGACCAACTAGATGGATAAAAGTTATTTTGACGACACATAACCTAGCCGTATCTTTAACGGCGAGTATTTTCACAATCTGATGGAATGTATTACCGCTACCTACCACATGTTAGAGGACGTCGTGGTGCAAGGTGTTCTCAATCCACTTACTCATCCAGGAAGGAGGGAGAAGCTTGCAGACCAGACGCTGATGCTACGAGAGGGAGATGGATACTCCTCATTTGGGATCCCGAATCGTCGCATCAAGTGTTTATAGGCTCTAGTTAGATAGCTCACGAGTAGGTTGGTCCACAGGTATGAAATTAAACATGTTTTATATTTTCAATACAACTTTTATTATAAATCCATTCTTTTATTTAACTTTTCCATGATTCACAACAATGTTAAAGAACTATGCCCGCGCCCTGACGGGAGTAACTCTTGCCTGCCTACTGCGCAGCCTCAGCATATCTTGTATCAAACAAGATTTGGCGTCCAAGTTTCCAATACGGGAATAAAGCTGATGACTGTGATATTAATTATACCCTGTAACTTTAATATTTAATGCACCCACTTAACAAGCGGTGTTTATGTCATGAATAACATGACCACATAGTAGGTAAAACACATCCAGTGTCAATCCATTACATTAGGTACACCTTAGCCTAACTGTTATATATACCTAGCAAATAGCAGCCCCAATAAAGTATATAGCATTGTCTTATAACAATTTGGCGCACCAAGTGGTAAAAACGAATATTTTTCATTGTTGTGAATCTTTGAAATTTTAAATTCATTATATAAACATGCCCTATATGTATTTCTAAACTTGCCTCACGTTTTGTTTTGTTTTGCTTTAATATATTACTGTCACAAAATTTACTTCATAACCTATAATGATTTCTCAATGTTTTCAATCTGATATTCAATGTTCATAACCTGAAATACAACAACGTACAATCAACATAACCTCAATTGAATTGTCATTGCCATTGAACAAATAAATGGTCAGAAAAATGTATTATGGTCATAGACAATGTTACAGCATGCATTAAAAACTATTTTATTCGAATCCAATCAATAGTGGTTATTTTAGAAATAACATAAATTATTATCTATGACATATTCTTGTCTATATTTGCCTATGACATTTACAATTGTCAAAACAATTATATTATGAAGTTAAATAAGAATATAAGGTTAATATTAATAATTATTCAAATGTTTATAAAGATTTATTGAGAACTAAGTGACATTATGTTCAAAATTACGGAGGTACATTCATCAAAATAACAAATAACTTTTCAATAATAATGATAACTTTTCAGTTTAAGTAATTATAATAAAAGGTACATGTAGTACAAACATTTAAAAAATATATTTGCACAATCTTATTCAAGCTTTATATAATGCCGGTACACATTCAAATTATGACTTAGTGGAAAATAAAATTACCTACATTATTAATATTTTAAATATTATCAAACAAATGATTTGTTTATGTTTCAAAATATGTACCTACATCATTGTCTAAAACACGTGCAAATACCTGTCAAACTGTGTACATTGTCATCTGCCATGATGAAATCAAAGCATGCAAATATTTTTGATTATTATGCAATTACAAACGAATGACTTTATTAAAGGGATCATTTATAATTTATATGATATAGTATCATTTCATATGTATTAAATAGTTACGAGACAAGAAGTTTATTTTAATAACAGCTGACATCTGTCACAAATATTTTGTTGTTGATTGTTTATTTTCTAATGTCAAACTTGATTTTTAAAAAAACTATAGACAACGGTAGCAGTCGGTCTATTTACATTTTAACATGGGTTTGAAAGTCTGAAATACTATGGATAAATCGGTAAATATTTAAATTTATTTAAAGATTGCCGCAATTTTTTTTTTTAAATCAAGGTTTCCACAAATCATTAAATTTTATTCAACACAAATCAAGGATCTCACAAAATTTATAAATTTTGACAGAACAAATCAAGGTTGCCACAAATTTGAAAGTTTATCCAACATAAATTTTTTTTTTTTCTCAAAAATCAGGGTTGTCAAAAATTTTTTTTTAACAAAAAAAGAATTTTTTTTTTTGATCTTCACTTGATATCATCATCATCAACAACTATAATAATAACAATTATTTTATTTTTCATAAATAATATTTTCAAATATTTTTTTTTACAAGATGTCATATTTTATAAACATCATCAATTACAAATCTAGTAAAGATTTATTATACCAACAAAATTTAAATAAGGACATACATAGAGCTAACATGGAGTCACTCGATTTTCTCTCATTCTTTGCGCAAGGAATGCAGAAATTTCAGGGTTACCAATGCTGGTTAGAAAGTTTCTTTCTTTTTAGTTTTTTGAGGTGGTGGGCCTATCACCACAAGATTCTAGAACGGTCGAAATAATCGATTGTTTACCAATATACATAATAACAAATAAATTTAAAAACAATTATTGTCAATCGTGACATTTTCTTAAATTCGTTTTTCATTCATTATTTACAAAACGGGCATAATGTTTTGGTAGTTTGTGGACTTAGAGAATTCAAAGTATTTTTTTTTCTTTTTTTTTTTCAAAAAATTTTTTTTTGGGACGTCGATGTAGTTATTCTGGTTTTGTTTTCCTGCCGTGCTTGAAGTACCGCGAGATACAATATAACATCAGTTAACACATCATTATAAAATTATGGAAGTACAATTGGAGATTGATACTTTTCCATATTTTGTCCACTTGTTCCGAAGGGATGAGAGTAGTGTATGCCGCTACCTATTCGTAACGCTTCGAATTCTTCGAACGTTCATCTTCATTCCGGGAGACGGAGTAACTATGGACAGATTATAGAGTTTGTGCCATAGCAGGGCCGTTGCCTGACGTTTCGGAACAGTATGCTCCAGCATCAGAGTGAAGGCGGAAGATCTATTGCCGCAGATGATTAGGCTGCCGGAGGTAGAAAGTCCGTTGTCACGCTGATCATTATTGGACATACCACAATTGATAAATAAATCACTTGAGTATTCTCAAAAACAAGTCACAACATACGCTATCCAATACTTTAAATTATATTACATTGGACTCATAGAAGGAGCCAATCGTTTTTCAAGCCCATACATACAGAAAACGATACTAATAAATAAAAAAATGAACAGTAAATAATTCAGTCTATAATATCATGTCATCAACATGGAGAATCTAATCAATGACTTTAAAAAAAATGTAAATTCTGCAAAGCCGAGTTTGTATAGCTAAGTTATATGACAGTTCTCAGAGTCTGGCCAAACATCCGAATAAATTTAATAAATTTTCAATACATTTAAATTTAAATTAAATTTTATTTTTTTATCATCATCATACAACAACAACAAAAATAAAAAATAGACATTTTTATTTTTAAATCAAGGGCATCATTTTTAATAACAATTCTCAAAAATTGTTTTGAATTTAAGTACAATCAAGTAATTGTCAACAATGACATATGTGATATTTATTATCATTCTTTTTACAAATAAAGGACAATTTACACCAAATGTGCTAAGACTTGGAGAAAATATTGAAAAATGACGCAACGTCATTATTATAATTGGATGGGAGTTGACGGAGGTATATTCAGTCTAATCAACTGGGTCCTGGTGTTCAACTTACCATTATCATTGGAGGGGAGTTAACTGAGGTATATTCAGTCTGATCAACTGGGTCCTGGAGTTAAACTTACCATTCCTTATTAGTTCCAAAGGTAAGGGTGGGTTTGTACCCCAACCGCAACGTATCGATCCGGTGTCGATTACGTTTACCTTACATGACAGACAGAGGGCGAGAGATGCTTGCTGTCTGCTCATCAAACCCTGAGCTGCTGACTCAGGTACGGAACACAGTGTGCTACATCGTCAGTCGGAGGGCAGTGGATCCGTTGCCTATAGACGGGTTATTCCTATGGGAGGCGGAAGGACTGTTTGCCACTGATCCATGTGCATACGCAGTACTACGTGGTGTGAAACTTGTTTGAGTGGTTCGGGTTGTTCTTGGAGTTTTATTAGCAACCCCAACACAACATTCTACAAGTATTTCATAAACTCTATTTGAAATCGAGTTGTATGTTTTTTTTTCACACGGTACTTATGGTAGTGATTTCGGGGAAATCACATAATTAATTTTCTTAAATATATCAAGTCTCAATTAATACGTGCACGCCTTTATATTGTCTTACGTTATACTCTACGTTAGAGCCAATAATATTCAAGCCCATACAATTAGTCACACATGACTCAAAAACATCATGATTCTTCATATCAAGTATCAAGCATCATTGAAATAAGTCTTAAATTAAAGTCTCATACATAAGAAAGACTATTAAACAAAAATGTCTCGTAACTAAATTTCAATTATTCACAGTAAGTTTTCATTCAATTGTAAACAAACAAAAAAATATGTATCTATTAAAAATGTCTTACCTATAAAAACAAAGCAAAACAAAACAAAACAAAACAATTAATTATGTATTGACATTGTATATTTTCTCAATTATTATTATTATTATTTCAACTGTGAGACCTAGTTAGTATAGGCAGGTTTTCTTTTTCATTTAAATTCAGTGAAAAGTGAAGGTTGTTCAACCATTATAAAAAGTGTTTATAATCCAATAATTGAAAAAAGTGATGCCATAGAGCATAATATAATAGTGAATGATTGAAATGGTATTCTCACTACAATGTATTATTTTTGTAATTAACTACAATGATTATTGTTTTTATTTCCATTGTGTTTCTGTTTTGAATTTTACTGTTTTTAGGAACCGGTGGACCAACACAATTGTTAAGCTTTTAGACAGCATAGGACCTATATATGTTCGGGGTCGAACATTTACGCGAGAACGGGGAAAATGTTATGAAAATAACTACCTTGCCCGGATTAATTATGTAATAGGTACTTAATAAATTTTAACTGACCACTAATGGATACACCTTTTCTCCGGAAGAGTTTAACTTTCAAACCATAGGGGGTTCTGTGTCGCTCTCGTCACTTCTTGAATTCGTGCCAGGGAGGCATGACACGGTTTCGACAAGTCAATAAAATGGATTGTTAAATAATTATTGAATAATCGGCGGTAGTTTTAATAAATAATTTAAATATGTGATCGTAACGCTAAAATTCACAGCCGGTAGAAAGTGATCGCGTCTGTTGAAGTATATTTACCGGGTAATCCGAGTTTAAATTCCCGACATATTAATGGCGGCAAATCCGACCTAGTTTTTATAGAATCGAAGTTTACAGTTATCATCCATCGACCAACTAGATGGATAAAAGTTAATTTGACGACACATAACCTAGCCGTATCTTTAACGGCGAGTATTTTCACAATCTGATGGAATGTATTACCGCTACCTACCACATGTTAGAGGACGTCGTGGTGCAAGGTGTTCTCAATCCACTTACTCATCCAGGAAGGAGGGAGGAGCTTGCAGACCAGACGCTGATGCTACGAGAGGGAGATGGATACTCCTCATTTGGGATCCCGAATCGTCGCATCAAGTGTTTATAGGCTCTAGTTAGATAGCTCACGAGTAGGTTGGTCCACAGGTATGAAATTAAACATGTTTTATATTTTCAATACAACTTTTATTATAAATCCATTCTTTTATTTAACTTTTCCATGATTCACAACAATGTTAAAGAACTATGCCCGCGCCCTGACGGGAGTAACTCTTGCCTGCCTACTGCGCAGCCTCAGCATATCTTGTATCAAACAAGATTTGGCGTCCAAGTTTCCAATACGGGAATAAAGCTGATGACTGTGATATTAATTATACCCTGTAACTTTAATATTTAATGCACCCACTTAACAAGCGGTGTTTATGTCATGAATAACATGACCACATAGTAGGTAAAACACATCCAGTGTCAATCCATTACATTAGGTACACCTTAGCCTAACTGTTATATATACCTAGCAAATAGCAGCCCCAATAAAGTATATAGCATTGTCTTATAACAAGGGGTCCTTGAAAATTGTGCTTGATTTTCTAGGGGTCCGTGACGGTAAAAGGTTAGGAAACAGTGCTCTATAGGAATCTTATGGAGATCCTTCTTCGATCTTTATTAATGTCCTTATTGAGTTCCTAAAAGAAGTATCTACCTACCCACTACCCACTAATAATTGAGATTCTCTTATTTTTATTGGGTGATGCTGTCTTTATTTTATTTTTAATGGCAATACTTTACAAGAGTTCCAACTGTTTCCTTCTGAATCCAGTGAGATAATGGCATCCCTAATGTGTATGTTAAATGAGATGGGGAAGAACCTGGCTACTAACATCTGATCACCAAACACGATTAAATCCATTTCATTTCTGAATGGCGATCTCTGATATTGAGAGTATCTTCCACTCTGGAACGTGCCGCAAATACGCCATTCATTATTTTAAATTAATAAAATTGAGAATAATACAAATTAATCATATAAAATGCGCATGTCTCGCGTCCTCCGGATCGGTAGTCGAGGACTATCATAGTATGGCATCCCAATTTAATACTGTAATACAGACTGGTAATTATTGTGAGACCGAAGGAATCGGGTAGGGAAAGTAAGATACGGAAATGATGGATTGGAAGTCCAGTCTATTTTGTCACTAAACTCAGCTGGAGCGGTTTCGGAAATTTATTCCTCCGCATTTATTTTGGTACTTAGAGAATCTTCTGCTCTGGAATAAGGTGTAAACATTGCGCCCAGTATAATATATTTTGTTATTAAATTACAGGGTAAAATACTCCATAGATACATTTTTTGCTGTGATTCCAAAATAAACTGAATATTTATGTACAGAGCCAATTAACTTACTGTCCCTACACAGCGGTTATCGGAACCACTTAATGAGGTTACCCCTTCATTTTATAATTTTATAAAAATATTTTTATTGAAAGAGTTAATAAAGACAGTAAAAATAGTTTTTCTATATCTCAACAATTTAAATTTGAAACTTGAATGACCAAAAAATGGCGAGCTTTCAAAGTGAAATTGAGAAAAGCGCATGCATATCTCGTGACGTCACGCAAGACACGATTCAGTACAATTCATTATTCGAATGGCAGGGTTGCAGTACTGCCGCGCTGTGATATCACACGATTTTTGGCAGGCCCCAAATATCTTATATTTATTCGGTGATGACTGGACAACTCAGAATCATGCAACTTCAACACCTCGTTTGAAAAGTCATAGGAAGTGATGAAAAAATCTATTAAAAAAATGATTAAATAGATTACGTTAGGAAAGGTTTGGACTATTTATAATTTTTTCATAACTTTTAAGAACCCTTCAAAGGGGTGATAAAATTGCATGATTCTGAGTTGTTTATATTGTGTTATATTCCAAAATTAAAAAAAGTTCTGTACAGCATACTCTATTTAATTTGACGCATTTGTAAAAACACGAAATTTCATTCTCTATGTACGTTTGATCAACATAGGCTTCACTGAAACTAGGTGCGAAATAATAGGAGGCATAACAAGCGCGTCTCTTTTCTTTTCGAAACAGCTGTTTTGGTAATCATCCCTTCACCCTCTATCGGCAATCTGCATCCCTACTTCCCGTATTCTAGTCTTGCGGCACCGGAGCCAATAGTAGTGGGTGCTTCCTACCTGACTGGCTGTGTACAGAGTGGCTGTGTAGGTACTGACTGGGTCCTTGAATAAATAATATTATATTGCCCGCCGCAGTTCAAATGCCCTCGCCCATTACTCCTTCCTAACAAACAAGGTTTTCCCGGGAGAGACATTCCACTATTTGACCTGTGGCTTACACAATTCGCAATTTTGCAGTAGCTGTTTTGTATCAAAACAATTACAATAATATATTTTAACAAAAAAAGGACAAAGCGAATACAGAAAATAGTTTATTATACAAATGGACGAAGTATTATAATGCGCTACCGGAAACATTAAAGTCTACCACGATCGGTTGATTCAAACGTAAAATATAGTACGTAAGTTATACTTAATTGGTCAATTGCAAACTTTGCTGGACAAATTACTTAAATGTAAATAATAATAAATATGATTCATTATTGAAAAAATAATGGATCTTTCATTAAATTACTTATTTCATTTTTTTCTGTTTTTATGCAATAGGTTTCTTTTTGAAAATGCTATTATTATTGGGAGGACTGTTAAGTTAACTATTACTCCAACGTCGGCTGCTCTTACTAACATTTCGATGATTTTTCGTGATCTTGAACCGGAATCCCTCTTATTTTTGTCACATCACTATGTGTTATGTATTGCACATCACTAGTGATCAACTACTAGTATAATATTTGTCATCTATGGTCACTCTATAAAGTATGTCAATCGTGTAAACGTCTAGTAAATAAAAGTCTTAATTAACAATAAAAGTGTTTTCATCCATAATTAATATGTAACAAAACAATTTTAATGCAGTCGGTTAAGTTGGTGTTCTAAATCTGCAATTCTTAGTTCCACGTATCTAATAGATTTTGTCTAATAAAATAATGCGATGTTTTTCCTGCTGCCCACCCATAAAAAAACTCTGTGCACGCCTCTGTTACCCATAATACTAATGGACAGAAATAATTTTACCGAGTCAGTGGACATCTTAAATTTATTACTAAATGCGGTACGCTTTGATGAACAATACTTTGGGAGTTTCAATGATACTTCGTTCGTTATTATTCATGTTTATTTATCGTCTGGATTACAATGAAAATTTTGCTGGGCTAAACGTTCGCTCTAACTAATACTCACTGTATTCTGGAGCAAGGGAACTGGGCACTGAACGTGCCCAGCTGCCGATCGGATATCATCGGGTAGTAGGCACGAACGGGCTCAGTACAACTATTCTGACATCTGTTAAGATAAATCAAAACTACATATAACTAACAAAAAAATGGACATCTATTGAAGGACATTGAAAATACATGCATGTTAATATACACTACATCAAATAAATACAAAATATTGTTACTGATACAGTTTAGTTACGTACATTAAATACTGAATATGTTTTACTATTCTTATTATTGTATCTATATATTTCTAATATCTTGCAAATACGTCTGGAAGATGAGATTTAAGACACGAATGATGATAGATATCATACTTAAGCCGCCGCGGCCGCTATCCGAATTTCAACCGGTTTCTTACATATCCCCCAAACATCTGAAGTTTTTAAGCTCTTAAAAAAAATGTTATTTTATAAATTTACTATACATTCCCTACACCTACACCGAACCGCAAATTATATAAAATTCCCTCGATAGAAAAAACTCGCACAGTATGCTCCGAAAATTATTATTTTCACATCCATTTCAGTTATTTTACAAGTTATATGTATGAAAAAAAAAATCACAGTGTTTCTATAAAATGCTGTTTTAGACAGCCCCCAAGAGATTTTTGTTCTATTTTAAACGAGTCTTGTTTTATGAAACATTTTCACAATGTTTGCTTCGATTTTACCGTTTTAAATATTACCGCACTATCTCCAACATTCATAATTACATATCTCTCCGTCTTCTTCTTTTTTGCGGGGATACGGCGCCTTAAGACACGAACGATGATAGATTCTTTTGATATCATTCTTAACTGCCATCTGTTGGAATATAACAAAACTTTGCATTACTATCGACATCTATTGAAAGAAGCTGAAACTACATGAATAACCAATACAACTATACCTTTGTAAAATCGTTAAATACCTACGTTCCATTTTTAAATGCTTTCATTTTCTAATGTATTGTTTAGATACTGACATTTAGAAGGCGTGACCTTTATCTCTTTATATTAATTTCTCCAAGGTCGTATCGATATAAAAACATGTATTATCTGTTCGGTGATCGGGTGGGAAATTTCTCATTAGTGCATAGTTACGACGAGGAGATATTCCATTGTGAAATGGCGTTGACCTTTGGAAAGTACCAGGAGAAAAGCTTTTAGAAGAGTTCGTAATAATTAATTACTTTGCGTGGGCAATATTTAGAGCAATATTGCCGCATATTCGTCATGTACAATGATCGATATCGATGGTATAATTTTATATCTAGAATAAGAGGTTTTGAGAAAAACGCATTAGAATGTTTGACTCATCGTGTAAGTTGCAGTTTTAAAATTGCAATTAAGATGAATTTACGTGGGTTTGGACATACAGCTTCTGTGCAGTACAAAATACATTCATAGATGAACATTTTAAAATATACAGATTTGTCAGCAAGTTGGTACAAGACAAACTTTAACTAGCTATTCCTGAGCGTATTTGTGGTTAAAGTAAGGATGTCATTGAAGGGGTCTCCACACGGTGCTGCCGCAGTAACAACTGCCGAAGAACTGACTACAGTCAACTAAAGTTCTGCAGCAGTTGGTGCTGCGGCAGCACCGTGTGGAGACCGTCTTAGCTGTCCGATAACTTAAAAAAAATGTACATATATTTCTCCCAATTTTTAGGTTAGATATACCCACTAAGGCGTAGCTGACTTAGCAGGAGTGATGTTGTTCCGGATCTTGTCGGCGGATGCGTCTGTTTACTAACTGCGTGGCAGGCCTGGTCCTGGAGGGATAGATTCATATGTCCGTCACCCCTGGCCACACTGACCCCCTGATTCCTACCCATCCATCATTTCTTTCTTCTTCTCAGAACTTCCTCTCCATCGTTTCCTGAAAATATCCTCCACAAAGCAATCCCAAAGACATTGACACTAGCCATGAAGGAAGTTATTATCCTCAGGGCCTTAAAAAAAACATCTTAAAAAAACATCATTTTGCAAAAATCAAGTAAGTTATTACGAAAATAGTCTCAGCTGGTGTACGGCAGGCGGTTAGCATTTTACGCCCAGCATTCCAAGGGTTAATTTGCAGCGGATTTACTTAGTATAGGTATACATCCCTAGCACGGTAAGGTCTTAAGGTCAAATTTGCTTATAGAATTATTATATTAACTGTTACACGCATATCATGCTTCGTAATCTTGTGTAATTCTTTCTACAGTGGCGTGCACCATAAACTAGGCATTCTCATGTTTTATTTAAATCGCAGAAGATATTTAATTAGATGATCGATAGCTCAAGTTATTCAAGGATGCTTAGTTGGACAGACAGACATGTTCGTTGTCATTTATCCCTTTTAAGGCATGCTATAATATATTAGTGCGGTTATTCGTGTATTTATTATTTATTTTATTATCTTCAATATCACGTTTTCCACTTTTTTATTGATAATAATAATATTGACCTAATCTTTTTACAAGCGTAATTACAAGTCTTTAATTTGGCGAGCGACGCCGCCGTGTCCAAAGGATCTTAAAATACGTTGTAGGCAGATATTTTTCCCAGAATGGACACATTTGTGCGTCTGGATGTCCATGGAATCCTGAGCATTTTTCTCCAGCACCATATTTCGAAGGCGTCTATCCACTTTCTTTCAATGGCTTTAAGTGTCCTTGTTTCCAGACCATATTGGAATATTGGGGAAATCAACGCCTGGATGCCCAAACTATCTAATATCTAAGCGTCCCTTTCTTCTCATTACGCTTACATCAGCATTCTCTCCCGATCTCCACAATTCTTTCACAATCGGTAATGGTCGATTCAGGCATCTCATGTATCTACCATGTATCAATACCAAATCATGGTAAGTACCAGCACTCCATTTGCTTCTATGATAATTTTTGTGTACATGTGTATACCGGAAACTTAAAAGGGTGTAAGTACCATTTACAAAAAATGAGGTAGACGGGAATAGTACGTATTCATGTGAGTTACCTAGGTTCTTGGTTTTAACTACCTACCACTCGTATGTATACCCAAGACCTATGCACAACATCAACATTGCGTCTCCTTATTTTAAACACTTACATAACTTCACTACATTACATAATGATTTAGGTACAGTAAAATTTGAATATTTAACCAGAGCGAAAATTCTCACAAAAAATAAGGGATGATTTAGTACCACACGGAAAACTACGTGGGCTGGCCCGACGCAACCACCCTATCAAGCTTTTAAAGGTCAACTAACACAGGGGTTGATGCAAATTTCTACAATTTTACACAGCTTATCAAAGTCGATAAAACAAGTCTTATCTCTCTAATTATATACTTGGTTCTATTTCTGGTAAATTGTGTAGGTATTTTTAAATGCCCTTATTATGAAACGCTGAGTACGTTATGCAAATTTTATTGTTTGATATCAAAGCAAAACTTATGACTCATAAGTTATGAGATGTGAACATCGTGAGCCTAAATTATTACTTTGCTTATGAATTAAACTGTTGACGAATGAAATTAAATCTTTCGGAATTAAATTTATTATGGCTAGGTTTGATTTTATAAGTCGAATTATAGCATTAGTTTACAGAATGGCAGTAGCTAAATTTCTTGATCCGCAGACCCGTAAAAATCACGGGACTTCATGATTTTAGGGTTTGTGAAGCTAGAATTATTTGTTAAAAAAATATTCAATTAATATCTATCGCCTTTCAAACACAAACATGTCAATCTTTTAGAGGATCGGAAATATACCTTTCGAATGAACACCGTTAGGAAACTTAAAAATTTTCGACATACATCAAATATTTAAAAAAAAAAACACATTTTAAAATATGGAACTATTAATTGATAAAAATTATTCTGGTACCTATATCACTAGCCCGAATCGTTTCCACTATCAATAGTTCCGAATATTAGTTCCAATTTTTAAAATCAGAGTAAATCCCAGTTTTAGAGTTTTAGAAGTCATTGAACCGCAGTTACACATAGACACACAACCGAGATTATTATTTTTAATTTACTTACTTTGAATGGAACGAAACAAATCAAACTTCTCATTGATGGCTCAAATCCCCAACTAGTGATAACCCGACAGTGGATATCCCGCCGTTGGCCCCCCGAAGTTATAAATATATTTTTTGTGCATTATTTACCGGATAATCTTATTATGCTTATCCCCTTCTATGTAGGTACAGTATACGGACAAGTAGTTTTTTCCTTGACGCTTTTGAATGAAAATATGTTTTATAATTTGTTATTCGGCGGTACATCCTCTTTGTATGTAGGTTTACTGTATTTTCCCTAAACCGAATGCACATTATATATAAGTACGCCGGGGAGCCAACTGTCGGGGGATCAACTGTCATGGAACGAAAACTGGTGATGCAACTATGATATGAACATGAAACTCTTTGACGGATATAGTTAAACTATTAGTCGGGATATTCAGCTGTTGAGAGTTGCAAGTTAATAGGTGTGTGGGAGTCAGACTACGATCATGGCTCCGTTCTTTGCTGAAGAATTATGTTTACGTCAGTAGCCGCCTTGTTGCCGCGTCAACCTTTCCGAGGCGTAGAGAAATGACAACACGTCCATTACGTAGAGTGTGTTTATTGACTGAATGAAATCAATTGTTTAACTACTGGCCTTATATATTAAAAACCCCTCATCCCACTAGAACCCCTGACGAGTTTTGTCATCCGTTGAACTCCAATGTTGTCATAAAATTTAGTCCAAACTCCATCACCCTCTGTTGAACTCGACCACTTCGTCAGTGATCTTAGGAAATTCTTCCATCCAGGTGATTTATAGTCGCCCGTTCGTCACCCAATGATTTCTATAAAACGGAACATTTTTACTCCAGCCTTTAGACCTCTCCAGCAGGACTCTTTCAATCCATCGCCTTGTCCGCAGAGGGAGGGATGGATTCATACGTCCGTCACTCCTAGACACATTGATCTCCAGATTCCTACCCACCCATACCTCCTCAAACCATTTTCCTTCCCAGAACTTTTTCATTTCCCTAAATAGACCCTCCACACAGCTTCCCCAAAGACGACATAACCCCTGGGGGGGGGGGGATTATTTTCCTCAAGGCCTCCTATGTGGAGCTAATGTAAAAAAAAAAAAAAAATGAGACGGTTTGTTTCACAGAGTTTAAATAATTCATCAAATTTCAAAGTTAAAATTCATGATCCGTGAAAGTTCTGTTTTATTTCGTGATGGGCCATTGGTTCCACTGCACTTGAATAAAACTTTCCACAGAACTTGAATTTTAACTTGAAATTTGATGAATTGTTCAAATTCTATGGAACGATCCTTCCTCAACTTAGTAGGTATTGTGAAAAACCGATCAATCATTTTGAAGATTTATGTTTAGACTTCAGCTGTTATCTCAAACCTCAAGCACCACATATCAAATGATACTATTTTATCTTTTGCTTCCACTGTAAAAGGTGTATGAACCCTTATTGGATTAAATAAGCGGCACATTTCTATAGAGATGTATTCACTGTACCTACTCTTTCATACAGTCATAGAGGTATAGAGGCCTTAGAGTGTAATACAAAAGCATGTTTCAAGATACGAGGGCTGTTCGGAAAGTAACCGCAGCTTTTATGAATAAATAAAATAAAACCCGCATAACTACAAATATTTTATTGCGTGCCTCTCAAAACTACAAGTTTCCACAATTTTTCAACATAGTCGCTATTTAAATTATAGCACTTGTTATAGCATTTCATAATTTTATTTCATTCCGATAATATTGAAAAGATTCAACATGATTTCCTTCGTTATATAAACTATAAATTGCATATTCATGTACAAAATATTGATTATAATTATTTACTGGATAAAATATCCCTATTAAAACTTTCAAAAAGAAGAATAAACACAGATTTAATATTATTACATAAAATACTGTTTTATAAAATTGACTGTCCTGAATTGCTTCAATTAGTCAACATCCATATTACCAAAAGATCTTGCCTACATTTACTACCCTTTAACTTTAACAACACCAAGTCACTGTCTTATCAAAATTCCCCGATTCCAAGACTTTACAGTCTCGGAATTCTGATCTTCTTCTTCTTCTTTGTGTGCCCTATCAGGTCCCCCCGACGTTGGCGATCACTCTGGAAAATGTCTCTCTGTCTTGCGCTGCCCGGAATAGCTCCCCCACACTTCTAATGCCGGTCCACTCTCTTACATTTCGTCGCCACGACATTTGTCTCCTACCAGGTCCTCGGCGACCCTCTATCTTGCATTTCAATATTAAATGGAGCAAATGATACTTCTCCCCTCGAAGTATATGACCCAGATATGAAATTTAATTCTGATCTGGGAGATATATTTCACCTTAAAAATAATCAGTAGAAATATTGTTTATTTCAAATCTTTTATACGAGTATATGTAGACAAAAATAGACGAATAAAATTTCTGTATTTTTATGTGAGACTTCTTATCATTTCTTCCAATGCATTTTATTATATTGTATGCTTTTGTTGTAAATTTTTTTTCATTGTATTATATTTTCATTTTTGCTTTAATTTTGAGGTATTTACAATACCTGTGATACTCAACTCATAAATTAGAATGTAAAACTTCTTAAAAATTCGCAAATAATTTTCGCAAATAATTCCTTTGTGGCATAATTGTTGACTTAATGAAAACAAATAACTTTGTTAACACCACTATTAATTATAATTGATTTTAAATAATTGTTTTTTAATGATATTTTTAAGTAATTAATCACCTCTCCCTTTTATATTGTATGGTTCTTATTTGTCTATACTTGTTTGTCTTTTGTTATTTTTAATATTAATCATATTCTGACGAAAAAAACGCAGTTTTCGAAACACGTTGATAATATTATTTTGTAGTTTTATATATATCAATGTTTGTAGTAGAGTTTACAAATTTATTTGTTTTCATTGAATAAATAAAATGAAAAAGCCCATCAAGGCCTGTAATAAAGAAATAAATTCATACTACATAAAAAATTGGCCGCCTGGAAACGTAGCCAACCTGTTAATGAATGATATGTAACGTACTATTATTGTGTATATTTACTTTTCTAATTTACAATAAAAATAAAAAAATCTTGAAGATCTTTATCGCTATCGAATTTTTGGCCCCAAGCCACTTCCTCAGTTCCTGTGAGTGAACATAATAATATGGAAATCATTCCCAGTCACATCCTCCCTAGAGCCTGGACAAGACATCCTTTGATCAGGTAGAGTAGTGGTTCAAATCCCACTTGCGACTGTTATCTTTTTTACTGAGCATACAAACGAAGTCTTGTTTCGACTCGACTTAGCATTTCTTCTGCCTGTAAATTTGTTTCTGTATTCCGTGTCCGGTCAGCACTAACAAGAACAAAATAGTAGCTGTGTTTTATAGTACCTTTTTATTCCGCCAGAGCGCAAAGCATTGCGACAGTTGCGAGCTGTCAAGTCGAAGTAATCGAAATTTCGCGAAGTGTACTGTTCACGTATAGTACTACTAGTTATTTTCTAAGTCTTTTGGCCACTGTTACCAATCCTACTGATCAACTGTTGAGCCGAAATTTCGGTTCAAATCATAGACATACAAATAGCTAGACGAGAACTTACAGATGAGGGGTAAAAACCAACTATGGCGGGACGAAGAGAGGAAAGAAACTTGTGATTCGCCAATAAATCAATCTGACGGTATATAGGCACCTCGCACTATAATGTCACCATTTAGTTCTTGAAAGTAAAATCTGCTTTTGAATGAATAGACCTTTTTATATGGGAGCGCGAATTGCATGCCACGTTATGAACAGATGTGTGAAGTTCAAATTCGCAAAGTAAGGTTCTGAGTATTTTCATAGTCGAATATTTTGTTGCCGTAGACACTTTTACAAATGTTTCTTGATTTACTTACCCCAGTAAACAGCGGCTTTATGTTTCGCGTCGCCATGTATCTCGATGTCATAGTATGTGTTCCATAGACGTACAACGTCCGTGCGTAAAATGTACTATGAGAGCTCGACACTGGTCCGGGCAAGAATGATGACGTCACATTTTTAAGATTAACGCGAGACTCGCAAGCCCAGCCGGTTCCGAAAAATGGTTCCAATGGGAGGGGGAAATAACACGCCTTTTATCACGTAAGGGCATGTCCATATATTTTGTACGTCCGTGGTTCAAATCCACAAAAACGCTCTTCGCAACGCAACTATCCGACCAACAGGCGAATCGAGCGTTACTAAACAAATCACTTAGCTGATCGGAGACTCAGATTGATCGATCGTAAAGTTGGGAACGACGGCCGTTAATCTCTGTTGATATTATCTTATTCGATGATAAAATTAATATTACGACGAGGTTTATTTCCTTCAATGGGTTATTCTTAACATTGAATTTGAATTTTATCTTCCCCACTGTCCATCCTTTCCCAAAAATGCCTATGTTCAGTGTAAAAATTAAAATAAGATTTTCGAATAAAAGTTATTTTTTTTCAGGCAGCAAGCTCCCCCGCGGGTGGTGGAAGATCCCCCCACGGATAGCGATGGCAGCAGTGACGGGCACCGCACCAGCTCCAATCTACTGATTGGGTGAGTCCCACTGAATTTCCATACTAATAATGTGACCTTTTTACCGAATTTCTAATTTTAATAGGTTTATTTTAAAAGCGGCTTTTTCAAAGGTTTTGATACATTTTTCATGTTTGAAAAAACTAAAAAAATATATTGTTTTGGCGCAAAAGAAAAGATAGATCAAATACATCGTCACTTTTACAGGAGTAGGAAAAGATTCTTCATGGGCAAAAAATGTGATCATAATTTTGTTGAAAGGTGTGGTGTATGTGTGAATGTGTATGAGAGCAAGCGAGATGGTATGCTTGCCTGATCTATAAAAGGGAATGCATGCCCGTTGTGTGCCTCTTTTGCTACAAGCAGCTCCCGAATAAATACCAGTAAATAATTACGTATATTCATTTCGAGTACTACCCGACACGCCATAATAAAGGCACGAAACAACATACTGGCAAGTCTGTACATTACGTTGGCGCAGCCAGTAGGATACGAACCTACGCTCCCAAAGTCATTTAATTGGTCAGTTTGAAGGTGTTCCGTATTTTTAATATTTGAAAAAAAAGTGTTTTCCTGAAGAAAAAGAGAGATGCCGAATAAAAAAAAATATTTTCAAGGGGGCAATCTTCTGCAGAGTTTTCACCGTCAGGTCAGGTATGCCCAACCTGCGGCCCGCGGGTCGCATGCAGTCTAATTGAAGGTTTTTTGCGGTCCAAAATGAAGTTTTCGGTTTTTTATGTTTTGGATTTTGGTATTCACACAAAAAAAGATAAAATCATTCTCGTAAATTTATCGCATTTTTTACGGTGCTCCAGATTTTATGTCCGGGTTGAATCTTTCCCAAATGAAAGACTTAACCCTTCCACACACTTTTCCACAAATGAATATCTAGTAAATTAACGCAATGTAAGTGCACTATATAAGAATAAAACAATACAAGAACAATACGTCAATCCACCAGAAACATAATGGGAAAATATTTCACCGACTCCAGATATTTTCATATCAGAGGGTTCGGCTCTGATGAAATCCTAACTGGACCGATAAATCCTACTGATCCCTCAATATAAATATTTAAAAAATCTTTCGTAATCCTACATGTATTTAAAATGACCGACTTTTGCATTTTTATGTACAAATTTTTTGACAAATCTAATACGCCTAAATTTTGAATGAGAGAGCTAGGTATAATGCCAGTAGCCGAAATAACAAATGGTAATATTTTTATAGTCTGAGAATGCCAAATTCTTTTAATTTCATTTCCTAAATCTGTATATTTTCTTATTTTTTCAGAAACAGTTTTCTGAATATTACAAGAATTTGGAATAGCGACATCAATGATATAAGTTATTTTCTTAATTTTGTCATGTAAAACTATATCGGGTCTATTATGACTAATTTTTCTGTCTTTCAGAATAGTTTTATCATAATAAATTTTATAAAATTCATTTTCTAAAAATGAATTTGGTTCATATTCATAATATGGTACATTACGGCAGTCAATCAAGTTATGTTTAGTTACCAAACTTTGGTGAATTATTTTTAAAACTTGATTGTGCCTAAATGTATACTCGGACGGCGCTAATACAGAACATCCCGATATAATATGTTCTATAGTTTCCGGAAAAGCCAAACATTTTCTACATAAATCATCAATTTGATTTGCATCTTTGATGATATGCTTCCTATAATTTTTAGAATTAATGACTCTATCTTGTATGGCAAGCATAAAGCCTTCTATTTCTGCGCTCAACTCTCCAATACTCAACCATTTGTTTGACGAAAATTTGTCAACATATGTTTGGTTAAGATAATTGAAGTGTTTTGCGTGAAGAATTTTATTTGACCAGGAATCTAATAATTCCTGGTTGGTATTTATAAGAATGCTGGCATTCTCGTCGTATAAATTTAATGGTGAAATATTTCTATCTGCCTTGCAAATTATTTTGTGCATTTCTGAACTATCAGCTTTCCTATGGAAAAAATTTCTTAGCATTTCTACCTGATTATGTTTTAAAGATGTTATTTTGACTATACCTCTACCTCCTAAATTTCTGGGTAAATTAATTCGTTCTACAGCTGAATTTGGATGATGGCAATGAAATTTTGTTAATGTAGTTCTAATTAATCGTTCTAAGCTATCTAAATCTGTATTAGACCATTTAATTATGCCAAATGAGTAAGTTAATAAAGGTATTGCCCAAGTATTTATCGCCTTTACTAAATTTTTAGCAGATAGATTGCATTTCAAAATTTTTCTGATCCTAGTTTTAAATTTAATCCTAATATCATTTTTAATACTAGTATGATCTAATCTATTTGATTGCGGATATCCTAAATATTTATAAACCTCACCCCCTTTCATACTTTCAATTTTGAAATTTCTAAATATACCCTCGTCTCCATCTACAATTTTACCTTTCTCTATATGGATCGTTCTACATTTATCTAAACCAAAAGTCATTTTAATATCATCTGAAAAAATTTTAACTACTTTAATCATTTTCTCTAAATTTGGTTCAGAATTCGAATATAATTTTAAATCATCCATAAATAATAAATGAGAAATTATATTTCTCTCTCTAGTATTACCTTTAATTTTTATTCCAAACTTGCTTTTAATTAACATTTTAGATAGAGGATTTAATGCTAAGCAAAACCAAAGAGGACTCAATGAGTCTCCTTGAAAAATCCCTCTTTTTATTGAAATGCCCGGTACTATAATTTTCTTATCTTTCAAATTCAAAAGCAAATCGGTATTCCAAAATGCCATAATTTTTTCCAAAAAGCCAATAATAATTGGGTTAATTTTGTATATATTTAAAACTTTTATCAGCCACGAGTGCGGGACACTATCATAAGCCTTTTGGTAATCTATATAACAAATATGTAAATTACGTTTTTGGGTTTGAATCTGTTTTAGAATTACAGAATCAATAACTAATTGTTCTTTACATCCCATATGTTTTCTGCGACAACCTTTTTGTTGTTCAGATAAAACATTTTTTTCATCTAAATGAGTGTATATTAAATCTGTCAAGCAAGAGGTTAAAATTTTATATATTGTCGGTAAACATGTAATGGGTCTATACTGAGAGGGATTATTAATATGTTCGCTTTTAGGCAACATATAAGTAATGCCCTTAGTTAGCAAATTTGGAAAATTTTGAGGTTCTCTGACAAATTTTGATAGATTTTTTGCCAAAAGGGGATGTAAAGTAGTCAGACGTTTATACCAAAAATTATGTATCCAATATTATATTTTTTAATAATTTTATTTAAACTAAACTTAAAATTCTGTTACATACGTTTACCAGATAATATATTGATTTATTTTACTGCATGATTATATAATTTGAAATGGGTGTTGTATAATACATGTACTTTTTTGAAAATTTAACAAATCCGCCAACGACCTATGGTATAACCTTATTATATTAAATATAAAAAAAAATTCTGAAAAATTTTTATATACGTTTACTAGATAAAATAACAATCTTTCGAATTCAATTTATAATTTTTTGTGGAAAAGAGTCAATACGTCTAAACACTAATTTAAAAATGACATATTTCTGGTTTTCTCTGGTTATACACTCTTAACTAATTATTCTACAAAAAATTGGTCTCTTTTTCAGTTCTTTATTCCCTGAAAAAATCGACGGTCGTTTACACCTAACCTCCAATATATGACGCTAGTTAATTTTATGATTGATCTGTTGTAAAATAATTTTAATTAACCAAAAAAAAAATCATCTACAATGCACTCAAATCCACTTTCCTTACTCCATGTTTCGATCTGATTTTGAAAAACGTGACCTTATTTTTTGACGGTTAAAATGAGAAGTTTTGCTGCGACACAAACATATCTGCGATATTCAAATTGTAGGTAATTATATCTGTTGACAAGACAATAAGCCAATTTGTTCTACCGTGTTAAGTTTGCAAATATTGCTTTTATGGAGAGAAAAAAACATTTGCGCAGATGTTTTATTATGCCAAATATATTTTATGAAATTAGAGACCGTTATTATTATTAGACCTCGGACTCTCACAGTGGTTTTTATTTATTGCTTGAAAAGTGTCAGACGCCTGGCCGCACTCGGAATTTATTTTCACAGTCAATTCCAACCAGTATATTTTTACATGTCTCGGAAGATCGAATGCAATTGATCTGATTTTAAGTAGTGAAGGGAGAGTGCAAAAGGCACATATACCGAAAGACCGGTAAAAAAATATCACCATCGACCAACAGAAGTTAATACATCGATGGATATTACATCTTCACCAAATTCAATATTAGTTCAGTCAGTGGGAGTTTTCGACTTGCAAAAGATAGGCTAAAGATATTTTAGTTTTGTATTGTAAAATATTTAAACTTGATCAAATCAAACTTTTTTCAACCTTGAGTGACCTTGGCGTTAGCCGCCATTTTGACGAAAGGTGCCGAAAATGAGTTTTATCAAAATAATTCGTCATGGTTGCTCCTACGACAAAATTCTTTAAGACAAACTTAAAGCAGATGAAATAGCTTATATTTTAAAATTTACCTTTTTTGTTGTGTTTTATTGAATTTAAAGAGTTACAGTGACGGAAAGGTGGACTTTTTTATTTCTACTGTACGCTTGTAGCATAATGTTCAGATTCATCGCCTCATTTTATCTCCTTTGTGGTAAATACGAAGTATTTTTCTGGTAATTGTTCGTCACGTTTCGTGTGCCATATGTAATGAATTGTTTTTATCAGTGTTTGTTAAAGACAAGTCAATGTCAAGACGTTTAATATTATTATTTGGCATAATAAAACATCTGCGCAAATGTTTTTTCTCTCCATAAAAGCAATATTTGCAAACTTAACACGGTAGAACAAATTGGCTTATTGTCTTGTCAACAGATATAATTACCTACAATTTGAATATCGCAGATATGTTTGTGTCGCAGCAAAACTTCTCATTTTAACCGTCAAAAAATAAGGTCACGTTTTTCAAAATCAGATCGAAACATGGAGTAAGGAAAGTGGATTTGAGTGCATTGTAGATGATTTTTTTTTGGTTAATTAAAATTATTTTAGAACAGATCAATCATAAAATTAACTAGCGTCATATATTGGAGGTTAGGTGTAAACGACCGTCGATTTTTTCAGGGAATAAAGAACTGAAAAAGAGACCAATTTTTTGTAAAATAATTAGTTAAGTCTTGATATTTTATGCAATTTGAGAAACCACAGTTGTGGGGCAATAATTGTACCTAAGTACTATATAGAACAGAAGACGTTAAGTAATATTTGGAAAATAATTATTAGACAGTGAAATTCTTAGTTATTTTTTATTTTTTAAAGAAAATCTGTGATTAATCCCGATTTCTGGCCCTAAGGCAGAATGGCCTTGATGTTATTATCTGTACATCATATATAATATATACCTACTTGTATCATGATATATAATGACTGACTTTGAGTTTGGCTGTTATCATCTAATCGATAGAATTACTTTCTTTGAAAAAACAGCTGCTCTCCACCAACCTTTGGTTTTCCAGCGTTCGATATACAAGTTGCTAAGGGTCGTACTTGATTTTCTTTAACCAGTGATTCCTGACATTATTTGATATAATACTACAAAAATGAAATTTTGGTCTCCGGTGACTTTCTTCCACACGTTGTCACTAGTCACTTAGCTGAGTAACCGTCCAACCCCTAACCCCAATCCTACCTGTCCAATACCTACTGATTTTTTACGTTTAAAGATGAAAAAAAAACATAAAAAATGTCACCAGAGACCTGTACCGAATACCACAATTCTGGGCCGTAATACGATGCAATCAAAATTAGTAATTGGAGACCTCGTCAGCAATTACCAACATTTGAAGTGTTCTACTGGGAACTAAATATTCGGCACATCCATGAAGTACCAACACTCGTATAATAACCGCAAATGATTCTATGAAAATTAATTAAATCATTAACCCTTTTTACAACCGTGATCTTGTTAAAAGCGGGCTCATAATAACCAGGTTCTACTGTATCTACTTGTATATTTTGCAACGCAGGTCATACATTCACATTAATTAAAACCACGTTATTGCGTATTATTATTGGAATTCTTGCAAGTGTATTGTCCAAATCCAATGTACGGGTAGGTTATTTCATTCAGAAAATGCATTGGAAGATGATTCTTGCGCTATTATAAATTAATACTATATTTTTTAATGCAGCTTTAACACGGCAAACATATAATAACTTGAAATGATAAATACCATAAATTGACTATTTACGGAATATATAAACTCAAAAGTAATGACTGTTTCTCACTTAAATCCGGAAAACAACTAGTAATTTCGACTATAGAATCAAAGAAAATTTAAAGTGTGTTAATAATAATAATGTTTCCGATTTCGCTAACCGTTATGCAAATAATCATAGTTTTGACAAAAATACAGGGGTAGATTTTCTTTATATTAACAAAAAAGGAAAACGCTTACCTAACTTAAAAGCCTTAGAAAAAAAATAAAAATCCCTTAATAAGTACATTATCAATAAACAAAAAATGTTATCTTATGGTCCTATCTTATACATGTTCCCTTTTACTGTCCGTTCTATCTTCTACCTTCAGTCTTTACTTATCCTTAGCTAGGCCCCCACCCCTACCACAACTTTTAGTAATACATTGTACTCACCCATTGTTTCGGAATGGTCGGTTCCGAATGCGATCGGCGTAAATAAAATATTTAAGTGGTTCTAGCAAAGAAATATTGTTATATTTATTTTAATATTACCAACGGCTTGTGAAGAATTAAAACTATTCCGTGGAAATTCACAAATCTTTCAATTCTTCTCAAATCGGTTCCAATTTTGAAAATAAGAATATATTTCAACGATCAAATAAGCAAAAAGGCTCTGAATGTCTATTTGATGACATTTTAACGTTAAAATTTCTGTGAAACAACAGTCCTAGGTGTAACATAAATATTATGTTATTTTAAAATGATATTGCTTAGTTATAAAACATAACAATTAAATATAATATATTTATTAAAATTAGTAATGGTATGTTTTGTTCAGTTCATTTGTTCAGTTGTACCTTGTACCACATTGTTCAGAAGAAAGCCTAATTTACAATCGCGGTTGTTGACGCAAGTCATATTATGAAATAAACATGAGAACGGAGAACAGTCTCTGACGACAAACTAACACTGTCAGTTTTTTTACAACGCCAATTATCATACATAAGTATTTCATAACGGCTTCAGGTATTATCATTTTTTATTATAATAATATAATAAAATTATAAGTTATCTCACACGGCAACTGAAAAAACGCTATCGTGGATTTTGTCAGGTTTTCTAAAATCTTTGAACATAAATTAATTTGAATACATTGCATATGAAGTGATGTTCAAGCCTGACGCATGAATTGAAAAAAGATGAACACTAAGATTTTCGGCAATACTAGGTTAATTTTTTAAAAGATCTATGAAATTAATTTTAGTTGGAACCTATTAATATGAAACCCGACCAGTCAGTGAGACTTTGGCAACAGCTATTGGGGTATGTTTAGAGGCTCGAGGTGGTGGTGAGGAAAAAGAGACGGGGTAGAGGGAGGTGGGGAAGTACGTACTAAGATCTGCTCACGGTCCGGTGTGCAGAGGGATCTAACCGCCGAATAACAAATGTATGAAACGTATTTTCTATTTAATTAAATGAAGACAATATTAGCGACACTCAATCGAAAATCTGGAAACAGAAAAGGTATGGGCACATCTAGGACTCGAACCCAGGACGTTCGGCTTTCCGAGCCGCGACTCTACCAACTGAGCTAATGTGTCCCTATCCGATTCGGTCATTTTTAACTGTATCATACTTCGACTAACAACCACCAACATTATCTTAATTTTCTTAGCGCATATTTTATTGGCTACTACCTTTATGGATGATTGCAAGATTCAAACCCGAACTAAATGCTATCTAGGTAGTGTCTAAAAAATTTTTATCCATATTATTTTTAATAGGCGACATCAATTGACTTTTCTGCAAGTCTAGGATAAATATTTATTTTAATTTTTAACTTTACGAGTAAAACCTCAAATTGTTATTTAATTAAATAACAGAGGCCGAATAACATAAGTATAAAATATATTTTCATCAAGGATAAAACTACCTTGTCTATTTACTGTACCTATTGCTATGAATAATTGTTATATACCGTAAATCAATTCTTTTGATATCCAAACCAATCTGTATTAAATGTATTTTTGAAGTCAATTAGAGGCTTAAAATTTTGTAAATAATGCAAAAAATTGTAATTTTATAATAATTATGATTTCGGGGAGCAAGCTGTCGGGGAATCGACTATTAGGTCACCGTTTTATGGCGATGTGAGGTATTTGCCTTAGTTCTTAGAATTTATTAGAATTTAGAATAAAAGGCCAAGGCATATTGTAGAAATATCCACTCATTGGCATTTGATTTTAAAATAGACATTACATTGGTTTAAATTTGCATATTATTATCGTTTATATTATCACTGTTATCAGCCATAACTCATACTGGGCAAATAAATATTATATTTAAGTGGTCTAGCATGGACTATCGATAAAACCCTTTATCAACACGATATTGACTAAATACGTCATCTATGATCAGTTATCAATATTTACGACCACGGTCAACAATTGATAAGAGATATTCCGACCCCATTTAGCCCGGCCTCCATTTATCGGATAACTGTCAATATACGAATTTATTTGGATAACGTCGTTTGTTATGCAAAATTATTGACTTATTGATGAACGGAGTACAATTAACGAAGCTCTTAGAATTGAAAGAAGTCGTAAACGGGATCTCGGGACTTTGAACTAAGACACGACCAATGATCTTTGAGAAATCAGAGTGGTTGAAATATAACTAGACCTACTTAAATAACTTATTAACTCCCATTTAATGTCAAAAAGAAAATGTGGACTGCCAATGCATATTTAGGTTAGTATTTCAATTCAACATTGCCAATTTATTAATATTTTTACATAATTGTTGGCGTTTGACATTCCGGGGTGTAATTCATGGAAAATACCTTCAGGGGGTTCTACGACTTTTCATATCGCGACAAAATATCCCCGACAAAATATCATACGGACAAAACATCCCTTAATGAAATATCTACTAAAATCTAACCTAACCTAACCTTACTTTACCTAACCTTACCTAAAATTACCCAATCTAACCTAACCTGACATAACAAAAAAATGGGACAAAAATAATACAGACATCCTGTAAAGTTATTTTAGGTTATTTTTTTATTTTTTTTTATTATTGTATAAAAAATTGCATACAATTGGAATTTCTTACCCGCTAAGCTACTGCAAGTAGCTTGTCAGCAGGAGATTAGTTACAACTACAAACAAAATAATCATAAACGCGTTAGCGTTCCAACAACATACACAAATACACATATAACATACCTACCAACATTGTGATGCAGAATGGGAAAAATATTTATTTATATATATAATTTTTTAATACATATCATGAACAAGTTGAAAAAGAGTAATACATTAATCACATACTTGAAATTTAATGCGTGGTAAGAGCAAAAAATTAGGTTTAGTAATTATATATTTTGTAGGAGGAAGTTTTGTCCCTAGGATATTTTGCCGGGAATATTTTGTCGCGGGATGAAAATGCGCTTTACCACTTCAGTGTGGACAGCGTATACCGATTTCTTATTCATTCCTTGTCAATATTGGTTCGACTGTCAACCGTGAAAACGTCCTCGGGACATCGATATAAAGTCATCGGAAGTTACGCTTATCGATCCGATATTGTAAAGTTATCGATTTCACTGCGCTAGAGCTCCAGGTTTGATAAAAAAAAAATTTAAAAAAACTAATAAGTAATTGCATAAACGAGTAGATGACCATCGCATTTCATTAGCTTTGCTTTTAACATTTCAACCTTTGTCGGTCCCATTAAATCGGTAAATCGAAAACAAGTCATTATTTGGGTAGCTTGTGTGAATGCATATAAAACCGGCTTCGATTGATTGCCTAAGTTTTGTTGATGTAAAACTACCTGCTAACGAAAAAACTACTCACTACTTTATTTATTTATTTATTGGCTCACCAACAGAATATGTGACATAATTATTACAGTAATTTACATACCTAATATGATTCTGATTATAAATGAGCACACCATTCATCTCAACAAATCTTTGAGCATCGATATGTTACAATAAGTAATAATAAATGAATTACAAGTATGTAAAACAATAAAAATCACAAATTACAAGTACATAAAACTAGGAGGATCAAAATCAAATATTAGTAAATACATACATACTCATACTCAAATATTAGTAAATACATTAAATTTTATTTTAACTACCACTGTTATCCACATAATATAATACCCACACACAGGCTTCGCCTTCGTGGGATTTTTTTTGTTACTTATATATATTTTTTTTTGTTATTATGTATTTACTTGTTAAATGTACCAAAAAAAATTTGCTAATAAAAAAAATAAAAAAAATAAAAAATAAAAAAATAAAAAAAAACATCAAGTCCCCGTCGGTCGGCGTTATGTATCTTTTCTAGGGAGATTTTTTCAATGTAGATGAGCGTTTTAGAATAATAATAATTACTTATGATAATTGTTACCCTATGCATAAAAATATATTGTCTTAAACATTAGTTTATCAATTAAAAATAATAATTAATATTTGACGAGTTAAAGTATTTCACCAAAAATGTAGACATAATTTGTCTCGACGCCACTCAGTGGGAGATTTAGCATGACTTACAATGCCTTTCTCATATAAAAATAAAGTTGATTGTTTGCAGGTGGAAAAATATAATAAGCAGTAATTTATTGTTAAACAAAACATTAGTATATATTGAATTATTTGGCGGGCAGGAGATAAGCCGACGTATCTCAGTGGACAGAGCATTTGACCGGAAACCAAAAGGACGCGGGTTCAAGTCCCGTTGGCGGCATGTATCTTTTCTCGGGAGATTTCTTCAATGTAGATGAGTGTTTTAGGCTAATAATTATTACTTATAATAATACATACCTTCGCACTCATTTACGTATATGTATATGTACACAAAAATATAAACACATATGTGAAAGATACAATAATTATAAAGTGAGTGATCGTCAGTATATGCAAACATGTATTCCTTCTGAAGGTAGCTATTGAATTCGAATAGTAAAGTAAACTCAGTACGTAATTATAGGTCTGAGAAATCAACAAAATAATAACTCTCAAATTGAACTTTGTAATGTAGCATTAATTAAATAAAACAAAGTTTGTGTGAATAAATTTATCTAAACGATCGCACCAACCGGTTTTGATGCGATTCTGCCTTCGACAGAGCATTTATTTTAAGAACACAATGGAGATGCAAACAACATAATTAAATGGTTATTAGAGAAGTTGTAAGAAAGATGAAGAGCTGGAATGGAAATAGGCAAGGTAAAAAGGATGGAGAGACCGGTGGTTCTTTAGAAGTCCAATCGGAGATTAAAAAGGGAGAAAAAATACCCTTGTGCATAAAAAAATCCTATGTTAGAGTTTTCTACAGTGTAACGCATATTTTCCCCTAAAGGGTTTCATCACATCATTGCACCAGAAATTATGGACCTAGCAACAAAATTTAATTTGGCGATTCATTAAAACGTTTATGGTTAAAGGATATTTTTAATATCGTAGTTTAAAAAAATCACAATTTATACGCGAGAAACTTTTCCTTGTTTATGTAAAAAAGTAACATCTTCACTACCTAATTAAATTATTTTAATGACAACCTTAAAACACGATAATGACAGAAAAATTAAGTTGATTCTGAGCATTTTTTTTGGTGCAAATAATGTCATAGTCGCTGCGCACCCAAGAAGCTAGTAGATTCTAGAGGCTTACAGTTCTACCACTCTGGCGCCACTAGTACGTTTTGCATGAACCTAAGATATATGACAGAAAATCTCATGTGTATTGATATTCATAATGCACGTATGGACACTCTAGGGTAGTATTTTTCGGACGGGCGGATTTTTAGAGTGGAATTTAAATGGTGGTAAATTATTCATAATGCAAAGTGTGTCATCACTTCATTTTCAAGAAAAATACAACTGGCAGAGACATGTTTTTTTCGGAAACACGTGAAGTGTTAGGGACTGGTACGTTTTGAAACAGAAAAAATGGTGTAAGAAAACTTACAGTGTTTAATGCTATTTTTTATTGGCCGGTTAGAGAGCTAAAGTTTTTAATACAGAAAGAAAATAAAAGTGCAATGGTATAAGTCTTTATAAAGTAATTCCTTAAAGCCTTAAAGTACAGCCTTCTGGAGCTTTCATAACATAACGATTCTTTTTCTAGCCACTCGTAAGCTGTTTTGTGTCGATGAAAGAAGCCTTTTTCACGAGCTCGCCGCAAATCACCGCAATGGTGTTTCATTTAGTGATCCCTCGACATGAAACATCGGTTACATCGTACTTTAGGTATTACGACACAAGAAGCGATTCACAAACACCGAATAGATCCACCAGACACGTGCGAGTGGTATCGACAGGCCCGAATTTACCAAAGGGCTAAAGGGTCTAAGATTTACATTTTCTATTCTTATCCACCGGGTAAACATAACCTCTCTTTTTTTCTATGAAATATCAAACTTCATCGATTTTAATGACCGGAGACCTTTTTTCGATTCCATGACAGTTGATCTTCCGACAGTTGCCCCCCCGGCATTCTTATGTTCAATTTGCAGTCGGTTTAGGGAAAATACGGTATACCTACGGATAAAATATAACTAATAACAAAATTATAAAACATATTTTCATGAAAATTCATCAAGGACAAAACTACTTGTCCGTATACTAAATATACCAGCGTACGAATAAAAAAAATCGTCACTTTAAATAGATTCGGTTGATATCCGTGTCAACTTATTATTAAAGATATTTTTGAAGTCGATTTTTTCGAGTCGAGTTTGAAATTGGTAAATAATGAACAAAAAATTATAATTTTATAACAATTATAATTTCTGGTTGCCAACTAACGGGGGATCAACCGACGAGTCATCCTGTTTACGTGACGTTGTCCCTAACCGAAGGATTCTGATAAGTTTAGCAGAGGAATCTTATGAAATAAATTCCCTGAATATTATATCTTTACACAGCATAAAATGAAGTAGCTCCCGCTGTCTGTGCGCTTAGATATTTTAAACTACTCATCGGATTTTCATGCGGTTTTCACCAATAGAAAGAGTGATTCATGAGGAAGCTTTTAAGGTATATAATTTTTCAAGGTTTACTGTAAATTGGTTGAAATATAGCTATAATATGTATATCTGGCCAAGCGGCAGCGGGCTGCCAAACGGGCGGTGTGGATTTGATTTAACAGATGGCGTTGGTTATAAAGGTTGGGTAATGGCGTGGCGTTGTGTTTTTTTAGCCACAGCAACGTGTGGCCGGGTCTGCTAGTTACATAATAAACTGGATATTATCATTTGAAGAGAGTTGGGGCTTATTTGAAAAAAAAAACTTAAACTAAAAAAACTAACTAACTAACCATCACTCCGGTTCCCCGCAGGGGTAGGCAGAGAGGACCGACCGCCAAACAACTCGGTCTTGGCACACACTCTATGCCTCACTCACATTCATACATCGTCATACGTATTTATATGAATCTAAATGTCAATTTTGGAAGTGTCTAAATTGATTTATTACCGGCGACGCGATGTCTCAATGTGGTTCAACTACAGTTTGAAAATGGTGTTGTAAACCGAAACAGCTGTTATTAAAATACTTACTAAAATACTTGTGGAGGTTAATATATTCTGCACTTTGTCAGTCAATAATAGAATATGGATTAATTATCTGGGGAGGAGCAACAAACTCAGCTATCGATCACTTAGAAATCGCGCAGAAAACGATCTTAAAGGTAATACTTAAAAAAACATAGACTGACTGACACAAACCAAATATTCAACAGTTGTGACGTACTAGATATACGCCAATTATATGTTAAAACACTGCTAAACTACATTTTTGACCAGAAAAACAAATTTCAACAATCTCAAAATATCACTAACAGACCAGTTAGACAATCGTACAAAAACAACCTAAAAACTCCGACGGTAAATACAAGCTTTGGACAAAGGCACTATAAATATCATGCTATAAAAGCATTCAATAGTCTTACCCTTGAAAATAAAATGGAAGAAAACAAAAATTATTTCGTACTCAAAATTACAAAATGGATTAAAGAACAAAAAAGACAATATTACCAAAATTTCATTACAAAATAAAACACAACTACACGTAACACTCAAAACCAATATAAAATACACATCACTCACAAACACACAACACATAATATATGTAATATATACAGATTTAAATTTTTTTTTAGTAATAAAATAATTCATTTTATCCTATAATTTAAACTTAATTATAAATTTTAATTTTTAGTTTATTTTGTTTTTGTTTTATAAAATGGAGGCCTCAGCACAGTGAGGCCGGCATTTTATTTTTGAAATGTAAGCTATTATGTCAAACAAATGAATAATTATTTATTTATTTATTTATTTATTTATTTATTTATTTATTATTGTTATACGCCCATATGGGCTTTTACATAGATTATAAGTAAGTTTTACAAAAGTTATCGAGTAAGTATTTATACCAAAGTTATAAAAGTGAAAAATTAAAAAATTGTATATACAAGAAGTTTACGAAAAATATGGCGTAAAGAAATATTTTAAACAATATAATATTTGAGTTATCGAGTTAGAATTTATAACAAAATTTATAAAAGTGAAAAATTTAAAAAAATAATTATATAAGTAGTTTTTGAAGAACATGGCGTAAAGAAATATTTTAAACAATATAATATTTAGATATCGAGTTAGAATTTATACCAAAAGTTATAAAAGTGAAAAATTAAAAGAAATATATAAGTAGTTTTTGAAGAACATGGCTTAAAGAAATGTTTTAAACAATATAATATTTGACAATAACATAATATACAACATTACAATAACACATAAAATCGTTAAATATATTAAACCCGTTACAATAATTTGTAGGATTCCACAAAGTGTTGGTTTAATTTGCATTTAAGATTATAAAGGGAATCAGCAAATATATCTATAATACCACCAAACTTGTTGCCCAAATTATGCATCCTATTGGTAAGCGAGTGTGATTGATAGTTGGTTGTGTATGTGTCGCAAAAGAATGTTGTACTTTGTCTCGTATTCCTTGTCGGTACATAGAGTTTAATAGCAGCAACGATGGCAGGGCTGTCAATAAGGTTGTTCATGGCTCTGTATAATAAAATTAAATCAGAAATGGTTCTTCTGTCAGACAACGTAATTAAATTAAGTCGATACATCAAATTTACATAATTTATGTTTTCTATTGGAATTTTGAGTTTGAAATTTAAGTACCTAAGAAATTTGTGTTGAACCCGTTCTAATTTGTTAGAGTGTACTTTATAGAAAGGAGACCAAATAGGTGAATTGTATTCCACTTGGCTTCTAACTAGTGAAATGTAGAGTGTTTTCATGCAATACAAGGACTTAAAATCAGTTAGGGTTCTACAAAGGAAGCCAAGAATCTTTAAAGCCTTATTAGTTATATCATCTATATGTGCTGTGAATGTTAAGTTTGATTCGAATATAACTCCCAAGTCACGAATTTGTGATACTGGTGTTAATTTAACATTATTTAAATTATATTCATGGAAGATATGAGAATGAGTTCTGGAAAATCGTATTACTTGACATTTCTCAATGTTCAAAAATAACATATTTTGTTCGCACCATTTAAAAAATTCATCTAAATTAGCTTGTAAAATTAGGCAATCATATATATTTCGTATTCTTTTAAACAATTTTAGATCATCTGCAAAAATTAGGACTTGTACATCTTTAAATATGTTTACAATGTCATTAATGAATATTAAGAATAGTATTGGGCCGAGGTGGGACCCTTGCGGGACACCACTTGTGGCCTCGAATACATAGGATTCTATAAAATTAATCCTAACACTAAGCACTCTATTACTGAGGTAACTGATAATCCATGTCAATAAACTACCTTTGATGCCTAACAGTCGGAGTTTGGCTATAAGAATGTGATGTCGAACCTTATCAAATGCTTTACTGAAATCGGTGTATATAGAATCCACTTGTTGTTTCAAACTAAGGGATTCGGATATGTAATTATTATAGATAGTTAAATTACTTAAGGTAGATCGACCTCTGATAAAGCCATGTTGGTTAGGAACAATAATATTGTTGATAGGTTTTACAATGGTATCTAATACTAATGACTCAAAAAGTTTGGGTAAAGCAGACATAATACAAATAGGTCTATAGTTTGATATATCGCTTTTGTCGCCTTTTTTATGAATGGGTGTTAAATAACTCTTTTTCCACAGAGCCGGAAAACAGCCAGATGCTAAGGATTTGTTAAAAAGTTTATGTAAGGGATATATCAAACTATCAACGCAAGTTATTAAAAATATGGGAGGAATACCATCCGGCCCAGCAGATTTATTACTATCTAATGCTTTTATGCTTCTTTCTATGGATTCTAATTTTATAAAACATTGGCTTAGGTTTAATGACTCTTCCACTGAAGTACTGAAGGCTGCATTGACGGGAATATCTTTGTCGTAAACACTTTTAAAAGAGTCAGCAAAAAGATTAACCATACCCTCAATACTGTCGGCACATTTTTCTTTAAAGAACATGCTATTAGGATATCCACAGTTATCTTTTCGTTGAGATTTAGTAAAATTCCAGAATTTTTTCACATTGTGATGATGTACCTCATTTTCTATTACGTTAATATAGTCACCATAGCATTTTGTTGATAATTCCTTACATTGTTTTCGTAGTTTAGTAAATGTTAAATAATCGTTAGGATTTCTGGTATGTTTATATTTTCTATGGATACATTTTTTTTTATTAATTAAATTAGTTAGTTCCCTTGTAAACCATTTCGGATAATTAGATGATGTAAAGCTAACCTTGGGAACAAATTTTTCTATAGAGGTATTTAAAATCGAGTAAAAGTATTCTAATTGATCATTTATATTATTTTCCTCATCTAAAAAGGACCAATCTGTTTGGGTAAGGTATTCAGTAATATGATGGTATTCAGCTTTGGAAAAGTTATACGATGGGGCACTTGTTTTTTTTGAAGATGTTAAAGGCCTATTTGTTATGATAATGTCCAACGGTGGGTGGTGTTGATCTAATGGTAATAATAATTCATCAGATAGCTCAACCACTATTTTCGAATCACTTGAAAACACTAAATCCAACATTCGATTGTTAAAGTTGAAAATCTTGTTTGATTGAGTTAGTCCCAAGAATAACGACATATCGCGAATTTCACAACATTTAGCACACTGTAAATCGGCTTGGTTTGTAGCAGGTCCGTTGTCATCTTGGCTGGTCCAGTTAGGAAGGTTATAATCACCAGCAATAATGAATTTTGCTTTAGGATATTTGAATTTGAGTACTTCTATGTCCTCATTGTGATTTTTATACGTTTGCAAATCCGATGCAGGTGGGATATAGACACAGCCGATAATAATTTTTCCATTAGGTATATTGAGCAATACAAAAATTTGTTCAACACAATAACATTATCAAATTTATTTTAATTAAATTTTAAAACATATTTTTGTTGTTGGAAGTTCGAGTAGATTTGAATTAGACTGTGTAAATCCAGCCCTGTGCATTTATTATAGATTTGTAGGCAGATATGTTTAATAATAAGATGACTTCCTTGTTGTCGCTGGAGATTATCTGCCTTAGTTAGTTGCTATGCGGCGGACTGAATCTCGGTTGTGCAAAGTGGATGGTGGAATGAACCAGGCAGATCTCGATATATCGGGATAAATCCCGCCCATCACACAATAAGAACATCTCTCTGCTTTCCTAAAATACACACACTTCTGTATGCTGTCCGTTAGAATTTACCGTGTGTTACAATTTACAATCTGTGAACGAACATATTTACTTCTCAACAAAAGATTAATTCAAATTTAATAAACATTTTAATTTGCCTATCTAAACAATCATTGTTCTACATATGTGCCATTATTAGTAGAGTGTGCAAGTAAAATTTAAAACTATCCAGTGGAACTATGACATTTCTAACTGGGTTTTGATGTAGGTACGGCTAAAAAAATTCTAGTCTGATTATTAGATCCAGTCTCTACAACGTATTGTTTATCAACCTTATTTATGGGAATACCCCATAAGAGTCCCAACTGCTCCCAACCGTCTGGAGCCAGTGATACTAGTAGCATCCCCAATTGGGATATATTGTGGGGAAAAGAGATGTTGAAAACGAGGTCGAGAATTACCTGACTATTCAGATCTGGTCATCAAACACAGATAAAGCCATTTTAAGCTGCGTTTCAATTCTGAATGATGATCTTTTACCATCTTTCAATTCTGAATGATGATATCTTCCACTCTAGAACGTACCGCAGAGTCAATTGTGAAACGAAAGACATTAATTAAATAAATTTTCTGTTTCATGTTTCGTATAAATTTGTTAGTATTATCTTCTTCCTCAGTAATATATTCTTGTAGCCCGTATACAATCTGTTGACAGTCAAGGTAGTAATTATGCAGGCAATTGTTATTGCACTATAATCAGGTGTTTCTCATGAAAAATAATTTGTTGACAGCCTCTGGCTTTCACGTAAATGTAACGCAATTACAAGTTTTTCGAGACAGTTATCACGTAGAACAGAATATAAACTCTTGAATGTAAATAAACCGGCATTTCGTAAATGCTAGTTCCTTGTTGCAGTCATTTTGCCAGTCAGTATCGGCGCGATCTCTAGCCTGACCATACATACCTTCCGTAGAACTGCTGCTATACGGATTCAGACTCAGTGTTTATCTTCTTTATCTCGTTGCAATGTTTATATAAATTCTTGTTAGTGTTGATCAAATCTATGTTTTTTTTACATCCTTAACTGCCGTAATAAGGAATGTAGGTGAGTGCTTAATAATGAACTTAAGTCTGATAATATTGATTAATAAGCTTACTAATAAGAAATTATTCAACAAACTGGACTCTAAACAAGTAATTACAAGCATGTATGTTATTGTATAATATGTTATTATTGTGAAATGATGTTTCCGTGTCGTTAAACTTTGATCGCGAATTGTTTTGTATTGCAAGAACACTAAACTTCTCCATTGCTTTATCGTTGTTTAGATATACATAGAATGATTGGATTTCCAGTGGAAAGGTTTATTTTTCCACGTGACATGAAAACTCCCATTCCTTTAATGGAAGTGCAGCGTTGTGCAATGTGCTGTGAAATTGGAAAATAATAATATCGTATATCGTTCGAATACTGTGATCAAACGTGCGCAGTGCAACACAAACATCGGCAACCTATTATTCAGCAATCGTTTCATACCTAATTCTACATAATTTGAATATTAAAGTGTTTCAGTTATATTAGTTCAGTTTATTTTTCTACCGTCTGTTTGAGTTAATATATCTACAATCTACAATCATGATGGATATAAATTTGGAGTGTTTTGTGATGGAGTCACCGTTGAAGCACATCCCTCGCTTCCGAAGGTTCAGCCTTCCTTCCCGATTGACAGTTTCGTGGCCTGATGATCAGAAGGATAAGAAAGACGTCTCTTCTTGGACTAAACCTGAAAGTAAACAAGAGCAAAGTGATGAAACACTAATTAATATTGAAGATAAAGGTCATTTGGAACAGCGTAACAGAAGCCACTCAGAGAGTCCAAGAGATATTTCATTTTTTCACTGGGGAAAACATAACAAAGATAAAAGAAGTGTATCTGTAAATGAGGAGGATATTAGTCAAGTGCTAAAAGATGAAAATCAGCACGACGAAAGACCACAACGAAGAGAGAGAATTTCAACACGCAAAAGTAAAAACTCTAAAGAAAAGTCTCCGATAAGAGATGAATTCTTGCACGAAATATCTTCCTGGTTTAAGAAAATAAATACAAAAGAATCTAAAGATATTTCTAATGCAGAACATAATGATATCTTAGAAGAACTGGAAGAATTACCTGCAGTGAGTGAGGTTAAACTGAGTTTGAATGATAAGCCTTTAAACGACGAAATTAAACTGGAAGAAAACGAAGAAGAAAATGAAAAGTGTTATGATTTAATCAGAGAGAATCCAGAAGAAAATTCGGAGGTATCTCCTGAAAGTAAAAAACCTGCAGAACTTGAACGAGAAATTACTGAGGAGGATAATTTGGATGATGTGCACAAGAATCATTCGAAGAAGTACAACGGAATTTCACCGACAGAACACCATGAAAACTCTCTCTGGCACAGGGTGCACAACTCACAGAATCCGGAGCAGAAGGAGTCCTTATGGCACAGGAGGCAGAACGTCTTCCACAGCATCAGAAAGAGACTCACTAGCCTCAGCAGCGAGGTGTCTGACTCCTCGAGGGACTCAACAGGGTAAGTTTATTTTAATCCAATCCTTATAACAAATCATAGAACCACGCACCAAACAAAAATTAAACCATTTAGCTAAGAAATCATGAAATCTGCAACCTGCAACCCATTAGCCACAAAACTATGGAACTTTGGATTGATTCCTGGTGTACCTTTGAGAGAATAAGCACAAAATTGCCTGATATGAATGAAATTTCTACGAGTCATGAAAGGTGTCATCGTAATGACCAAGGTTAAGAAAGGATCATTCTGATGGTATGGACACGTAGAGCACATGAGCTTAGAAATGAGAATCAGGAGAACAGATATATTGTTTTTGTATTTAATTTTGTAGAAATCCATTAAATTTTTTTAAATGTTATTATTAAGTTTTGCAAGTATTTTAGTTTTTTCTTCTATTTTTTAGTCGGGTAATAACTAATAACTAATAGTCTTAATAGTATACATCTCGTCCCGTCAATATAAGTCTTGAGTAAGAATAACAGTATAATATGGATATAATAAGGAGAATACATCAATTCACTTGCTGCCGACTTTGTACTATGCAATATTGACCTAAGCCACCTTTTTGCTGTCATTTTTTATATATTCACTTGCTATAAGTTACATAATATGTGAACAGGGTTTTATAGCCAGTACCTATCTAAGTGGATAACATACAACATACACGCACGCTGCCGGCTTTGCACTGTATAAGATTGACATAATGCCACCTTTTTTGTTTTGTCTGCGTAAGAGTAATTTTGGGAAGAAAACGATGCTACCACTCCTTACCACTCCTTTGGGAGTGATTGGCATTGGACGAGTTAATCCCTCAGGCTAATTTGTTCACATCTCGGAACAACTCATGTAGGTCTCATAGAAACATATGTACTATCTCTGTGAAAATTATGGTCTAAACGGCATTGGAAATAGAAAACACCAAGCTATACACTATTTAAATTTAAAAGTTAACCAGAAAAGAACTAAAATATAGATACATCTTTATGCTCCGATCGCAATTTATAAAAAAATTGTACATTTAAAAAAAATTGTTTTTACCTGAAACTACAATAAATTGAGGTGATGATAACATATGTGAATAAAATATGTGTGCGTTTTTATTTATTTTTCATTACCAGTAACTTTAGTTTGAAAAAAAATAAGGTGTGCCATTTTAAAAACTTTTTAAATATGTATTCAAAAATTTTATACACTTTTAAAAAATTACATCGTATTGTTATTATTATTAATTTTTGTTAATTTTTATACTCTTTTAAAAAATGAATCTTATGATTTTAAAAAAAAATTTAATTTGCATTCAAAATTTTTATACAGTTTTAAAAAATCCAATTATTTGTATTTTAATGCAAGAAGGAAATGTTTTACCGACAAAATATGGTCGAGGCCTGTAAAAGTAAGCCTGTTAGGAAATGTGCGTGCTAAGCACGCCAATTCAGGCGAGCTTTACACGTGCGAGAAATTGCGTGAAAAATTCGTTCATTCATTTTAACTCCTTATTCTGTCTCAGTGTGAATTGTTCTATTTACGCAGGTGAAATGAATGATTAGCTAGGAGGAAGTATCTGATTTGTCTGTAGACGTTGCGGTATGCCGATTGAATGAATTAATTTATTATTCGCTCTTTGGTCAATTTGTAGTAAATTTAATAAATAATAACGTTAAATGGCAAATATCACTAACATGTTTCAAGGTGATGATCATATACATAGTGTCTATGGTGATAATATTAAAATAATCAACGTTATAAAGATAATATAGTAAAAATATCATCTAATATGATAATTTTCTTAGGAATGTCTATACATCCACGGTCAGTTACTTCTAAACCTGCCTGTTTTTCACATCGTTCCCGTTAGATCTCAAAACATACAATAATTGGGGATGCCATAGTCCTATTGGTTCCAGACATTTTTATTTAGATTAACTCCACACAGGATTTCACTCAGGGCCTGGGCCATCTTTAGGGATACTTAGGGGAGGCTATTTTTGTTGTAGGAGGGAGGAAACGCAATGGCTGGCAAATCGTTCCACAGCCGAGCTGTTGAACTCTGAGCCGAGTCGTAGAAAAGACACGTTGAAAAGTTGGGCGAAAAAAACCAATGACGCTATTTCCTCGGAGCATCTTCCTATAAAATACCTGTAGAGCAAGAACAAGCCTCCCACCTGAAGCCTCTGTTCTAAATATTGCAATCCGTTTGTTATGATAGGAAAATCTATTAAACGGACCGTTATTTCTGTACAGTGTCAAGTTGGGACTCTTTCATATAAACAAAATTAAAAACACACGCACTGAGTTTAAATCTGATAATTAGATATTCATTTCTTAATTAATTAAATAGTAATTTATTGGAATCTTTAATTATTGTAATTAAACGTAAATAAACTTTATGGCTTCGTTTATCTATAATTATCTACTGCACGCTGTTATCGTGACTGGATTGACTGGACACGGAATACGGAATACATAAGCAAATTTACAGACAGACGAAGTTCAAATGCTCGTGTTAAAACAGAACTCAGCTCTACTCAGTCAATTATCATTACCTTATTTTAAGGTTTACTGATTGATTTACTTGAATTTGGGAAGCGGGAGTGGGTACCGCCGCCCCGGAAACCATTTATTAGATAACCAACACCCCTGCCGTAGGTCACCCTTAGTGGTTTACTACCTTTGTTAACTTACGAGAGTGCCCGGTTTCATGGGGTGAGGTTTGTCTAGGTTTCGGCGACGGAAGCGTTGCCTACCTACTGCGTGGTGGGCCAGATCGGGGGAGACTAATTGAGGGAGACCTTTTGAACTCTCTAGTCGGACTCTCTCGACCCATCGCCTTGCACCGCAGAGGGAGGGAAGGATTCATACTTCCGTCACTCCTAGACATATTGACCCCAGATTTTTCCTTCCCAAAACTTCCTTTCCCTAAAAAGACCCTCCACAAAGCATCTCCAAAGACGGCATTGAGCCTGAGGGATTTTTTTCCTTCGGGCCTCCTGTGGAGAGCTTGTGTAAAAAATATAAGTGTGCAGTTAACACGCGGTAGAAGTTAAACCTTCAGAAAACTAAAGTAGACAACAGTGGGGAGGCTACGAAGCACCACACAAAGAGGAGACCGATTATTCTATCATTATCTCGCAGGCTAAATCCTATAGATGTATGTGTTTGTCTCTTTTAAGTTTCGCCATTTTTTGTTTCATCGACTTTCAAATCACAACGGTGCTAAAGAAATTTTCACTTCAAAAAAGCTTTGCAAAATCCGTTTTTAATGAAAAATATGTTATTTTTCAGAATTATATTTGTCCTCAGCGGGATTTGACACCGCGACATTTGGGTCGTACTTATTACTTACTAGTTACTACGTTAGTGATGTATCGGTAAATTATAAAGGCTGTATTGCGTATGTTATCCAGTTTTGTTATTTCAACTCAGGTACCAAAGTGCAACGAACTTGCAACACGTTAAAAGTTGTTTGAAACCTGTGCCTCAATAATTGAACCGATGCAACAGTGTAACGTGCATCGATGAGAAAATAAAATGATGTATGCCACATGCAACATACGGATAAATGTAGTGCAGAATACCCATATTATTAACCAAATAAAATATTTCCTTGTGCGCGTGTTTGTGATGTTTCTATGTGTATAAAAAAATCTTTTCAAATCCAGACAAGGGATAAACTACAAACTTAAGTACAATATATTTTACAAGATATTACATATTTAAAATGTATCTCCGTGTGATTTTTTATTTATTTATGTGAATACCGCACAAGAGTCCCAACTGCTCCTTTCTGAAGTCAGTGTGACTGTAGCATCCCCAATTGGGGTATGTTGTGAGGCTGAAGATAGTAGGGAGGGAAAGGAGATGGGGAAGTGGAAGGTGGAAAATAACCTGGCTATTCAGATCTGGTCACCAACTTAAAGCTAAAGCCATTTCAAGCAACATTTCAATTCTGAATGTTGGTCTATCTGCTACCAAACGTAGCGAACCACTTGGGGTGACCTACGGCAGAGCTGTTGGTGATTCAATAAACGGTACCCGTACCCGACTCCCGAATTGGACTTGCGGTTTTTAACAAAAATTCTCACTTACAAGTAATAAAATAATTTTGTGTAATTTCGTACAGAATGACTCGTGTTAGTGTAAAGTACAAACATCATTAACATACTCCACAGTTCCCTAGTTTTACAGTTCCACAGTTCGAATGGTCACGCGATGTACTCGTTTCTGTGTTTTTTTATAACACATTGATACAAAGGGAAACATTGAAAGGTTGTAATCTGCGGAAATCACCTTTTAAGTACAAATAAACGCGGGTAAAAAGTGGCGGTGATTTGAAGTTATTGTAATTGCTGTCGTTGGGAAAACGTTTTTATATGATTGTTTACTGTGCTGTCATATTTGTTTTTACCATAATACTTATGTTGGAACCTATTATATCCCATCTAGTATTTTTATAACAAGGAAGTTACCATCTGGATTTTCCCATTAATTTGATTCTATTGATTTTATTAATATCATTTTTATATTATCTTTGTTTATATATCACTGAATTAAAAAAGGGTCTCCTGAATGAAATAATCACAATTTTTAAACAATTGATTTTACCGCTGTAACGGGAAATATATCTGTTGGGTAGTCCAAAATATACAACAATTATTATGTTTTCTGTACTAAATAAACATATATTTTTAAATATATTGAAATTTTTGTATCAAGCAATTTTTACTTTTCTTATTTTGGGACAGTTTAACAAATATAATATATACGAGCCAAAAAAATTAACCTTATTTAAGGCTATGCACCTCGTCATGTAACATTCGGAATTGGGTTGCTAACAATAACATTTTTCGTAGGCGGGTGTAGGTACCGCCATCCCCGGAACCATTTATTGGATAACCAACCAACACCTCTGCCATAGGTCACCCCAAGTGGTTCGCTACATTTGGTGACTTAGCAGTGGTGTCCAGATTCATAGGGTGAGGTTTGTCCAGGTCTGATGGTCTTATTCGATGCATCCGCCCACATGTCGTGTGGTGGGCAGGATCGAGAGAGACTGGTTGATGGAGGTCTTTTATATTCTCCAGTCAGAATCTCTCGACCCATTGCCTTACACCGCGGTTGGAGGGGTGGTTTCATACGTCCGTCACTCTTGTACAGACCCCCAGATTTCTTCCCACCCCTCATACCTATTTATTTCCCAGAATTTCCTCCCCTTTCTTCCTTTAACCTTTTCCACTCCGTCGGCCACACATTGTGGCCCAAACGATTTTGGTAGGCAGCTCCGTCGGCCAGAGGTACTGGCCCGGCGCAGGTATAAGTTTAATCACCAATATCTATCTTCCTAAGTACATTCTACGAACTATTATTTCCGATTATTACAAATAATTGTCGCAACATATTGGATAAACCAACATTTTTTCATTTAAATTTACCGTTAATTAGATACATTCATGTAAAAACAGATGCATCATTTTAACACACGAAATATTTTTTTTCTTCAAATATTTTCGGAACAGTCAGTCGTTATCCTGCGTTTACGACGGTTCTCCGCAGTTACTCCCACTTTTTGTGACCATATTTTTTCGTTTTGTGGAACTATTGATGTTGATATTAGTAATTGAAAGTAAAAGAATTTACGTATTCTTTAAATTAATATTCTTTAGACTTTATGAAGTCGCTAATAATCCAAGTGATATAGATAGTGGAAGTGACATTATCCCGACCGAAAGAAGGAGATGCGCTTATTTCAGTAAATATAGTGATGTAGAAAATATTGTGATTCCGCAAAAACCTTCAACATCCATCAATCCCACACAGTCAAGCTTTTCTGATAAAAAAAAAAGGAATTGAATGTCTATTAATACTCCGGATACACCACAACAACAAATATTTTTTTTTATTGGAAATACCAATGAGTCATCTTCAATTTGTGGATAGTCTAATTATTCAGCTGGTTGGAAATTATAGAGAAGGTGTAAAAACTAGAAAAGGAAGCCATTCGGTAGATCTAGAACAGCGGTTAAATCACGTCAATCTACATGTAATAATGCCTAATATGCAGAAAAATATTAGTGATTGCATCGTTTTCAATTTGGGAGGCAGGAATGGGTACCGGTGCCCCGGGAACCATTTATTGGATAACCAACACCTCTGCCACAGGTCACCCCAAGTAGTTCGCTACGTTTGGTGACCTTGCATGGGTGCCCGGGTTCATGGGGATGCGTCTGCCCATTTACTGAGTGGCGGACCGAATCGGGAAAGACTGGTTGAGGGAGATCTTTTGATCTCTCCAGCCGGACTATATCGAACCATTGCCTTACAACGCAGTGAGAGGGATGAATTCACGCATCGCCTCTCTTGGACACCCTAACCCCCAGATTCCTACCCACTCATACCATTTTCCTTCCCATCCTTTTTTTTCCTTTCCTTCAAAAGACCCTCCACAAAGCAACCCCAAAGATGACATAGGCCCTGAGAATTTATTTTTCTCAGGGCCTCCTGTGTGGAGCTAATGTAAAAAAATCGTTTGTGGTTCTAATTTATGATAGAAAAGGAGGGCAAATAAAATGAACAATATATCACTGTAAAAGTTGTGAAAACAAACTTGCACTTCATGTGGGATAACATTGGACCGAATCGTGAGATTTTTGTAATAGTAAATGTGAGATAAATGTACTCAAAATGTGACAGTATTATATTATGTAAAATACTCTAACTTGTAAACACCGTGTAGAATGTTTGCCAAACTTATTATCTATTTTATGTGTTGTGGGCTGGTCTATCTTTTGTTTCCTGAAAGAGGGTCGAAACCTAAAATAACGTAACCAATGCAAAATAAAAAATCATACACTACCCATAAAACCTAAGCCAATCAGGGCCAGGTAGCCACTAGTCAGCCGTTGTGCGGTACAGGACAGTTAGAAAGTAATTTCTCCAAGAATTTACATTGGATTGTCTGCATATTTTACCCGTATTATACAAACTATTGCTATGCAATAAAATATATAATGCAAATAAAAAACGTTGAAATCAAATGTATTATCTTTTAGTTACAAAATGTGTGATTTAACAAGTATTTTATACAAAATATACCAAACAACTAATGGTCACACGAATTATCCGATAGGGTGCCGCAAAAATAACTGTCCAAAAATTTCATTTCAAATATAAAATATAACACACATTTTTGGTCGGAGTAGCTAAACAGTTTTGAGAAAAAATGGTCGGAGTGGAAAAGGTTAATAAAACCCTCCGTACAGCATCCCCTAAGATGACAAAGGTCCCGAGAGGAATTATTTTCCTAAAGGGCCTCCTGTGTTAACATATATTAATAAATATATTTTCCAAGTAAGTTCTAAATGTTACTCATTCAAACAAATAATAAATTCTCATTCTATGGTCTGAATTCTTGACACATCAGTTCCAATTTTGAAAATGACAATTGAAATAAAATTTATGTTAAAATATAACACAACAGGTAGGTTTATCGCTTGTCTGAATCCTTAACACAATCAATTACAATTTTGAAAATAACACGAAAATCCAAGTTCAATGAAAGTGTTACAGACAGACCCACAACCGAAATGAGTACGTTCGCGCATACGTAGTTATTTTACTTAATTTTTCGTGCTCAATTACTATTACTTATAATTTATTTAAATGGAAAAACGTTGACAGTTGACATCCATCACGAGCTGGTTGACAAGTAAAAATGACAAGACATTTTTAGTTATACTGGAATAATGAATTGATGAAACTATTTAACAGTCAACACGGCCAATCGGAATTCTCACGCAATTACTAAATTCTCACGCAGCGAACAAATCAATATTCAAATTAATTCGTTTTGGATTTACCTGGAGTTGCCGGTAAATAAATTATTTTGTTGACTTTGATTGGGGCAGCGCTATAATTTAATATGTGGAAAGGTTACTTGTTCAAATATGAGGAAAAATAAACATTTTTTCACCTTGGCAACATTGCGACAACACTGTACAACATTCTCACTATACGCAGTGTCCGGAAACTCGTAGTACAAATGGGAAGCTAGTGAATTTTTGTTTTTTTACATTAGCTCCACACAGGAAGCCCTGAGGAAAATAATTTCTCTCAGGGCCCATTTCATCTTAGGATATGCTGTGTGGAGGTTCTTTTTAAGGAAGGGAAGGGTAGAAAGATCTGGGAAGGAAAAGGTATGAGGGTTGGGTAGGAATCTGGAGGTCAGTGTATCCAGGAGTGACGGACGTATCAATCCATCCATCCCTCCAACTGCGGTGCAAGGCGATGGGTCGAGAGTCCGGCTGGAAAGGTCAAAAGGCCTCCCTCAAACAGTCTCTCTTGATCCGGCCCGCCATGCAGCAGGAGGTGAGAACCACTTGGGGTGACCTATGGCAGAGGTGTTGGTTATCGGTTGCATAATTTTTTTGTTTATTTTTAGATTTCGTTTTTTTTTTTATTGAAATATTTTGAGATTTTAAAAATATTGGTTCTTAGGGGGTTAATAAAAATCACAGCTATTAAATTTTTTAAAAATTTGCTTTTGAAAGTTTTCCAGTTTCCTAAAATCATTTATGTAGAATTTAAAGAAGACATTTTTTTATATAATTTCAAATTGCATATAGGTTACTGATTTCGTTCTAGTTAAAAAATATTTTAAATACCTGTGTGTGAAGAAGTGTAATTATAATAAGTGAAGTAAAAAAATAATTGTTTTTAACCCCTCAGGCAAATTTATTCGGTTTTCGTTATGTATGTCTTATAGAAATCATTGTGTCTCCCTACTAGCATGGTTAGTAATGAGATCTAAACGGTGTTAGAAAGAAAAAACACCACGCTTTATATTCGAATCTAAAAGTTAACCCCAAAATAATTCAAATGTACGCCGTTATGAAACCAAAATTTCTGACCGCAATTAAATAATACAACTGGAATTTTTGGATTTTTTTATTAACTATTTTTACACAAAACGCCAAAAAGTAAATCGACGATAACGTTCATAATTTCATTTGCCTAATAAAATATGCGTGTGGTTTTATTTTTTTCGTTATCAGTTATTTTAAAGGTAAGGTGAGTCATTGATAAACTTTAAAAAAATTAACATATGTGATTTGTTTGTTAAAAATATAAAAGGGGAAAATAATAAATTTTCTGGTTAAAATCAGTATTCCCGTAGACTTATCTCTATTTTATTCTTCATTTTTGTCAGCTGTACGCAGTTTTTAAAAAGTAAATTATTATAAAAAATATTAACCCTGCAGTGGTCGCGCTCTTAAAAGTTACGCCAGTGGTCGCGTTGATTACATAGGTAAGCCGTTTTTAAACTAAAAAAAAGTAAGCGAAATCGTTTAGAATTATTGTGTATTTATGTTTTAATATTATAATCTAAGCATTGTTTATTAGAAATAAGCAACATAAATTAAACATAACTTCTATATTTTTCACAATTAACCAAAACATAAATTAACTCATTTTTTAAACAAAAAATTACATCTTTCACTTTTATTGACAAAAATAGAATGACTAGGAAAATTGAATTCTTGCATTTTGCATACATTTTTCGTAAGTCCAAAATGTGTTACGTATTTGGTCGCGCGGATTACAGGTGTAGACCATGGACTTTGAGGAGCTCCTATAGTACAACCAATGCGTGCTCGACACCAGCGCTGAGCTGAACGCGTCCGTAAGTTATCCAACTTAAAGTACACGGAAGATAAAATTATTCGTGCCACCCGTTTTTGAGGAATCTTTAATTTTGCATGAGTGGTTTATATATGTAATCCACGCAACCACTTCAGGGTTAATTACCATAATTTAAAAATAGTTTTCTTCAGATTTTCAAAGCAATTTAGCGAGGTAATATTAATTTTAAAAATATAATTTTAAATGCAATTCTCATTTTCTTTGTAAGACGCAACTTTTGAGATATCAGGTGTTTCTGAATTCAAAAGTTAAAATAATTGACGCACCCTAACCCGTTTCCCTACAGTGTTTGTAGGGAAACGGGTTAAGAACCACTGCTTTGTGTCCTTGCTTGCATCAAGTTCATGCTTTTGTTTTTAGAATAGTTTTTATCTTGTCCTTCAGAATACTCAAGTAGACAGATATGTTTGTGATGAATTGTTTGCCTTGGGGTAAAGTAATTTCTAAAACATAATTACATTATATAATGTAATATGTTAGCACTAACCTACGCACGTAATGAGTATATGAAAATACATTTTATGTTTGTATGAGTGATATGCAAAAGTTCGATCAATTAGAGTGGAAAATAAACAAGGAACCAACCATTATCAGTGCCACATGATTCAATATTGGATATTTTAAGCTCTTCGATAAAAAAAGTGGTAAAATTCAACAATCATTATTGCATGATAAAGTAGTTAAATTTGTCGACAATTTGATGGTGTGTAAACAGTCAATAACGTTTTGAAGGCCAAAAATGTTCTAAAATGGACATTTGTTTTCGAGTTTTATTAACAACTACCTGACCCTGCGAACTTCGTACCGCCTCAGAATCAATAACTGTTGTTTAGCTGGAATTAAATTCAGTTTTTTTATTAAGTTAAAAACGACATAATGAAATTATCAATGCGCAACTGTCCGTGTTTTGTTTTTGTCAGTATCAGAGATGGCGTTGTGTACGGATTTATATTTTTTGTGATTTGATGCTTTCCGTTAATTACGGGAATTGCGTTTCATTTTCTTTATAATGTGAGGGAGATTTATTATAATTATCTACTGTATTTTTCTTTTGGAGGAGTGCGGACATACGTTCACCATTTTTCTCATTTTCGACCGTTGGCATTTGGTGTGTAAGAAAGATGGGAAGCATTATATGTATATTTAGGAACAAAAGCAAAACAATCAACGCATTGACGTTTGACGTTTTTGAATTTTTGGAATTCACTCACTATTCAATATTATTCTCATCACAATATTGCAGCAGCTATTTCAAAAGATGAGAATTCGTTCCATACAAATTGTATGAGGAAAATAATTTTCTTCATAACTTTTTTTTATTCCGATATTTTAATAGCTATTCTGCTATTCAGGGCAGAGACAAATCCAACAAATCAAAGATCATAAAAATCGGTTCAGTAGTTCTCGAGTTATAAATGGTGTTACTTACCCGACTATGTTTTATAGTAGCTTAAAAATTATTTGCTAAGCATTTATTAGAGACCGGCCATAGCTTTATTTGTATAATTTTAAGTTAGTTGAACGCTTGTGAATGACACCTAGAAATTTTTACATGGATAATTCACAAGAAATACATAAAACGTTGAATTAATATTTTTATCTTTGTTGATAAGAAGAGTATATAATTTTCAAACATAAAACCATTTAGCGACTAATCCGTTCTATCAGTTTCGCGAACATGCAGGTGTTCCCAGTGTCACTGTCAACACCACCTGTGCAGTATTAGGTTGCGCAGAAACATACGTGATACAGAAAGGCATCTCTATCAGTTAACATGCAAGATTTACAAAGATAAATACATCAAAACAGAAAAGCCGCAAGTATTAATTTCGGTTTTTCCCCCGTCTTTACCTCTTGTATTAGGATTTTCTTAAGAGTTGTTTAATTTTCAAAACTGAAAGTGCCTAGCTAATAGCTATAATCAATTCGTTTGTCGGGCTTTTAATATCGTTTTCAGCGCCAACTATCTCCAATATTTTCGGTTGTCGGCTAACATGGCTAAAAATATGTTTTTATGAGGCCCAAAAATCATAATGCTGGATTACTGAACAAATAATATCCTTTAAATCGCCGGAAAAATAGCTTGAAAGCAACATTGTTTCATGTTTTTCCAGCACCAAAAATGTACACTGGTTTCTTTTTAATGTTGAACCAAATAGGTGCATGAACAGTTTTTCAATTATAATCTACTTTTTATGGATTATCCTCCAAGATTAAAACCCTGTCTTTAAGTTCATTCACCAAAATGTTTGGAATCGATTATTAACCGCTTACCAGTAAGGGCGGTTCTTTTCTTTATTCGAGCTCGGCGAATATTTTTTTTTAAATGACAGTAGGGAGTCAAAAATATTTCAAATCATTGTGTTGGGACCAAAATCAAATATTCATTATCTTATTTTGTATTCTAATAACATTTTGTTGGGACAAAGATTCTTGAGTGTTTGGAGAACGCGGGTAATTGATGAGTTTGTTGCAGCGTTTGTTTTGTTGTTTAACGAGCAAAATGCGTTATTGGTTTTTTTTTACATGTTCTCCTCACAGGTCGTCCTGAGGAAAAAGAATTTCCCTCAGGGCCTATGTCATCCTTAGGGATGCTGTATGGAGGTTTATTTTTAAGGAAAGGAAGGAGAGGAGAGTTCTGGGAAGGAAAAGGGTTTAAACCTCCGCTACCCGAATTTCTACCGAATTTTCACATATCTCCCTTAAACATTTGAAGTTTTTAAGCTCTTAAAAAAAATATATGTAATTTTTTAAGATAATTTCTAGATGCGTTCCACGCCGAAATGCAAATTATGTGAAATTCCCTCGATAGAAAAAAATCGCATAGTATGCTCCGAAAATTATTATAAACACGTTTGTTTCAGTTATTTCACAAGTTATATTGGTGAAAAAAATTAACAATGTTTCTTTAAATGATACTTAAGGTACGTTCCAAGAAATTTTTGCTCTATTCTAAACGGGTCGTGTTTTATTAAATATTTTCGCATCAATTTTATCGCTTCAAATATTAGCGCGCTCCTCTAACATTCGTAATTTTATATCTCTCCATCTTCTTCTTTTTGAGCTCGGATGCGGCGCCTTAAGGGGTGGGTAGGAATTTGGGGTTCAGTGTGTCCTGGCCATCCACCTCCGAGACCTAGACAAATCTCACCCCATGAACCCGGGCACCCTTGCTTAATCACCAAACGTAGCGAACCACTTGGGGTGATCTATGGCAGAGGTGTTGGTTATCCAATAAAGGTTCCCGGGGCGGCGGTACCTATTCCCGCCTCCCCAATTGTAACTGGTATGACAGATACATTTAGATGTATTGGTATTGCAATATGCCACGGACATACAATGAATAAAAATAATTTTCGTCCAAAATTTCAGCATTTACCCGAGCGTGGTCCCTCCCACTGAATCATGTTTCACGTGTAAGGTTAATTACTTCACACGTGTCGTGTATTTACCTTTCATTAATAATAATTAATTCTATAAGATCATAAGCTTACCCTTTATTGTGTTTTTCTATATTTCATCATGCATATGTATTTAGCCTCTCCTAACTATTTTTTTTCTCAGTTTTTCTTTATGTTTTAATTTAGCTTCTCTTAACTATTTTTTTCTTAGTTTTCTTTATGTTTTTCATGTCAGCGAAAAAAAAAATTATCAGCGAAAACATGTTTTTAGGCTTACTGTTTTATTTTAGCACTCTTTATCTTTGTAAAGCTGTTTGTTTTCCAAATAAATATATTATTATTATATTTTTTAATGTATTAATAAGTAACACCCTCAACCCTTTATTCCTTCAAGTTTACGTAATTCCAGGTGATTCATATGTTCTTTCAGTGGCGATGAAGTAAAACTTTTTAAAATTATTTAGAATTTAACATTTTCAGAAGAAAGCCCTTTTACCAGATGATTCCTTAAGAGGAATATAAACGCTAGAAATATTTCGATTCTCGTGCCTGCAAAATTTGCAATCGAGCGTCTTATTTGCTTGAGGCAAGTAAGCGAAAAAGTGGTTTTTATTTATTTTGTCCGTAATTTTATAAGAGTGAAAAAAAGTTAGAACATAAAAAACCTCAAAAATGGTCTTAGCCATAAAGGGGTATTTTTATAAAAATGTTTCTTGTATTATAGTTAAGTCATGAAAAAACTTATTTTTTTGTGGTTTACGCTTATTTTTTTGTTATGTAAATAATAATTTTATTGTAATTCCGTTACATAGAAAACCTAGTTAGAGCTTCAATTTATCCGTGGAATATTTTTTTATGTTCATACTGTAAGTCAATTTGTTGTAAAGATTAATCTAAATAGTGTCTAAATAGGATTTCACGTGTAACTTCACCTTAAAGTGTCTAACCCAGTTTCTCCTTGTTTCGCGTAATGCCGCACTAAATCTAGCCTTGTGATAAAGTAATGTTAGTTTAACGAGGAATAACATTCCGCGTTATCTTTCTGACCTCGGGTCGTGGATAGAGTATGTTTAAAAAAAACATTATTTTAAATTATTCCTATACGAGGGGCTTTAGTCCTGTGTGGCTAATACAATAAAGAGTACTTTTTTAATGTTTTGGCCTCCAAACTTTATCGTAATAACTACGAACTTAATCTCTGTGGTATCGTCAAATGGCACGTGCCAAAGGAAAGTCCCGAAGATAGCAGAACATTATTGTAGGGCTGTAGGAGCTAAAATTATCCAAAGAGTTACTCTCTAAAATAAATTATATTCTCCATTAAGATCTCTAGACACATTTTATATTCCTAAGAGCAATACTAATTATCTTAAAAATGTATATATATATAATATTTCAAAATTTTTTTGCGGTGAGCGCATATGTACATGCTTGTCCAGCGCGATTTATATATAGAGGAAAGGAAGCATATTCGGAATACCATTTATATTTTAGGGGGCAGAAAATAAGATAAAAATGTTTTTAAGAATAAAAGTAATTAATAGTTTGTCAGGGAACGGAAACAGAAATCTAATAAAATTATTACAGTGCTCTTGAAAAATAAAAATTGAAAGAATGAGAAAAAACGCGATTTTTTAAAAGTGCATGTAATTCGGAATATGAATTCGGTGAGACCTGTTTTTTTCCCATTTTTAAATTAAAATTTTCCCATTTCGAAATTTCCCATTTTTTTATTGCGAACAGCAGTAATAGCTTAACATATTTTATCCGCATTCCACTTCTTTTTTTCTCGTACAAATTTGGTGGCGACGTCTCTTTAACATGTATGAATATAATTTGGAATACTATTCCGATTTTGCATCACACTCCGTATTCCGAATTAGCAACATATAACCTAAAAATTATTTCTTTTACTTGTCAACGTATACGTATAAAACGCAAAAACTTAAGTCATACTATAAAATATAACTCTTTCTGATGTGATTTCATTTGTAATGTTAAAAAAATATTGGAATATGAGGTGATTATATTGGATTAAAAACACACCGAAAAAGTTTTGAAAAGAGTAAGTAAAAGTTAAAAACGAATTTCGTAACTTTAAAATTAGCGGAAAAACAGTGATTTAGTACAAACAAGTTCTTTCACTTAACCATTTTTTTAGCGTACATTTCCAGTACAATCTCTAGTTGCGGGCAATTACCCTAGCCAGTTAGTTATCTGCGCCGTTTGGGGCGCTGCGCTGTAGTCAAGTTTACCCTACCCAAGTTATCTGCGACCCCTGTTACATTTAAGTGATTTTTATTTATTATTATGCAACTTTATTTAATCGAGACATCCTAAAGAAGAGTTTCAAAGACATATAATATAAGGTATCCAGGGATCCCTTGGTTGTGAAAATAACCAATTGAATCAGCAATTTTTCATTAAAAAAAGCTAAGGGCTGAGAAAATAACTGAAATCTTTCCTTAGCTCCACGGATTAACCCAACTAAAAAAAATTGATTTTATTGAAACGTCAATTCAAAATTTGATAAATTTATTTAATAGATATAAGTTTTTTCCGGTTTAATATTTAGGTTTCGTGATGACGTCGATTGGTTAGGAACCCGTGTAACAAAGGTTCCACAGATAAAATCATTATTCAAAATGGAAAACAACCTCAGAGTTTGAAGTTTAATACACCACGAAGAAAAACAGCAATAAACTTTCTAAGAAATTAAAATTATCGACTTATGTAAATTATTATTTAGTCTGAGAGTCATATTGTCAACACAGACTTACAGGCGCCTGTCACCTCTTTGTCACTAGATAATAAAAAAACGTCTTTCATTACTCACAAATTTGATATATTACGCTTCGATGAAAAATTACCATACATACACCGTAGTTAATATTGACAAATGGGTGCTTCGTTAATAAACAGAAAATTATAATGTAGTAAATTAATGACAGCACTTATAATGCCTGTCGGTCTTGTAATAAAAAAAATAATGCCTTAAAGTAAACAATAATTAATGTACACACGTCGACCCTTTGCAGGGAAAATTCATAAAAATTGTTTTGGCAAGGTTGTTGGGAAATGTTGTTTATTGTTTCACGTGAAGTGGAAAATATTAATTTTCTCTTAGCAGACGCCATAATACATATTAATATTAGTTGTGACCTTGTTGTTAATTGGTTTATTTTGTTATATGTGCGTAATTAACTCGATATATCAAAAATGTTTAATGTTTTATTTTAACCATGTTTAATTGTTGTTATCTGCAATAACGTAATTACGAAGGTTATAGGGGTGTTTAGTTTCGATTAATCGTACTGCCTTCCCCATTCTATTAGTCAGTGTATAATAATTATAATTTTAATTACATGAAAATAATACACCTTGTTTGAGCCACTATTTTATTCAAAATTATATACATATTTCATCAGGAACCTTTGCTTCTAAAAGGAACCCTTCAAAAATTTGCCATTTTTTTCAGATGGTAAAAATATTTTCGCTTTACAATAAAATGCAAATATTTGCAATGTTTCTGAGCACATTTAAAAACTAAAAACCGTTTTAGAAAGGTGATGAAATACGCTTTCCAATTATATAATTCGAAATAAACATATATATTTTTAATTATAAAAATTTTGCATACGAACATAAAAAAGTTTTAAAAATGGCTCACTTTACGTTTTTTCTAACTAAAGTTACTGATAATAAAAAATAATTAAAAACACATATATATTTTATTTTACAAACGTATAGCAAACACATTTTGTAATTTCACTTTTTTTGTCGCTCTATGTAAAAATAATTTATAAAAAATTCCCGAAGCTACAAACTTTTTTTTTCAATTTGCGATTCAAAACTTTGTATACATAAAACTGTACATTTTACTTTTTGGTGGCTATTTTTTAGATTGGAATATAAAGCGTGGTATTTTACCTTTCTAACACCGTTTAGAACATATTTCTCACTATGATAGTAAGGGAGTTACAGCGTTTTATACGAGACCTATGTGCGTTGGGACAAAAATGGTCTCCTGCTATTCGACGGGTTATTCTATGTCAGCAAGTGAATTAAAATAATTGAGGAGCGTTTTCACGAAAATAAATTTCTACCCCAAACATGATTATTTTTATTGTTATTATTATCTAGTTGTCTCTGAAATGACTTCTTCAGATTTTCACGAAGAAATACATTAAACTACATTACGCGTACTAGAATTTTTCACAAAGTGAAACTACTTCTAAGTAAAAGTGAAATTACTAGGTACTTACATCATGTAAAAGGGCCATTATTATCGAATTTCGACGTAACTGAATAGGGGGTTCCATGACAGTTGATCCTCCGACAGTTGGCCCCCCGGCATACTTATATACAATATGAAGTCGGTTTAGGGTAAATACGCTTACATAAAATACGACCAAGTGTCCCGAAGGGTGTGCGGATAGGCTGTACCACCGAATAGTACAAAAAATATTTTCATTCAAATGCATCAAGGAAAAACTACTTAGGTACTTGTCTGTATACTGTATACACCAGCGTATACATTATACAGACATAAGTACAAAAGTTGACACTATAAATAAATTCGTTGGGTGTCTATATACCAACGTATTCGATTTGCACAAAAAATTATAATTTTATAATGATTATAATTTCGGGGGGCCAACTGTTAAGTAATCAACTGTCGGATCACCCTGAGTAGGATCCCAGTTATTACTCGTACTAATGAAAATTAGTCTGAACTTTTTTAAATGTATTTTATTGTAATTAATGTACACACTTAAGTATTTTAATTTTTAAAAAAAATAGTATTTGAGATATGGGTATGTTAGTACAAGATAAAAAAAGTATACCATACTATTTTTTTAATCGATTGATTATTCACATAACGAAAAGACCAATGAAAAAAAACTGTAGTTCTTTTTGAAAAAACTTCTCAATTATTGAATAATAAATTATACATATATTTTGATGGAAAGCAATCACTTTGCCGTTTGGCATTACATTTTTAACAAAAATAATCACTTTATTTGAACCACCAATTGATTGACACATATTTGTCGGTTTGTCGCCCGCCATTTTCATTTACGCGTATGCTTTCTCGGGACAGTATTCTACAAACTTCCAACAAATACGGACGCTAAACATAACTAAGCACAAAAAAGAGAGATTAGAATATAAACCTTTGAACATAAATATCGATTAACGAGAATAATATGATGTCATGTTTTTACTTAGTATATAATAGGTACCTATATTATTTCTGAGATCTAAGAAGGTACTTTGATGTGAAGTGGTGATTTATGATTTACGACTCTTAAAATATATGATAACTTTTGATTTACCCCCAAAGTACATTTCCATATAAGAAGGATAGGAACAGATTTTAATTAGAAAATCCAGTATAATCGTCGATAATTTATTATTCTCCATTTTATGTGTTTCGTGTCATAATCTGTGATTGAATCATTTAATATAATTTAATGAGTGCGGGACATTTTTTTGTTCAGATAAAAAGTGTTTGAACCAATCCGATTATAAATGGGAATTAGTGATTTCCTAAGTTCAAAAAGTCTGTTCTTATTGCGGTCGGGATCTCACGGGTCATTGAGGGACAAGGACAGTAAGGGGCGGCGAGGGCGATATGAAGTCGTTGAAAAACATTGATAAACTAAATCATCAATACAGGTGAGTGGTGCATTGTCGCAATAATAATCCACGTGAAACTCATTTGCAATATTAGGTACCTATTTAATATGCTTTATTTTTACAGCCCTTAAATGCATTTTTGATAAAACTACAACTTAATATCATATGGATTTTGTTTGGATTCAAAATACCATCAGACAGCATATTGTTGTGGAAAATAAATTGATTGTTTAAATATTTTCGTGTTCAGGTACCTACCTATAACGTTAATTTAAGATCTTAACAAAATAATAAATGTAATATCCAGTTTTTTGCTCAATTATACCAGCAGTTAATTTTGACAATGTCTCTGTGGTTAAATTTTTTAATCAATATTATTTAGTGATACCTGTTTTCCCGTGATAATAATTTTCTTTCATTTAAGGGTTTACTTGGGTTTCAAAGGCTAGAAAAAAGCAAAATTTCTCTTTTTTCTTAATAAAATAAATAAATTATATTATTTAAAGTTTTAGGCCTGTAAAGGGCAGTATTTGAATAATATTTTGTAAATTTTTCATACAATTTTTTTTTTAAATTAAGCTGGTAGGGGACCTGGTTTCCGGAGACCCCTTAAAGAGCGGTGGACAATATAGCGGTTAGTATAGCTCTTGATTGAACGAAGGATTTAAAAAAATTATATTTGTTAATTAATATATCATTCGGCAATATTTAACTGTATTATTCTTCGACCAAGAACTAGCAACGTTATCTTCATTTTATTAACGTATATTTTTATTGGCTGCAATCTTTATGTATGATTGTCCCAGATATGACTGTATCCTTTTCTGATTTTTCTGTTGGAGATTTTCCATTGAGTTTCGTTAATATTGTCTTCATTAATTAAATATTAATTAAAATGTAATTGCCCACGACGGGATTGAACTCGCGTCCTTTGGATTGCTGGTCGAGAGCCTTATCTCTCGACCACGGAGGCCGTCAATGACCCCGGCAACGATGCACTGAGATAAAAATCTAAAACACGCTGCGCCATTGTCATATTGTGTCGACACAAGACAATGCTTTAAGGATGAGGAAAATGTGTTGCGGTATTGGTGTATTGCACTCTATTCGCGAGCATGTCGCAGGCGAATTTCGATACATTAATCCCAGCGAGAGATCGTACGTGACGTCATCATTCTAGTGTCTTTTATCTTTTTCGTTTTCAAACAATACGCGTGAAAAGGAAGAGGACAAACGTCGATGAAGTCTGTACGAACTCTGGTGTGGGAATAGTTTATACAGGATGTATCAACACGTAGGTACACGAAGGATTTTAACCAGCGATTCCTGGGTATATTTGAAGTTAAAAGTGTAGAGCGTAAACGTCATTTTTCTCTCTTTTTTATTGTCTCCACCGGTCACACAATAAAAAAGTTACACATTTACGTTGCATCCTAGCACGTCCGCGGTGTGTTTTGTATGAACTATTTCATGAAACAGAAAATCACGTACTCGCTGAATTCATAACGCACGTATGGGATTTATTTTGGACGGAATTTTATTGGAATTTGTATAATACAAATTTGTAATTTTTACATTAAATCCACACAGGAGGCCATGAGGAAAATAACCCCCCTCAGGGCCTTTGTGATCTTTGTGGATGCCGTTTGGAGGGTCTTTTTAGGAAAGAAAGGAGAGGAATTTCTGGGAGGAAAAAGTTAGGAATCTTGAGGTCAGTGACGGACGAATGAATCTTTCCTGCCATTGCGGTGCAAAGCGATGTTCCAAAAGGGATTAAATTTCTCCTTCAACTATTCTCTCCCGATCAGGCCTGCTGTGTTCTGCTGTGGTCAAACGCATCCGCCGCCAAAATCCGGAAAAAGCTCACCGCAAGAACCCGGGCACCCCTGCTAAGTCTCCAAACATAACGAACCACTTGGGGTGACTTATGGCAGAGGTGTTGGTTATCCAATAAATGGTTCCCGGGACGGCGGTATACATAATACATACCCGCCTCCAAAATTGAAAACCACTTTTCTTATCTTTTTATGGAATTTCACTGCGCAAACACACTTTGTAAAAAAAACCAACACTGATAGGTGGGTACTCGCAGGAATTAAAAGTCTGCTATGTTAGCAATGGAATCTCGAAGGTATTTTAGTACCAAGCTGAGTTCGGGTAGAGTGAAAGCCAAGAAATGTCCGATGGAACACGTGCAATTACTTTTTCTCATTTTGTATTTAAATAAATCCCTTCCTTTCCTCAGTCCAATCCAACTAACAAATAATGTTAACTAGTCCTTTGTAATTACAATTTATATGGACATTCAGATACCTAAATGAAAATGTGAAAATTATTAGATAATTTATAAATATTTTTATCTGATACTTTACAAGCTTTTTTCACTTCGAAAAGTCAGACGAATGAAACTGTGTTATATCTGTCTAACTAACTAACTAACCATCACGCCGTTTCCCCGCAAGGGTAGGTAGAGAGCATGGACCGCCAAACAACTCGGTCTTGGGACACACTCCTTGCCTCGTTCATATTCATACATCGTCTCATACATGCTCTTCTATTATTTTGAGTATCTGATTCACTTGGTCGTGCCATATCTTTCTCGGACGTCCCCAACTTCTTCTACCATTAACATTTGAATTATATATTCTCCTTGCACTCCTTTCCTAGTTCATTCGCTCTACATGCCCAAACCATCCAAGCGTTCCTTTCTTGATCTTACTTATTACGCTTACATCACTGACAAACTGCTTCGGCAGTTTAGCGGGTGCTTAAAGAGAGAATTAAAAAAAAAACAACATCCCTAATTACTAGTAGTTTTGAAAAACACCTATTTGAATTTCGATTATCCTACTTTACGACATCCAATCAGGCTGAAACTGGGCAGATAGACTCGATGTATATGGCAATTTATTCTATCAACTTTTGGTGGCAATCACGCATACACACGCGGACTTTTATGCATTTGACTGAAATTCGAATTTAATACTTATCATTTATCATGTTGCTAACATAACACAGAAATACATATCAGTTTCTTTCACATCTAATTGTTGATAATGTTTGTTGATTTCCTTATCTTCGTGTTTGTTGATTGTGGATTATTGTGTCGTTGTTACTTCATGGTCGGGTTTATGTTCTTTTCTCTTATTTTTTTTAATGCGGTACAGTTGTCCCGACTGCTTGATAATAGAGGGACTTTGTCAACCTCCATTGGCATTTTGTGAGAATAAAAGTAGTGGAGGGAAGTAGATAGGGAAGAGGATGGTTGGAAAATACCTGGCTATTCAGATCTGGTTTTTAAACATGGTTATCGTCATTTCGTGCTACTTGCGATGGATGAGTTGACCAGCTCGTCGGGTTTCCACCCATATCGTCATGGGTTCAATTCATTGCACAAGCAACATCTTTTTCTTATTTTAAAAGTAAGCAAAATTCAACTAAGGGGTGGGAAAAGGGGATGGTGGTGGTTTTTAGAAATGTCGAGTATCTTCCTCCAAAGCAGGAAGATACTCAACATTTCTGACGTGTGCAAAATTTCATCAATCTCGGAATAAAACCGAAGTTATGTGTTTAGAAAACAAACCCAACCGGTACATTTAGAAAGCAAACAGTTATTTAAAAGATAATTACTTAGTTGAATTAATATGATAAGTTTCCAATTAAGTAAAGTTAATATCTATATTTTATGTATCGATCGTCCAGTTGATTAGATTGACACCTCTAAGTAATAAGTTTTGAGATAATAACGAAAGAAATATTCTAATGCTCATCGCAAATCAAATATTCTTTATACGTGTCTGTGTTTTAAATATTAATTATGATATAAAATAACACCGGGAGGCATAAGGCTCCGGTACATTACTGTGACATTTTGAAATTACCTACTAGTGACCCAGAAAACTTATTCATTCTGTTTAATTCAAAAAAATAATTTTCGCTCTCCTGATCAATTAACATTTTGTCCATGTTTGTTATTAGATGTTATAATAAATTACTAGCGAATTCCCGGCATGCGTTGCAATGCCATGTAAATAAAGTTAAAAATGTTTCTCCCTGCGTATCCTTTCCCATTCATCCCCGTTCCCCTCCCTAGTTCCCTTCCCCACCTTCCCCGCCTACCCCTCTCCCCTCCCCTCTTCCACGTTCCCCTTCTACCTTCCCCGCTTTACCCCTTCCCTCCGTTCTCCTCCTTTATCCTAAATATCATAATACCAGAGTTCACCATTATATATAGAAACATCGCGGGCGTGCATATAACTCACCAAAGTTTCATCGCAATCGGATGAATAGTATTGGAAATAATTTCATAACGCCAGTGTTCGCTGTTATATGTAGAAACCATCGCGGGTATGCGCACATCAAATCACCAAAATTTCATCGCAATCGGATGAATGGTTTAGGAACGCTAAGGGAAAAAACAAAAAACACTCATTTTTATATATTACGATTATAATTATAAATGATTCAAATTTGTTATTTTTATTGAGAATTAATTAACGGAGAATTGATATCACGGTAGGTAATTTTACTTGTCATATAAATATTGTAATAGGTCATAATTCGCTATAAATCATCTCACAATAAGTCGAATGATAGTTGCGTTGTGCATCGTTAGGCATTAACCGATTATAACTAAATGGTACGGACAGCTGTTATATGTATTATTTTATAACACTTGCGTAAATATTAACAAGGTTTGTTTCTCTCTAGGCATTTTAAATGTAGTAAAGTCCATTTACCCAGTGGAATCGTACAATTTATTTAAGACACCGCGTTCCGAATTTTTTACCACAATTTAACACAGCTCCCTTAAACACCTTCAGCCTTACTTATAAAAAAACACTCCCCAACCGTTTAACGGTGATTTATTTTAACATTGAATAAAGAATGCATTTAATATTTTGAATTATTATCTACTAATAAAAATATTAATTTTTTATAAGACAAACATTCTTTTTATACTTTTTTGAAGGTTAATCCCATCAGTGAAATATATCATATTAGAATAAGTTAACAATAATAATCTAAACGAAAGTATGAAAGAGAACAAGACACAGAAAAACAGGAAAAAGACAATGGTCGCAACTGGGACTCGAACCCAGACCTCTCCGTCTAACCGGGACGAGCGCGTTAACCAATTTCACTATTGCCACCTTCTGTCAAATCGTCATATTTGTCAATCTCATATTTTCAAATTTTAGAATTACATGATAATCAACTAATTATTTTTCTCCATATTGTTGAAAAGGGAGTTGCCCGTAATATGGAGAAAAATAATTAGTTGATAATAATGTAATTCTAAAATTTGAAAATATGAGATTGACCAATATGACGATTTGACAGAAGGTGGCAATAGCGAAATTGGTTAACGCGCTCGTCCCGGTTAGACGGAGAGGTCTGGGTTCGAGTCCCAGTTGCGACCATTGTCTTTTTTCTGTGTCTTGTTCTATTTCATACTTTCGTTTAGATTATTATTGTTAACTTATTCTAATATAATAAAAATATGTTTTGTTTATTACTATACTAGCTGACCCGACGAACTTCGTACCGCCTCAGAATCAATAACTGTTAAATTAAATTCAGTTTTTTTATTAAGTTAATAATTACACAATGAAGCAATAATCACTGCGCAACTGTTCGTGTTTTGTTTTCGTCAGTATCAGAGATGGCATTGTGTACGGATTTATAGGCGGAATTCGGGAGGCGGGTATGGGTGCGCCGCCCCGGGAACCATTTATTGGATAACCAACACCTCTTTCATACGTCACCTATAGTCACCCCAAATGGTTCGCTACGTTTGGTGATTTAGCAGGGGTGCCCGGGTTCATGGGGTGACATTTGTCCGGGTCTTGGCGGCGGATGCGTCTGCCCACCCGCTGCGTGGCGGGCCGGATCGAGAGAGACTGGTTGAGGGAGGCCTTTGGACCTTTCCAGCTGGACTCTCTCGACCCATCGCCTTGCACCGCAGTTGGAGGGATGGATTCATACGTCCGTCACTCCCGGACACACTGACCCCAGATTCCTACCCACCCATCATACCTTTTTCTTCCCAGAACTTCCTATCCTTCCCTTCCTTAAAAAGACACTCCACACAGCATCCCCTAAGATGACATATGTCCTGAGGAAAATAATTTTCTTCGGGGCCTCATGTGTGTGCTGATGTAAAAAAAATGCTTTTCATTTTCTTTATACGTGTGAGGGATTTTTATTATAATTATTGTATATTTTTTTTGGATGGGTGGAGACATACGTTCACCGTTTGTCTCATTTTCGACTACTGACATTTAGTGTGTAAGAAAGAGAGGCAGCATTATATGTTTTAAAATAAAATCAAAACAATCAGCGCATTGACATTTGACGTTTTTGAATTTTTGGAACTCACTCACTACTCAATATTATATGTACTTATCACAAAATTCCCGCAGCTCTTTCAAAATATGAAAATTCGTTCCATACAAAATGTATGGGGAAAAGAATTTTCTTAATAACAATTTTTTTCGTTAATTTTTCTGATGTTTTAATAGTTATTATGTTATACGGGGCGGAGACAAATCCTACAAATCCTAGATCATCAAAATCGGCCCAGCCGTTCTCGAGTTAAAAATAGTGTAACTAACCCGACTTTGTTTTATATATTAAGATGGGTTAATTTCCACTTACAAGATTTGCATTCTTTCAAGAAAACGAATAGATGAAATAGACGAAGTTAAAAACATTTCTCTTATTTAATATGTTATAGGTAGGTATTAAAATCACATTGGTTTTATTTTAAATATGTAAGTCATGCTTTATAATATTTTTGCTTGTAAACGTCGATTAATTATAATATTTTTTTTGTTAGCGCACTCCCTCTAAAATTCGTATTCACGTCTCTCCCTTTCAAGCCATTTTCTTATTATTTTCGGCTTTCCACCTCAACGTGTAACATTCGGAATCGGGTAAGACCACGTACTCCTTACGTATATGTCGAAAAGGTTGACTGCCGCGTGTTTTGATTAGGCCAAAATAATATATCCAAAATGCATGTTTTATTTAATTTTGTGAAGTTCAGGCACAAATATTCAAATGTTTTCTGATAAGATATACATTTACACTTCAAAGCAGTTTTTACAGGTCTTGCCTGAAAATATTGAATAATAAATGTGTTAATTACCCAACTTTATTGAAAACTAACACAAGCTTAGCAAACTATATATAACGCATCTATCGTGAAATGTTGAGTAATATAAAAAAAAAAATTACGAAATTGTTAAACGTTTTCTATTTCTATAAACTTTATTTAGGTACGACGCGCAGCCGGAAAATGTCATGTATTAAATTAAAATAACCTTTTTTTAAATGACGCGGTCAAATAATCAAGCAATTATTGTAAGTAGATTTTTATTTATTATTTTTTATATTTATTTTATTTCATTTTCGGCACCCTAGAAGTTTAAATTCAAAATCATTTCAAATAAACCAGTCACCAAACGTAGAGAACCACTATGGCAGAAGTGTTGGTTATCCAATAAATGGTTCTTGGGGCAATTTAGCCAATGTATGAAACAATAGGAAAACCCCGAATGCCTACAACTGTTTTACGTTTTTGTAAGTACTTACATACTTACATCAAAATGCAGGTCTTTTACATGATTTTTACTTAATTCTCCCGTAATTCACGGAAAACTTCAAGGAAAAACTATTTTCGAAACATAATTATTATTATTAATAAATAATCAAATCAAGTTGAATTTTTAAGGCGGATACCTAAGTACCTACCGCAGTCTACCTAATAGAAAATCGCACGAGAAAAAGTAATGATTCTTAGCTAAACTTATAATAACATAAACATATAAAACGTCTCATTTGACATTTCAATTATTCTTATTAATTAAAAGTATTTTTTTTCATATTTAGTTACTTACATTAATTATTATTATAGTGTGACTATTTGTCTAAAACTCCAATTTATCATCGAGAATGTCAATGTTGATTTATTAAACGCATGACGTTTCATGGCGGCTCCGTTGCGCAAGCGCGGTAAAAACCGTAAGCAGCCAATCTAGAACAATCCAACAATTCCTTGGGAAATTTGACTCTGTTGTAAAAATGTCACAGCATCAACACGCCGAGTATTTTTTTATATGTGTTTATTCGGTGCTTTTTTATTCGTGTCGGCCAGTTCGTGAGTCATGTGGCCGCGTGTATATGACCAGCTGATCCACGCGGCCAGCATTTTCATTTTGTTGATGTTTGGTTAGTCTGCCGTTTGCCGCGTAGCGTCGTTGTCAGCTTGAGACGATTTGGGTTCTTCGCGCTTGAACCCAGTTCGGTCTTTTTCAAATTTAGAAACGGGTTCTTTCTCCGAGTAAATTCTGAATTGAACTCGTGAAGAACTATTTGAGCGAACATCTTATATACAATATAAATATAATTATTTCAAATAAGATTCTTTTTCGAATTTTAAAACAGGTTCTTTCTCTGACTATCTTTTGAACACATATTGTGAGAAGAACTGTGCTAGTGAACAACGGCTTATTATTTTTTTTTCGAATTTTGAAACGGGTTGTTTCTCCGATTATATTTTGAACTTATAATGTGAAGATCTTTATTAGTGAACAATATTTTGGAAAAACTTGTTTTGTGCTATTACTTTCGTGAAAAGTGTAAATAAATGGTCAGTTCTACTAGACTTGTGTGTAACGAATGAAACAGTTTTTTGGAAATCGTTTTTACGTTTTTCCATTTTCATCAATTAGTAACAATAATAGTTCTTGTTTTATGTCAAAGTGAAGAAGGTATCATCTTTTTTACATTAATAATATTATTAAACGGAACATAGGTCACATTAAGTCATAACAATGTGCAAACCGGTTTTGTCAATGCAAAGTTCATAATATCTCCCCTCACAAAATCAATATGATTTTTCCGAAACCGGTTGGCATGTTGCTGCAAAATTTGGTGATTTAGGCGAATCTTGTGTTAAATTTAGTTATAATATTATTTAAATTGATGAAGTGGTCGTTTTCTAAACGGGTAAACAGTAAATAATGCCCGCGCAACGGAAGTTCCCCATTTGTTAGCATTTTGTATGAAAACTAAACGTGAACAGTTTTGTCAATTGATTGATTATTTTATAAACAGTGTTCCATTGTGAGGCCGACGATAATATAACAAAACAACTGTTATTTCAATACCAATTCGTTCGTATTCATTTTCTAAGCAATCTAAACCAAGGTTATGATTTGACTGCCTCCGTGGTTGAATAGTTACGATGATCGGCTAGGAATCCGGAGGACGAGGGTTTCCATCAATTTTCAATAAAAAAATTATTACTTGGTGATTTATTTTTGTGTTGCTGCCTCATTCTTTAGCAAACATTTCGGACAGCGTATCAGTGTCCATCATCAGGGCAGATGTGTAATGGTGATGGACACTGTAATACGTTATGTAATATAATGTTATAATAATAAAGAAGGATTGTGTAGTGCAACACTGCATAATACCCCAAAAAAGTTCATCGTGATCAGTGGCGGCTCTCCCCTTAGGACAATGGGTGTTTGACCCCCCAAAATTATAAGATATAATAATACATTTTTACGGATAAAACTGCTCAAAGCATCGAATTGTTTATTTGAAATGAACCGCGAAATAACGGCAGGCTAGCGGCGACATAGACGAGCAGTGACATCTATTGCAAAAAATGGAAGCTCCCATTCACACAGTATTCCCTGGGTCAATTTTGCCAATGTCCGATCTTCTCTCTCTATGCGCGCCATACAACAAATGAGATGGCACTATGTTCTTCGCCTGGAGTTGATATTCTCCCGCATAGGTAGTAAAGAAAACCTAACTACGCTTGGGTTATGTCCGTGAGGGAGACACCATTATGAATGTTATGTGTTGTTGAAAGAGATGGTGATATAACATAGGTCGGTTTTGCTTTTTGCACGTATGTCTTGCATGAAACAATGGTTGTTTTTGTATTGAACAGTTCGGGAGAGATTTGAAATAATTATTCACATTGTTATTGATGTAATTTGCGACATTTCAATTTTAATTTGGTAGTACATTGGGAAGTAGATCTTTTCAAAGATTATTTATTATATTATTATGATCAATTTTCAACAGACATGGAAAACAGCTTGATTTAAAACAATTTTTGTTTTATTTTTTTGTATTATTTCTATTAGCATAAGTTAACAATAATAATCTAAACGAAAATATGAAAGAGAACAAGACACATAAAAACAAAAACTTTATAAAATAATAAATTATAAAAAGAAAGTTTTTCTTATAAACATTGAATATTATTTCTAATCTAATTTTGTTTTTAAATTTTGGATACTTAGGTACTATTGGTGTGCACAACTATATGGAAAAGTGCCCTCGTTAAAATGATGTGCCTTCAAGTACCTACATGTATTATGTAGCGACTTTGCAATTTACAAATAATACCTATGTAATTTGAGTTGCGGATTCATGACCCTACCTCTCTTTAAATTGGTTGATAATAATGTATCGGCATTTTTCTCAATATCAAATAAAGATTAATCACTTTTTTTTTCAAATGACCTTCCACAGCTGGAGCCCTAGAGCCGCCTCTGATCGTGATACTTTTGGCCGTGAAAATCTCTAACCATAACCAACATTTCTTTTGCTATGGACTTACGTGGTTTATCCTTTAAGGTACAGATTTTATTTGGTTAATTTAGGATATTTTCCAATTATTTATTTATTAAAACAATATGTGTATGTTTGCGGCACGTTCCAGACTTGTAGATACTTTTAGTATCGCCCTGGTGAAAAACCTGGCTTTAACCGTGATTGGTAATTATAATAATAATGTTTGGATCATTTCCATTTTGCCGTTATCGTGAGAAAATCACTCCAAGAGCGCTTCTTCACCTTTCTCTACCCATCCCCTTCCCTTTCGATCTTAAGCCTCACATCATCCCTTAATATTCGTCCCAGATGAATGGCCCAATAGCCGCATTTTTGAAAAAAACTAACGTGTTTTTCTTCAGATACAAAATTAAAATATGGATTAAAGAACAAAAAACCCTATATTGACCGAACTAAATACAAAAATCAAATTTGCTTCTCTGACGGCTAAAAATAATGTGAGTTCGGCGATATAGAATAAACGATATAGGAAACTAGGGGGTGCCAAATTCTCACTGGCACCAGACGTTTGGGAGCAACTGGGACTCTTGTGAGACACAACTCGCAAACTAACAAAAACTAAAGTAGATTGGAGTGGGGAGGCTACGAAGCACCACATAAAGAGAAGACCGATTATTCTATCTTATTCTTTTGCAGGTTAAATCCTATAGATGTATGTGTTTATCTCTTTTTAGTGTCGCTTTTTCGTTTTATCGAGTTTCAAATCACAACGGCGCTAAAGAAGTTTTCACGTCAAAAATAAGGGTGCAGTTCACACGCGGCAGAAGTGAAACCTTCAGAAAACTAAATTAGACAAGCAGGCTAGGAATCACCGTTCAAAGAGAATACCGATTATACTATCTCATTCTATTGCAGTATAACTCCTATAGATGTATGTGTTTGTCTCTTTTTAGTATCGCCTTTTCGTTTTTTAGAGTTTCAAATCACAACGGTGCTAAATAAGTAAGTTTTCACTTCAAATAATAATATCAACTCTACGACCACCCACCTTAACTTGCTCTAAGTACCTAGCAACCGTAATTAGCCAACTGTAAAAAGTAACGTACGTAGTTTGCGTGGGAGTCGACCAAATGCCACTGCCATAAAATTTGTCCATTACGTTTCCTCTCATACCAACTCGCAGTTCGGTAAATCTGTTCCGAGAAATAAAGCGATCAATGATCGTGCTCTCCGGTAGTCATACGTATTTACTTCTTGTGGATGCTGTGTTTAGTAAACTGTAATACTAAAATGATGTAACTTTATCGACATTCAGTCTACGAAGTTTCTTGATAAAAATTCTGTTTAGAGTTTTGTTTGAAACAAGAAAGTTTTATCCGGTAATATTAACGCTATCCAGTCTGCATATGAAAATGTTGTCCACTTTTCTTTCTTACTCAAGTTACAAAATCAGTAATCCAATATATTGAAGAAAAAAATCTAAACGAAAATATAAAAATGAACCAACTAACTAACTAACCATCACGCCGTTTCCCCGCAGGGGTAGGCAGAGAGGACGGACCGCCACACAACTCGATTTTGGCACACACTCCTTGCCTCGTTTACATTCATACATCGTCTCATACAAGCTCTTCTATTATTCCGACTCTTCACATGGCCCGACTCGAGTATCTGATTCACTTGGTCGTGCCATGTCTTCCTTGGGCGTCCCCGACTTCTTCTACCTTTCACATTTGCGTCATATATTCTCCTTACACTCCTTTCCTCTTTCATTCGCTCTACATGCCCAAACCATCGGAGATTCCCTTTCCTAATCTTACACATCACGCTTACATCAGCCTTGCATTCTTTGCGGATCTCCACGTTTCTCTCACGATCGTACATGGTTTTACCACACATTCGACTCAGGGATCTCATTTCTACAGCATTAATTCTACTTTCATCCTTCCTCTGCCAGTTCCAGGCCTCACTGCCATACATCAGGGTAGGTACCAGCACTCCATGATGGACGGCTAGCTTCGCTTCTTTAGCCGGTTTTTGTTGGTGCCAACGTAAAAATGAACATGACAGAAAAATAAAAAGCTAACGATCGCAACTGAGAATCGAACCCAGGATCTCTCGTCTTACAGGGACAAACGCCTTAACCAATTTGGCCACTGAGACCTCTTATTTTAAGTCACTTTTTATCAGTCTTATATTTCAAATTCAGAAATAACAACATTATCTTCGAAGGCGGGGCCCTTGAAGAAGGAGAACCTCACGGCTGAAAACCTGAGACAGTGGTTTGGCCAGTCTACTAGTTGGACAAACGCATTCACCGCCAGGACCTAGACAAACAACCTCACCCATTAACCCGGGCACCCGTGCTAATTAACAAACGTTGAGAACCAATTGGGTTGACCTGTGGCAGGGGTGTTGATTATCCATTAAATGGTTCCAGAGGCGACGGTGCATATACCCGCCTCCCAAATTGAGGTTACTAGATATTAATTTCTGCTACTGCCAATATTATAAGCGTAAAATGTTTGGTAAAGTTTTAGAGTTACTGGACGCATTTAACACGAATACGTCAAACAAGAAAAAACTATGGCCTTATGTAAAAAATGAAAAAACTGGCCTGACAAAAAATTGATCTTTAATATGATGCACCACGTCGTCTAACATTTGGAATCGGGTCACTTCCAATAACACGCCAGTTTTGATTTATACCAGAAAAAACATCTTAGAAAAGTGTGTTTTATTCTGTTTTGCGAATTTCAGGCACAAATATTTAAATGTTATGCCATCATTTTCTAAAGAACTTAATTTGCAATATTATAAATTTAAAAAAAAACCGATAAGAGGTTTGTAAGTAGGAGATTTTGATATTTAAAGCAGTTTTTATAGGACTGATACGTAATTTTTTCTGGGCTTACAAAAAGACTTATCAATAAAAAAACGCGAATAATTCAATGTTCAAGATGTGTTCTACTCGCACTATTTATTTTAAGCATCTTTAATGTTTCAAGTGATCACATTTTCAAACCAAAAACAACATTTTACATTGCTTCGTATTAATGCATTATTTACCAATAATAATACGTTTAAGTAAATAGTAGTATTTTATGAAATTATTAAGTTGAATCGAAGGATTATTAAAGAAATATATATTCGTATTAAGCGTTTCCAGCTATCTATATGTTGTTTGTGCAATGAATCAAGTCTTAAGTAAGTTAATCGAGTGGTCCAAGGCGTCGGGCTCCCATTCGGGCGGATTAAATCCTCTGCTAACTAACTCCTCCATCATTGCACTAGCAGTATTTTCGGCTTATAATGATGGTAGTACCAGAAAATGTCTGGTAATTTGAAACCTGGGAATGTTTGTCTAACTTACTGAGAGTAAAAATCAAGTTAAGAGCGTATAAACAGAGAAAACCAGAAATATGTCATTTTCAAATCAGTGTTTAGACGTATTGACTCTTTTCCACAAAAAATTATAAATTGGTTTCGAAAGATTGTTATTTTATCTAGTAAAAGTATGTTTTAAATTTTGAGAAAAAATGTTAATTTTTAGTATAATAAGGTTATACCACAGGTCGTTGGCAGATTTGTTAAATTTTCAAAAAAGATTTTGTATTATACAACGCACATTTCATATCATATAATCGTGCAGTAAAATAAATCAATACATTATCTAGTAACAGTATATTACAGAATTTTAATTTTAGTATAAAATCATTAAAAAATATACGCGTACATGTGTTTCTTGACGAAAATTGGTCCGTTTGTGTATTTATTTGCGAATTTACAGACTAATACATTTCAGATTTCTTTACATTCAGACATTATTGAAAAATGATAAATACTTATGATCAAAAAATAATTACAAAAAGTACATAATTTTAATAGTTTTATCAACACGCCTTTCAGCAGTTTTGGATGTAGGTATAAATTAAAGCAAATTTGGAATGAAATAAAATCGATATTGAGTTATAATTTTAAAAAGCTGGTACGGAGAGTAATTAATCTTTCTCATGGGAACCGCCCTGTACGATCGTAAGAACATCTTTCGACGAAATGTGGGTTTTCGGCCGCTGGCTGGTTAAACGCTCTTAAAATTCAAGTCAATTTTTGGTTTCATGCTATATCAAAAACCGTTCCATTAAAAGTCAACACAATTTCAGCAAGTTAAAACCCCTTTGAAATTAAAGTGATTTAAAGTCATTAAAATCGATGAAAAACCAACCTGTATACGTAACCTAATCTAACCTAACCTAGCCTATTTATCTTGTTCGTTCCCAACACTTGTATTAGATGAAATTTTTGTCAACAGCTCTTCTCAAGAAAACAGAAAACTTTCTCCCTAAAAACCTTCCACCCAACATCCCAAGAGACAAAATCTCAAGGCCTTCCTTTATTAAATAAAAAAATTACAAGTTGGATTACTTACATAAGATCTGTCTAAACAATCAATCACATTTATTTTTAAATCAATCAATACACGTATTTTGAAGATTAATATGCGTAATTTCCAATAATTTAAAAGTTTTCTTTCTGGCCAATAAGGAATGTCTTCATAAATATTTTAGCTTCTGAATAACCAACTTGCAAAGCCTTGAAATTTAACTTCTACCATTTTAACAAATTATGTATAAGTACCAAATTTTCATATTATTGGATAAAAAATAAAATTGATTTTTTTATAACATTTCTGGTGGAATAAATTATTTCTAATGAAACAAAATTCAATGTGGTTTTTTATGTGTGGTAATTAAGTAAATTGGTAAAACATTGGCTATTGATTATCGGTTTCCCATCATCCAGCTTTTGGTTTTTGCTAGTTAGTGGAAAACTCGTTGTTTGAATGAATCTGAAAAAAATGGGATTAATTAGTGGACTTTTTCCAAACACGTGATTCCAATTATAGAGTCAAATTTTCACCGCATTCCAATTTATTTTTCTACCCAACCAAAATGTAATCAACAAGGTACATTTATTATAATATCTACACACTAGTGCAGATCCGTGGAAAATCAGGGAATTTATAATTGTAGAATTTGTGGAACTGAAACTATGTATTTTAAAGAAATATCAATTTTATTTACGATAAGAAATACACCTTTCGAATGAACGCGCCGTAAGTAATAATCTTGTAAATAATTAAAATGTACACCTTTAAGAATTCGAAATTACCGCAAATTGTAAAAAAATTACGAATCCTTTGGAATTTTTTAATAATTATTTTTACACGAAACGAAAAAAAAGTGGGTGACAATTTGATGACATTTGTAACACATTTATCAAATAAAATATTTGCTTGTTTTATTTTTTTCGTTATCAATAATTTTAGTCAGAAAAAACGTAAGATGTGCCATTTTTAAAACTTTTTTATTTTTGCATGCAAAAATTTTATATTTCATAAATTATACGTTTTTTCGACTTTGATAAATTTGGAAGCGTATTTTATCACTTTTCAAAAAAAGCTTTTAATTTTAAAATACTTTCATAATATTCCATTTATTCGGATTTTATTCTAAAGCGGAAATATTTTGACCCTCTGAAAAAATATCGACGATGTCTGAGGGGTTAAAATACGAACACATTCCATGACGAGAAGAAGTGTGAAATTTATGAAATTTAGTTTAATTTATAACATTTGCAGCATCGGTTCTTGTGAGGTGATGCCTTACTAATTCTCACGTACTGAAGTAATGTGGTAGTGTTAAATTATCCCTGAACTTGTGAAGTGTGCCGTGGACCGGGAAGCACGAGGCACAAAGCACGGTTAGTTAGTTAGTTAGCTAGTTAACTTGGAGATATTATATTATCACTGCTGCATACGTTTCATTGTCTAACAGGGCACGACCCTAATACCTACTGTTCAAAAGGTTGAAATAATAAGAATAACTAAATAGTAGTAATATAATAAGTATTATCGAAACAAAGATGATGTTTTATATTGATTCAAATTTGGGTTATAAACATTGACGTATATTGATCGAAGGTTATAAATGAAAAAGCGAGTTGCGTTTTTTCCATACAAGCATATTCCCATATTTTTTTTCTGGATTTTGACAATAGTGCAAATATTTTTTAACATAATATAGATATAGACTAGTGACATACTGACATGTCCATACTTTTTGCTTTTTTTGATAAGTTACTTCTTATGAGAGTTGGGACTGTCCAAAAATTCTAGTTTGTACGCCTTCTGTAGAATATTTTCTTTTAATACAAATGGTGAAAAAATCTTCAACCCCGATTTTGTTTAGGTGTAATCAGCCCGAGGTGCAGTCCCTATCAGTGTCAGTGATAGGGATGCAGGGCTATCAGTGTCAGTGACAGTCACAGTTTTGTGAAATATCTAGTACTAGCTGACCCGGTGAACTTCGTACCGCCACAGCATCAATAACTGTTGTGTTAACTTATTAGTTGAATAAAATTCAGTTTTTTTATTAAGTTAAAAATTACACAATGAAGCAATTATCGATGCGCAACTGTCCGTGTTTTGTTTTTGTCTGTGTCAGAGATGGCGTTGTGTACGGATTTACAATTTTTGTGATTTTCTAACTTTTCCACTTATTTACGGGAATTACGTTTAATTTTCTTTACACTATAATTGTTGTTATTATAATTGTTGTATTTTTCCTTTGGAGATGTGCATACATACATACGTTCACCGCTTGTCTCATTTTCGACTATTGATATTTTTACTGTGTAAGAAAGGGGGACAGCATAATATGTTTAAGAACAAAAGCAAAACAATCAGCTCATTGACATTTGACGTTTTTGAATTTTTTGAATTCACTCACTACTCATATTACCTATATTTATCACAATATTCCTGCAGCTTTTTCAAAAGATGAGAATTCGTTCCATATAAAATGTATGAGGAAAAGAATTTTCTTCATAATTACGTTTTTCGTATTTCCGAAATTTAATAGTTATTCTACTATTCGGGCCGGAGACTAATCCAACAAACCAAAGATCATAAAAATCGGTCCAGCCGTTCTTGAGTTATAAATGGTGTAACGAACCCGACTTTGTTTTATATATTATGATAAGAATTTTTCAGCTCCCACGTTTCCTCTTGGCCGATGGAAGTGGGGAACCGATTGAGAGAGGGGAGAGGAAGGTTAGGAAGTACCTGGCTAATCAGATCTAATCACTAATGATTCTGAATGGTCTTTCTCACATACCTGTATTAGAACCCGTAATTTTTGGATTGGCAACTTAAGTATTTACCACTCTGACATGGCAAATGCATTTTAAAAACTTGAAATACATAAGTATGTGGGCAAATCTGCTCTAAAATTTTGAAAACTAACTTATCTAAAATTTTAAATACTTTGATCCATTTCTTCAAAGTACCTTTCATACAAAATATTTTGGATTCCATCCATATTCACTTTATCGTTCCTAAATTATTTTATGTATAAAATTCACACTTGATTGTTGATTTATTACCTGTGAAAGTCTTATACAATCCACACGCAATACTTTATTATTATTAATTCTGCTGATTTCGTGATACACAGTTGGTAATACTGCTAGAATGGCAAGTTATTAAATAATATAAAACGCATTAAAACTTTATTAAGTAGGTCATCTGTACTAGTTGTACTTCTACTGGATTCTCGGTGTAATGTACCCACATGGTTACGCCACTTTACAGATGATGAAGTTGTGTAGAGATACTTTTCATTATGCAATTAACGTCTTAATGATGAGCACGTATCTAATCTTTTTATTCTTTGTTTATTTCGTATGATGATGAGTTTGACAAAATTATATTTATTTTTTGTAAAAGGTAAACCGTTTGGGTTGTGGCATTGCAATAACAGTAACTTTAGTTTGATTGCATTATATTGCTACCTGATGTGTATATCGATCGTCCAGTTCATTAGTCAGACATCTCCGAAAATTTGAGTTGAGTATGCAGTTATATGTAAAAGTGTAGGTACCCTCTATCTGATGAAATACTCATAAACACCACCAAATCAATTATAATGCAGAAAAACCTGTAGCGAATTAAATGAAATGTTGATGTTTTCTGGGTCACTAGTGTGATATTTCAAATTGTCTTACTAATCTACCTGATCGTTTTGCCTCCCAGTGTTATTTTGTAGCATATTTAATATGTAAAACACAGACACGTGTAAATAATATTTGATTTACGTTGAGCATTCAAATTTTGCTTTCGTCACTATCTCAAAACTTTGTATTTGGAGATGTCTGACTAATCAACTGAACGATCAATATACTTACTTACAAAACTTTCATTCGGTACGAGTGTATTTTTGTTTTGGACATGGCAGATGATATAGTATTTAGTATACCTTAATCTCCCAATTCAAAACCAAATTTAAAAAACATGTTTTTTACATTAACTCCACACAGGAGGCGCGGAGGAAAATAACCTCTGAAAGAAATGCATGAGAGCCTGGATGAAAAAAATACATTATTCATACCGTCGAAAATTAATTAAGTAGTAGTTTGTTGTACAAGTCATTTAACCTTGCTAAAGCATCACACGTGTAAGTTGATAAGAATCTTATCATCTTCGGGTCTTGAAAAGACCTATGTTATAGGAGGGAAGAAACACAGAGGCCGGCAAATCGTTTCACAAACGAGTCGAAATTTCCACGAGTCCAATGTCTTGTTTTCCGATTAAGCACTAGTACCGAACAGATCAATTACACTAGTTCCTCAGAGCATCTTCCATAGAAATTCGAATAGAAGGAAGACAGCACTCCCACACAACGACTATGCTCAAAAGATTGTAATTTTTTGTGCTAAATCTCTACATAAAACCTTTCAAATACATTTTTAAGCTTTGGTAATGTAATTAATTCTTTAAACAAAAACATCTTATTTTCTTGGAACAAAACCATTCGAACAGTTACGGTTTTAAACACAGCATTGCATTTCGTAGTCGTAAATATTACGTTAGTTTTAATTACCGAGTCTGATTCCCGCACTAAAGCAAATCCAGTGAACGTAACGTTTTATTTCGAAATAAATTACTTTACCACGTAGAAATGATGACGTTATGGCAACACTAGATCGTGAAAATATTGCTATTTTTATACGTTATAACTCATATATTATCAACAACCATCATACCACTAAGGCCCAATTGCTTCGCAGAATTTCAAAGGGGACAAAGTCATCAAATGACATCGCCATTTTTTTTTAATGTTTGAAATGTCTCCGTTAAACGATGATGCTAGGTGCGTTTCAGCTTTCAATCAAATTGTAATAAACTGACAAGCTTAACAACGCGATAGTTGTCCTCTTTTGCTGATCACAATATGTTCAAAGGCTAAAACGGCATTCAACGGGAACTTTCAACTGTCAAAGAAATAAAATGGAGCAGAATGGCTATTTGATGACAATGTTATATTGGAATTTCTGTGAAACAACCTGTCCTTATTTTATTATTACATAATTTATAACGCGCTTAAACTTTACAACTGCCGGAATTGACCGGCCTTTAATGGTTATCTTTGTTGATTGTCTGAAACTAAATTACAGTGTGAAACAGTGGTTCTCAAAGTGAGTGGTTTCGCGCCCATTCAAGGACAATAAGAAGGCATTAAAATTTTTGATTGACTACAGGTTTTCACTCTTCTATGCAGATTTGCAGTCATTTTTTATGTGAGTACCGCACAAGAGTCCTAACTGCTCATAACCGTCTTGAGCTAGTGAGATGACGATTTAACCAATTTGGGTATGTTATAAGACTGAAGATCGTGGAGAGGGATAGGAGATGGGGGAGAGGAAGGTGGGAAAATACCTGGCTATTCAGATCTGATCACCAAACTCAACCAAAGCCATTTCAAGCAACAGTCAATTGTGAATGGTGTTCTATCACCTGAGCAATTCTGAAAGTTTCTACCAATCACTAATTTTAATTAAAAATTGTGAAACAACACAATTCGATAAACATGTACAACCGAGATTTGAACCCGCCACCTCCAGATTTATAGCCAAGGATTGTAACTTCTCAACTACAGAATCGTTCATATGGGCCATGTTTCTGAAAAACAAATTTTTCAGGGACGCACAAAATGCACATTTCGAGAAAGTGCGTAAAAGTAGATATAACATTTTTTTGGTTATCGTAAATTGTGATCAAACGTATTATTGACATTTTTCAAGAATACGTTGATATGTTTTACGTTTAATATTTCATTTATTTTTGGGTTCGAGATTTTATTGTATAATGTTGCTTCACAACAACTTCTTTGATGTCTTTGTAACGAAAAAATCTAGTTATTTTATTAATAAATATATTTAGAACTTCGACCACAAGTCCTTAGCCAATATTAATATTAGCCAAAAATGTGCTCATAGGGGGAGAGAGAGCGAACTGAAATAAAATATCTTTAAAAATAGGGCATTGAGCCAAATAAGTTTCAGAAACTCTACAGTAAACAGTCCAAATAATAACCTTGGTGGTTTGTAACAGTAACACAGTAAACAGTAACATTTTTCCCACTTCGGCTACTAGGTATCGTGATAAGTCTAACAACCTACAGTAAAAAGCAAACAGCAAACAGTTCTGGCGTTATGAGTAACTTGTGTACGCGCACGACAGCATGCAATGACTTTTTACAACAGCCGCTGTTTTAGTGGGCCACAATTTACGAAAATAAAATTACATATATTCAGTCCTACTAGAGTTGGAGTTAAAGATCATTCTCTTAATAATTAATAACCAAACAAATTTTTAAAAAAATATATGGAATTGATTTTCTTGTTAAACGGCTGCCCTTTTTTATACGAAACTTTATTTTGCGTTGAGGCCAAAATACCTTGCCAAACTTTAATTAAATCAAAAGATAAAGGAAATTTAGGAAATACCTATATGTGAGCTATTTTATTTGTTTTTGTTTTAAATTATAAAACGTAGTCCATTAAAAAATATGATTTTCAAAATTTTAGAGGCAATTTTTTGTGAATTAATAATATTTATTATTAAAAATAATCTTTTTTAAACTACTACTTGTGTTAAAATAATGAAATAAAATAATAAACTTGGAAAAGAATTTAGAGTAGAAATTTTAATTTATGTATTATCATAATGTTTATTTCTGTTCCAGCGTTAACGGATCGTTTCTACTTTAAATTTAACTCCATGCTTGTTTTTAACATTTTTATTGTAAGTACCATAAGTACAAAAACGTTAAATGTCCCTCTACGTCGCAAAACATAGTTGTCCCAATTTCTTTGTATTTCTACAAAAGGTTTTGTGTACTATTACAATCATTTTGAAGAAATAAAAATAATTTTAAAATATATTGTTTTGTGGTAATGAGGATGGTGTCTATGGACTATGGATACGAAAAACCCCACCAAAAAAATGCCAATTTTTTTTAAGGGTTTAATCCAGTATTTGAATACCTCATAAAAACGCACTTTGAAATCGTGTCCTACCCAACACAATAATAATTGCCAAAGTTGTCTTTAAATTTAAGAAAAATTCAAATATTTGGTGGCGCACATTTTATAATTGTAAATAATTAAAATAGATCGTATGTGAGATATTTACTATACTTTTGTATTAAAAATATATATTCAGTTCGGTTTTGGTGTTTTGGCCTCGTATCCAAAATTATGTTTTGTATGAAATAGGCCACGCCGCCGTTATGCACCCCCACATCTACCCTGAAATATTTTTATTATTAGGGTTCCACGTGGAGTAATCCGTGCCACACCTGAGGTCATGACTGTTAGTATGCTCTTGTTGGCTTTTAAAGCCTAGCTTATTTTTTGTCTTAGGGTTATAATACCAGGGTCACCCTCGTGACAATTTTGACTTTCAGAATTTTCTTTTTGTTATTTTTTGTGAAATTTACCTGTCACAACACAACCGTAAGGCTACACATGATTCCTAAACTTTGCTGTATTAAGTATATTATATTTTGTTGGAATTTTCTTGTTATTAGACCTAGGACTATAGGTGTTTTGATTTATTGCTTGAAAAGGCGCATGGCTACACTGGGAATTTTTTCTCGCAATCAATTCCAATCGGATTAGTTTTTCCGCCCATTTCTCGGAAGATCGAATGCGACTGATCTGATTTTAATAAGAGGGAGGGTGAGTGCAAAGTTACAAAGGCGCATATGTAGTCAATTTATGCCTTCAAGCATTGAAGGTTGCGGTTTCACAATAATAGCGTTATTGGACACCGAATTACAGATAAAAAATAACGGTAAAATCCGCTGACGGCCCACCTAGGCACAGTTTTTTTTGCCTACCAAACTATTTGGTTTGGGCACCCCTGGCTTACACGTTCTCATATCCGACGAATAATAATCACCTCTGCTATGAATCTTATTAAGAGTGAATAACCAGCACATGACAACTTCGATTCCGACACTAGCGCTAACACATCAGGGCTCGCGAGCGGGCGTTTTCAGAACTAAATTTCGTTCCGCGGCAATCCGAGTTTTGAGGGTTTTGTTCACTCGAGCTAGGGCTACCCGCTACTATTGCTACTTTATATTACTATTCTCGCTTCCAGAATTTTAATTAGTAGTAGTTATTTGTATATTGAAGTGCATAAACATAAATAGATACAAGTGAAATGCGTAAACACAGTAGGTATTAACAGTGGCGTGCACAGAGTTTTTGATCAGGGTAGGCAGTAGGAAAACCGCCAAATTGATTCAAATAAATATAAAAGAAACTTGCCACAGATGGCTCCCTTCGTACAAGTTTTCGCTAAGTGTACTTGCTGCTGGCTGTAGATGATGTAGGTTTGGATTATCTAAGCCACTTTAAATATACAAATAATAATAATAATAAATAATCGCTTCATGTATGCGTATTATCACAAGCCAATCAATGGATATCCGAGGTGGCCTTGATAAAAGCAATTGGCGTTGTCTCACTTTCATACTTCAGATAACAACAGATGTCACTGTCGTCACTGATTGCCATTTGCTAATTTGTTCCAGAAAGCACTGCCTGATACTAACAAAAAAAAACCATAGAAGCAAATTCAAACGACAGTTCTTCTCTATGCTACGTGCATTTCGTAAACAATGATATTATATCTTGTATGAGGTTAGCTCTAAGCAGAAATAATTCCTGCTTAGCCCGCATTTTAGTGAGGTAGTCGGAGGGCGCGTGTAATTTTTAGTTACAGTTTATGTCAGATTTGTAGTATGCCGTTTGATGTGGCGGTCGCGTAGTTTTGGTTGCTCAGCTTTGTCGCGCTTATTTTTGAAAGTGTGTATTTATTTTTAGCAATAATTTAATAAATTATAATATTATTTACATGCTTACGTTTTACAAATACGCTAGGGTAGGCAGTGCTTATGTGCCTATATGGAGTGCACGCCCCTGGGTATTAAGTAGATAGCTACATGAATAAACAATTTGTTATATTCTTTTTAATATTTTGGTTTTTTGTTTTTCAATTGTATTTTACGGCCATTAGAGTGGAAGATACTCTCAGTATCGCCCTGGTGTAAGACCACCATTAAGAATTGAAACGTTGCTTGAAATGGCTTTAGCCGTGTTTAGTGGTCAGATCTGAATAGCCAGGTACTTCCCCACCTTCCTCTTCCCTATATCCTTCCCCTCCCCACTACCTTCAGTCTTACAACATACTCCAAATTGGGGATGCAATAGTCCCACTGGCTCCAGACTTGTGCGGTATTCATGAAAAAAAACGAGTAATATTAAGTTGGATTGTAAAAAATGTCGCATTTTGAAATATTTATTCGTGTGCATAATTAATAATAAGCACTTCAACAAACAGAATTAAAGCGCACAAACCCTTTCTTTCTTTGAGTGGCCTTGCAACGCATGCCGGGTACCCGCTGTATATAATGTTATATAGTGCAGGCGCTTGCATTATAATTCCCGGGACTTGTGATGGAACCATAACAGTTTAGTTGACCGCGAGGTTACAGTGCCCATGAAACGCATGCCGGGTACCCGCTGTATATAATTTATTTATTTATTTACGGACAAATAGTCCATTAACAATATAACAATAACACGAAAAACAAGCGTGCGTAAAGGCCCGACCCGCCGAGCAATCGATCACCGTTCGCATTGATTACCGTTCGCATGTCATTTTTCGTAACTATCACCACTTTTCGTAACCCATTCACCAGTTTACCCCGAGCGTCGAGCGTGCGTAAAAAAGATTTACCCCAAAAAAATATTTTGGAGCAGTTGGGACTCTTGTGCGGTATTCACACAAGAAAAATTTAGAATAAAAAAAATATTCGAAATTATAAAAATTTTTGCAAAAAAATATTCAATGAACATGAAAAATTGCGTTCGGGCAACCCTGTAGATTTAACAAACATGAATCAAGGAATTCGTGTTTATTTCAAATTTCGTTTTCAAATTTCATTTCCAAATATTATTATTCAAAGCGTCGCGAAGACGTGCTCTCCTGGCCGCGTTTGGGCCCGTAATGAAATCTGAAATTTGTGTTTACGGGCTGCGATAAAAATGGTAAAATGCGATGTTCAAAATTATTTAAAATTAAATACTTCCTGAAATTATTTTGCGATCAAATTATTTATGATTTGTCAATAACGTCTTAGCAAAATAAGTATGTAAAAAAATCCGAAATATATTTGTTTGTAAGTGCACAAATAAATGCACAAACCGACCAATTTTCGTCAAGAAACACATGTCCGTATATATTTTTTAATAATTTTATTTAAACTAAAATTAAAATTCTGAAACATACGTTTAACAGATAATGTATTGATTTATTTTACTGCATGATTATATGATTTGAAATGGGTGTTGTATAAGAAATGTACTTTTTTGAAAATTGAACAAATCTGCGAACGACCTATGGTATAACCTTATTATTCTAAAAATTTTTTTTTTTCTCAAAATCTAAAACATAAGTTTACTAGATAAAAGAACAATCTTTTGAAATCCATTTATAGTTTTTTGTGGAAAAGAGTCAATACGTCTAACCACTGATTTAAAAATGACATATTTCTGGTTTCTCTGCTTATACACTCTTAAATTGACTTATTGTTAATTTATCGTTCACCTGCTCATAAATACTGAAAACCTATCGATAACTTATTAATGAATTGTTATAATAATCAATGTGCAATTACCAGTCCATTAATTAACAATAGAAATTAATTATGTATATCAACCAATGCGGTTGTTTAATGTGTGTGATATTGTATTCAACACGAAACGTTACGTTATTCATAATATTATAAACGATGACCGGCCAACTTAGAATGAAACCAACTCAGAACCACATCAGAAAGGTCATTAAGAGTGATGCTAAAAAAATTGGTTAAATAAGTTAAGTTAGGGTTATCGGCTATTTTAAAATTATTTTTTAATAGCTTTAATGACCCTTCTGAGGTGGTTTTGAGTTGGTTCCATTCTGAGTTGGCATGGAACCATATAAATATATCTTCATATTAAATCTACACATTGCACGTGCATATTTATATCGTATCTTGCTATTGTGACTCTTAATGTCTATGAGTGATTGTAACTCTGGTTCAATGAACTCGGATACGATTTGAAGTGTCCTTTTCAAAATTGGAACTGATTGTCAAGAATTCAGACAAGCTGTAAAGAACCTAACTTCTCACAATGTTTATTTGATGATTAACACCTCTGCCAAAGGTCAACCCAAGTAGATCGCTAAGTTGTGTGACTTAGCACTTATTTTGTCTTATTTCACAATTTATTCATTTAAAATAATATATAGTATATTTGCGGCACGTTCCAGAGTGGAAGATACTCTCCGTATCGCCCTGGTGTAAGACCACCAGAATTGAAACGTTACTTGAAATGGCATTAGCCGTGTTTGGTGACTAGATCTGAATAGCCAGGTACTTCCCCACCTTCCTCTTCCCTATCTCCTTCCCCTCCCCAGGTTTCAGACGGGAGCAGTTGGGACTCTTGTGCGGTATACATATAAAAAATAAATAAAAAGATACATTAACCCCCAGATTCCTATCCAACCCTCATAACTTTTTCCTTCTCAGAACTTCCTCTTCTTCCTTTTCGAAAAAGGCCCTTCACACAGCATCCTCAAGATGCCTCCTGTATGGAGCTAAAGAAAAAAAATATTTACATATGTTCCTATGTATGAAATTTTTTTTAACCATCATATTATTTGAATTCTGTATTTAAAAAGTGTACATGACTTCTTAGGGTAAATATTGACAAGTTAATAATATCCGGATCATTTTCAAAAAAGCCTTTTTTTACTTAAGCGCAAGTTCCATTGTGAGTTGGATGAGTTTAAAATTTTCCCTTCTCTTTTGTCACTATAATGTAAAATAATAATATAATGTTCCTGTGTCTGAACTGCAGTACAATATTTACTTGTCGCCTTCAGTCTGTTTTATTGCATCAATATGCAGTTAGGGTTTCATTCGCTTAACTGCAAACAGTTTCTTCTTTATGTATACCCATTTCCATAGAGAAGTTTCCTCCGTCTAGACTCACTCTTTCTCCTTCGCACCCCCTAAAACCACTTTCCGACACCACCAACACCACTCGCTTATAGTCCTGCAGCCTAACAACACCATAACTACCCCCAGCTACCTCCACCACCCCCAAACAATGGCGGTTCGTGGCCTATTTCATTGGGAGTTCAATCAGAATTTAAAAAAGGAAAAAAAAATCACACATTTAAATCTTATGTTGACCTTTTCTATAAATATATTTTTTTATAGATTTAAACAATTTTTTCATATCACTGCTGAGAGATTGGCGACACAGTATACCATTTGGCTATTTATTAAAGTGTCTCTGACCGATTATAATATGAATCATAGATTATAAATAATAATATAAAAAAATGTTTTAAATTACAAAATCACAATTAAAACAAGGAACCGAACTTTTTTACATAAAATGAAACATCATATAGAAAGAAACATGAATACTTATATAAAAGAATTTAAAACTCATCTTAAAAATTATACTGAAAACTTAAACTGAATCATGTAAAAAAAAAACAATACAATAACAATAACACCCCCCCATACACACAAGCCCTGCTTACTTATGGGGTACATCAAATATATCTATCATGTAATTAATTACTGTATAAAATTTATTTGTTATTTATGTATCTATTCGTTACTAATAAAAAAATAATAAAAAAATACCTTGTGTAGGTAATTAACTTATCGTTTTAATAACAATTTAATCACGTTTATCACAAAAAAAATCTATTTATTCTTGCAAATCTCATAGTCGCTGCGCACCCGCGCAAATAAAAGATTTCTAAGATTAGCACGATTTACCACTGAAGCGCCTTAAATATGTTTTATATGGAACTATCTCTTGGAACAGAAAGACCCATTTTGAATTTGCTCTCGAGCGACTCGGGGATGTTTTAGTACGCAATTTGAAAAAAAGCGTTGTTAAAAATTGTAAAGAAATATTTATCTTATTTTATTTTTCCCTGCATAAACTCACTACCAAAAACCGCCACTGCTCGCAACTGCCCCCATCAAAACTGGCTCGACCCTTTGTCACGTGCCTTTCAATTATTTCGTTTAATTATACTATCCTTTTCTTCTACTTTTTTTATTCAATGTCGGGCAAGTTCCACCTCAAAAAAATTTCATGGGATTAAGGTTAATATTACGATAGTATTATAAGATTAGAGATTAGCAGATATAATATATTATTTGCACGTATTAGTCTTTTGTTCTTCAAAGTAGCGATTTTTGTTGTTGTTGTAAAGTGTTTTTTTTTTACATTCGCCTTTTTTTGGTTATTTACACATCTGCTCTGATGATGTACACTGCAACGCTGTCCGAAACGTTGGCTAAAGAGGGAGGAAGCGCAACACGGCATAGTAACTCAAAAATAAATTACGTTAATACGTTTGGCCATGAATATCTCACATCATAAATCCGGTGGGCTTAGTGAGTGGAAAGCCAGATAAATCTGCTTTTGGCACCACTCCTAGCTTCAATCACATTCTTGAATACTAATATTCCTTCCTCTACACGGTTCCACACAATATTTTGGTTAATATATTATTAGGTTTAGTTTCTGATCTTCTGTACTGGTAGCAAGTAACGCTACAACAAAATCTTCACGTATTATATATCTAATATCAAAGATGTGTAGGGAGGGTTGGCTGCGAGACCTTTTTCATACAAACAGATATCTAAAATATATCTTTGTAGGTCTAATAATATAACCGATTTCTGCTACTTTATTTATAGTGTTTCAAATTATACAATATACACCATTAAAGTAGTCGATTTTTCACGATATTAGAGGCAACTTTTGAAATCATTTTGAGTTAATTGTTAATTAGTTTAAAATGTAATTTAATATAATGAAGTCAAAAATAAACTTCTTAAAAAACGCATTTTTAGGTAGAAATTTAAATGTACCTATGCGTGACAAAGTGTGTCCCAACGTAGATCGGTCTTTTTTAATTTAAATTTACGCCCATGATAATACCTACTTTTTTCAGCGTTCTTAATTTCATTATGTGTGTAGTAAATAGGATAACATTTAAAAAAAAATAATAATCATTATAATATTCGAGTATTATGTAAATGGTCTCGAATCTTCGTGAATGGATTTCGTGTGCTTTTGCTTCAATTTTATACTTACTTATTTAATGAAGCTTTATGCGTGACGCAGAGAAAATTTTGCCAAGAGATATGAATCTTGATTTGCTGTAACGAGCGATTATCGTGAGGGTGGACTTAAGTCGGGTTGTTTTCTTTAGGCTGGCTGCTTTCATTGGGGGGTTATCCTTTACTTTCTGCGAGGGCCTTATACACGCTCACTGTCTGCCCCAAAGCCTTAATAAAAGCCCAGACAATAATAGTAGACAACAATAGGGTATAACCAGATAAAAACGAAAATATTTCATTTTTAATCAAATTCTAGACTTATCGACTCTTTTCTACAATTTTTTTAAAGGATATCGAAAGATTGTTAGATATTTTATTTATTAAAGCTATGTTTTAAATTTTGAAAAATATCTTTATTTTTATTATAATTAAATTATACCGTTGGTCGTTGGCATATTTGTTAATTTTTCAAACAAAATGTTGTATTATACAACACACATTTCAAATATTTTTAACACACAATAAAATAAATCAATAAATTGTGTAGTAAAGATACTTTTCATAATTTTAAATTTAGTTAAAAGAAATCCGAGTGCGTGTTTTGTGGCGAAATTGCTTCCGTTTGTATTTACAGTCTTAAAAAATAATACATTTCGGGTTTTTATACACATTTACTGTGCTTAGACGTTTTTGAAAACTTTTAAATTAATAAGGAAATTACAAAGTGTATATATAATTTTTTTTAATTTATCATCGCGCGTTTGAGCATTTTATTGCTAATATGAATTTAGGTGTAGGTATCTACATATTAAAGCCAATTTCGAATGATATAAAATCGAAATTGAGTTATTAATTGAAAATATACGGAGGATAATAATCTTTCTCGTCGGAACCGACCTGTACAGATACGATCCTAAAACCATCTTTCGACGAAATTTGAATTCTCGGTCGCTGGTTAGCAATTTCATATCTCAGCCAATGCAATTTAGAATTTGCCAATTGTGTCTGTAACTACACGACCATTTACTATAATCATTTCCAACTTCGTAGATAACACTGTAGACTATGAATGAACACAACGGCGTTATCTGATATTATCTGTGAAAATGGCTTATTTATTTTTGTTTTTCCGCGAACTATAGAAAAAATATAAAACACACCTACTTTACGCAAAGAGGTTTTCCTGTAAATTAGATATACGAAATATCTTAATCCTTCATTCCATTTTATTTTCCTAAAATCTGCTTAAGATACTATATGATGACCTTCGTGGTTTAGTGGCTACTAATCCGGAGGTCACGGGTTCAAATCCCAGAGGCGCAAGTTAATTTCATTTGATTAATTTGCGTTATGAATGATTTCACAATTTATTAATTTAAAATATATATTTTTTGAAATAGGCAATAACCTAAAAATAGTGCTTTTTGTTAAAATAAATTATGAATGTGTAGTTTTTTCCAGAGAGGTAGATAGGTACTTTCAGTATCGCCCTGGTGGGAGACCACCATTCAAATTCGAAACGTTGCTTGAAATCGCTTTTGTCCTGTATACTATCAGATGTAAACAGCCGGGTACTTTGTGCAATAGGTACTCACATTCTGAAAAATGAAATTGTTATATTTTGTATTTATTTAGATTTAAAAAGCTCAACCTTTTTTGTTTCACGTTACAAAAGCTCTTGGAAACAATTCCGATTCTTGGTGACCCCTTTTTTACGACTTTTCGAATTCTAATATAGGACATGTTTGTTGACACTTGGCCTACTTTACTTTTATCACATATTATAATATTTTATTTTAACTTTATTAGGTACTATAATATACTATTACTATAATGAGTTTACTTAATAACTAACCCTTGGACGTTTTCATAGGCATGAAACCGTCAAATAGAAAAAAATAAAAATTTAAACCTAACATGGTACTCCCAAAACCATGGCGTGCTCTTTTATTATTTAACACCCACTGGGAGTAAAAACTTCTGAGCAAAGAGGGATTTTTCATGTAGATTGATAACGAAAGGCGTGTTGTTTTATTCTAAAAGGTTTTATGAAAATGCTTATTCACTGGTTGTGGATGAATTATTTAAACCGCAAAGTGCTGCCTGAACAAAGACATTAAGATTAGATCCCACACATAACTATGTGCCTGTATTATATTTTACATTGTGTAGATTTGTGAAGCGGGAAATATTCATTCGATAAACAACACTTATGTTGTAGGTCACTCCAAGTAGATCGCTGCTTTTGATGACTTAGCAGGGATGCCTGGCTTAATGTTGTGAGGTTAGTCCAAATCTTTGCGGTGGATGTGTCGGCGAGAGAGACCCTTTGAACTCTCCATCCTTGCATCCATCTCTTTGATCCATCAACCATCACCGTGGGAGGGATGGATTCATACGTCCATCACTCATGGATGTACTGACCACCATATTCCTACCAATCCCTTTTACTGTTTCCTTTCAGAACTTCCTCTTGTTACTTTCCTTAAAAAGATCCACTAGACAGCATTCCCAAATATTCATTCATTTAATCACGATGTTTGGAAACTCATTGTGAAAGCGATAACTGGTGAATCTTCATCACATAGAGAATTCAAGAAAACTACTACAAGTTTCCAGACACCATGTTTTTCGGTCTCTGGCATTCATGTCGCCTACCACGTATTCTCCAAAATTGACGAGTTACCCATTTTCCTGAAATAACAGCTCAATTGTCTATTACGACAAATATGTTTTATGTACTACGCGACTAAACTTTATAACATCGTCCAATAGAGAATACTCGTACAAACATGTTGTTTCATCGTGGAATACAAAACACAGCATTCATTTTTTTCAGAACATTTACTATACCCAAAACATACTATGTAGATATTTCCTGTCGAAATGTAACTTCCTATCATTTTAACATAAACACATTACATAATCCAATGCCTAGCCAAAGTTGCCTCAAAAATCATACAAATTCATTTATTTAATGGCCTATATTTTATAATTTAAAGCAATTGAGAAGTACTAGATATTTGCCATTAATTTGATTTTAAAAATATCAAAGAAGAAAAAGATAATAGGTACTAATAAATCTAAACGAAACATGAATCAGAACTAGACACAGAAAGTAAAAAGGTAATGGTTGCCTCTGGGATAGCTCGGGTTCGTGTCCAGTTGCGACCGTTACCTTCTAATTTTTCTGGATCTTGTTATATTTCATTTGCCATTTAGATTTATTTGTACGATCTTCTTCTTCAACGATATATTACATTGAAGGGTTATTACCTTCCTAGTTACTCCAATTTTTTTTTAAAACATCATTCTGTTACGTTGGGTATTTTGGCCTCAAATCCAAAATAGTAAAAGTCGCGCAGCCGTTTCTTTAATGTGACCACGTATACCAACATATTACATTATAGAGAATCTATCAGATACGATTGGAGCTTCTTTGCAAAATCTAGATGTGATGCCATGAATTCTAGATTTACTTTAATTTGATTCTGACGACCGGATTGAGATCTTCCTCTTGCGCAATCTTCAGACAGGAAGTGACGGGAAGACGGATCCAAAGTTCATTCGCTTCGACGATAGTAAAAAATAAGAATACATAACTAACCTACTTAATTCTGCGACACCGAACTTAATCCGATCCGATGTCAAATAATTTATGACTTAGTATTATGCATTCAACATTGGTCTTACAAAAATTTAATATATAGGTTCCTTCATAATTGTTATACAGGACGCCGAATTATATCAAATTATTTATTTTATTTAAACTGGAGTTTACTGAGTACCCGTGAACACTCAGGCCATGGGCCCATTGTGCAGTCTCCCATTTCACCCAACAAACAGAGCGCATGTGGGAATTGGTCAAATGGATGGCCAATAAAATGAGTGGAATGCTGTCGGGTTAGGTTTGGTTAGGCAGGGGTACATTGCGTAATTCAATTGCGAATACATCGATACAGCAACGTTCAAACTTGTTAAACTGTCGGCAAAACAAGCAGCCTCCAACCTTATTGTTAACCTCGTAACGAAATGTTTTCCTTCCTCATAAATAGATCTCGCAATATTTGGGCAGAGTATTGACACATTGTTAGTCAATCTTAGGAAGCCTGCTGTGCCCCAAAACTAAGGAGTATCCCATCAAAACCACTGTTTCAACAATTTCTCTATTTATATTTAAAAAATAATTCCTCGAATGATAATTGGACATTGCTCCGTTCCTTCTCACATTTATAAAATTCAAAAGCTTGAAACTCTCCATTTTGTACTTTCTGTGGTCTAGGTCTAGAGTTGAAACTTTAGATCACATATTTTTTGAAACAAATATCCTCTCTTCTATCAAGCCTTATCTTATATGTATCTCCCCCTCTCCGTTCAACATCTCATGTTTTCTACGTTTGAACTCGACTCCAATCTTCCAAACAATTATAAAATTTGCCCATTTAATCGGATTTACTACATGAATTCGCATTCTCTCTCTTTCCATAATTTGAAATGATGGCCTAGAATGCCACTGAAGGGTGAAAGCCAGAAACATTGAAGAAAAAACAATCCAGTACCCAATAAAACTTAGTGCTTACGTTGCAAGCTGTTCTGTCATCTCCGCACGATGAATGGGATAAATTACAATGCTTACATTACCCAGATATTCGTAAGTGGGTCAACGGAAATCGAACAGTGAAACTTATAAATTAGCCAGAGTAGTAATAGTACCTACAGAAGTAGTTGGGTAGTTGGAGTTAGGCAACACGTTTGGACTAGTTCTCAAGGTCTTGGCTCTTGTGCAAGAAATGGCAGAATGTGCTGGACCATTATAAAACTATGCTTTTGTCGACATGTGAACAATGGCCCCTATACCCTAATCAGCGATAAAAGAAAATCAGTTCTACTTTGCTTTAATCGCCTCGGATAATGGAGTTAGTTTTACTGGACAATTAAAAGCTATACTCGAATGTAGTGTTTGAATGGCACACGTTAAGAATATTATTATTATATTTATCGGTATGTTACGTCAATTGTCTACTGCTTCTGCAGTGCGCAACTCTGTTTAAGTTTTTTTTTCTCAGACTGCGTTCATTTACTGTTCACTTCACATGTACAGCAACTAAAATATAATACAAAATACAACATAAAAGTTAACTTGTAAATGTTAAGTTCTTATACGTAAAAATTATAACGTGTATATTATTAGCATGTCTCTTGCAACCCTCAAAGTTTATGTTAAAGATATCAAGAGAGTTAAGCAGCCCCATACCCTTTGTGATGCCGTGATGCGCCATTTCGTGTGTTCTGCCACGTGGTATGCGTAGCAGATCATGGTTTCGCATCTGGCTGTAGTTGTTTGGTACAAACAACTTGTACCATTCCTGGTGGTAACTATATATTAAATTATACATATTTTTATACACTGTTAATGCGAGGGCCAACTCTTTCTCTACCGGAGACTTTGGTAGTGCGTTATTCAGTTTGTCAGCCACCTTTGACCTGGAGTCCTTAGATAACAGTTAAACTCTTAACGGTAATTACTTTTAAATGCAAGCTGTTTCCAAAAAACTATCGTAATCAGTCCCTTCGGTAACGGTGCAGTTTGGTAACAAGCAATGTAACGGTTGCCAGTATAAAGGGTCGAATGATTTTCTACTTTCGTGTTTCCTAGAACACCCACTTCTTGAAGACCTTGGTTCACTCCATCTTTCCTTAATACTCTTCACAAATCATTTCCAAAGCTAAAATGAAAAAAAAAAGATTTAAGATCTTTCGTTTAAGAGAATTGTACGACAAAATACCATTGTATTTGAGATAAAGCTATGCCTTCATTCTTATAATGAGTACAAAGTATCACGGAATAAAACCAACGACAGTGCGGTGATCAAAGGAGGCAAAGCAGCAAGAAACGCCATCTAAACCGACACGAGACCTGATGTTCCGAGATGAAAGGACTTTATACCCTTTATACTAGCTGAGCGTTGAGTGTCTGTACAGTCCACGTGGAGTTTTAAGTGTGAAACACAATCAGGACGACTCTGAATAAAAACTAGGTCAAATCTTAGCGGCAATATGGATTTAGGAACTGGGATTTAAAACACCGGAGACGAGCGCTCCGGATACACAAATTTAAATACGATGAATTACAGATATAGACCGCTTCACCACTTTATTCAGCATTCAGATTAAATATACGGTCGTTTCAAATTCAAATGGTCCTGTTCTGAGAACGCATCTCATGTGTAATCATGAAATTAGCGGACACAATGAACTTAATACATATTCCAGAAGCGTTGACGACAATGACGAGTAGAACACATTTTCCGGGAGTTGTAAATGTAAGATGTTACCAAGTGTGACACATGACATGCAAGAATACTCGATTCTCAAAATTATCATGAATCACCATGTTTTAATATTCACGCTGAATCGATCGCCTAAAATAATGGACATAAATCACAACAATTTATTATAAGTTGGTTTCCATTACTGGTTGCAGAATAATCTTCTTGATTTTTGTTGTAAAATGTTTATCTGTAAACTTCGAATCTAACGGACAGTAGTTATTCAGCAAAAGCTCCGAATAATTTAATTGCAAACGGACAGTATCAAGATGAGTGGAGTTTTATTTTGGGATTTTGTGGAATTCGAATAATATTATTATTAGTGGATTTTTTGCTGATCACTGAAGCTTGCTCGCTGGAGGTTATAAGAGATTCAGTAGTCAGTCAGTCCATTGCGTTTCAATCGATTTATTTATTTTAGATTAATTTGTTTCGCTTTTTTTAATAACTCATGTAGGTCTCATAGAAATCGTTGTGTCTGCCATACTATCTTAGTGAGAAATATAATACAAACGGTGTCAGAAAGAGATCTACGCTTTATATTCAAATGAAAAAGTTTTTGTAAGAACGAAAGAAGTAAAATGTACTTTTTTTTTTAAATTTACTCGTAATTAAAATTAATTTTAATGATGTTATTATTATCAAGTTCTGCGTGTATAATTTTCAAATTGTGGTTAACCCACTAAAATTTAGTGTGGTGGAAACAGATTCCTAACCCCACATAATACTTTCTCAATTAGTGTCTCAGAAAATTGGTTTAACCGGGAATAAATCAATTTAGACATTTTCAAAAATTTACATTTAAAATCGTATAAAGAAGTAATCTCAAAGTAGATTATTTTAGGCGAAAGTTTTTTCGACCCCCTGACAAGGTATGGTCGAGGCCTGAGGGGTTAGAGCTCTATTTGTTTGACACGATCTGTCAGAGGGCAATCATAAATTCGTCACGTCTACACTTTTCTCTTGGAAGACAATACAATCAGTCTTTTCGGAATTTGTCAGAATTCAATTGTATAAATGTTTTTATGTCTTACTAACTCTTCAGGAGGCATCACTCAGGGCCTATGTCACCTTTAGGAATGTTGTGAGTTGTAAGAAGAATAGTTTTAAGAAAGTAAAGAAAGAGTAAACCTTGGTGACCGTACACACGTTTTCACAAATCACTTCAAATAGAATCTGTATATATCACCTTGTGCAAATGTTCAGTATTTGTTTGGCGTAAGGTGAAGTTATACGTGAAATCCTATTTAGATACTATTTAGATTAATCTTTACGACGAATTGGCATGCAGTATGAAAATCTAAAAATATGCCACGGATAAATTGAAGCTTTTACTAGCTTTTCTATGCATCGGAATTACAATAAAACTATTATTTACGTAACAAAAAATATAATCGTAAACCACTAAAAAAATGTTTTTTTAAAGACTTTACTATGAAGTAATATAAGAAATTTTTTTTTTAAATATCTCTTTATATGGCTAAGACTATTTTTGAGGTTTTCTATGTTCTAACTTTTTTCGTTCTTACAAAATTATGCACAGAATGAATAAAAACCACTTTTTCGCTTGCTTGCCTCGCGCAATTAAGACGCTCGATTTTAAATTTTGCAGGCATGAGAATCGAAATATTTCTAGCGTTTATATTCCTCTTAAAGCATATGTATCTCTACATGGTTTTTATGTCTAGTTTTTTTATATGAATACCGCACAAGAGTGCTAACTGCTCTCAACCGTCTACAATGTGACGGCAGGATCTCCATTTGGGTATGTTGTGAGGCTGATGGTAGCGGGGTGGGGAAGAAATGGAGAAGAAGAAGGTGTTGTAAGTAATTGGTAATTCAGATCTTGTCACCAAAACACGGCTTAAGATGAAGCTATACGTGAAATCACTATTTAGATTAATCTTTACAACGAATCGGTTTACAGTACGAATATAAAAAAATGTGCTACGGATAAATTGAAACTTTAACTAGCTTTTCTACGTAACAGAATAACAATAAAATTATTATTTACGTAACAAAAAATATAAGCGTAAACCACTAAAAAAAAAGTTTTTTCATGACTTTACTATGAAGGAATGTAAGTAACAATTTTTAAAAAATACCCCTTTATGGCTAAGACTATTTTTGACGTTTTCTACGTTCTAACTTTTTTTCGTTCTTATAAAATTATGCACAAAAAAAATAAAAACCGCTTTGGCGCTTACGTTAAATTTTTAGAACCGTACTAATTCATACGATCTGCGGCCAACGCTTGTATTCCACCATAATGCCGCGAGCCGTGGCCAGAAACGGACGTGGGATCTGTGCCCGTGTTTTAGAGGTTTTTTACTAGCAATATAATCGTAGACACGTAGCGGATTCGTCGTTACAGCGAGCATTTTTGGTTCTCAAACAGCGAAGGTTAGTTTGTGTTTTTTCGGATATTGGCCTGAGGATAGGATCTGGCCTGATACATAAATGAAAATTCACATTTTAAACGTACATAAAATCTTACACTTGTCTTGAATGTTATAGGGTTGTCTACAAATACAATGATTAATATATCTTCCGCATTGTTACCAAAAATATTTATTCTGATCGTGCAAGAAACTATTCTTTTCTGAGTTTTACTTGTCACAATTTGTAGTTTCCTTTTTCTTTTTAAGCAGAAAAACTTGAATGTCTCTCCACGGGGAAACCACAGGGAAATTAATCGCCGAACCGCATATGAAATATTTATAACCAAATTTAGAAGGCTATTGTTGAACACTGTCAAGGAAAACGCCTGTGAGAGGTAATGGCGACCTCTGTGGTACTCGTTGGCTCAGAACTCTGAGTTCACGGGTTCAAAACTATTAAACAATATAATTTCGGTAGTTTGTACATGATATTATTATCTATATATTAGATATTAGATAATATATTAGATAATAATATCATGTACAAAATATTGAAATATTTATTTAAATATATTATTATTTATTTAAATTTATTATTATTATTAAATATATTATAATTATATTTTAATTATTTAAATTTATTATTATTATTAAATATATTATAATTATATTTTAATTATTTAAATTTTTTTATTTGAATTCCTCATAAGAGTCCCAGCTGCTCCTGTCTGGAGCCAGTGAAAATTTGGCATCCCTAATTGGGATATTTTGTGAGACTGAAGGTAGTAGGGAGGGGAAGGAGATAGGGTATCTGGTCACCAAACACGGTTAAAGCCATTTCAAGCAACGTTTCAATTCAGAATAGTGGTCTTACACCATATTATATAATAAGGCCGCAAATATTTAATATTTTATTTTTTATTAATTAATTGTAAAAAAACACAAATTAATAAAATAATTTCTTTTTTTGCGCATGCCGGGATTCGATCGCGCTTTGAAGAGTGGGTATTCTTACATTTAAAACATAGATGCATAAAATGTTTTCTGATCTGGCCAATATCCTAAAGGATCCTGATCTGGCCTGCCAAGCAGCTGGTGAGCAGGCGCATCCACCGCTGCCGCCGCCAAGATCTCACCACACCCCCGCTAAGTCATCAAACGTAGCGAACCACTTGGGGGTACGACAGAGGTTATCCAATAAAAGGTTGCCGAGGCGGCGATGCTCATACCCACCTCCCAAATTCAGTTTATTTTTTTAATATGAATACTCCACGAGAGTCCCAACTGCTCCCGTCTAAAGCCAGTGATGGCTTTCCCAATTGGAGTATGTTGTGAGGCTGTAGGTAAGTGGGGAGGGGAAGAATATTGGGAAGAGGAAGGTGGAGAAATATCTAGCTATTCGGGTCTATAACGCATAACGGTATAACGCAATCATCAAAAGAGTTACAAAATGATATCAATACCGAAAATGAGTCAGCATCAACTATTCCTGATTTCAACTCTTTCGATGTTCAGAATGTTATATCATTTGAGAAATTTTAGGTTGACGATAATAATGCTTAAATTCATTATCGGTAGGATTAATATTTTAAAAGAATAATTTTTAAATATATGTAGCTGTGAGCTGTTCCTTGAAAATGTCTAATACTGAGATTTGCTTGCCGGGATTTGAACCCGCGATATATATTGTATTTGTTTTAATTATGCTCTTTTAGGATAAATTCAAAATAGGTAGAAACAAATTATTTATTTTCACCGTTTTTTTAAGTGTGTGTATCCATAAATTTATGTATCTAATGTACAATATTTTTAAACCTAGCTGTGAGTTGTTCCGTCATCATTTCTAATACTGGGATTGGTTTGTTGATTTATTTGCAAAAAAATTAGTTGTTAATGAATTTTACAAAAATTTTAAATGCGGAAATTTGATAAAAGTGTACGTAAATTTGATAATAGTATATATTCCTAGTTTGGTAATATTATATTGCATTCGTTTTAATTATGCTCTTTTAGGATAAATTCAGCATATGTAGATGCAAGTTATTTATTTTCACCGTTTTTTTTAAGTGTATGTTTCAATAAACTGATGTATCTAATGTAGAATATTTTTAAACCTAGCTGTGAGTTGTTCCGTCATAATTTCTAATACTGAGATTGGTTTATTGATTTGTTTCCAAAAATTTTATTTTTGTAAATGAATTTTACAAAAATTTGAGTATATGTAATTTGGGTATTTTAAAAGTGTATGTAAATTTGATAAAAGTACATACCTATACCTAGTTTTATAAAAGTACGTATTAGTTACATTTTTTAACATATATACATATTATATTTAACTTGAATCAAGTTTCTTTTTATTAATATTTATATGTATTTAAAATAATATGTATTAAAAATTCACTTTCATAAAATTTTTTAGATTGTAAATAAATAAAATCAATTCAAATTTTATAAACATTTACTTTTATTAGCATTCCCCATAGTTTGAGGATTCTCGATAATATCAACAACGCTAACGCCACGGCCGCTGCTGGTAAAATAGAATTGACGGTATTCATCCACCGGGTAACAAGGTATGTATAAAAGCATCGGCGAACGGAGATCTCGCTGGGCGCTTCTTACGTATTGCAAGCACCACGTCATAGCAACAGTATTTATTTCAAATTACTTGCCTCGTGCAAATCAGACCGAAATATGAAGGTGCACCGCGCTCGGTTTTAGATTTAATAAAACACAAGAATCGAAATATTTCTAGCGTTTATATTCCTCTTAAGCCATTTCAAGCAACCCTTAAATTCGATATTGACAGTATCTTACACTCTAAAACGGGCCGCAAGCACACCATATATTATTTTTAATGAATAATTTGTGAAATAACACAAATTAATCAAATAAAATCTACTTGCTCACCCGCTAAACCCGCGACCTCCGGATTGCTAGTTGAGACCCTTAGATAAGTAGACACTTATTTATATTTTGTGTAAGTAGGTATACCTACTCTATTTTCCTTAAACCGACTGCATATTGTTTATATGGCGGGGGGGCAACTGTCGAGGGACCAACTGTCATGCAATCACGCAACACACCTCACAAAAATATATTTGATTTATTTTGTCTTTAACTTATTTTATAAACCTTTTTCAACGCTAGTTTTCAAAATAAACCTTTTTTCTCGAGACAGATTGATTTACTATTATACGGAAAATTTTTTGTTTTTAAATTCCTGTAATCCGTTTCGCCTTTGCTGTCATAATAAATTAAACATTTCATGGATTAAGAGGAAACCGGGCGGCATATTGTCCATACAAACGTATTCCCCGGATTCCTGTATGGTTTTTGACACATCTGCAAATATTTTTTAATATAGGTAATCTAGATATCCACCACTAGCATGTCGGTATGTTTGGCTTTTTTGATGTTTTTTATTGATTTAGTATTACTAAGGTATTTCACGTTGTTTAATATTTCAAACTGTATACTTGAGGCTTAAAACAATATTTCCTAAACAGAAAATATACATCCCTGGTGTTAAATTTAAGAAACTAAAAGTTACTTCTTATAGGTGTTAGTGCCCTCCAAAAATTGTCAAAATTATCTGGTTTGAACGCCATCAAAAGACGTTCAGCATACAAACTACACAAAGTATTTTTTAAAAAGGAAATCTTACAGACATAGCGTATTTTTTTCTAAAAAGATAGTAAAAAAATCTTTTAAATTGCTTTAGTTTTGGAGGAGAAGAATGAAGGACAAAACCTCGATTTTGATAATTTATTTCTGTATTATCAGCCTGAGGTGCAGTTGTTCGCTCAGTATTCGAGGAAATAAGAGCCACAGTGACAGTAAAAGTTGGATAAATACGAATTCATCAAATATTTGTAGTTAATTTTTTCGTTCTGTGGAGGTTCTATTCAAGTTCTGTTATTATGAAATTATAGGCCAGTTGCTGCATGAAACTGAAATAATCACAGAACTTACATAGAACGTGAAAATTAACTTCAAATATTTGAAGAATTCATCAAACTTTTTGAAACAACCCATCCATAAAGTTCGATTTTCTCGGTGACCGTTTTCCTCTTAAATATTCACGATACCCGTGTTCTGAATTACTGTTATTAGTAATTAAATAACTTTATTAGCATAAATCTTACTAACTGAAAACTCAGCAAACCATTTCCCGGGATTTGAAACTAGCGACTATTGCAGAAATATTTACCAGTTAAATAAAAAATAACGAAATAACAATTTCAGTATTTTGCCGAATCGTAGAAAACGTTGAAAATTAGTGGCACGTGGAATGAATTCGGTAAGTACCGTGAAACAAAAGGAAGTAATGGAGAAAATGAAACGTACATTTCCTCGCAGCTTCTTTGTTGAATCTATCGGTGATTTGGGTTTGGCGTTAATGGCATTTTGAAGAGAAATAGGTCAACAAAACTATAAATATAATTTGAACGCGTTTCAAAAATAGTAAATGACGAAACTTGCCACTGCTTATTAACTGTGCTTTACGCTTTTCTCTTGTTTGTATTCTTTCACCGAAATATTTATTTTTCTATGCGTCTACTAACTCTCAAACGGTGAGCTCTCCCATCATGAAATTTTTACAGATTTTTCCATCCAGAATTTCTAGCTGACCCGAAAACTAGTTTTAGTTTTTATTTATTTTTTTTATTTATTACATTAGTTACATTTATACAGCAAAATTACATAATAATAATAATATTTCAAATAACTGTAGATATTAAAAAGTGTACAAGTGTTATTATATTATGTCTTGTACGTTATTAGTTCCTAGCTAGGCAGATTGCCTGTTCTAAGTTAGAAAGTCGTTTATGTCATGAGTCGTTTTTTCAATTTAAATGCGAAACAATACGAAGTAATGCAAAATCTGTGTTTTTGGTTTGAAAATTTGATGACTTAGAAATATTTTATATACTTTAATTAAATACTGTGAGTTGAACCATCATGGCCTTTGAAATAATCGAGTTTTTTTATGAGCCCAGAAAGAAATAAAGTACAAGGCCTATAAAAACTGCTTTAAATTTAAAAATCTTAAATTTACGAACTTATTTTCGTTTATGATTTTTTTGTATAACGTGGAAAATTAAGTTCTGAAGAAAATGACCGTAAAACATATTTGTGCCAGAACTTCACAAAATAAAATAAAACACACTTTTTGGTGATGTTTTTCTTGCATAAACCAAAACAGGCGGCTGTTAAGCGGGAATTTAAACCTTATCGCCATCGACATAAGCCGTCCGATTTCAAATGTTATTTATTTGACATGGTGTAACAATCAAGACGTCAAGACTCCGCATTTTTAAAACAAGTAAAAACATCGTTAAAAAAATATTTTTTGTACAGTTTTTTATTATTATTTGATTGTGTTTTCTCGGGCGAAGTCGGGTAATAAATTTTAAAGTGATTGACATGGTTCAATCAGTGGGTAAGTTATTGCGCTTTTAGACTGGCACGTTCATAGACTCGCATCTATGGCTCGTTTATATCGTAGTTTTTGCCAAAGTGGTCCATACTTATTTGCTTTTACTATACCATACTATCGAGCAGTATTGCCAGATGCATGGATTTTACCATGTTTTCAAGGTTTCAAGAAGTGTAAGGAGAAATAGTGTAACGTGAAAGGAGTGCAAGGAGAAAGAGTGTAACGTGAAAGGAGTGCAAGGAGAAAGAGTGTAACGTGAAAGGAGTACAAGGAGAAATAGTGTAACGTAAAAGGAGTGCAAGGAGAAATAGTGTAACGTTAAAGGATTGCAAAGAGAAAGAGTGTAACGTGAAAGGAGTACAAGGAGAAAGAGTGTAACGTGAAAGGAGTGCAAGGAGAAAGAGTGTAACGAGAAAGGAGTGCAAGGAGAAACAGTGTAACGTGAAAGGAGTGCAAGGAGAAAGAGTGTAACGTGAAAGAAGTGCAAGGAGAAAGAGTGTAACGAGAAAGGAGTGCAAGGAGAAAGAGTGTAACGTGAAAGGAGTGCAAGGAGAAAGAGAGTAACGTGAAAGGAGTAGAAGGAGATAGAGTGTATCGATATAGGAATGCAAGAAGAAAGGGTGTAACGAGAATATTATGACGCGAATGTGAATGGTAGAAGAATACGGGGACGTCCGAAAAAGAATCGCAAGTGGACCAAATATTCGGGTCGGGCCTTGTCAAGAGTCAGAATTACAGAAGAGTATGTAAGAAACGACGTATGAAAGTGAATAAGGCAAAAAGCGTTTGCCAAGACCGAGTTCTTTCACAGTTCATCATCACTGTCTACGCATGCGAAGAGACAGCGTGATGTTTAGTTAACTAATAAAGCATGTTTTTTATATCCTTAAAAGTTGTGTTATTTAATTTAAAAGTTTTTTTTACCCTGGAAACACGATTTTTCATTTTTGTAATACGGTATCACTGCTATGTATGAATACCTGAGTTCTGCCTGGTTTTCTGCAGATAAGCCGCGAGCAGTGATTGGTAGAGATAGGTTCCTTAATGTTCTGTGCTGTGGCTCAGTAGAACGGGGCATGGTACTGGTTACATGAGAACAGGTTTAACTACCAGCTGAGCCGAGATGTGGTAGGAGTACCGCCGCAGTATCAACTGTTCCCCGGATTCGAGTACCGAGCGACCTGCTTTATTTGGGACTCGCGAATCACGTAACTCTGCAGAGGTCGGTGCTGTTCGCCGTTACACTCATTACACTGAAGCCGGATAGCGGAATCAGACATAGATTGGAAGCTCGGCTAGAAGAGAGTGGAATTTGTTAGAGAATAGACAACTAACGCATTGAGAAGTAGCGGCAGAATATTGTTAATTGAGAGTATGAGATTAGAGGGGACCCCACCACTTTCCCAACGGAGTTATAAGGAAACATATGGTTTCCTCCTTCACCGCACACGTCAAGACTACTTTTTTTATTGAACGAAGCTACATTGGTTTGAAAAACTCTAGATCCTCCAATGTCCATGCGTACGGGGTTAGTAAGCAATATACAAGTACTTACATTATACAAAAGATAAATAGAAGATAAATAGTGAGAGTGTGAGATCTGAAACAACTTTCAAGTTACATATATGGAGAAATTGTATGTTTGAAAATTTCTGGTATTTTCGAGTAGGTATTTAAAAGCACCTACATAAACAGCCTTTTTAATATTGCACCTTACGAAAACTCCCCGTGTCTGTACAGTGTAAAGATAGGGGAACTATAATACCCTGCGGGGCAGCATATTGAGGCAGATTATGGAACTAGCGTTAAGAGGAACTAACATCATTGATTCCTTCAGCGTCAGTGCATATTCGGGAAACGCGCGCCCAAAATCTGTACACGGATGTTATTTGTCACACAAGAACGGGTCGTTTCCACGAACATGGGTCTCTTCAAAACTCATATTCGCTCCTTCCTCTCCTCAAAACAACCCTCCACACAGCATCCATAAGGATGAGATAAGTCCTGAGGGAAATAATGTTCTTAAAAATAAAAATGAAAAATAATAGGGGTTGTAGGAAGGGATTTGTTGATGCCAGTCTTGAAGAGTCCCCGATTATATAAAGGAGAAAAAACAGATGCCGGTAGCTTATTCCACGTGCGAGTTCACTAACACAAAACGAGTCAAAGAAGCGACCCGTTCTCATACACCAACTGTGAACTAACGTGCAACATGCAAGTTTCGCTAACATGCACCGGTGCACAGGGGATCATTTTTGCTAGCACATTCAAGGAGTTTCCATTGAAATACCTGTAGAATAAACTCAGAATTTAGAGATGGCAATCGGTCTGTTAACAACGGATTCTAAACCATACGGATGACCCTCCTTTGCACAAAATCAAATATTTATTCTTCCAGTATTTATTAAACATTTTCTTCTTCCTTTTCAAAAGTCTTGTACGTAAAAGAAACAGACAAGATACGGCCTCTCTCTGAAATATTTTTTTCAACAACCACAAAATACAAACTCATGAAAGATAAAGGGGCCTTTTTGGTCCGGAGCTCTGTATACCATTGTATCAAAAATCAAAAAAGACCTCTCTCCGGAACTACTATAAATTGATATTTCAAAACTCCTTAGCTGGAGATGAAAAGTAGGTTGCGATGACCCTGAAAATCCAAACATAAAAAGTTATGCAAATTTCATGATGTTAGATCAAACTAACGAATTTTCTGCTTCAGAGTGAAGTTAAAATCATTAAAACGAAGCCATTAATTCCTTTGCCAAAATTGTTCGATTCCGAGAACCATCGTTAATTATTCGATTTGTTAATCGCGTTCGCAATATTTGCCAAATTTTATTACACAGATGTTAAAGCTCTGTACCGTGAATTATATTGAAAGTATTTTATTATTTCTAAATGAATCTTCAATCAAAATGATTCTGTAAAATTATAATACGTTTTATCTTCCATTCTAACTCTAAATACACTAATTGCATAGTTGTTATAATTCGTACATACATATAAGAATAGAGTTACTTCTCGGTGCATAACTCTATTGATATAACGTACCAGAAAACTTGGCAGGACAAGATAAATGGTGCTTACGTGGCCTGTAAAGTTAACGCGTCGATCTGTTAATTGCTAAAGGTTGCGGAATCTGCATTTATAAAGAGATTTAATATTCAAACAGAATAACTTTTATTAAGAACTCAAATTTACGAAAGCGATGTTATCAGAAAACGTAGGAAAAAATAAAGAAAAGGTCGGAAACACGGAGGTTAGTGAGTAAGAAGTTCGATGTTATTACGACCGACACTCGAGACAGTGTAACGGTTGGTTTCTCGTTCTGCCATTCAGAAGCGCGGTCCAACGAGCTTGCGTTTCAGTGTGGCAAATAAATGAAAATTGCCAGAATTTAAAATCAAATTACGAGTAGGTCCTACTCTTCTTTTGCGGAACAAAAAATAAACCAATAAAATTAAAATACTGTATCGTCCATTCTAATTCAAAAAACACTCGTGTCATGGGTGTTAAAGTTCGTATTTGTAATAATACTGCTTTACGTGGTACAAGAAAGGTATTTCAATGAAAAGGGGATATATTTATATAGTGATACATTTCCTTTATCGCCCTAATTGGCCTGCGTGCCTAATCTCCTCACTGAGGCGGGCGCACGGCACAAGGCACGAGGCAATAGGCACGAGTAAGGCACAAAGCGGGGAAATTCATTACAGACGAGATGGAAAATCCACTAATTGATCCCCGTGAAAGTACGAATGATAAATCATAAACACAATTCACATTCAAGGAACCAGATTTAGGACACGTGTATTTTATTTGTGAGTGTGTGAGTTTTTTATGTTTTATTTATTAGTTACTCATTATTTGTTATTTTTTACATTAGCTCCACACAGGAAGCCCTGTGGAAAACAATTCTCCTCAGAGCCAAATGTCTTTGGGGATGCTGTGTGGAGGGTCTTTTTAGGCAAATGAAGGAGGAAGTTCTGGGAAGGAAAAAAGGTGTGAGGGGTGGGTAGAATCTGGTGGTCAGTGTGTCCCGGAGTGACGGACCTATGAATCTATCCCTACCAGGCGCGACCCGTCCTAACGCGCAGTCGTGCGCGCCGAATCGTCAAAAAAATTTAACAACAACTGCTGCTGTTTGAGCCAATGTTCCGATAGAGTCCCGATGAAGACGTCAAAAGATCTCCCTCAACGAGCCACGATCGATTGAAATATGCCAAAACAAATGATTTTTGATCTTTTGTAGCTGTGTATGGCGCAGTTCTTAGTTCTTAGTGTCCTACTTGCTCCGCTTTACATATTATTAAGGTCATCTGGCTGAGTTTTATTAGCATCTTAACTATAAATCAGGAAATCTATTGAACGGTTAGAGGTGGCATCGTAAATTGGCACAGCTTCTTTACAGTTTTTTTCGTACAGCACATCGTTTCAATCATGAGTTTTGGAACTTTTAAATTTCGAAACATATAAGACAATATGCCATTTTATTTATTCATTTTGTTAGTGTCCTTTAAGTTAAATAAACAAAGTTGAGCGTTAAAAGAAGCAAAACCGGGTAGTAAACAATAAATACTTTTTTTATATAGTAATACGGTTTTGTTCAAAGCTAGTATAATTAATAAAATACACGACTGTGATGCTTCATGGAACGATTCCTAACCCAAATTAACACCTTTGTGATTTTATTTTAACATTAACTGAAGTCCTCGGCTTTGCCTCGGCTTTTTAGAAATCAGATGTAGTCAGTAATTTTCCTCTTATTTTAAAAGTCGAGTGTGCAAAATTGTATTAAGAAATATCAAAATTCTGCTTTAAGGGTTGGGAAAAGAGGAAGGGGTTGTTTTTTTATTCTACACACCTTCCTTTTTTTTTGAAGATCAAGTGTACGAAATTCCGTCAATCTCAGAATGAAACTGTAGTTTTGCTTTTAAACTAAGCGACGCCGCGCCGCCACAGACACAGTGTTACACACGTATTACACAGTGTATCTTAATATATAAAACAAAGTCGGGTTAGTTACACCATTTATAACTAAAGAACGGCTGGTCCGATTTTTATGATCTTTGATTTGTCGAATTTGTCTCCGCCCCGAATAGCAGAATAGCTATTAAAACATCGGAAACATTTACGAATAAGAAATTATGAAGAAAATTAGGAACTTTTGTATGGAAAGAATTTTCATCTTTTGAAAGAACTGCGGCTATGATAAATATAATATTGGATTGTGAGTGAATTCCAAAAACGTCAAATGTCAATGCGCTCATTGTTTTGTTTTTGTTCTTAAACATATAATGCTGCCCTTCTTTATTACACACTAAATGTCAATAGTCGAAAATGAGACAAACGGTGAACGTATGTCTGCATCCCTCCAAAGGAAAAATACAATAATTATAATAAATCTCCCTCACATAGTATAAAGAAAATGAAACGCAATTCACCTACATAAGTGGAAAGTAAGAAAATCACAAAAAAATATAAATCCGTACACAACGCCATCTCTGATACTGACAAAAACAAAACACGGACAGTTGCGCATCGATAAATGCTTCATTGTGTAATTTTTAACTTAATAAAAATATGAATTTAATTCAGCTAATAAGTTAACATAACAGTTTTTGATTCTGAGGCGTACGAAGTTCACCAGGTTAGCTAGTAATAAATAAAACATTTTCGCTAATATGGCTGGTTATTTTTGATGCAAACATATTGATAAAAGTTGAACCTAACGCGATGCAAATTAAGCCTATAAGTACCTACCTCTGTACCTGTTCAGTGTTCACGTACCTGACCGTCAACACAATAACAATTTGCTCATTCCCACCTACTCTCGCAGTTACCTCCCAAACATGACGTATCTCGTCTGATACGTCAATAAGATAATAAATAGGTACTAACAATATCATGGCTTTATGTAGCTTACCTATTATTAATAACCTGATATATGTTTATCCAACAGATTAATTGAATTCCTATACGAATGCAGTGGGAAATATTAAAAATATTATATCTTTTTTTGCTATCTACAGAAATGCCACACAAAAATGCACTTTAACGGGATAATAAATAATTAAATGAATGCGCAATTTTATTAGTTAAAACAATTAGTGCTTGTTTTGGGTACAATCAATTTGCAAGTATGACACCATGACACGTATTTATAGCAGTTCTACAATAGTAAGAAAACTTTAACAATAACTTTATGGATTCACTTCCGAAGGAAACTTAATTGTTACCGTCTCAACGAATATACTCACTCTGCGATAGCTGAAATCCGAAGACGGCGGTGTACAACTCGTCTCTTGATTCAGTTCGACCAGAGTTTAATCTGAAGATGCGCGGTAAAAACCGAAAAGCAACTTGCACATAACCTTATATCGGTCATCAAAGCTGTAACATCTTAACCAGCGATCACATCTGTACGAAAAACTAATCAATAGCATCCCTCGCCCTAATTAGTAGGAGCCGAACAAAGAATGAGAATGAATTCGAGATACGCTCGGAAATCTGCATAACAATTAGATGGTTTGTTGCACACTCAAATAAATTCTCATTGTCCTTGGCCTTTCTTCCTAACAAACCGACGAAACAGTAATTAATATCTTGCAATACTCAGTTTTAATATAGTGCATAACTCTATTGATAGTCCATTCCTCTTTTGATGCTATGCTATTAAATTCCTTTAATAATCTGTCAAATCGTTAATTTATAAACACCAATTGTCTCACTTTAACGACCTTAAGTCAGATTTAAACAATAATATAACACTTAAGTAGAGAACAATTTCAGGGTAATAACAATAAACATTAATAATTTCCGAAAATTTCCTCGGAATTCAATTAGGGCATTGGTAGAAAGAATAAAAGGAATCTTTAAGATAATGTGATACAGAAATAATATAAATACGTACATCGTCTGTAAGTGGCTTCAGTTTGGCACAGTTTGATAATGCCTTCAGATAGCGAAACAGCTGACACGCGCAATTATAATTACGCAGCAGATCTTATTTGTACATAATCAGATTGAATTCTTTATTTATTTATTTATTAACGCCCTTTTTGGAGTTTTTACCGATGGAGAATAAAAATTATGCATTATTTATTGTACATAACTGGAGTGCTTCAGTAACAACATATTGTATTTGTTTAGTGACAAATTTGAAGATGTCCACTGAATGGGTATAATTATTTCCCTCCATTAGTATTCTAGGCAAATAGGAATACATATAGTAGCTATTCTCAGGATTTCTACACTGAAATAAGTTTCGACTTCTAGTATAAGGAAGTGGAATACGAAAGCATATCAATGCAAGCATTTCTGGACTATCAACTACATCATTTCATCAGTTTATATTTTGTATAGAAAAACCAAGTCAGTGAAAATCCTTCTGTCTGACAATTTTAGTATGTATGAAATACTTAGTGCAACTTTACTTAGTGTTCGAAAGTGCTGTCTCTGCCATGCTTCCTGAGCCTATTACAGATATTTTTACTAAAGAAAGATCCTTTCGTAATTTCAGAGTAAAGAAGATTAAAGATGTATCTGTATTTTAATTTGCTCAAACATTCTGATTTTTCAATTTTCTTCCGCCATACAAAATTGTACAGAAAAAATTACGATGCGCGATGTCAAGATGCGATATGTTCACTCTTTTTTTAATGCCAGAATTCACATTATGCAATAATATGTGTATATTTTTTTAAAACACAATCAGTCACACAACATAATATACAGAGTAGGATGAGAAAAAAAAACGGATCAATTAATAATTTTCACAGATAGGTTTTTAAGAAACATAAAGAATTAAGTACTTAATAAACTAAAATTTAAAAAAATAATAAAAATAAAAGTACCTACAACAAACATAATAAAAAAAGATACATAATGCACAGCACCCGGCTCAGAACAGATATTGTCTAGTAAGTCGGGTAGCGCACATGATTTATAAATAACTATTGATGTTAATAAACGCCCGGGTTACCGGCATTAAAAAAATAAATATGTTTTAATATATTATTTTTATAATATATATTTTTATAATATAAATTATAATATATCTTTTTAATTATAATATAATATTATATATTTTTGTTATTTTAAATATACCTACGTAGACCGGAAAATTGATAATTGAATTGGGATAGATAGGGTAGGAGATGGATGAGGGGACGTTACCGCGCAAGTAAAATGAAAATACATTCATAGATGATTTAATTACAATGTAATACTAGAAATTATAACAAAAAATATTAGTATTTGTATTTAATGTTGATGCAAACTTTTCGAATGTATTTTTGCATGTAGCTGAACATTTTTTGGCGTTACACACCGTTTTATCTTAATTCAGTTAATTGCCCAAATAATTAAATTGACCGACGTGTTCCGCCGGAGAGAGCACAATAGTGAGCACCGTCTAAATTGGAAATAATACAACATTGCGTTTATACACATGTATGTACATTACTTTACGTAACTCCGGCTCAATGTTCTTCCTTCGCAAGAGTTATAACATGAATTTAATACAGTAATATAATGAGCAGTGACTGTATTGTTTGATTTGTTTTAATTAATTGTACGCTGTGTCTGACGAAACGTCTGCTTAATTACTTGATTTTATGGCAGTGTCAGCTTAATGAAACGAATGCGATTGTTTTTTTCTAGAACTTCTTCATCAATATTTTATTTATTTTAAAAAGAAAGACAAACATTCCCGGGTTACAAATGACCTGACAATATTTGAAAATCTCCTACTACCACCAATAGTTAGCGGGAAAATGTAGCTTGTGTCGTGAAGGAGGACTTAGCCAGCCGAGGAATCGAACACGGGAAGCCTTGGTGGGACCCAAACGCGATGCCCACTCAACCACTGACCGGACAACCTTAATCATATTTTTTTGAAAATCTAATATGATACATAGACTCAGCGACGCCATATTCCAAAAATTAGAAACCCTTTTGCAAGCGTAAAAATTAAAATACCCTTTTTTATTTTAAAACCTCTTTTTAAAAGAATATTAAAAATATTTTACGTAAGCACTTTTTAAAAGAATCAGCGGTACCTATCTAAGTAATTTGAATTAATTACGGTTACAAGATATATAAATTTGTTTTAATAAATATTTATTGGCAAAGATAACAATTAGATAAAGAGACATAGTGAACCTGCACTGAAGTTCAGGCACTACTTTCCTGAATTTTGGCTTTCCCAAAGCCGCCCATGTTAAAAGGTGTTTCAAATCACTCAAAATATCATACACTCATAAAACAATTAATAATACCCAAAAAAGATTTAAAAAACACAATAAAAACAACACATATAAACTTATTCAAGATTCTTTATGTAGGTACACTGTTTATAAAATAATAGTCAACTTTTTATTCTGAAAAAAAAGGATTGTCGGCAATAGCAAGATTTGATAAACTGTATTTGTATTCTCCAGCGAAAACCTCTGACATTTATGTAAGTCTAATGGTATTCATTATTCAAGGCTCTTTTTTAAAATGTTCAACGTTTTTTAATAATGATATTTGAATTTTAGCAGTCTGACAATAAACACTCATCAATTGAGTGTCTCGTAAAATTAAGATTCAGTGAAGAGTGTTGTACGTGCGACTTCTGTGAAAGTAATTAATAATCACTAATTACTATCTGAGTGAGAAATAACATAGTGTAATGTTTAAATACTGGGAGGAGATTAAAACAATGTGGTAATTCGATGAACGTTATAAGCGGTAACGAATGAAAAGCGAGTACAACGCAGTGATGCTCTGCTTTGTGCAGAGTTTCGACGGGACTCTATGCCACCAGACTCAGGGGGCCAGTGACACCAATAACAATGGACAGGACAAGACTAAACCCTCAGCCAGGAAGTCGCTACTGGCCCTGGGAAGGGACTCCAAAAGGCTCCTGAAGAGGAAGGAGCTAGGACCAGAACTCACCACAGTGTCGGAGGGAAAGGAGACAGACAACACTGTAAAGATTCCAGCTCCCAACATGCATAGGGAGATGAAAAGGAGTCTTAGCGAGAGACCAACGGAAGGAGGAAAGAAGCTGTCAAGCAATTTCAGAAAAACTTGGTAAGCAATGCTTTTGATAATAATGCTTTATTCCAGAAGGCGTGCGAGGTTAATGCAACGAAGATACAAATAAAAAAGAAAAATACAAAATTATGGTAATAATTGTAACAAATATTTATTAACATATCATTTACATAGTATAACTATTCAAAAATACAGAATCCTATATTAGACCGCGTATCCATTGCAATAGATCGAATCAAAATGAGTTTAAAAATATTTCAAGTTATAAAACCACATTCTGACAGTATATTTTGTAACAAAACTCCACAATATCCTTCCCTCAGATATAAAACTAATAGAAAGTCTTAATAAAAACAGGGAATTAAATTCTGGCGGAAAGAGATTGAAAAAAATCAAAAAACAATACTGAAAACTACATAGAAGACATAATTAAATGAAATTAGATAACTTTGGGAGTACTAAGCAAAATCATTGTTATATGTCCGTATCTACACTATAACATTTTCATTTCACATGTATGTAATCGCTAATGAAATAATAAAATAAAAATTATACAATGTAAAATGTAAGAACTTGAACTGATAAAATCTCCAACAATTTTAACATCTTGTCAATTAAGAAACTCGGTTCCAAAACATTCATACAAACAAAACACAAGAAATAACAACAAATAGGCATATGAAAAATAGATCTAGATCTCAAGGTAAAAACGCAGCCAAAAAGCAACTACCAGTACAACATTTGGAAAAAAAACTTATTACTGTATTGAACCCTACAACAAAATTCCACTCTCATTCAAAAATCACAACAAAATTATACCATTTAAAACTCAAATAAAAAGCTGGATTCAAAACAGGGAGATCTGAAATAGAAAACAAATAACAGCAAATACAGACTGAAATAAAAAAACCTCTCAACTGCATGAAAAACGCTACACATTTATACATAATATGCATCTTATAACAACTTCATATTATTAAAATAAGTTCATTTTATTATGAAAATGAAATACCCAGCACGTGAGGATATCATTATCTTAACTTGTTTAAAAAACGGCGAGAGTAAAAAAACTATAGTAAGTAATATTTCTAAATATTCATTTACTGAGGATATTTTTTGTTGTATCTCTGGAGTGCCATCAAGGTGGACTTCATTCTGACCACCATGGCATTGACAATAAATCTATATAGGAACACTTCACTTTATTAGTGTTTTATTTAAAAAGTGAACCAATAATAAAATTGATTGGGACTTGAACGAGCTATCAAGATAACGACCAGTTTCCTTTTCAGGTGTTATGCATTAAATATTTATTTGTTTCTCTGCAGCTAATTAGTCTTATGATCACCGCTTATTTAAAGTATTTATTGTATTTGAAAATCTGGCACCGCTTGCAAAATAGTGACTTGCATTGATTATGTTTTATCAATCGGTGTTTAGCTTGCGTCTAGTTCTTGTCTATATATTAAGCCATTCACTGTTGTAGGTATAGTACGCGGGTGTGGTAAATACGTGTACTGTCTAGAAATGCGTTGTCTAGGAATGTGTTATCATGTTGTCCACACTTGGAAACTGTCCTAGTCACGTGCGATGTAATGGTCACCTGCTTGACCTCGCTCTTTATGTTCCCCAACTATTTTTAAAACGACTTGCATTTAACCAAGCATCAAACATTGAAATGAAAATATTTTTCCTTTTGCTGCCAATAATAGACCTACAGATAGAAAAGATAACTTTAATTACAAACATTAAAAGAAAGAAGAGAAATTGTTGACTTGCTTGAGACTTTGTCATCGATGCTGCTACTAATATAAACCAATTTAAAGCTCGATTGGATTCTTTTATTTGGAGAGGCGAAAGGATTAACTTATTTTTAAATTAAATGAAACTTATTGTGAAATTAGGTATGAGCGCATTAGCAAAATGCTGCCTGCTCATCAAATATAAATAAAATAATATTGTGGCAGCAAAATTTGGACTATAAGTATTTATGTGTCCTCCTTTCCCCAAAAACATATTTTGGTATTCTTGGTTAGCTTGATCATCCAAAATTGAAATTTGTTTACCAGAAATGTCAGAAATCATATTATTCAAAAGCAGTGGTAGTATTTCAGTAAAAAGACATAAGATCAACCTACCCTAAATTTATAATAAAGCCAATGATTGAAACTATCCTAAACTTATAATAAAGCCAGCGTTGTGGTATAAAACCGAAATGTATTTATTTATTTACAAGATAGATATATAAGTAATACAGTTGTGTTAGCAAATACATAGTATTCAATATATATTGATTTATGATAAATTTAAGACAAATTAAATGTATAGGTATGGAAAGCGAAATTTGTAAAAAAACATATAAAAACTAAAAGAAAATAGAAATATAAAGTGTATTCACTACGGAGTCGTGAAATCATACATTTTACTAAAATAATTATGAAGAATTCGTTTTGTGACTAATACGGAATCTTTAAATATGTCTACAGTATTCCCAAATTTATTGCCTAGATGATGCATTCTATTAATAGGTGTATGAGCTTCATAATTTGTTTTGAAATTGTCACAGAAAAGGGTAGCACTTTGTCTCGTATTTCTGGTCGGTATGTAAAATTTTATTTTGGAGATAATTTCAGGGTTGTTAATGCAATTATTAATAATTTTATTTAATAGTACAAGGTCAAAGATGATCCGCCTATCTGACAGCGTAATTATGGTGAGTTGTTTCATCAAAAGGACATAGTTAATATTTTGAATTGGAATATTCAGCTTAAAGTTAATAAATCTTAGAAATTTGTGCTGTACTCTTTCTATATTGTTGGAATGGATTTTATACATTGGGGACCAAATTGGCGAATTGTACTCTACCTGGCTTCTTACTAAAGAAGTGTACAATGTTTTCAAACATTCTAGTGACTTGAAACCACTTGAGGTGTGTAGATGCAAAGGCAGCAATCTCCCACTTTTGTGTTTTTGAGAAAAAGGCAAAAAACTTGTACATATTAAATGGAATTTCACAGAACGCTGAAAAAATTACATTAAATAGCAGTTTGATATCATAGATTATTTGCATCATCCGATTTTGTTTAATGCACGCCTATAAAAAGATTAATAACTTTTTAATCCGGAGATTGCTGCTTTTGCTACTAAGTGTTGGAGATTGCTGCTTTTGCTTCATACAACATTGGAGATTGCTGTGTTTGCTACAAACCTTCCCAAAAAACCGCCATCTTTGTTTTGTGTTGACTGCCTTCAAGGAATACTTTATAACTCAATAAGGGGTAATTGCAAAAAAAACTTTTTGAAGATATTATTGAATATTTTTTTTCTAGAAAACAGGTGTTATTATGCGTGGAACAAAAAATATGAGAAAAGATGATACATAATATTCTGAATAATTAAAATTCAGAAAGTGAAGCAAAAATATGAGAAAAAAAAGAATAGAAAATGAGGTAAATAAAAACTAGCCTGAAAAACTATTTTAATATTATTGTGTCAAAATATATATTTTTAATTTTTTTATATGAATACCGCACAAGAGTCACTTACTGCTCCCGTCTGGAGCCAGTGAGACTATGGCATCCCCAATTGGGGTATGTTGTGAGGCTGAAGCTAGTGGAGAGGGGAAGGAGATGGGGGAAGGAAGATGGGGAAGTACCTGGCTATTGGTCACCAAACACGGATAAAGTCATTTGAAGCAACGTTTCAATTCTGAATGGTGGTCTTACACCAGGGCGATAGTGAGGGTATCTTCCAGTCTTGAGCGTGCCGCAAATATTTAGGGAGGCGGGAATGGGTACCGCCGCCCCGGAAACCTTTATTGGATAACCAACACCTCTGTCATGGGTCACCCCAAGTGGTTCGCTACGTTTGGTGATTTAGCAGGTTCATGGGGAGAGATTTGTCTAAGTCGTGGAGGCCGAATACCAAGACACATGAACTCCAGATTCCTACCCACACCTTAAACCCTTTTCCTTCCCAGAACTCCCTTTTCTTCCTTTCCTTAAAAAAACCCTCCACACACCATCTCCAAAGATGATATAGGCCCTGAGGAAAAGGCCTCCTGTGTGGAGCTCATATAAAAAATATATACATACTACATATTATTAAAAAGTGAATTAATTATTTAAATACCACAAATTAATCAAATAAAATTTATTTGCGCACGCCGGGTTCGAACCCGCGACATTCAGATTGTGAGTGTTACCTCGGGACCATGGAGGCCGTTAAAACATCAAACATGGCATGAAGAAAAGATGTCAAATTGTCTGATTTTTAATGAAATAGCTACTAAAATACATTATTTTCCATTTCCGGAAACAAAAATACTTACTTCTCATTATTATCTAACTGATACTAGGTATTTTTGAAATAAAAAGTGCAAAAGTGAAAAATAAATAGATTATCTTAAATATTTTTGTGAGTTATAATGCTTTCCTCCAAGCCAAAATGAAATGTGACAGCAAAATTTCTTGATATTTTTGGAACATTTCGTTTCCAATTTTCAGACTTATTAATAGGTTTGCGGGCATCTTTTGATAATGCTGGGGTCGGGCGACAATCCACCTTTAATAATTATCGTAAATATTTATTCCAAACACACTTTTACATACTTCAAAACATCAAAAACTCACATAGAAAAATCAGCACCAAATGATACTTTAGTATGGAGCGGCCATCTTGTCACGTGACACTTCCTATGAATTTGATTGGCCGAAATGGAGAATGCTATGTTTGCTTTGAAAAGAACGTGGAGATTGCTGCCTTTGCTTTTAATACGTATTTTCAAACTCGGATTTTGATGCGAATAAGTTGAGTTTGTAACTAACCAATGAACTTATTAGATGCACAATTTGAATCTCTATGGAACTGCATTCATAACTTTTTTTTCGATATTTTGGAGATTGCTGCCTTTGCATCTACACACCTCACTTGCTGTTCTGCATATGAACCCGAGCATTTTTATAGCTCAATTTGTTATTTCATTTACGTGCAGAGTAAATGTTAACTGTTCATCAAATATAACACCTAAGTCCCTGATCTGAGCGACTGGTGTCAATTTAACATTATTTAAAGAGTATTCATAGGTAACATGACTTTGGATTTTACGAAAACGAATAACTTGGCATTTTTGAATATTAAGAAATAACGAGTTGATCACACACCAATGATACAATTTATCTAAATTTGATTGTAAAATATGACAATCCTCTATACTACGTATCATTTTATACATTTTCAAATCATCAGCGAATAGAAGGACTTGTACGTCTTTAAATACACTAACAATGTCATTTATAAATTATTAAAAAAGAATTGGTCCTAGGTGAGATCCTTGGTGAACCCCACTTGTGGCTTCGAAGATGTAAGATTCTACAGAATTTATTTTAACACAGAGCTTTCTTTTACTAAGATAACTGTTAATCCAGATCAATAGGGTTCCTTTAAAGCCCAACATACTTAATTTATGTACTAGAATATGTCGTCTAGCTTTATCAAAAGCTTTGGAAAAATCTGTGTATATCGCATCTACCTGATGCTTAAGGACAAAGGAATCAGTTATATAATTTTCATAAATGAGTAAGTTACTTAAAGTATTTCTACCTGTGATAAAGCCATGCTGATTGGGTACTATTATATTATTGATTTGTTTTGTAATGACATCTAGGACTAATGATTCAAAGAGTTTGGGAATAGCGGACAATATACATATTGGTCTGTAATTTGATACATCGCTTTTATCTCCCTTTTTGTGAATAGGCGTTAAAATGTGCTTAATAAAGAATTTAGCTCAGAAAAGACAGAGAGACGCTGCGGAGGACTTTAATTTATAATATGTAGAGATAGCTCTATCGGGGCTAGAACCAAAAGGTGCCAAGTCAGTGGCTATAGTAATAGAGCTACACAAAACTTCAATGGCTAGAGTGAGTTTCTTTCAAAACGGCATGGAAGCTGGCGGCATCTAGCTTTTATTATACTATTATATTAGCTTGTATTTTATTAGCCTATATTTTATTAGCTATATTATTTTGTATATTATTAGCCTATATTTTGTTAGCTTGTTCATTATTAGCTTTTAGTATATTAGCTTGTATATTATTAGCTTGTATTATATTAGTTTGTTCTTGCTTCCCATTTGTCATAGCTTTGGTCTTTTCTGTGTTCATGATTAATCCCACCTTTCGGCTTTCTCTATCTAGTTCATTCAGCATCATCTGCAGGCCTGCACTCGTCAGCAGACGGTGGGTTGACGACATCAAGCCATAGCAGGTGGTACATGGACAAGAGTAGCTAATGATAGAGAGAAATGGCGACAGTTGGAGGAGGCCTTTGTCAACTAGTGACATACAGACAGGGAGTCGATGCATGATAAGTGTTATAAATATTATAAATAATTTAATGTAATATACAGTCTGAATAAAGGCTATTATTATTATTATTATATTACTTTGTATATTTTTAGCTTGTATTATATTATACTTAGGTATCCTTTTTTGCATCCGGTTCCCCAAAAGCCAGATGCCAATTTCGCATGGAAGCGCCAAGTGGTTTTAAAGAGTGCCAAAAATTTTCTGATGCCAAGATCAGAACATACTTACATTTAGTATTTCTTCGTTTGCGAAAGAGAGTTTTTAACATTACATATTAAATAATGCTGACGTGGAAATGCTACGTATGAACTAGCAATTTGTATGAAATACGCAGTTATTAATTAATTATCACTACTATTCCAAATTCATTTCGATTTCTATAATTGATTCGGTCCGTCATCATAAGGAGCGGATCGATATAAAACCATTTGGGTCCGAAATAATTTAAGTTCATAAAAAATTGCAAATAACACGTGCACACAAACTTAAAAATCATTTATGGTAAGAGTGAATGCTTTCAAAAACTTTTCTGTTTTCTTGCATTCATTTTTATCTTACAGTTCTTACATCTAAAAACAAAATCGTAAAGGCAAACTAATTAAAAAAAAAAAGGGTGCTATGTTGTTTGAGTGTGGATGAAGCAAGTAGTGTGTGCCTACTTTTGTATTTATGATTTGATGTTTGGGCTTTCATGGAGTGTGTCTCAATAAATATTTTTTTTAATTAAATATTGAAAGAAAAAAAACTATGTTTGAATGTAGACGAAGCAAGGAGTGCGTGCCTACTGAAAGGGCCCATAGAGTTAACAACTTAATTTGGTACAATTGCTACTGAGATTAGGGGGAATAATTATTTTGAAGTTATTATATATTATAAATAATCACATACTTTTTTTAATTTTTTATTTAAAATTGTTGACCCCGATGTTGAATTTTATATGAATTGTTTCCGCACTCATTGATTGCACCGCTAAATCTGCCCCTGACCAAAATATTAATTCACTGAATCTGTAACGATAACAACTATTGTTAATTTGTTAGTTGCTAGTTGCTATTATTAATTAATAGTTAATTAATATTGAAGGGTCCGAACTGGCCCACCGATAGCAATGATTAATTCGTTGTTTGATTCAGTTTTGTGCGTCGGAAACGCAGGCAGCAATTATAGTTCTGAATGTTTGTATTGCGTGTGCTTAGGTTCTGTGCAGAAGTTGTGTAAGCATCTACATATAAACAGTGGCTGGGTCTATGTACTACTGACTACAGACACACAGTAGTTGAACCTGCACACTACAGCTGGGCACGTGGCCGCGGCGCCGAGCGTTGCACTATCGATCAGGCGGCTGAATAATGAAGTAGATTCTGTTACATGATGCCAGTGAACTAAATAATGTTGCAACTGCACTTCGCAGGACTAAATGGTAATAATATACTAATCCTTATAAGGAAATTAACCTCAACATAGGCTCGACGCAGTGAGGTTATAAACTGAATTGTAAACATTAGACATACATGGTATGAAACGTAAAGAAACAAAATAAATAAATAAATTATAACAGTTTTACAGGATCCTAGTAGTTATAGTTACTATACCTTATAAATTAATATACCTTATAACTTGTAATTTAATGTACTTACTGCGTATAACAAATAAACTAGCCTTTTTCACTTAAATTTCGACAATGTTTTTTTTCAAAATTGCTTTTCTTATTAAACAATTTTTTTTTAAATACGAGATGTATGTGGGATATATTGACGGCCTCCGTGGTCTAGGGGCAAGGCTCTCGACTATCGAGTTCAAATTTGTGTTATTTCATAATTTTATTAATTTAAAATAATAAATGGCATATTTGCGGCACGTTACAGAGTAGAAGTTACTCTCAGTATCGACCCTTGTGTAACACCACCATTAAAAATTGAAACTATATTTGAAACAACTTTATCTGTATTTTGTGACCAGTTCTAAATAGCCTTGTACTTCCCCACCTTTCGTCTTCCCCGTCTCCTTCCCCTACACACTACCTTCAGCCTCACAACATACCCCAATTGGGGGTGCCATAGTCTCACTGGCTCCAGACGGGAGCAGCTGAGACTCTTGTGAGGTATTCGCAAGAATTAACGTCTTAGACACTTATTTTTATTTTTAGACACTTGAACATATATTTGAAAGCTCCATATCACATGATGGAAAATTACACTGTGAGCTTTTCCCCCCATACACACAAGCCCTGCTTACTTATGGGGGTACATCAAATATATCTACCATGTAATTAATTACTGTATAAAATTTATTTGTAATTTATGTATTTTTTTGTTACTAACAAAAAAGAAAAAAAAAAAGCGAAATGCGTAGATTTTTGTTGAAACTTTTGTCATGCTTTTTATCTAGGCTTTTGACTCACATAATGTTTTCTTTTTTGGAATCATCTGTTTTTTAAATTACAATTTGAATATATTGTCATTACGCATGAATTACCTTTACAATATTTTCTAATGTACATTTTTTAACTAATTTCATGTTTGTTGATATGGTGTAGAACGTTGAAGGTTTGCCATCGCCAATATTTTCACTCTCCGTTATTTATATGTTATACATTAAATCATGAAAAACCAAATTCTTTAATGACCTATGGTTCATTATTTAAAACGTGAATAAATAAAATAGTTTGCGTGTATTCTTACAGATATTTGCTTTGCCTTTGATTTTTATAAAAAAAATATTTAGTTTGGTTGAGTATTTTGGCCTCAAATCCAAAATTCTGATTCACGTGTTGTCATAATATTTCATTCGAAATCTGCTAATATCATATTGGTGATGGCTCTATGTTTCGTTTGTAATACTTTTGCAGAAATCAACAAAATTCTTGAGAATTCTTGGCGCATCTCCATATTCCAATACGACGAAGCTTTCAGTCAAATTCATCTCATTTCCGTCAAAACTGTTTAGTTTTCTGAGCATTTTTCAAATTGAACTTCAAAGAAATGTTTCATTTCGCACCGTCAAAATAAAGCTTACGAAAGAGCAATTTTTCGTGACATTTTCTGAAAATACAAATGAATGTTTTGTTTTGTCAATAATCAAGATGCAATATCCTTTTTTCATATATGTAATGATTTAGGCACATTTATTATGTTATATAAAACCCTTGTCAGATGCCAACTTGAATATAACTCTACGTTATGGTCTCCCTTTTTCAATATTCATTCAGACAACATTGAAAAGATACAACGGAAGTTTCTTAGGTTCATTAACTATAAATTGCGTATTCCTATACTAAACATTGATTATAATTATCTCCTGGATAAATTTTCTCTATTGAAACTTTCAGAAAGAAGAATAAGCACAGATTTAATACTGTTACATAAAATACTGCATTACAAAATTGACTGTCCAGAATTACTTCAATTTATCAATATCCATGTACCCAAAAAATCATGTCGACATTTATTACCCTTTTACTTCAATAACACCAGGACACTAGCTTATCAAAATTCTTCGTTTCCTAGACTTCACAGTCTCGGAAATAAATATTTAAATCTAAGTGATATATTTCATCTTAAAACCAATCAGTATAAATGTTGCATATTCTATCACTTTTATTCTTCTAGACACAAATAGATTTACATAATTTCTGCAGTTTTTTGTTTATATTGAATGTGAGACTTCTTATCATTTTTACATATGTACTTTTTATTTTATTATGTGGTTTTGTTTTTATATTGTATTACGTATTTTCTTTTCTCATTGTATTATATTTTCTTCATTGTTTTTATACTCAACTTATAAACTATAATGTAAAAGCCCATCAGGGCGTGTAATAAATAAATAAATAAATAAATATTAATTATGTAATAAGATCGCGGTTTAATCCGGTTAAACGACGAAATTATGTAGGAGTCACCGTCGTGATTTGAAACTCGATTAATAGGGTTTAGACTGCGAGAGACTAAGATGGCAATAAAATATTTATTTATTTCACGGGTACTCGGTTCCAATATTATACGATAAACCCATGGTTCCATGGCAAATCTCGTCTGGTCTGGTGGTATAAAGCGCCTAACGAACCTTAGCGGCCAGACATTCAGCGGACCAAGGATTTAATCTTACGAAATCCAAAAAAAATAAAAAAATTTAAAACCAATATCCAATCTTCAAACGACTCCAAAATGAAAAGGCAAAGACATCACAGAATAAAGCGACATCTAGCGACTCCGAAGAAGAAAATACACATTCTAATAAGATGACCAGATGTGTAGGAAAAAGTGCACTGGAATTCAAAAAAAATATGGAAAAAAACATCCTTCACATTGATAAAAAAGTGCTTCTCAGTCTCCCCACTTCTTGTCTACTTTAGTTTTCTGAAGGTTTGATTTCTACCACTTGTGAATTGCACTCTGAATTTTTTACATTATGCTTGCTGGTGTATGATGGTATTGAATTTTTGATCTGAAAATTGGTTTGTATTGTCTTAGAAACTCCTGCCGCAAATATCAGTAATATTTTCAAAAAGCGTTCACCTCAAACATCTTTCATCTTAATTATAAACATTTCTGCTTTCCCTGCTTCCCAAGAATAGCGTTATTCAATGTTACTGACCGTGAAACGTTTAAGTTCACAATTGGCATTTGTGACAGCACGCATGTATCTACAGCAGTTGTCAGGTATTGCAGATGTGCGCTGTGAACAGGTCAGCTAATGCATACTAAGTTTACAACATTCCTCAGCCAGTCTCCGTTACAATGAGAAGACAAACATAGAAATAAGAGAGAAGAAAAGAAAAGTGTGAACATGGAATTTGAGACGAATGCGGATTGAAAGCAGAATGCGCTGAGCAAACTTTACAACCATATACACAGAGTTTAACACTTTTACAGAGATGTCCATAAGTGTGAAATGGGGTATAGAAAAGCCAATATATCTCGTTTGGTCTAAATCCGGCTTGAATCTTTGTGCCGTGTTTGGAAGAAACAAGTCTGATACTATTTTGTTATTTTTATTTTCTTTATTTTTATGCCCTTCTTTACCTATAGCAGTAACAGTTTTTTTTTTTTTTTACACTAACTCCACACAGGAGGCCCTGAGAAAAATAATTTCCCACAGGGCCTATGTCATCTTTGAGGATGCTGTGTGGAGAGTCTTTTTGAGGAAAGGAAGGAGTGAACATGGGTCTTGAAGAGACCCATGTTGTAGGAGGGAGGAAACACAGAGGCCGGTAAATCGTTCCACAGCCGAGCTGTTGAACTCAAGAACGAGTCGTAAAAACGACCCGTTCTCATGTAACTAATGTCAACCGTGTACAAATGTTGGGCGCGTGTTTGGCGTGTTTCCCGACTATGCACCGTAGCCGACGGGATCAACGACGCTTGTTCCTCGGAGCATCTTCCATTGTTATACCGGTAGAACAAGGACTGCATTCCCACCTGACGCCTGTGCTCTAAAGATTGCAATCCGTCTGTTAAGATGGGAGAATCTATCAAACGGACCGCCCGTTTCTGCACAGAGTCAAGGGAACAGTGTATACTGTTCGAAATTAAATCTGTGCTTTTTTACAACAGTTCACCAATACGTTTTTAGATTTTCACGGCCAAAAGCATTTTCGTTATTTGTTGTTGGGGTAGTATGCCGTGTTGCGCTACCTCCTTCTTTTGTAATGTACAACTCACTATTAATATTTTATTGTTTATGTATTAAACCGCTTACTCTCGTACGAAATATTTTTTATTCAAACAGTTAGATTTAGCTTTATTATTAAGAAAAGTGAGTATTTATGTCGAGGGAGACAAAAAAACATGCAAAAAATATACATTTTAATTTTGTTAAAATTAATTCACTTACGCGGTATACCTCAGTTATACGTTTTTACTTAACATTTCATAGACAATCAACCAATGCTGCCAATCATAGAAAAAATAGTATTGCCATATAAAACAATAATGTATTCACCCTATGAAGTGAATGCATTGTTGACAAGTTTGTACCTGTATTTATAACAGAAGAACATGGAAATAAACGTATAGGTATTAGAATAATTACACATACCCGTTAGACAAACCCTTGGGTTCCAAACAAACTATTCAAAACCTGGCAGGTATATCTAAACGATGATGAAATGCAGCTTTTGCAGCTTAAACCTCAAATCATTAATATTAGGATTAATTCGCAGTAGGTACTGTTTTGTTTTTTCTATTGGTTAAAAAAGGAGTATCGGAACGTTCCGTATTATCCGTTAGGTGGACTATATTCATATTTACCAATATTTTTATTGCATTTAAATTAACCGATGCATTCGAGCCGTAAGTCAAAATAATACTAAATATCATTATTTAATCCAGATTTTGTATTTGCAGATATCCAGATTTGCAGTCCCTAAGTGGACGCTAAATTTGCTTTCGATCATGTCTATCATATATTTTTGGTCTGTGTTTTTATACTACTGTTTTCCTCCCCCGAGGGGAAATGCCATCATTTGCCAGTGCGCGCAGGCTGTAGTATATTGAGGTATCAAAAACCCCTGTGACTATATTACCCCTACCGATCAATAAGGGCTGCAATGTCAACCAGGACTGTCTGAGGTAATTGAGTGAGTTCATTGTATTGAAAATAATGCAACAATGCAATAAGTCACTGTAAGTTTTTCTGATTCACTGTAACATTGGCGTATCTATATGTAGGATTTGTCATCAATATGCAATGAATACTTCATACGTCACTTGCAGACAGTTTAGCAACGGTCCTTTAACGCAAGTCACAAAATAGTAAAATAACCCATGGCCTTTTTATATTAATGAAATTGCCGTTGGGATGTGCATAGATATTAACATTCCAGTTAAAAATGTTCACAGCATGTGTAAATCAAGGTTAAGTTGTTACTTTGTAGGTGGTGATGCCAGTATTTCTGTTATTTAATTAACAGAAATAATCATAAGCAAAATAAAATACAAACCTAGTAAGCAAACAATACAGAGAAAGAGATGATAGAAATAAAGAAAATACATACATTTCTAGCTGACCCGGAAAACGTTGTTCTACCATATAAATATACTAGCTTTTACCCGCGGCTTCGCTCGCATGGTATTAGTGGGAAATTACTGGCATAATTGTTATTATTCTTGCTTTTTTGTCTAATAAAAAATACTTATTGTTTAATAGAAAATTTCAATATTTGAGAATCACATTTCGCAAATAAAAATTCTATTATAGAAAATATTAAAATTATAGAAATTTATTTTAAGTACTTACTCACCTAATTTATTCTGGTGATTTCGCCTCAAGTAGGAATTAGTATTTTATTTATATTTGAATCCAGAGTAACCTAAAGAAATAACAAAATTACAGCCCACGTCAAATAATTACATACATACTATGCTTTTCGTCCGGACAATCAACATTTTTAGAGATAGGTAGATATTAACTATGACGCCAACAATGCACTATTTTTAGGGTGAATTGCCTAATAAAAAAAATAAAAAACATTGTTTCCAAGGTAACAATTTGTTTGACGTTTGCAATAACTCGATTTTGTTAGGGACAGAAAACGTATGAAAAAAAATTGCATAATGCTACAGCTTATTCATAACGCCAGAGCTTACCAATATATATAACCTATGTTACTCGCAAATAATGTAGCTTTCGATTAGTTAAAGAATTTTTAAATTCTATTCGGTGTTTATTGCGTGAAATAATAACACTCATCCATACAAACTTTCGCCTTTATAATATCTATAAGATGTGTAGATGAAAGTTCGATGAGGCGGACGTAGCGCCATCTGTCATTCAATAACATAAATAATTTTTTTCTGTTTGAAATACGAACTTATTCATACAAAAATTCTAAAATCGCGATTAAATAATGGGAGGGTCGCAATTGAAAAATGGGAGGGTGGGGGTAGGAGGGTGAAAATTTGGAGTTATCGGTATTTTTTGATGCCCAAAAAAAATATTTTGTCAATAAAATAGAAAAAAATTCTGGATAGAGACACCCTAATCACCTAGTGGTATGAAATGTACTTTACAACCTGTTCTCATACCTACCAAATATACATAAAAATCGGACGAGCAGTTTCGGAGTAGTGCGACCACAAACACCGTGACACGATATTTTTATGTATATAGATTGACGTTTGAACCGTTTTATGGAGAATATGAAGAAATAAATAAATAATATTCTGTGTACTATCTAAGATTCTAAGTGCACCAAATTGCCTTTTTCAAGCACATTGCTTTGATTTTTTAGCACTATGTTGTATTTAGATTTTTTAACGCTTTTATATTCATTTTTCAATGAAGTGTCGATAGGGTAGAGCCACGGGTAGCAGCCATAGGTTATCCCATATCTCAGATATTTCTTCTGAACTGTCTTAAATATTATCATAATCATTTCTTCAACATCGTAATTATAATCACAATATTGCTACTCGTAACCGACTAACTAACTATCACGCTGTTTCCCCGCACATCTCGGTCTAGGCATACACTCCTTGTCTCATTCACATTCGTACATCGTACTATACATTCTCTTCTTCTGACTCTTGACATGGCCCGATTCAAGTTTCTGACTCACTTGATCGACCCATGTTTTCCTCAAGGGTCCCCGACTTCTTATACCATTCACATTTTTGTCATATATTCTTTTTACAATCCTTTCTTCGTTCATTCGTTCTACATAAACAAACCATCTGAGCGTCCCTTTCTTAATCTTACACAGTTATTACTAGCGGAATATTCCCCGACCAATAAATAATGTTTCTTGTTTGTTATATTCGTTGCAAAAGAGTTGAGGTGATTTTCATAAAAACAGCTGTACGACAAAATAAAACATTTTTTAATTATCCTTGCGTGTTTATTGTATGTACAATGCATTGTTAGTTCTTTCCTAATCTTACAACGATGTCGATATCGGTTGCATGAGAATGGATCGTTTGAGTGCACTTCCTGGTGATGTAATGGCAGTCCCTTTCAAGGATAATTTAATGATGATGCATCCATCTGACCGGATAATTAATACCACATCAATCGATTATCGGCAATAATCAAGAGGAAATAACCAGACACAACCGGAAATACTTCATTTTTTAATCAAATTCTAGGCATATCGACTCTTTTCTACAAAAAAAAATAATTTATTTCTAAATATTGTTATTTTATCTGCATGGTTACCGGCATGCGCTGCAATGCCATATTCAAAGAAATAAATTGTTTCTCCCTGCAAGTCGTTCCCCTTCCGCATCCCTACCCTCCCGCGTTCCCCTTCCATTTTCCCCCCTCACCCTCTCCCCTCTCTTGCTCCCCCGTCCCGCAAACCCCCCTCCCGCGTTCCATATATTCAGTCCCAGTACATTCAGTTTTCAAACAGCTCTCATGCCGCCTTTTACAATTTTTTTATTCAAATTTTCATTTTTCGTATATTACAAATATTCATTTTTGTATATTATAAGAGCAATCAATCAAATTTGGTACCTAACATCGATACCTATTTAAAAATCCATTATCTTTTAATACAAAAAAAAACAGCTGCCTGCTAAATTCAATTTTATCAAACGCGCGAACTGTCAAAGTGCGAAGTTAAAATAGTCCTTAAGTTTTCTAAAATTTTTCATGTTTCTTAATTTTTCTTTCCGTAAGAACCTTCTATAAAGTATTAGAAAACTTTAAAAAAGATGAATGAAATAGGTTAAGTCGTTCTGAAGTTATGGCGTGACTAAGGGAAACAGGGATTCATTTTTATATCTCGTATATACATAGATGTTTTAAATTTTGAAATACATGTTTATTTTTATTACAATAAGTAATAAGGTTACACCGATGGTCGTCGTCAGATTTGTTAAATTTTTAATCAAAATGTTGTATTAAGCAATACAACGGACAGCGAACCCTGGAATATAACGTGCCCGAAATACCAATAAAATACCCAATGTTAACAAGTAATGTAAAAAAATGCGGTCCACTAAATAGATTGAGATATTTGCTAAAAACATGGTTACTAAATAGAGATGCTTTGTACTAAGTCATGTGTATTAATTGTGAAAATCTGTATTTTTATAATTGATAATAATATTATGTACCTATGTATATTTTACACTATAATTGAACAAACGGGATTGCAATTGATTAAACATTGTAATTGTAAACATTATCTATAATTGAACATTGATCATTGATCATTGATCTTGTTGACACTCTGCTTCATTGCGGCTTAACGGGATTGTATTTTGAAGAACAATAAAAAATCCTTGCGTGCCTTGTTTTCATACACATATTATCACCCAATTCTAGTAAACACCATTTCGTCTCGTTTCATTTTTAGTATTGACAATCCTGTTCATGCGCATCTGAAGCTGTAATTCGTTGGGTAGTTTTGGATGCAACAGTGTAGGTTCTCCAAACACGTCATCATATATAGCAGCCAATAATATGTGCGTTAAGAAAATGAAGATAATATTGGTAGTTCTTAGTCGAAGTATGATACAGTTAAAAGTGACCGATTTGGATTTATACACCTTAGCTCAGTTGGTAGAGCACTTGCCATGTAAGCAGAGGGTCCTGGGTTCGAGTCCCAGAGGTGCCAATATCTTTTTCTGATTTTTCTGTCTCCACGTTTTCGATTCAGTTTCGCTAATATTAACTTAATTTAATTAAACATTATTTTTGGTTTTTGAAAGCTGACAATACAGTTAATCTGGCAATACGCAAACATCGTCGTTATGGCTGTTGACTTTTGGATAACTTGACAACTTAATATTTTTGTCGTCCAAAATGATGTCTAGAATCTAAAACTTCTATAAATATTGGATTTTATTCATATTGTACAAATGCGTCTTTTTATAAGCCTGTAATAATGTTTTGAACTATCGAAGTACTTGTTTTCGTTTCAAAAAACAAAAACCACTTTTTTTATAATTTGCGTAACTTGAGGCAGGTGATGTGACGAAGCAATTTCAACTTATTACGACTAGCGAAAGGATATGGTCACCATGTGTGCATAATGCATATGCATCGATGTGATATTGTTAAAACGCTAATTTTAATTTTATTCATACAGACATACTCGTATCTATCCTCTATATATTTATTTATACAAATAAGTGTTTCTGTACAGTTGTATTCCGAGATTGATGATATTTTGCACACCTAACCTTCTAAACAAGAGGAAGTCACTGTATACATGAGATTTAAAAAAATAACCCTCACTCTCTTTATGACCCCTTGATCCAGAATTTTGATTTTTCTTGTTGAAATTTTGCACACTTGACTTCAAAATAAGAGGAAAATTACTGTCTAAGTCTTCTGATTTCGAAAAATAATATAAAGCTGGGGCAAAGCCGGGGACTGCAGCTAATTATCTACATAAAAATTGCACTCTGAATCCCTTAGGCTGGAGATACACGGACTACAAGAATTCGACATAAACGGCTTCAAGCAGTGACTACACAGATCTTATAGATATATATAAAAAAAAACTGTACATAGTATAGTTACTCGTATTTCAATATCTACTGCCTGTCCATGAATTTTCAGCCTTATTTTTGGCATGGATACACATTTTTAACTTTATTAACACTATTTCTTATAGGATAATATTATGTTAAAAGTTCTTTGCTTCTGAGTATTTTCTCTGAGTGTAATCATTAAAAAAATCTAAGTTTTTTGTTCTCGGAAAGAAAAGTTTCTTCTTAGTATCCAAACAGATATTCATGTTCCCAATTCGGGTGACACAACAGGCGACCTTTTAAATTGGGCCGTTTGTTGGAGTAAATCTTCCTTGGAATCAGTGTTATTTCTTGGCAGTCCAAACGGGCAGATGGGCGAAGGCAGGCCTGGACCCCTAGAGGCTTTCTTGGAACCAATAGTCGTTGAACTCGGGATTCATTATCATATTTCGAGTTCCGTGAAACGTTTTGGATATTCTTAATATTTAGACATTAGAGTAATTCAATTTAAACATTCAGCGCCCTTGAGGTGATTTTTCACAAAAACGGCGCTCTAAGATTAAATTAATATTGATTGAAAATATATTATGGTATAGCTTTCTTGTAGCTAACTTCCGTGCAGTTAAATAAATCCGCCACTCTGCTTATCTATTATTAACTTCATTGTATATATATATCAATGATGTAAGGTATAAGGAAGTTTGTATAATGCTCAGTCTTGGTATTGTTACATTTAATCAATGATGTTGTTTTGGGTTCAACGACAACTCAATTAAGTGGCATTTCGGCACCCCTTTGAAAAGTTATCAATGACGAAAAAAAAAATTATAAAAAATAGCCCATAACCTAACTTAACGTAACCTATTTTTTGTAATCACTTTTAATGGCTTTTCAAATGAGTACATTGTTCACTTGTTCAGTTGTCCGGTCACCTGTATTTTGCCATAAAATGATGTAGTGTTAACTTTTTGGTATTTTGCAGCAAATTTTTTTAATTTGTGTAGGCGTTTTCGACGTGAAGATAGATATGTCTTGCATATACGCGTATCTCTTACTTTTATATCCTTCATGAGCTTGTGAATTCTTTTATACTTTCTGATGTCAATTTAAGATCTAATGCCGCATTTAATTGTTACCTTTTAAAACAATTTTTACTATTTTCTAATACTTGTATTTAAGAAGAAATTTAAATTGCACCTTGGGCTGATAAACACGTCAAAATCGTAGTTTTGTATTTCCCGTTGTTCTCCTAAAAAAACTGGATTAATTTTGATTTTTTTGTACCAACTGTAGTAGAAGACAATATTTTATGTCTGTACGTTTTGCTTAATTTTAAAATAGGTACATTGCCTAGTTTGCAGGCTGAACATCTTTTGATGGCGTTCAAACCAGGCAAATTTAACCATTTTTAGAAGGTCCTAACTCTATAAGAAGTAACTTAAAAAAAAACATAACTAACTGATTCGTTAGTGATCAATATGTATTTAAAAAATATATTTGCTAGTGTCAGAGAGGAAATTAAGGAATTTATTTATTTATGCATCTATATAAAAAGGTTTACATTTTTTTTGGCCTTGCCTGTCTCACTAGGAAATCCTGTGTCGAGACAGACTAGTTTACAAATATTTTATAAATATTAAATAAAATACATTTTTCAATAAAGTAAAAATATTTGACAAAAAATTTCAGCTTGGTAGATTTCAGTTGATTGGTGAATACATTTCCTCTTGACTGTGCCGTTGATATTAAATAAATAATTCATAGATACTCCGTAATAACTGCTTGTCGAATGTAATAACCATGATAGAAACCAACATATCTATCTGCTTCAGTGGTTCCCAACTGGTGGTCCGTGGACCTAAAATATGGTCCACGAAACATTTATTCATTTACTACAAAAACCGAATCGAAAGGTATCCAAAAGCTGATTCGTAACCCTTTTGGTATTAATGGTGGAGAGGTAGCTGAAGAAGTAAAAAAAGAGCACATGGAATTACTAAATTATTCCAAGGACGCGTTTAATTACACAATTAACAGTTTATCATTATTGTACCTTTTTCGGTTTTAATTTCGCCACTAAACCGAATTTTTTCCGTACCTTGTGTTACCTGTGAGAACAAATGATTGTAATAGTGGTCCCTGGTCAAAAAAAGGTTGGGAACCACTGATCTACAGTGAAATAATATTGTTAAAATATTTCATCTCACTCTCGACAAGCTAAGTTAATAATAGTTAGTATATAGTACATACCACGTGAACTTGGAACACAATTCCACGAAACCAGCCCATAAGTAACAAACTAAGTTCTAACTTCCCAAGGATTTCGTCCAAGTTTGTTGCTTTAACGCGAGTATTAGTTGAAAGTTGAAATTATAGTGTGATCCACATTGACCATTGTCGTATTTTACGTTATTAGTACTAGGTTAATGGTGTTTTCCCTCGACCAGTTTCAAGGTTTAATTATTCCCATTTTTCCCAGTTTGTTTGGATAACTTCCCTGAAATTCCCTTTCACCAGTTCGATGTTAACTCAATACGAGAAAACTTTGCGTATAAACATAAATCTCGCATAATTTTATTGAATTTGTTTTTCAAGTCGTTAAACAACAAATATTGGCACATTGAGAGTTAATTGATGGCTTTTAAATATAGGTCAACTGGAAATTTGTGGATGCTGTAATATATTAATTTAAAATTGTATGTGCTGAAATGGAGCAAACAGTAATAAAATAAAGTATTCTGTGACTTCAAACGGATCTATACTAGTTTCTTGCTTATGAGGGAATAACCAGACAAAAACGTAAAAATGTCATTTTTAATTCTAACTTAAGACGTATTGACTCTTTTCCACAAAAAATTATAAATTGATTTCGAAAGACTGTTCTTTTATCTAGTAAAGGTATGTTTTAAATTTTGAGAAAATAGGTTTATTTTTAGTACAATAAGGTTTTACCGTAGGTCGTTGGCAGATTTGTTAAATTTTCAAACAAAATGTTGTATTATACAACACACATTTCAAATCATATAATCATGCAGTAAAATAAATCAATTAATTATTTGGGAAAGCTACTTTTCAGAATTTTAATTTTAGTTCGAATAAAATCATAAAAAAAAGATCGCGCCCTTGTTTTGTGACGAAAATACTTCAGTTTGTCTATTTATTTATGGTCTTACAATCTAATATATTTTAAAAAAATTACATTTTTACTTTGCTTAGACATTATTGAAAAATTATAAATACTTAGGTACGATCAAAAAATAATTACAAAAAGTACATAATTTAGTTTTTTATATTTTTATAGTTTTATCATCACGAGTTTAAGCATTTTTTAATGTAGGTATTTATCAAAGCAAATTTTGAATGAAATAAAATCGATATTGAGTTATTTTGTTAAAATGCTGGTATGGAGAATAATTAATCTTTCTCATCGGAACCGCCCTGTACAGTTAGTTGTAAGGGTATGATCGCAAGATCACCTTTCGACGAAATTTAAATTCTCGCCCGCTGGTTAATGGCTCTTAAACAACGATTAATTTCCTTTAAAACAGCTGCAAAAAAGTTAAAGTCATGCCTTTAAAAATAATAACTAGTAGTTATGTGCAAATTAGACTACGCGTACTGTTGATTACTCCGTCTAGACAGCTCGCAACAGTCGCAAGGTACACGCGCTCTGGCGAAATAAAAAATCAATTCGTAATGAAAAAAACAGTTTTTTTTATTGTAGTTAATTTCAATTTTCGGGCCATCTCTTTAGCCGGCTAGTAGCCAATTTCAGATAAATGCATGTGTGTGCTCGTTTGCCTCCAATGCATTGTTTATCTGCCGGGTTTTAGCTCGATCAGATGTCGGGAAGTGGGATAATTTCCACTTTCAAGTTGTGCATTTATTAATGAAAACAAAATCTAAATTCAAATAGCTGTATTTTTTTCCATCAAACATGGCTACCATCTTGCCAGGATTGACCGGACACGGAACAAAAAAATAAATTTACAGACAGGCGAAATGCAAAGTGGTCGCATTTAAGCGGGGCTTCTTAAATGATGATTGGATTATTTCTGTTAGAGGGCATTTTAAAACTTAAATCAAAAAATCAAAAAAAGATTCAGTCGCATTAGAATCGAACGCAGGACCTTAGCCTTGCCGGGCTCTGCTCCGAGCAGAGGAAAGCAAAAGAGACCTAAAAAAAATCACCGGAAACCAAAAAGCATGGGTGGTACCCGGGATGGATAGGGCGGATAACGTGGTTTGTGTCACCCCCCCCCCCCCCCCCCCCTCCCCCCCCCCCCCCCCCCCTCCCCCCCATTAAAGTTTCACTAACACTAAATATGCCGATACCAGAATTGATTCTATTTTCAACAAGCAAGATTGCTCTCTCGACCGACATGACCATTGGCAAGTTAGTCCTGCAGGCTGGAAGATAGAACAGTCTACGCTGTCGACTGTCGATGGCGGAGATAACCATCGGTAATATAAAAACGAATGCTCTCAGCCAGTTTTAAAACCATCCGCGAATTGATCTGAAGAAATGCATAGCAATATGTACATACTGTACAATTGTACATCCCTTCTGACCCGTAGATGGTTCATTCCGAACATTCCCAAAAGAAAGTCAGTAGGATAGAGCCACGAGTAATAAAACCCTGTAAACACAGAAGATAGATTATAAACCAAATTAAGATGATAAAATCTCTGGAATGGTTTGGTATAACCTTTACAACTCTAATAAACATAAAACAAGTGAATTGTTTGTTTTTGTTACGGTAGTGTGTTCAATGACAGTAGTATACAGTACGGAGATTGCTTTATTATGAATGTTGGAATCTTGTTTGACTTGTAGATGTAGATATAGGCCATTACACCCATTAGCTTGTTTATCTTCAGTGTAATGCATTTAAGTTAATGATATTGAATCGAGGTTCGCTTTGTTTGTACTAGTATTGATAAACATTATTTTGATTGCTAAGTAAAATCAATATAATTATTTTCATTATGCATTTGAATCACATTCCTGGAATATTTAAGCTAGTTGCAGTAATCGTATTATCAAGACCGCTGATGATTGAAAATAATGCATGTCTGAAATGTTGGCTAAAGAAGGAGTTAGCGCTGCAGGTCGCAATACCCCAAAAATAAATCATGATAACGATAAAAAGTAGCATAAAAAAAAAAAAAATTATTGTTGAAAATCTTGCTTACTTTTTCACCATTAGTGGTTTCCAAAAAAAACAGATCCCGGTGTCCCGCGCCAACCTGCCGCCTGCCACAGACACTCCTCTTTATATGTATAAATAGATATTTCCCACGCGCGTGGAGAAAATTTCACAGAATCCGCAAAGTGATAAGTAAACTCCTCTGCAGCGCTAGTAAAGATCTTATTGTGAATTTGATATCACCCTTAATAAATTGATTCCTTGCGCTACATTCTTCCGCGAATTTGCTCTTCCAAATTTCCCGGAATAATCCCGCAACCTCCCTCATCTGCGCGGTACACGGGCCTCGCACCCCCTCCCATAACCATCCACCCCGAACTGCCGCATTTTAACCATGCATCCCCTTACCTCCCTACAGCCGCCACCCACCCATATCTATCCAAACGATCTAAGCTGTGATTATGGGAAAAACATTGCTTCTAGGAATCGATCGCGGAGGATCTTCGGTTTAAAAGTTTCTCTTCAAATTAAACCGTTGTTGAGTTTTCAGCTATAAATTATAATCATCAAAGAAGAAGATATTATTAATAAATCTAAACGAAACAGAAAAAGACACATAAAAGATAACTGTCGCAACTGTGGATCCAACTCCTCCTGATCACTGAGCCTCGGGTGTCATCGGGACAACACTCTAATTAGACTTTACTTTTCCTTTACTTTTATCGCCAATTTGCGGATATTTTCGATAATTTGAGGAGATTCTTAAATTGACACACGCGATTGATCTCAGCGACCCAATGGCAACCGTTACCTTTTTTATATTTTCTATGTCATGTTTAGCTTAGATTTATTAACATTTTGTTTTGAAGAATTTTATACACAGTGGGCATTTGTAGGTCACCATTGCTGGCCATATTTCCTTGTTATTTTGACTTCTCCCACCATTCTCTCCCCCCACTCGCCTAATAATAACTAATTATTTCTGTATTTGTATAATTTTTAAGTTCTTTTTAAAAACGCTAGTGAATGACACAGATGTGTCGAAACCGGTAACAAAAATAAATAAAATTAAGCAACGAATGTAAATTGTGAATAAAACTCTACAACACAAATTGTCTAGAAATTGTTACATGGTTAATGCCCAATACATAAATACAAAGAAAGTATTTATTCGTAGTATATTCTTGTTCAATGATTAAATTTTACATTGGTGTGTACCTACAACCTTCAAAAGTTATTCCAATAAATTGAATATAATCTCTCGTTTTCATTCAAAGGTTCATAGAAACGGGTTTGAAAGCCTTAAAAGCCTTAAAGAGGTACTTTATCTACGATTGCCGTAAGGGCGCTTTTCAATATAGATTTATATACCTACCTTATTTATGGAAAATACCAATTATATTATTTGTACATCAACCACTTATAACATGATTGTTCTGATAATGTATGACTTGTGAACTAACAAATCGCTGTTACCATGTTACCAACCCATCAATCATCCATGGAAAATGATAAATATATGCTATTTATTTGATAAATGGTTTAATGAGTGTAAATATTGCACGCTGCAATATTATTTAAACATATATTAGCATTAGGTTAGGTACATGCAAACAACACATGGTTCAATTGGGAGGCGAATATTGGCATACATTTGGTGACTTAGCTGGGATGACCGGCTTCATAGGGGTGAGATTTGTCCGGGTCTTGGCGGCAGATGCGTCTGTCCACCAAATGCGTTATACGCCGTATCGGGAGAGTACTGATAGAGAGAGCTTTTGACCTCTCCAGCAGGACTCTATTGGAATATCGCCTTGCTCTGCAGTGGGAGAGATGGGTTTATGACGTAAAAAGAGAATAACATATTATTTGTAATATTTTCTTGCTTTTTTATTGTTTTTATTTCTTGCTGGGGCAATCCCGACCAGTTACAGCACTCATTTTAGGACTGGAGGAACTTACAATTCATAGGCGGGGGGAAATATGTAGGTACAATTTTACGTATTTAAGTTTTTTTTTTACGTATTTTGATATTTAAATATATATTTCACATACAATATAGACGAAAAATAAAAGACAGTTTAAGTAAAACAAACAACAATAGCAAAAAATAAAGAAAAAATAACAAGATTATGCAAATGTGTATGAATAAATGGAAAAGAAAAGGAGAGAAAAGGAAACAAGACAGAACACAACATGACAAGAAAAATACATAGTTTAGTCATTAAACGTACCTACTTAAAAAATATTCTTTTAAAGCATTGCTCTGAATTTTTTTTTGCTGGATTGCCTTGTACCTATCTGGAAGCAAATTATATAGTGTGTAGCCAATATTGTTTACAGATTTTATCCCATATTTTGTGGTGTGTGTTTGAGGTACGCGGATTTTATTGCTATTTCGAGTATTGTGAGAGTGTATATCTTGATTGTAAAGTGGTTTGATGTTAGTGTGAGTTGAATGTTATGTTATTATGATTGTTTTAACTTTTTTTGTTTATTGATTGATTGATTTATATGTACCGCGAATATTAAATAAATAAATAAAATAAAATATAAAGCGAAGATAATATGTTGACCAATAGATAGTCGAGGACTAAAAAAATAGAAAAAAATTTAAAAAAACACGCACTCATACATAATTTGTTAGAGTCCATACAATACAAAAACACATACTTATCACTCCAGAACATAATTGTCTATTCTTTATTAATCTATGCGATCGATTATTTTCTAATCCCCCATCTAGATTATAAACTTATATCACTACGCTTCCCATTTTCCAAAACATTCACATTTAACATAAGCATTCTTCATTTTTTCTCTTCACTTAGGTATTCTTTTTCTCAAAAGTACAAAATTGTGTATTTATCTAAAGCTTATATGAGGAATTCAATTGTTCACTTTTTTCCTTCTTTAAATAATATGTTATATATACTTAAACAATGTAAGATAAAATTTATGATATGAACTAAATTTGTCAATTTGACTGGCCTAAAACAGGATCCATTCCTAGTTGGCTAGTCAAAGTTTCCACATATGTTTAATTGTATAATTTTTATCTGAAAAAATTATTATTATTATTATTAAAATAAATAAAATAATCTACGAGGTTTAGCTTTGAATTACAGAAGTGTTAGTTAGCGATGTGGGCGTAATATTCTCATGAACTACGAGAATCTCATAATAAATCACATGGCGTTATCATCCCACGCTTTGCAAAAACATAAATCTCTAGCTGTGGGGATGTACTACAACTATACACTCCATACAGGCTGTATTAAATTGTTTGTAAGGGATGATCTGGTTAAAATATGTAGTCCGGAGAGTGCTGGAGATTACTTGGCTAATTTATTTAACTTTAACAATATCTTCGATTTTTGAAGTGAAAACTTGTTTAGCTCCGCTACGATTTGAAATAAGAATGAATGTTTCGATGAAACGGAAGCGAACGACACTAAAAAGAGACACACAAATACATCATAAAATGAGATAGAATTTTTTTTTTCATGGGTACTCGGTTTCAATATAATACGATAAATCCGCGGTCCAACGCAAGTCTCATTTAGTCTAGTGGTATAAAGCGCCTGACAAACCTTAGCGGCCAGACATTCATCGGACCAGGGATCGAATCTTTCGAAATCGAAATTTTTTTTTAAATTTTTATAAAATAAATGTCCAATCTTCAAACCACTCCAAAATGAGCAGGCAAAGAAAACACAAAAGAAAGCAACATCTAGCGACTCCCAAGAAGAAAACACAAATACTTTTAGATGACAAAATGTTTAGGAAAAGGTGCACTGGAATGAAAGTGGTTCGTAGTCTCCCCACTTTTGTCTTCTTTAGTTTTCTAAAGGTTTCATTTCTACATCTTGTGAATTGCACAATCTGTTTTTACATTAGCTCCATATGAAGCCTGGAGGAAAATAATACCCCTAAGTTTTACCCCTAGTAACTTTCCTCGGCTGGCCAAGTCCTCCATCACAACACAAGCAACATTTTCCGCTAGTTATTCGTAACCCGGGAATGTTGTCGTTCTTTTAAAAAAAAAAATTAAAAACGGGTCTATGTCATCTTTGGAGATGCTTTAAAGGAAATAAAGTAGAGGAGGTTCTGAGAAGGAAAAATATGTGATTGGCGGATAGGAAAGAGGGGTCAGTTTCCCAGGATTGACAGAAGTATGATCCATCGTTCCCTCTGCGGTGCAAGGCGATGGGTCGAGGGAGTCTATCTGGTGAGGAGAAAGGACATCGACATTCTCATAAAAATGATCATCGTTTCGATTCTGAACGGTTGCTCTGCTTCCCACCAATGACAATGCTGAAATTACCTCACCCCCCTGAAACAAGGTCAAAAATTCGGTGTTATTAAAATATTCATTCATTTCTCTATCTAGGCTTGTATGTGATTTATTTAACCTATTTCATAAAACGCTCCCAACGCCAGCGTTAAGACTGTATAAAACCTGAAATATTTTTTTACGTGCTCGTATATTTCCTATGCCCCGAGTGGAAGTTGCTTATCAAATGAAATTATTCTGCGTAGATTTATTACTTTATTTTGTTCCGTAGTCGTCTCATAAAGCAGGACACAAATAAATCACAGAGGTGAACGTCCTCTGCCGAGTTGTTCGCTGGGACTCATCTTGGTGGAATATATGGGATTATTATTTTAAAATAAAGATAACCACATGTGTATGACGTATTATTTAATAATTTGTCATCGAATTTTGGAATTGTTCCAAGGATTTTAAATGTTTTATATAAAAATTTAATTTGGATATTGGTGTAACATAGCGACCTATTTAGATGGATTAAGTCCTACATTAGTAATCGCAATCAGGTAATATCAATCAAAGGTGTCTACTCAAAGTCTATAGAGGTAATATCCGGTGTCCCTTGAGGTTCCCACCTAGGTCCGCTATTCTTCAACATTTATATAAACGACGTTGGATAATGCTTTCAAAATTCTGAATATGTGCTTTACGCTGATGACATGAAAATATTCAAAGTTGTGCATTCTATCTCTGACTGTGAAGCGTTATAAAGTGACCTAGAAAGGCTTTGCAGGTATTGCAAAGTTAACTGTTTAGATATCAATGTTTCCAAATGTCATACTATGACATTCACCAGAAATAAACATGTAATTAAGTATTCTTATTCACTCAACAATGAACCTGTCATCTCTAAAACGGAATGTAAAGATCTTGGTGTTTACCTTGAAAGCAAACTTATATTTAATAATCACATCGACTCAACCGTTCACAGGTCATATAAAATGTTTGGTTTTGTTCTTCGTATAAGTAAAGTATTCAGTAACCCGCGTACAGTAGTTATGTTATATTTTGCATTAGTCAGAAGTATACTGGAATATGCCTCGCCAATTTGGAACCCGCAGTACAACTGTACAAAGTATACATAGATAGCATAGAACATATTCAAAACAAATTTACAAAATATCTTACCCTCAAATTCAACAATAACTATGAATGCACATTTCAAACTTTGCAACAAAGACAACTAATAGCTGATTTGACATTTATACACAAAATTTTAAATAATAACTGTGACTCTGCCGAACTTATTTCCCTAGCTAATTTTAACATACCATTAAGACGTACACGCCATACAGAACTATTCCACACGCTTAATTACAAGACAAATGCAGCAACTAATTCGCCAATTAATCGTGCTCTTCAGATATTCAATAATATTAATCTAAATTCACACATCGACATTTTCTCCTATTCACTGCCCAGATTTAAAAAGAGCATCATGTCAATCATATAAATTGTTTAATGCGCATACTTACATACATACATACACACATATTCACAAACACATTCACACTACACACATAACCCTGTAATTACGTAATATGCACACCATAAATAAGACACTACAATGAAACACATAATAGGTACCCACCATGAATTATATTTAATAATTGTAAATTTTTTCTCACCAATGGATAACATAATGTACTGTTTGTTTCTGTTTATAAATAAATAAATATCCGCATGACCCATTATACTGACATAACTCGTAAGTTCAGTTTACAACATGCAATTGTTGTTTAATTACTTGACAAAAAATGACGAAAAATAATACAAATAAGTTGTAAATATTTTGACTTATACGAATATAATAGTAAATTGGCCGTTTTACGAACAAAAACACGATTTATGTAAATATTACAAAACACAAATATCTGTCACTCAATACTGCGCATGGGCACTCGCCGCTCGGTGAAATAATCACAATTGCGCATGCGTGAGAAGCAAAGTGCGAAGTTGCCAAATTAAAATTATGGCGTTTTTTTATTAATACCGAATCAAAAAATTAAAAAATATTTTTTATAATGTTTGTCTTTCTTTGTTTCAGGTAAGCCGTATTTTCTTCACCACCATACAACACTTTAATTGAAAAGTAAGTGCACTACATTAAAATAAATGTATGGTAGTATAAAAATAAAATAAACATGGGTGCGGTACAAGGGAACCCTTCAAAAAACTAAACATCGAGAGAATGAGACGAATGCAGAGTATCAGGAGTAGGATAATTGTGGAGTGTTATAATTATAATTTTGTTACCAAGTTAAAAAATTATTTAAATCTTATTCTACGAAGCACCGCAACTAAAGAAGGCTGATAGGCTGCGAAGCCCCGCACAAAGAGAAATCCGATTAGTCTATCTCATTCTACAACATTCTGGCTAAATTCTATAGACGAATGTTTTGTCTCTTTTTAGTGTCGCTCCCTTCGTTTCATCGAATTTTAAATCACAGTGGTGCTAAAGAAGTTTTCACTTAAAAAAATATATCATTTCTCTCAACGGTGACTCGTATTCATTTTGCATTCTTTAACTCTGCCACTTCATAAAACAATTCTGCGATTTTCAACCCGCGACAAAATATCTCCGACAAAATATATCCTACGTACAAAACATCCACTAAAAAACAATCTACTAAAACCTAACCTAACCTAACACAAAAAAAATGGGATAAAAATAATACAGACGTGCTATAACCACTGGGGCGCTTTTTGAGACAATATGGCACTATTCGTTGACCTCCGTAGTCCAGTGGCTAAGACACTTGACTCACAATCCGGAGGTCGCGGGTTCGAACCCGGCGTGCGCAAATAAATTTTATTTGATTAATTTGTGTTATTTCATAATTAATTCATTTAAAATAATATATAGTATATTTGCGGCACGTTCCAAAGTGGAAGATACTAATAGTATCGCCCTGGTGTAAGACCACCATTCAGAATTGAATCGTTGCTTGAAAATGGCTTTAGCCGTGTTTGGTGACCAGATCTGAATATCCAGGTACTTCCCAACCTTCCTCTTCCCCTCCTCCTTCCCCTCCCCACTACCTTCAGCCTCAACAACATACCCCAATTGGGGATGACATAGTCTCACTGGCTCCAGACGGGAGCAGTTGAGATTCTTGTGCGGTATTCACTGAAAAAAAAAAAAAAAAAAACATTTGAAATACCTCGGATTGCTTTGCTGCCAATTTTGACAAATTTTCCCTTATTTGTAGGTAATTAAGGCTCCGTTCCCGGCCCCAAAAAGATGAAGACGGAGAGATAGGATGTTACGAATGTTAGAAGAGCGCGCTAACATTTACAACGATAAAATTGATGCAAAAATCATGGAAATCTTCAATAAAACACGACTCGTTTAAAATAGAGCAAAATCTCGCGATAATTGTCTTAAATAGCATTTAAAGAAAAGCTGTGAATTTTTTCATACATATAACTTGTAAAATAACTGAAACAAACATGATTATAATAATTTTTGGAGAATACTTTGCGATTTTTTTAATCGAGGGAATTTTATATAATTTACGTTTGGGCGCGACTAATGTCTAGATAATTCTTCAAGAATAACATATATTTTTTTAAGAGCTTAAAAACTTCAAATGTTTAAGGAAGGTTTGCAAGAAATCGGTAGAAATTCGAATACCGGCCTCTTAAGTAGAAGTTTACGATGTTATAATTTTTTTTTATAAATCCTACGAATATGTGATAATCGACAAAAAATAGGTGGATTCATTGGCTATATAGAACTATAATCAGTTTGTATGTCTCCATGTCCAAATTGTAAAATGAGACAAAAATAATACAGACATCCTGTAAGGTCAAATTATTTATTGTTCAAAAATAGTAAAATTTAAAATAAGGTTAGGTTTGGTTAGATTACGTTAGATTATGTTAGGTTAGGTTTTAATAGATATTTTGTTGGAGTCCGTGGGTTATTTTTTGAGGACATTTTGTCGCGGAATGAAAACGTGCAGTACTATAAAACTGACCCAAGATGGTGCGCGAAGAACGGCGAAAACAATTGCGGTAACAACAAAGTCTCGTTGATGTAAATCAGGCAATAGAGATATTGAAATAAAGGTATGAACAAAATAAACTATTGTGAAACGAGTTATTCTTGAATACTTAACATAAGTCTTATTTTTTAGTCAATGGTCAATCGACTGAGCGATGCCAGCTGCATTACTGCGCAACGGCTTTTGGCGTATTTGCCAAATACAAACGTCCAAACGGTGCGCATATGGAAGACAGGTGTACAAATAACATACAATTCCAACACCATTACTTCAATCAGACAGTTAATTATTATACGTGAAGAACTACTTTCCTTTCGCGAGTTTCTTAACCGCAAATGACATGTCATTAGTCGTTACCGGAGAGCGTACGGAGGTATCCTTTGTCTAGCTAAATGCTAAATGCCATCATTGAAACCGTCAAAGCTTTCAAATTACTTTTTTTATACTTTAATGATACATATTTATATGTCATTAACTATGGCTGGTACGCCAGGTTACTAGGTTTAATGAACTGAAATCAACTATTGCAACAGAAAGAGCACAGCTGTAACGTCAATCAGTTCAGTGTTGTGACAAACAACTCTCAAATCCGTGTCAGAAATCATAATGGCAGAAATTATGATACATGTACAGATTCGCTGGACAGCCTTAATAAGCATAAATTGTTTTCAAACACTTCATTTCAGATCTGTTACAAATAAAAGCATCTATTTCAATCAAGTTAGCAAAATAAAGCATCTATTTCGATTAGGTAAGCTAAAAAATACATTTTAATAGATATTTCATTAAAATTAAGAGGAGGCCGATTATACTATCTCATTTTCCCGCAGGCTAAATCCTATGTATCCTATGTAGAAGTATATGTTTGTCTATTTTTTGTTTCCTCGAGGTTCGAATCACAACAGTGCTAAATAAGTTTTCTCTTCTACGGTGTGGAAACATGGATACTTAGAGCCAGCGAAAGAAAACGGATAGATGCCCTCGAAACGTGGTGCTCGATTAAAATGCTTAGAACTCCATGGAAAGCCAGACGCACAAATGTGTTCAATGTGTGCACATTCTGGAAGAGCTAAGCATCCATAATAGGCTTTTAATTATCTGCCTAGTACGTATTTTAAGATACTTTCGACACGTCGCTCGTCAAACGGAAGACTCCAACTTAGAGAATATCATAGTCACTGATAAATTGGAAGTCAGAATGAGCAGAAGAAGATCACCAATGCGCTGGAGTGACAAAAGTCTCTGGCGTCTGGTAATTGGGTGTCCTTGGCACTCCACGCAACGCAGAACCGCAAGTAGTGGAGAAGCCTTGTCCACTATGGAAACTGGAGTAGGGGTCCCAATCCTCAGCAGTCAGGAACCAATTTAAGAGGAATAATTTTGCCTCAAACTGAAATCTTGAAATATGTAGATTCTAGGAAGCCCAGGATATTTACAAATAAGGTTATCGATTAGGTAGCAACTGTAAACAATAGTATCGTTTGCGTGACGACCAATTAATAATCCAACAAGTAATTTATTCAATATTAACTATTTGTACCATAACTCCTTGGTACCATCTTAGTGCTACTGTCTTTTGCGTGTTACTGTAATTATAGTTGTTTATAAAGTCTAACGGTTTTTGCTAAATAACAGTTAAAAGTTTTCTGTGCGAGAACTGATGGCATGTTTCAAAGAATAAATAGTTTATTTTTATGTTTTTCTTTTTATCTCTTTCGTTTTTAAACTAACTACCCCGTAACTAACTACCCCGACAATTTATAGGTAACTAACTAACGCAAGGCAATCTATTGATCGTAGATAAAAGTCTGTAACATAATAGTGAAAACAAAAAGCAAAATTTGAATCGTCGAAGTAAACTTGAAAGGAAAAACATTCTATCTCATGTGAAATGCAGATCTCGTGCCCAAAAATGTTTTTTTCTAATTATCTCTTATTTAATAAATTAAAACTGTAAATTAGTAGGTACTGTACCGCTTCATTATAAACCGTATATTTTATTTCATATAAGGAATTATACAATTGGTTCAATAATTTTTTTTTTTCAAATTTTCTTAACATTGAAAAAAAAAGTGAATAAGAAAGTCCACAATAATCACAATGATTTCACATTTGAAATAAGAATCTTTATTGAACCCTTAAAACGGCCACCATCTTGAAAGAGGAACGGAACGTACTAACAAATTTACAGACAGATGAAATGCATGATTATGCTAAGCTAGCAGTCCACAATGCAATGCTGGTACATTGACCACCACAACACGGGTATGTGCCTAGCATGGTGGTCGAAAAATCCCCAATCTATGTAATAAATAAAAAAATTCAATGAATAAAGAAAACTTTAAAAAAAAAGCTATCCTGATGTACGGCAGTGAGGCATAGAACTGGCAGAAGAAGGATGAAAGTAGACTGACTCCTGTAGAAATGAAATCCCTGTGGCCAAGGGCGGATTTAGGGAGGGGGGCACGTTCCCCCCCCCAGGATGGTATTTTTGTGTACTGTGGAGATTCCATCACAGTACATACTTAGAAGCAAATCAAATTATCAGAGTTGTTAAAATATATTAATAAAATAACAGAAAGAACATGAGTCAAACTCTTGTCTATTTCTGGCTGGAATTGCGAATTTTGTTCGTTGCATCCCATACATGCACTTGCAAATGAATGATGATAATCAGCGTTTGTGAGAGCGGTACGGTCGGAGGAAAACGCGGTCGGAAAAGCCCCCCCCCCCCCCATTAAAGTTGACAAACACAAATTTCGACTTGATAAAAAAATGGTCCGTTCTGGGGGGGGGGGGATTCATGCTCTTGAGGGGCACCCCCCCCCCCCCCTCCGCCCCTTGTGCCCCCCCCCAGAAAAAATTCTGGATCCGCCCTTGCCTGTGGCGTGTTTTATGTGAGAAATGTGGAGATCCACAAAGATTGCAAGGCTGATGTAAGCGTAATGAGTATCTACGATTAAGAAAGGGACCCTCAGATGGTTTGGGCATGTAGAGCGAAGAAAGGATTGTAAGGAGAATAGAAGAAGTCGGGACGACCGAGGAAGACAGCAATATCGAGCGAATCCGATATTTGAGTCGGGCCAAGGTCATGAAATATTTGGTGTATATTTTAATGAGGATTTTTCATAAGTTATTGCTTATCAGTACCAGTTTGTAATTTAATATTATCGAATGTTATTTGATAACACCCCACCCTCCCCCCCCCCGCTATATGGGCCAATTAACACATTTGTAAATATACGTCTTGTTTTATGATTATGAAAGGTTATCGATGTTATAAAGTATTGCGTATTATATTTAATTGTAGAATAATATTACTTATTTACCTTGAACCCTGAAGAAAAATATTATTATATTAGAATAAGTTAATAATAATAATCTAAACGAAAATATGAAAGAGAACAAGACACAGAAAAACATAAAAAGATAATGGTCCCAGTTGCGACCAATGGCCTTTTATGTGTCTTGTTCTCTTTCATATTTTCGTTTAGATTATTATTGTTAATTTATTCTAATATGATATATTTCACTGATGGGAATAACCTTCAAAAAAGTATAAAAATTAAGTTTTTCTTGTAAAAAAAAAAAAAATAAAAAAAAAAAACATTTTATTCGTCTTCTCAATACGTTAACTCTCTCACGCCAGTGAAATACGGTAGGTATCCATTTTTGAAAAAGTCACTCTGGAAAAATTTCATTTATATCATATTGTTATAATTTATTTAATATTAAAAAAATAAATAATTGATACGGAGTAACATTGTATCATTACATTCTTAATTTTTTTAGTTGTATTTTGATTTATTTAGTTCTGTTTATCTTAATTATTATTATTTTTGCAACATAAAAGGATTTTGTAAAAGTTTTATAAATACCACTCCATCCTATTTTACCATATTGAATTATAGATTGAAAACTAAAACATTCTCAAACTGCTAAAGATGCAGATCAAATTTCGTACTATATATTTTTTTTTTAATAGTTTTTTTTACATCAGCTCCACACAGGAGGCCACGAGAAAAAATACCCCTCGGGACCTATGTCATCTTTGGTGATTCTTTGTGAAGGGTATTTTTAGGGAAAGGAAGGAGAGGAAGTTCTGGGAAGGAAAAAGGTACGGGGGTTGGGTAGGATCTGAGGTTTAACGTTTCCAGGAATGACAGACGTATAAATCCACCCCTCCCACTGCATTGCAAGGCGATAGGTCGAGAAAGTCAGCTGAAGAGGTCTATTTTAGGTCTCCCTCTACCAGTCTCCCAATCCGGCCCGCCATACATTAGGTGGGCAAACGCTTTTGCCGCCAAGATCTAGACCAACCTCACCACATGAACCCGGGCACGCCTCCTAAGACACCAAACGTAGCGAACAACTTGGGATGAACTTTTTACCTCACCAGGGGTATTGGTTATCCAATAAATGGTTGCCGGGGCGGACTTAAATTGAAACTTGTTTTGTGAGGTGATCATTGTAATAACTGCACCGTGTAAGTATGGTCCTGTATATTTTCTACCTGTACAGTACATTTTTACATAGCATCGCGTTCATTTGTCAAATCATTGTATGGTTTCGTTCGGTGATGGATGAACCGGTAGATGCAATTTTTAGCCATAAGTTGTTATAATGGTTTGTCTAGTTTTTTTTAGTTAGAAATAAGATTGTAGAAATGTATTATAAGTTTGTACAGCGACCTTGAGGTGAATTTTCACAAAAATGGCGCTATACAAGTCATCCAAATATTATTATTAATACTTTTAATAAAATTAATCTTTATCGTGTTTATTTAATTCGTCTTTATTTACCCACGCGTTAGTGTAAACTAGAGACCATTAGGTACAGAGCTTAGTAGCTCAAATCTGTTAAACACTGTAGTTTTGTTTACTGAAACAAAAGCCTGATAAAGTTAAAAACTAGATAACTTTGTTTTTCCGACGGTCATTGCAGTTCGCCCTTTGATAAATTGATGTGATGTGATGTTCGTATCACTTCATCTTGATAATATCAGATATTATCTATTGTTAGTTTCTAATAACAACAAGATAATATGAGTGGGTCAGAATCAGACTTGGCTATCACATATTTATCTAGTTTTGAGATAATTGTCTTTAAAAATACGGAACAACAATTAAATAAATTATTGAATTCTAAAAAAAACTTGTTATTTAGCAATTGGTGTTTTTTATACATATTTAAATATTGAAAAGAAAAAGAATTATTTGTAAAGGCAGTATTTACCGATCAATTCGAAGGCATTTGGCTCTGTTGTATAATACACTCTTGGTACTTAGTAGGACATTGTAGTATGGGTTGGGAAAGTGTTTTGCATTTTTAGCACTAACTACTTTTGTAAAATAATATAAACCATTTTCGTTTTTTGTTTTTGGGTTATTGTGCCGTGTTGTGCTACCTCCTTCTTTAGCCAACGTTTCGGACAGCGTTGGCTAAAGAAGAAGGGAAGCGCAACACGGCATAACACCCCAAAAACAATAAACGAAAATGCTTTTGGCCGTGAAAATCTAAAAACATATCCAATATAAATCATATTTAAGACAGCTATAGTATTTCTCATTAAGACAATTTTGTATGAAGCCATCTAGAACGTTTAAGAGCTAACATTTTCTAATATACTTAAGGTATTTTTATTTATTTATAAATTCATGATAACACATTGAAAAATTTTCATATATGTATAATATGATACATTACATCACCATACTAGGCGGCTGCCTGTTTCATGTTGACCAATGGAATATAGTTACTTTGTGGTGTCTGGTGTAAATAAATAAATTAAATAATATATAAACATGTTGAAAATTGGAAAAATTATAGTAGGAAGTTAATGAGATTTTTTTTAATAGAAACTAGAAAATAGAAAAGAAAAAATAGAAGGGAAAAGTCATGCATAAGATTTTATTAGATCACCGTATGTCGTCTTCTTCCGCAATTTTGATGTGGAAGTGTGTGGTTTGGTTTATGTTTGATGTGGAATAGTCAAATATTGAAGTGACAGGTTTATTTGTTGTTTCTACTCAGTTTCATAATGTAAAGGTAGATAGATGTCAGCACTTATAGTGAACTGTAAACTCATAATAATGTTTCGCTCTGACAGAAATACGTTTAAAGATTTAACGTACATGTTTAACTCCAATTATATATTTTTGTGGGATAGTCGAGTCTGGTTCTGACCCACTCAATGATAAGGCACACACTTAAAATACCATCACATATTTTTATAACCTTGCTATGGATTTATCAAGGAAAGTTGCTTGTTCAATAACGTGTGATAAGCTCTGAAGAAAAATATTTTCCAAAAAGGGCGCCAAATAACTTTGGAATCTTACCTACCTAAGCTCTAGTTTTGCAAACACCCAGCATATAAAAATGATGTTTACTATATCGTATTGATAGTAAAACTGCGAACTACAAATTTATCTCGTCCAGATAATCTTATCGGGCTGATTACTGTCAACATGGGTCAGTTCAAACATTTAATTGCTTCTTCAACAATACTGATTAACTTTCGTTTGTGCATGATGTGAACATTTCATAACTGATACGAATTATCAAATAATGATGACCTTAGACACCAAAAAGTAGGCAGAGTGGTAAGAAAGTCACCCGTCAGCTGATCCCACGTTTGCCAATCTCATTTATGTATTATCTTTTAAAAATATTAATTGATAAGCGTGATGTTAATACTAGCGATATTTGCAAATTTCTCAATAACATGGTTGACAGCGACTTAGAAAACATTAATTATTTAATTTCACTTTTCCTACCTTATGAAACCCTCGCTTAACCATTAAATAACTATCACTTTACTACTTTCAATTATTCCACATCTAAAATTATGAATCTGATGGTTTTCACCGACTATGTTACTAGGTCCCTAGACAGTGCATACCAAGTAGACTGTTCGTATAACGACTTCTCCAAAGCTTTTGATACTGTGAATCACGATATCTTACTCACAAAACTTACCCTGATAGGTTTTTCTCATCGAATGTTACATATTTTTTAAAAGTTTACTCTAGAAATAAAGCAATTTGTCACACACGGAATCTTCCAATCTGCTGAATTTCTTGTTTTTTCAGGGGTTCCTCATGGATCGATCCTAGGGCCTCTTCTTTTTTCCATTTTCATTAATGACATTTCTGGAGTCATCCGTTTTTCTCGCTTTTTGCTATTCACCGACGATCTAAAATTATTTCTTCTAATAAGAAATATTGAGGACTGCCTGCGCCTTCAAGCTGATGTTGATAACATTTCAGAATGGAGTCAACGAAACCAGCTTCTTTCAATGTGTTGAAATGCGTAGTTCTGACTTTTACCAGAGCATTTAGTCTCACCTATCATAGGTACACTATGCTCGGTCATAATCTCATACGCGTTTCTAATATAATGGATCTTGGGATTATGTATGAAAGTAAGTTGAAATTTTGTTCTCATATCGAAGGAGTGTGCCAGTCGGCTTTAAAAATGTTAGGGTTTGTTCTCCGAACCGTCAGAGTTTTTTGGGATACCCGTGTTCTGAAGATTTTATACTTCTCCCTGGTCCGCAGTAGGCTGGAGAGTGGTTCCCTTATCTGGAATCCCCGTGAGGTAGGGTGCTCCCTCATGTTGGAGAGGGTTCAAAAAAAGTTTCTAAGATTTCTCTACATGAGGGAGTATGACCACTATCCATGGCTCTACCCGACGAAATTTCTTCTGGGCATGCTGGGACTTCACTCCCTCCTACAGCTCAGAAGAGAGGGGTACGTTGCCACTCACTTATTCAGACTGCTGCGAGGCTATATTGAGAACTCTCACTAATAGAAGGCTACATTTTTTGCGAGTAAAATAGGCTATAGGTATTCATTGGTAAGCTCTGACGTTATGAATAAGCTGTGGCGTAGTGAAATTATTTATTATACGTTTATTGTCCGTAAGTAATTGTTTGACGTGGGCTGTCATTTTGTTATTTGTTTAGGTTACTATGGAGATTCCTTTGATATCAAAAATTCAAATTTGAGTATTCAAATATGAATATTTTTTGTACAAATATAAAATAGGTACTAATCTACATACCAACAGCTATACTAATATTATGAATGCGAAACGGCGCGTATATGATTGTTACGTTTTAATAGGTGACATCGTGAAAAATGAATGTAATGAGTATGAAGGGGGTGGAGCGGGGTGGTAGGTGGGTGGGGGGGTGGGTGAGGAGGGGGGGGCGAATATGCGAGCGAAGCTGGGGGCAAAAGCTAACACGTAATAAATTCTTTAATGTAATAAATTAATTTATTCAGTTATTTCTTTTACCTATGTAATAAATTCAAATTTGTAAGGTGTAAGAAATTAATAAAAAAATATATAAAAAATAATATAAACATATATAATATAACAGATTTTATGTCCGGGTTAAATCATCCCCACAGGAAAGACTAAACACTTCCACACACTTTACCACAAATGATTATCTAGTCAATCCACGCTAAAACAATACAAGAACAATACGTCAATCCACCAGAGACCAAATGGGAAAATAATTTACCGACTCCAGATATTTTCATTCAGGGTTCGGCTCGGTAGGACTCCTAACTGGACCGATAAATCCTACTGGTCCCTCAATATAAATATTTAAAAAATCTTTCGTAATCCTACATGTATTTAAAATGACTGATTTTTGCAATTTGAAATATAAATTCTTTGACAAATCTAACAAGCCTAAATTTTGAATGAGAGAGCTAGGTATAATGCCAGTAGCCGAAATAACAAATGGTAATATTTAAATCTAATGTAATATTATTATCTTACATTAGCGAACCAAATACATTCAACATTAGATAACCTACTGAACCCTACATTATAGAACTATCTTCATCCACTATTAGAGAACTAACTACATCCAACATTAGAGAACCTATATACTAAATCCTACGTTAGAGAACTACCTGCATTCTTCATTAGAGAACCATCTAAATAGCTTGCCCCGAGCACATATTCTACTGCGTCCCACTGAGAAAACTTGTAAAGAATTTTTCCACTTTGTACGTACGTATAAATAATATAATATCTACGTTCGCATTAAAATTATCCGCAAAAAACAACTTAACAAATTATAATTATGCTGATCTTTAACCCAAATGTTTTTCGCGTTGTTAAAATTTAACAACCTGAATTTGCTGCGACTTGTACCTCAAGTATCGGAAAAGGTTCCACTCGATATAGCCAGCCTGCCTTCTTGTTAACGTTATAAACCTCTCCTTATATACTCATGTTCCTAGGAAACGTCGCGTCGTTCCCCGGAAAAGAAAATACAATTTCTGATTCAATTTTCCACGCTCGACCTCCCTAATATAAAATACATAAAGAGATCTTGCGGAATGACAGTTCTCATCCATTTTATGGCGCATTGAAAGTTGTGAAGAAAAAATATATTTATGGATACGTGCCGAATCCGGAATATCTTCATATCGTGTTTCAGGCCTGTGAAAGCAATAATTCTAATATCATCTTTGGTAAAATATGTTAAAACATTACATTTCTCGTGGAAACGGTTAGCTTTCATAATATATTATGTCACTTTTAATTGAAAAATATATACATATTTACCAGCGCAGGTCTGTGAAAAATCACGAAAATCATGGATAGTAGACGCCAAAAAATTTTAAAAAAATGTAATTTATGTTTCAAATAACTTTTTGGTAAATAATATTTTTAGGTACCTTATCGCTTGTATGAATTCTTGACATAATCAGTTCCGTTTTGAAAATGATATTTAAATTCAACAAATCTTAGTTCATTCAATCAGAGTGAAGATCACTCACAGACAGACCCACAACCATTTTGAATAAGATACAGAAGAGCTGAAACCACAGATATTATTTTATACTTTCATTTTATGCCTGCGATATCAAATATACCAACATAAAAATGACGGCCTTTGTGGTCTCGGCTTCAAATACCGGCGTGCGCAAGTAATTTATATTTGATTGATTTGGATAAGTTTTTAGATTTTCACGGCCAAAAGCATTTTATTTGTTAGTTTTTGGGATTTTAACATAACATCCCAAAAACTAAGAAGGAAAATTGATTGATTTGGGTTATTTAACAATTTGATTATATAAATTAACATAAGCTATATTTGCGGCACGTTGCAGAGTTGAATATACTCTCAGTGTCGACCTGGTATAAGACCACCATTTAGAATTGAAACGTTGCTTGAAATGATTTTAGCCGTGTTTGGTGATAAGATCTTATAAGCCAGGTACTTACCCACCTTCTTCTTACCCATCTCGTTCCCCTCCCTACTATCTTCAGCCTCACAACACACCCCAATTGGGGATGCCATAGTCTCACTGTTTTCCAGGCTGTTGGGAGCAACTGTTACTCTTGTGCGGCATTCACATAAAAAAATTAGAAGACTGTTTTTATTTGGCTAATCGCAGTATATCATATTTATAACATTATTAATTCCGTGTTATTTTTAGTTCGATAGGTTTTCCAGGAATTTAATCGTTTTTAATATGTACATAATTAAAGGTTATAATTTTATCTTACATGCGTCGACATATTAAATAAGTATTATTCAATATAAGTTCCTTTATAGACAGTCTTACAAGAGTATTCCTTCCAGGTTTTGTTCATTTTATAACGTTCAGGTCTATCTTCTTTATCTTAAAACGCGTTTGAATGTCCAAAAATACTCGCAAAGGTCAGAAAATCTGCACGTTTTTTACCAGTTCTAGTATCTTTCTCTGTGTGTAGTAAGACCTTATTTATTATTTCACCCATGACAGGCCCCATACACGTTGACCGGACGAAGTTTCATTCAATCTTAGATCACAATTATGCTGGCCAAAACTTTTCTTGCAATAATATTGAGGCATAGGTTTTGGGTATACAAATATGATTGCTATACTTGGCTTTTTATCTGTTTAGCCGGCGTAAAAACACTAAGTCTAATTAATTGTTATTACGTGGTCTAATAAACACGAAGCTCCTTACATCCTAAAAGCTCTCGACTAAGATGAATTATCGATGCGCCTAAAATTCGAATAATGATGAGTCCCACGCTATTCCCGCTGTATCTGTATCTGTAATCCCACGAGACTTGGGGACCACTCAATACAATACCCTGTTCTCAGTGGAGCACATCCGATATTTGACGTCATAAGAAATCCCGAAGGAATACTTCCTACTCATATATCACTGACAGACAGGCCCGCTGCGAGGGATACAAGATACAACCATTTTATTCTAAAAATAAAATAAAATGTATGAGTTAATTAGTTAGTGAGGTCTAAAGTCACAACTTGTTATTTTTTAACAACTTTCGTTCCTCCAAGCTTTAACGAATTCAATTGATCGCTTATTCAACTTCTTTCAATTCTAAGAGCTCTGATAGTTCATCTCCGTTCATTAATAAGCCAGTAATTTTGCAAAACGAACGACATTATTCAAAAAGTGTAAGCTTATCTGACGCCCTGCGGCTTCTGTCTATCGGCCGTCGCAACATTTCTAGTGTCGTTAACCTCGCTCGCAAATATCGCCAAAAGATGACGTGTTTATTTTTTTGGCTCATCATTCGTGGTTGAATTGATTAAACATGTAAATTTAAATGTTATTTTATTTACACGCCTACGTTGTTGGTTTTTTTTCTGGATTGGTCTTTGGTCCGTTCCATGTAATAAACATTAAGTAATAATAATTGTAAAGTATATTAGTAACATATTTTCGCCTTGGCGATTATTCTATTATATTATTTTTAACAATTTTGAAAAGACTTCGTATTGAGTTTAGTATACGCACAATACTTATAAGTTAGAATTTATCTAATATCAATTAAGACAAAAGAATAATGTGACGATACGCAAAAATAAAACAAATGGACTCCCTTTGTTTAGGCCGCCTTTGTGCGCCTCACACACCGCTACAACAATGCGCCGCCCCTGTTAAAAGAATCGTATTCTGCTAAAATAGAGTCTCATTCATGTTACGCGACCAGCCTCCGTATGGCACTCTCCCATAGAGTGGGGATTACTGTGCGACGTGCGAGAAGATAACTCTTTCGGAAGTTATCTTCTCGCTTGTGACGTCACTCGACCCGCCACAATCCCAGGGTTGGCTGATTTTATAATTAATTGATAAAATTATAACGTCAAGGCTTTTATGATGGTTAGATTATCTTACCTTTACGTACATAAAGTCTCGTTATCGTAAGTCATCGGATCGCGGATTAATTGTAAACGTATTCAATTTGATTGTTGTCAATTTAGAAGATAGAAATCAAATGGCTTGGTCTATCATCATGGTTGCCAGTTAGTCTTGTCCGCTATATGTAACTAGCTCTTCCTTATTGATAAATGTGTTAGTAGGAGGTGAAATTAAGAACACAATTTCGGTTGTGAGTGCGTAACATAGTAGTTACGTTATTATAGTAGTTGGTGATCAGCACAGTTGCCTTCCAAGCAATTAGTCGGCGTTCAATTCTCGCCCTTGGTGTTTTTTTTTCAAATTTAAATATTTTAAAAGTAAGTAAAACCTCAAATTGTAATATTTAATCATTAAAGATAACATTAGCAACTCTCAAACGAAAATTTGAAATAGAAAAATCAGTAAAAAATATAGTAATTAAATCTAGGGCTCTTCTCTACAGTGGTTAGACCCCCGGCAAGGCTAACAGTCCTGAGTTCAATTCCTAGGTGCGACCGTAGGGCTCTTCTCTACAGTAGTTAGACCCCCGGCAAGGCTAACAGTCCTGAGTTCAATTCCTAGATGCGACCGTAGGGCTCTTCTCTACAGTATTTAGACCCCCGGCAAGGCTAAAAGTCCTGAGTTCAATTCCTAGATGCGACCGTAGGGCTCTTCTCTACAGTAGTTAGACCCCCGGCAAGGCTAACAGTCCTGAGTTCAATTCCTAGATGCGACCGTAGGGCTCTTCTCTACAGTATTTAGACCCCCGGCAAGGCTAACAGTCCTGAGTTCAATTCCTAGATGCGACCGTAGGGCTCTTCTCTACAGTAGTTAGACCCCCGGCAAGGCTAACAGTCCTGAGTTCAATTCCTAGATGCGACCGTAGGGCTCTTCTCTACAGTAGTTAGACCCCCGGCAAGTTTAACAGTCCTGAGTTCAATTCCTAGATGCGACCGTAGGGCTCTTCTCTACAGTAGTTAGACCCCCGGCAAGTCTAACAGTCCTGAGTTCAATTCCTAGATGCGACCGTAGGGCTCTTCTCTACAGTAGTTAGACCCCCGGCAAGTCTAACAGTCCTGAGTTCAATTCCTAGATGCGACCGTAGGGCTCTTCTCTACAGTAGTTAGACCCCCGGCAAGGCTAACAGTCCTGAGTTCAATTCCTAGATGCGACCGTATTTTAAATATTATCTATATTAATTTTTTGTAAAAGATATAATTTTTCGCGAGTATCAAGAGTGTATACTAAGAAACCCCGAAACTTTCTATATTCCTTTACAAATAACCTCCAGCGACGACAAGCCGCCTTCACGCCTAACACGAAAAACATCGCTTTCATCGTATTATTACCCCCATAAATATACCTATTACCCCGTTCATTCTTTATTCTACTTATATGTTGCTCTCTTTATGTTTTTAGAAATAACGCTTTCGCTTGGTAATAATAATATTAACTTTTAACATACCTGCTTGTGCATATTTAAAAGGTTCGTGTTAACACGGCCGCAATGAAAGGTCTGAAAATTGTTTACATTTCCCCACACAACTAACTATTCCTATTGTAATTCCAGTCACGCAACTAAATTAGTTCACTCTTCATATAGACACAGTTCCCAGTACTCCAGACATTTTAAAACTGATATTTTATTAGATGTTATCTAGAATCTAGATTATTGATACCCTGCCATCTCATACCGCTGTCAACTGAACATTGAACCCGAGCAAAAAAGGTCTTATGTTTTATGGTTTCCATTTGCGGATTGTTGAAATAATCAATTCTTTTTGGCATTAACGATCATCAGTAGTTACTTTGTGCGAGAGTGAAGAGTATAGAAATTTTCAACATAAACGAAATCCTTAAAATGTAAAATTACCGAATGTATATAAATATTATTTTACTAACTTTCATGATTTTCGTTTTAATATTACGTTAAAAAATCATTTTCCCAAGGCTTTTGTATTTTGAAAGTATAATTTACGATTCTTAGAAAAGACATACTTATTCATAATTAATGTGATGAAGGAAGTTGTTTAATCCATCTATCAGACTTTAATATCGTGGGGTAATTACTACAACTAGGTAATTCAGAAATCTGCGTTTTTGAGTTACACATAAGCATAACTATATTCCTCATATATGAATGCTACAAACAGAAAAGTTGGATTACGCATTGGAATCATCAATTTATTTGAATACTAGCAGACCCGGTTACACGTTCCTGTGACTAACGAAACACAACGCCACGCCATTACCCAATCTTTATAACCAACGCCATCTGTTAAATCAAATCCACACCGCCCGCTTGACAGCCCGTTCCCTTTATTTATATATTTCAACCAATTTACACAAATCCTTGACAAATTATATACGTAAAAACCTTCCTCATGAATCACTCTATCTATTGGTGAAAACCGCATGAAAATCCGTTGGGTAATTTAAAAGGTCTAAGCGCACAGACAGCGGGAGCGACTTCATTTTGTACTATGTAAAGATGTTTTTTGTGGGTATCTCAGAAAAACGGTATAATTTTTTCACCATGTTTCAGTTAGACAACTAGACTTAGCTAGGGTAGCACTAAAATTTAACAACTAGGTAAGTTATTTCATTTTTGTAAATAAATACATAAAAAATAATTAGCCATTTAATATGTAATACGGTTCCCAATCCGTCGATCTGCGATTTAACCATACTTATCGGTATAAATATACAACTACCGATTTATCAGAATGATTACCATCTTATACCTTAATTTCTCATCAAAGCTGATTTCAGAGTTAATTAATTGTAGTTATTACCCCACGATAAATATAAAGAAGTGTATGTGGTAGTGTGGCTTTATCTTATACTAATCTACAGATTTATTCCAAGATTGATGAATTTTGCACACTTGGCCTTCAAAACAAGATGAAGGCGACTGTCTACATAATATTTCGAAAATTCACCCCATCCCCAACACTTTTCCCACCCGTTAAAGCCACATTTTGACACGTCTTGATGAAATTTTGCACATATGAAGTTAAAAATAAGAGGAAAATTATTCATTTTAAATTAATGTCTACATCTGGTTTCGTAAAACTGTGTCTAAATCTTTACATAGTATAATGCAAAGTCGCTCCTGTTGTCTGTACGCTTAGATTTACTGTACGTTTTCACCAATACACAGAATGATTCATGAGGAAGGTTTAGGTATATAATTTGTCAAAGTTTTGTGTAAATTGGTAGAAATATATAATGGGAGCGGGCTGGCAAGCGGGCGGTGTGGATTTAATATGTATGCAAATTAACAGATGGCGTTGGTTATAATGGTTGGGTAATGGCGTTGTCTGTAGATGGCGTTGTGTTAAGTTAGCCACAGAAATGTGTGGCCGGGTCTGCTAATAATGAATTAATTGAAGTTACGAGTATGTTTCATCAGTTTATATTGGGATTTACCTATTGAATTTAACTATTAAGTTACATTTGGAAAAAAAGCAGCGCGCCGGGCCTAGCAGAGCAACTGACTAAATCGGATTTTTAACTGCCAGTTTTTATGAATTCTCTAAATACTTACATTTCCATTTAGCAGACCGTTTTCTTTAGATTTAATGATAATCTCCCGTTCTTTATTTCTTCCGAGCTTTGTTTTTGTCTCTGGTTCCTTTTGCTAAATGTCAAGGCCACGCTTGTTCATTATCATATTCAAATCGTGTAAATTCGCTGAAATACGTAACATTAAGGCTGTTTTTGAAGTTGTTAACGTCACGTAGAATCTTTTGTACTCGTATACTGGTTTAGCTCACGTACCAAAACAGCTTATTTCAACAAATCAGCCATTCTCGATTTCTGAGAGATATTTTATTATTAAAATAAGAACTTGCTTAATAATTTTACTGGAAACAAGAAAATAATGTTTTCAGAAGCATATTATCTGCAAACACCCACACGGATAAATCTTTATTCATTTAGGCTTATAATTTTATTCTATCTTCGCTAAACCAAGTATTTTCTTTACATTATTCCGGTTTCATCGTAAAATCATTATTCCTTTTTTTTCTTTTGTATATTCAATAACATTATTTAATTTCATTTATAAAAACAGGTTCTGAAATGTAATTATTACTACGCGAGACAGCTGTTTAGCCTATTACTCGTATATTAGGAATACTCAATTCATATATATATATTATATATATATATATAAAATAAAAAAAATCAAAATGGAGTTCTACAAAATAAACTCTACTAACTAACTAACTAACCATCACGCCGTTTCCCCGCAGGGGTAGGCAGAGAGGACGGACCGCCAAACAACTCGGTCTTGACACACACTCCTTGCCTCATTCACATTCATACATCGTCTCATACATGCTCTTCTATTATTCGGACTCTTGACATGGCCCGACTCAAGTATCTGATTCACTTGGTCGTGCCATGTCTATCTCGGGCGTCCCCGACTTCTTCTACAATTCATATTTGCGTCATATATTCTCCTTCACTCCTTTTCTCGTTCATTCGCTCTACATGCCCACGCCATCGGAGCGTTCCTTTCTTGATCTTACTCATTACGCTTACATCAGCCTTGCATTCTTTGCGGATCTCCGCGTTTTTCACATGATCATACATGGTTTTACCACACATACGCCTCAGAGATCTCATTTCTACAGCATTCAGTCTACTTTCATCCTTCCTCTGCCAGTTCCATGCCTCACTGCCATACATCAGGATAGGTACCAGTATTCCATTATAGACGGCTAGTTTCGCGTCTTTGGACAGTTTTTTGTTGGCGCCAACGGCTTTCAGTCCTCCATTAGAGTTATCTGCATTCAACCTTCTTTCAATATCTCTACCAGCCTTCCCATCTCTCGTAAACATACTTCCCAAATAAATAAACTCATCCACCTGCTCCAAGTATTCATCGTTCACAACTATATTGCACACTGTTTTCGTACTCTCTCTTTCAAACACCATGACTTTAGACTTACTTACATTCATCATTAACTCATTCTTCATACATACTTCGTTCATCCTTGACACGAGAGACCTTAAATCTTCCATACTGTTATATATCAGCACCGCATCATAAGTAAACAACAGCCAACATACTTTCAGATTACTCAATTTCGCACCCAATCCCACCTATTTCAATTCTTGCATACAATTATCCATGTATAGATTGAATAACCACGGCGATATTACGCAGCCTTGTTTAACACCTTTTGTGATGTCAAACCACCCCGTACATGCAACGCTTACCTCATATAGAAACGCAATTGCCTGTATGAGATTCGTATTCATTCCATACTTGGACAATACCTTCCATAGCTTTTTCCTGTCAACTCGGTCGTATGCTTTTTGTAGATCTACAAAGGCACAGAAGTGCTTCTGGTTTTTTGCAAGAAACTTCAGTGAGCATACGCAATGAGAAAATCTGGTCCATGCACCCCCTCCACTCATAAAAGCACCTTGCGCATCCCATATTTTATCTTTTGTTTCCATTCTTACCCTTTAAATCAATATTCTACCATATAGCTTGCCAACTGAACTAAGAAGGCTATTAGCCCTGTGATTCCCACATTCCATACGTGACCCTTAATACCTTTGTACAATGGCATGATTACAGCCCTTCTGCAATCTAATGGCGTGTAACCCTCCTCTAAACATTGGTTAAAAAGTCTGCACAACCATGTGAGAATAATACGGCTATCTCTTTTAAAATATTCGGCAGCAATATTGTCGAAACCCACAGCCTTACCATTTTTCATACAAAATAAACTTGATAACAATAAATACCTTATCTTTTTACATCAACTCCACACAGAAGTCCCTAAGGAATATAATTCCTCCCAGGACCTACATCCCACATATATCCTTTTTGGGATGATGCGTGAAGATTCTTTTTGGGGAGAGGAAGAAGTGAACATTGGTCTTGTATAGATCCATGTTGTAGGAGGGAGAAAACACAGAGGCCAGCAAATCCCGTTCTCATGTAAATAATAAATGTCAACCGTGTACAAATATTGGGCACGCGTTTGGTGTGTTTCTTGGCTTTGCACCGGTGCCGTAGGGTTGTGCTCTAAAGATTGCAATCCATTTGTGAAAAGAGGGGAATCTTTCAAACCCGTTCAGGGTTTCTTTAAGTATTCTAGGGCTCCAGATCTAAGGTGGCTGCCAAATTCATTCATTCAATAGCGGTTTGTCCTTGAGATTTGTACAGAACCAGACACGATTTCTTGTGATCTTCTCTATTATATGATTATAAATGGTAAATATATTGTTTTAGCCAAGGAGCATAACCTTGTACCTTGGAGTTTTATATTAATAAATTTTCAGTAACTTGTTTAATACCTTGTTTTATTCCGAAGCGTGATCTTTGCATAGTGTGTACAGAACCTCCTGACCATTTTGTTAATTTAAAAAAAATATATTTTTACAAAATAGGTGTTACTTCTAATATTATTAGTATTCGCTTTATTATTAACGGTATTCCCGTCAGTACCTTCAGTTATTGTGACAATATCATCAGCTTATGATATTATTTTTCCATTTAATTTTTTTGTGAATATTTAATTTACATTTATTCATTATTTATATGTTGTTTATTGGCTCGATAACAGAAAAAAAATTATAGTAATGAAATACATTTTCAACACGGTAAAAGCAGTGATTCCAAAAGGTGAGCACACTGTTGTATGACAACATAGATGATAAAAGTTGAGGTCCCAGAACTGTACCTTGAGGTATTCCGAAATTATTTATTTTTGGCTGACCAAGCACTTCGTTTATATTTACCACTTGATAGCGTTTGAAAGGGATGCTTTTTTGTCAATTCTAGAGATGTACTGTTTAATCCGTATGTGCAGGTATCCACTCTGTAATTACCTACTCCAGCTCAAAAATCATATTCTAAAGTTTTACGTTGTAACTAACTTCCTGAAACACAGTATACGAATACATATATTTAATACATTTCGTCTCCTTACTTAAAATAGGCCTTCGTTGTCGCGTACACAACTAAAAGTGCGTGTCTCAAACTTTAAAAACATAAACGTAGGTATCATCACGTTGAGAAAGCGATTGCTAAAATTTAATCAGACACGAAATTCTATGTTGCCCAGCATTTTCACGAACATTGGGCACCAATATGGAAGATGTCGTATTATTATTGCACGTGCTGGGAGACGATTACGAGATATTATTACAATGAAATTACGTTTCACAGAACAAATGTGAATCCCCAACTCTTTGAAATTCGTTCAAGGTCCTGACTGACTCGAGTAAAAGTATTTCACGTGGTAACTTCGTATACATAGGTCTAGGTACATCTGAATTAGAGCTCCAATTGTTCTAGTTTTTTTCAACCGTAATTCTTTAGTAATACCTCTATCCGATTAACAAAACGTGTGAAGAGAATATTCAGTAGGATGGAATTGAATAACTTTATGTAATGTACCTACTATAGCAACATTTTTGTATACTTTTGATATATTTTTGGTATATTCATATCAACTTTTTGGTATATTTTTAGCAAAATTTTAGCATGGTGTTTTTGTATACTTTTGCGATATTTTTAGCACTGTGTTCAAATACATTTTTAGTAAATTTGTTATTTTTGGTATATCTCAAATTTAACACGCTATTCGAATTGTGGGTAGGGTAGGCTTCTGTTTAGCCATTATTATGCAAAGATTTAATTTTAAAAATGCTTTGTGTAATGTTTCTACCTTTTTTTTTACTATATTTTTATTAAATGATATCAAATTCGTCGCCTTTTATTTTGGTGTCCTTTTTTTTATCAGAAGTTAGCTAACATCGTGTAAACTCTTCAGGCTTCAGTCTGGAATGACTCTATCTATGACTCTATACTATCTGAATGGATAGATTCTCATCGGCAGCGTGTCGCTGTGAAAAATTATCAACTAACTCTTGCCCTGTTATAATACCAAAGTTATGACAGTTCGATGATACCGAAGTATAAAGTAAATATCGCTTTGCTACACGTAACAAAGCGATATTTATTCATAGCGTACTGATGTGGGTAATTGCCGCCGAGGATTCTCACCGTTATAAAATACTTAACATATCTGCAGTAAAGTAGTCCATTGTTATTTAATCCGTGTTGTCCACCGTGAACAGCCAGTGAACTGTGGACTAGAAAGTTGTAGTAACCGTCGCCTTTATATGCATCAACTTTATGTGATAAAACCCTAACTATGTGAGTGCAAATCAAGCCCCAGAACTAAATGAGTACGGAACCAAATCAAGCCCCAGAAATAATTGAGTACGGAATTCTAGTATGGGGATCTGCTACAGCAAATCATATTAACCACTTAGATATTGCTCAGAAGAGCATTATAAAAACCATACTAAAATTACCCATCAGAACCCCCTCAAAAGATATTTTTAAGTGTTTTGACATTCTAAATTTAAAATAAATATATGCCAAGAATATTCTTATACATCATTTTAAAAACAGAAAATCTCCTAATGAAACTCGGATACATGACACAAGAGCATCAAAAAAGGATATACGAGATGTTCCAAAATTCAAGACAAGTTTTGGCCAAAGAAATCTCATATATCTGGCAACTAAACTTTACAACATCCTTCCTCCAAGTCTGAAAAAGATAGAAAAGATAAATAAGTTTAAGGAAGAAATCAAAACATGGGTGAAAGAAATTAATGCATACATACTAGAGAATGTATTAAAAACATCATAGAAACTAAATAACGGAAAATCAAAGAAATCTACCAGTCCGCCTCAGCACAGGACTACCTAGTGAGGAGGACTAAGAACAAACGGATGAAATATTTATATACATCATCATATCTTATAATTGTCATCAAACCTGTAACTAAATAGTCACTAATAAAAAAAATAATAAAAATGTCTCCAAATAACCAGTAGTCAAACGCTCAGAGAGGACACTGTGCTCCTACTCTGACCCCGTATAAATGGCGCCACCACCGCGCTACCTTACAATGGATAATGCAATTTAAAAATTTAAAAAATTCAAATCAGGATCATAAATATTCTCTGTTTTATAATTTGACACAGACGTTAGAGCAAAGACCCAAATATTGAAATAAGAAAATTATATACATAGATAATAAAAACCAAAGGTTTATAATAAATAACCCATTGTCGTAATACAATGTTTAGTTTTTCGCTCCACCCTAATGTACAAACATCGTTGCACGATCACAATAGACAATATTATGGACTTAAAAGACACCGAATTAGGTTAACGATAGTCTTTAGTAAAGGTAAATAACACCAGTCGTGTTCACTTCCACTTTCCACCTGAACACGAATTAGGAATAGGTCAATTTATTACTTAATTGACCTATTAACTACAAACGAAAAATTATTACAGTTCACTAATGAACCCAACTGTTTTCGTTCGATCGACTGTGCTCCAATTTCATTTGAGAAATAATATCTACATATTTAATCGTATTTCTTTAAGGCGTGGGAAGATGATATGTGTCTTTGTGTGTCCCAATTTTTTTTACATTATAGAGATAGTCGACCGTGGTTAAAAATCTAGGTTATAGTAATATGTTATTTGTTTTATTACTTTACTTATCACATTTTTGTGAATTATAGCTGTATTATTTATTACAAGTATCTCCACACAATTAACCTACTTAAATGAAGAAATTAATAGGTACATACAATAAAACCTATCTTCTCAGTTCAGAAAACTATAATTATTTATAATTTATTTATTGAGAACTTACTTCGGAAGCGAGAAAATAAAATAGTCTTAAAATAGGTTTTCTTCGTTAATATGGAAAAATAATAATTATTTTTTACTTTGGTTTTTCATGTACCTTCCTGTACTTTTTGTGTAAACGCCAAACAAGAGCCCCAACTGATCGAACCAGCGCCAGCGGTTGTGAAGCTGAAGGAATGAAGAATGGAAGTAGATGGTGGAGAGGAAAATTGGGAAGTGTCCGGCTATTCAGCTATTTTCAGCAAACGTGCCTAATGCCATTCGAGCAAATTTGTTCTTAAATTGTGTTTTTTTTTACCAGGGCGATATTGGGAGTATCTACCACACTATGAAAAAATACTTCTATGAAAATGCGAGCGAGCAAAATTGATTTTAAATTGTCGGCCTATCCCTCGCAGGTAATTATTATTATGACCTTTAATATTTTTTAAAAATTGTTAGGCTTATAACAAAAATAATATCTCGTGTCACCCGCAGGGCTATTAATAATAAAAATAAAAACCTACATAGAACCTTTCTATTAATACCATAGTTATAAAAAGAAAGTGTTATAATTATAGATGTTTAGATTTAATCTGTGGGCAGCGTTTAGCTTTAGATTGTTACGTTTTTTTGGGTTCTATATCAGCACATAATGTGTATCATATCGGACAGTGTTTATCGAGTCATTAGGAGAGTTGGGCCACCCATCCTTTGTCCGAAACTGGCTATTAGCCTTACTATCGATTACGATTAGTCGCAATTAATTACTGTATTTAATAACTTACATTGGGACCAGGCGATAAACCTTAGGGTATTCCATTTTAGATTAAAGTATACTCGACGTAATGATTGCAAGAGATGTAAATATTTGAAGTTTATAAATTCAGTTATTTTTTAGCTTGCCATATTTAGATAACAAAAAGGACCACAATTGTTTTGATGAAACTGCCGACCGGTTTCGGAATGCCTAACCCTTCATTCGCCATAACAAAATAAACATAAAATTCAAAGAGATAATATTAAATACAAATTGTTGTACTTACGCGCTTTCCGTATACATACTATGTTGTTTGTTTACCTTTTCCTGGCGAGAAAAGGGTTCTTCCGAAACCGGTTGGCAGTTACAGGGATTGTAGTGGTTGATTCGGCCAGTTCCGAAACCGTTTGGTTTCTAAAGTTGTGTGTGTGTATCAGGGGCGTAGCTACCGCCGTATCAGCCGTAAATTTTGATACAGGGCCCCTCCAAGGCACGCTACGCCTCTGGTGTGTATGTTTTTTAATAGGCTACACACGGGAGGCCCTAATGAAAATAACTTTCCTCATGGCCTATTTCATCTTAGGGGATGCTGTGTGGAGGGTTTTTTTAAGAAAGGGGAGGAAAGGAAGTTCTAGGAAGGAAAAGGTGCGAGGAATGGGTAGAATTAGGTGTCAGATTGTTCAGCAGTGCCGGACATATGAATCCCTCCCTCCAACTACAGTGCAAGATGAAAGGTCGAGAGTGAGCAGATGCAGTGGTCAAAAGGTCTTCCTAAACCAACCTCTCCCAATCCGGCCCACCACGCATCCACCGCCAAGACCTGAACCCACCTCACCCAATTATCTCGAGCACCCCTGCTAAGTCGCCAAACGAAGCGAACTACTTTGGGTGACCTATGGCAGAGTTGTTGGTTTTCCTACCCGCCTGCGAAATTGAAAAAATGTGTTGACATTAGCTTTAAAAGAATTTTTATTCTTGAAATGAGTCATCAATTCTTAAAGTACAAAAATTCAGAGTATATTTTAATATATTATATATAATAATAATAGTGATGTATGTTCGATTTATTTCGATATTTCCGTGTTACTGAATCGAACGTTTCGATTGTGGCCAGCCAGCCGTGGGAAATATGACAATGAGTTTGATCTGTGAATACACAAATATCGAGTGAATTGACGAACCTGTGTTTCGAATTTAAGCGGAGCTCAGAATCGTCACATATGTTTTTCCCACAACATGTGTGATGGTTTCTGTGAGAAAAGCTGAGAGTGGAGTTGCTAATGCTGTGATTCATTTCGTATCAAGGTCCAAGGAGGGGCCCTGTATCTAAATTAGTTGGGGCCCTTATTATTGCTCGGTACAATACGTGATCACTGTGATCAGGTATTTTCATGTATTGAAGGTTGCCATTGTTCTTTCAAAAAACAAAATTTACCCTTCGCTACTGGTAGATAAATAGGTAGTGCTTACCATTGCAATCTAAATCACTCACAGAAGCTGATTGCTGAAAAAATAAAGACATTTTGGGCATTTTTTTATAACCTCCTCCCTTTTCTATTAACTTTTTCTTTTCATAGCTCCACTGGGATAATCTTTTTTCCTTTCACTCATTCTTTTCACAAATCAAACTAATTAACCAATAAATAATCAGAAGAACAAGATTGTATTGTTTTACAATGTAATGAATAACGTTTGAACCGGAATGAAATAAAACGCGTAAATATTGCTTTCCGTGGTTTGTCATTGTACATCGGTTATTGCAAACTTTTGGGCGCACTCTTAACCCGGGAAAAAAATGCTTTTTTTGACTTTTGTCTTTTCTGAAATGAAAACTCTATAGGCACGTATGACAGTTTTTTATATGTTTTTTTCCCGGGAAGCACGAGATTAAGTGACATTGTGTATAACATTTTACTAACTTTTTCTTACACTTATCATTGATACAGCTGATACGGCATTCTACCAACATAAATGCAAATATTTAATGGATCGTGTACACTTGCGAGCCGAACCATGAGAAAGGAACGAAACAACCGTACGCAAGTATATACAGCCTGAAGCTGATCCTACCCTTAGACAAACGAACCATAATTGTAGGTTAATCATTATCCGTTTTTATGTTTTATATCAATTTTATTATTTAAAAAGCAAACCTTGACCGGGTGAACTGTTTGAAGGTTTTCTGATTTATATATTTATTTGAATTTTGCTATTGAAACTTTTAAATTATGCTATTGGTGTTCATAAATAAATAAAAAATTGGATACGTTTTTAGCTTTTCACGGCCAAAAGTATTTTCGTTATTCATTTTTGGGGTGTTATGCCGTGTTGCGCTACCTTCTTCTTTAGCCGACGTTTCGGACAGCGTTGCAGTGTCCATCATCAGGGCAGATCCGGCAGATCCGACAGATGTCGGATCACACATCTTTCGGAAGACCCCAAAAATGAAATACGGAAAAAAAACTAGTGTGCTTTAGACCACACGACTGAAGTAAAACTTCACAAACTTATGCCGTCCATTAACAATCTAACAATTACAGGAATGAAAATATCCCCATCCCCTCAACTTAACTTATCTTAACTTAAATTAACTTAACTTAACCTAACCTAACTTAACTTAACTTAACTCAACTCAACTCAACTCAACTTAACTTAACATAACTCAACTCAACTCAACTCAACTTAACATAACTCAACTCAACTTAACTTAACTTAACTTAACTCATATCGATAAGCGTTTCCTTTTCATTATAGCGTTTCATATAGATTAGCGTTTCACTTTCATTGTAGCGTTTCAAATAGATTAGCGTTACACATTTATTATAGCGTTTTATATAGATTAGCGTTACATATTTTTTCGTAACGTTTCATATTTTTTCGTAACGTTTCATATTTTTTCGTAACGTATTCATCATTTTACCCCCCAAGTGTCGGGCGTGCGTTAAGAAGTTTTACTTTAATAAAAAAACGTGCCTTTTTAAAATGACTTGCCCGTACAAGGAAATTAAAAATAATTTCTGGTCGGGTTCGAATCCCGGCTTGCCTAAAAAAAATTGATTAATTTGTGGTTTAACGATTTATTAATTAAAAATAATATATAGTATTTTTGCGGAACGTTTCAGAGTGGAAGATACTCTGAGTTATCGCCCTGGTGTAAGACCACCATTCAGAATTGAAACGATGCTTGTAACGGCTTTAACCGTGTTTAGTGACAAGATCTGAATAGCTAGAGACTTCCCCTCCTCTCTCTTGCCCCTATCCACTACCTTCAGCCTCACGACATACCCCAATTGAGGATTTCATAGTCTCACTGGCTCTAGACGGGACCTGAACGGAAACCACATAAAAAACTAACTTGTGAAAAACCTTTGCCGTTCGAGTGTGTACCCTTCTTCTTATATAACACAAACATATACTCTGCTTTGAAGTTAAGATTATGGTGCCGACTACAGATGGCGCGCGATAGGAAGATATAAATAATATATGGATTTATATTCCAGAATGTACCTACATATTATATTGGGAGTATCCAAACATCCGAAGTTGGACGAATGCCAACTCCTGGAAATGCTGCTCCGATGAACGGAACCAACGGAACCGTTCGCGTAAGCCAGACAAAGTAAATAATAGCGGAACAGAACAGAATATAGTACTCGAAGCTCTCTGGAGTCTAGAGTAGCTCTTTTCGCTATTGGCTCAGACGGAACTTTTAATTATACAGAGCACAAGATAAAGAAGTTATCTCTTCCGGAATTCCTGGGGTAATTAGATTAGATGGAAAAGTAAAATGTATTCAGTCGCTCTCAGGTGTTTTTGCAAGAGTCGTCGACTTTCTAATTGTCTGTAATTATGTACTTAGATTGGGTCCTGTGTGCGTATTCCGAATTTGTACCGAAATATAACATACTTCACTTAAAAGTTTAAACTTTTTAAACTCTTAAATAATACCCAATAATGTTATTTTTTTTAGATAATTTCTATAAATTTTTGCCGAGTTGAAAAAGTAAATAAAATTTCCTTTGTTAGAAAAAAAACGCAAAGTTTGCTATATCTAAAACACATCCGGTTCTGTTATTTAACATGCTACAGAAATGCAAAATTTAGTGTTTGTTTAAATACTACAAGATATTTGTCTAAAGATTTTTGATCTATTTTAAAATATTCGCCTAATTACAATCGTTTTTAATATTAGTGAGCTTCCTCTATCATTTTTATTTACATATATCTCCCTTTCAAACCATCTTACTTTTGTTTTGACCGGTTACTACGAAGCACTAAGACAATATTCGTAGTAATCAAACCTTGTTTAAAATTGCTTTTCAAGAAATTAGCAAATAGAAAAATCCTATCCTTAAGAATTCCTTTGTAATAATTATTTGTGTAACACGCGTCATTTTTTTATGTGGGTACCGTACAAGAGTCTCAACTGCTCCGAACCGTCTAGGTCTAGAGCCAGTGAAAATGAGGCACCCCCAATCGGGGTATGCTGTTAGGCTGTGGGGAGTCAGTGGGGAGTGGAAGGAGGTGGGAGGAGGAAGGTGGGGAAGTACCGGCTGTTCAGATCTTATCACCAAACACTGCGAAAGCCATTTCAAGCAACGTTTCTATTCTAAATGGTGGTCTTTCACCAGGGTGATACTGAAAGTATATACGAATCTTACATGTGTTCTGTTCTATTCATGTCTAATCTGGTATAATAGTGTTAATATTTATGTAAAACCTACTCAACTACCGCGGTTACACTAAATGTTTACACATTTATTCAATAATTTTCATCACAAACCTAAATAATATGGTTCTTGGGAAAGTTGTTTATGGTTGGCATAAGTTACGATTGTGAGTGTTGCTTGATTTATCCAGTTAATGAACATCGCTTCAGGAGTTGTTATCCTTTATTATTTTTTTAACCCCTCGAACCTTTTAAAGTTTTATTTCAGAATTAGAATAAAAATGGGAAATATTTTTTATAACTTTTTGTCTTTCTTTGTTTCAGGTAAGCTGTATTTTCTTCACTCCAGCTTTAACACCATACAACACTTTAATTGAAAAGTAAGTGGACTACATTACACAGCGTACACTAAAAAAAATCTACAATAAATAAAATAAAGAAAATTATACAGTACCTAGTATAAAAATAAGGGTTGCATTTTACAAAATATTATATTTTAAGTCATTATGTAACTTACCGGAGAATAGAAGCTCTGGTGTCCGACAAGGGAGCCACTATTCTTACTTTGGTTGTCTTATATTTTGTATAAAATATATAGTTTTTAAATTTTTATTTAGTTGTTCTGATTGTTTTTTTTTACATTAGCTCCACGCAGGAGGCGTGTCATCTTAGGGGTTGTCTATGTGGAGGGTTTTTTTAGGAAAGGAAGAAGAGGAAGTTCTGACAAGGAAATATGTATGAGCGGTAGGTAGGAATCTGGGTCCGATGCCAGAGGTGACGGACGTATGAATCCATCCCTTAAACTGCGAAGCTAGGCGATAGGTCGAGAGATTATGGCTGGAGAGGTTAAAATACCTTTTTCGATCCGGCCCGCCACGCAGCAGGTATGCAGACACACGACCGCCACGATCTTGACAAACCTCAAACCATGAACTGGGGCACCCCTAAGTCACCGAACGTATTGAACCACTTGGGGTGACCTATGCAGAGGTGTTGGTTGTCCAATAATTGGTTCCCGGAGTGGCGTTACCATATCCACCTCCTAAAATCTGTTGTTATTACAGCAAAAATCAGAAAGGATATTATTGTGATTTTTGTGGCTTGATTTTGCGTTTGGATGGTTTTTAAATTAGGTCTTAAACATTACTTTCCATTTCTCATAGGTATTTCAGAATTTTTTCCTTTAAACAATTTTAAAATAGAAACTATTTAAGTACGTCTTTGACTACCTACCTACTTTGGTACCTACCCTACGACCATGGAAGCCTTATTTTATTTAAATTTTCTCTTAAAAAAATATACCGCTTGTCTGAATTAGTTCAAACTAACAGTTCCAATTTTGAAAAAGACATTTGACAAATGAGTTCATTGAACCGGACTTAACAATCACGCACAACTGAAATTAGAATGTGTGATGAATGATGGTTCCTCAAATAAATTTTTCGTTGAATTCAATTATTTTGTTTTTAGGGTGACGATAATAGAATTTTAATTCAACATGACCTCACTCTACACTTTCTTCTAAAAGTAATCTCGCATTCCAAATGTTTTGTTTATTTACAAAAGCTTTCTGCAGATACTCGTAGATGGGCGGCTTGTTATTGGAAAGAATTCTCAGCTAATTTCAGATTTGTACGATCGTCATTATTTTTTGTAAGTAATCAAGATTGCGGTCAAGATATTTTTTTACATTAACTCCACATAGGAAAATACAAGTAATTTCCCTCAGGACCAATGTCATATTTGGGGATGCTGTGGAGGGTTTTTTGAGGGAAGGAAAGAGTTAATCTCGGTCTTTCAGAAATCCATGTTGAAGGCGGGAGGAAACACAAATGCCGGCAAATTATTTCAAAGTCGAGCTGTTGAACTCAAGGACAAGTGCGCGTTTGGTGTGTTTCCCAACCATGCAATGCGGAAGGTATCAATAGAGCTAGTTTGTCGGAACATATTTCATTGAAATACAGTAGTCCCACCTGACGCCTGTGATCGAAAGATTACTATGATATCTATTAAACGGATTGCCCGTTTTTGCAGAGAATCAAGTTTTTTTTTCTTGCATTTTAATTTTCGAAAATTTAAATTTATATTTATTATAAAAATAGACAAGAGTATACTTCTTGAGATTCAGAAGGAGGATACTGTGTTTTTACTTATTATGGCAGTCTAAAACATGCGAACACTTCACGTTTTCCTAGTTCACAAAACTCAACCGCTAAGATATTTACGTATCGGTACCTACCGAATATTGATTTTTTTTTGTTGATGTATTACTGCAACTTATTATCTATGTAAACATCAAATCACGTGTAAATGTATTTAAAAAAATATAATAATAAAAAAATAATCAAAAAGTTAAGTTTGCAAGTAATCATCATCGATGATGTTGTGTACCTACGTTTGTCGCGACTGACATGGCTTGTTACTTTTAAATTTAAAAACAATATTTCATCTTCATAAACCATCAACTCGACCTGAAATTTCTATTTATCGAACAAATAATAAGAGTAAAGACTAAAGACAATGTTGATGTTTCGAAGTTGAAGGGTTATTGGTTTTTCTAGGCGACCTTAAAATAATAATAATTGGCTTTTATGATTCACCCTACGAGGCACGTTTCGCTTCGGAGACTCTAGGACAGGCGAGGGGTATCTTTTCATGTTAGAAGGCCGTTTTCAGTTGGTCGCATCTTGATAAGGCCATATTGAAGATACTTCAAATAGACGCACTTCAAAAAATTTATCGACTCTTCCAAAGCAAAAGGCGTGTGTGACAAATGGAGATTTTAATCAGTTTCTTTTATATGAAATCATTACGTAATTAGTTTAACATTCTTAGAAAAGGTAATAAATTATATAATAATGTAGTTATTAAACATACATTCTTCATTTTCGATTTGTAAAATATTTCTGCGTAATATATAACACCAGCGGTTCGCTACGTCTGGTGACTTCATTGGTGAGGTTTGCCCGGGTCTTGGCGGCGGATAAATCTACCCACCAAACTGCGTGGCAGATCAGATCTGGAGACTGGTTGAGGGAGAGCTTTTGACCTCTTCAGCAGTACTCTCTCGGAACACCGCAGTGAAAGGAATGGATGTCCGTACTCCTGAACACACCGACCCTTAGATTCCTACTCACCCTCATACCCTTTTCATTCCCAGAACTTCCTCTCCTTCCTTTCCTAAAAAGACCCTCCACACAGTATCTCCAAAGATGACATAACTGAAGGAAATTATAGCCTCCTATGTGGAGCTAATGTTTTTTTTTTTTTTATCGGCCAATTATTTTTTTTTTTCCCTCAAGGTTTGGATATATTCGACCATCGTAATAAAGACAATTTTCCCTAGTCTGGTGGACTTAACATCGGTTAAACGTTAATTAAATTGGATGAAGTTAGTAAAAATCGAAAAATAAAGAAAAAACTGAATTACCGCAGATTTACCACTCCTGCTCTAGAAGTAAGTATTTCGGATGGGGGTGTAAAGATAGACAGGGTAGAGTGAAGTGTAGGTGCTTCCTCCTTCCTGTGAGGACACCGGCCACTTCCACCTGTGTGACACTTCATTTCCGGGGTATCTCGGAGGCCCGATATGAAGGGACCGCCCGTCCAGTTCGTGTATGGCCTGAAGCCAATTTTTATTTTCTATCAACTAAATATTGCTATATCTGATTGCTTAAAAGGGGAACGGTTGAGAGACCCTTTTCATATAAAACTTAAATTAAATTAGTGTTTTCAAATGATAAAATATAGGCCATTATATAATTAGAACTTTCACGATTTTATTGGAAACTTGGGCATTCATTCGTTAATTAACGATAATTTTTTTTTAAATCTTCTACGTGCTATGAAAATATGATATAAAATAAAAAATTAACAGGATTAAAAAATCATTTTGGTAGGCTTAAATTTACGTTCCAAACTACTAATTTACGTTGGTTCACGAATTTGCTGAAGGTATTATTTATAGATTTAATTTTCTGCCCGAAAAAACACATTTTTAACAATGTTTTATTTTGTAATTATTTATATTAACCAAAATGAGAAAAATAATTCTACATTAGAAGTATTTAGAGCCAAGCATTTTTTAAATACCTATATTTTATTTTACTTTTTGAAATTTATTAGAATTTTGATTTGGTTTTCGTGAATGAATGAATGCAGATCTTGAAAGTGAACATTAACCCACTTCCTGACGTTCGATTGAGTTGAAATTCGGCAGATAGCCCCGGTGTCAATGCATTCAATCAAATTTTGGATGTGCTCATTTGCTCACACGAATTTTTTCTGAAATTTGATTAGGATTAGGATTTGGCTTAAGTCTTAGCGATGTTTATTCATTTTAGTCAATCCTTGGGGAGGAAGGTTCAATCCTCAATCAAACCAAAACAAATATTTTTTCTTTGAAATTGGCTACTATCAGCCCAATAGATAGCGCAACCAGGTCAAAAATTGAAAATAAATGTATTATAGAAAAATCTTTCGTTTTTTACGGGCTGATTGCAATGTTTACATTGTTATACTGTCCTTGACCTGTAGAACGCAAAGAGTTGTATCCGGAACTAGTTGATTAAGTTCTGGATATAAACAAATATAACATATTATTATTATTATATAACCTACATCGTGTATTTTCAATTTATATTACGATAATGGTAATAGTGTTTTTGTTTACATAATATAAAGTCCTGTTGACCAATTGAACCCGATTAGGTGGAATAGCTAATAATTATAAACATATAATTATAGTTTCATAACATATTTGATGTGTGGGCGTATCGACGTCATGTTTATTTTCCATCTTTCAACTCCCGTTTTCATAATAAACTTATATTAGCTCTACACAGGATACCCTGAGGAAAATAATTTTCCTCGGGCCTATGTCATCTGAGGGTATCTATGTGGAGAGTTTTTTTTATGGAAAGGAAGGAGAGAAAAATCTAGGTAGGAAAAGGGTATGAGGGGTGGATAGGAATCTGAGAGGAACCTCTCCAGCCGGACTCTCTCGACCCATCCATGCCTTGCACCGCAACGGGGATGGGATAGATTCATACGGCCGTCACTTCTGGACCCAATGACCCCCAAATCCACCCCTCAAACCTTTTCCTTTTCCTTTCCAGAATATCCTTTCCCTAAAAGGACCTTCCGCACAGCATCCCTAAATATGAAGTAAGTCCTGAGGGATGTTTTCCTTATGACCTGCTTTGTGGAGAGATTGTAAAAAGGGTGTCCGGGGGTAAAGGGCATTAACTTCGGGAGGTGATACTACATGATATTATAAGTAAAAAAGATAAACAACTTTTCCCGAAATTCTAACTTTTTTCCCATACAAAAAGACGGACCTACTAAAAATGCTTAGTGTGAGATTCGATCTTACTGTCTGAGAGTCTGCCGGGCACGATTGTGGCAACATTACATGGTTGTGATTGGCCGCACATGTCGGTCTAATTTTATATTTTTACCACAAAACTACCCCTAAAAGTTGGAATTTAGAAAAAAGTTATTTATCTTTTTTACTTCAATTGTCATGTAGAATCACCTCCCGAAGTTAATGCACTTTACCTCCGGACACCCTATACATAAATAACAAAAGACGACATATGAAGAACGTACAGCACAAATATTTTTTTTATCAACTCGCAGGCAAGGGATCAAGCTTCATGGAATCATCAGATAGACATACATTTTCTGCTATCTTTACATACCACTAATATTACCTGTAAAATATACCAGGGCTTAAATACTAATAAAATACAGAGAATATTGATTAACCCTCGACCAGTCACGTGGGATCTTTAAAAGCACAGGTTTTACAGGAATGCTAAATAGGCCACTTGCATGGATTTCATAACGACTTGGAAAAAATTGTGTGGATAGATTTTTTTAACTAAGATTACGAAAATGTTTGTAAAAATTTTTAGAAATGTATAGTTTTTTTTTTTTTTTTTTTAAATAAATAAATCCATTATTTGAACTCGTGACGTCACTACATGAAAATGTCCCGTCTCCGATAATGTTCCCTTAATTTTGTAAAATTCCACACTGATTTTTTTTTTATTTTTTATATGGCAACACTTTGATTTCCGGCGAATTTTTGAATTTGCGTTTAACGTTCACTAGATTTATTGTTTGTTCTACGCGAACTTATCCTTTGGTTTGATTTTTTGATAAAGATGGCGGTGTTTTTACAGATGTTACGAAGAGAACCTCGTACAATTTATTGCTATTTGTGCGGAAAACGTTCTTTATTTTAAATGATTTTCGGCGATGTAATTATCGTTTTTTCGCACCCATAAAATTATGTCCCGTCTTTCCGGTTTATAAAAAATGGTCTGATTTTTCGGATTGAAATTGTCAAAAAATCGCCAGAGTGTCAAAAAACGAATAAAACAAAAAAAAATTCCGAATGTCTTAGAATATTTACCTGAAACGGATTTTTTTAAAATGTGATGCAAGTGCCCTATTATGTACATTTTAAATGTTCCCACTGATTCCTTACTTTAGGTAGCTTCCTAAAAGGGATTAATTATACTTGACGCTAGCGCCGCCAACATTCAGTCTGCGCATATGCGATGTGAGATACAGACTTGTGTTTCGGAGTGAGGCTCAAAAAAATCATTAAAATTTATTTATTTATATTTATTTACGCCCTAGTGGGCTTTTACAAGCATAGAAGCAAAAATATAATAACAATAATAATTATATACTCATATGTTACTAAACCAATAAAACAGAATAAATAATAAAGCAATCATCATCACAAGGTATAGGAACATCATACCAGAAATTAAAAACATAAAAAAAATTAAACATCATAAAAGAAATGAAATAGTATGAGTAATAAGAAAAAATCAGTAATAAGACCAGAAATACAATAAAGTGCAATGTGTAAAAGCTAGTTAGTAGGTATAAACAAACAATTATATGTGTATAATAATGTACGATGATAAAACAGGACTAAATAGAACAGCAAAATAAAATAAAATAAGGTTATAAATTACTGGTAAGATTTTAAATGAGGGGAGGTTTTATGAAAAGAACAAAAATAAGAAATTTAATTATTAACAGATAAAATAGAGATGAGTTGTCAACACCAAATATATCTATAGATTCACAATGTTTATTTGCAAGGCTATGCATTCTAGGGATTGGTGAATTAATAGAATAGTTAGTATGGAGGGTATTGTTAAAATTGAAAATATCTTTATTGCGAGTTAGTCTGGCAGGTACATTAATACAGATTAATTCTAATAAATTAGGGCAGTCAACTAAAGATGTGATAATTTTGAATAAAAATAACAAATCAATTAACACTCTTCTATCTGATAATTTAAGGAGTCTGGTTTCTGCGCGTAAGTTATTATAATTTATAAGTTCGATTAGAATTTTCATTTTAAAATTAATGTACCGAAGGAATTTTTTTTGTACCTTTTCCAATAATTGAGAATGGATTTTGTAATATGGTGACCAAATGGTGGAATTGTACTCTAATTTGCTTCGTACTAACGAGCAATACAGATTTTTTAATGTTGATACATTTTTAAAATTTGCACCCATTCTCAAAATAAAACCAAGAATTCTCATTGCATCACTTGTTATTTCATCGATGTGGACATTGAACTGTAGACTCTCATGGTATATGATACCAAGATCACGAATCTGTGATACACGAAGAAGATTAACACCATTCATATCATAGGAAAACTTAACCCTTCTAATCACAGGAGACCCAAGTTGTCCCAAAACATCATATGCCGTTATAATAACATGAGACCCAGATTGTCCCAGAGAGACCGTGCATTATTAAAAGTTATATATCTCTCTTCCTGTCATGCGAATATTTATGATTTCTTTTATGTTAGAGAGCCAAAGAAATAATGCTTCTCATTGTGTTAGGATTATATGAGCTATGTTGTTGAGATATTTTACAAACCCGATCATAAGTGACGGTTTTATTTCGAGCCAATTTTTGACGTAACAAACATTTAATTTTAAAATAAAATTGTATGAAAGTGATAAAAAGTGAGGTGACAGTTTTATTACAAATTTTGTTAAAAAAAGGAATCTGTATTTAAAATTTTAATTTTATTCTATTTTAAGTACTTTAATTCCAATATTCGCAGGTATGCATTTTTTAGCTAATTTACATTTCCAATATCAAAATTTTAATATTTAGAAAAAAAAAAGTTGATTTCTAATAAACACATCTGAAAGATTATTTTATCTAGATTTTAGAAAAATTTTTGTTTTTGCAAAAGGGTTAAAAAATAACCCATAAATAGGAAAATTTAAGATGCATGGCAAGAACCAGGAATTTTGCGCGCGAACCTTGACAGGCAAAAGGTTACAGATATTATTTTCTTATTATTCGAAGGGTTAAGAGGATTTTTACCTTTGTAAAAACTAATAATCTGACATTTACCAATGTTTAGTTGTAAATGATTGACAGAACACCACGTAAATAGTTTATTCAGGTTCAACTGCAGAATGGCGCAATCATCATCGTTTTTGATTTTTCTATATATCTTCAGATCATCAGCAAATAACAGAACTTTAACATTACTAAAAATATTAACTATATCATTAATGAATAAGCAAAATAATATCGGGCCTAAGTGAGATCCCTGTGGTACTCCGCTCGAGGCTGCAAATGTATAAGAAGTAAACGAATCAACCTTGACCGCTAAGTACCTTCCCAACAGATAACTCTTAAACCATTCCAAAATATTCCCTCTAAATCCCAACAATTTCAGTTTTCTTAATAAGATTCTGTGGTTTACTTTATCAAATGCCTTACTGAAGTCAGTATATATGGAATAAGTTTGATGTGATGCAATCAAGGCATTAACAATATCATTCGTACACAATATTAAATTGGAAAGGGTTGATCTTCCTTTAATAAATCCATGTTGAAGCGGTGAGATGGTGGGATTAATTCGGGATATCAACTTGTCTAGTACTAGGCTTTCAAAAAGTTTGGGTAATGTAGACATGGTGCATATTGGCCTGTAGTTTTTTACCTTTTCTTCTCTTATTACCTTTTTTGAAAATGGGCGTCAAAAGACTAAACTTCCAAAGATCCGGGAACACACCTGATGGGAGTGACTTTGTAAATACAATGAAAAACCAAGTTTATATGTTTTTTCATTGTATTTTGTTGATTTTTTTGTTATTATAATAAGTATGCATGAAATTGGTTAGATTTTTTTATAAAATTTCTATTAAAAAAGTATGGTTCAAAATTATAAAAAAATGTTCGTTGTTAATTTTTAAGCTTTTACATTGAACATAAATATCTAATTTTTAATATTTCTTTTATTTAAATGCAGTCATTATCACCTGACTATAATCAGTTAAAATAACATATAAAATGTAAGCTATATCAACAATTTAATAATTTTTATTTTTGGGGATCTCAGCGACCCCGCGCGACACCTCGCGTTATAAAAAAGACGCAACGGGCGGAGGGTTAAAAATACTTGGTGCAATAATAATTTGACTGATTAGTCCGCTATTCTTTGTGATGTTTTCATTATGAACAAATGTTCCAACAGTAAAACACAATTGATGTTAATCACCAGTATTACGTATCCACTTTCACTGGCGGAACATTATGACTTTGTGCTTTGTGCTGTGGCAATGGCGTGGTAGAGTGGACAATTAGAGTCATTGGAGTCATCCATGGTCGGATTGGATTGGATTATATTGTCATATCGGCGTATATAATTATGTTCTCAGCGGGGACAATGCTCTCACCTCCCGATATATACATTACCCATTGCATGGTGATTCTAAGGTGTGGAGATGATCTAATAAAAATTGCACATTAAACTAAATAGTGACGTGCGGTCAAAGCATTATTATTATTAATTAGCGCAGACCCGTGAAAAATCACGGAATATTATAATAATTGTAGGATTTGTTAACCCCTCAGGCTAATTTGTTCAGTTTTCGGAACAACTCATATAGGTCACGTAGAAATTGTTGTACTTCCCTCACTATCAAAGTTCGAAATATGATCTATGAACTGTGTTAGAAAGAGGAAACACCATGATTTATATTAAAATGTTAAAGTTAATTGCAAAATAATTTAAATGTACACACGAAACCAAAGTTGCTGACCGCAATTTGAAAAAAAAAAAAGAAAATTTACTAAGTAATTACTTTTACACGAAACGACAAAAAAGTGAATGGATTATTACGTATCACTAGCATAAACATACATCAATGAATTACAGGTAATTCAAAATAAGCTAATCAAAAAACTATTTCACTACGAATCCAAAACATCCACAATATTTGGAAACAAAACTGCTAACATTAAGAAAACTATACGAGTACAATATATGTCTCCTTATATACAAAATAAATAATAAACTCATACATACAAACACAGAATTCATTAAAACGTCCCAAGTACACAAACATTTTACACGACAACACGATAACATACGTTTAAACACCATTCATACTAACTACGGTAAGCAATCAATTAGTCAAGAGGGGGCCAACTTATATAATTGCCTTCCAGATGATATCAAAAACGAAAAAAGTATGTGCAAATTCAAAAAAAAATTATTCATGTTTATTCACAAAAAACAAAGTAGTGAAAGTGAATAATATCGTATGGTAATATAATGTTATGTAAATGTTAGTACTGCAATCTAATGTAATTTAAGGTTATGAAATGTAAAAACTATATGTATAATTTCAATATTCTAGTTAAGTAAGTGAAAATGTTATTTTCTTTTTTACTGGAATAAAAACTTATAAAAAAAATAAACCCTAATAAATTTAAGCAATAGAAACTTACATTTTAAATACAGAATTAAAATAATTGTCAGGTAAAAAAAATTTCTTCGTTTAGTTTTGGTGTAGCCTTTTAATACTATTTATGCCTAAAGTGCTGGGGAAGGCCCAAACCGCATCGAGTGTGCCTAATTTCAAAGATAATTGAAATCTGAAGACTACACCAAAAATAAACGCCGAAAACCACATTAATTTCACTAATTATTATACTGAAAAATAAGGATTAACTCATTATGTTCAGGTTGTTTTCTTAAGTTTATTTTATTGATTTTTTAAAAGTGTTTTTGACAATGTGTCCATAGAAATCCATTACTACATACATCTCACCACTTCTAATTATAAAAACTACATTAATTTCAATAATTATACCGAAATATTGGCCCTTAACTCATTATGTTCAGGTTGTTTTCTTAAGTTTATTTTATTGATTTTTTAAAAAGTGTTTTTGACAATGTGTCCATAGAAATCCATTACTACATACATCTCACCACTTCTAATTATATAAACTACATTAATTTTAATAATTATACCGAAATATCGGCCCTAAGAGATTAACTTCTTGCAATAAGTACATTTTCGTACATAATTATGCATTTTATGTTTGTTTTTATTTATTTTTATTCTATTGATTTATAAGTTTTGAATGTACTTGTCACTGTGTGCATAGGAATCAATTACTACACACCTCTCGCCACTGCTAATTATAAACGAATACATAATATGTATTCTGGTATTATCGGTGTCATCTTAAAAATAGCAGTACTGAGAATTGCATAGTACGTGCACTGAGCATTCCTCTTTAGGCCAAGTTCACTCCTCGTCTATTCTCGTACCCTGGTACCCGCTATCTAGGAGTAGGTATTATACAGTATACTTTACATTGGTTATACGTTATAACGTTATAACTAACTTATAATCTAACCCAGATTTATCGTATAACTTATAAGATAAGTCTGGGTTATGAAGGCCGTGGCAGCAACAAATTATAATTTTCCTTAGGGTATAATAATACTTGGATGATTTGAATAGAATGCGTAGAATCTAATATGTGACAATATTATTAGTTTATCCCCTCGTGGCTCGTGCGTATTTTGTCAAAATATTTCCACTTTGCAATAAAACTCAAATAAATGGAAAATATCTGAAAAATAAATACTGTTTTTAGAGGTGACATAATACAATTTAAAGTTTTATAATTTGAAATACATGTAAATTTTCAAATAAGAAAATTTTGAATGCAAACATAATGTTTAAAAACGGCTCAAATAACATTTTTTTCAACAAAAATTACTGGTAACCAAGAGAAATAAAATCAAACATATATATTATACACAATGTAATAGTATAATGGGGAAATCTATAATTGGTTTCTTATTTAGGTAAATTATACATATTTAAATTAATCATTATTGTAAACTGTTGATTTACCTAAAATAAAATAAATAAATATTTTATTAGACAAATCGCACAACCCGTAGATGAGAATGCAAAATTTTCTTTTTAACATTTTATTTTTACCTTTGAATAGTAAAGTGATGTTTGATGCAAAAATAAATAATAAAATTTTCCAAGGTTTCATTTTTTTGTCAATTTGCGGTCGGAAATTTGGTTTCATAAAGGTGTATATTAACTTGTGGTTAAATATTAGATTTGCATAAAAAGCTTTTTGTTTTCTCCTTCTAACGCTGTTTAGATCATATTTCTAACTATGGTAATTAGGAAGATACAGTGATTTTTTATGCGACCCATGTGAGTTGTTCTGGGTTGTTGTTGGGTGCCACACGGTACAGCCGCATTACCAACTGCCGAAGAAATGTAGTTGACTGTAGTCAAAAGCGCCAGCCGTATTGTTATTATAATAACAATACGGCTGGCGCTTTTGACTACAGTTCTGCGGCAGTTGGTACTGCGGCAGCACCGTGTGGAGACCACTTTAACTACTGTTGTGAAATACTATCGATAGTATCGATGGAATTTGGCAAAAGTTCCGTTGGGAAACAATTATTTTGTTTGGGAAACAATGTGTTTATTAACTTTATGTATCATAATATTATGATTATAATGAATGTATTGTTTGTTATAAAGTTACTTTATTAACGATAGTTAATTTTAGTAATATAATATTATGTTGATAATTAATTAAAGTTATTTATTTTGGAAACAGATTATCTACATCTAATAATATTTCATACTTCGAGCCAGCGAAGGAAAACGGATAGACTATAATTTTATAGTCCCTTTTTTGTGAAAAAATGGATTTACGCAATCGATTGGTTTTCAAGATAACGAACATTATATGCCGTAAAAGATGGCCTCTGAGCACTGTTACCACATTTATTTCTGTTACGTTCGTCATTTATAGTATTATGCTTTTATGGTTTTAGAAAAACATAGTAAACCAGGACATTGAACTGGGAAACAGTTTTCCGACAAGGCTTCTTCCTAATGTGATTATTAGCATAGATGTATGGTATTGGTTATTGAGTTGCTATTCCATATGTACTCCATATACATATACTAGATACGACTGCTGCAGCTGTTGTCGTCACCACAACTTGTTTAAGATACCACACGCCAGGATAGATATTTTGCATATCATTGCAATATAAAAGGGATTGCTATTGAAAAAAATTCTTCAGTCAGTAAATATATTTTATTACATTTAACCTTACAACTTGTTGGTACAAGTACCTACCTATTTACCCTAATCTTAAGAGAAATGGCTGAGGGACCCTTTTCGCGAAAAACTTAATTTTGGATTTGAAGCCAAAATACCAAAACAAACAGAATAATTATTGTTCTATGGAAAAGATATTCCAAATATCTATCCCCCCCCCCCCCCCTTAATCAACGGTCTGCCCCTGATCCCTAGCAGTCGAAATGTCTCATGGCTTTTCTATTGGCGACACGAGTTCTCTTTCAAATCGGTATAAATCACACTTCTAACACTACTCATTTTTCTATGACGATATCTAATATTTGAGATAATTTATGGTTTTGCTCTCAAATTGATATCGTGCGTCGTGAGTGGAGTGGCCCACTTTTAAAAAACGGGACATTTCCGAGTCCTTTTTCTTCGGGACAATGGGACAGGGTCCCTGAAAACGGTACGGTCCCGTTCAAAACGGGATTTACTATATACTTAATTATATATACTTAACGCCAAAGACCAATCTCCCTCATAGTTCCTTAATATAACCGCATTCCACATAATACCACGATCTTTTAACTGTATTTTACACGACTATTATTACGGTATTATTTAAGTCTAGGAAACACAATGAGAAGATATCCGATGTCTTTCACACGGTTTCCGTTATGCCAACGTAATATTGAATAACTCGTCAGCTATGAAGAGCGCATAACCAGCTAGCGGACGAAAATCCACATTTCGTCGAAAGATGTTCTTACGATCGTACAGGGCGGTTCCAATGAGAAAGATAAGGTATTCTCCGTACCAGCTTTTTAAAAATATAACTCAATATCGATTTTACTTCATTCCAAAGTTGCTTTAATTTATACCTGCATCCAAAAATGCTGAAAGGCGTGACGATAAAACTATTAAAATTATGTACTTTTTGTAATTATTTTTTGATCATAAGTATTTATCATTTTTCAATAATGTCTTAGCAAAATTAGAATGTAAAAAAAATCTGAAATATATTAGTCGGTAAGTGCGCAAATAAATGCACAAACGGACCAATTTTCGTCAAGAAACACATGTACTTATATATTTTTTAATAATTTTATTTAAACTAAAATTAAAATTCTGTTACATACGTTTACCAGATAATATATTGATTTATTTTACTGCATGATTATATGATTTGAAATGGGTGTTGTATAATACATGTACTTTTTTGAAAATTTAACAAATCCGCCAACGACCTATGGTATGACTTTATTATACTAAAAATTATGATTTTTTCTGAAAATTTAAAACATACGTTTACTAGATTAAAGAACCATCTTTCAAAACCAATTTATAATTTTTTGTGGAAAAGAGTCAATACGTCTAAACACTGATTTAAAAATGACATATTTCTGGTGTTCTCTGGTAATACACTCTGAAGTGCTTCAGTCGATGTCCGCCAGATGGGGTCAGGTGAATGCTTGCGGTTGTCACACACCATGCAAGTACCTGAAATATTACAGCTAGTTGTGTTTCTGTCATTGTCACTGTCACATTGTCACATTGTCACGTTGTCACATTGTCACGATGTCGCGTGTGACAGCTACTGCATTTATATTATAGATAAATTATTTAATTAACGCTATGTGGGCGTTCAGTTGAAATGAGGGACTCTCTGTAATTTGTCAATTTAAAAAAATATATTTATTGTTTGAAAAAATTACAATTATTACATTAATGAAATTGCCATTACGATATGCATTTGTGCATAGATATTAACACTCCAATAAAAAATATTCACTGCATCTCTAAATCAAGGTTTAGTTGTTACTAGGTGGAGGATGCCACTGGTGAAATAACAGAAATAATAATAGCACAATGAAATAGCATAAAATTGTTGTTTCCATCTTTTCTAAATTTTTAAGCTTTTTTAATACTTGCTAAACTTTCAGCAATGTAGCCATGTTTATTATTCTGTCAAGGTTAGTTATCCCTAAGTCTGAAGTTACAGATGTGATTAGAAAGTGATAAACTTTTCGAGAAAATATATACCGAACCGTAATAATAAATAATAATTTTCCCTCTCAGAGAATACGAAGTCATAAATCTTCCCAAGAAAGTAATGCAAGAGAAATAAATGACTTTGGAGTTTTTCCAAGCAGTTTCAATGAATAGAAGTTGGAAAATGTACATACTATTATAGTATTATTCTTTATTTTGTGCTATTCTATTATTTATTCTTGCGTGGAAAGAATGATGGTGCAAATACACCTATTTATACTGTCTGGTGTAGTGTGTAGGTGTATTATTGCTGGGTAATATTGCTTTTTACTAATACAATAGATTCTTCATTATATTTTAGATTCGTTTATCATTTATCATTTTCTCTTCATGCTCGTAAGTTTGTGTGAAAATATTTTTTGTTTGTAAGTAAATATATTTATAGTTGTAATAGACAAAAGAGAAATACAATGTTTGTGCCCCAAGCCAATATCGAAGGAAAAACACATATTCATTTTTATTAATTTATTTAAAATTTTCACATGTAGCAAACACTTTGTGGGTTTACATAAATATAATAATTGGAAAAAAATAACTTAGTTTGAATTCCACCTTATTGAATAATATATATTTATGTATAAAATTAACTGGTTTCGTTTCACCCTGAACCTTCATCAACAACAACACAAAACCCTTCGTGAAGAAAGAAAGGGACTTAGATTAAATTTACTTTAGCAATTGGACACCAATAAACGAACGCATGATCCTAGTATTACACCCCACTACGCAAAACCTAAACAATGTAACACATTTAAATAAGTCAATAGTTGTCATGTCATCATTAAACAATTAATAAACCATTTAAATTGGGGAAAAATATATTTTAAATTACCCCACAGAATAGATAATCTATTATCACAATTATTTTCTCAGTAAATCGATTTAACCGGTACCTAATAAATCATTTTGGGAACCTTAAAATTTTAACTGGGACAAATAGAATCATACAAATGAGTCGTCTCAACATGGCCTAAACACAGTTTAAAAATTGAATCGGCCTTGAATGCCGAAACAGCTGTCACAGCAAAAACTAAAATACTTGATACACCAGGCGACGTTTTGTTCATACAAACGTATTCCCTAATTTCCTCTCTGGAATTTGGCACTACTGCAAATATTTTTTTTTAATATAATATAGATATCGACAATTAGCGTGTCACTTCGTACAGGAGTTAGGATCCTCCAAAAATCGTTAAAATTACCTGGTTACGCCATCAACGGACGTTCAGATTACAAACAAGAAAATATGTTTTTAAAAATCAATATCTACAGAGTATTTTATTTTAGTTAGTAAAAAAAATCTTAAAGCGGTCTAGTTTTGGAGGAGAAAAATGGGAAATACAAAACCCCTATTTCGATGATTTTATTTAGATATTATCAGCCGGAGGTGCGGTTGTCCTTTTCGCTCATTATTCGGGAGAGTAAGAGCGTCAGTGACAGCAACAGTTTGCTGAAATACCTATTTTAAAATTTCTTGGCGACCGGGTTTCCTCTTAATAATAACATTATAAAACTTGATTTACATTAAAATAAAAAAAATAGTTCAAATTAATAAATTACTTTGTAATATAAAAAAATAGTAATTTTTTTTTTTTTTTTTTTTTTTTTATTTAGTAACAATACATTTATTATATTTTACATTTTTATAGGAAACATGTTAGGTATAAAAAATAAGAAAATATATTCGTAGTCCTCCTCACTAGGAGATCCTGTGCTGAGGGGGACTATGCTTTGGATAAGTTTTCAGCGACTTCTATAGATTAACTTAAGTAATAAATAAATAAATAGTTTGGATAAGGTTTTCCAGAAACTTCTATGACGATGTTTTAAGTATACATGTAAGTTCATTTTCCGATAGTTCCTTCAGCCAACATTTAATGTCCTTAATGTAGCTATTTTTTGTTTTAATTTGTTTGGTACTAAGTGGGAGTTTGTTATATAACTTTACTGCTAAAAATTCAGAACTTCTTTGTCCAAATGAAGAGTTACACTTTGGTATATTAAGTATGTCTGTTTGTTTGGCTCTGGTTTTATGAGCATGTGAGGTGTCTGCCTCTGAATAATTTTTGTGGTGATGTACTAGAATGTTTTTGGCATAGATTTTCTGTATGCTTGGAACATTAAACTGTTTAAAAATTTCTGTTGTTGACGTCCTTATGGGGACCTTCAGTAATTGAATGAAGTTCTCCGAATTAAACATAAAAACAATGAATTATACGTTTTTGTGCTGTGAATCAAGCCAGCAACCTTCCAAAAAGTCAAAATCGCAGGGCAATACGCCACGTAGGCCATCAAATTCGTCCAAGGCCCAAACCGTAATCTTTTCCATTAATCATAAAATGGTAATCGTGTAAAGTTGGCAGTATTTTCTGACATTGTTTGATATGTGTAAACTGAACATACTTTGTCCATCAATAATTCCTCCATCGCTGACAGACATTTCAGCGTAATGTGAAAACAATCGATCTATTTTTCTCTGCACCCCGCCAGCCTGGAATACTGTGATTATCATGGATTAATAACATGTTGCCAGGCAATCTTTTGGACGATTTTATATTTACCGTGACGATTCACGTTAACGGTACCTGATGACATAAAAAATCAATAAACTTAATTAAATAATGGACACACAAAATACGTCCGACTATTTTCTCTAAAGTACCTACTACTTTTTGCGACGGAAATTTTCGAGTTTTTGTATTTTTTTTTCTTTATACGTGTGAGGGAGATGAATGAAAATGATTGTATGTTTCCTTTAAGGGGGTGCAGACATACGTTCACCGTTTGTCTCATTTTCAACTGTTGTCATTTAGTGCGTAAGAAAGAGCAAAAGCAAAACCATCAGCGCATTGACAATTTTAGGAATTCACTCACACTTCAATATTATCCTTGTACCTTTATTCCATACTTATCATATTAATTGTCGTCACGGCTAGTAGTATTGTGTGGTGTTTCACCAACGGTCCTCCAACTCACTTAGGAAGGAGATTAATTCATTGGGTAGAATAATGTTCTTTTAGTATAAACCTGGTTTATTGATACTTCGCGTATACAGTTGATCCCGATGGTCGACCTATCTAGGAACTGACTAATTTGAATCTGAGGTGAGAGATCTGCTGAAGACTGCCTCTGAGCTGTTGGACCCTCTGTTAACAACAGCCTGTAGCTGTAGCCATCTAGCTGCCATCTAGCGGAGTCTTAGGACAGTTCTTAGTACTGCCTCTTCCTGCTTACTCCCATCTATGTGAGTAAGCAGGAAGCTTTTAGATATACTACCTACATATTGTATGGGTCTATGGAGACGTCACGGTGTAGTATATGAGAAAGATGTAAGAAAATGTTGATTTTTTTACCTTTGGAGGGAACAGACCTACCTACATTGTTTATCTCATCTTTTGAAAGAGCTGCAGCAATATTGTGATAAGTAACCGTTATCGTGAATCGTCAACATAAATGTAAAAGCGTCCAATAAATAATTCAGGGATATTTTAATGGGTATTGATTTTATTATTTCCGGCGTGAGAAAGTTAACGGTTTGCCGTCTTGTTACCTGATTTCATCGGATAAGATAATGGCAAGAGTGTGAAATGAATGTAAATGCTAGAGCTAGACCTTCTTCTTTATTCAAAAGTCCATGAATTATTTATGATGTTATTCACCATGGTGGAAATGAGGTGAAAATAGCTGGTCATTAAGTACTTTCAATATTGATTAAAAAAAAACATACAGTTCAACAACCAATAATTCTTTTTTTTCCTTTATTCATCGATAATTTTACATTTACGATAATTTTATGTTTCCTCGGTCACCAAACTATGCACAGCCCACATTAGGATGTCCGATGTTTGTTACATAGGTAAAGGAAAATATAATTCGACTCATGTCATAAGATAAAATAATAATAACATAAAAATAAAAATAAATTAAACTTATCAAAAACATTTGACGGCCTCCATGGCCAAGGGGTAAGGCCCGCGACTGACAATCCGATGGTCGTCTTCGAATCCCAGAATGCGCAAGCAAATTTTAGGTGGAAGATACTCTCAGTACAGCCCTCAAACAATCGACTACAATTCAGAATTAAAACGTAGCTTTAAATGGCTTAGCAGTGTTTGGTCACTAGATCTGAATAGCCAGATACCCCTCTCCACTTCAGCCTGTTGATACGTTATTTAATACGGAAGGAGATGGGGGAGAGTAAGGTGGGGAAGTACCTGGCTATTCAGGTCTGGTCACAAAACGCGACTAAAACCATTTCGAGCAACGTTTCAATTCTAAATGGTGGTCTTACATCAGAGCGATACTGAGAGTATCTTCCACTATGGAATATGCGGCAAATATAAATTATATTATTTTTAATGTTTTAAATGTTAATAAGGCAAATCAATCACATAAAACATGCCGGGATTTGAACCCGCGACCTTCATATTGCTAGTAGATACCCTTATTCCTCGACCACGGAGGCCGTCGTGTAATTTGGCAGACTGGGATAGCACTGTCCTCGTAGTCCCTGTCTTTACAACTCGAATAAAATAATTAAAAATAATTAATTATAAAAAATATTAGTAAATTTTAAAATCATGTTTTTTCGTGCTTAGTATAATGGGACGCAATGTATTATTTCTTGTGACTTATAAAATATTCAGTCCTAGAGAGCTTTCAAATCATAAAGCTAAAGTTTGTACATAAAGTGGAAGATTTAAAGTCTCTTGACTCGTGAACTCCCTTTTATATTATGTCCTCGAAAAAATTCTAAGAACCGCTTCAACAAATTTCTCTGTACAAATTACTCCATCAAATGAATTTCTTTGTTTCTCTGAATTTAAAGAAAATTTTTCCTTGAAAGATTTAAGGCGCACCAATTTAAATTATTTCTCTAAAGTATGATTCCTCATCCGTCAAACAATGAATTTATTGAGAGACATCATTAAACTACCTTACTGTGAGATTAATATTATTATATGGGTATTTGAATAGAACCCCCTTCATTCTAGATATATTATTTAAATGTAACTGTAGAATTAATAATATTGTTTTTTGACTTAAAAGTGTAGACCCTTGAAAATTATGGTTACCTGAATTTACTTTTCTAAATCAACCCTGAGGAATTTTAGCTAAACAAATATACAATTAAAATAAAGAATCAAAATAGTTTTCTGGTAAAAAAAACTTTAATTAATTATTAAACCAGTTTTCAAAATGGCAAATAAATTCAAAGCAATTCCGATTTCAGTCACACTGACAGACCCAAAACAAAAATCAGTATTTTTTGATAATATTGTGTTATTATAATGTTTCCATCACACTTGAGCCACCGACAGTTTGAGAGGCGTGTGTGGGTACCGCCGCCCCAGGAACCCTTTTATTGGATAACCAACACCCCTGCCCGGGGTCGCCCAAGTGGTTCGCTACTTTTGATGACTTAGTAGGAGTGTCTGGGTTCATGGGGTGAGGTTTGTCCCGGTCTTGGCGCCGGTTGCGTTTACCCACCTATTGCGTGGCGGCTTAAAGGAGACCTTTTGTTCTCTCCAGCCGTACTCTCTCGACCCGTCAGTGGAAGGGATGGTATCATAAGTCCGTCTCTTTGGACATACTGAACCCTAGATTCCTACACACCCCTCACATCTTTTTGCTTTCTATATCTTCGTCTAATCCCTTTTCTTAAAAATATCTTTCACACAGTTACCCCAAAGATGACATAGGCCCAGGGGGAAATTAATTTCCTATTTTATTTATTTCAACGCCATAAAATTAATGGCTTTTACAATCCGGTGATACATGATACACATTGGTACATAGGATAACAAAATAATAATGTACATTAAACGAAGTACATATGTAAGAAAACCACTATTATTTAGTTATAGGATACAATTATGTTTTACAACCAAAAAAAAAGAACATGGGCTCGTATAGAGTATACACATTTTATGCAGAAAAAAATAAGTATATAAGGGTGACTGACTTCTTAGAAAAATTGTCAAGATCAAATTACATCTAAAAAAAAAATTGCAACGTCACTGTCTATGTCTGATTTTGAGAAACTCTGTGTAAAGTCCGAGTAACGCCGGAGAGTTCAGATAGATCAATATAAAAATATAATTAAATCTGAAACGGAAGCGCCTGTAGTTCATGCAAAATGCCTTACATGGTGTAGTGACGATTATCTGTATTGCGCATTAGATTGCATTTCATATTCAGCGAATTAATTAATTAATTTGTAGCAAATAATTCACGCCCATACTACGAAATTCTAAATGACGGTCATGAAAACTTTATTATTTCTGCATAAAAAAAATTAGGAGTACAACCTAATTTAAAATAACTAATATAACATAAATTCCAGACTTTGGGGAATTTTCCCGGGTGTACATCACTACCTAGACCTATATTGTGTATTGCTTGGCTATGTATAACAGAGAACCATTACTGTCGTCTGTCCACGTGTTTGGAAGAGATATCCAATCCCATTCGTATCCATTAGGGTCCAAGGTCAACTCTCCCGACCCTCCAGAGATGGCGGCTGTTGGCTGAACAAACACCTGACACTAAAAATGCTTTGTGGAAACTGTTTTGCTGAACACTCTATTTGTATTGCTTTTGTCATTTTATGCGAAGTTTTCAAATTATAATTTTCATTTATGATCCGTGCTTCATTTTTTACGAGTAAAGTACGAATTTATTATCTTACTGGATCACTTTTTAAACGTTTTCCGCTAGATGTCACTAAAATAATTTAATTTTTCACAAAAACGCTGTTCATATTTTTATTGCGCAATTATGAAAAGTGTTTTTTACATTAGTTCCATACTGGAGACTCTGAGGAAAACAATTTCCCTCGGGAGGCATCTTAGGGGATGCTTTGTGGAGGGTCTTTTTAAGGAAAGTTAGGAGGGGAAGATCTGGGAATGAAAAGGGTATGAGGGGTGAGTAGGAATCTGGGGGTTAACGTGCCCAGGAGTGATGGACCAACTCAAACTGCGGTGCAAGGCGGAGAATCCAGCTGGAGAGATCAAAAAGCCTCCAAAACCTTTGAGGCGTGCGCATAAAAAATCACCAACGTTTCAATTGGATAAATGGTACAGGAACATATACGGGATAAATAAAAAATAGAAAGAAATAATAATCAAATATACAAACAGTTCAGAAAAAAATTATGAAATGTCTCTTATCGCCGCGAAATGATGAAAACTATGTCCCCATAAACCTTAAATCTCTTGATCAACGCTGAGATATCAGAGACCTTTTAATGCTCTATAAGATTATTCATAACTTCATTGATAGCCCATACTCAATACCGTCTTCACCATAAGGGCACACGGGGCCCATGCCCAGGGCCCCCATTCTCAGGGGGCCCCGAAGGACCGACAATATCTCTCGCGAAACGCGAAAATGCGGGCGGTGTGTGCGCATGTGCGCGGAAAAAATATCGAAAAAAAAAATTGAATTAGAATTTGACCCATCTGTGTACAGAATTTGTATGAAGAACAAGGTCAGAATCGCTTGCGCCAACATCATTGATGATATAGCCACTAGTTTCATTCACCTGGAAACACCAGAATATTTTTAAATAATTTATCTTTGGAATCGAAATGTCAAATTTGCCGCGATGCAAATCTGATGCGTGATACTTGACGAAAACATCGTAAAACCTATCAATTTATCAAATTAACGCAAGTAATGTTGTTTTGGTACATAGTTTATTATTCTAGGAATGTGTTTCGGTCAATAAAATATATGATAGCTCAAAATTAATCCACAAAACATTCAATTCAAAATTCAAAGTGGTGCTTTGTTAGGGAAAGGGATGGAAAGGGGGCCCCCTCAGGCCCGACCCATGACCCATGACCCATGACCCATAGAAAACTGCGGAAATCGTGGAAAAGGGAGTACATAATATTTATCGTCAAATATTTGTAATGAATTTATTAATTTAATGGGACAGCCAGTTTTGAAAACCATTGTCAAAGAACTTACATCAGCAAAGTACTACGTAGGTACTACTCTATTAGCGTAGATTCTACGCCAGATCTGTCCCACTTTGACCAACTGACTTTCATAGTTAGATACTTAAAAGACGGACAGCCTATCGAGAGATTTTTGCCTATGGATGAACATAATGCGCAATATATAGCAGATACCATTTTAAACTTTTTTAAAAGCCTTGAAATTCCTATAAAAGATTGTCGTGGGCAGAGCTACGACAATGCATCAAATATGTCTGGAAAGTGCTCTGGTATTCAATAAAGAATAAAAGAAATTTGCGATTTACGTTATTCGCTAAATTTAGTGGGTGTTCAGGCTGTTGAGTGTGTTACTGAAGCAGTAACATTCTTTCAATTTGTACAAAAATTGTTCAATTTTTTCTCGGCTTCGACAAAACGATGGAAAATTTTGACAGAGCATTTAGGTGCAAATAGAGTCCTGAAGTCTCTTTCGGCAACTAGATGGTCTGCACGCGCCAATGCTATTAATGCTTTGCAAAATGGTAATTTAACTATTTCTGAAGCATTGTCTTCAATCGCAAGTGACATCAATCAACCAGGAGACACTAGAAAGGAAGCCCAAAGCCTAGCGAAAAAATGGGAAAATTTGAGACTGCTCTTCTAACGGAAATATGGAATGATCTTTTGGAAGTTATGAATAAAACGAGTCTAAGTTTACAGAATAGCACTATGACCATGGACGTTGTAACGAAACTTTACGAATCTCTGAAAAGTTATGTCAATACCGCACGCAATAAGTTTGATCAGTACGAAACGGCTGCTAAAGAAAAAAATCCATATGCTGACTACAAAGATACATTTGAAAGAAAAAGATTTCGCAGCACGCGCATCACTTTTTTTGAAGGATCATCAGAGACTGCACAGTTGAGAGGCAAGGAAAAGTTTCGTGTAGATACTTTCATTCCCATAATTGACACATTAAATACACATTTAAAAAAACGTTCGGCAGCATACCAAGAAATTGATAGTCGATTTAGTTTTCTTTGTCAGTTAACAACAATCGAATCTGGTGAGTTGACCAAAAATGCAAAGAATTTGGAGAATTTTATCATGAAGACAGTAATGCAGATGAGATCAAAAAGAATGTTTTCATTTAAGCCAATATTTAAAAAACATAACAAAGCAATCAGCGGATTTAAATATCTCAACCTTACATAACCTAATAAAATCAGATAAATTGGAAGAAACTTTTCCAAACTTAGAAATTGCTACAAGAATATCCTTTGCCTAATGGTTGCCAATTGTAGTGGAGAGCGGTCATTTTCGCAGCTTAAGAGAATAAAAAATGAATTGCGAACAACAATGTTACAAGAACGATTGAGTAATTTGTCAATTATGTGCATAGAAAGTGATATCCTTAAAAAAAATGACTAAGGATATAATAGAAGATTTTGCTCAACAGAAATCCCGAAAGAAATCGTTATCGTAATCGTAACCAAAAAACCAGCGGCATTCTAATATCATTAATGACATATTATATTATATTGTATTTAATTACCTATAGATAATAAATGGTCATACTTAGTAAAAAATGTTATTATAATTCGCTTTTTTTACTTTCCAAAAGGGCCCCAAATTCTTGTGTGCCCAAGGGCCCCAGCCTAGTTTAAGACGGCCCTGCCCATACTTACTACAAAATATTCATTTCAGATGTCCATTATGAGTTACTCGATCTCCGGACACGTTTTATATCCCCAAGAGCAACACAAATGATCTTGAAAATGTATTTGTAAGAAGAAGCTGTAGCACATTTAATAGATTTTGCCCAAATATCGATGTGTTTAACACGAACCTTGCTAAATTCACAGCACTCATAAAAAAACAACACTGTATTGAATGCCACACGTTTAATTTAACTTAATACTTATTTCTTTTTTTTTAGTTCACCACATTTTTTCTCCTACTTTTAGCGGTTCGAATTTATGTAAATAAAATCACTTCCTGAAAGATATTATCGATATCCATTAAAATTTAAATGTAAACCCTCGAAAATTTTCATTTAACACTTTTTGTAGATTTAAGTAATAATATGCACTTTATCAGAATTGTTTATATCAGGTATAGATAGGTATTTTTGTATTACGGTTCTAAATTTCAATTTGTCGTTATTTTATTGGTCAATGTTATTATTTTATTACGGTGCTCCAGATTTTATGTCCGGGTTAAATCTTTCCCAAATGAAAGACAAAACCCTTCCACACACTTTTCCACAAATGATTATCTAGTAAATTCACGCAATGTAAGTGCACTATGTAAGTATAATAAATACAAAACAATACAAGAACAAAACGTCAATCCACCAGAAACATAATGGGAAAATATTTCACCGACTCCAGATATTTTCATATTAAAGGGTTCGGCTCTGATGAAATCCTAACTGGTCCGATAAATCCTACTGATCCCTCAATATAAATATTTAAAAAATCTTTCGTAATCCTACATGTATTTAAAATGACTGCCTTTTGCATTTATTATTATCACTATCATTTATGAATTTATAAAGATTGTTTATAACGCTATAAAATAAAATAAACGAAGAAACATTCATTCTCATACATAAAGGTAATTGAATTGTAATTGTCGAGTAAACTAACTGTTTTTTTTTTACTTTTCTTATTCGGAAGAAGAAATTGTAATATTACTTTGGGTAAAATCAATTAAAAGTTTTCCCGACAAGTAACTCCCAAAGCGGATGTCCAATTAATTATCAATAACATCAACTTTTCGTTGTTTTTCTTACAACAAAGAAATTTTGTTTATAAATTGTTAATCCAGCGTAGTTTTATTATGTTACACAGGTTTTGGAATACGGTATTCCTTCTGTAGTGTTCAAGTCATCAGTCTTGATGATGAATTTTTTTGACGAAGAAGGACTCACCATGGGAACCTTACAACTAAGGTGTCCGGTAGTCATATTTGCAGTGGTGTCGTCCAGTTTTTAAAACAAAGGGATTTCCGACAAAGAAATCATATCTTCCTATTGTATTTGGCCACAAAATATGCTTTACAATGGTATAAATGTGCAGTACTATTCTAGTACCTAGCTACATATTTTGAGGATTAACCAATTTGAGTCTCTTCAATCAATTTGCTCTCTTCAGTTCAATCTGGAAACTCGCGATTTCCGTGAAAATTAATAGAGTGAAGGCCTGATTACGGTAAACTTTACAGGTTTAAAATAGTCTAATCACTCTGTTTTTAATATTCTTGCGGTAAAACAACAAACGAATCAGTAGTAACAACGAGTATCAACAAAAATCGCCGCCATTTACAAATTGCTCGGCGTTGCTCGATGACACTTACTTGACCTCGTGGCACTTCAAAATCCGTCGCCCAGCAACATCTTTTTATTGTAGTCGGCCTGTTGTTTATAGTGATCCTAGAGAGAGCTCGTACGTACGTCATCGACGATCGTTGCCTTCCTTCTCACACCTCTTGTATGAAAACTAAAAAAGACGGAAGATACTAGAACGATGACTCCACGCTCTACCCCTCTCTGGGACTGGTTAGCTCTGCCAATATGAAAATTAGATACTTTTGAATGTAGCTATAACTTTGTGGTTATCCATTATAGATAAATGAAACAATGTTACTTTGTTTGAACCACTTGTATATTTGTTTAAAGCCGACCGGTTTCGGAACGACCGTTCCTTCCTCAGGGAAAACGTATACGTATACTGACTTGACAATTATAAAATAGTAGGTGGGTACAATATATTATTACAGAGTGTTGTGGTAGGGGTGAAGACGTGGCTAGGGATTTATTAAGAGTGGGTGGGGGAACATATCCAGGATTGGGCTATATGATAGTATTTTTTGTTTGTTAATAATGGGTTCATTATTTTTAAGAGATTTTTTTATTTCTATGGCTTCTAAGTTATCTAACCGTTTTCCCTTAGTGTTAATGTGAAGAACATTTATCCCCGTATTTTTATCAAAACTATGGTTATTTTCAATGATATGGTTAGCGAACTCGGAATAATTATAATTTTTAAGACACCTTAAATGTTCTTTGATTCTTATTTCAAAATTACGAGTTGTTTTTCCAATATAAAATGAGGAACAGTCATTACATTTGAGTTTATTTATTCCGGAATTAGACAATTTATGTTCTTTATCTTTAGCGTTCCTCAAAAAATTACCGATATTATTTCTTGTATAAAAAGCTGGTTTAATATTAGAAGGGAAATTTTTGCAACATTGAACTGAAAAATTATTAATATATAAAATTTTACGCCATTCTTTATCATTATTATTATTAGAATTGTATAGATATTTATTTATTGAAATTTTCTTAAGTTTTTTATTTAAAATGTTATCAATTAAACTTGGTTCATATCCGTTATTTACAGCAATTTGTTTTATTATAGAAAGTTCAGAAAGGAAATTATTATTAGACATTGGGACATTTACTAGGCGATGTATCATGGAATGGAAGGCGCAGTGGCGGTTCTTTACAGGGGGACAATGGGCAGTCCCCACCAGTTACACTCAAAACCTACTAAAGGAAATAACAGTCGATGCCGCCAAAACGAATGAAACATAAAAGTAATTAACATTAGCAGAAATAAAATACAAACAATTATTCCGGATGATTTTAATAAGACCCTACGCGCGTACAGCGAACAATGTACGGCGCAAAAAAAAGCAGGTCTATTTCTAAGTGCGCAGAATTACTGCGCACTTGGGGGACAATCCGAACTATCCCCATACTTTCCTTGCGTTGTTTCGCGATCGTATGCAACTGCGCATGCGCAGTAGTATGTGAGTTCAAGCATCTGCGGGGACAATCCTTTGGATCCCCATAGAACCATTTGTTTGCGAAGTTACGGGCGGGAATCGCTCGCGTTCAAATTAGTTTGATGATAATCTCGCAAGGTAAAGCTTTATTTTTATTATATTTCAATGTAAATTGGCATATTTCTATAGACATTTTATATTATTTTGTGTTAAATATATCCGACTAGCATGATTAGACCATAAAAATTTTTTTTGAGAAATTTTATAATATATAATAATAATAATAATATTCTACGGGTGATGAGATTCCGGTACGTAAAAAAGTCGATCCCCACCACTAAAGAAGTGCTCGAGCCGCCACTGGGAAGGCGGAGTGTTTTTGTGAGACAGGGTGGTTGGAGGTCTTATGAATTACTATGTCAGCGTATGTGGGCTTGCGATATATACTAAAATGCATTTTATTATTTATAATAGACAAAGTTAAATCCAAAAAGTTTAAGTTTTCATTGCCTATTTCTATCGTAAATTTTATTTGATTATGAAAGGAATTTAAAAGGTTAAGAAAGTTATTGAGTTGGCGTTCCGATCCTGTCCAAATGACGAAGATGTCGTCCACATATCTCTTATATAGTAAAATATTACTTAAAAGAGGGGATTTTGAATTAAAAATAGTTGTTTCCAAATCATTCATAAAAATATCAGCGATTAGAGGGCTTATTAGAGTTAATTTTTTTCTGTAAAACGTAGTGTGTCTCGAAACAAACATGTAATCACGAAAGTGATTCATGTCAAAATAGGAACATAAAAAAAAAAGCTAAAATGTCATATTACTCCAAGCTCTTTGGAAATATGGTCTAACCACGTCTAGCAATCGCTATGGACTTACGTGGTAAGACCAGGGCCGGATTAACCATGTCGGGGCCCCTAGGCAATGCACGTCTCGGGGCCCCTTTACCAATGGTGGACTAACGGGGGGGGGGGGGGAGGGGGGCTCTGCTCCTCGGGGGCCTTCAAACGCCTCCATGTCCCCTTTATCAAATCAATCCTTAACAAGGCTTTAATGCCATTCATTAATCAGCGGCCGAGAATTTAAATTTCGTCGAACTTGCAACTGTACAGGGCGGTTCCGATGAGTGAGATTAATTATTCTCCATACCAGCATTTTATCATAATAGCTCAATATCGATATTATTTCATTCACAATATTTGCTTTGATAAATACCTAAATTCAAAAATGCTCAAACTCTGGATGATAAAAATATTCAAATTATGTACTTTTTCTAATTATTTTTTGATCATACGTATTTATAATTTTTCAATAATGTCTAAGCAAAAAAAAAATGTAATTTTTTTAAATATAGGCGCTGACCTTTTTTTAATGATTTTATTTAAACTAAAATTAAAATTCTGAAACATATCTTTCCCAGATAATTTATTGATTTATTTTACTCCATGATTATACATATAATTTGAAATGTGTGTTGTATAATACAAAATTTTGTTTGAAAATTTAACAAATTTGCCAACGCCCTACGGTAAAACCATAATGTACTAAAAATAAACATATTTTCTCAAAATTTAAAACTTAGCTTTAGTAGATAAAAAAACAGTTTTTCGAAATCAATTTATAATTTTGTGGTGAAAAAGAGTCAATACGTCTAAAATTTGATTTAAAAACGACATATTTCCGGTTTTGTCTGGTGATTCCCACTTAAGGCGGACACTGTAAAAATTTTTTTTTTGTAATTTAATTTTTTTATTTCATTTTCTGAAAGACGCTGTTGTTAAAAATGCTCTCACCAAATGTTTTAAAGATATTCGAAAAATTGACGGAGATACAGCATTTTTTGTGAAACAGTAACTTAGTTACTTAGTAAACACCATTTTTTTTTTATTTTTTTTTTATATATTCAATAATTTTATTATTAAATTAATAAAAACAGTTTATTTATAAACAAGTTCTGCTGGTAATTATTATTACGTGTGACAGCTGTTTCGCCTTCTGAGGGCATTATCAAACTGTGGTCATGCCACATACAGACAATCTATTTATAGTATTTTTGGTATATAGTACGTAATGTTATAAACCTATAAATGTTCGTAATAAAAAATTAAAATATTTAAACCATCTTATAAGCTGACTTTTTCCAAAAGTGTGCCGGAGTTGCTCACTAATTGTGAGTCGAACCGTTGACGAAAGTTATTTTTTCTTGGGGCGCGGGGCCCCCAGCCGATGCGGGGCCCCTAGGCAGTTGCCTACTCTGCCTTAGGGATAATCCGGTACTGGGTAAGACTGGTAAGTACATGTTAGTTCATATTCCTTAAGAAAGTGTTTTTATACGTTGAGGTAATTTACTATGAAAAGCTATAAAGTAAAGTCAGTAAAGTCATTCATCATGAAAAACTGTTTTTATAGCGTAAGGTCATTAATGTGGGAAACTGTCTTTTTTATACAGTAAGGAAAACTGTTTTCATACGGATAATATAAAAAAAACCGTTCATTCATTCACGAAATGAACTCAGTGAATATTTCACTTGCTAATGTTCAAAATAATAATTCCATCATATCTGAAGACCTCTCGGATGACGGCGATATGGTACGACAGAGAAGTATCAGTATACTTAATGTGACCATTTCTTATTTCCTTCAAACCGGGACGCGTATTTGAATACGGAAAAGGAAATACGCGTCCCGGTGAAAACGGGACGTCTGGTGTCTGGTCGTGGTCACATTAAGTATACCTTGTATTTTAATTTTTTTTTTAAATGGACCACTGACAACCTGCAATGACTTGTGGGGTCATCTGTGTATTGGTATTGAAACTAGGAGGTCTGATGTGTTAGTGCGGGATATTACTCATTGTGCCATATTCACCCTTTTACCTTATAGTGAATCTTTTGATTGGCAGGATCTTTGTTTAATGATTGATTAATGAAAACGAACTAGCGAAGGTATCGTAGTTAACCGCAGCGGAAGCCACAGGAAGTTCATTGACTTGCATTCATCGTGATAAGGAATAATAGATTCATTAATTCATTGAAGTTTATGTTTGCGACAGTCTATTCGAGTTGGATCCTTTCATTGATAATTCATTATTCAATTATAATTCCCATCTCTAAGCTCTTCCAATAGACGCTTTTATAATTATCGTGACGATTCACGGTAACGGTACCGTGACGGCAAAAAAGGCAATAAGCAAACATTCCTTATGCTGACCGGATAACTACGAATGAAACCAACTCAGAAGCTCCTCAGAATAGGCATTAAAAGTGATGATAAAAATATATTTAAAAAATGGTTGGATAGGTTACGTTAGGTAAGGGTTAAGGGCTATTTTAAAATAATTTTTTTCATAGATTTTAATGAGGTGTAGAGTTGACTTGATTCTGAGTTGGCATGGAACCGTTCCATATAATTATAATGCTGCAGTTCTTTCTTACACATTAACTAATGGTGAGACAAAATATGAGTTACACAAAATACTTGTGACCGCTTCCTCCAAAGTACTACTTTTTCTTATGGAGGAAACAGATATATCTTATTACAGATCTGCCACAACGACGGGATTTGTTTTCGTTTCATTTTCATTATACGTTTTTTATGCCGTCACGGTACCGTAACCGTGAAACGTCACAGTAATTTTAAAAGCGCTCAATAGATTATTATTTACGCACCCAAATTGAGACATTAATTTGTCTATCACTCTTAGATATCATATGGATATACAAAGAGAAATTTAATACCTGGATTTATTGTTTGGCTGATTTATTCTTCGCTACGAGTTGGGATTTCTTTTTTTTTATTAGGTTGCCTGTGTCATGATATGTTGACTAATGATTACTGATTTTTAAATAAAAAGTCAATATCATGATGTGATTGAGAAATTGTCTAAGGATTTATTACTGACAGCAGTAAGATTAATTACTTAAAGTGACAAAAGGGATTATTACTGTCCCGGTCGTTTATTTCAAAACATATTCATTATTTATTATTCGTTTTCAAATTAAGTGTCTGGATTTGGTATCCATATTTTTAAAATTTACAAATACATAGATACCTACCATATCTAATGAGTACAACTAACACATTTTATTGTGTAAACGCTTTTATTTATATGGAACACCTATTAACCCTTTCTAAAAGTTTAAATTAATAATTATTCAGTTTTTATTGTTATAATTCTTGTTGTAATAACTTTTGACAGAAAAATAAAATACTGGTTTCGAGTGAAAGTTGCGACCGTTACCTTTTTATATTTTTGACTTTTTTTTCATATTTTCGTTTAGATTTATTAGTATCTATTATCTTTTTCTACGATGATATAATATTATATTGATGAGTGTAACCATCAAAAGTTATTATAACAAGAGTAATTTCAATTTTTTTCCCTTAGCTCCACACAGGAGGCCCTGAGGTTGATAATTACCCTCAGGGCCTATGTCATCTTTGTGGATGATGTGTGGAGGGTCTTTTTAGGAAAGAGAGGAAGTTCTAGGAAGGAAAATGGTATTAGGGGTGGGTAGGAATCTGGAGGTCAGTGTGTCCAGAAGTAACGGATGTATGAAACCGTACCTTTTACTGTGGTGCAAGGCGATGTTTCGGGAGAGTACGGCTGGATAAGTCAAAGGGACTCCCTCAACCACACTCTTCCGATCCGGCTTGCCATGCAATTTGTGAGCACACATCCGCCGCCAAGACCCGGACAAATCTTACCCCATGATCCCGGGCACCCCTGCTAAGTCACCAAAAGGTCAGTCAGATGAATGTTCTCTTCGTCAGAATGGTCGTATACAAAAATTAAATACAGATTAATATTGGGAGAGGAGTTAATGTGAAAGGGGAGGGACAAACCCAAATCGGCAGAAGAATAATTGATGAAATAATGGATTGGAGAGTAGTGGGGCATTACATGGTCGTTAGGAGGGGAAAACTAGTAAAGTTGGAAAATATTTAAAAGAGTTTTACCTGCTAATAGTGCTTACCTACATTTTTTTCTGATTTATAATAACGTCGACTTATTATGAACACCTTTTCTAATGTTCAAAATTTGGAAATGTTATTAATTTGTATTATGTTTTACTATATTATAGTACTAGCTTTTGCCTCCGGCTTCGCTCGCATATTCACCCCTCCCCCCCCCCTACATCCATCCATACAAACATCCGCATTTAAAATATTATTTCATAACGCCACAGCTTATTCATAACGCCAGAGTTTACCAATATATATAGCCTATATTACTCGCAAATAATGTAGCTTTCGATTAGTGAAAGAATTTTTGTATTACATTAGGTATTTATTGCGTGAAAGAGAAAGACACATCCATCAGTAGTGTACAATGAAATAATTCTAGAATTCATATAAGTTACATTTCTTAATGTCTCTTATTATTTCTCTTTTACATAATGTGTATTCTTTCTCGATTATCTGTACCTTTTACTTAACATTCTGTTTATACATTTTCTTAAAACTCCAACTAATTGCTCTGTTTTGCAGTATATAAATAAATATACATTTTCACGCACATAATATAGTGTATTTTAAAGACAACATGTCTGCCGTGTTCGTATTCTGATCTTGTGGAAATCTTTTGATCCCCTTAAGCATTTCAAGTTTATGCGTGAGTGGTTTTCCTATTTCCTCATCCTACTTCCCACATGACACACATTCGTACAAATTTATAGCAACAAGTGGAGTGCCGCAAGGCTCCCATTTAGGGCCCATTTTGTTCATTATATTTATAAATGATATTGTTGATATATTCACAAACATAAACGTGCTACTGTTTGCTGATGACATGAAACTATATAAAGAGATCAACCACATTAATGATTGTATTATACTTCAAACTAATTTGACATATCTTTTTGAATGGTGCTCTATCAACAAACTAGCATTAAACATAAATAAATGTCAGTTCATTCATTTTTCCAAAATAAATAATCCTATATTTTTTCAGTATTCATTAAATGATGAAAATTTAAATTGTGTTAATGAAATTATGGATCTAGGCATTATGTTCGACAGTAAACTCACCTTTGTATGTCATATTAATAATATTATCAACAAATCCCTAAAGACTCTTGGCTTTGTTTTAAGAGCTGCAAAAGATTTTAATGATTTAGGCACATTTATTATGTTATATAAAACCCTTGTCAGATGCCAACTTGAATATAAATCTACGTTATGGTCTCCCTTTTTCAATATTCATTCAGACAACATTGAAAAGATACAACGGAAGTTTCTAAGGTTCATAAACTATAAATTGCGTATTCCTATACTAAACATTGATTATAATTACCTCCTGGATAAATTTTCTCTCTTGAAACTTTCAGAAAGAAGAATAAGCACAGATTTAATACTGTTACATAAAATACTGCATTACAAAATTGACTGTCCAGAATTACTTCAATTTATCAATATCCATGTACCCAAAAAATCATGTCGACATTTATTACCCTTTTACTTCAATAACACCAGGACACTAGCTTATCAAAATTCTCCGTTTCCTAGACTTCACAGTCTCGGAAATAAATATTCTAATCTAGGTGATATATTTCATCTTAAAACCAATCAGTATAAATGTTGCATATTCTATCACTTTTATTCTTCTAGACACAAATAGATTTACATAATTTCTGCAGTTTTTTGTTTATATTGAATGTGAGACTTCTTATCATTTTTACATATGTACTTTTTATTTTATTATGTGGTTTTGTTTTTATATTGTATTACGTATTTTCTTTTCTCAATGTATTATATTTTCTTCATTGTTTTTATACTCAACTTATAAACTATAATGTAAAAGCCCATCAGGGCGTGAAATAAATAAATAAATAAATAAATGACTACTATTATTTCCTCTCACGTTTCTTATCATCAATCCTCCCGTCAGCTTCGGAGATTTATCTGATACCAGTTTCATGTGTTATTATTGTAATATTTTGCCGATAAAGTTCGATTCATACTGGAATTTATTTATTATTGTTTATTGGAACTGGGTTCTTACAGATGTTCCCACTTACGTGAATAAGAACCTTCTCAGTAAAAGGATACATAATATCTATCTACATCCACCTTTGTTCTAAAGCACCAAAATACTTGAAAAAACCCTTAACTCGCCAACGCCACGGTTGACATTTTTTTACGTGTCGTTTCCACGACACGTTTTTGAAATCAACGTTCGGCTGTGACGATTTACCGGCTTCTGCATTTCCTCACTCCTACAGTATGGTTATTAGCCATATTCATTCATTCCTTTCCCCAAAATATCCTCCAGACAGAATCCCCAAAGAATGAAAATAGAATTATAATTTTCTTATAAATATTCAGTCAGAGGGTACAATAGCAGGATATTTTTTTCTGAATCTGTATAAATTATCCACGAAAATCTCTACTTCAGCACACTCAATCACACACAATCTTATTATACAGGGTGTAGGGGGGTAAAGTGCATTAACTTCGGGAGATGATTCTACATGATGGTAGGAGTAAAAGAGATTAACAACTTTTTTCCGAAATACCAACATTTTTATTCCCATACAAAAAGACGTAGATACCTACTAAAAATCCTTAGTGTGAGGTACGATATTACCTGCAGAGAGCCTGCCGGGCACAATTGTGGCAACATAGCATGGTTGTGAGTGGCCCGTATCATAACAGCGTAAAATAATAAAACTGGCCGCACACGCCCGACTAATTTTATCTTTTTACCACAAAACTACCCCTAAAAGTTGGAATTTCGAAAAAAGTTATTTATCTTTTTGTACTATCATATAGAATCAAATTCCCAAAGTTAATGCACTTTACCCCCGGACACCCAGTACCGGATTATCCCTAAGGCAGAGTAGGCGACTGCCTAGGGGCCCCGCGTCGGCTAGGGGCCCCGCGCCCCAAGAAAAAATACTTGCGTCAATAGTTCGACTCACAATAAGTGAGCAACTCCGGCACCCATTTTGGAAAAAGTCAGCTTTCAAGATGTTTTAAATATTTTATTTTTTTATTACGAACATTTATAGGTTAATAACATTACATGCATTAAAGAAAACAAGAAATTATAATAATTAGGTTATAACCCAATAACTCTTCACATCACGTACAAATGATAAATAAAAAGCCAATAATTAAAACAAATATTTAAACATAGTTGTATTTTACTTTACTTTCCTTCGTATCAATGGGGATATGATTATAGGTGCCGTGTGTGGTTTATATTGGCAATTGTTTTGTTTTTTTTTTGCTTTTATTTCTAATGTTTAAAATATAAATGTTGTTCAAGCTTAAGTGTGCACTACCTATCTGCTTGCTAAAATTCTTTGTTTCTCTTCATACCAAGGTTGTCAGGAAGAGATCACTTTAGTGATAAGACCGCTCATTGTACTATTGTATACGTTTCATTTTTTTATTGAATGGGGGTGAAGGCATCCCTTCGAAATGTAGTAAAAAACAGATTAATTATGAATAAAATTACGTTGTGGTAGAAAAAAAAAGTTTGGAAGTTAGAAAAGGGTAAAGTGCAGTAGCGGATTAAGCCCGTCAGAGGCCCGGGGCGGAAAAGCTGAATGACCCCCTCCCCCCCTAGTTTAAGAAGTTGATGTAATTTTACAAGCTTTTTCTTCAGTTCATACGGGCCTATGACTCTGGGGGGCCTCCAAACGCCTTCCTTTGATCAAATCCTAAACAAGGCTTTAAGGCACCAGGCCACTGTAAAAAAATGTCATTTTTTTAAATTAATTTTCTGAAGAATCTGAAGATGCATTTGTTAATAATGCTCTCACCAAATGTTTTAAGGAAATTCGTAAAATTGACGGAGATACCTACAGCATTTTATATGAAACCATTTTAAACAGTTTGTATATTGAATTAACGTTCAGCAAAACTTTGAACGCGCTTTTCTGGAAACTGCTTTTTTCAACACGGTTGACAACATATTAGAAAAACTATACATCCGATTTGCATGCACTAAGTCTTAAACTGTTAGTAAATCTAGTCCGTATGGCACCACTTAGTGATTTTTTTTATAAAGGGCCCCCTTTTTTATGAAAAATGAAAATTTCCCATAAAAAATCGAAATTAAAATTATTTGGTCCGCCATTTTTCCTTATTTTTAAACAAAATTCACCTACGTGGTGTAATTGACACCAGATTTTCAAACAGTTTAAGACTTGCAAATCGGATGTATATAGGTTAAAAAATATGTTAACAAAGTTTAGAGAAAAACACATTAAAAGTTTTGCTGAAGGATAATTCAACATACAAAATGGCCTGAAGAACCTACGGTTGTAGCGAAACCTGGTCGGCATATAGTATGTATAATAAAAGTGGTGTTTTAAATAAGTTATTGTTTCACATAAAATGCTGTATCTCCGTCAATTTTTCGAATATCTTTAAAACATATGGTGAGAGCATTTTTAACAAATGCATCTTTCAGAAAATGAAATAAAAAAATAAAATTACAAAAAAATTTTTTTACCGAGTCCGCCTTAAGTGGGAATCACCAGACAAAACCGGAAATATGTCGTTTTTAAATCAAATTTTAGACATATTGACTCTTTTTCACCACAAAATTATAAATTGATTTCGAAAGACTGTTCTTTTATCTAGTAAAGCTATGTTTTAAATTTTGAGAAAATATGTTTATTTTTGGTACATTAAGGTTTTACCGTAGGGCGTTTGCAGATTTGTTAAATTTTCAAACAAAATTTTGTATTATACAACACATATTTCAAGTTATATAATCATGGAGTAAAATAAATCAATAAATTATCTGGGAAAGATATGTTTCAGAATTTTAACTGTAGTTTACATAAAATCATTAAAAAAAGATCCTCGCATATATTTAAAAAAAAAAAAATTTATTTTGCTTAGACATTATTGAAAAATTATAAATACATATGATCAAAAAATAATTACAAAAAGTACATAATTTGAATAGTTTTATCATCACGAGTTTGAGCATTTTTGAATTTAGGTATGTATCAAAGCAAATTGTGAATGAAATAATATCGATATTGAGCTATTATGTTAAAATGCTGGTATGGAGAATAATTAATCTTTCTCATCGGAATCGCCCTGTACAGTTGCAAGTGTACGATCGCAAGATCTTTAAATTCTCGGCCGCTGGCATTAAAGCCTTGTTAAGGATTTGATAAAGGGGACATGGAAGCGTTTGATGGCCCCCGAGGACCAGAGGCCCGGGGCAGGCCGCCCCTCCACCCCCCCCCCCCCCCCCCCCCCCGTTAGTCCAACCATTGGTAAAGGGGCCCCGAGACGTACATTGCCTAGGGGCCCCGACATGGTTAATCCGGCCCTGCGGACACCCTGTATAGTCGACTTTCTATATACGGTCGGTTGTAAGTTTAGAATAAGCAAAGCTAGGTCGCATCGTCTTGATAACTTCCAAAATAAATAATAACAATGCGTATCTGTTGGACGTCAATGGCATTTTAACACCGGAGATAAAAGCGTTTGTACGTACGTAAATATTATTATTAATATTACAGAAGACAACAACTTATCCTTGAACTTTCCGTGAACTCTGATAAACGTAATGACACTAATAAAACTTTAGCCCCAGTGACAGTTTCAGATTCCTTCGAACAACTTCCTATTTACTAATGGAACCTTTGGCCCGTTAAATTCGTATTTATATTGTGATTTTCCAACGCAAACAAGCATGTAAGCATGTTTTCAAAATTTGTTGTTCTTGGATGAAAATTAACTTGTACAAACAAAGCATTAAATTTCCGCGCGCATATTGATTAGTTCTTTGATCTCGAATATTTTCCCATTCCCGCATCGCTTTGTCTCTTACTAATTAGGGACGAGGGATGCTACTGCTTAGATTTTTACTCCGCCGCTCAGGCTTACAGATGTGATCCCTGGAGGGGATGACACCTTTAATGACTGATACAAGGTCAGGTATTAACTCTAGAGAATAAGTTGCTTCCCGGTTCTTGACGCGCATCTCAGGTAAATCTCTGGCAGGACTGAGATACTTTCAGCTAACCCAGAGTGAATATAATAAATAATAGAATATAGCTAAAAGAAGTAAAACGAACGGTTAACGGTACAATTAAGTTTCCCTTGGGAGTGAATCCATACAATTATTGTAAGTTTATTATATTTTCTTATTATTGTAGAACTGCTCTACGTACGTGTCATACTTGCAAATTGATTGTACCCAAAATAAAGACTTATTGTGTTTACCGTTAAAATTTGGCAATTTATTTAATTATACCTTTACAGTTCTGTATATTGCCTTTTGAATTCGTGCCTTATCAAGGTATCAAAAGTTCAAACTCGATGGATAGAGCCATCTGAGAAAAATTACGTATTTATTTTGTTTCTAGTTTGGTCCGGAAAAGCTTAAAAGGATGTTAAGAATTGTAGTAGACTTTACTGATATTTTTTATTGCTATTAATTACAGCAATGCGTATTTCGGAGTGAAATATATATAACTCCCGTGTTAGTAACAACTAAGACATTAAAAGTTAAAAGTTGGGTAGGCTACATTCAACACAGTTCATATCCGACAGGCAACAGTTGTTGGAGAAGAATGAATGGATAGGTGAAGAAAACGGTAGAAATAGCGTATTTCATCGACCTAATATTTGTTTATTTTTAATAATTATGTGTTCTCACCATACGTTATTAGATCCATGAAAATCATGGGATATCAATAATAATCGTAGGATTTGTTGGGCTAAAAGTATTTATTAATGATTCAGAAAGATTTTTTTCTTTTATATATTCAAGAATATAATTATTATTACGCGTGACAGCTGTTGATAATTTGATAATGCCTTCGAAAGGTTCAGCTGTTACGCGTAATTATAAGTATATACAGTAAAACTTGTTTTTAAATGAATGATCCGTTTTTATAAATTAAATAATAATATTATTGAATATTTAAATGAAAACCAATAAAATGGCGTTCTAAAATTAAACTTCATAACAATAATGGCGAGATAAAACTTTATTACAACAAAAACCAAATTTCAGAGACGGGTATGCGCACTGCCGCCCCGGGGAGCATTTATTGAATAACAACACCCTTGCCATAGGTCGCCCCAAGTTGTTTGCCCCAGTTTGGTGACGGTGACGTTTGACTTAGTTTTGCGGCGTATGCATTTGCCCACCTACTGCACGACGGGCCGGATGGAGAGAGACTGGTCGACTGAAACTCTTTGACTTCTCCAGCCCGACTCTCTCGACCCACTGCAGTTGGAATATATGGGATTCACACGTCCGTCACTCCTGAACACATTAAACCGCATATTTATATTATATACCCGCACCTCATTATTTTTTCCTTCCCTAGAACTTTATATCATTTTCCTGAAAAGGTTCTCCACACAGTGTATCCAAAGATGACAAAATCCCTAAGGGATTTTTTTTCGCCAAGACCTCCTGTCTGTGGAGCTAACGTAAGAAAAAAAATCAGAGTGATACGTACAATACGTACATACATATTTTGTGTAATTTTAGACATAAACAGTCAACTAATGTAATAGATTAATAAGTCTAATGACTATACCGTGTCAGGTGTCGGTGTGTTAGGTATTTCTTTAATCCCACCGGCAAACTATGACTGGTGGACGAATGAAGATGACGAATTCTGCGTAATCCACGTGACTGGCGTGACAAAGAAACACTCCTTTCGCACAATGCAGTCGTTTTATTTAATATCTAATTAAACGTTGTAATTATACAACACCAGTTTTACTACCCGGCTTCATTCGCCTAGGGATTTAAATTATCTTTGAGAATAGATCTGCAAAGTACCTAGATACTTTTTAAACAATCTGGCATCTTATATGATTTGAGATTTATTTGTTGGTTTTTGTGCCTTATTGCGCCATTTCCTTCTTTAACCAACGTTTTGGACAACTTTACGATGTCCATCATCACGGCAGATGTGTAATCTTTTTTTTATTAGTTCCACACATCTTTGGGGATGCTGTGTGGGGGGTCTTTTTAGAGAAAGGAAAGTGAGGAAGTTCTGGAAAGAAAATAGGAATCTGGGAGTCAATGAGTTCCGGAGGTATGAATCCATCCCTCCCACTGCGATGCAAGGCGACGCGACAGACGGGCCGAGAGAGTCCGGCTAGAGAGGTCTATGTTAGGTATCTTCAAACAGTTTCTCCTGGTCCAGCCCACCACGCAGCAGATGGGCAAATGCATTCGCCTCCAAGATCTTGACAAACCCCACCCCTGCTAAGTCAACTAACGTAGCGAACCGCTTGGGGTAACCTATGGCAGGGGTGATGGTTATCCAATAAATGGTTCCCGGAGCGGCGATACCCGCCTTCTAAATTGGCAACACATCTGCCCTGATGATGAACACTGAAATGCCGTCAGAAATGTTGGATAAAGAAGGAGGTAGCGCAAAAGGGCATAACAACCCAAAAATAAATCACGATAATCTGGCATATTTTTTTACAGTATGAAACTGCGTAGCGATCTGCAATAATTCAAACCTAGATAATCAAGTTTTAAAAATCTGCAAATTTCATAACACCCCAACTCACCGTTTGATTCTACCATCATCCTCATCCAGTAAGCATACAAACAGTTTGTCGGCTTTATAGCTAAGATGTTGATGACGCGATGACACAGTGTGAACGCTCGACCGCCGATGCCGGTGGAAATAGACTTCTATATATACCAACTTCCCATCTTCCTCGGCCACCCATTCCGGTAGGGGCTTGTCACTTGTCACTCTTTTGTAACGTGTACCGCATTGAACAATTTATTTATTTTTGTGTGGTACCGCACCAGAATTCTGACCGCCGAAAACCAGTAAACTATAGCATCCAAATTTGGGAAGCGTATTTCCTACTTACCTTTTTAACATACGAGAGGCCCCGAGGAAAATAATTTCTTCTTCGAACACAGCAAACTTTTTTGTGGCACCATTTTAATTCTAAATTAATAAAATACTTAGTTTTAACCACTCTTTTTGTTTAAAAAACATGTTGATTTTTTAAACAATAAAAGTGGTTAAAACTAAATATTTTATTAATTTTGAAACTAATTTCCCTACCAGTATTTCAATAGAAGATGTTCCGAGGAACTAGTGTCATTGATTCTTTCGGCACCGATTTACAGTTGGGAAACATGCCAAACGCGCGCCTAATTGATTACACACGATATTGTACACGATTGCCATTTATTACATGATTACATGAGAACGGGTCATTTCTATGACTGCCGGTCTCCGTTTGCCTCTCTTCTACAACATGGGTATCTTCAAGACTCAGGTTCACTCCTTCCTTTCCACAAAAATACCCTCCACACAGCAACCCCAAAGGTTCTTGTGACTCCTTTGTGGAGTTGACGAGAACGAAGAAAAAAACGTCCATAATAATTATTATTTATTACAGAAGAAAAGAAAAGAAATGAAATGCCAAATAAATAAACAAAAAGGGCAACCGATGTCTAAATTAGCCGTCCTAGACCCCACGTTCACCTGTTGGAGTATCGCGTGCTGAACTCAATTTATTACGCATTGTTACGTATTATAGGCACAAAATTGAACTTACTGTTTCATATTATGCTGAAATACACCTGTCAAAGATGTTTAAAAATTCAACACCTTACCACCATAACAGTTTTTCTCTCGCCATTACGTTTATCGAACAAACATCATACATTGAATAGGCAATTTTAATTTCTTAACTATGTTCAATTATATTATTATTTAGTTATAAAAGTTCAATCAGTCCCTGTACATTTAGTTTTCAAACAGCTCGCGTGCCACCTATTGCAATTTTTTAATACAAATTTCAGAATGCCAGAGCTCACTAGTATATATTATATAGAAACCTTCGTTGACGTGCTCACAACAACTCACCAAAGTTTCATCGCAATCGGATGAACGGTTTATCAATGCATAATTTCATGATGCCAGAGCTCACTATTGTATATAGAAACCATCGCGAGCATGCACACATCAAATCCCCAAAGTTTCATCCCAATCGGTTTAGCAACGCATAGGCCCCATACAAACCCAAAAACAAACATATACACGCTTAAAGCTCAAAGCTCAAAACGTAAAGTTCAAAGCTCAAAGCTCAAAACTCAAAGCGCAAAGTTCAATGCTCAAAGCTCAAAACTCAAAGCGCAAAGCTCAAAGCTTAAAGCTCATAGCGCAAAGCTTAAAGCTCAAAGCATAGATATTAAATACACATTAAACATACATGTTAAATAAATTTTCATTTATACAAATTTCATAACGCCAGAGCTTAACATCATATATAGCCTATAACCTTCGCGGGTGTACGCACAACAAATCACCCAAGTTTCATCGCAATCGGATGAACGGTATGGCAGCGCATAACATACGAACAAACAAACAAACATACAAACAAACAAATATTGATTTTTGTATTTAAGAAAATAATTACTGCGGTGGTTTCTAGAAGTGTTTTTTTGCTTATAAATCTAGCGTGTTCAAATAGCAACACTCTTACATATCTACCCTGATGATGGACACTGTAACGCAGTCCGAAACATTGGCTAAAGAAGGAGGTAGCGCAACACGGCATAATACAAATACTGGAAATACTTTTGGCCGTGAAAATCTAAAAAAACGTAACTCACTCTTATACCAGATCATGTGGACCATAATGACAATCCTTTTCGGGTGTCACTATCTGTGCGTCAAAGTCGAAACGAATCTCAAGATAGGTAGGTATACGAAATTTAGAATTTTTAGAAATTTTTTAAAAATCAAGTTCCTGATAATAAAGTGTTAGGGCCGCACACAAAAGCTTGGCGGGCCGCATGCGGCCCGCTTGCCGCAGGTTGAGTATGGTTGAGTTAGAGTCTAAAAGATTGAGTTTTATGGCATAAATTTTGTTTTTAAATACACTGTTTTTAGAAATTAAAAGATATTTATCTTAATATTTAAAAGAAATAAATAGTAAAATGTAGTTCTAGAAATTAAACTTGATGACATGATGACAATGAATAAATTGAACAGGTAACTTCATTTTATAATAAAACGTAGATTGTGTCAACACGGTCAAAGATACGTCAAAGGTCGGGAAAAGCGTCCTTTGATGGCACATGTTTAAAATTAATGGCTTCACGACGTATCATTACAATAATGAATAATATAGTACTGGTTTACTTGGAAATGTCAGGTGGCATTGTCTGTCATGCAGAAAGGTATAATATTATTGTTAGTAAAAGAAAAATAATATAATTGGACACGTTTCTACAGTGGCGTAACAATTTGGGAGGCGGGTATAGGTACCGCCGCTCCGGCAACCGTTTATTGGAAAAACAAAACCTCTGCCATAGGTCACCCCAAGTGGTTCGCTACGTTTGGTGACTTTGCAGGGGCAGGCCGGATCGAGAGAGGCTGGTTGAGGGAGTCCCTTTGACTTCTCCAGCTGTACTCTCTGGGAATATCGCCTTGTACCGCAGTGGGAGGGATGGATTTGTGCGTCCGTCACTCTTAGACACACTGACACCCAGATTCCTATCCACCCAGCATAACCTTTATTGGATAACCAACACCTCTGCCGTAGGTCACCCCAAGTGGTTCGCTTGGTGATTTAGCAGGGGTGCCCGGGTTTATGGGGTGAGGTTTGTCTAGGTCTTGGAGGTGGATGATCAGGACACACTGAACCCCAGATTTCTACCCACCCCTTAAACCTTTTTCCTTCCCAGAACTCTCCTCTCCTTCCCTTAAAAAAAACCCTCCACATAGCATCCCCAAAGATGACATTGGCCCCGAAGAAAATAATTTTCCTCAGGGCCTCCTGTGGGGAGCTAATGTAAAAAAAACATCCGAGACTGTAACAATTCTAAACCTTTTAAACTTTTATTTCTGTGAACGGTAAACCTCGCGTCAAAAAAAAAAATTTCAATTTTTCTCTTATTCATTGAATGAAATACAAAATCCTCTGAAATCATAAGATTTGTGAGTAGGTACCTACTAAAATACCTACTTACTTAATTATAACATATTTATTTATAATACCATAACATATCTTTTATTCTGATTTGACAGCTCGTTGGCGAACTCTGGCGGGATAAAAATGTAGTATCCAACATGGCCACCATCTTGAACCGGAATCGGAACATAACAAACAATTTTTTGGACAGATGAACTACAAATGGTCGATCCGAACTTGTATCGCCAAAACACGAAAAACGTTTTATAGATTCCTACGTTAACTAACTAATTGCAATCTTTAGAAAATATAAATCAGGTGCCATGACAGTGCTGAGTTAGTTGTACAGGCATTGTATAATTTTAAAGGTCTGTAAAAATATCAATATTTTCTCACTAATAATGCAGCTAATTACTCGTATCATTAGATGTCTCCGTAGTCATTTTGATTTATCAATGTCGCATTGAGTAGTAACTACCTGTTTTACAACTGGCACCATTTTACTTTGTTTATGATAAAGAACCAGATTTAATTCATTCTAGTTTTCGAACTCGAGAAAATAGCAGATACCTTGGCGCCGCATTGTTATATTATTTACAATGAAATTAATTGGATAATAAATGTGAAGACAATTTAAGAAGCGGGTACCTATGGGTTCCGCCGCCCCTGGAACTATTTATTGGATAACCAACACCTCTGGCATGGGTTACCCCAATTGGTTTGCTACGTTTGATGACTTAGCAAGGGTGCCCGGGTTCAAGGAGCGAGGTTTGTATAGGTTTTGTCGGTGGATGCTCTTGCCACGTGGCGGACCGGATCGGGAGAGACTGGTTGAGGGAGGCCTTTTGACCTCTCCGGCAGGACTTTCTCGAACCATCGCCTTGCACCGAATTTAGAAGGATGGATTCATACATCGGTCATTCCTGATTCACACACTGATCTCCTGATTCCTACTCACCCCTTATTCCTTTTTCCTTCCCAAAACTTCTTCTCCTTAAAAAGACCCTCCCAACAGCATCCCCCAAAGATGACATAGGCCGTGATTGAAATTAAAAAATAATAATTCTTAAGTATTTAAATGAAAGAATGTCATTTTCTAAAAACTGGCTCGTTGGGCTATAGGGGTGGAGTCGCGATCCTTAGCATTGAGGGCCCAACTTAAAATTTTACAAAAAATCTAATTTAAAGCTGCAATCATTTATTTCCTTACCATTAACTAGCAGAAATAGAACATCCCATTTTTTATTCCGCAATTAAACGAGAACTGACTACAGACTCTATATTCGTATCTGCCTCGGCCTGATTTAGAATTTTTATTTTCCAAGGTTTCAAGGTTTCCGAAATGTAATAAAGCCTTAAAATACGGCTCTCGGGACGTGCCTAGTATTACAATGGCGGCAATTAAAGTAGACGCGGACAGGGCGGATTGAAAAGGTCGGGCCCACATACCCGCTGCTCGCTCCGCCACTGTTTACACTACGGAGATTGCTTTTACCTATTTTATTATGAATTCAATAATGGGACGACTAAACCTTGGCTTGGATTAAACTCCATGCAAAGCTCTACTGTGTGCTACTCGTATTTAAATTTCCGAGAATTATTTCCCTTGCCAATATTGGAATACTGTCCTACTGTGGGGTGGTATTGCGGCTTTGTCGTATAGACCCATAACTATCCATATTTCATCTATCTGTTTATAATGTAAAAAAGTGTGTTGGTGGTGGGCGGTATGGCTTTGTTCTTTATACAAATTTACAGTATTTTTTCGAGATTGATGACATTTTGCTCAAAAGACCTTCAAAATAAGCGGAAGATCACTGTCTACGTGAGATAAATCACCCCTTCCCTTTTCCTAATCCAAAGCAGAATGTTGATGGTTCTTGATGAAATTTGCACACTTGGACTTCAAAATAAGAGAAAAATTACTGTCTACATCTGATTTCGAAAAACTTTGCGTAAAGCAAGATAGTATAATATGTATACCTAATAATAAAAATATTAAATTATGCCATTTTTAAACTTTCCACTATTGATAAGTAAGGGATCAAAGTGTGACAATGTACACCTAAGTGGATTTTTTTTGTTGTTATAAAGTATGTTGAAACGGTTCCATGATAACTCGACAAAGTGGTATTTCAGCACCCCTTTGAGATATCATTAAAAGTACTTTTTTTATAATAGCTAATAACCTAACCTAACGTAACCTATTTAACCATTTTTCTGACATCACTTTTAATGACTTTTTAAAGGAGTAATGAAATTGCACGTTTTTGAGTTGACAAATACAACAATGTAAATGAATAGGTATTCAAAGTTACTTTATATGTGGGTAGAATTTTGGAATGCGGATAGCGAGTAGCGATGTGTCATATATATGGAGTGGAGTGTAGGGGTAGGGGGTTGTCTGTACGGCACCCGGAAGCGGGCGGGGGTAAACTTGACACTACCACCATACCACTCCCAAAGGTTGCACTAACGAGCTCCAATTACTCTTTGTGACAACTATACTATTTTAAAACCTTTTCAAAATCCTTTAATATTCATTTGGGATTTGTCGAATGACCACAATATCCGGCAAAGATCGACGAGTCTGGATGTTGCGGTTACATTTTAAAATGTTTTAATTGAGTAGTTATAGGTAGAATGGCTTATAACATAATTAAAAAGGAGAATATTATATACTTACATGTCCTGGCCTGATGGTTATCAGCTTTATGGAGGTTATCATTTTTTTATTTGACTTTTTTTACTATTATTTTAGAAAATAATGTGTCCTTACTGGGGCATACCCCGTTATAAAGTCACATTTCACATGTTGTCGTGTTTGAATTATAATAAGTAAGTACCTGTGTTACAATATTACAACAGGAAAATTAAAAAGTTTTGTCTAGAAGAAAATACAATCTTTAATCTTTGTTAGGTTGCAAAATATTCTTCCTTCCCATGACCATAAACCATATCTTAATGCTTATTTTGAAGTCGGTTATTTTGCTAATGGTTTTTATTGCAAGATTTATATTAAATAATTTTATAAAATAATATAACATATTCCTTTGACCAAAAGTCGTTTTAGTTGAAGTTTGGTGGAATGCATGTTGTAATGTGGATCTTGTGAATCGGCCCGAGTTCGTCTGTGAAGAGTTATCCCATAAATATACCAAACCACCCATAGTTATCCTGATTTTTGAATGCATAAATTAAAATATGTATTTTGTATATAATTATTTCAGTGAAATTAAATTCAGGGCTTTAAAAATATCGTCCGCGAAAGTTCTGATGGGGACTCTAAAGTGATATTTCACCATTTTCTTCCTAGCTTATCCATAGAATAACGTATACTTTCGATTTACGGTTTATTTATTTATTATGTCGGAGTTTACTATTCGGTACTTGAACCTATAAATAGTGACTACGTATCGGATAAGTTAGCCGAGTTTTCTAACTACATATTCCGAGTATTTTATTATTATTTTTATCAATATTCGTTATAGCATGGATAAGCTATCAGGAGGATGGTGACATATTCACTAAGTATAATTATTTTATGAGAAGGTTCTCTTTAATCAATGAAGATGATAATATAATAATAATATCTCTTGGTATAATACGATGGTCCAATGGAATTCGAAAGTTCTTTTCTAGAAATAATAATAATAATATTTGTATAGCGCCGTTTTTGTGAAAATCACCTCATGGGCGCTGTTCAAATTTATGATACGTTTATACAATCTTACTTCTAACTATAAACTGGACTAACCACTACAACAACTTATGGCTAAATATTGCATCCACCGGTTCATCGATCACCGATACGAAATTATTATTTGTATATGTGCAATGATTTGACCAATGAACGCGATGCTGCTGTAAAAATGTACTGTACAGGCAGAAAATATATACAGGACCATACTTACCTGGAAGGTCACTAGAGATTAACACTGTTATTGTTTATTTAGAGAAATTTAAGCACAGTTCGCACGCAGAGGTCATAATTGGGAACTATAATAAATAATATGTTCTATAATGAGCGTATTTTGAAAAAAAAGCAAAATTTTATGATACTCTTAGATAGGTATTTTTATTTAAGGGTATGAGAGCAAAGGTAGGTTTTTAATTTGGACCTAGATTCTGGTGGGCTTTTTATGCATCTAAGTTCCGGACGAGTTTATTCCAAGCCTTAGGCCTAGACACTCCAAAAGCGCGATCTCCAAATTTAGTATTTGGCTTGCGTTTGGGTTCCATTAGTCTGCCTATAGCTGATCTAAGGGTTAACTGCCTCGGGCTAGTAATATCTGGAACACATAGTTCAGAGACGTAAGATGGGGCCATTTCATTGATTGATTTAAACACCATTAAGCACAATTTGTACTGGATTCTTTCAGGGCATTTGAGCCAGTGAAGGTTACGAAGGTGTTCTGAAATGTGTGAATATTCAGAGACTACGGCTATGAGTCGTGCCGCTGCTGTAAAATAACTATTAATTCTAAATAAACCAAAACTGTCATTTTTCCGTTATTTTGATTTGACGAGGGGATCTTTTGAAAATGGTTGAAAATAAATTTATGATTTAAGAAGATAATATGTACCTGGATACTAAAATACCTAAACGAAACATGAAACAGTACAAGATACATAAAATAAAATAGTAACGGTCGTAACTGGGGATCGAACCCAGGACCTCTGTCTCACCGGGACGATGCTTTTAACGTTATTTTTCATATTTTTTGTCGATAATTTGTCAAATATTTTCCTCGCTGTAATGTTAAGCGAGCAGGTGGGAATCGTTAATTGTGCGCTAAGGTCTTTTAAAGGGCATTTACGGTGGTTAAATATTATTAAAAATATTTTGAATTTTGCAAAGCTTATTCATTCATAATTTTATAATTACCAGCGGAAAGGAAATTCCCCTATAACCAGAAACACTTAAGAAAAACCGACAGAAATGGTCCCGTAGCACGAACAAGACCGAACCGCTCGCCAGGGCCGTACTGGGAGGGAAATGATTTTCGGATGAAATCGGAAAACGATTCTTCCTTGAAGTGATTAAAGCAGAATTTTAGAATTCCCAAAACCCTCAAAAAAAATTCAATTATTTACTTAATTCAGTTGAAAAGATGTATATAAATTCATCGTACCGCCATTAGAATGTACTAAAGGAATTATTTAATGGGTAAATTTTAAATTATAAATTATCCAGAAATTTTTATATTGACGATTTTCGTTTCACAATTGCAAGAAATTTATCTTTCTCAGAAAAGTAATAATATTGCTTGTTATGATATTAAATTAAGTAAAAAGTCACTGTGGATTGGCAGCAACAGTGACACTGGCAGAAACGCAAGCACACCAAAACTACCAACAGAGAGATAGATAGACATACACATAGATACAAAGACAGATAGGTGAGCAAACAAATAATAAGACAGAGAGATAGACAGACATTCAAACAGACACAAAAACAGATAGAAAGGCAGACAAGCGGGCAGGCTGTTGTTTAATTTGGCACGAAGCCTTACTTCTATCGATATGTGAGTATTAAGTATTAAGTATCATGAGAAATCTTTATGTATTATATTCCAATATTTTTTGTTAATAGGAAGTAGGAAGTATTTGGTTACTGACTCGTTGTGAGGGAATGCGCAAGTAGGATATATGGTTCCAGGCCAGGCCAAGTGAAATGTTATAAAAAATTTAAAATATATATTAATATTGATACAACTTTTTATGTAACTTAGAACTAACGATGACGAATTTTATTCGACAAATGTGCAAACCCCGATAATGCCAAAATAGATTTTCAAGTGGATGTCTCCAGGACATTGGTTGGCGTATTTATTATGACAGTGGCTGGAATGGATTACTCCTTATGTGTTTATGATGTACAATGTATAGTTTTAGTAACGTGGTGTTTGTTTGTTTGGTTGCAGGTCTACGGGTAACTTCAGCGCCCCGGTGGTAAGCATCGGGGCGCCCGCTCCCCCCGCGCCCCGCTCCGCCCCCGCCAGCCCCCTGCAGCCGCCCGTTGTGCCCGCGCCTAGCCCGCACCACGACAAGTTAGTACCTACTTACCATTATATCCCTACATCCTATTGATATTACCAATGTATCAACTATCAACATACAAAACACATTATTCTAGTTTTGAATGGCTGGTGACGAATTTTAAACAAAACGCTATTTTATATAGCCGGATGAGTTTCCAGCGACAATGTTACCACAAGCATCGAACCAAATGTTTTTGCAAACATATAACATTGGGGCAGGATCACAATGTTTTGGTTATCCGTGGCCGATGGAAAACAAAGAATATTGTGGCCCCGATACAATGCTTTTGTTTTTGTTCGATGTTTTGAAAACATTTGGTCTCTGGAAACCCAACTTAAGAAACATTTCAACTTTCTAAAAGGATCTCAGAACATTTTCGAACTCGGCAATCGGGACAAAAATTGACGGCCTCACTTTTGAAGTATTGTTTGAGATTGTTTTGGTAAAGTTTCATTTCTACCGCGTGTAAACTGCACTCGATTTTTTTTTTAATCATCTTAATTACTATAAAAGTCAACTATTTGCGTTGGGGACGATGGAAAATACTTAATTTAAAATTTCAATTAAGTAAACTGAAAATTTTCTTTCGTCGTTTAGGATGACAGCTGACAGCCATTTACAATAATTTAAGTCCGTATCCTCGCTATATACGACATTTCTCGCTCAAATTTAAGTGTGCTAAAACTGCCGCTCAAGCTTTGATAAGCCGCAGAAAATGTCCTATTTTAGACGCCGAGGCTCACCGAGGCACTAGCGACTAGCAGTCGCACGCTAAATCTGACGTCTACGTAAATAATATTGAATAGGTACTTCCGATATTTATATAAATTGCCTAATTTTATAATTATGGACTATTTTATTCATTGGGCGATGAGGAACTAAGATATTATTAATTGATTATGAATCTAAAATCGTCTAATAAAGAATTTTAAAAGTTTTAACGTCATGTTTGTTTTCAGCGGTTAAATTCTTGAATAGTGCACGACTCCGGTAAACAAATACTATTTAAAATCAGTATCCTCGCAAATAGCATCGTCATCGTGCTAATATGGAAACCTTATAAAAAATTAAGTCGCCTAAAGGTATTTTAGGTTAATGAAATAAGATGTCCTTGTAAACATTTTCAAAGATCGCGTTCTCTCGATGACAGTAGAATACTCACGTAGACACTGTAGACAGTTGTTTGGTTTTTCGAAGAAAAAGAAACGCGTTCCTCTAAAAAAAGTAGATAATTCGTAGGTATAATACTGGTAAGATCTAGGTTTGCGACCTGTATACGAAATATGTTTCAAGCAGCGCTAAGCTTGACATTCCAATCAAATCGAATTTAAAATCAACTGATAAACTGGGCCTTTAAAATGTGGTGTTTTCCATCGCCCCGAATGTAAATAGTTGTTAATTAAATTATTAAAACACTTTGTTTTTACCACAATAATCTTTATTCAAAAAGTCGACATGTTTCGAGAACGATGTTCTCTTCATCAGGACATTATATGTACTAAAAACTAAATTATCAAGCATAGAAAGACAGGCGTGGGTGGAAATGGAATTAGTTGGAGGGGGGGGGAGAGGGGCGGAAAGAGGAGGAGCTTAGAAGATAGACAGGGGGGGGAGGGGGTTTGCTTAGAAGATCATAGACAAAATTACAATGGAAATATGTTTAAAATAGGGTTATTCACAAAATTAATTAATTCCCTAAATCCCCTCCCCCCCTGTCTATCTTCTAAGCTCCTCCTCTTTCCGCCCCTCTTCCCCCCCCCCCCCCCCCCTCCAACTAATTCCATTTCCACCCACGCCTGTCTTTCTATGCTTGATAATTTAGTTTTTAGTACATATAATGTCCTGATGAAGAGAACATCGTTCTCGAAACATGTCGACTTTTTAAATAAAGATTATTGTGGTAAAAACAAAGTGTTTTTATAATTTAATTAATAAAATGGTGCCACAAAGTGAATTTGCAAAATTTGAAGAAGTAAATAGTTGTCTTTTATAGTAGGTAATAAAGGTGAATCAAAAGTTTTTTTTCTGAAAAATATTCGTTGCATGTCCCAGTTATCCCGAAAGTTTTTTAATAAATTTAGTTGACACAGTAGGAGTAGATCATTACCGTGTCCATCACACTACTGTCATCGTGTTTTTGGTTTAGTTCCAACTTCTGATCCGTGTCTGGCGATTAGCGGAACTTGTGGGACTATATCAACTAATTGTTATTAAATAGTGCAGCGGCTGAAAAGGCCAACGCCATTTTAAACTGGAATCGCGCAAATACACGCGAAGTTCATTGCTGCTAAATGTCAAATATCACATTACATACACAAACCTGATATTGCTACCACCGGACCGGAGCGCGGAGCTAGGTGTATTTACGTTCACGTGTGACAGTTGTTTCGCCTTCCGAAGGCATCATCAAAATAACACTTAAAACATTATTTTTTTTATTTCTTAACATAAATATTTATTTAAGTGTACATAATATACTTTAGGATAAATTATTATTTATTATTTAGACCAGGGGTGCCCAACCCAAATCTTTTGGTGGGCCAAAATGTTTTTACTGAGCTTAAGTGGGCCACTTGGGGGGAGGGGGATAGGGGTAAACGGTGGATATTACCATTAATATTTACCGGTAATTTGGTGTCCTAAACTGCTATTATTGTGAAAGCACGACCTTCAATGCTAGAAGACATAAACTGACTATACACGCGCCTGTGTGTGTCCTTTACCCTCACCCTCCACTTATTAAGATCGGGTCAGTTGCATTTGATCTTCCGAGAAATGTGCGGTAAAAATGTATATTGGTTGGAATTGATTGCTAAAATAATTTCCTAGAAATTGATCAAAACCCCCATCGAGAGTCCGAGTTCTAGTAACTAAAAAATAATTATTTCACGAAATATAATGTAAATGTGATAAATTTACGAGAACGATGTTTTTCTTTTTTTGTATGAATACCAAAATCCGAAACTTTGTAAGCTGAAAACTTCATTTTGGGCCGCAAAAATCTTCGATTGCGCCGCATGCCGCATGACCCACGGGACTCTGGTTGGGCATATCTGATTTAGCTACTAAATACGCCTAATTAATAAAAACAGTGTCGATTCAACTTAATTACTTAAAAATTATTATTAAAAGTGTCAGAAAGGGTCAAAATAGACGAAAAATTATCCGGTAAAAATATCAACTAAAATAATTTTTTATTTGCAATATTTTCCATTTCCGCTAATTATAATATTTATTTTCTTACAGTAGGTACATAATTTATTTTAATATTTACCGACCTTAGTTATATTATTTTATTCCTAAGTAATATAAGCGTGAATTGAAAGAAGGTTCAGAATGAAAAAAAAAAATGTTGTATGTGTGAACATGTATGTAGTTTCAATGTTTCCCACCAGATGTCGTTAGTTTAAGTGGTTACATGTAGTTTTATTGTGTCTTAACAGAGGTCAGTAAGTTGTATTATCTGAGAGAGAACTGTCTCCCGTTCGGGTCTAACCCGAACGGGACTCAACGGAAGACAGTAGACGAGTAGACGATCATATCCGATCTACATGTGGGCACCTTCAGTGACAATTTCCCCTGCCCCATATTAACACAAAGTATCATTTATAACGGACGTTAAGTCTAGTTCGATATTCATTGTAAATAAGACGATAATAAACATGTCTCGTAATCTAGACGAACTGAAATATTATTAAAATTTCAAAGAAAATAATATATATCACAACTATACTTCGTTGTGTGCGCTAAAATAAAGACGTATGTCGAATGTCGAGATGGTTATTCAATTTTGTTGAAGCCATTTGCAGCACTCCTAATATCCGTAAAATGAATGAAATAATAATATTTAAAATAATTTCGTCCACAACAGTAAAAATAATTCGATTCACTTCAAATAATATATATCACAACTATACTTCGTTGTGTGCGCTAAAATAAAGACGTATGTCGAAAGTCGAGATGGTTATTCAATTTTGTTGAAGCCATTTGCAGCACTCCTAATATCCGAAAAATGAATGAAATAATATTATTTAAAATAATTTCGTCCACAACAGTAGAAATAATTCGATTCACTTCAAATACTATAGAAAACACAAAAGTCGCTAGCCGCCGTTGAATGTTACAAACATATTTTTGAGTGCAATTTTGGATTGAGTTCGTGTTTGAAACCAGTACCTACCTACTCGTTTTCTATGAAATTGGCCGAAGTGTGATCCGAGATATCGGCGGCATTTTACAGTTGTTGTTGCATTGAAGAACCCATAACCAACCAGAACGGTTTTTTATTAATGAATATTTGCTCATAGTACCTGCTTAATTACCTCGGAAATGTAACGGTACATTGCATCAATAAACTTTCAGTACCGCCCTGATTCAATCATTCTACCATTCAGGTTATAGTCAATTAAATGCGATGTAGGTGTGTTTCCTGATCAAAAGATTGGACGTAAATTGCAAATACCGAATCTTTTTTTAAAATAAATAAAGTAAATAACATTTATTGTTGTTCCTATTAAGTTAGTATTTAGTTAACCCTCAGGCCTCAAAGCCTATTTTGTCCGAAGGTTAAAATATTTCCGCTTGGCAATAAAATCCAAATAAATTGAATTTTCTGAACGCCTCCGAAAACTAAAAACTGTTTTTTAAAGGTAATGAAATACGCTTTCAAATTTTATAATTCGAAATAAACATATGATTTTTGAAATATAATTTTTTTAATGCCAACATAAAAATGTGTTATAAATGGCTCACCTTACGTTTTTTCTAACTAAAATTACTGTCGAAAAAAAACACATAAATATTTTATTTGGCAAATGTATTGTAAAATTTATTGAAAAATCTTTTTTTGTCGTTTCATGTAAAAGTAATTAATGATAAATTTGAAAAGTTTCATAATTTTTTTTTAAATTGTTGTCGGAAACTTTGGTTTTATAAAGATGTAATTTTTAATTGTTTTGTATTTAACTTTTAGTTTTTTATTTAAATATAAAGCGTGGTGTTTTTTTTCTTTCTAATACCGTTTATGTAATATTTCTAACTATGATATTAGTAAGGGTACGATTTCTATGAGACCTCTGACTTGTTCCGAAAACCAAACAAATTATTTGTATTTCTTGGGCATTAACTATGTAACAATTTCTAGACATTTTCTTTTGAAAAGTTTTATTTTTTATGTACACTAGTTACTTAATTTTTTTATTAATTTTTAGCTACCAGTTTCGACACATCCGTGTATTCATTCAATAAACTAATCCCCTAAAACTAACTTAAAAATTATATGCCGGAAAAAAATATTAGATTTAATTAGGTGGGGGGTATTGTAAGGGGTGGTTTTGGGGGAGGGGAAGAAAGGTGGGAGGAGTCGACATTACATGGGAACATTATTGTAATAAATGTATATAGAAAATAAAACTTTTCAAAACAAAATGCCAAACAAGTTATTAGTCCATTTATAATAATTGGTTCATGTGAAATAAAAATTATTAATTTATTATAGATACTATGATTCACACTCCCTTAGGTGAATATTTTAATGAAAACGTGATATACCAATTTCGTATGTTATAAAGTTTTTAATATATTGATAAGAAAGGGGGGAGAACACGTCTTGGAGACTTCTGTCCTTGTCTATGACTCATCTTCTCTCTTTACCACAGTATTGGCAATGCGGCAGGATGCTTGCTGTCAAAGCATTTTATTGACCCAGTGGCGTACTACGCGATGCAAGTTTGCACATTTTAAATAAAATATACGTTATTATATTTTTTTAAATTCTATAAAAGGGGGTGCTAAGTATCAATGGCGGTCAGTGACTTTATGTAGAAAGGTTGCTGGACGACAAGGACCTTACTGATAAACGTATTTCAAATCTTTCATAACTGATAAACAATCAACGAACAAGATGCAGTTACTGACAACAGTAGTATTATATGAAATTAGCTCTATAAATCCTTTATACTCTGCAATATCAATAATTACAGACCCAAAATTAAATAATTAATATAGGTGACCACAGTATATTTAATTTTTCAATAATTCGGCTTTACTTGTTGTCAAAAATGCGTCACACAAACCAATTCCTAATAGTACAAAAAAAAATCTATCCGATTCTTCACATGTATCGATGTATCCCATTCTGAAGTTATTATGGGTACCAATTTTTTTGTTTTCCAGAAAATATGTTGATTTTTTTAAGGTGACCATTCTTTTTAAATCCAGGATATGTTGTTTTGAAAAAAATTATAGCTGTTTGGTTTTGAAATGAGAATATGTTTAGTTCCTACCGGGATGTCGTTTATTCAGTACCTACCTTTCTCTAACCATGTGATGTCTTAACTTTGCTGGAAAAGTATTTGAAATTTGGAACAATGGCAGGAAAAATAGTGCAAATTTGAGTTCATTTGTTTTGAAAACAGAAGATGGTTTGGGACTATACCTTGGAAGCAAGTTGTTGGTATTTTTCTTGCAAATAATCTCGTTTTTAAGTAAAAATAAAGAATTTGTCCATCTTGGTAGAACAAAATATCGCTTTGTATTCACTCATTCGTTTTGTTGTGGCGATAATTATCTATGCATCGCGGTGGAACTGTATAACTTTATTGTGATTGTGATCTGTGCTCCTTCGCAGAGATACAGTGGTGAGTGATTGGTCATTCCTTTTTCTGACATACCTTGTTCTTTCCTATTCATTCTATCACCCAATTCCAGCAAACATCATTTCGTCTCACTTCGTTTTATGTATTTACCATCCATACAAGTGGATCTGACGCTATAATTCGTAAGCAGTTTTGGTACGTAACAAAAGCCTTCCCGGATTATTTAATAAATATTTATGGCCTTCCCTGATTTTCGTTTTTTTCTGATTCTTATATTTATTTATATGGAGGTGCTAACCAATTCTGGCTTCACAATAAGTATTATTCAGTTTGATGTCGTGAGTGAGCCATTTTCCAAAAAAAAATTCTGTGCATTTTTTAAAAATCGATCGACGATCGACAGTTTTTTGATCCTTGTGTGGTGTTTTGGGATAACGTTCAACTCATAGACATACAAATAGATAGACCAGAACATACAGATGAGGGGTAAAAACTAACTATGGCGGGGCGGAGAGGGGGACGATGACTGTGATTCGCCAATAAATCAATCTAACAGTATATAGGCATCTCGCATTATAATATGACCATTTAGTTCTTAATTGCTCGCCACGATATGAACAAATATATGAAGTCCAAATTTGGCAAATTAAAGTTTCACTTATTTTCGGAGTGAAATATTTTGTTTCCGTATTAAGTTAAGACACTTTTACAAATGCTTCATAATTTACTTACCTCAGTAAACAGCGGCTTTGTGTTTCGCGTTGCCATGTATCTTGATGAAACAGCGGCTTTGCGTTTCGCGTCGCCATGTATCTTGATGTGTTATCATATTATATGATCTGAATAAGCCTAAAATAATGCTTACCTATGGAATGTGATACGGAAATTGGGTTTATTATCTTATTCACTTCTATTTTTACATGTTTTCATAACACAAGTCACCATTTTTGCCGTGTTATTTCGTAAATATACCGATTAGAGCTCGACACTGGTCCGGACAAGAATGATGACGTCACATTTTTTAGATTCACGTGAGGCTCTCGCAAGCCCAGCCGGTTCCGATAAAATGGTTCCAATGGGAGGGGGAAATAATACGCCTTTTATCACTTAGGGCAGGTCCATCTATTTGTATGTCCATGGTTTAACTGGAAAAATGGCCAAAAAACATTATTGTACTTGTTAAACCTTTTTTTAAAGTTACACCACTGTTATCAGACACCTACTCATAGCATAAGTCTGGATTAATTACAGTACCTATTACGTAGTTGCTGCTTGTGCTTATCTTTCTCCTACCTTCTGTCTTTCTGTTATCACAGCTGAAAGTGACAATTTATTATTGTATGGAGCGCTGAGCCGTGACGCTCTTCTCTGAATGTGACTGCTCTCATGTAATCCGTTACGAGCCCAATAATAATCATTATTATACCGGTACCTACTTCACTGACGTGCGTTATGTAGTCACTCTGCAGTGTATACAGAGTACAGTTTGTTTACAAAATCAGTTTGTTCTGAGGCGGCGCGCGAAGCTCATGTCCGCCACAATTGTACCGCTATTACAATATATCCGCCACAATACCGCTCATTTCACTAAATCCACGAAATGACACGAGTCCACCGGTTCCAATACTTCCAATCCCAAGTTGCAGTAAGTTCACCAGTGAATACAGTGTTGTTTGTGGAAATAATTACATTTCAGAATATCAGTGATCAGTTTGTGTTGGGCCGGTCGGATGAGCTTTTAGGTTATTTTTAGCGCGGGAAATATAAAAAGCTTCCGAGTTTTATGTTTTTTTTGTGGTAAAGTTTGGTCCCATATTTGATTGGTTTTTGTATTCAGATTTGTTTTTTTTTGACTGATTGGTTCGGCTACGTGACATTTTTTGACATCTGTGGGTTTAATTTCTCATATTATTTTGTTATCATGTCGACTGGATAATACTTTGTTTTATATTTTTTGTAAGCCATTGATTATTTTGTTAGAAAACCATGTTTTTGTGGTGAACGCAATGTTTTATATCTATCCATATATGTATATAATAAGTAGCCTTATTGCGCTGCATACTTCTTTTTTTAAATAACCCTGAGTTCAACTTAATTACTACCGGAAACAAATACTTGTGGGGGGAGATGGAAAAAATGCACAAAATAGGTTATTGGGTTCTTAGTTTGGGTTCTTTAAATAGTTTATGTGGTATATTTAAAAAAAGTGGATGTTTAATGCATGTATTACTATCTCCCCGACATAAATACTTAGTTGTTTCTTGTAGTAATTGAGTTGAAATCAAGTGTTATTTTTTTTATTTTTGTTTATTGCGTGCAGTGCAATTCGGCATTATTTTTTATAGTTTGGTAACATTCTTAAGTTATTAAAATAACATAAAAAAGCGCATATCTGTATATTGCATGAACCTAAAAAACCCTGGACATTGGCATTGGTGCGATTTCGTGTAAATGACGTTGAAGGCAAGGGTTGAAGCCAAATCTAAGGTAAAGGGAAATTTCCTGGCACCCGTCTCGTATGACAAACTTTTGAAAGGATTCAGAATGAACTATTTTTATTTATTTTTTGTATTGTTAATGCAATTATAACGGCTTATGAACTTTTGTTTGGATATTCAATGAGACAGGAAATTGGATACGTCAATATAAAATTTAAGCCGGTTTTGGCATTTTTCATACATCTTTCCCCTCAACCCACAGCTTCAATTATATTGGTCCTGTTTTACTCGAGAGGACAGTATTCGACCATAGAATACCAACAACAAACAATTAAGTTGAGGTACTACTTACTATAAATGGCACTTTTAACTCTAAATGTATACATAGATAAATGTTCAGATCAGAATATAAGTTTTTGTTGAAAACTTTTACAAGTTACGAGTTCGACTTTCGTTTAATTTTTTCTACGAAAAATAAAGTGGAAACCAAATAGATTCTAATAAAAAGAAAGAAAAGGCCCACCACGATGATACATAATTTGCATTTATGTTACGATTCAGGTGTTGTGGTCTAGAAGGAACACATTAAAATTGTACCGTTGCACTAAAAGCGTGAGTAATAAAAATATTGTAGTCCCGTTCCGTGAAATAGTTTGTGGTTACCCACGTATGACCCATTATTTTTAAAAATATGCTACGCTCACGCGTATGTGGCCAAAGCATTTTTCGTATATTAAAAACTAAATAAAAAGGTACCTACCATAGACATGTGAACTAATATTCATATGTCTGTGGTACCTACCGACACGGTTTGTGATAGAATTAGTTCCTTTTATGAATACACATTTTTCATTAACTAAAAACTAAATAAAAAAGTACCTACCGACACGGTTTGTGATAGAATTAGATCCTTTTATGAATATACATTTTTCATACACTAAAATCTAAATAAAAGTACCTACCGACACGGTTTGTGATAGAATTAGTTCCTTTTTAAATATACATTTTTCATTCACTGAAATCTAAATAAAAAAAGTACCTACCGACACGGTTTGTGATAGAAAGTTCTTTTTATAAATACACATTTTTCATTCGCTAAAAACTAAACAAAAAGGTACCTACAACACGGTGTGTGTCAGAATTAGTTCCTTTTATGAATATACATTTTTCATTCACTAAAAACTAAATAAGAAGGTACCTACCGCACGGTTTGTGATTGAAAGTTCCTTTTATGAATATATATTTTTCATTCAATAAAAACTACTTAAAGAGGTATGTATCGACACAGTTTGTGATAGAATCGGGTCCTTTTATGAATATACGTTTTAATAATAATCTCTCGCGTAAAGTGTATGTGGCACATACGCTAAATATAAAGGTAAACGTACGATCAATGATGTAATTTGTTTGTCATATGCCGCGCGTAAAACCGCCAATTAATTTCGTAAACAGCGCAATTTGCTTTCTAATTATGTAATATTATCACATTATCACCTTAATTAACGTTTTCTACCACATTATATTATTTTTTTCAATTATAATATTAGAGCACGACAGAAGACAGGAGACGGGCAATACGTCCACGAGTCAACATTCTCCGTAGTATATAATTATTCTTCATTGTCAAGTCGACTTACGAAATCTATTTGTAAGAGTAAAACTCATTCATGATGAGCCAATTATTTGTCTTCGTAAAACAACGTTAATCTCCTTTTTACGTTTTTATAATGCCGCTCAAAAGTCGCTTGGGAAATTTATTCATTTCGGTGGAATTCTAATTATACTTGGTGACCCAATGATTAACAAACTTTATTACTTCGTTCCAGTTATTCATTTGGTATACCAGACTGGTTTCACCATGCTGCGGTCATCTTAAAACTAGTGCTTTTATGCTAAAGGCGGCGCGGCGCGTCGCTTTATCCGTACAAACGAGTCCCCCAATTCCTCTCTGGATTTTGACACTAGTGTTTTTTTTTACTGTAATATAGATATCGGCCACTGGCGAGTCGGTACGTTTTGCTTTTTTTGTAAAATACTTCTCATTGGAATTAGGGCCTTCCAAAAATCCTTAATATTGACAGATTTTAATGCCATCAAAAGACGTTTAGTATCGAACTAGATAATGTTTTTTATTAAACATTGCTAACAGATATAGAGTATTTAGTCTGTAGTATAAAAAAATCTTAAAAGTCGGTCCAGTTTTAGAGGAAAAAAATGGGGAATACAAAACCTCGATTTCGATGATTTTATTTAGGTATTCTGAATTGCAGTTGTCCCTTTCGCTCAGTACCTATTGTTGATAGCAAAAGTTTGGTAAAATACCTTTTTTTTCAAATTTTTCGGGGTCCGGGTCTTCTCTTAAGGCTCCGTTGTGAGCGATCAAAAAGAAGGAAAAGATGGTTTGAAAAGGAGGTATTTATGTAAAGAAGAATGTTAGTTGGAGCGCGCTTATAATAATAAAACAAAAAAAAACATGACGATTATGCGAAAATTGTGAAAATATTTATTAAAACACGAATCGTTTAAAACATTATTATTTAACAACATAACTTGCAGAAAGGGTTTTTTCCAAATTTAATTAAATTGTTTTAAGTCTACCTTTAAGAGGAATACACAAGCCAAAAATGCGTATATTCTTAGTGTCCCTTATATCAACGATAATATAGGTATTAGACATAAAAATTGCTTGGCAAACAGTGTCTTTTTATTTATTTTGTGAATAATTTTATCACAAAGCGATAAGGTTAATCAAGGGAAACTAACAAAAATAATCTTAGCCATAAAATTGCATTTTAAAGTTGTTTCATATGCGTTCATAAATTTCTAATCGGAAAAATATTATTTAGTAGTTTACGCCTCAATTTTTTATAAAGCAAATAATAATTTTATTTTCATTCTACTCAAGAAAAACGATAGAAAAAGCTTTAATTTATCCAATGCATATTTTTTGGTACTTATTCATAATTTTAACCGATTCGTAGTAAAGATTAATAGAAAATAGTGATTTCACGTTTAGCTTCGCCAAACTTTATAACGTCGTTCCACCTACAATTTGGTATACCGGACTGATTTGACCCTGCTGCAGGCATCTTCAGACCAGTGCGTTTAAATTTTAAAAACGTTGATTATGTATAAACCTGAACTTGAAAATTCATAGTCAGCATCACTTAAATGAGCATTGTAATTGTCCCTCATTAGAAAACGTTGACCATATAACGTATCTGGGTCTAAAAATTGACCAAAACTTAAAATGGACCGAACACATTACATATTTAAATAATAAAATTAAAAAACTAAGTTATTTTTTCAAAACTATCAGGAATGTCCTCATTAAAAAAGACTTAATCAAGATTTACATGGCTCTCTGCCAATCACTGTTAGAATACGGTATTATCGGATGGGGCAGTGCAAATAAAAACATAGGTACTAAATCCACTAACTAAAACTCAAAAATCCATAATGAAAATTATACTGAAAGTTCCTGTAAGAGCTAGCACTAACGAAATCTTCAACAATCTTAACATCATGTCAATTAAACAACTGTATTCTAAAAATATACTCATTTACATTCATATGTATAAAACCCAATAAATGACAACTTACACGTACATTAGAAACACTAGATCTCATGGTCAAAAACATATCCAACAAGTAACTACTAACACAACATTTGGGCAAAAAAGCTTCTTGTATTATGGTATTAAACTTTACAATAAAATACCACTATCACTTATAAAATACAAAACCTCAACAGTATAACATTTAAATCTCAAATAAAAAGCTTGATACTAAATATAGGGAGAACAGAAATAGAAAATATACTGAAATCAAATACAGACAAAAACCGAATCTACTGAACTAAATTATAAAAAAAACACAATTTTATTTAATTTTTAATTATTTAAAAAAATACTACATGATACCTATATGTTTATAACTAAATCATATTAATTTCTTATAATTAAATTATAATATGTAAATGAAATCCTCAGCACGGGAAATCCCAGTGAAGATATCATTATCTCTAGATGTTTGTAAAGAAAGGAAGACAATAAATCATTATTATTATTATTATTATTTATAATGCTTTAAAAAGCCTCTATAATTAGGCATGTTGTATGTAATGAACACTTTCATAAATTTCGACGCTGAGAAGTGGCCCACCTCTGTATGGCCTTGGGTCATTTTATGCACAACTGTCAAGACCACTATGTACTATACTATATCATTATGACAAAGTTTTTTTTATACCGGTTTTTTAACTAGGTCAGAAATGCAAATCGGCTGCCGCGCCGGTGAAAGATAGAAAGATGTCCATCTCATTTTTTTAATCGACGCGGCCTCAACCTGGTCCCATACATTGACGTGTATATTATACATCATATACTATAACATATATTACATAGATATAACTCAATGGTAACAAACGTATTTCTCAATGAACCTAACAACCTAGGTCAGGGGTAAATAACCTATTTACTTAACATGTCCATTAAAAATATGCCCATGTGAAAAATTGTGTGCGTCGAAGAAAGGAAAAACTAAAATAAGTAAAAGCTAAGTACTAAAAGAAATAAAATTGTTAATTTTGATACACATTAAATAATAAATAAAAAAATTTTAAAAAAAATTTAAAAAGTGGAAGAAAGAGATAAACTCACCTCACGCTAAGGTTACTCAAAACATCTTTAAAAGTCGGTAAAAACTATGAAAAAAATAATTTTAAAATAGCCGATATCGATAACCTAACGTAACCAATTTTTTTCATCACCCTAAATGACTTTTCTGAGATGGTTCTTATTGGTTTCATTCCGAGTTGTCCGGTCACCAGCATTTACGTGGGGGGGGGGGGGGTGTGATCGTAGGTGAAAAGGAAGAATCCGGGGGGGGGAGTTGAAACATTTATTACAAAGTTTTTACTTACCACTACTTATTATTTACATCACATTGATAAAAGCTATATCTTTTACTATTTTATTTTTTCATACACAATTCTGATGCCGATGGGGGGCTCTAGAAAAGGGTATGAGAGGTGGGTAGGAATCTGGGGGTCAGTGTATCCAAGAGTGACGGACATACGAATCCATCCCTCCCACTGCGGTGCAAGGCTATGTTCCGAAAGAGTACGGTTGGAAAAGTCAAAGGGACTCCCTCAATCGTTCTCTCCCGATCCGGCCTGACACGCAGCTGGTGGGCAGACATATCCGCCGCCAAGACCCGGACAAACTTCACCTCATGAACCCGGATACCCCTGCTAAGTCACCAAACGTAGCGAAACACTTGGGGTGACCTATGGTAGAGGTGTTGGTTATCCAATTAATGTTTCCCTGGGCGGCGGTACCCATACCTGCCTCCCAACTTATTGTTAAACGGGAATTTCAACCTTATCGCCATCTTCGTAAGTTGTGCATGATTTCGCTCGATTTTGAAAGTTACACGCCGAGGCGCGTGTTCAAAGCTTGCATAAATAGTTATTATAAAAAATTTAAACTTTACCCGCGTGTCTCCGGATGTCACTTCTAACATGCATGTCACGGGTTCTCCATCCCTGATTCTGGGTAATTATAATATTATTTCACCCAACCGGAGACGGAGTTCCGCTTCTTGCCCCGTCCATTGTCTTAGCGGTCGGCTGTTGGCTGACGGTTGCCGTTCCCTTCTGGCTATCCAGTTCCAGTCGTCCAGGATGTGAGCTGTACTGTGCTGTAAGCATACTTCCAGTATTGCCACTGCCGGATCCCGTCTTGTCCGCCGCAAGCGTATACCGGTTTACATTCAGCGGTCAGTGCCATTGTGTTCTGGACCGGCGCACAAAGGTCCAAATTGCAGCTATAGTGGGTCTAAAATATTTTAGATTTTTGGTGTTAAAATTTTTATCGGTATTTTCATCAAAATTTCAATTTATAAGTATTTTCATCAAATATCAAACATTTTGTAAATTATCTGCCACACTTTTTCCACCGGGTTTGAATTCGATTTTTTCCGTAGCAAGCGAGGTTTCTTGGACTGATGACTGATGATTCTTAAAGTTAAAATTTCCGTTCTCATGCCTAAATTATTAAAATACCCTCCGTTTCTACTTATTAACACAAGAAACAATCGTAAATCGGGGGGAAAGGAAAAGTTTTTTTTTTAATAATTAGATTAATTTAGATTGACGCGGAACCTTACGTCAAACAATCATACTAAAAACATCACATGACGAAAAAAACAAAGTCTTCGTTAAAACAAGTGAAATTTGGAATCTTGTTTTTTTTTAGGACCTAAAGTCCATCTTTTACCATCTCTCCCGACGTAAAAAGTTGTTTCTTAAAGTAAATTAGTTGAAACGATGTGTTATTTAATTAATTTGTGCAAACCAAAAAGTAAGCGGAGTATAGAAATTTAACCTTTTGAAAATATAACATATTTGTTACCAGGTCTCAAAAAGCATTCGTCTAAAAATCATTTTTGAGTTTTAAAAGCAGTTGAATATTATCACAATATCTAATTAAGGTGTAATATAAATCTCACATTAATTACCTTTTCTTAACTATAAATCAATGATATATTTTTATGAAACCGGTCGCACCAAATTAGAAAAACGTACCTTTTTTTATTAAGAACTTGAATATATCTATTCGTTGTGTATGACTAATCTATTACCAACATAATATTATGATTTTACTCAAAATTAGTATTTTGACCACCTAGTTCTGCGATTTGGATGTATGTGCGTTGAACCAAGAAGCAACACAAGAATTAAAAGACGACGAACCACACGTACTAACACGTATTGAGACCCGATCTGCGACTCGTTCTCACTTCATTTTCAGTCGTCTGCTGTCGTTCAGCCGCTAATGCGGACGTTTGTACATTCCCACTCGATTAATCCATCTGCGGTTTAAATGCATTAATTGCATTGCATTGTGTTGTTAGTATTGCGGTTTTGCATCGGAGGATTCAATTTCATAACCTGTTTAAGCGGAGTGTTATTGTGTTTGCCATAATATAGCAAAACATCATGTGTTATATTTATGTGTATTCATAGTTCATAGTATTATGAACTGTCCTGTCTTTGCCAATTTTATTTTCTCGTGACCTAAATAGATTTCAGCATCATATATTGTCTTTAATGATGTCTGATTTTACGAATCTTTTTTCCATGTCAGACTGTTTGTTTATTTGAGCATTCTGATTCTATCACATCCGTTGGCGTGTCCCACACCCTCGAATTCTCACATCTGTTGATGGGTATCACCTTATCACTCAGATAATTTGGCTGCCGCAGCCAATAACCAAAGGTTGTGGATAAACAGCCCATTTTACTATCGCAATCTACTAGCCTCAAAATGTAATAATGTCGCCTGGCCCTTTGCCGTTTGAAACGTGTTTTTATCCCTTTCTGCCAGTTGCCATGTCGGATTCTTATCTGGTTCTTATCGGCTGTGATTAGGAATAGTTCAAAGGGTCTGTCGGTGATATCAGCTATCAGCTGTAAAAGGGATTTTAATTGGAGGAGGCTCCATTGTTACTATGCTGCAAAATGAATTCTAATATTGCAATAATGAGTGGACTTCAAATGGTTACTACACTGCATTATTTTCAGAAAAATCTGAGCCCCGGCGTCGTGAAATTTGCACTGCTTTTTCTGTCTAGATTTTCTTGTCAATTCATTTACTGTTTTTATCTCTATACATCATTTTCATCGTGGGATTCAGAGCTTTGAAATATCCAATAGAAAATAGGACAAAAAGTTTTTTTTCCACTGTTTTGTTTTACTCGATAAGGAAACTTATTTCTTTAAAATGCCACACATTATTTGGAAAACAACTACTTCAATCTCTCAATTTACATTTTTTAGCATAGTCTTATTTTTACCTACGTTAAAGATAGTGATACGTCTTAGAGACACACTGAAGTTTAAAAGTGTATATTTGACATATTATCATACTTAACACAGTTTAAAGATAGTTGAATAATCAATTTAGGGTTTTGTACTTTAAATAAAACCAAAATAATTACAAAAAATATATTGTAATTAAAAAAATAACAAAATTCTTTAAACCTCTTACAAATCAACTACAAAATATTAAGTCCTTTTTTAAATGAAAAATAATGTTTCATTTTATGTCTAAATGTTATGTTATATGCTATGAAATTTTAAATGCTAATCAGTCGTTATACTTAAAAATAATATTTTTGTTGTTCGCTAAATCACATTTATACAAACAAGACTGAAAGTTACCCAAAGGGTAATTATACGTCTTTCGGACGTATGGTGTATGTATTCCTCCGTAATTATTGAACTTACCATGGTGACAGAGCCGCCCCAAGCAAGCTCTGCTCGGCAACTGAGCTAACTGAGTTAGACAGTGCGCTACGTTGCGAAATAAAAAAAGACAGCAATGCTTGTGTATCGCTTACGTCTCTAAGACGTAGATTATATTTCTAGGGTTAAAAATTCAGAAGCCAATGGATTAAAAATAGGATTATTTACGTACAAATACGTCTTTTGTTCACGCCATATTTTGACTTAATAATATGAAAATAGGTATTTTGCTTGATAGTTGGTTTCCTTTTTTTAAACCTGAAATATAAACCTGAGAACCGATTTTAGGTTCTTAATTTTTGTTAAATAAAAGATTTAAAAAAAACCAACGTCAATAAAATAATTGATGAATCAAGAATCTAATTTAATTTAATCTACCATAATACGGGCATGTGCCTAGCGTGGTAGTCGAATCGCCTGTAAAACTGTACACAAATTATATAATGAATAAAGAAAAAAAAAAAAAAAAAAAAACAATAATTGGCCGCCAAGTGAACAATCAATTTAAATTTGAACACTATTATTTAAAATTCATTACTTTTCATTTTCTTTCTCACTGTTATTGAACTGATATGAAGTGTTTTTAAAATAATGTGTGCGTTTTAACCGTGTATATATTAATTCCGGATATTTATCAAGTATAGTGCTGCAAGTCGCTTGCTGAGAATTGGTTTGTACTCTGTCCACAAAAACTTGTATTGAGAAAACAAGGTTTGGAGTTTAAAAAAATGAAAACTAATTGTTACAAATATTTAAAAAAAAAGATATAATCTATCTTTAAGTAGAAGAACAACATAGGTATTTGGTCGAGTTTTTACATGCATAAAAGCATAGGTACCTCAAATGTGGTACCTATGCTTTTAATGAAATAATGATAAAGTATAATCAGTCTCATCTTTGTGCGGTGTTTCGTAGCCTCCCCACGCTTGTCTACTTTAGTTTTCTGAAGGTTTCGCTTCTACCGCGAGTGAATTAAACAATTTGTTTTTTTTTTTTAAATTTAACCCCATCAAAATGCTTTTTCTGATTAACTTCTATTTTATTATTTTATATTTCAGTATATTTTCGTAGTAGGTTAGGTAAAATTATATTTTTAAATAATTATCATTAACTCACAAATAATTGCCAAAGTTGCCTCTAAAATCGTGAAAAATCGATTTCTTTGATGGCCTATATGTTATAATTTGAAACCCTAATAAATAAAGTAACACATATCTTTAATAAATATTTTGATTAAAAAAATAATGTTTCGGGTTTGTCAAGTATTTTGACCTCAAAACCAAAATTAAGCTTTGTTGAAAAATGCCACGGTATCCGAAGTTAATTTTCTACTCGCGTTGAGTGGTGAACCTTACACGTGGATATTTGATTATTTAGCCTGGTTCTGTCAGTCTTCAAAGTATTCATTATATTAGCACTCCATTTCCTCCTCCTATTTACTTCTATCTATCTATAACTTGCTTCATCTGTCTTAGAATATTATGGTAAACGGATGAGAATCTGGTGCCCCATTTTAACCGTTTTATTGCTCGACCAGAAGCCAGTCGAGATTTCCCCGTATTTAGTTTATAATTTTTTACATAAATAATGCGTGTTCAATAACATAATTATTGTCACTACCGTCTATTAATTGTTCGTCTACCAATTGAATATCAATTCCTTACAGCCTCAGAACAGACTCTGTCTAGTGAGGAGGGTAAGGAAAAAAAACTGTTGTACATAACTAATTATAAATAAACGCCCGGGTTGCCGGCACTGAAATTGAAAAATTGAAATTATCAGTCGTAAATAGCGCGATAACGGCACGAACTTCGCCTGTGATTGTTTTTTTCAAGCAATGAACAAATCAGCGAATTATTAGCTATTTATTTTGTTTTTTTTTAAATTAATTATCTACTAATCTACTATATATTTTTATAATTTTAAGAATGTTTAAGTGGTGTATGACTAAATATGTAAGATATACATATAAAATAGATACATAAAAACTTCCTAGTCCTCCTCACTAGGAGATCCTATGCCACGACCGGGGCGAACTGATTTTATAGATGGAGCATTTTCAGCGAATTATATGGTTCAACTTCAAGGTTTCAGTAGCTTGTATGGCGATGTTTTTTTCAACCACTATTTTTTTATATTCTGATAATTCCTTCAGAGGAAACCCGGTCGCTGTGAAAATTGAAAAATAGGTATCTTACCAAATTGTTGCTGTCACTTTTGCTCTTACTCCTTCGAATACTGAGCGAAAGAGACAACTGTACCTCAGGCTGATAATGACCAAAATCGTGGTTTTGTATTCTCCATTTTTCTCCTGCATTAAAAGAAAATACTCTTTGTCTGTGCGTTTTGCTTTTTTTAAATGCCTTGTTTGATTTATACATTGAACGTGTGTGGTTTGGTTTATGTATGACTGAACGTCCGTTTATGGCGTTTAAACCAGGCAATTTTAACGGTTTTTGGAGGGTCCATAACTCCTATAAGAAGTAACTTATCTAAAAAAAACTTACCGACATCGTAATGGTCGATATCTATACAATATTAAAAAATATTTGCACTAGTTTTAGGCTCACCACTCACTATAATATAAAAACATTAGGGTTTTTCACAGTTTTTTTTACCCAATTATTTATGAAACATAAGAATACGATAACGATTGCATTTTTTTCGACTTTATCTTATAACCATTTAAAAAGTTCCATTTTTGATTTGCCACCAAAACGGCGTGTTCGGTTTTGTTCGTGAATATGGCGTTGTTGACGTCACATCGGCTGACATCTGTGATAGCCGTCTTACCATTAGCCGTCTTGTCATTAGCGTTTTCTGCGTCGTATTGACTTTGTAGCCAGTTGTACCCGTTTCGGGATGTGCGGTTTTAGATCGTTTTTAAAATCATTAATAATTATGAATGAAAATTTCACATTTTTAGTACGATGATTAGAATCAGAAAAAGAGACTTTAGATCTCTCACATTTGTGAAAATACGCATTCTACGCGTGACGTAATTGCTAAACTTATTTGTGAAGTTCATCTCTTTATTGCAGCCTAAAAACATGACCGAATGTAAATTATTATCAAATCACGATACTTTGAGATAAAAGTAGTAGAGCATGTTTGGCCATCAACTGCTGGTCAGATATTAGTGAAGAAATGACGTGTGAAGTTATTCGTCCTTGAACGTGGGCGTTTCGCGGGGTGCAGCACGTGAGGAGTAACAGTGACGTGACGGAAACAGTGACAGTGACCTGGACAGTGACAGTGTCTCTCGGTTCCAGTGACAATGCAGGACGACAATAGGTCTTATGAGGAGTATTCCTCGGAAACTTCCAGTGACTCCAGGAAATTCAGTATTGACGAAGATGGGTAAGAAATTGTTTCGCATTTTCAACTAGACACTTTGAATGATTATTCAAGTTCTGTTAATTAACTATTTCTTCACGGGCTGGTTGTTTCGCAGTACTTGGATAATAATAGAACTTAAATACGACTTTCGGAGATCTTGAATAGGAATTAACTTTGAAATTTGATGAATTACTCAAATCCTGTGAAACAAGCTTGAACTATTCTTGAAATTCATAGCTCAAATTCAATTTATGTTATTTTTCAATCACGGGCCGGATGTTTCGCAGTGCTTGGATAGTAACAGAACTTGAAAATGATTTTCACAGTACTTGAAAATTTGATGAATTGTTCAAATTCTGTAAAACAACCCATCCTAAGGTCTGATCGAAACCAAAATAATTTGTCTATTTTGCAGTAATAGTTAATGTTTATTTCAAACTTTCTACCAACCTTTCTATTTTCATAGTGTTTATGTACGTACCTAATACCTAACGTGACATGCGTCCTATTTTGAACGGGACCGTCCCGTTTTCAGGGACCCTGTCCCGTTGTACCGAAGGAAAGGGTCCGGACTTGGAAATGTCCCGTTTCCAGAAAAAGGGTCTCTCCAAGGGTAGCAAAGAATTTTTGCTCCCATTTTGACAAGCAAGTGATCGATATTTATATTACATTAAAAAAATAATTGCAAAATTGTCAAAATCCAGCGAGAAAATTTGGGAATACGTTTGTATGGATAAAACACCGCCCGGCTCCCTCTTAATAAATCATTTCTGTGATTCATTGGCTACCAAATGTATGACCTTTGGTTAGATAAAGAATTATTTTAATCTGCTTATGATTTTATTCGTATAACTTCTTTGCGATCCTTTTTTGAGTGACATCAATAATTTAAAGCGGTATTAGAGTGTTTATCTGCATTGATATAAATCATCAATCATCGGATCAAATGTGCATAATTTTATTAGTATATTGTAAAGTAATGCGCAATTTAAACATTATTTATTTATGCCATTATCAGTATTATCGTGTTACCTTTATTTGATCAGGTGAAGATACTTGTTTTTCCAAGAAGGCGATAATTTCCACGTATTTAAAATTGGACGTGCTTATATTATTTTATGGATATTAAAAAATATATATACTTACATAATTATTTATAGATGAAAAAGAAGATAATACTAATAAATCTAAACGAAAATATGAAAAAGAACAAAACAAATAGTACAATACACAGAAAAAAGGGTGATAAAAGCCTTAACCAACTCGGGACTTCTTATTTTTAAGCCGCCGCTACCCGAATTTCTACGGATTTCTTATATATCTCCCTTAAACATTTGAAGTTTTTAAGCTCTTAAAAAAATATATGTTATTTTTTAAGATGATATCTAGACGCGTTCCACGCCGAAACGCAAATTATATGAAATTCCCTCGATAGAAAAAAATCGCAAAGGATGCTACGAAAATTATTATAAACACGTTTGTTTCATTTATTTTACAAGTTATAGTTGTGAAAAAATTCACAATGTTTCCTTAAATAATTCTTAAGATACGTTCCACGGGATTTTTGCTCTATTCTAAACAAGTCGTGTTTTATTAAACATTTTCGCCAATTTCGCATTGATTTTATCGCTTCAAATATTAGCGCGCTTCTCTAACATTCGTTATTTCATATCTCTCCATCTTCTTCTTTTTGAGCTAGGATGCGGAGCCTTAAGTCATTTTTGTTGATTTTCGATTTTTTATTTCAAATTCAGAATTAAAAATATTATCTTCGACTAATTTTTCTCATAATTTTGGATGCGACCTTTTTAAATGATCAAGTTTTAAATAATTGGTTTGTAACCTAGATATGTTTCGGATGAACATATCTGTTTTTATTTATATGGAACACCTATTGACCTTTTCTAAAATTCTAAATGAATATTCAATTTTTTATTGGAATATATGAATTATTTGGAGGTTGCTTGGAGGCTGGGAGTATATGTTAAAATTGAACTAACTCTAAACCTTTCTCGTTTTAAGACCGTCGCGTCGGAAAATATTTATCAATTGTATTATTGATTCACCTACATTACTACAACTCATCCCATTCAATATTCTTACCCGTAGACTCAGAAATAATAAACTGCTTTTCCTCAATCAACACTTGACTAATTATGGATATTATTCACCATTGTGCATAATGTATAGGCTGGTCAACACGCAAGTCAAGACCTTGAATTTTTTGGTGTAGGTCTAAATGATTTTACGACGGATACGAATTTTTAGATGATTGCTAAACAATTATTGACGATCTTTTATAAATAGTGTACATATTTTGATTTCTAGCTAAGACTTAACTTGATTTGTCATTATGTTCTTATGTTTATCTCTGCTTTTGTCTTTGCTTTCATTTAATCTTATAATGTACACTTTTTTTTAATTCGCGTTATTTTATTGTAAATTGGACGTAAATAAAATTAATGTTTCTTGATTACCTGTCCTAAAACTCGTACTAAAAGAATTGTTATATTTTTTTCGCAATTACTAATGGTTCGTTAATTAGTCTCTTAAAAGGTTATTAAAATTTAGACATGCGACCCGAAAAATTACAAACGCTTTTAGCGTCTTGTACATTTTGTCAGGAGTTCACAAAAAAATTGAAAGCCTAAAATCTTCCTAATTTCTCATGCTGAGGATTGTACTCGTAGACATGAAAGTTTACGAAAGTTTATCCGAGAGAATCATGTTTTTTTTTATATGGATTTAAGAATTGGAAATCTATGCACCGTGTTTAATTATGTAAATAAATCTATGAAGAAAGTGAATAGGAAATTGTTTTCAAGTGTTTTCCTTGTTAGACATTGAACATGCAAATATAATATTTGAATAAATGTTTTGTTTCTTGTTTAATGAAATGGAACTAATTGGTTTAATCTTTTAATGGACTTTGCTTTCGTTCCGTATGCATTAATTAGAATAGTTAGTACCGAAACGTTAAGTAGGTATATTTAGTACGGTGTGGAAAGCCGGAAACGTGATTAAGTAATTTTATTTTCCAATTCGCTGAAGTCCCCGGAGTGTCCCGGGCTTTACGCAGCGTTTTTTGAAATCATATGTAGACAGTAATTTTCCTCTTATTTAGGACGTAAATTGAGCAAAATTCGACTTTTTTTTATTTTATTTTTTTATTATTTATTGAGTTAGTTTATGCTACATGAGTATAAACTAATAAGCACAATGTAACATTTCATTTGATAAATTTAAATATTTTTACAGTAAGCATAACATTTCTTTTTAAATACATTCATTCTTTCTTCATTCTTCATACTTTCAGGCATTTCAGCATACATCTTTAGTCCTCTGTACATTAGGCAGTTCTGTGATTTTGATTTCTTCATTTGTGGCAATCGAACTCTGTTTATATTTCTTGTTTCATAATTATGTACGTATCTATTAAAAACAATTTCATCCTTAAAGTATTTTGGCATTTGGTTTTTCATAATTTTATGCACAAAAATTAATACATTAAATAGTAGTCTTTTTTTTATTGGAATCCAATTTAGCTCCTCTCTCATTTTATTAATCCTTGCGTATTTGCCTTTTCCCAGTATACATCTCATAGCTCTGTTCCGTATAACATCTATTTTGTTTAAATTTCCTTCATTGGCCAAATATAACATTGTAGAGCAGTTATCGAAATGTGGAGCAACAATAGTTTTATAAATGAGCTCCGTAGTGTTTCTATTTAATTTATGTCTTAGTCTTCTAAGAAAATTTACCTTTTTTGACACCTTTTTAAGCACATATTCAAAGTTTGCTGTGAAAGTCAGTTTTGAATCGAGTATTACACCCAGGTATTTGATTTCATTTACTTTTCCAATTTTTTCACCATTAATTGTCAAATTTAACCCTGTGTTACGTTTTTTATTGCCTATTTCCATATATTTTGTTTTGTTTACGTTCAGTTTCAATTTGTTTAATATCAGCCATTTTGATATATTTTGTAGGTCTTCGTTTATTTTGTTAATTGCATCTATGTAATCTTTACACGAAATATAGATTAAGGTATCGTCTGCAAATAGTCTAATTTTGCAATGTTTAATAGTTTTAATAATATCATTTATGTAAATTATAAATAGAATCGGACCTAGTACCGACCCTTGCGGAACACCAAGGTTGTTTTCTATCGGTTCTGATTCTGAGCTTTCAACTTTCGTTACCTATTTTCTTTCCTGGAGATATTCTTTGAATAGATTCAGAGCTACGTGAAGGAGTGGAATTTTTTTGTGAATACTGCACAATAGTTCCAGCTGATCCTGGACTGATTCTGGAACCGGTGAGATTATGGCATCTCCAATTGGGGTAAATTTTGAGGATGAAGGTAGTGGGGACGGGAGGGGAAGGAGATGGATGGATAATTAAAAAAAGAGAAAAGTGGAAGTACCGTGCTATTCACCGATCACAGATTCAGATTCACAGATTCAGATTCACGATTCACAGATCTGGTCATCAAACACGGCTAAAGCAATTTCAAGCAACGTTTCAATTCTGAATTGTGGTTTTACAGTAGGGCGCTACTGAGAGTGTATTCCACTATTGAACGTGCCGCAATATTATTGTATTATTTTTATGAATAAATTGTGAAATAACAAAAAAATGATCAAATAAAATTTATTTGTGCCGCTGCGTTTTGAACCCTCGATCTTTGGATTGCTAGCCGGGAGCTTCCTCTCGACCACTGGACCGTCAAAATGCGAGTGGTTTTTCGAAATCTCATGCAGGCATTCACCTTCCTTTTGTTTTAAACGATAAGAGTTCATAATTTCATCAAACTTGGAACAAAAGTGTAGATTTGTACGAAGTACATCTTTTTTTAGGTATAAAGATATCTACATATTTATTTAGAAAATCAACCCCATCCCCTTTTGCTTTCCCTTAAAGCAGAACTTCGTGATGAAATTTTGCACACTTGCCTTCATAATACGAGGAAAATTACTATCCACATCAGATTGCGAAAAACTTTGTTTAGCCCAGGAAACGCCGAGGACTTCAGCTAGTAAAAATATAGAAACAAATTGAATGATCTACGATGGTACAGCGAACTAACACTATTCCATTATTGTAATCGCATTATTATTATGAGTGAAGTCACGGGTCGTCTTCAAATACACAATTGATCTCCTGTCACGTCTCTTGCTCTCAACTCCTGACCTGACTGACTTCGGCTCCTGACTTCGACTTGACCCTGGTCTCCAATCACCAATCACTCCTCACTTCACTACAAACACTTGTCATGTATTATTGTCATTTATTATCAAGTGGAGACCAGGAAAGAGATTGGTAATCAAACGGAGCGTCCGGTTTTATTATTATGGAAATTCAATCAATATTATTTATTTCTTTTTGCTCGATGATGAGTTTACGGCTGTCCAATTTCAAAGATTAGAAATCCCAAACATGTTTTTGCTTTTCGGTAGAAAAGAGTGTCCCGTTGTGGATTTGTTTTTTAAACAATTCTACAATTTTATTCAGATATTGTGTACCATAAGTTATATGTTACATAAGATATCGAGAAATCACCCACACCCCCTGAAGCCGAATTTCGATACCTCTTGGTGAATTTTCGCGAAATTTCGATAATTAGGTATATAATGCAGTACAGATAAGACCTCCATGTGGTATTCCTTATATGACAGTATATGGTGTAGTACAAATAAGAACTTCGTGTGGTCAAACCGATTCCATAACAACTCAACAAAGTTAAAAGTGGTGTTTTTTTTTTTTTAATAGCCCATAACCTAACCTAACTTAACAGTAACTTATTTAACCAAGTTTTTTATTGTGAATACCTCACAAAAATCCCAACTGCTCCCGTCTGGAGTCAGTGAGACTATGGCATCCCCAAGTGGGGTATGCTTTGAGGCTGAAGGTAGTGGGGAGGGGAAGGAAATAAGGAAGAAGAGGTTGCTGAATACCTGGATATTCAGATCTGGTCACCAAATAAATCCAGCTAAAACCATTTCAAGCAACGTTTGAATACCATACCTACAATATGAAAAACATTGTTTTCTCAAAATATAATTTTCTTTGCTAAATGTACAGTGTACACTCCTCTTTTATACACAAACATGATCTTATAATAGAAGATTACTGCATCCACTTCTTGTGTGTATACTTATTTTACGTAAAAGAAATAAACAAAATGTAAAACTTTCAGAATCGAAACCAAAACAAAATTAAATCGATTCCAGTGGTAAATCTGCGTGTTTGGAAGCGAAAGTTAACGATGTTTAGATTGAGTTTGATTACTCTTACCGGGTAGAGCCGGGTACAGCCAGCAGCGGTTTGTATTGCCATCGATGTCGGCAGACGTAAAGGCGGATTTAGCTCGCTATATTACGTAATATTAATTGTATACATTGGTGAACTGCGACTTGCTAGTAGCCAAACCGTGGCAGCCAAAAAAATAACAAGAGTTTGTAAGTAGTGTCTGGATAAATTTTTATCCATTTTATTTTTAATACGCGACATCTATTGACTTTTCTGCAAGTCTAGGATGAATATTTATTTTATTTTTAACTTTTTGAGTAAAATCTCAAATTATATATTTAATTAAATGAAGACAATATTAGCGAAACTCAATCAAAAATCTAAATACAGAATAATCAGAAAAATATATTGGCTCCACTGGGACTTGAACTCCGGATCATTTGCTTACATGGCAAGTGCTCTACCAACTGAGCTACGGAACCCATATCCAATTCGGTCACTTTTAACTGTATCATATACTTCGACTAGGAACTAAGTACCAACATTTTCTTCATTTTCTTAACGCAAATATTATTGGCTGCTATCTTTACATATGATTGCAAGATTCAACCCAAACTAAATGCTATCTAGATAGTGTCTGGATAAATTTTTATTCGTTTTATTTTTAAAACGCGACACTATTGGTTATCCAATAAATGGTTCCAGAGGCGGCGGTACCTAAACCCGCCTTACAAATTTAAAACCTGAAACTATATTAGAGAACACCGAGCTTTTTATTTGCATTTAAAAGTTTGAATTTTATTAAATTGTAAAATGGGGGCCTCAGCCCCTCAGCCCGTCAGCCCCTCAGCACGGCCAATGCACCCAGTAAGCCACACATTATTAAATAATGTTTGAAAATACATCATTTTATTGTATCAATTTTAATTTTAAGCCGCGGCATTCCGAATTTCTAATATTTCTCTTGAACACTTGTTTTTAAGTTTCTTAAAAAAGAAATGTATTTTTTAAGACAATATTTATACATTTGCCACGCCGAAACGGTAATTACATGAAATTTTCTCGATAGCAAAAATTGTATGTTCCGAAAATTATTATTAAGGGGTAATTTACGCGAACCGAAATAATATTTCGGGGCGGGGAAGCATGAGGTAAGCTGGAACGGGGAATTCGCTACGCGCACGGGCGAAGGCAGAGCAGCGAAGAAATCTAGACTAGATGGTACTAGATTGAGTAAGCTTTGAACATGAAACGTTTAATAAATAATGGACATCTTTCAAATTATGTTTATTAAGTTGAATGTGCATGTTTTAGGTAAATTTAGATAGAAACATTACCGATTGCAAAAGGAGCTCGTGATTTTATGACTCTTTCGATCGGATTTCGATCAAACTTGTTTGATAAATTATTCGATACAATCAACTACACTGCTAGACGGTAGTCAGTCTCCTATGACTCGTAACGGACACGTTCTTCATTGACAGATGTCAAAACAATACAGTATTCAATTACCTACGCACTATTTTCACAATATGTGATCATAATTATATCTGAAAATATTGGACAGATAAATAAAATATCGGCCATTTTCAATATTTATCATTATTTTTTACAAAAAGTTACATAAAATAACAAATAATTATTTATTTATTTTTTATGAATCAACGCCGATTAACGGCTTTTACATGGAAATTACAATAATTTGAAATGGTACAGAATAAACATGATTAAGAAAAAAATGTTCATGTGACAAAAAATTAAAAGGTACATATCGAAGTGACAGCATAAAGCAGAAATAATAGTAAGCTATTATAAATACAAATTTGAAGAAAAATAAAACCTCGTATAACATGTATATTAGATATTTTGAAAAAAAAATCGTAAAGGACGTAATAAAAATAAATTTAAATATTCCAGAAGTAAACATTGATGAAGAGTACAAACATTCAAAGTATAGTCGCATGTTCGATTCCTCGGCTGGCTAAGTCCTCCATCACAACACAAGCAACATTTTCGGCTTTCTGTGGTGGTAGTAGGAGATTTTCAAACATTGTTGGGCTATTCGTAACCTGGGAATGTTTGTCTTTCTTTTTTAAAGAAAAAAAAAAAAATTAAACCAATTTAAAAGGTTTATAACCGAAATAACAGAAATTTTGGAGTGCCACGAAAATTCCGATTCCGAGGCGAATACTAAATAAGAGTTACATCACAATATTTGCCTTTGATATTAAAGCCTAGGAAACTACAAAAATATTTCATACATTCCATAGTTCTCATTAAAAACCTGCGGCAGGAATGTGAACTAACATTTTCGTTATTTGTTTTTGGTGTGTTATGCCGTATTGCTCTGCCTTCTTATTTAGCCGACGTTTCGGACAGCGTTGCAGTGTCCATCATCAGGGCAGATCCAGCAGATCCGAGAGATGTTGCAGGTCCGAAACGTCGGCTAAAGAAGGAGGTAGCGCAACGCGGCATAACACCCCAAAAACAAACAACGAAAATGCTTTTGGCCGTGAAAATCTAAAAACGTATGTGAACTAACATGTTTGAATATTAAATAGCGTAATTTGTTGGTTATTCACATTTGGTCGTTTTAATTATTGCTGCAAGGTACGTTAGATTCGTACTGGGAGATTTATGATGAGGATCGTTTCGTGTTTTTATGAAACTTTTTGCCTCCTATTTTCAATTATTATCTCTTGTGCAATAAAAAATACTAATAATATCTTTATCTTTACCTAATAAACAAGAAGTTTCACTTCTGTCGCGCGTGGACTCCACACACATAATTTTTATAGTTTATTTTATTTTCGCATTTTAAGTATAAAATAGGTGTGTCGGCTTCTTTTTGTTTGTTTGCAACCTTTATAATCTATTTTACAATTTTCTTACTTTTTATAACTTTGTAACTCATTTATTTTACCATAATTTATTAGATATTTATTAGATATTTATTAGATATACCAATGTTACAACTAACATAACTGTATAATTAGAAATTTTTGTAAAAGCCCAGTAGGGCGCAAATGAATAAAACTAGGAATACGATTCTGGTGAAGGCGTACTCTAAATATTCTATGCCGCTGGTTGTAGACAGCGGGCCGAGAAATGGAATTTCTAGTAAAAAAGTCAACTTGGTTCTGAAGTAATACACAATATTATTACGACTAGCCTTTAGTGTGACCCCTTTCTCATGTGCCAACACATTTACGTATTTATTTTTCGTAAAATTTGACGTCGTCCCACTCTCAAAGCATCTCGCGTACTGACGAGAAATAACTTCTGCATTGGTTTATATAATGGCGCGAGACAAAGTATTATTGAAAAACGGTTTTTATTTTTATAAGCATTGTTTTTATGCTTTTTAAAATAATTTTATTATCTAGCCGTTTAGAAAACATTGATGTGGTGATAATGTTTATTTTTATAACTCTCCTGTATTTAGAATTAAAGGATATAATCGAACTTTGAGCTATTTTTAGAGGTTCCGTAAATATTTTTTTACGCAATTGTTTTAAACATTTTAATACGGTTTGTTAGTTCACCATTTAGAAGAATAATTTATTTATTCAAAACATAATATTATTTTCTAATAAACAATATAGAAATTTTCTAAAAACTGCATCAAAAACCTGCAAATATGCTGCGATTGCGGTAAGATCCCCTTAAGACTTTTTTCTGTTAATACACAAGTTATATGTAAAAATTCACAGCGTTTCTTTAAAAATGGTTTTTAAGATATTTCGCACGAGATTTTTGCTTTATTTTAAACGAGTCGTGTCTTATTAAATATTTTCAAAATTTTCGCTTGAATATTATCGTTTTTAATATTAGCGCGCTCCCTCTACATACCTCCATCTCTTCTTCTATTTAAGCGCTTACTAGACGAAATAAAAGTGAGTTTGCCTAGAATCTGGAATCTTAATAATTAAATGTAAAATATATCACACAAAAACATAATATATAGATATAACAGCGACATGTCATTGGTACAAATTATTGTATTAACTTCAATAACTTTGTAACTATTTTCTTTTATGTAATTATGTACTTTTTGTTTAATAAAATAAATAAAAAAATAATAATCGCTAAACGGAACTTTATAACTTTGACCAATTATTATTATTAATACCATCCGGATGGTAAAATTTTATTGATTTAACGATTGTATTGTACAAATAATGCATTCGACGCAATTTAGGGGAAAAACAGGATGCCGAAAATCGACGATAACGCCATTGTAGATTGTCTCATGCTATCTAATCTAAGAGGTTCACAGATAATAAACTTATTTTTCGCACTTACTTCAATTTGTCGTAACAAAACGAGGAATAAGTTGATAAATTCAGTACAATAATAACGATAAGTCACACGTGTTCCAGTCAATCGACTTGAAAGATGTAATTAAATAGTATAATTATGTAATATACCTACCTCCTATCTGTTTAATATTTTACAAGACAATTATTTTTAAATATACATGTTATTTTTGAAACATTTTTTGTTTCTGTGGAATCCAAATTTCTCAGTTTTCCCCTTGGCAAGTCAAGTTGGATCTATAAATATTTATAATAACATAACTAAAGTCCCCAACTTTGCTCGGGTTTTATGCAGAGTTTTTCAAAATTAGATGTAGCAGGTATGTACGTATAAAGTAAGTTTAATTTTATTTTGAACGTTAAATATACTTACAAAATTTCATCAAGAGTGTCGAAATTCTGCTTTAAGGGGTGGGAAAGGGGGATGGGGTAGTTTTTCTAAATCTCACGTAGACAGTGACCTACCTTTTGTTTTAAAGGTCAAGTGTACAAAATTTCATCAATCTCGAAATAAAACTGTAGATTTATATATTTTTTTAAAATCGAGTGCAGTTTGCATGCGTTAGAAGCGAAATTTTACCAAAACAATCTCAACCAATACTTGAAAAGTGAGTTCATAATCAAAGCGGCCAATGAGCGCAGTTGATGCGTCGCAGGTGCAGTAATGCGTCATTTCCGTTTCATCCGAATTCCAAATCACAGCGGGCTAAAGAAGTTTCACTTCAAAAACGGTCGGATGCGTTTTCCATTTCAGGAAAAGTTCATATCTCGTCTTCTTTAGTTTTCCTATCCCCACGGGGAATTGGCACGTAAGTTACAATAATTTAAAAGGCCCAGACTTAGTGAAACCATTCTTATGACGCCTAGTTTTTGTAATCTTCATTTTCTTCTGGCATTAAATTTGACGTATACGATACAGTGTATTCGACACACCTGCAAGATTTATAATCTTTTCTGTAAAATTTCAATAGTTATTTTTAACTTTATCTTTTACTTGTAAGAATGTGATTGTTATCAGTTGGAGACTACCTTCTTCAGCGAGAGCTTAGATATAAACCTAAATAATATGGATGATAAATAAAGTTCGTGTGAATTACTTAAACGGTGATTCCTACTTACTTATAGGATTAATGGTTTTTTTAAAATAAGTTATAATTTTTTTTTTTGTCATTTTTACAGAAAATATGAATGCGCATAGTAATAATTTCATAATATTGTCATACCTATGAGACGTACCACCATAATAAAGCTAGGCTTGTGAGTGGGAAATGTGTTATTATGTTCGGTATTCTTTACTTATACGAGTATTATTAGTATTTAGTTTATGTATTTTATAAGTTCTTATTTAGTCAGCCTCGGATCTACGACTTTTTCAAACTGGGGCAGAAACTTGATTGTGGCGCCCCTTATCGCCAGCTTTTGTTGGCGGAGGGGGGGGGGGGGATAAGGGGGGGGGGCTCAACTTTCAATAATTCAACAATCAATATATAGTATCAACTCTTAATAATAATACATGTATGATGATAATATTACATGACAAAAAATTTCATATCATCCAATTTATTTTCATTTTGAATGTAATGGAATCTCTCAGTTCAATTTTTACCGAAATTTATAAATTTTCGAACACGTAATAAACATGATTACAATACATACAATAACAAAAGTTAACCAATATTAAAGTTGCCTTTGCTGTAGATATTAGTACATGATTAGAGTGTTTTTTTTTCTCTTTTTTGGACCATATTTCTTTTACCTTCCTATGCCATCTCAACGCCCCATAATTTTCGTTGGGCTCTACTGCCCCCCCTGAAAGTCTCAAACGCCCGCAAAGGGCGTTATCGCCCACGTTGACGTACCTACATTATGGCGTTCAAAATAGACTTCATAAATCAACTTAGGATTCATAAACCAACTGGGCATTTCAAAATCAAATGAATAATCGATAGAACAATGTACTCTGGATGCCAGGCGCTTTGTGAATCAAGTTTTTTTTTTATCAATCCGACCCTGTATTTAGTATTATGTAAGTCAGGTACGCCTCCTACGTCACATGTATGTCTGGCAACGTTAAATTGTCTTGAAAACAAGCTTTAGGGTCCTAGTGGTCAAGGTGATACTTAAAAGATTTCATTTAAATATTTACTTTTAATGAACAATATAAAACCGCGATCTGTCCTTCTAGAAAAAAATGCGTTATTTTAAATGTTCCGGGCGGCGGCATGGCTTTGTTTTTTTAACAAATCTACAATTTTATTCCGAGATTGATGAAATTTCGCACACTCGACCTTCAAAATTAGAGGAAGGTGACTGTCTACAACAGCGGTCGGGGAACTTTTTTAACCATTACCCCAACATATTTTTGTGTAAGTCGATATTACCCCTTCCTCCCTTTTGAAAAGAAGACAATCAATGTATATTTAAATAAAAAATATTTATCGAATTAATTTACACGGAAAATAAAAAAGAAGTTCCACGAAAATAGTAAGTATGTAATAGACAAATAGACAAACAAAATGAAATTCTCAAATTTGGTCAAACAAAAATTCAGATTTTCAGGTTTCCCTTTCAGTTTTTGGAGAAATAATGTTGCTTCATGTTTGATACAATTACTTCAACGACGATAAAAACAACGATACGCAAGCACGCACACACACAACGCGCGTCTCTTACTTCTCACGCACACACCCGAATTGATTAAGTTTTTAAAAATACTAATACGTTTACGAAATAGCAAACTAGAAAAATTTCCTTATTACCCAAAAAAAAACATTTTTACCCCATTTGGGGTAATTTACCCCGGTTCCCCGACCGCTGGTCTACAATGACAAGCACCCCTAATACATTTTCCCTCCCCTTAAAGCAGGTTTTTTTTTACGTCTTGATTAAATTTTTCACGCTTGACGTTCAAAATAAGAGGAAAATTACATCTGATTTACCAAAACTCTACTTAAGCTCGGACAACGCCCGGGACTTCAGCTAGTATTATTATAATTTTAATTAATGACGCAGAGATAGGCTAATGACACCTGTGCTAATGTTGCATAATAATCAGCACTTATGATCTTATCAATTGGAAAACCCCACCTTTTGTCTACTACACCATACAGGATATAGATATGGAATTTATGATTTTTTTTACTTTATACCTGCAAGTGTATAGTGGATTTGTCAATCCTTTATCAGCCTAAATAAAGTAACCATTGGTGGGTACTTGAGGGACTTCCCTTATCTAGATCAACCGATCTCCAAATGAACATAAATCATGAACTTTTATCATTTAAATGCATTATTTCACTGTTACTTTTATGAGGTGCTGCTAGATATGGTTTACACATTTCTTAATTAAGTTTGTCACGAACCTGTCGATACATTATAACATTGTTATTGGTATTGTAAATACCAATTATGTTCTGCACTTGTTGCTTGTTGCATGTTGAATGTAAAATAATATAATATTTCATTAAATGCCTTGGTCAGTTTCGGAAGGAACCTTTTGATTGAATTATTTTCCTTCAAAGATGGTTCTATAAGAAAAAGAAAAAAACTTGTGGTTTTTATTTATTTCGTTTCCAGGCCGACATGCATACGTATCCTTCGCACGCAACGCAAATTTGAATCGTAGTTTTAAGTACTTTTTTTTAGTATGAATACCACTGCAATATATGAATAACAGCTCTCAACCGCCTGGAGCCAGTGAGACTATGGCATCCCCAGTTGGGGTATGTTGTGAGGCTGGAGATAGTGGGAAGGGAAAGGAGTTGAAGAAGAGGAAGGTTTGAAAATACCTGGCTATTCATCTATGTCACCAAACATAGCTAAAGCCACTACAAACAACGTTTCAATTCTGAATGGTGGTCTTACACCGGCGATACTGAGAGTACCTAGCATTCTAGATATAACATGTCCCCCAGATTCTACCCATCTCTCATAATCTTTTCCTTCTCATGACTTCTTCTTCTTCTTTCCTTAAAAAGACCCTCCACACATAATCCTTAAAGATAACAGATGGCCTTGGGGAAATTATTTTCATCAGGGCCTAAAAAATAGTACAATTTTTGAGTACCATCTGTCTACTGAACATTTGTCCATGTGAAGATGACAGATAGTGTGTATGTCATGAATCTTATACATTTGAACTAAGTCCGGTGTCTGTTTGTGTTTCCAGAAGCGGCAAGCAGGCATCATGGTCGGGCGGCGAAGCGGGACCGGGGGCTCCCGAGGCGGGGGGAGGCGCGGGCCCCCTGCCGGCCCCAGCGCCCGGCAGCCACAAGGCGCGCCAGAAGAAGTTCCACAGGCACTTTCCACAGGCTTCACAGGAGGAGCGGGTGCTCAACTGTGAGTACCTTATCCACACATTCTGCTTAACATGTACAATATTCACCGCCATTTGCAAACTGTCATTTCTCAATGGCATTTACTTGATTTTTTTTTTACATTAACTCCACACAGGAGGCCCTGAGGAAAATAATTTCCCTCAGGGCCTATGTCATCTTTGAGGATGCTGTGTGGAGGGTCTTTTTTTGATCATGTGACATTTCAAAATCCATCGCCCACCTAGGCCTGTACGCTAGTCGGCCTTGGTCAGGAGCCAGTGAAATCATCCTCTTCTTCTAGCATACAACATTGGACTCATTTTCCAGATTGGTCGATTCTTGGTCGCTTTCACCATGTTTGATTCGAACGGTCATCTATAAGTCATACCTGCATACTCACCGTAATTCCATTTTGTGTTGTAACTCCAACATGTGAAGAAGGATGTAAAAGAATAGAAGGATATGATGATAAAAGACGCCATGAGCAAAATGAAAAAGATATGGAGTGATAGGAGCACAATGAATACCACCAGGACGAGACGCTTCCCGGCGCTGCTTTTCCTCATATTTATATACGATGTTAAAACATGGTATCTTAGATCCAGCTTAAGAAAGTGAATAGATACCCTCAAGCTGAAGAAAAATTCGCACGATTCCATGGACAGCCAGACGGACTAATGTATCCTTTTTGGAAGAGCTATCTTGGGCATCCACAATAACCTTTCAACTATCTGTATATATTTTAAGATACTTTTGGACACTTTGAGACTTTGACACAAACCGAGGACTCCAACCTGGGAAACTCCAGCTTGTGAGTAGGTCACCAATGCGCTGAAATGATAAGTAACACTGGCATCCAGTTTTTCGGTGTCTTTGGTTCTTGCAGCGCAGAACCGCGTGGCGTGGAGGAGCTTTGTCCACCATGGATATTGAAGTAGGTGTCACGATCCTCAACAACTACCATGATTTGAATCTGCAACCTAAGGGTTCAGATCCAAGAAGTTTGATCTTGTCCTTTGCGTAGGACTTAGGACTCTGTTGGGCCCATATCAAATTCTCCCCACTCCATCCTGTGATGCATTTGTTCTAATTATTTGTTTTTTATTGCAGATTACTCCTGCGCCCTTGTGGGAGACATCTTGCTGCAGGGCCACCTTTACATCACCAAGAACTACTTTGCATTCTACTCTAACGTCTTTGGCTATGTCACCAAGGTAAGTTTACAGTTCAAAGGTGTTATAAGTAAGCTGTAGTACAACTAGTGGTGTATGGACTCCGCATCAAATTAAATGCAAAATATGCTGGAACAAATCCAGAAAAAAATCCTCAGGCTTATCTATGTGCAAAAGCATGGAACTTATCCTAGGTTCAATCATCGTATGAACTTACTTAAGAGTAAACAAATGGAATTGGATAAGAGGAATGGTGCAATTGGATGATATTTAAATTAGTAGACGTACTCAATTACTCTTCATTCGTTAAGGCCCAGTTTTTTTACAGAATGGAATGCGGTAACATTGTCATCAAATAGCCATTCAGCGCCATTTTGTTTTTTTTTTTACATTTGAAAGACCCCGTTAATGCCGATTCTAGGTGCGTTTCAGCTTTCTATCAAATTGTAATAAGCTGACAAGTTTAACAACACCGTAGTTGTCCTCTTCTGCTGACCGCAATTCGTTGAAAAGTGGAAATGGACTTAGAATCGACATTTGAACCTTTCAGTTGTCAAACAAACCAAATGTCACTGGATAGTCATTTGATGACTTTTTTGCATGTAAATTTGTGCGAACTGTAAATGAACAATTAATCTATCGTATAATAATATCTTTGCACTAAGTATACTCAAATAATATTAAGTACAGGCTTAGGGCACTAATTAATGATTAGCAGTGACTTGGTATTCCCCGTGATAAGAAAATAAAATAAATTGTAATTTGATGCTTACTTACTCATTTCATGCTAAACGCTGTCTATGTATTCTTAGTTGCTGATCCCACTGTCCTCCGTGGTGCGCGTGAGCAAAGAGAAGATGGCGCGCATCATACCCAATGCCGTGGGCATCACCACCCTTGAGGACAAGCACGTGTTCGCCTCTCTGCTGTCGCGCGACACCACCTACAAGCTCATGATGCAGGTGCTTAAAGCTTCGCCCGCGCCCGTCATAGAGCTGTCACCCTCACCTCAGGAGCTCCGTCTCACCAAGGGCGAGTCCGAGGTGTCGTTGGATGAGGATTCCTCGTGTTGCAGTCAGTCTGGCGCGGAGGAGGGTGGGCGCGTGGCCCCCGTGCTAAGTGTGGCTGCTCTGCCCATCGCGGGGCTGGCTGCGCCACACGTAAGGGATAGGAGCCGCCTGAGAACCCCTGACATCGACACTCCTGTGGCGGGGCTTGTCGGTAAGAATATTTTGCTTGATTTTATAATCCTCAATTAGCCTCACGCATGATTTCTTTTTAAGATCATCGTAGAATAAAGACGGACACAAGAAGTGTGATGTGGGCTTGTTTCGTGATCCTTATAAGCCAATTCCTGTCTTAAATTTCCAGTACGAAACTATGTTTCTTCTTCATTACGAAATTTAAATGGGATGGAGATTGTATATACCAAATGGGCTTGAACTATGGATAAATGAACAGGTACATGGAAGGCATTTCTAGTCTGTATTTTCTATTCTGTGCACTCAGTAAATTTTTTGAAAATATTAAATTTTTAAACTTTTTAAGTTGTCGCATTTTGTTAAAGTTTTTGTCCAAACAGAACAAGATAAGCGTACAAATGAATTCTCAATTATCAAATAACGTTTATTTCTCTGAATATAATTAGCTATTCTGGGGAAAGGCGGACATATGATAGATTACATACTTATTTATAAATATGTACCTATATAAATACTGTTTCTGGTAAGATGGTACAATTTACAAAAATATATATTCTGGCCCTTCCATTTACGTGTTCAACACTAGGTTCATAGAATCAGATGGCGCATGGTAAAAAATGTGTAGCAGTACAACTGTTCAATATTTGGCTGATTTATATAGCATCATTTTTGTGAAAAAAAAACTCAAGGGCACAGATATAACTTGTTTGCAATTTGTCTCTTGCCTTCCATATCTATTGACATTTGAATAGTCATTCAGAACTCCAACTTGGAGAAACTCATAGTCACTGGCAAAGTGTTTGGTGGAAGAAGCAGAGGGAGGCAACCAATGCGTAGAGCAATGAGTAACTCACCTAAGAAGAATACATTTTAAAAAGTACTTGTAACTTATATTACAGGTGTATCGACAGATTTCACCCGCAAGCCCTCCATCCCCGTGCTGCTGGCAGGGGCTCGGGCGACGGGGCGGCGACGCGGGCTGAGCGCCACCCCCCTCTCCCCGCCCATGGCCCCCTCACCACCCCCCTCCGCACACTCCCTGCTACTGCTGGCCGCCACTGCGCTGCTGGTGGTGCTGTTCCTGTCTGCAGGCTTGCTACTCTACCGCATCGGGAAGGTTGGCGCGCCAGACGGCCACATCGATGTGAGTTAACCCCCTTAAACTTTACAACATAATCGTTTCAACTCTATCTATTCCATTATGTTTTAGTGAAACTTCATGAATCACACATGCCATATCCATAGCTGCTGATGGATCATATATGAGACAATCATGTGGATCAGCCCTAGTACAAACGATCGATAAAACGCATTATCAATACCACGTTAACTAAATTCGTCATCTATAGTAATTGGGCGGTTTGTGCAATTGATATAAAATATTCAGACAGCTGGTAGACAAAATTTGCCTAATTTAGCATGGCGTCTTGGCTGTCATTGAGCTTCGGTTGACTTTTAAAATACATAACTTTTTCAATAATGTAGTTTCTGATGCAAAATTACTGGCTTATTAATAAACAAAGGTCGACTGATGAAGCTCGCAGAATTGACAGACGTTGTTTATGCTTTCAATTGAATCTGTTTGAGCTTGGAGAAACAGAATTTAGAAATTTGTTCAGAATATCAGGAGTTATGGCTAAAGATAAGATCTCATTGACCCTTTTTAATTTCATGTGTAAAGTAAAGTACTTGCGGACTGCCAATAATGTATATTAAAGTGAGTGTGTTTCAATTCGACAATATTTTTTTTATTTTTTATATCATATTATAATAAGTTAACAATAATAATCTAAACGAAAATATGAAAGAGAACAAGACAAAGAAAAACAGATAAAGACAATGGTCGCAACTGGGACTCGAACCCAGACCTCTCCGTCTAACCGGGACGAGCGCGTTAACCAATTTCGCTATTGCCACCTTCTGTCAAAGCCGTCATATTTGTCAATCTCATATAATTGTTCAATATAAATAAATTCGGATATATCTATCCGAGACGCTATCCAGGTTACAAAACCAATTCTTAGAATGATTGTTTCCAATGATAAGGGTAGTTGCCCGTAATATGGAGAAAAATAATTAGTTGATAATAATGTAATTCTGAAATTTGAAAATATGAAGCTTTGTCCATTGCGCGGGCAAACGCCAGACTTTTGCTTGACAGTCCCATACAACAATCAAGGTCACAATTTTTGCCAACACTCAAGGCCGTAGTGTTTGAGCTTCCCGTGTTCGGCGGAAAACAAAACTTAAACATCTCATCCCGGGTGAAGCAGGATGGCAGGCGGGGGCCAGCGGGGGGGGGGGGAGAATTCATTTTTTGACAGAAGTCGCGCGGTGCGGTCCGTGTATGTAGAAAAATCGGAACGGATTTTTGTGGTTATGTGCTATGTATGAGCGAACATAATCACGAGTTTAAAATATTATTATACCTAAATATAATATAATAATAGAAATATTTGATAATATAATATCAAATATTTATAATTATTCTGTTGTTGACGTAAATATTTACGTACTTTAGAGTAGAATTAGATTTTAGATAGATAATAGAATTTAGATAATAGAATTTAGATTCTATAGTTCTAAATTTGGTCGTACAATAAAATGACGTTATTATATAATGTCATTGGTGCAATAATCGATATTAGTCGGAAATCTTTCCTGATAAACCCTGATCTGTGTTTTCTTCCTGATGCAGGTAGCATCTTTTCTACATCAATTTTTTGGTACGCGGACCTAATAATTATGATTTTAAGTTGTAAATAAACACACTGTCGTAATGGATGATTATTTCTTTCGTGAACTCACTTGTAAATAAAGTCTATTAATTTATTAATCGGTTTCAGAGACACAGGAGAAATTGACCATTGTAAATCGATATTCTATTTTTGATGCTATGTAATTATTTACGTAGCAACAAAACGTATTCACTCTAAATTCTTAATAAATAGTAACTTTAGGTTGTGCGTATTTGTCGGAAATCTTTCCCGATAAATAAATATCTATTAAAATATCTGTGTTTTCTCCCTGATACATCTCTTTTGTCATCAGAACGCATTTTAATATTGATATAAACGTCACACGTCAGGTGTAAGCGTGCCGTGGACACGCCCGTACCTCAGACCACTTGTCAAATTGTGTGGACCGCGCGAACTTCACCCCAAACGATGTTGGTGTAAAGTTATGGCCTTGAATGTTGGCAAAAATTGTTAAACATTTATGACCTTGATTGTTGTGTTGGACTGTCAAACGTCTGGCGTTTGCCCGCCCAATGGACCCTGCTTGAGATTGACAAATATGACGGCTTTGACTGAAGGTGGCAATAGCGAAATTGGTTAACGCGCTCGTCCCGGTTAGACGGACAAGTCTGGGTTCGAGTCCCAGTTGCGACCATTGTCTTTATTTGTTTTTCTGTGTCTTGTTCTCTTTCATATTTTCATTTAGATTATTATTGTTAACTTATTCTAATATGATATATTTCACTGATGTATAAAAAGATAGTTTTTCTTATAAAAATTGAATATTCATTTAGACTTTCGTAAAAGTCAATTGTTCCATATAAATAAATTCAGATATATCTATCCGAGACGCTATCCAGGTTACAAACCAATTCTTAGAATGATTGTTTCTAATGAAAAGGGTAGTTGCCCGTAATATGCAGAAAAATAATTAGTTGATAATAATGTAATTCTAAAATTTGAAAATATGAGATTGACAAATATGACGGTTTTGACAGAAGGTGGCAATAGCGAAATTGGTTAACGCGCTCGTCCCGGTTAGACGGAGAGGTCTGGGTTTGAGTCCCAGTTGCGACCATTGTCTATATCTGTTTTTCTGTGTCTTGTTCTCTTTCATATTTTCGTTTAGATTATTATTGTTAACTTATTCTAATATGATATATTTTACTGATGGGAATAACCTTCAAAAAAGTATAAAAAGAAAGTTTTTCTTAAAATTTTTTTTTTTTTTAACTTCTATTTTTGTATTGAAATTTTAAAATTTTAAATGCATCTGGTTTTCAGCAGTGCCACTGCTGAAAACCAGATGCATTTAAGAGAAATCCTGAATTGTAGGCTTATAGTAATTGCAGCGACCTTTTCGTCAAAGAATCAATGGAAAAAATAACGAAATATGTATTGATGAATAAACGTTTTCTTATTATTATTATGTCATTTCGTCTGTTTGATATTTAGGAATTTTGATCCATAGACAAATCCTGCCAGTGTTGCTATCGTTAGGTCATTTCTTATTTATTATTTGTCAATATCGGCTTATTTAGCTTTCAACACGTCTAACAAGCGCAACCGTGCTCAGGAAATCAATATAAAATCATCTTCGGTTAAGCCTATTGATTCAATATTGTTAAGTGATCAATTTGACCGTGCCGTACTCCCTGCACTTGTTTAAAATATCATTAATCTCTTTAATAATAAAAAATTACTTTGTTTGATTTCAGGATAATGTGCTGATGCTCAAGAGAGGAGACGACGTTTACAGCCAGATCCTAAAGTGGCACTCTCAGCTGCACACCAAGTCTGCCATGCAGGTCCATGATTTCCTGCACTCCAACTTGGATCAGATAGCCAAGGTATGGGATAAACAGTGAAATATAGGTGAATTCTATTGCTTTGGACCACAGTTAGCAATTTATATGTTTCCGTGTTTCTCTTGACTTCTATACTCTCGGATTTTTTTATAAATATGTTAGGAATGTATTCATATTGGATTTCTTTGGCCTCTTTAAAACCTACGAACTTTTTGAAACCCCTACCTTATGTTACAAACTAATTAATTTTTAACTGATCCCCAGGTGCGTCAATCTCTGGAGACGTTATCGACCTTGATTGGCGGCATCATCACCGACAAGATGGCCCCTCTGGACACCCGGCAAGGAGGCTACATCACGCGGCAGGGGGAGCCCAGCTCGGGCGAGAGCTTGCGAGGCAACGCCAACAGTTAACAGCCCCGGCGCTCTCTCCACTTGCATCCCGTCTGGGGGCGCTCGCCACGGCCAACACTCTCTACCGAGGATCACACTGAAGAAACAAGACTTCACTTGACAATTCCATCGTATTTACACTTTAATCGGGCCGCTAGAGCCCCGACAATGTATGACGTGAACTCGGTAGTCAGCGGCCTGTTGTTGTATACTTGCCAAATTTTTAGTTAGATGAAAAGCCATTCTTTAACGTTATATCCTCCTTTATCCCAGGTTTAGTTCTTAATAGCTTTATGGGTGATCTACTCCAGAAAAATAATAGGGAATTGAAATAGTGTTTGGAATTCGCAAGTAAAAGTCAGAATAGTGCGGTTGGTAGACCACTCTGCGTGTTAAGGTGATAATTAATTAGGCCTGTGAAAGGTTATGTTTGGAATAGATTCGAAAAGCGGTTTTTAATATTGTCTGCTCAAATACAGATTAAAAATGGAAACAAATTTTTATCATGATCATTTTAGTTTTGCAATTTAATTCTGGGTACATAACATTGAAAACATTTTATTATTTTCATATCTCAGCTACAGTACCATCTGTGTCATTTTCTTCACATTTTTATATATTTTTCCTTTATCTTTCTCAATATTGAAAAACTGTTTTCTAAATCTATCTTTGAAATTGGTACTGTGCAAGGCCCAGTTGTTTCACAGATTATTCAAATGTAACATTGTCATCAAATGGCCATTAAAAAACGCTGTGTTAAACGCCGATTCCAAGTGCATTTCAGCATTCTATCAAATTGAAATAAGCTGACAAGCTTAACAACATGATAGTTATCCTCCTCTCTCCTCTGCTGATCACAATTTGTTCAAAAGCTGAAATAGACTTAGTTAGAATCGGCATTATTATCGGCATTTAACAAAAAGATTTCAACTGTCAAATAAAATGGCTCTGAATGGGCATTTAATGACTATGTTACATTTGAATTTCTATGAAGAATTAGTGATGCAGCGTGAGTATCAAAATATCAAAAGGTAGTTATTGTAAAAGCTGGTTTGTTTACGGTGACGGGGAAAGCAGAAAGCTTTAGTTTTATACTTTATTATTAAGCCAAAGATTACTGTTAATATCTCTTGGCAACTAGAAAAACCGTGTTTCATAAAGGATCCTCGTAGTCAATAGTGCCAAGTATCTTTAAAACTCCCTGCCGCTAGCTAAAAAGCCAGTGAAGGACCTTATTATTTAGGACATAATATGTTAATCATTAACAACCAACATACATTCATAAGTAGATACGTAACATACACAATGCAGCGTGATTGAGCCAAATAAGTTGTGTATTTATAATAGACTCAGAATTCCTTCTTGACTTGTGTGTGTTGAAATAATAAAATGCATTTATTTGACGTATTAGACGCAGATCTTTACATTATCTGAATGGAGTTAAGCAATCACTTATTATTATTATTTCCATAAAGTAAATCGCTACGGGTATTTGGGTTATTTTTTGCAAATATTTATCTTTATTTTAATCTTTGTTACTAATTTATACTGTTTCCGGTTATTGCTTTAACAAAATGGTAGATTGTTGAACGAAATATGAGTAAATGCTTTTATTTAAGAAATGTATAATTTAAAAGTCAAAGCGTGATTAAGAAATAGATGAGAAAATATTCTAAAGCTCGTCTATTCTCCGTGTGTATATTTAGAAGATTGTTTCCATTTCTGATCATATCTGATTGAGGGGAAAGAAGTTGGCTTTTAATACATTTAATTCTTTCCCTCGGAAATAGAGTAGCTTTTATTTTCAGTATCAATATTCTAAAAAAGTACTTATCTCTTTAGAGTCCTAGCAAAATTACTGTGAAATGTTCAACGGGTACATCCCTGTGCCCACTTACTACTATCTACTTCCTATCTCCTAACTATTGCAGCTCTGACTGGGAATATCTCTACGACAGATCAAGTTACGGAAAAGAGAATGTATCTAGCTAGATAATATCTATATGGGTTGTTTTAACCCGTGGATGTCCTTAACGTAATATATAGTCACTAAGATAAGTCTTTTCCTAATTAGAAGTGAAACCAACGTAGGTTGGTTTAAAGACAGCAGTTTGATGGGTCGGTTGGTCAGTTACAAGCCGCCGATGGTCAGGTCAATGGAGTAGGAAATACTAATCAACTTTCTCGTATTCACATTAATGTTTAAGGTAACTTACGACTTCAGAATACCACGAGTATTATTACATTTATGCAACCAGTTACATAGTTCTAATAATTTTGGAATAGTTAGGAATTGTTAACGACATCTCTGAAACTTTGCTGTTTTGGCCACAAGTTGCACGTTTTGTGTTTGAACACCGGTGTTGTGAAATATCTTTGAATGCTTTGCTTTTTGTGCCATTGAAAGCAACTGTTAATATGATAGCAATTTGTCATAATAGGTTTGCATAATATTAGCCTCACAGGTATCAATGTGAATGGAGGGACCTCCTACCTCCCAGCTGGGGGCAGGGGAACCTTCAGGTCCTTCTTCTACAGGGTCAAGTATCTTGACAACTACCGCCGTACATCTGCACGGAAGTTGCCAACATTTTGTAAAAATCATCGTTGACACAGTATTACTGTAGAATAGTCAACAATGCCTCCAACTTCTGACATTTCCCATTCATTCTGATAGCAGTATACTACACTAGCGCCTCCACCTAAAATGTATTTTAATGGAGATGTTAAAGCGGTTATTACATTTTTATTAACAGTTACCTATAAGCCTACCCCACCATCAAGTGCTATATAAATTCACTTATTTACCGCCATTGTCTGGAAGGAATGCAACATGCTACACTAACGCCTCTAGTGGCCAGAGTTGCCAACCAATACAAGTAAATGCTGCCAATATTTTACTGGAGTTGGGCATATTTATGTTTGATGACACCAGTCTCCCGAGACCAGCTGATCAAAGTCGTTAATACTTAGGTACCACTCACGTCATGGAGACTTTAAACATTGCATTAATAAATATGATAGTCTAACAAAAATTATATTCTCATCATAACTTGTTTCAGACATTTCTTAACAATGAGTGCTTCATCAATGCTAGGATCAGAACAGTTAACAAAAAATGACAGCTACAGCAGTTATGAGTGAAGTTATATAAACTAGTTTTGATGTTAGAGGTGGTCTTGTGATTTCAGTAGCGAAATATGTATACAGACCGTGCGTGAAAAGTTGTTTGCGATGTGAATACACAACATCAGTAGCGTATTCCTGTGGAAGAAGGACCGTAGTTGTTTTAAAGTATTTCTTACTTCAATATTTCCCGTGTTATGTGATTGAGCGTAGTGTAATATTAGTTTGATGCATTTCTTGCCTTGTCTTTAAGTGCACTGTGCTGACCACTGCTGCACCCGATCAATGTGTCATTCGAGTGCAGCCTTATTCATTCACCTGAACAGTTTTTCAGTTAACTTTTTTATATATGTATTTAATTTTACATTATTTATATTGCAATTTGTTTATCGTTGTTACTTGATATACTACTGTTACTATATAATATTTACAATTTCACCGAAAAGTCGAGTGCTTTGTTAGTTTAGATGGATGCTAAATTATTATTTTACAAATGCACTTTATTTTTTGTTAGCTTTGGATGAGATTTTATACAGAAATATATTTTTGCATATGTATTAATTATTAAAAAACATACATAAGTATATTTGCATGTTGCGGCCGGCGGGAGTACCTTTATACAACTATATTTTACCAAAGTCATATTTTAAGAAAACAAATATTTATTTTTGTTTGAACTCTGTATATTTTGTAAAAATATTCACTTATTCTCCCAATTCCATATCATTATACATAATTAATTATTAGTGTATTTATTCCGACATCTATAATGTCACTTTCCTTCACCACATTTAAGTAACACAATGTTCTACATTCAACAATCCAGTTATAATATACTCAAATAACTGTTTGCTTGTTCAATAGGCAACTTTGCCATCCCGAAATCAGCAAGAGTTTGTAGTACGATATCTCCCTCAGAAACAGTGTCCATTTGAATGCCAATAATGCACGTGTCTGCACCGCCAAAAGCGTTACCGCCATATACAAAAACTTGTTTTAACGTGCAGTGTTTGCTGTGCAATTGACAACCTACCACAATATTACCTACCTACAATATCAAACACGTGTTCGTCAGTCGTCAAAAAACCAACAAAATATTAGTAGGTAGGTATATATTTAAAAATATAAATTTATTTTTAAAAAAAACCTACCTACATATTTAAAAAGTCATGAGTATTATACCATTGGTGAAAAACTTTGTTTAATATAGGTAATAAAAGATATTGAAATTTCAGTATTTCTCAGCCCTTCAATCATTTCTCTCAATTGTTAAAGACACGTTATCGCATGTCAGAACAGTGTTGATTTTCAGTTCAATATGTTTTTGTAAGTTGTAGTTGCACTTTTGGCAGTGCAAACACGCGCAATATTGGAGATAAAATGGATACTGTTTTAGATGCAGATATTGTACTATAAACCTGTGCTGATGTGATAGCACAATCACCTATTGCATGCGCAAATGGAAATATGAAACCAGACCCCCTAGATATTTTAATAATTATCAACTCTTCCCCGTAATATTTCTGTAAGTTACAATACATATTATTTCTAGCAACCACACATTGGAATTCTTTCAGTGACTCCACCAAAGTGGTTATAATGGTTTTTAAATATTTACATATTGTACTCCCACAAGTTTCAGTCATTACTTAATCCACGCTTGAAGTTGTATGATTTGTTTGAGCAACAGTAGACTAACTTAAAGTTAGACCCTGACATTAGAAAGTACATATTATATCTTTAATGGACGTTTATTCAGTTTTAGCATTAAATAGTCATTCCTGTTCACGAGAACCCTGTGATAATAAATCCTTCTTACCATTTTCTGTAAAGCGATGCGATGTGATTACACCGCCACCCTCAGTGGCGAGTTAGTTGGTGACGTTGTTATTTTATTATCGGATTAAGTATTTATACATTATTATTATTATTACTTGACTACCTGTGTAATGTTACTCTGGGGTATTTAAGGCATCGTTGTGTTGTTCTAAACTATGTATATTTAAATGTTTTAATTTGAATCTAAATAAATGAATAATTGTGTTGTTAGGTGGCCCTTCCTACATCAGATGTGGGAGGACTCCATTGTGATTTTGTTATATTACCTTTAAGTTTATATGTTTGTTACCGAAGTGGTGAGAGGAGTCATGTCAGGACTTCTATAAGTTATTGTTTATCTTTTGGTTGATCGTCGTGTTCTTAGAAATTTTAACAATATGTAATTGAATCAATGTAAATTTGTTCAAATTTGTTTAATAAATTAAATAAATTTATTTAAAGAAAGATGATGTTGTTATTTTTCATCCTTGGTTATTTTTTGTAACCACGAAACCTTAATCGTAACCTCTTGTGTACCAGGAGTGGGGAATAGCGGCCAGCAAGACCATTTGATGCACCCCACAAGCACTCTGGGTGCATCCTGCCGAAAGCATCGAAAAATAATTACATTCTGAACACGAGAACAGTTTTTATTGACATGTCTGATACATTTTTTAATTACAAAAAATTAGCACATAAGTCTCAAAATCATATATGTATCTATCCTGTATGGTGGTATCATATCCCCGTATGTTATCATATCATCTCCCTGTTATAATGAGAAATAAGATCTAAATGGTGCTAGAAAGAGAAAACACTACACTTTATATTCAAATCCAGAGGTTAAACACCTAAAAATTTGAGTTGGGACTCACCTGCTGACACAATTTAAGGGAAACCATTCTAGTGTTCTGGGAGCAATTAAATAATATTTGCACTCATTTGTGACTTTTTCAATTTTATTTCATTTTTCAATCTGAGTACCCTGATAGGTTTGATTAAAAATAAAAATAATTAATTAATGCACACAAAAATGATCAGAATGGAGATACTCACCTCTTCTTGCTTTCTGTGCTCCTGGTATATTTTGTTGTTTCTTTAAGTTTATTGTAGCACCACTGACTGGATGGGTGATATAGAACCGATTAAAGAATTTATAATGTATAAATATAAATGCTTGAATGAATAGTCAGACAGTCGAGTATGCTGTTAAAGTGTACCCACTATCTGGTACAATACTCGGTTTACTCGAAAACACCACCAAGCCATTTATAATGCAGAAAAACTTCTAGTGAAATAAACAAAAAATTAAATTTATATATTTTTACTTATATTTGTAGGAAATTTCAAAATGTCATGGTAATGTACTGGAGTGTTACGCTTCCCGGTTTTATTTTATAACAAATGTAAAACACAGACGCGTGTAAACAATATTTGATTTACGGCAAGAATCGAATATTGCCTTCCTTATTATCTCAAAACTTAGTATGTATTTGGAGATGTCTGACTAATCATCTGGACAATCGACATCTCTACTCCCTCCTTGTGACTTTTGAGTGTGCTGTCAAAAACAGATTTTATACAATTAAAGGTAAGGATAAGTAATAAAAGAATTTCATTAAAAATCAATGAGTTTATTTGAACCCAACGTAACGATTAGCAAGATACATTTCATGACACAATTGTTAGTTACAAAACAATGCAGTACCAACGGCGTTAATTCTTGTCGAGTATGTATTTACTACTGGCAGAGGTTAATAATATGTACTGAATATCATTGCACGGCAAGTCCCGCACAATCCGCCCACAACTCGTAGAATACATATATACCTACACAACATTACCCCATCATATGGTGCCATCATACACATGAATTACACATTTATTTAAAAGAGAAAAAATTAATGGCAAAACAGGACTATTATGAAAAGGCACAGGGTTATCGTAAGATACATGATGGGTGGTACATATTGTGCAGCTACGTGTGTTGAGCTGTGGACGAATGGAGGAGATATTGGGTTTGAGATTTGGTTAACATTTGCTAAGGAACAATAAGCCTAATTAATTAAAGAACTTATCGTATCCAATAAATACTACAGCTAAATCACATTTGCATCGAGGGTAACTACAATATTAAGATTCTGGTGAATTCATTCATAGTAATTGATCATAATTGCTTTTTTCCACTATTTAATAAAGCACTTTGTGCTTATTAATTGCCAACTAATAAATAATAGTAAATATGTAGTAGTAGACAAAGATTTGAGAATAAATAATAATAATAATTAGATATAATACAATACTTGTTTGGGTGGTAATCTCGTTACGTATTATTTACAACAAGTTCGTAATCAATCCGTCCCTCCGACGCTCGGGTAATATTAAATACGTCACACAAATGAAGATTCATAATTTTAATCTAAAATTAACATACAACCACGTATGTTTTAAGTATTGTCCAGGGATTTTCTTAACCAATGTCTTTTATATAAATCAACTAATGTCTGTTTTGCAAACATATCGAGATGGCGTTTATATAATTCCAAGATCTAATTACTTACAGCAACATTCTGCGTGCTTAAATTTTAGATTCTAATCTGCCTAGGGCGGTAAACTTTGGCTAAAGAAGGTGAATTGTCAATTTCCCATCCGCGACACACAAATATATAATAATTATTATTGTAACTTATTCATAATACAGAAAAAGAGTTTAACACATAAAATATCAATAATAAAAAAGGCGAGACACTCAAAAACTGTAAAAAGGTTTTTTTTTACAACTACACAATAAATACTGTAAAATATATATCAACAGTTATAAATTCAACACCGCGACTGTCGGATCTCCTCTTCCCTCATTCCGCTGGTGAACTACATTTGTACTAGGTGTATTTGGTGACTAGTTGACTAGCGATGGTAGTTTAGTGGCCCCCTTCAATCTTCTTGATGATCTCGTTGGTGAACTCGGAGCACTTGGCCTTGCCGCCCAGATCCCCCGTCAGGTACTTGCCATCCTTGATGGTGGCGAAGCACGCCTTCTCGATGATGTCAGCGTGCGAGATCAGCTCCATGTGGCGCAGCATCATGACAGCCGACAGCAGCAGCGCCGTGGGGTTGGCCAAGTCCTTGCCAGCGATGTCGGGCGCCGTTCCGTGCACCTGAGACAAACAAATACAAGCAGGTTAGTTGTTAATCTCCGGTACTGTCGAGGTACTGGTACTGATGGCTAGAGAATGGCACAATACTTACAGACTCGAAGAGAGCTCCGTTGAGTCCGATGTTGCCGGAGGGAGTCAGGCCGAGTCCGCCCACCAGACCGGCGCACATGTCGGACATGATGTCTCCGTACAAGTTAGGCATCACCTGCAAACAACACAAACATAGGTCAGTTACTGATCAAAACTAACCAAGTAAATGTTGCTAAAATAATTCTCAAAGTGTGTAAATCACTGACGTCAGAAGAGATAGAAAGGCCCAATGCAAAATCTGAAGGCAAACCACATGACAATCTTTTGGGCACCAGGAGGGTTCGAGTGTGTCTTGAATAAACTACCACATCATTTATACATTGACCGTCGATGAGCACGAATAAACCAAAGCCAACGCAGAAAGGTAAATTTCCCCAAAATATCAGTTTGCAGCACATTCCACTGTGGGACTTTTCTGCCTTTCTATTAGATTCTAACTGGGCCATTCACTTGTTTACTGCGGTTAGTAAATTATAAAACATTTCATTAATTAAGATATTCTTGAAGTTTGATAGATGGCAATCACAAATGAGTATAAAGATTTAAAGGATCAAAGTAATGAGTTGTTTTTTTTCTTACCAAGACATCGTATTTGCTGGGATCCTGCACCATGTTGAGGCATACGGTGTCCAGGTACTTCTCCTCAAACTTGATGTCGGGATACTTCTCCGCCATTTCACGGCAACATCTCAAGAAGAGGCCATCAGACATGCGCCTGAAAATAAATAATATACATTGAAGAAATTGTAATTCACTTGAAATGTCTGTCTTTTCATCGGAAGTTTTGCAATTTACTTTTTAATACTGCATACTCATGATAAGACACAGAAGAATCTATACGATATTAAATAAATTTGTCATCTATCTACGGTTCGAGCCCGGCATACGCAAATAATTTGGGTTATTTCACAATTTCCAGTGTGTCCAGGAGTGATGGACGTGTGAATCTATCCCTTCCACTCCGGTGCAAGGCAATGTTCCGAGAGAGTCCTGTCGGAGAGGTCAAAAGATCTCCCTCAACCGAGTCTCTCCCGATCCGGCCTGCCACGCAGTTTGGTGGTCAGACACATCTGCCGCCAAGATTCGGATAAACTTCACCCATGAACCCGAGCACCCCTGCTATGTCACCGAACGTAGCAAACCACTTGGGATGACTTATGGCAGAGGTGTTGGTTATCTAAAAAAATGTTCCCGGAGCAGCAGTACCCATACCCACTCCCAAATGTCATTCATTGAAGAGAAGGAATTCAGAAAGTTGTTCGAGCTATGGCTAAAGACCTCGTTGACAAATTAACTCCCTTTTTAGTGACGAAAAGTACGCACGGACTGTCAATATATAAAATACCACATATTAAAGTGACTGTATTTCAATGTAGCCTTTTGTTCAGGAGTGATGACTATAGACAATACCCGCAAGTATTGCTATCGTAGGGCAATTTCTCTAATAAGAAATTGCCCTAGTAGAAATTGCCAATATCGACTTGGCGATATTTCATAAATATCGACTTGGCTGTAGACATGTCTAAATAGCACAAACGATTTGACCTTGTTAGACCCTGGAGCTGATTATTTTTTCACCTACAATCCATTTATTAACTTTTAAGAACACACATAGAGATATGATTCATTATCAAATGATATCTATCACATGACGATTAAGATGACTAATAAAATTACAACGCAATGCTGATAGTTCTGAGAACGGTCTCAACTCAAAGGTAATAAATTATAAGAATAGATAACATTTGACAGAATGGGGGAACTGATGGTTATCTGTTGGTAAAATTAGGTCTGCGAATAACTTTATAAAATAGAAAGACGTTGTTGATGATAGGCTTCTTGACACTGGACCCAGATGTGGCAAGTTTAAATCCCGGGGTGGGTAGATAAATAAGTAATTAAGAATACATATTATGTAATCTTCCCAAGGAGCCTTCCTTTGATATGCTTGGTGTAGCTCTAAGCGCCCGGGTTCATGGTGTGAGGTTTGTCTAGTCTTGGCGGCGAATGCATTTGCCCACCTATGTACTTCGTGGCAGGCCGGACTGAGAGAGACTGATTGAGGGAGACCTACAAACAAACATCCGACACTCCAAGACACATTGACCCCAGATTCCTATCGACCCCTCATTTTTTTTTCCTTTCCAGAACATCCTTTTCATAACACTCCACACAGCATCTCCAAAAATGACTTGGTGTGGAACTGAAATACATACATAAGTATGCAGCTGGCGGTGGCAAAAACATTAGGAATGTATGGCGAGCGATATGCTGAAATAGGCCAAAACCAAATGATCTTTTATAGCTAAGTCCGTTGGCCCCATAAAACTAATTTGACCAGTTAAATAACTATACTTTAATTGTTTTGCCTTTAATAATGAGCGGCTCTAGAATTTTCGTTTTGCCACTGCGAACCACATACCAGTAATTACAATAACTCAGGTTCATGAGCCTTGGAACCACTTAATAAAGATGGTTAATTTATCTAGAACAGTGGTTCTTAACTTGGGTTCGGTGGAAGGCAAGACACACGAATGCGCATATGAAACTGATGGGGTTCAGTACCTCCAAAAAGGTTATGAACCACTGATCTAGAAAGATAAACATATCACAGACATTCAATAGCATACTGACACATTTCCATATCTCTGTGATGCATCTTTAGATGAGGTTAAAGGACCTTGTCGAAAGATGCATATTCTAATTATTTGTTTGTATAACATCATTGTACACTGTCTAGCTTCTATAAGGTTAAATAATTATGCCTACCACTAATTAATGTTTAGTGTTATGATAAGAATAATTGCATTTATATGTGTGTAGACACTACAACTTTATCATAATAAAAAGGGATGCCATAGTTTATAATTTTATATTTTTTGATTCGTTCTGATTTTTTACAACTACATATTAAAGCTTCAGAAAGATATCTAATTATAATTATTATGATGCCTAGCATCTTGGCTCCCGCTCTTAATAAAATGAGTCATGACCCATCGCTAGAGTGAAGGCCGGGTGGGAATGCTGTCCTTGTTCTACTGGTAATTCAATGGAAGATGCTCTGCAACATTTGACATTTGTCACATGAGAACAAGTCGTTTCTACGATTCATTCTTGAATTCAATAGCTACTCCTATAATATCCTATATAATAAGACCATCCACACAGCATTCCCAAAGATGGCCTGAGACAGGTAAATTAAAAGTATAAAGACTCACATGATGTTGGCCTTGTGTACGGCGGTGACCTTATGACGACCCACGGCGCGTGTGTACTCAAAAGCGAACTCAGCCACTCGTCGACTGGCGTCCTCTGTGATGAGCTTGATGCTCTGCACCACTCCGTCCACAATCTCGTGCTCAATGCCGGAGTACTCTCCCTCCGTGTTCTCTCGGATGGTTACCACGTCCACATTGTCATACAGGGTCTTGTACCTACAAACACACATAATCATTAGCATTGTATAATTTTTAAGGTCTCAATTCAATAAAAGACATTCCGATTAAAAATAAGAATTTGACAATTTATTTACTAAAATCCTTTTAACATGACTTGAATTATCTTTTAACGCTACATGGAATATGATCCATAATGGCTCGGATCCTGGATCTAAGAGACTCTTAGTTCGCTGGTTGCTTCAGGTAAAACGAGAAGATTAAAGAATCACGTTGTATTTATAAAAATGCTAACAAAAGGGAAATAACACAATGAAAACAAAAACACACAAATGTCAAAAGGACATGACCGGCTGGGTTAGATGCCTGTTTTACCAACTGATGATTAATTACTAGAACAAATAACAGGGGTTCAGCCAAACGCCGAACCATTTTATACAACTTTATATTTAGTATACATTTATAGGCTGTATTAGCTAGTTATTGATTTTAACAAACATCTTATGTTAACCACTCAGGCTAATTATTTCACTTTTGGGAACAACTCATATAGGTCTCATAGAAATCGTAGTGCCTTCCTTACCGTCATGGTGAGATATATAAACTAAACGGTGATAGAAAGAGAAAATACCATGCTTTATATTGAAATCTTAAAAGTTAACCACAAAAGAATTAAAATGTAACCTTTTATGAAACCAAAGTTTCCAAACACAATTTGAAAAATAATTATGAAACTTTGTAAATTTTTTAAAAATTATTTTTACACTAGCTTTTGCCCCCGGCTTCGCTCGCACATTCGCCCCCCCCCCCCCCACTCCACCTGCACTACCCCCCTCCCTCCCCCCAATCAATCAAATACGCGCCGTTTCGCATTCATAATATTAGTATAGCTGTTGGCTTAGGTCAAAATGTAGATTAGTACCTATTTTATATTTGTACACTAAATATTCATATTATAATACTCATATTTGAATTTTTGATATCAAAGAAATCTCCATATTAACCTAAACAAATAACAAAATGACAGCCCATGTCAAACATTTACTTAGCAACACGCTTTGCCAATAAACGTATAATAAATAATTTCATAACGCCACAGCTTATTCATAACGCCAAAGCTTAGCAATATATATAGCCTATATTACTCGCAAATAATGTAGCTTTCGATTAGTGAAAGAATTTTTAAATTCCATTTGGTAGGTATTTATTGCGTGAAAGAGTAACAAACATCAATCCATCCATAAAAACATTCGCATTTATAATACATTTGCCTAATAAAATTTGTATATTTTTATTTTTTCAATAGTAGTATGTATAACTTAAAACGTAAAATGAGCCATTTTTAAAACATTTTTATGTTTGCATTTAAAAATTGTATATTTCAAACAATATATGTTTATTTCTAATAATCAAATTTGAAAGCGGGAGGGTTACAATGGAGCTCAGTGGTGTGCTTATATATGAGTAAATATTTATCAGGGGTACAGTATAAAAATACTGTGGAACATGCATAACAGCCGTAACAACTATACAAAGTGATTTTAAAATATCAGTTTCAAAACAATAATAAGATAAAATTGTTATAAAACACATGCTTGTCAAAAGGTCGAGGTTAAAAGCACACCGCTGATAGCTATGTTGAAACCTCTCCCTCTTTTTCATGAAAACACATTTAACATAAATTGAAATTCCAAAGGAGCTTACAGTGGCTCTCAAACTGTTATTGTAGAGTCCCTACAATAACATTGTTGTGGTTTATACAAAAAATATTTTAAAATAAAATAACTGCCTCCGATATTAGAGTTCTATTAATTTGTAATTTTTTCATTTTTAACCCCACAAGTCTCGACTGTATTTTGTCCGAGGGTCAAAATATTTCCATTTTGCAATAAAATCCAAAATGGAACATTTCTGAAAGTATCCGAAAACTAAAAACTGTTTTGGAAAAGTAGTAACCTAACCTCAATACAGGGTAGTAGTCCTAATGAGGTTAATTTTTTTATGTAAAAAAAATAATATATATGTACGGTGAGAAATTATAAATAAAATTAAATATGCTTTCTTACTTTATAATTCGAAATAAACATATAATTTTTGAAATATAAAAATTTTGCATGCAAACATAAAAAGTCTTAAAAATGGCTCACCTTACATTTTATCTAACTAAAATTACTGATAACGAAAAAAATAAAACTACATTTGCAAATGTATTATAAACATTATCGTCAACTCACTTTTTTATCGTTTCATGTAACAAATAATTAATAAAAAAAAGTCTCAGTTTGATAAAATTTTTTTCAATTTGCAGTCGGAAACTTTGGATTCACAAAAGTGTACATTTGAATTATTTTGCAGTTAACTTTTAGAATTCAATACAAAGCTTGTTATTTTCTCCTTCTAACCCCGTTTAAATCATATTTCTAACCATGATAGTAAGGGAGACAATGATTTCTATGAGACCTGTATGAGTTGTTTCGAAAACTGAACAAATAGACCTGACGGGTTAAACATTTTATACATATTTTAGTGGTTCTTCCTTTTTTCACCCTTATAAACTTTTAAACTTTCCCTTTTCACCCTTATAATCAGTCTTTGACAAGTTTGAAAAACCTTGCAATGACTATAGCTTCGATGCTAGGTGTCCCTGTTGTATACAGCACTTTTTTATTGACGTTTACAAGAAAACAACTTTTACAAGAAAACAACTGTTGTTACGTCCTCGTATGGGGCATGGCCGCTCATAGCCCAACTGCTGTGACGTCCGCGTACAATGGGTTGATGCTACCTAAAAGACAATAAATAAAGAGTAAAGGGCTCACCCCTCAATGCTGCGGCAGGGCCTGACGTTGGCGTACAAGCTGAACTCCTTGCGCAGCGCCAGGTTGAGGGAGCGATGGCCCTTTCCCACGGGGGTCATGAGGGGCCCCTTCAGACCGATCTTGTTCCTGTTCACCGAGTCGATGGCCTCCTGCGGGATGCCAAACTTGCCATCGGGTCCCTGAAACAACACATACATTGAAAAAAACACAGTTTCTCACAAAAATATACCGGTGCAGAAAAATCAACAACAGTAAACTCTTTGAAGAGATAATAATATGTTGCGGGATCCGAGCTGGCCATAGGTCAAAACCCAACATTGGAAGGAATGGGCGAAGGCCCCCGGAATGAGACAATCCAAAGTACTCATTAACATTTATTATTTTAAAAAAAACAGACCAGACCCTAGACTGGATGAACCAGACAACTACTCAATATGGACAGTGCACTCACAGAGTGAACTGGTAGGATTACTAACGGGACAATGCCACCTCGGGAGACACATGCACTTGTTGAGAGTGGATGAAGAAACTACAATTCATCTATGATTCCAATGTCCTGCCCTGGTGGAAACAATGCTCTGCTACCTAGGAAGACACATTGCGACACCAGGAGATAGCTGAATATCCAATGACAACCCTGGGAAACTTTAATAAAGAAACCAGGTTACTGTTAACCTTTCAGTGCCAATCACTCCCAGATGTACCAATTTTCCCATAAGATTCTTATATCAGTCAGCTGTTGAGAGTCGAAAACACCACTAGATGCAGGAAATGTCAAGAGGATGAAGAGACTCAACTTACATATGGAGTCAATGTCCAACCCTGATGGGAACAAGGTTCAGATACCTGGGAAGACACATTGTGGAACCAGGAGATGTAGCCACTTATCCAATGACAACCCTGATGAACTTTATCAAAGGGATCGAGTTACTATGAGGTGAAATGTGAGATAGAACAACGGGCCCATGGCCTGAGTACATCAATATCTAGAAGCTTTATTTAATATCTAGAAGCGTGATCTACAAGTGATTTTAAACAAAAAAATTAGTTTTATTGAAAAACTAGTGCATAGTCACAACCTGGCATCGCATAAGTTTTAACACACTTACATATATTGAAATCTTTTTTTTTGTTATCTCAACTTTATAATTTGTATTGTTTTACTTAAATTACCGTAACAACTTAAAAAATGTGAAACAAACAATATGGAATATTCTTATATTTTTTATAGTTAACTGGAAGTTTGATATAAGCTGAAAACCGTTGCGATGACCTATAAATTCCAGACAGACAAAAATGTTCAAATTTCATGTTGCCAAAACTCACAATTTTCAAGTTTTTTAGTAACAGATATGTATTGTGATTACTTGTAACATAATAAGACCCATGTATTGTGCTTTATTAAACATAAAAATTATAATATATTTATTAAACATAAAATATTATAAAAACTTATCCATAAAACTGTAGTAAAAATTAATGAAAGAACCTTATTTTGGTTGAATATTTAGTTTTTTTTAACATATTCATAGCAATTCAATTATAACCCTAGAGTTAACTCAATTTAAACTAAAATTTTATGGATCCAAATACAATAAAAATATTTGGAAAAAAATACTGAGTCAGTTCACACACGGTAGAAGTGAAAACTTCAGAAAACTAAAGTAGATAAGAGTGGGGAGGCTACGAAGCACTGCATAAAGAGGAGACTGATTATTCTATCTCATTCTCTCACAGGCTAAATCCTATATTTATATGTGTTTGTTATTTGTATGTTAAGGCTAAATCCTATATTTGTATCTTTTTCGTTTCATCGAGTTTCAAATCACAACTGTGCTAAATAAGTTTTCACTTGAAAAATTTTCATACTCTGCTTACTTCTAAATACTCCCAAATTACTGAAACCAAACTTCATTGCAACTTAATTACTACAAAAAATAAGTATTTACATCGGGGGAGACGGAAAAGAAAATAAAAAATGTTAATAATTAAATAAACAGAGCAAAGAAATTTTTACTGCTTTATTTTTATCTTTAACCTGTCTGCTTGGTATATATACTCGGACCTCACAATCCGGAAGCCTCGGTTTCGTCACACCGAAGTCAAACCGTCACTTTGGATCGAGATTGTAAAATATCTATGCAAGATAGCTTTCATATTTCAAAGACAATAAGAAGCATTATTTCGTTCTCTTTCTGGTTAAAAGAAAAATACATATGTTTGCATGAGAGAGATGCGAGAGAGCGAAATGTAAGGTCGCTCTGGTACGATTTTGGTCTTATGAAAGTATAACGCGATTACGTGTTTTGGGATGTATTTATTCCTAAAGAAGCAGACGGATTAATAATAAAATTGATAACGGCATAAACATCTTTCTTGATAGTTTGCTTCAATAATATATAACATGTTATTATTTTATTACATACCAATTATTTTACCTACCCAACAATTCATATTATCAATTTACTGCTGAGACCTTGGAAGTCTGACTACAACGAAGATATAAATATTAGGAAGATAAAATCTTGACAAAAACATATTGTTTCTATTTATTAAGTATATGAAAAGAATAAGCATATATTTATTTTGTAATTTCATCTTTCAATAGAAGTTTGAGAAAACAGGCAAACAGGCTTATTTTTTTATCTATTCTAATTTTATTTTAATTATTTCTTTATTCTCGGTAAATTAGATCTAATGAAATAAAATTAAAAATATTATTTATCTTGTAATACATTCTATTATAAACAATAGCTAAACATTGCAAATTGAGGTGATTATATCTGTTCTACATAATAAATGGATACAATTGAGCCATTAATGAAGTGTGACCTTTGCAATTAATATTTTGCATTCATTGTCCACTTCAGCTGAAGAAAAACAGCGTGTTAATGTTTGAGTTTCAGTGTGTTCACCAGGAGTAGGATATATGTAAGACAGAATCAGAGTAGGAACATCTGCCAAATGTGATGGACTACAAAAAACAATCTATTTATGTTACATAATCAGGTGTTTGTGATGGAATAAAAAAATTATTTAGAGGTGGAAAAAACTGTTAGATAATAAGTGTGGGTGAGTTATGAATAGTGTTTGAGGTTAAATAATGTTTAGGAAAATAATAATAATCAATATGTACAGGGCGTAACTTCATGTACTCAAAGGATTTTTACCAGCAATTCCTGAGTATATTTGGAGCAAAAAATGTAGATACATTTTGCTCTCCAATGATATACATATTTTTTTAAATTAAAAACAATAAAAATATTTTTCTACAGAGTAGTCGATTGTCAGATGATAAGCTCTCTGTCTCATTCCAACAGCACGATAACACACGAAACAAGGCGCATTTCACGTGATCAGTGGCGACACGTGATTAAAAATAATTACTTTTTCCTTTTAACACTAGAGGGCTCGCATGGGTGACATATGTCACCCAGGGTGTAATATTGTTTAATAACTAATGAACAAAACGCGCTTCAGTGCTGCCCTCTCAGGTATTCCTCAAGAACGTATCATCCCACGCGTCAGTAGTGCGCCATCACTCTAGGTGCGTGGACTTGTGCGCAACGCGTTTATAAAGTCCGTGGGTGACGCATGTCCCCCGCACGAGCAATCGAGGAACTTTTAGAAAACGTTTCATTGCGGTGGAAAATATAGTGTGTAAAATAGTGTGACCTTACTGTGATGAAGTTGCTTCTGAATTGCAATAACCAATTTGTAAACTTTACAATAAGATGATTCACTTGCCAAAATAAGGTTATGAAAAAAAATTAGAGACTGATTAATCACAATGAGTAAAAATATGGAATTTTTTGCAGAAGTTTAATTTTTGTTTATATTTCAATTCAACTTAAGCAATTGTTAAGTTTTGTTAAAGTATTAGTAAGAAATAAATTTGATTAGTCATAATAAAACTTATTTGCTTTCATAAAATTAGAGTGGTAAGAATATGAGTTTTCTTCTCAACTCATTGGGAATAATGTGTTACCTATCATGTTTTTGTAATACATTATAATTAAATAAATAAATAAATCCCATATTTGATGGGGGGCATATGTCCCCCGCGCGAGCTTTCTAGTAAAAGTTTGGTCGCGAGCCCTCTAGTGCTAATAGAAAAAATATCATCAGACAGCAAAATGACATTTACTTTTTGTATTCCAAATATGCTCGGGAATCACTGGTTAAAATCCTTCAGTTACGTGCTGTTGCACCTGTATATTCCAGTTTCAGTTACGTGCTGTTGCACCTGTATATTCCAGTTTCAGTTACGTGCTGTTGCACCTGTATATTCCAGTTTCAGTTACGTGCTGTTGCACCTGTATATTCCAGTTTCAGTTACGTGCTGTTGCACCTGTATATTCCAGTTTCAATTAACCAAAGAAAGGAAAGTTTTATTTATGTAATGAGTCATAGAAACTACTTATTCTCATGTGACAAATGTTAATTGTGATGGGCACACATTTGTCCTATTTTCCGATGCCGAAGGGATAAATGATGCTAATTTCTCGGAACATCTTCCATTGAAATACCGGTAGAACAAGGACAGCATTCCCACCTGATGCCTGTGCTCTAATGATTGAAATTCATTAACATTGAAAAATATGAAACAAAAAATGGTAGGCCCAGTGTCTTATTTTTAAAAACTGGAGGAAGGAGGTACCTATATTATATCAGTAGCCGAAAGCTAAAAATACCAAAGTTCAAAACGGTCTTATCAATGTCAACTTTACTGTTAACATTATGAATCTCAATTGGCATTGTTATCTAGTATTTTGTTACATTACAGGTCTAAAACGATAACTTTTTTCATAATATTATTAACCTGTTGAAAACAGACGACACAACAATTGGGTTGCGAACACAATAACAGTTGTGAGATCTACATAATCAATGAAAAAGTGCCGGGTACAGGGCAGCTAGCTTCAAAATGTCACGGGTTCAGAGAGTTTGGTAGACTTTATTATTACTTAAACTGAAAGAATCAAGCTTCGTCTCTGAGCAAGAAATAGGCGGTCTGTTTGCTTAAAATCTAGGACTCAAGGCGTCGGGTGGGAATGTCAATAGAAGATGCTCCGAGGAACTAGCATCATTGATCCCTTCAGCACGGGTGCATAGTCGGGAAATATGTCCAACATCTGTACACAGTTGACATTTGTCACATGAGAACAGGTCATTTCTTACAACTTGGCAGCCTCTGTGTTCTCTCTCTTCTATAACAGGGGTCTCTTAAAGACCCAGGTTCATCTTTCCTTTCCTCAAAAAGAGAGCCAACCTCCGCACAGTATCACCAAAAATGATACGAAGGAAATTATTTTACTCAAGGGCTCCTGTGTGAAATTAATATAAAATAAAAACGTAATTCTTCGGAACAAACGTCAACGGTTAATATGCACTTTTTTTTGATAAAACTTTTAGATTCTTCTTAATTACCATAAAAGACAACTATTTGCATTGGGGGAGGTTGAAAATGTTACATTTTTAATTTTAGTTACGTAAAATGAAAATTTGCTCTAACACTGTCAAATCACTCTGTTTGCCATATTATTGTTATTAATATGTTGGTATTACTGATATTTTACATTCCATGTTACACAAACCTAGCGTAGCCGCTAAACTACTTGAAAACTGGGATGTTTTTCTTGCCTTGACGTGAGTAGGCGTTATAAAGGGGCACTTTCTTTTGAATCACAAACCATGTTACACAAACCTAGCGTATAGGTTTTTTCGGTTACGCGCCTTTGAATATATTGCCATGAAGTCAGTTATGGTATGATGTAGCCTTCCATATAGTATCAGTAATACCAACATAATAAAATGACAATAATCATTACAAATTGCATATGGTGAAGCGTTGTCTAAATACGAAAGCAAATTTTCAATTTACGTAACTAAAATTAAAAATGTAACATTTTCAACCTCCTCCAATGCAAATAGTTGTATTTTATGCTAATTAAGAAGAATCTAAAGGTTTTATTTAAAAAAAGTGCGTATTAACCGTTAACGTTTGTTCCGAATATTTACCAATAAAAATTTGACAGTACTTTTCGCAGTACACTAATTATTATCGCAAAGTAAAGTGAAGAACTCATTTATAGGTAGTGACTAATAGAAAGGAACCTAACCGACTAGTTAATTGACAGCCACTGAGATAAGATAATATTACAAGGACCACTTTATAAACGACATTGAAATACATGTGGAGCGGCTAATTGAAAATATAGAAATATATATATATACTAACCCTGACTGGATTGACATCCACGCTCTCCCATTCAATGGGGACATTGGCGGAGGCAAAGATCTTCTGCACAGCCGCCGAGATCTCCGGGCCAATTCCATCTCCGGGGATGAGGGTGCACTTCTTCAGGGCAGCGCTGTAACTGCGCGCACCAGCCGGCCGGGACAAGGCCTATCATTAGAAACTCAACATTACAATATGGAAATAATGATCAAAGAAAATCCACTTTGACTTACCAGAAATTTAAAAAGCTGAATTAAATTAGCCTTTAAAACTTTAAATATAGAATAATTCAACTCTCCGTGTCCAAGCAATACCTAATCGAGACACGTCTGTGAAATTTTCCTCAAGACTTCAGGAAAATTTTCAGTAAAACTTAACTAGAAAATTATGCATGAGTTTTGAGTCGCGGTTTAGATATCGAGCGCATGAATTAAAATGCTATATATTATAAACACCCGTTGCACTACCTTAATTCTACGGTCTTATATAAATAGACAACATTTTGCAACATCTATTTTTTCTTTTTCTTAGGTGCTAAATAACCTCAAGGTTTCGACATTGGCGCTGAGCAACGGGATTGACAGTAATTGTACAAAGTGATATGTTCTTTGTGCATTTTCCGAGTTATTGGAATGACAATTGTTTCAGTAATTTAATAAATGTATGATATAACTCACAAGCTTAGAGACAAATCTTGCAGCCATGTCTGAAGGAGCGAGAAAGACGTAAGAAAATTATTTGGAAAGAGCGCATGACCGGACACAGTATTGTGGTGTGGCCATAGTGCCAAAAATGCTCTTCCAGAAAATTAATAAAATAAATAAATTGATTATTTTAGAAAAATCTAAGTTCAATTCGCAATATCGATATACGAACGAAAAAAAGTAAAGTTAAGTCCGCGTATTTTTTTATGTCTTTCTGAAACATTTTAGGCAGCAATTTTCATCTTTTGTGAGCTGCAATAACTCTACTTCCGGTGGTAACATTTGACAATAGACTTGCAACATTGTTTTGTTGTGACATTTGGTTGACATTTGTATTTCATGACTGACGTTTCAATTGCAAAAGCTCTCGAAAATGGATGTCTCAGTAAAGAAAAAGATATCTTCGTTATGCCTGGTGTCTCAAAAGAAACTTGAGAGTATTCTGCTAACATGTGGAGATACCAAGGATTTGATTATTGAACCGACTCTTATTGAGCCTTTGGAGCGAATTTGTGCTGCTTCTTGGCTAAGGTTAGTTAATGATAATAAATATGTAAATATTTGTATAATTATTCATTTATTTACGGTACAAGCACCGCTGTAACGTTTCTGGGCGTAGTTTACACCACTTTAAACTCATTATTTAGGTTGCGTCGAAATCTTCTGCTTGTCACTTTATTCAATGTAATCTCTTGTAAGTGTAATTCTAATTTATTTTTCAGACAGCGCGGAATCGAAAAAATCTACAAGTTGGATCCCAAAATAAATTCCTCCACAAATGCAAACAGGATTTACATGATTCCTTCCTGTCTCATCAAATTTAAATATGTTCTCGACCAAATTAATGGACTCTTGAGTCAGAAGGCGGTGGACGAGAGCACTCGCATTACCATCATCATCAGCCCTAAGGTCCTGGCCGTGTATGAAACCCTCCTGGAGGAGGAAGGACTGGCGGGAATAGCGATCTTAAAGTCCTTCCAGTGGGAACTTATCCTCATGGATGAGAATGTCCTCAGCATGGAACTTCCCTTTCTCTTCAAATCTGTGTTTGTGAACAAGGACTCATCTCTTCTGCCCAGCATCTCCAACACCCTCTGGACCCTGTTCCAAGTGGTGGGAAAGCCCAGCTTGTTTGTGTCCGTCGGCAAATTATCCAGCAGCATCCTGGAGATGTACGACATATTCAGCGAGACCTTTGATCGGGAAAAAGCGTTTAAAGGGGAGAGTGACTTTGGAGCGCTGCTCGTGATGGATCGCGACCAGGACTACGCCTCGGGACTCCTCACCCCCGCCACCTACAGCGGTCTGCTGCACGAGATCTTCAACATCAAATGCGGAAAGCTAGACCTGGACATCGCCAATAACAAGTTCCAACAGGGACAATTGGATCTTAAACTCCCTAAACCAGACACTAAAGAAAGCAAATTACCTACCAAAACAGTGATGGCTTTGGACAGTGAACTAGACGCGGTATATTCTGAAATCAGATACCGACACTTTTCAACTGTATTTTCTATTTTGAATGCTAAAGTTAAAGCCTTGAATAGCGACGGGGTTAACATTGGAGATTTGGGAATAACTCAAATGAAACAGTACGTATCCACAAAGCTGCAGCAGATCATCGTGACCAAGCGGAGTCTGGCAAACCATGTCCTCGCCTGCGAGGCCATTGTGGCCAACCTCGGAGATAAGTTTGAGGATATCCAAATCACCGAGCGATCCATGCTTTACAATAGAAACAAGAAATCTAACCTTTCCTACGTAGACACCAACTTCTGTACCGATGTGAACATGTATACCTCCCTTAGATTACTCTGCCTTCTGACTTTGACCCAAGGAATCACTTACGAGGAGTACAACGGACTTATCACAAAATATTTGCACGCTTTCGGTTACAACTTTTTGTACATTTTTCAAAACTTGAGTTCGGCGGGGATGATCTCGGCTCCGTCGAGTGGAAAATTGCAGCTCGGTTTGCCGAACCTGTCCACCATAAGTGACAGACTGCCGAGATGGCAAAACAATTTTCAAACAGCGGCAAATAAATTAAAGCAACTACCGAGTGACAGCGAAGACGTTAAGATGAGCGATCCCACGTGTCCCAGCTATGTGTTTAGCGGGTCGTATGTACCAACAATCGCGGCTATTTCGAAAATAATACTCACTTCTGAAAACACAACAGATCTTTTCACAAAACTGGCTTCTGTATCGGATGTAAAGGTTGGGGGATCTATATTTGATGATTGCCGAACAAGCGTGGATGATTTGGGAGATAAACTGTCGCAGATCAATATGGATAGTCCTTCAGGAGCTAGTGATCTAGATATCGGATGCAAGGACTTGAAGGTAGCTGCAAACTTTCTAAAAGGAGATGTGAAGTTTTCGGTGATGCCACTGCGGCCTAAGTCCTTGTTGGTGTTTGTGGTGGGCGGCCTGACGCAGGCGGAAGTGGCTGCGTGTCATCTGCTCTCTAAGCTCACCGGAGGGGATATTGTGTTAGCCAGTGACTCCCTCATCACCGGAGAAAGTCTTATTCAAGCTACCACTTGAGAGTCCATATTCATTCCTAGAACTGTATAGATAGCTTATCGTTTAGTTCGTTTGTTATTCCTAACCTTTTTAGTCAAGTGATTTTTCTTCAGACATTCCTACATTTTGGGAAATATTAGTTATCGATAGCACAAGGCACAGCCTCAGTAGCATAGTGGTCAATGCATTAGATTTTAAGTCTTAAGGCTGTGGGTTTAATTTCCATATTACGCAAAACATTTATGCAATATCTGGATGTTAATTGTTAAGTGTGATGAACCTTACAAAAATGTCTCTTCAGCTGTCATTAAAGGGCATTTTTTGGAGGCGGATATGCGTACCACCGCCCCAGAAACCATTTATTTGATAACGAACACCTGTGCTATAGGTGACCCAGGTGGCCAAGCTACAGCCGGTGACTTAGCAGAGGCGTCCGGTTTATGAGGTGAGGTTTGTTCAGGTCTTGGCGGCGGTTGCATCTGCTGTGGGAGGAAAGGACTAATACATCTGTCTCTCCTGGACAGACCGATTCCTAGATTCCTGCCCGCCCCTCTAACCCTTTTCCTTCCCAGAACTTCCTCTCCTTCCTTTCATAAAGACCCCCCTCACCGCATCTAGATTATTATATAAGGCCTCCTGGGTGGAGAAAATGTAAAAAAAAATTGATAATTAAAATATATATTTTATAAGATTTTATATAAAAAATGACAACGAAGCACTGATTGTTTGTAACAAAATGTATTAAAATTTAAATAAACATTTATTTATTTACATCGATTATAACTAAAAAAAATACGCATTGCGGAGAGGTCAAGTGTTATAGATCGCTCAGTCGATAGTGATCGCATAGTGATAGAGCTTGTTCCCATTGAACGAGTGGTGGAATGGAAGTCTTGTGGAGATCTGGTTACTTGCGCAGGTACTGGGTGAACTTGTGGAACTGTTCCACCAGGGCCGGCATCACGGCACTGACGGAGAGTTCTAGGAGACCCTGGAGGTATTGGACGGCGGCTTCGTCTCCCAGATCCAACCTGGAATTAAAAGTATCGTAATATATTTAAAGTCAATTCCACTTTATTGGGACAGGCTGTTACTTAGACCAAAACTCACGGAATAGAAACCAAATAAAGAAATTAATACTAATATACTTCAGTTATCTGGAATACCATTCCGTTTAATAAGGAACTCCAGTGAAAAATATTATGGCTTTAAAAAAATATGCTCATATAGACCAATGAAGGCTGATTCTGAATATATAACTTTTATTCAATAATATTAAACGTACAGTTTTTAAAAAAATATTAAAAAGTGCATTTTTAATATTCTCAATAAAACACAGCGTCAGGTTGGTATGCTGTGTGGTGACGTCACGATGGTAATCACTGTAATGACAGGTTTATTTATGCTGTACGTCATTTGTATGGGAATTTAGGTATGACACAAACGAATGTTCAATATATTTCTTATTTTTGAAGATGTCGTAAAAGCATATACCTTTATAGAAACTAAATAGAATTGCCTTTTAGATTTTTGTATCTGACATACGATCGCGTTTGAAAATTGCAGTATTTTAAGTTTCAAAATGAAAAAATTAAAAAAAACAGCTGACTGTAAACATAATCTATTAAATGGTTGAAAAATTTAGGAAAATTAATAATTTTAAAGATACAGTCCTCTTACTTTATGAATTTGGAATAAAACTGTCACTTCACTTTTTATCTCGTTCATACAATTAAAAATGATAAAAAAATATTTTAATGATTCCGAAAAAATAACTTTAAAAATATGACATCTTGGATTTGGTGTTACGCAATTTAATGTGTTGATTTCTGTATTTTGTATTTATTTACACATGCATTAGTCTTTAACATTATTAAATAATATTACTTTTACGGAAGTTTTATTAAATTCACGCGGAAAAGTCATTAAAAAAAAATTTCAGACGTAACCTTAAACCTATCGTACAACGGAAATACACCAACAAAACACTATTTAAAGGACTAAAACTGAAAAAAAAGTAACGCAGCATTGGTACTTATGATGAATTACACTAATATCACAGTGAATTGATCATTTAAACGTAAATTAACTTCAAAAACATAAAACTGTAAAAGTAAAATTCATCATGTCATTTTTGCGAAGCTTCTGATCTCGCCGTCGCCATATTGCCATCCCATACACCATAAATAGACCAATCAACGCGTTAAGATGGCCGGCGGCGCCTGCGCAAATCTATGTGAGATTCAAGGAGACCAACATAAAAAACATGAAATGGAACTGTTGATGACGTCACAAAATACATCTTAAATTTGGCGGGTTTTTGAGGGACCTTGAAAAATTGAAACTTTGACAATTATTTTAACTATTAAAACTAACTCTAAAAAAAAAAAAAAAATGCAGTTATTTAAGTTAGAAGGTCATTATTCATAAAAAAAAATAAAAAAATTGGACTGGACTTCTCTATTGGGAAAAATTCCCGTCTGTTGCTGAAAAACGTCTCTCAATAAATGAATTTTAGTCAGGCGTGCGCCATGCCACAAGAGTGCCAAGTTCATTAGGCAGTAATTCGGTAGACTTCGCCCGTGCCATTCAATATAAAGTTGCTCTATTCGCAGTACACTGCCATATGTGTAAGAATGTTCCTGTATTAATTCATTTTTAGGCTACATCGCATTCATTTGTCAAAATATTGTACATATATTTTCGTATCAGTGATCAATGAACCGGTGTATGCAATTTTTAGCCATAAGTTGTTTTTAATTGTTTGTCTAGCTTGTAGTCTTTCTAGATTTTAGGCATGTATGGTAAGTTTGTACAGCGCCCTTGAGGTGATTTCTCACAAAAACGGCGCTATATAAATCGTCCAAATATTATTATTATTATTAATGCATTTTTTTGATTACTATTATTATAATATGAATTTGTTTTATTTGTATCTACATACTTTGATTGTTTTATTTTTTATATTCATATATTATTATGTAATGTACCTTTATTTTGGTGTATAATTATTTTTCTGTATTTAAATATATATCTTACTAATATTATAAAGTTTGTATGGATGGTTGGTTGAATGGTCCTTACTCTTTCACGCAATAAATATTGAATGGAATTTAAAAATTCTTCCACTAATCGTAAGCTACATTATTTGCGAGTAACAACGGCTTTATATACTGGTAAGCTCTGGCGTTATGAATGAGCTGTGGCATTATGAAATTATGTATCATACGTTTTCTGTCCCTAACAAAATCGAGTTATTGCAAACGTCAAACAAATTGTTACCTTGGAAACAATGTTTTTTTTTTAATTTTAGGCTTAAAAAGAGCGCTTTGTTGTGATTAAAAAGAGTACTTTTTTGGCGTTGTAGTTAATATCTACATTTCTCTAAAAATATTTATTCTTCGAACAAAAAGCATAACGTTGCTATAAAGCATAGCGTTTAAAGTGGACTGTCATTTTCTTATTTTTTTAGGTTACTCTATTATAAATGCGAAAGTTTGTTTAGATGGTTGGTTGGATGGTCCTTATTTTTAATGAAAGGGAGGAGAGGAGAGTTCTTGGAAGGAAAGGGGTTTAAGGGGTGGGAAGGAATCTGATGTTCAGTATCAACCACCTCCAAGACCTAGACAAACCTCACCCCGTGAACCCGGGCATCCCTGCTAAATCACCAAAGTAGCGAATCACTTGGGGAGACCTATGGCAGAGGTGTTGGTTATGTAATAAAGGTTCCCGGGGCAGCGGTTCCCATTCACGCCTCCCAAATTTGGATTAATATCGCAGTTTCAATAAGTTACTACTTCGATTCAGATGTTTAATATTTTATTTGTATGCAAACATTAAATTTTATTTGTCTTATAGTTATTTGTTGTTTATATTATGTGATTTTTTTTAAACAGAGAAAATTGGAGGAATGGGAAATGACATAGGCTACTTTTTATCACGGAAAAAAAATTTCATTAACGTGGGAAAATTCTTTATACAGTAATTTCCCACTAATACCATGCGAGCTAAGCCGCGGGTAAAAGCTAGTTTTTAATCAAGTTTAAAAATACATTTGAGAGAACTTGTATAAATTTAATATGACATATACACTGAATACATCTTAACCATTCCGATCTCTTGCGAATATGCAAGTTTTTCGTCTTAAACGAAATGTCATATTTACAAAAACTTTGTGTTATTTCTGCTTCACAATTAAAGCTCTATAAATTAAACATTTCTGAACGTAAATACTAAGAGCTGTTTTTGAAAGGTTATGAAATAAGCTTTCAAATTGTTATAAAGGGTCCGCCATCTAAAGTTTTTTTTTTCAACTAGTGCTTATTTCGTGAATGGTAACACTTAGCTCATGTCTGATTTGACAGATAATTAGTTTTATCCTTCCGCTGAGCGAATATGGTTGTGTATACGCTTGAACAACGCTGGGAAATATTGCGACATTACTTTGAAAATCATGGTAATGTTGCAGAATGTGTGCGAAAATTGCGTACGGTTTTTGGAAGAAGAGAAGCACCGTCAGCTCCGTATGTTCGTTATCTTGTGAAAAAAGTGAAAGAAACTGGCATCCTCATCGATAAACCAAAGCGTGAAAAGCCAAAAACAGTGCGTACACCCGAGAATATCGATGCTGTGGCAGAAAGTGTGCGTGAAGCGCCATCAACATCAATTCACCGTCGTTCTCAACAATTGAACATTTCGGAGACATCATTGAGACGAATTTTGCATAAAGACCTTGGTATGACGCCATACAAAGTCCAATTGGTTCAGGAGTTGAAGCCAACTGACCATCCAATGCGTTTTCGCTTCGCTGAGTGGGCCTGCGATCGACTTACAGAAGATGCCGATTTTGCCAAAAAAATCATCTTTTCGGATGAAGCTCATTTTGATCTTGGCGGGTATGTAAACAAGCAAAATTGTCGTATTTGGGGCACAGAAAACCCGCACGCATACATTGAAAAGCCGGTACACCCAAAACGAGTCACTGTTTGGTGCGGATTTTGGTCCAGAGGCATAATTGGGCCATTTTTCTTTGAAAATGAGCAAGGAGTGGCCGTTACAGTCAATGGCGATCGTTATCGGGCCATGTTGAACGAATTTTTGTTCACAAAAATTGAAGAGGAGGATATTGGCAACATTTGGTTTCAACAGGACGGCGCTACGTGCCACACAGCCGAAGCTACACTCGATGTTTTGCGCCCTGTTTTCAAAAAAAAAAAGTTATTTGGCGGACCCTTTATTACAAATAAATATTAAAATTTAGAATGCAAACATTAAAAAATGAAAAAATGTTTTTATGTAAAAATGGTACTAAAATCACGGATTATGTAAAAACAATACTTATTCTATCGTATAAATGTATAATAAACAATTTAGTCACCTTACTTTTTTATCATTAATATTAATATTTTTTTAATATTTAATAAAAAAATGACAATGTCTAATGGCGGGTAGGCGATTTTGAGGTCTACCATGTATCTGACAGAATAGGTCTTTTTATGTATTTCTATGGATAGCTTGAATAGTGATGGGTAGCTTGATTTATTATAGAGCTTCTACTTTTTGTTTTAGGGATGTCACTAGAACAATAACGAAGTTATAACGATTTCTGTGGAAATGCATTCTGTTCATGCGTTGACGTGAAAACATGCTTATTGTACTTGACTGCTATCGTTATATTATCGTATATATCCGCTTACTTATCGGAGTGGTTGAACAAGCTCTTCAACAGAGAGTGTAATAAACTTTAAAAATAACTTTTATGGGCTCACTGAGAAACAGGTTCCTCCTAAAGGAAACCTAACTGTTCACTTAACCCTTCATTTTACCAAAAGGGTTTCAACAAGTATTTTCTACATCTGAGTTAGCTGAAATCCGAAGCTAACGGTTTAGGAAATGATTCTTGGGTCCGTCCTGCCAGAGGCCACTTGAAGAAGTGTGGTAAGCACCGGGAAGCATCTCGCTCTCTAGCACTAAAACATGACCTTTTATCGGTCATCATAGCTGCTGATTCCCTTTAAGGGATCTCATCTGTAAGCCTGAGCGGCGGGTGAAAAACTAAGTAAGAGCATCCCTCGCCCTAATTAGTAAGAGACGAAGTAATGAGGGAATGAGAAAGTATTCGAGATCGAAGAACTAATCAATATACGCTTGGAAATTTGCATTCTGCACCTCTCCTTTTTTTCCTCTGTATAAACTACATAATGTGAATGTACATATGTAGGTACTCTAAATGTATTTTTTTACGAATTTTGAAATAATGGGTTGAATAAGAAATCAATACAAAAGCGGAATATTTTGTACAAACCTCAGTCGATCTTGCACCTTCTTGACAGCCTTGTCGGGCTCCAGTGCAATGTCGGGGACCGTGGCATCCACCATTAAAGAGAACAAGTTCAGCATAAGGTTAGCGTGCCTGAAAATCAATACATTCTAATTAACAACTCGAGCATTCACGTTAATATTCAAAATACGCGTCCAGCGTCTGAGATTTGTGAGTGTATGATTTAAAAATTTCCCACCCTTTTTAAATTGACTCAATATCTAATAAACTTATTGTGAAATTAGATATAAGCTCATAAACAGAATGCTGTCTGCTTAATTGATAATAATAATTAGTAACCTGCGCAGATGGAAGAAGGCGGTGTAGCACTGCTTGCGGAACTCCTGGAAGTGCTCGGAGCCAGCTCCGCCCATGGCCTCCACCATCTCACGGCTGAGCTTCATGGGCGGCGGGAGCGGCTTGGGGTCCCGCCCAAGGATATAGCCAAAGTCGATATGGAACAGCGCCCCCGAGGTCGTCAGCAGCAGATTGTCCAAGTGTCGGTCTCCCACGCCTGAACAAGACAGTAAGCCATATTATTATGTTAAGAATCAGGAGATTCTTTGTCAATGACAGAATGCAAACGATTCTAAGAATAATTGAGGTAAAGTAGTCTTAAGGCTTAAAAACAAATCTTTCAAAAATGTATGTGTTTCAGCTAGTGTCTGTCCGAACTTTCGGTTTCAGCCTAGTTTCGGCAAAAAAACGGGTTTCGGCTGGATGGCAACCGAAACTGAATTGGAGGGTTTCGCGCTGCGATTGGACATGTTCGGTGCACTGAGCTGCGAGCGACGGAGTGTCATTTTGCTGCGGCCATGCTCATAGTCGTCTCGGACACGAGAAGTAGTTGCAAGGCGAAAATGTTGAAAAATTATTGTTTCTCATTTATAATATTAGATTATTTATTGTGGAATACTGAAAAAACACCACACTTCATATTCAAATCTAAATGTCAACCGCAAAAGTATTACACCTTTAAGAAAGCAAGACTTCTGACCGCAATTTGAAAAAAATTTATCAAAATTTGCGAATTTTTTATTAATTATTTTTACATGAAACGACAAAAAAGAGAGGTAGGTGATGATAATGTTTATAATGCATTTGTCTAATAAAATATGTGGTTTTTTTTTGTTTTCATTATTAGTAATTTTATTTTGAAAAAAATATAGAGTGACTCATTTTTTTAAATTTTATGTTTGCATTCAAAAACTTTACATTTAATAATATTTCAAGCATATTTCATCAACTTTATTAGCAACAAATTAATTAGCATATTTCATCAACTTTCGAACACAGTTTTATGTTCAGAAATATTACATTTATTTGGATTTTATTGCAAAGCAGAAATATTTTGACTTTCTGACAGAATATGGCCAACGTCCGAGAGGTTAAATCTTACTAATATTATAAACGCAAAAATTTGAATGAACGTATGTGTGTTTGTTACTCTTTCACGCAAAAACTACTGAATGGATTTTAATGAAACTTTACAATAATATATGTAGCTCATACATCAGAATAACAAATAGGCTATAATTTATAAAGCTAGCTAGAAAGGGAAAGCACGGGAAAGGTGATTCAGGGAGAAACAATGTATTTCTTTGATTATGGCATTGCAACGCATGCCGGGAACCAGCTAGTATAACATAAAATCACATCAATGAAGCTCTTTTTACCTAGAATATATGTAATAATGCAGTAACCCGCACAGCTCTTGATGTAAGTATCCATTATCTCAGGTTTGATTCCATAGGGAGAAGTCTCCGAGGGATGATGCTTCCTGAAGAAGTTGTGAATACTTCCCTCAGCAGCCAAAGCCTCGGCAACCGTAACCGACTCGATGAACTGCAAGAATCCGTGCTTTGAGCTGGTTGCCAGAACTCGGTACGGAGTCAGTTTCAGATCTAAGTTCTCTCTTCTCAAGAGTTTGTCCATCAGAGTGATCATTTGAAGAACTAATTGGTCCTGCCGCAAATCGTCTCCGTGCTTAAATATAGCTACGTATTCACTTCCGTCCACCGTTATAAATGTCAATTTGGACGGCATCAGCGCTGACTTGAAAAGACTCGCCTTCTTGGCGACTATTCCTTTGATCAGAACACTGGGGTCCAGGGGGAACGGGAGAGGCTCAAAGTTTTGGAAGTTGAACTTGAACATCTCGGGATCGGCCAGGAGTTGTTGAAGTCTTTCGGCCTTCTTGTTACGGTTAATGCTTTCTCCGGTCACAGATTTCACGAGCCTTACAAGTTTGTCGATGAAGACTTGCTGTCTTGCTAAAAACGATCGTCTTCGCTGTAATTCCGCGTTTCCTGAAAATTTACCAAAATAATTAACTCAAATTGCTTTCCACCAACAGAACCGGTTTCGCCTGCAAAGAGCCATAGACTTTTCACATGATAACAGAAAGAGGCAAAGGATTGTGTGATGTGTGGCAGAGAGTGTGACAGTCTTATAATTGTTTGAATGAAGGGAGTTCACCAAAATATTCAAATATTTCCGATCGATCGTGTGAAAATATGGATATCCATAAAGCATGCAAGGCTTAATGTAAGCATAACGAGTAAGATTAAAGAAGGAATGCTTAGATAATTTGGGCATTTTGAACGAAGAAAGGAGTGTAAGGAGAATACATGATGCAAATATGAATGATAGAAGTTGGAGACATCCGAGGAAAACGTGGCATGATCAAGTACTTGAATCAGGTCATATCAAGAGTCAGATTAACAGAAGGGTATGTATGAGAAGATGTATTATTTAGTTAGATGGTTCGATTTTTACTTTCTCACCTCAGCACTAATGCCTGGATCACATGCACCAAATAGATTGGTGAGACAGTAAAATGATACTAGGCCGAGACAGTTGGATGGAGGAGTAGGTGTTTACACATAATTTTTAATTTGGCACCGAGTCAGTCAGTCAATTCAGTTGCGATGCGCGGGAAACGGAAGCGTGGTGCGAGCGACAGTGGCGAGTACGCAGCGAGTTAATGTTTATACCTGCCGAGTGGACAAGCGAGTCAGTGTGGGTAAGTGCGGGGGTGGACACTCGGTCTAGTAAGTAGAACAGGGTCCGAGTGACTGTCTAGCCCTTTTACTCGGCCAAGAACTTAGTGATGTGTTTACAAGTACCGAGTACTCGGCCGAGGCACTGTCTCGCCCATCTACTTGGTCTGTGTGATCCACGCATAAGTGAAGAAACATATTGTGCATGCTTGTTAGTTACCTTTAGCGAGGGTCTGTGAGAAGGTCTTCATGACAGTGAGGTACATTTCGCGCACCACTCCGTCCTGCTTGACGCGCGTGTCCTGGTCCTCGCACTCGATGAGTAAGTACCAATAGAGGTAGTTGGCTAGCGCCGAGTTGGCGCACGCTCGCTCTATCAGGAATGAAGCCAGATTCCCCTTTATGTCAGCCTCACCCATTCCATTGCTAGAGAAAAGAAATCAATCATTACAATGCAAAACAACATTTATTTGTTACAATTACAACAACATAACTACATTCGCAAATAGGTGACACAGTGTGCTAACTCTGGACTACATTCGACAGGCAAAAATCATTTAGATACTAGCTGACTAGTTAGAAAATGTTAGATTTTATAGAAAGGATTTCCAACGATTTAAAAAATTTATGTATTAATGTAAATAAAAATATCATGTCGGAAGCCCATTAGAAACAATAGTTTATGCTTTTACATTACATTCATTGAAATTGTTGATATTAAGTGACAGAAGAAAAATCTTTGACCATATATTATTATATAAAATTGTAAATTATCAGTTTATCAATAAAAAATGTGTATTAGTTTTTCTTTTGTTTTGTTTACTTATATAATCTTATAATTTTTCTTTTATTTTTTTCTTTTTATGTACATATATTGTATTTTTTCTTTCTATGACTGTCAAAAAAGAATATGTATTTATATATTGCCTATATCCTTGCTGGACTTGCGGCCTCCGTGGTCGAGAGGCAAAGCTCTCGGATAGCGATTCGGAGGCTGCGGGTTTAAATCCTGGCGTGTGTAGATAAATTTTATTGGATTGATTTGTCTTTTCACAATTTAATAATTTAAAATAATATAAGGCATATATTTGCGGCACAATCCAAAAGTGGAAGATATATATACTTTATCTAAATAACTAGGTACTTTCCCACCTCCTTCCCCTCTAATACAAAAAATACGTACTTTGTTGTATAATCAGTCATTCAGTTGTACCCTATTTAATACCTAACAAGAATGCTGAAGAATTTGAGTGGAAAGATGCCACCGAAACGCAAGGAACTAAGAAAAACGCTTGTAAATACATGTATAATTCTAAAGATATTTCTTGTATATCTTACCAATAGATGTCGCTGATGTCGGCATTGTTATTGGATTGACTCACATTGAAACTGTTGAGTGACTGATTATCCAGAGCGTTTGTACTGTTCATATCATTGTACTGAGAGGAAATTATAAATGGCTGTGGAGAATCTGAAACACACAAATACACAGAATAAAAAATAATAATCTGTGCTTTTTTTATAGGATTTAATTGAACACCCCATTTAGCCTTTAAATAAATAATTTCCATAAGCTACTAACCCACAGTAGCGGCGACACTGGTTGAGATATCCCTTTTGTCTATCTGAGAGGTGCTGGCGGTATTGACATTAGGGGGAGATTTGGATTCTGCTAGTGTTGATGTAGAAGCCTCCACACTGGGATTTAAATGTTTATAAACTGAAACAAAAACACAGTTGTTGAACCATTATTATATAACATTAATTATTACCTACGTATGTATAAAATATAGCATTTACCTTCTTTAATTTCATCAAAATTTTCATATTTTAATGCTTGGACTAGTTGAAGAAGGTAAACCATCAAATCTTCATCTGGGGCCTGTTTCAGTCTCGATATGGCGTATCTGCAAATCCACAAATTTCTACATAAATAATTCAATTCAAGTTGGGAGTTTTATGGAGCAACTTATCAATAATATTTAATGGGATTTCTCGTATTTAGAAGGAAGTGAATAAATTAAAAGAACTTAAGTCCAATTGTTTTATAAATTCAAATGTAGCATTGTCATCAAATGGCATTATGTTTTTTTTATGACATTTGAAACGCCACGTCCTAGGTGCATTTGAGCTGTCCTATCATTTTTTTTACATGACCTCCACACAGGAGGCCCTGAGGAAAATAATTTCCCTCAGGGCCTATGTCATCTTTGGGGATGCTGTGTGGAGGGTTTTTAAAGGATAGGAAGGAGAGGAGAGTTCTGGGAAGGAAGAGGGTTTAAGGGGTGGGTAGGAATTAGGGGTTCAGTGTTTCCAGGTCATCCGCCTCCAAGACTTAGACAAACCTCACCCCGTGAACCCGGGCACCCCTGCTAAATCACCAAACGTAGCGAACCTCTTGGGGTGACCTATGACAGAGGTGTTGGTTATCCAATAAAGGTTCCTGGGGCGGCGGTACCCATTCCCGCCTCCTAAATTGATCATATCATATTGTAATGAGCTGACTGCTGAGTTTTATTCAACAAGAATGGCTTGACGTTTAATGTATGCCGAACAGTTTGAGCCTAAGCACTTTGTTCAGTGACTCTGTTCAACTTACTCGATGTAACATACGCACTCTAGGGCCCGGCTCAATGGCTCGAAGCAAGTAATTAGATAGAAAAAATTAGGAGTTCTAAATCACCAAGAGCCAGCTCAAAGTGAGCTATCGAGCCACGAGTCTTGCCGTTACTTATTCAATATCATGAACACATGCATTATGAATGTGCGTCCTAGGCTTAAGAGCTGCATGTTTTAAATCAGTACCCGGGACCCTTTTATACCTTGTCACCACGAGGAAAGGAAGGACTGAGTACTGACCTACGAACTGCAGGGTGTGTGAAGTTGGGTGTGAGCAGCTCCAGAGCGTCTTCCACATCCATGGGGGCCCACTGTTGCATCATGCCCAGCGCCTGTCGCACCTCCGCTGCACAAACCAATCACACACAAACTCTTTAGCACCCACATCTTCAGATACCCACAGGGCAGCAAGCATAGAGTAAATAATAACAGAGCTGCGAGCTAAGAGGAACAAACCATCTTGCGTGGGGCGGGAGTTGGATGTAGGCGTACCTTAAGTGATTGGCTAATAAAATGCGACGTTTGCAGGGAACTCACATGGCAGTACTTGTATTTTAGTCTTTGAAAATTAAATCCTGCTTACGAACAAGACATCCTTTTTACAGTGATGCGTGAATAATTCCTCTCTTTATATATCTGTCTCTAGTTGTAACTACACTCCAAATAAATATTTAGTTTAAGTATTGAGTTTGACTTTTTTACGAATGCTTTGTAGTAAACAATACTTATTACAATTAATCAATGATGACAATATTAGCGACACTTAAACGAAAATTTGAAACAGAAAAATCAGAAAAAGATACAGTCGCATCTAGGAATTGAACCCAGGACCTTAGTCTAAGACCAAACCAAGGGTTGAATTAGCTCAGTGGTTAGATCAGAACCCCAGCAAGATAAGACGGTATGTTTTTCTGATTTTTCTATTTCAAATTTTCGTTGGAGTGTCGCTAATATTATCTTCAATGATCATGCATTACAATTTAAGGTTTTACTCATTATGTTACTCCAAAAATAAAAATAAATATGTATAATGTTGCATCATTAAAACTGTTCATTATTATCCTGAAAAGCTTAAAATAACGCTTATCTGTGGAATGTAATGCAAAATTAGTATTTATTCTCTTTACCATTTCTATATTAATTTATACCGTTTGAATGCACAAGAAACCATAATTGCTGTATTATTTCGGAAATGAGTAGTGGATGCCAGTCCTCTGGTGGCAAATTGGTTGTCAGGTGGTTTGTCTCCAGGTGATTGCAAATGGTACTCATATTTGGGTTTTGGACAGGTCTATTTATTCTGATGTCGGTGGTAGCAAGATACTAACTCTCATTATAACAAATAAACTAATCAAATATTTAGTCAAATTACGTCCCGCAGTGCAGAAGCAATAGCAGTTGGCACAAACTACTATAATAGTATTGCAATCTGTTGAGTTCAAAGTCATATTTAGTTCCTCTACGCCATAGATTCTCAACCTTTTTTTGCCCACCGCCCCCTTTGAGAATATTATTTTTTCTAGCGCCCCCTAAACTCAAAAAAGCAATTGTCGTGGTATATTTACCACAACGGCGGGGGGGGGGGGGGGGGGGACGTAAAGAGATGGGGAAAGATGGGATATAATAATTATTTTTATTAATTTCTTACACCATTACAAATTTGAGTTTATTACATATAAGAAATAACGCCGTATAAATATTTTACAAAAAAATGTGTACAAATATTTATAAATAAAATAAATTTCATGAAAAATTGCAATTTAAATAAATTTCAGGCGGTGGTGAAAATTTCGTCAATGTGGAGACTCTTTCAAGAATCAAAATAATTTACCTTTTGAATCTCTCGTCACTGACGCCAAATGTATCCATCTCGGAGGAGATTTGGTTCAGTAGCAATATTCTCCTCCCTACCGGGAGAACTATTGGCTGGTTAGACATACAGGCAGGAAGATAGAATAATCTATGATGACGCTGTCTAAGATAGTCATCTGGAACATAGAGACTCACGCGCTCCAAAATGGCTGAGTTCTCAATATAGCCTCGCAGCAGTCTGAATAAGTGGGTGACCCCTCTCTTCTGAGCTGCAGAGAGTGAAGTCCCAGCATGCCCAGAAGAAAGTTCGTCGGGTAGAGCCATAGATAGATATCGAGATACTTCCTCATGAAGTTAATCTTAGAAACTTTTTTGAACCCTCTCCAACGAGGGAGCACCCCACCTCTTGAGGATTCCAGATAAGCGAACCACTCTCCAGCCTACTGCGAACCAGGGAGAAGTATAAAATGTTCGGAGAACAGGTATCCCGAAAAACTCTGATGGTTCGGAGAACAAACCCTAATATTTTTAAGGCCGACTGGCACACTCCTTCGATTTGAGGGCGAAATGTCAACTTACTTTCATACATAATCCCAAGATCCTTTATATTAGAAACTCGTCTGAGATTATGACCGAGCATAGTGTAACTGTCGTAGGTGAGACTAAAAGCTCTGGTAAAAGTCAGAACTACGAATTTCAAGACATTGAAATGAAGCTGGTTTCGTTGACTCCATTCTGAAATAGTATAAACATCAGCTTGAAGGCGCAGGTAGTCCTCAATATTTCTCATTAGAAGATATAATTTTAGATAGTCAGCGAACAGCAAAAAGCGAGAAAAACGGATGACTCCAAAAATGTCATTAATGAAAATGGAAAAGAGAAGAGGCCCTAGGATCGATCTTTGGGGAACCCCAGAAAAAAACAAGAAATTCAGCAGATTGGAAGATTCCGTGTGTGACAAATTGCTTTTTGTTCTTCAGGTAACTTTTAAAAAACCTTAACATCCGAAGGGAAAAACCCATCTGGGCAAGTTTTGTGACTAATGAATTTTATGACTAATCGTGATTCACAGTATCAAAGGCTTTGGAGAAGTCGTTATACTAACAGTCTACTTGGTATCCACTTTCTAGGGACCTAGCAACATAGTCGGTAAAAACCTTCAAATTGGTTTCAGTGGATCTTCCTTTCCTGAAACTATGCTGTTCCGGGGATAATGTCTGAGGTGTAAGGAATTTATGAATTCATTTTTCAAATAGTTTAGCAGGAGCTGATAGTATGGAAACTAATCTATAATTCTTGATTAACTTTTTTGAACCTTTCTTAAAAATAGGACATATTTTGAAAGTTTTCCATACTTCAGGAAAAGTACAAGTACTAATACATAGTTAAAGATAAGACATGATGGCGTTTTTAGGAACTTAGTGAACCCTTCAATAAAAAAATACGGGAACGAAGTTTGGTCGGATGAAGTGTGAGTTCTTCACGAGACGTATGGCACTCATAACGTCAAATTCCATTAATATATCTAAATCGACGTTTCAAGCTCCTCGGGTATTAAATATGGCCGCATTATCAATGTCTAGAAGTGGAGGGTCTTTATTGTAGACCGATTGAAAACGATCAGCAAATGCGTTAGCCACACCCAAGCCACGAAATTCCTGATTACCTTTCACCACCATCCTTCCGAAGGGATTTTATATAGTGCCAAAACATCTTGGGATCATGTATGATGTTTTCCTCGATTTCAGACACGTAAACTCGATAGGCCACTCGAACCTCGCGCTTAACTAACGTTAAAAACTTAACAGATCGTATTCATTCTGAAGGCCTCCAGCTTTCCAATGCTTATGAGGGCGTGTTTGATATCTATATTCGAGATGACTTCTCTCGGGGACCACTTCGGGTACTTGCGACCACCACTGCCTGTCGTTAGCAAACGAAGCGCGCTCGTTTCCTCATTGATATCCATTAGAATAAACTTGTAAATGATTTTAATAATTTTAAAATTACGTGGCGAAAAAGAAGTACGTCCTGCCGGTGAACTATCTGGAGCACTGATGGGGTGAGATGGGTTTCTCTGTGTCTCCTACCGCCCCCCTGAAAGTCTGAAACGCCCCCCAATTTACTCTTGGTCTTCTACCGCCCCCCTGAAGGTCTGAAACGCCCCCAAGGGGGCGTTATCGCCCACGTTGAGAACTTATGCTCTACGCTAATATGTAATCAATTTGTTGACACTTTGTTTAATAATTGTTTATAAACTACACTGTAATAAAATAAATTATCATTGGCTTCTTCAAAATAAACACAAAATAAAACACAATGTTGCATTTGTAGTAATTCACTCAATTTTCCACATTATACAATAAAACCATATCCAAAAAGGGGTTTGTGAGTAGGAGATTTTGTACTTCAAAGCATTTTTTATAGGCCTGATACTTTATTCGTTTCTCAGCTTACAAAAAGACTAAGAATAAAAAAATGATCAACAAAGGCCAAGATGTACTCTGCTCGCAGTATTTAATTAAAGCATCTACAATACTTCTAAGTGATTAAATTTTCAAACCAAAACTCATGATTTTGCAGATCGCCTAAAAAACCCTTTGCTCCCTGATGGGATAAATTTGTACTTATCTACAAAACTCCATACATCTTCTATATCAAAAACAATTTTTACATATTTTTCCTGTCAGTTCATTATTGGATATTATTTTATAGGTTGGCAATTTTTTAAAACTTAGTTTCGAAAACAGACACCAGGAGAAATTGTTTAAGTTAAGGGTCGTCACAAGATTAATCGAGTTATTTTTCGAGAAGTTGGAATGAGAAAAAACATTTTTTCATATTGTCAACCAATAATTTCATTATTATCCATCAAAAATGTAAGCTGTTTAGAAGTAAACAATTAACCGTATTAAATTATAATTAAAATAATTAAATGGTAAGATAAATTTTTACTCATTCCTTGACCAATGAATACTCATTACCTAAAAAATGTACCGGAGGTATTTTCCTTCCAAAAAAAATTCAGAACGATTTTCAAGCTACAAATAACAAATAATTCACAAAAAATGTATGAAAGTATTAATTTATGTTCAGGGATCAAAGAGTTATTCATAAGGTAACATATATTGTTGAATATGGAACAATGAATTTTGGGAGACTTGTGTGTATGAATATTAATAAAAAATAAACATTACCATTCAAACTCCAGTTGACGCACTTCAGGAACTTGGTGAGTGCCCTCTTCTGACTGCTGAGGTAGAATCGGAACTTCCAAACCAGGTCCTGCTCCTCTCCACTCAGCGGTTTTGTAGACGGGTAGGTCACGATGGCGGTCAGCAAATCCCGCACGCTCGCGTTGGGCTTCGCGTCGCGGTCTGACAGACCCGACCGCAGCGAGCGAGCAAGCTTGTGGTGCTTGCTCTCCACCAGGTTCTCCTGCGTACGAAAACACGTGAAAAAATGCTTGGCGCGTTTAAACAGCAGCTTCACAAGACCTTCCGTGGCGCAATGCTGCTTGTACGATACCATGGTCGTGGGAGTTGCAGCCAAAGGGGCTTTCTTAGTTTTTAAAAAATCCATTTAAAATTTTGCAACAACAGTTTAGTCACAAACAATTTTAAGTTGTGTTTGAAGAGGTATTAGCTATACCAACAATTGTTTAAATTGTCATCAATAAAAAGATTTTGATTAAAGACCAATCAAAACTAACGAGGTTTCTCTATTATAATAGAGATGCAGGATGAAATAGATTTTGGAGGCCTAAACTTAGATGAGGAAGAAAATACGAAGAAGGTTTAAGGAATTGGAAGGATACAGGAGACCTATAGGATTTGATGCATTTCTTAGAAATAACGTTGTTTGGGCGATAACGTATTATGTATAGTTTTGTCACAATTTTTTTTTACTTATGTTAGATTACTAATTATTACATGGTAGATAGTGAAGTTAGATTATGCATCACATGGTCAGAATAGAGTTCATATTTTGTAGTTTCAGCACTGTCAAATTACAAAGCGTAACAGCATTTGGTCAAAATTTGTTATTAATCGGACATCTTTTCACAGAAGTCTTCGTAAAATTATATATTAACTGGTGAATTTAAACCACATTGAATCATTGAAACACTTGACTTGAATAAAATAAAACAAATCACAAACAAGGTTGGTTTCAGATCACTTCTAGTTCCAAGAAATCGTGAATAAAATCACAGTTGCACATCACAAATTTCTGCAAGTTGATTTCAACAATCGCGGAAGAGTTTAAGTCCATTTTAATTTTGCACATAACTGTTGTCATAAGATATTGATTGAACAAATAAGGTCAGCAGCACTAAGGAAAGCCTACACAGTTCAGGAATAGAGTTTACAGATTAATACTTGTGAAGGGTGAGCACTGTGCAGTACGGTGCAATGTACATTCAACTTGCGTGAAAGCGAAAGTGCTAATAAACAGCTTATAATAATATGTGGGTAGACTAAGAACTGTACTGTGTAATGTTACACTTTACCTCCGGATCACACACACACATATGAACACAATATATTATACCTACTATAAATATTACTGTGTTCGTGCTTCTCTCATAATTTTATATGTGAGATAATTTTCACAACATTTTGAGTAAAGTTTTTAATTAATCTTACATTATATAACTTCATACTTGTGTGCTCAATATAAACAAACTTATTTATGCATAAGTAATTATTATTTATTTTTTTAGAAAAGTTATTAAAATTATATTTTTTAATCAATAAATGAATATTGTTATTACGTACCTATTAATTTGATAAGTTTCTCCTAAAATCCATACAGATATTTATTGATGGATGCAACTATTTTCAGTAAATACATAAATCATAAGGTAAAGAGCTTTCAAAAATATCGATTTAGCGATACAATATATAATGCCATATCAATTTAGTGATACCATATGATACAATATTTAGTTTAGTGATATGATAGAATACAATATCAATTTAGCAATGTGAAATGATGCCGTATCAATTAGAGATATAATGTGGAACCAGATCAATTTAGCAATATGATGCGATGCCCTATCTATACAGTAAAATGATATAATGCCATATCAATTTAGTGATACAATACGATGCAATATCAATTTAGTGATACAATACGATGCAATATCAGTTTAGTGATATGATAGAATACAATATCAATTCAGCGACGTGATATAATGCCGATCAATTTAGTGATATAATGCGGAACCACATCAATTTAGCAATACGATGCGATGCCATATCAATTTAGCGATATGATATGATGCCCTGTCTATATAGCAAAATGATATGAAGCCATATCAATTTAGCGAAATGATAAGCTGCTTTATCAATTTAGTGGTATGATATGATTCTATACCAATTTAGTGATGTATTGCGATACCACATCAATTTAACGAAACAATGTGATGCCATATCAATTTAGCGACATAGTACGATTTCCAAATGAATTTAGTGATATAATGCTATACCACATCAATTTAGCAATATGATGTGATGACAAATCAATTTAGCGAAATGATATGATGCCCTATCAATAAAGCAAAATGATAGAATGCCGTATCAATTTAGTGATATATTTAATGCGAAACCACGTGAATTTAGCGAAACAATATGTTGTCATATCAATTTAGCGATATGATATGATTCCAAATCAATTTAGTGAAATAATGCGATACTACATCAATTTAGCGATGCGATGAAATATCAATTTAGCGATATGATGCAATGCCATATCAATTTAGCAAAACGAAATGATGCCATATAAAATTAGCGATATGGTACGATTCCATTTTAGCAATATAATGCGATACCACATCAATTCAGCGATACGACATGATGCTGTATTAGCGATATGTTACGATGCCATATTGGTTGTTCCATATTTTTCAATAACATCGATGAGTGCTGAAACTCAGGCAATGTTGGGTAGTAACAGCACAATATTATGATAACATTGCATACGGTACACATATTTGTATGTAGTTTAACTGTCATGTCATGAAATTTGGTTTCATCGACATATATTATCTATAGCATGTGTATGTTGCGTTTAAGTGTGTTTATATTGCTTTATTTTATAGTAAATAGTTAAATTAGTACAACATTACATGACATAAATTATTTTTTTAATTTAATAATTACATTTCTTAATCTACTGTTAAAAATAATTGCAAAAGTTGATTCTAAAATCATGAAAAATAGAATCCTTTAATGGCCTATATATAATATTGTATACTATAATTTAAATCATAAATAATTAAAGTAGCACATATCTGTACTATATATTTGTACTTTATATTATACCTTTTGATTACAAAAATAATTACTCAGTTTGGTGAAGTATTTTGGATTCGAATTCAAATGTAAGTTTTGAATATGTATAAAAAAGGTAGCGCAACCGTTCCTCTTAACGGGGGGGGGGGGGTAAGGTTTAAGAACTGCATTTTTTTCTGAATGTACAACATGTTGTACATTCAGAAAAAATACAGTTCAAAAACCTTACCCCCCCTTAAGAGGAACGGTTGCGCTACCTTTTTTCATACATATTCAAAACTGTCAACATGTTAAGAGTATTGCGTCAAAATTCCAAGTAAATCGGAGCAAAACTAATGAAGATACAGGTTTTCAAGTGACCGGCCCTCAAGCTCGATTCAAGTATATTTCGAGTATAAATTTTTTTTTATCGATTTTCTTGCAAATAAATTTTTGAAGTTCGTGAACATCATAACTCAAAATCTACTAGACTGATCCTTTTGAAATTTTGTACACTATTTTTACACATAAATCAACAGGTAATCAGAGGGAGTTTGTTTTTTTTTTTCATTTATTTCCATTTTTAATAACAAATTTACCAAATTTTTTTAGTGAAAATCGCGTTTTTCACTTCAAAATGCTGCCAAAAATAAAAAAATCCCTCTGATTACCTAGAAAAACATAACACCTTTTAAATGCATTTAGATTTTTTTGTTTCAAATGATCCCGTAACGAGTTATGGTATTCACCGCAAAACAACTTTTTTTTCAAGGCGCCTCCGGAGTTTCGTTCTCACGGACTTATTTATTGATATTTTTAATTGAAATTTTTTTCAAAAATACTTCAGATATTACACTATAACGTGTATATAAAAAAAATAAACCAACATTATTCATATCTCCAAAAAAACAACATGAAAACATGCCTTTTTTTCGTCTTTAAAATCTTACCCCCCCTTAACTTGTTTTATGCCCATTTTGGTATTAAATATTTAATTAGATTCACTTTAAAGCATAATCATGAAGTTTGAAAACATGTTATTCTGAATGAAATTTCAAGGCCAAAACATTAATTTTTAGAATGCAATTTCGAATCAATCATGAGCTATGGAGTGTTAAAATATTCATTTAACTGTTGAAAAATTCATATTTATCAAATAAATTTCAATAAGAAAAAAAACATTTTGCTAAAAGTTATAAAATTTGGGTAGAGACCGCTGGTATCTTATAAAATACATTGTTTTCGCACAGCATTATCTCAGTTGCTTATTTACCACTGATTATGGGTTAGACTTTATTAATAATAAATAATAATAATGTAAACATTTTTGAAATCATCATTAGCGACACCAATCATTTGATCCTACAGATATGTTGACCTTGAAGATAAATTAAAAAAGATAAAAACTACATGGTGATTTTATCGACAACCTCAGCTGTGGTATCCCCAGATCGAGACATATTATTACAGTCATTATTCAGCTGACACTAAATATACTTCAATAATTAATCAATCATAAATTGTGTTTAGAAAAAAGTAAGGAAGTTAACGTACCTGAAGTATTTCATGGTCGGGAACTGTCACAATATCGGCTTGAGCTCTGAACTGGTACATCTCATCTCCGTCTTGCTCGTAATACACAACTGCATGCTGAAACAAGTTATCATTTATTATTGTTATATGATGCCAACAATGAACGATGCATTTATTTATAAACAGCAATTATTATTCATCGAGTTACATACATTCATCATTTATTTATAAACCCCCTTATCCACCCGAGCAATTGCTACCCAAATTTGGGTAGTATTACTGATGCAGTTGAGCAATAGCTACACAAATTTGGATGGAACCGCTAATGTTCTTGAGCGATAGCTACTCAAATTTGGATTGTACTGCTAATGTCCTTGAGTGATAACTACTCAAATTTGGATTGCACTGCTAATGTTCTTGAGTGATAGCTACTCAAATTTGGATTGCACTGCTAATGTCCTTGAGTGATAGCTATTAAAATTTGTGTAGCACTGCTAATGCCCTTGAGTGATAGCTATTAAAAATTTGGGTAGCACTGCTAATGCCCTTGAGTGATAGCTACTCAAATTTGTGTGGAACTGCTAATTTCATTGACCAATAGCTAACCAAATTTGGGTAGCACCGCTAATGCCTTTGAGCGATAGCTCTACCCACAGCTAGCCAAATTTGAAGAACTATATGTAGGTGTTTTTAAGAATTAAAATTTTTTTTTTTTTTTTTAATAAAACCAAAATATATAGGATACTCCCTCGAGCGATCACATCAATAATAAAAAAAATGTGTCAAGCGATCGAGATTCCTAGGAGTTCCATTTGGAAATTTCTCGCCCACATTAAAAAAATCATACCTAAATCTGAATATGGAGACATATAAACTGATTATAGTGCTGTTTAGCCAATTAATCCACCTATATTTTAAAAATCACCCATATTTTTAGGATTTATAAAAACATTATCAAAAAGTCATTCATTATTTTAAGCGAATTCAGTGCATTAAATTGCTGTGAGAGCTACTTAACACGGTTTACATTGCATATTTTATATTTCTGTATGTTACGTATGGCTTATTTGATAATCATAGATACAAATATATATCAGAAAACTCAATTTTTAATCTTTAACAGGTGTTCGAAAGATTTGTATGAAAAAGTATTTTATAGAATTTGGGCTCGCAAACTGTCAAAATTTTAATGCATCAAATTAGGACACACACTTACCACAAAGAACTGCTATTACATTAGAAAGAAACATTCACTGTCTACAATTATCAATAAGAATAATCACGATTTTTGCTTTATTTAGTTCAATAAATGCTTCTTCACAGTAAGCCAATTTCACAATGTAAATGACATAAGGCAGAGAGTTCACACTTTATTTATAAAAAAATACAGTACTTTTTAATTCATGTGAGTTTAAAATACGTTTAATAGATAGGATAATTCAATTATGAATACACCGATATGAAAATACTTTAGCCAAATTAACAAGCCCGCATCAGAGAATTAACATTTGTTAACTTAAAAATAAACAATATTGAATTTTAGACGCCTCGTGAAGCCCCTGTAGTTAGTCGATTTTTAAAACGCAGACTGTAGAATGTGGGAAGGTTTAAAAAATTTGGCAAGGAAACGAATCGCTCGATTGGATAAACACATAAAAAAAAGAATATAACACCAGAAGTGCCTTCCATACAAATTTGAATGGAAACAAATGTTCCATTTAGCCCAACCCCTCAGCGTTCTGTCTCACTTACACTCGCCTGAAATCGTAGATTGCCATCCCATTTAAATTTCGAAACTGGAAAAATGAAACATATGGAATTATAGGCCCTAATTGGGACTATAATTGGATCGCAAAACACGCACACAAGGCAGTTTTTGTGTTATTCTTTATTCTATGGATAAAAAGAAAAAGTTTATATTTATGTTTCCGTGTTAATATTCAAATGTATTATAAATTTTGGAACAAGCACGGCT